>BSBN01001242.1:2500-1498117 GCA_027924645.1 Cunninghamia lanceolata | reverse complement strand
AATTATGTGCTACATTAGGCGCTAAATTTGATGTTAAATTAGGCATTCAATTAGGTGCTAATTTGTGCCTAATTTAGTGCCTACTTGTTCTGATTGGCGCAAAAAATGCCAAAAATAGCACCATCCCGATAAATAGCGCTAACTCTTTTCAAAAAATTATAGAAAAATACATTAAAATAGTGGGTGGAAGAAAAAAATAAAGCAAAAAGGGGAGCTAATCACAGGGATTTGTTGTAGTGGGTTGTGGTCCCTTTGTCCACTATAGAGACTAAATATATGATAGCAACTCATGCCTATAAGGAAGCCATTTGGCTTAAGAGATTGTGTTCAAATAGTGGATTAAAACAAATTGCAATGATAGTCAATGTATGATTTGCCTAACAAAGACGTTGACATTTCATGTTAGAATGAAGCATGAGAGATATGGTCAAGGATGACAGGGTGAAGGTAGAAAAAGTAGACTTTGATGAATGTTGCAAATGCATTAACTAAGCATGTAAACACAAAGAAGTACAAATAGTGTTTGGAGTCTATTGGTCTTTTAGCCCCTAGCAGTTGATTCATGATGGTATGCTTTCCCTTTGGCTCTTGCAAGGTGTGATGTATGAAAAATGGGGATGAGAGTTTGATAGGATTGTTTAACTAGATCCCCATTTCACTACACCCATTCGAGGACAATTAACTGAGTTGAATCACAACTTCTGCAAGAGGATTCACCTATAGGTTGGTTGTCCATTGTAATGATAGGGAAATTTATAATTTGATGATTAATGTGTTAATTTAAGCCTAATTATGATCAAAACCCTAATTATGCAAAACTATAAACAAACAAACAAATTCTGACAAATGCTCGCACACAGAGATGGTAAATGAAGATCAAATACATTGCAGATTTCAAAGTTTGGGATCCTGAAATGTCGGGGGCAAAGGGACTCATGCCCAAGCCCAAGGTAGGATTTTCTTTAGGGGTTTCTGGACTCCTTCTGCTACTGATTATTCCTATTCTTGGGATTTTTTCCTCTACAAACCTAGAGGGCAAAGGGACTAGAACCCAAGCCCTAACAACACTCTTTTCAGCTTCTTTCTGCCAAATCTAGAATCCTTGTGCTCTCCAACACTCCTCTACAACTCCACCCTTCCCGATCTGATACCTATCACCTACAATCACAAGAAGAGGGGTTGGGAGTTGTGTTTAGGAGCTTGCCTCGATCAAGCCCCGGAATGGGCATTCAATCCTTCCAACACCGTTGTTTGATAAAGAGTGCGTATCCTTGCAAGATAGAGGCAAAAACAAATAGATAAATGACTCATTAAAACATAAATAGATGTCACCTCAAAGGTGTAGCTCTCACAGAAATGAATACTCTTTCATGCCATGAGCAGATGGATTGATGAAGCCAAATCTGCAACAAATAAACATAATAACAATACAAGTCTGCTCTGTAGAACAATGAAAGCCTTGAATATCCTTAGCATAAGATCATAAGTTCACATCATCCATCTAGTTTACAAATGAAGTCCTAAACATGTGTATATATGCATTCCCGCTACAAATTTTCTAATTCAAACTTAAGATGTCAGCAAGGAAACCTTTTAATGGTCACAAAACCAACATTCAAATTTGAGACCCCGCCAAAATAGGGTAGGATAAGGGTGTGAGCGCCTTTACCCCAGGACCTATTTTGGGTCAAGTTTAAGGCTCAACAATGTCCCCTCAAGCCCCATTTGACATGGGTTTCAAGCCATTTTGTCTCGAGAGTTAAATCTAACATGCATGATGAAAAACAAGGGACCCGAGAGCTAAACTTAGGAGGTAAAAGCCCTAGGGGGACATTTTACAACATAACATTTATCCCCCACTTTAATGTATGTATGATCTTATGACCCATACATGCATTAAAGTATGGTCAAAACATAGCAAACACGCCATGAACTTGAAGCTAATGCATACACAAAGATTGAGGAACTATTTCTAGCCCCCAGTCTCAGGTAGACATTAGAGAAAACACATCGCAGACATGCCAAACACAATGAAGACAGTAATAGGCATGAAAAACATGGAGAAGACAATAATAGGCATGCAAGACATGGAGAAGACAGTATTGAAGACACTCAAAACATGACGAATATAATGATATATTTCTTTTTCATTTTCATATATTTATGAATGCAGATACATGGAAAGTAAAAATGCAACACACAACCCCAAAATGTAGGAGGGGGCATTTCACCACACCCTTGAGACTACTTATGGGGGAGAAGACACACCATACAAACCCCAAAGTATGATTATTTTATTTTATTTTCTTTTTTTTCTACTAATATATATTTATATATATATATAATGTATACACTTATATATATATATAAAAGTGTGTATATATATATATATTATAATATATATAGCCAGTAAATAACTTCAATATATTCTTTTCAATCTCAGCATAAACACAATATCATTTTAAAAAAAAGAACAGCAAGCTAGACTCCTAACTCAATAAGCAAAATAGTGTGTTTATATATATATATATATATGTATATGTATAAATATATATACACACATTGCACTCATTTTCTCCAACAATGTTTTAAAAACAAAAAAACAGAATACTAACTTGTAGATTTTATACATAAACTAAATCAGGAGCACTTTTTTTTTTTAAACCATAAATATTCATGAATAACTCTATATTTTTTTTTTAAAGAACTCATATAAGACAGAATATGCATTTTAATCTTTTTTTTTTTGTTTTCTTTCCAACAACAACTAATACAATGGAACTTTCAATACAACAACAGAAAACTAATTTAAACTTTTTTTTTTCTTTGAAAGGAAAACATGACAACAACAAAAAAGTATTTTCTCATGCATTTCACACACCAAAACTCACAACTTAGAGGATAACCAGCATTTAAATAAAATATAAAAGATGTTTCTCATACAACATTTATTACAGCCAAACCCATGGCAAAAATAACTAACCAGATTTTACAATAGGGCCACAAGGCCATGGCTCAAACAACCAACAACAAAAGAATATAGTAATATAAAAATGGAGTCCACAAAAGTTCCATTTCCTCATTAATACACCTGCAAATAAAACACCACAAAAAGAACAACCCAGCCACATCGAAATACCCTCCTCCCTACCGTAGACCCGCAAGAGGGTCACCCCCGAGCTAGGGAGGTAGAGATTCACATGGGTGCAACCACTCAACAATCAGTATCAAAACACATCAACGCAAGAACAACCCCAAGGATAAACACATAACTCAACTCATGAAAATGAGTTTGATGGGGGTAGGGAATGGACCCCTCTACTTCAAAGGCCACCCAAAAATACTAAAATACCAATCTCATGGCCTCAAGCCAAAAATCTCCAAAACCACAACTCTCCAATATCACAAAATAATCTCCATGGCACTCTTGCCATTCAAATAATCTCCACAACAAGTAAGAAGCCCTCAAGGCATAAATAACGCAATATGGAAGTGACCTCAAGGAGGTTCCTTTCCCCTACCCCAAACAAGTTGAGCCTTACCTCCAAATGGAGGTGCTCTTACCATACTCCCATCCCACACAAAATAATGAAACAACAACCAACAAAACACAAACACAACACAATAAATAAGCAAGGGTGAAGAAACATAGTTCATGAGGCTTACCTTCAAAGCCCTATAATGGAAGCACATTTGGTGATGAGCTCCAAGCTTTCCCAAACCTTCCAATCTCTAAGAATTTCTCTAACTTTCCCAAAATTGCTCCAAAAGTAGAAAGAAACTCCAAAATGCAAGAACCCCACACTCCTCAACAAGAGGAGGTAATATAGGCCAGCAATTTTGGCCTTGAGGAATGAGAAGGTGACACTTGTCACCTTCTCCTTCCTCCTCCAATGCCACTTGTAAGGGAGAGGAAGTGTAAGGGTGACAAGTGTCATCCTCCAATTCCATCTCAATCCTCACCTTATCCACTTGTGCTCTCACACATGTGTGAGAGGACAAGTGGTGAGGTGGCATTCCCATTCAAACCTCCAAGAGGATAAGGGATGCCATATGGCATCCTCTTATTCTCTAAGAGAGCCATCTCCCTCCAAGATGCTCTCACACATGTATGAGAGTCTTGGAGGAAGATCCCACACACTTGGGAGTCTTGGAGACCTCCCAAGTCCTCCTAGGGAAGGGATTCCCAAACTTTGCGAAGGGAGATGAGTGTTTCCCAAAGCATGACTCATCTCCACCTTCTCTAATTTCAAATTTCGTCACTTTGACTAAACCATAGTTTAGAGTGACCAAAAAGTGAGTTAATCCAAGGGGCTAGTTAGTCAAAATTGACCCTAGACCCATGGGTAACCACCTAGGGTAGATTTTGAGACACTAAGGTTCACCAAGGGGGTCATAAATCCACTTTAAATGGCCTAAAAAATAAAACAATTACCAAGTGGCGTAAGTCAATAAAAATTATACAACACTTAATATTAATTAATTAAACAAAGGGGTACTAGGCCAAAATGTTAAAATTAAATCAAGCACTTAAATCAACATTCAATTTCAAACATGATCCTTATCCCTCTTGGGAATGGACCAGTTTCACAGGGAATAACATTTGTGTGAATTCTACCTCCAATTTCTCGTGGCTTGGGAATGTAAACTTGCACATCTCAATCAAGTGTCAATCATATCATGATAATCATAGCCAAAGAAAATGGAATTAAATTCATGCCATAGAATACAAACAATAATCATCAATAACATAATTTTGAATTAAACTGTATTTTTCTATCACATGTCAAATAATCCTCATCACATAAATAACTAGAAATCACATCACAAAACATCATCTAATATATCTCATATGTCGAATCACAAAATAGCATCAAATATGATCAAATCAAATCACATATGTCTAATCAATGTCCTATCAAAATCAAGAGATATAATCAAGTCTGCATAATGAAACCGTAGTCTCTAAAAAGTCTGATAATGTCATCAACTGAAAAGTATAACGATCAGAATAAGGAAGGAAAAATAATCGGCCTCACATCCTCCCCCCCCCAAGACTAAACTTCCTCCTGGAAGTTGTCAAAGAGGTGAGGATAGAGTGCCCTCAAACTAGCTGCATCCTCCCAAGTCGTTGTGACCTCATCATAACGATCCCACTGGACCCTAACCTGGTTCAGCTCTCAACCTCAAAGGCCTAGCATCCGATGAGCCAATATGCGAATTGGCTCCAAAGCCAATTGCCCGTCCGCCTCTACCTGTAGAGCACTTCAGTCCAGTACATGAGATAAATCAGATATATATCGCCTCAATACAAAAATATGAAAGACATCGTGGATACGTGATAGGCTAGGTGGCAATGCTAGACGATAGGCAACATGTCCTATCCGCTCCAAGATCTCAAAGGGTCCTACAAACTATGGTGCGAGCTTAGAGCCCTTTCCATAATGAATTGGACTCTTGTGTGGCTACACTCTAAGGAATACCCTGTCACCCACTAAGAAGCTTCGATTAGTCCTCTTAGCATAGGCATACTTCTTCTGCCTGTCCTGTGCCTCCCTGAAGTCTCTACCTAATCAGTGTGACCTGTTGCTCCATATCTTGAACTAACTCTAGACCAATGGCAACTTTGTCCTCTATCCAATCCCAACTCAATGGTGTCATGCATGGTCTTCCATATAAGGCCTGAAAGGGAGGCATACCCAATGAGTTATGATGCCCATTATTGTAGGAAAACTCAACTAGATACAGATACTCCTCCCATCTAGACTAATGGTCCATAACATACATACGCAGCATGTCCTCCAGCACGTAATTCACCCCGCTCTGTCTGTCCATCTATCTCGGGATGATAAGCAGAGCTAAAGTTGAGTTGTGTGCCCAACGCCTGCTGCAAGGCTCTCTAGAATGCTGAAGTGAACACTGGATCTCTGTCTGAAATAATGTGGCAAGGTACTCCATGTAATCTCACAATATCATCTAAGAATACTCTCACTACTGCTGGCACATTGTACGTCATGCGTACAGGTGAGAAATGTGCCACCTTGGTCAACTTGTTGACTGTCACCATGATGGCATCATGGCAACATGAAGACATAGGAAGACCAACAATAAAATCCATGGAAATGGTGTCACATTTCCACTCAGGTATCTCATGTGGGTATAAAATACCCGCTAGATGCTGATGCTTGGCCTTAACCCTCTAGCACTCAAGGCATCGAGCAACAAACTATGCTATATCTCGTCTCATTCCCGCCCAATGGTACAGCTGTCATAGGTCGGCATGCATCTTCTTCAGCCCCAGATGTGCCGCATATGGTGCTCTGTGAGCCTCTGATAACACTATAGTATGTAGTTCACCTGCGCAGGGTACATAGATGCGCTGGCGATGATGAAGTAGCCCATCTGCCTCAAGTGAATACCCTGCAAACTTGCCCACAAGGGCCCTCTATGAACTGATCTCCTATTGCACCTCAAGAAACTACTCATCCTCTGGTAGATGCTGAATAATGTGTCCTCTTCAATTCCACACTCAGAGTCAAGGTCAAGAGATCGTGGTGCCTCTGACTTAATGCATCAGTAACTATGTTGTCCTTCCCTTTAATGTAGTGGACATCAAAGTCATACTCGCAAAGAAACTCCATCCAACGCCGCTGACGGGCGTTCAGATTTGGCTGTGTAAAGATATACTGAAGGCTGTGGTGATCTGAATGGAGCTCAAAGTGATGACCCAATAAGAAATGTCTCCAACGAACTAGAGCATGAACTACTGCCGCTAACTCCAAGTCATGCATGGGGTAGTTTAGCTCATGGGTCTTGAGCTTTCGTGACTCATACGCAATCGCTCTACCACCCTACATGAGTATGGCTCCCAATCCCTCAAGTGATGCATCCGTGCAAACCATAAAATCTACTGCAGGATCAGGAACCACTAAAATGGGAGCGCTGGTAAGATGCTCCTTGAGGACCCCGAAGGTCCTCTCACACTGCTCAGTCCATAGAAAACTCTTCCCTTTCCGCTAAAGGGAAGTGATGGGGTGCGCTATCTAAGAAAAACCATCAACAAAGCGACGGTAATAACCAGCTAACCCCATAAAACTCCTAACCTCTGTGACACTGGTGGGTGCTGGCCAATCCCTGATAGCCCTAATCTTCGATGGATCTACTAAGATTCCATCGCCAGATAGGATATGCCACAGATACTGTACCTCTGTCCTTAAAAATGCACACTTCACCAAGTTCCCATAAAGATTTTGCTCCCTCAAACATTATAGAACTTGACGTAGGTGCTCCTCATGCTCCTCCTCGGTCCATGAATAGATCAAGATGTCATCGAGGAAAATGATCACGAACCAATCCAAATAGGTATGGAACACCCCGTTCATGAGACTCATGAACACTACAGGGGCATTCGTCAAGCCGAAGAGGACCACGGTGAACTCATAATGGCCATATCGAGTCTGAAAGGTGGTCTTATGGATGTTTGCCTTTGTGATACGTAGCTGATGATAACCAGACTTCAGGTCAATCTTAGAGAACACCCTGGCTCCCTACATCTAATCGAAAAGATCATCAATCCTGGGAAGAGGATAACGGTTCTTCACCATCACCTTATTCAACTGCCTGTAGTCCATGCACAATCGAAGAGACACATCCTTCTTCTTCACGAAGATGATAGGAGTGCCCCAAGGTGAAACACTTCATCAGATGTGCCCCTTCTCGAGCAATTCCTCCAACTATAGCTTGAGCTCTGTGAGCTCATGTGTGGTCATCCTGTAGGGTGCACGAGACACTAGCTCGGCACCCCGGCACTAAGTCAATGTGAAAGTCTACCTCACGACGGGGTGGCATCCCCAGGAACTTTGCTGGAAACACATCAGCAAACTCTCTAAGGATGAGATGATCATCCAAAGATGCCTCAGGCTTGTCATTTGATCTATCGCTCACTGTGATGGTGAACATCTGGCATCCCTTTCGCATGCAGCACTTAAGCTACTGAGCAGATATCATACGCACTGTTGTGGGCTTTTGCATGCCCACTATCTCAACTGATGTACCGTGTTCGTCTAAGCAGCTAATCACCTTTCGGCGCAATCTAGCTTGGCTCGGTGAGCCACAAGCTAGTCCATACCCAACACCACATCATAGGATCCTAATGTCATAACTCTAAGGTCACATACTGTTATAAAGGGTCCCAAGGAAATCTCGCAGTCGTGGACTAAGACATCTACTATCATCTTGGCCCCTGAGGCCAACTCAACCACCCACCTATCACCCTGCCTAGAGGCCACCAGCCTACAACGCTCCACTAACGATGGAGATATGAAAGAGTCAGTAGCACTAGAATCAAAGAGAATAGAAATGGGGTTACCCCCTATCATACCTAACATCTCAATCACCGACGCTTAAAAATTAGCTTGGAGGTTATCAACCACTGCAAACATACGGTGGGATCTACCCACATCTCCAATAGTCTACTCAGATCCTCCTGCACGAGGTTGTCCCCCCTGCTATAAAACCCTGTGGGCACTCTCTAGCTAGGTGTCCTGCTCCACCACAAACATAACAAGGGCCCCTAGCCTGTACCTATCTAGTCTAAGTCCTACTCGACTGCTGTTGTCCTGATCTACTAATAGACCCCTGTGAGCCCCTATATGACTGCTGCGACCTCGCGAGTCCCGTAGGCGGTCCTTACTACCTCTAATCTCTGTGCCGACCCTACTGCTACCAAACTCTATTATGTCCCCCATGTGCCCTCTGCTATGTCCTAGCTCTCTGCTGCTGCTATGGCTGCTGCTGCTATGGGGGCCTAGGAGGTAAGGGTGCGGAACTAAATCCTCCCCTATGAGGTGGTTGTGATGGTCTGCAAAAACTCTGTTGATGCTACTACTATCCATGATCCAAAAACTAAGGGCGTGAACTCTGCCCTCATCCCTGAATCTCTTCAGCGATATACGCCTTCTTGGTAGCATCACTCAAAGTCTAGGGGTCTGCCATACAAACATGCCCTACTATGTTGTGATTCAGTCCTCTGATAAACTTATGAATAGGAGTTTCTCATCATGGAGATACTCTACATAATGGGACAACTCGGTAAATCGACCCTCATACTGTGCCATTGTAAGTCCCCTCTGCTAAAGGTCATAAAAGTTGTCTATGTGACACTGCTTGTAATGATCTGATAAGTATTGCACATTGAAGCACTCAATGAAGGTCTCCCATGTGAGAGTGTCTAATGAAAGGTGATGCTTGCACTCCTTAGTGCGCCACCAGGTAGCTGCTGCATCTCGCAATAGGCGTACTTCTACACAATCCTTCGTGTTGCCCTCGTAAGGACGTAATGCGAAGCATCTGTCTAAGATGATGAGCCAAGCCTCTGCCTCAGCTCCCTCTGTGGTCCCGACGAATGTAGGAGGGTTTAGCCTCAAAAAATAACTAATGGGATCTCCTCTGTCTCTGTGCCCTCTGATAGGCTCATCTATGTAATAGTCATAAGGTCTGTAAACAATGTGCTCTACTCATACTGCCTCATCATGCCTAGCATGAAGTGGAGGGCTCCTACTATGGGCCCTGTCAGCTGAACCAACCTCCTCTACCTTTGTCTCTGGCACCTCAACATAAGGCTCCACACGTGGTGCCCCTTGCGGCTCAACACAGGGCTCCACATGTGGCTCGACACGGGACTCAGCTCGTGGCTCCATGCATGGCTCCTCTTGCAGATCCTCGCGGGGCTCTATATGTGGCACAACTACAGCCGGTAGGAGCCTATCTAAAATTGCCTGTAAAGCCTGTAATATCTGTAGCCCAATATCTGGTAGGGCCGGTGGTGCCTGCGATGCCTGTAGGACCGCTTGATCCTGTCCCTCAGCTGAAGAGTCACTGTGAACCTCAGGGGATGGAGTGCAGTGGGACTGCGCTCGCCAAACTTGTTAGGGAGGCATCCTACAAAAATGAGGTAACCACAAATTAATCAAAGTTACAGAAATAATAATATACCCTAAACAAGCCCAGTGTTTAAACTTAGGCTTTGATACCAAATGTCATGCCCGCATTTCCCATGCGGTCACGACACACAACATACGTGTCATGTCCACATTTGTCATGTGGTCATGACATGAATTACGAAAAACTTTTCCACCTATCCCTAGGAACCCCCTCGCATGTGTCTACGTGTTCGGTGGCAATACACATAAGGCGTAAACATGTCAGCATAATTCAGGGAGGTGTGTTGTCTGACGCAGTCCCCTGCATGATGATAGCCATCTAGGGGTATGCGACATGAAGTGTGTCTCTTTTAGGGTTAGACTGATTTAAATCTGAACCCTAAGTTTCCTAGGTGTGAAGATTATTTTGCTAGCATAAAAAACTAACTCTAATTCAAGTCCAAAAGTAAACGAGGTAATGATTAAGGAAATGATGACAAGATGGATGAATGATTAAATTAGAGTGATGGAATGAAAATTAATAAAATAATGTAAAATTAAAACCCTAGAAATCTAGGAAAAATTTGACAGCATAACGCGTTTTCAATAAACAAAATATAAATTTTAAAATAAAACACCAATAAGGAATTAAATAAAATTTAAGAATAAAAATTTAAACTTAAGAACAACTTTTAAAACAATATAAATAACAAAATGAATAACCTGCCAAGGTCGAATAAATCGATCTTGCATAAAAAGGTTAAAATTTCAAACATAAAATAATAATTAATTAACAAGATGCCAAAAGGATTTCAAATTTAAGTCCATCAATAAATGTAAATTCGGCATTACATTTATTAACGAACTCAAAATTTAGAGAAGAGAGGAGATTAAAACACTCCTTCTCATAAAATAAAAGCAAAAAGTTAAATAATTAAAAAGATAAATAAACACGTTAAGGAGAATAAAATAATTTAATTAACCCAACTAAAATGAAATAAATACAAAGGGAATAGTCTCCCCAATTTAAATAAATTTAATCCCTCCAAGATAAAATTAATTCACAAGGTAAATAACAAAATACAAACCCCATTCAAATTCAACAAAATAAATGAATCCAAGGTTAAAGGAACAAGGCAAAAAATAGAGTTTTTAAAATAAAGAAATTAAACAAACTCTCACAAATAAAATCCTCTCAAATGCTCTCCAAAAAAAAAAAACCTAATCTCCATTTTAAACTTGGTTTTTAAAAAGAATGCCCTAATAGTGTTTTATTGTTTCTCATTTTGTTGTTGCCCTAATCTATTTCATTCATTCTTTCTTTCTCTGTTTTGTTTTGCCTCCTATTTTGTAGGTTAGGGTTTGTAAAGGCCATGGAGGCCATGAAAGAATTGCTGTTGCCTCTCACGGAGGTATACACAACAAGGTTTATTATGATGTTTTTTTTTGTTTAGAGTTATAGTGAAAAATATATATTTACAATGCAAATGTTATAAAACAAGTTCATGTTGTAGGGTTTGAGAGTGTAGAGAAGGGGACTGAGTTAAAGCTGCCGCCGAGATGCACAGCAGAGAAGAGGGTTGAGTGGCCGCGGACAGAGGGACGGTGGAGAGTTGTGGGCGCTGAGTGTAGGGGAGGCCGCGGGAGTCATTTGGCGGAGGGGTCACTATGTAGGGTTTTGGGGTTAGGGGGTGTGGGGAGGAGGGTGCGCCTCCAACCACACCCATTGCTGCTAACAGAAGGTGGGCTGTGGGCGTTGCCGCCCATAGTCCACATGCTATTTTTTTTCTCTCTTGTATTTTGTAAACAAGCCACTGTTAGTCTGTCGTAATATAAATCGATCTCTGCAATATATTTCATTTATAAATAAATTTTGGTATATAAATTATGGTTTAAAGATATATATATATATATATATTTAGGTTAATATCAACAATTGTTCAAATACCACAGTATGATTATTTTATTTTATTTTCTTTTCTTTTTCTACTAATATATATTTATATATATAATGTATACACTTATATATATATATATATATAAGTGTGTATATATATATTATAATATATACAGCCAGTAAATAACTTCAGTATATTCTTTTCAATCTCAGCATAAACTCAATATCATTTAAAAAAAAGAACAACAAGCTAGACTCCTAACTCAATAGGAAAAATAGTGTGTTTATACACACACACACACACACACACACACACACACACACATTGCACTCATTTTCTACAACAATGTTTTAAAAACAAAAAAACAGAATACTAACTTGTAGATTTTATACACAAAGTAAATCAGGAGCACTTTGTTTTTTTTTTTAAGCATAAATATTTATGAATAACTCTTTTTTTTTTTTAAAGAACTCATATAAGACAGAATATGCATTTTAATCTTTTTTTTTTGTTTTCCCAATAGCAACTAATACAATGGAACTTTCAATACAACAACAGAAAACTAATTTAAACTTTTTTTTTTCTTTGAAAGGAAAACATGACAGCAACAAAAAAGTATTTTCTCATGCATTTCACACACCAAAAACTCACAACTTAGAGGATAACCAACATTTAAATAAAATATAAAAGATGTTTCTCATACAACATTTATTACAACCAAACTCATGGCAAAAATAACTAACCAGATTTTACAATAGGGCCACAAGGCCATGGCTCAAACAGCCAACAACAAAAGAATATAGTAACACAAAAATGGACTCCACAAAAGCTCCATTTCCTCATTAATACACCTGCAAATAAAACACCACAAAAAGAACAACCCAGCCACATCAAAATGCCCTCCTCCCTACCATAGACCCGCAAGAGGGTCACCCCCGAGCTAGGGAGGTAGGGATTCACACGAGTGCAACCACTCAACAACAAGTATCAAAACACATCAACGCAAGAACAACCCCAAGGATAAACACATAACTCAAATCATGAAAATGAGTTTGACGGGGGTAGGGAATGGACCCCTCTACTTCAAAGGCCACCCAAAAATACTAAAATACCAATCTCATGGCCTCAAGCCAAAAATCTCCAAAACCACAACTCTCCAATATCACAAAATAATCTCCATGGCACTCTTGCCATTCAAATAATCTCTACAACAAGTAAGAATCCATCAAGGCATAAATAACACAATATGGGAGTGACCTCAAGGAGGTTCCTTTCCCCTACCCCAAACAAGTTGAGCCTTACCTCCAAATGGAGGTGCTCTTACCATACTCCCATCCCACACAAAATAATGAAACAACAACCAACAAAACACAAACACAACACAATAAATAAGCAAGAGTGAAGAAACATAGTTCATGAGGCTTACCTTCAAAGCCCTATAATGGAAGCACATTTGGTGATGAGCTCCAAGCTTTCCCAAACCTTCCAATCTCTAAAAATTTCTCTAACTTTCCCAAAATTGCTCCAAAAGTAGAAAGAAACTCCAAAATGCAAGAACCCCACAATCCTCAACAAGAGGAGGTAATATAGGCCAGCAATTTTGGCCTTGAGGAATGAGAAGGTGACACTTGTCACCTTCTCCTTCCTCCTCCAATGCCACTTGCAAGGGAGAGGAAGTGTGAGGGTGACAAGTTTCATCCTTCAATTCCATCTCAATCCTCACCTTATCCACTTGTGCTCTTGCAAATGTGTGAGAGGAAAAGTGGTGAGGTGGCATTCTCATTCAAACCTCCAAGAGGATAAGGGATGCCATATGGCATCCTCTTATTCTCTAAGCGAGCCATCTCCCTCCAAGATGCTCTCATACATGTGTGAGAGTCTTGGAGGAAGATCCCACACACTTGGGAGTCTTGGAGACCTCCCAAGTCCTCCTAGGGAAGGGATTCCCAAACTTTGGGAAGGGAGATGAGTGTTTCCCAAAGCATGACTCATCTCCCACCTTCTCTAATTTCAAATTTTGTCACTTTGACTAAACCATAGTTTAGAGTGACCAAAAGTGAGTTAATCCAAGGGTTAGTCAAAATTGACCCTAGACCCATGGGTAACCACCTAGGGTAGATTTTGAGACACTAAGGTTCACCAAGGGGGTCATAAATCCACTTTAAATGGCCTCAAAAATAAAACAATTACCAAGTGGTGTAAGTCAATAAAAATTATACAAAACTTAATATTAATTAATTAAACAAAGGGGTACTAGGCCAAAATGATAAAATTAAATTAAGCACTTAAATCAACATTCAATTTCAAGCGTGATCCTTATCCCTCTTGGGAATGGACCGGTTTCACAGGGAATAACATTTGTGTGAATTCTACCTCCAATTTCTCGTGGCTTGGGAATGTAAACTTGCACATCTCGATCAAGTGTCAATCATATCATGATAATCATAGCCAAAGCAACTGGATTAAATTCATGCCATAGAATACAACAATAATCATCAATAACATAATTCTGAATTAAACTGCATTTTTCTATCACATGTCAAATAATCATCATCATATAAATAACTAGAAATCACATCACAAAACATCATCTAATATATCTCATATGTTGAATCACAAAATAGCATCAAATATGATCAAATCGAATCACATATGTCTAATCAATGTCCTATCAAAATCAGGAGATATAATCAAGTCTACATAATGAAACCATATTCTCTAAAAAGTCTGATAATGTCATCAACTGAAAAGCATAATGATCAAAATAAGGAAGGAAAAATAATCGGCCTCATAGTGATTCTACTAGCCAAGCATCAAATATATATGTCAACCCCATCTTCATATGGACTAGGTCAATTTTTTCTTTGCTTGCTGAAGGGACATGTGGTCCATATCAATATATGTTTGTTTTCGTCATCCACCAACTAGATAGAATCACTACAAGAAGATAAACAATAAAATGAGAGAGGAGAACAAGTATCTTAGGAAAAATCACATAGGAGGATGCCCCTAGGTCATAAACTGCAATGCTATGTGCCTAAGACACAACACACGACAATAAAAATAGAGGAGAAGCAAGATAGAAGAATGTTGATACAAATAGAAGAATGGTCACAACAGAGGTGGTCTCCTAGTATCCTTGACCTTACAAGTGTATAAAGGGTCATCCAAGGAGGCCTAAATATATATCTAGGAGGAGGCCACCCTTGAGAGAAACAAGAATAGTTGCTACAATGAGTGTGGCTAAAGAGAGGAGAAATACTTACCTGATTTAATGGGATAGTTCTAGGTGGACAATTCTTGTCTATCAACTTTGGATATCTCGCATGTCATTTTGGTCTTGATGATATTGTATTAACATTTATTTTAGGATGACGAGAGGCTTTAGTGGGCTTCAAAGAGCGGTATCCAATACCAGCTATGTAGTTAATTCCAACAACTTGTAAAGGTACTCTAATGCCTTGTTGGTTTACACCACAACCATTACCTACATAGTCGTAATTGTTATAAAGGATTTTAAATCCTTGACCATAGAGGGATTTCATTTCCTTAGAAGATGGTGAAGCCTCATAGGTCTCATAATTTGTAGTATAAGTAAGGGTATTGCCTTTTTTCTACCAAGAAGACTTTAGATTTCTTAGGTGTTTCTAAAGATTGCTTTGAGGAGATCAATGTGACTTTTGATGTGTTAGAGTTATTAAGTTTATATTCCCTTGGCCCAAAAGGAGTAAAATCTAATGAACTCCAATCATCACCAACAAGTTCATTCAATGGTGTAGAGTCTTGCATAACATTATTCATAGCAAGAGGTGTTGATGAATCAACTCATAAACTATTTACATTCATATGATTTTTAACTTGTTTTTACGTTTCAATATGTAAACAACTATCCAGTTCAAGATCAGCTTCAACGGTGCAAAGTTTGTTTTGATAAATGAATTTTATTGATCAATGAAGGGTAGATGGAACTACCCCCATGGCATGGATCCACGGTCTACCGAGAATCATATTATATGAAAGAAAACTAGGAATGACATGAAAAAGGTAAATAAAGTCATAGGACCAACCTTTACAGGTAAGGTTATAGTACCTATAGATTGTCTACTATGATTATGAAAGCCAAGAATGCTACTCTTAGCTAATTTGATTAAAGAAGTGTTGATCTTGCTTCTGTGAAGCAAGTCAATGCCACATACATTAAGAGCTGATCCATTGTCAATCATAACTAGATTTATCAAATTTTTATCTATTAGGACAAATATTATAAGAGGATCATATAGGTTTCGAACTTCAGCTGACGTCAATTCATGTGGTTGAAATAGAATATCCATTTTTGTCGCATGCATACAATCTAACAGAGCTGCTACATCATTCGACACAATCACCTTTTGTAAAGCTTCTTGGAGCATTCCATGGTATGTAGGCAATGTTTGTATTAAATCCCAAAGAGAGATCTTAGCCAAAGTAACATGAATCTATTCGACAAGATCGTATTCTTGACTACTTTTATGAGTAAGATGAGGTGGTGGAGGGAGCATAGGTTGAGAACATGGAAGAGAGACATGCACATGAGGTGCTTTCTTACTTTGCTTGTTATTACAGGTTTTTTATGTGTGAGAAATCATATTGTGATGTGGTTGTTGCGACACATTTTGAACACTTTGATTTCTTTGAGTGATTTGTCTTGCATAGTTTGGGATGTAATCTGGGGGTCAAGGTGTTTTTTGATTACCTTGAAACGTAATCATTGGTTTTAAGCAAGAAGGTACACTAGGTGTCCCTTGCACAATCATCTTAGGAACATTGCTACATTTATCAAGTAACCCCTTAGTAGGTGGGATAAGTCTATTAGTGAAGATTGAATTAATATTGTTTTTCTCTCAGTTGTACCCAACATCTATCCATAAAGGATTTAATGTGAGGGACCTTTCCTCATCCACTAATGCTTCATCTTGGCCAGGGAGATCATTGGAATGAAAGGAAGGTAATGTGTTGCTAGGAAGGTTGGTAGTGATTGCATCATTAGTGAAGTCTAGGGGACTTGAATTTACAACCAAAGTAGAACTATCCATGGTCTTCTCATGAAAGGTTCTTGAACATTCAACTATATGAGGAGTATGATAACCTATGGAATCATTATCATCATCATACACTTTAGCTATTAATTCCAAGGCATTAATGGAAGAGGAATTTGCACACCCATCTTTCTAATGAGGATTCATTGTCATGACCACATGACAAATGTGGAAATGTCATGCCCACATTTTTCATGTGGTTATGACATTCATAGAGATCAATTTGGTTAAATCTTCTAATATCAAAGGATATGCTCCTATGAGTATTGTGAAGCTATCAAAATCATGTAAATAAAAAAGTAGTTTAAGTTCATGTGTAAAACATTTAGAAACATCATGTTATGTTAGAAAAAGTAACCCTGGGGGCTTTTTCCTCTTAAGGTTTAGCTCTAAGGTCCTTTAGAATGCATTTAGAGCATCTTGCATGATTTTGATGACTCCTAGTGAGAAAACCCTAAAGTTTCATGGCAATTTGGACTCAGGGGATGCACTTAATATAAATCCTACCTGAAATATGGGGGGAGGACTTGGGTTCCCGTGCCCTAGTCCTACCCTATTTTAGGTTAGGACCAATTTCAAAGTGTCAGTTTATAACTGTTATTTAAGATCTATGCTGACACGGTAAGTTTGAATTATGAAATTCTTAGAGGGAATGTTTGTATTTGCATATATAAGCATGATTAGTGATTCATTTGCAAACTAGATGGAAATTGTGAACTTGTGGCTTATGTTAGGGTGATTCAAAGGCATTCATTGTGTTGCAAAGCAGAATTTGTGTTGTTCTTGTGTTTGTATGTGCAGATTTGGCATCCATCTCCTCATAGCATGAAGAGCATCTTCCTCCCATGAGATCTTCACTACAAGGTGATATCATTTGTATTTTTTTATCATTTATTATTTGGATTTTGCCTCTATCCCGTAGGGATATACACTTTTTATCTGACAACAGTGTTCGAAAGACTTGAATGTCTCTCTGGGGCTTGACTGAGGCAAGCCTCTAAACACCACAACCTCCAACCGATTTTTCTGTGACTGTAGGTTATAGGTTGTGAAAATAGAAGAAGTGGAGTTACAGGAGAGTAGTGCAGACTGTCAGAATTGCATATCAGAGAAGAAAATAGGGACCTAGACTCAAGCGCCCACTCATTAGTCCTCTGGATCCCGCAACTGGAAAATCTCCATAACAGTAGGAACATGTTACAGATAAGATTCCCAGATCTTGATAAAAATTGTGGCACTAGACTAGGGTGCTCTCTCATTAGTCCTTGACTTTTCCATATTCCAAAATCTAAAATCTAGTACACATTTGATTATCATTTGATATCTCTGCGTGCCTTCCATAATTTATCTGTTTGTTCATGAATTTGCATAATTAGGGTTTTGAGCATAATTGGGCTTAATTGAATAAAAAATTCACACAATTCCAATCTTACCCTATGTTCCAAGTGACAGGAGATCTATATTAGACTTTCTACTCAATTGAATGTCCTTGAATGTTTAGTGGTGAAAGGAGGATCAACACAAAACAAACCCTAAGCTAAAACAATTTATCTTCTTTTTCATCCTAAACATTTTGGTGAACCTGTGTTCTTTTGAATTTTTTACCTTGTTGAGTGTTGTACTTTAGATTTACATTCATTCATTCATTTCATTGTTCATCTTATTGCATTTGAAAAATTACAAAAAAATTGGAATATTTGAAAAAATTAGCATTTTTGGCTTGCATTTTCAAATAATTTAGATTAATTGGCATTTAATTTTAATAAATTTTTATCATTATCATCATATCTAATGTAAAATACTTAAATTCCTTATTCATCATTCATTCAGATTACATTTTCATGATTAAATTGATCAAAATTGCTTGAAATTATGTATTTTTCCATATAAGTTTTGCATTAGCTAGGGTTTGTAGTCAAAATCTTGTTTCAAATTTTACTACCCTTTTAAAACACTCATTAGGACTAATTTCTAACTTTAGTGTTTCATCATAGTGATTTGCTTGCAAAATTTAATGCCTAGGGTTTGAAAACCTTGTTTTTTCACTAGATTTTGGCCTTATCATCTCTCTAGATTTACATCATAGGCATGTTGTGAAGAATATTTTTGCATTAATTGAATATTATCAGGGTTATTATCTAATTCCCCTTTTCAAATTATTTACAACACCCCTTTTATTAGGCCTTTGCATTGAAAATTGGTGAAAAATTGCATATTTTGGCTAATTTTCACTAGGGTTTGACTTAGATTTGCACTCCAAGCATGTTGTGATGGATTTTATGGCTTTAGATGACTGATATTACTATTATAATCTGCTGTGCCTCTTAAAATTATTTACAACATCCCTTTTATCAGGTCTTTGCATTGAAATTTGGTAAAAAAATCACATATTTTAGTGTATTTTCAATAGATTTAGACTTGTCATCACTCTAGGATTGTATCAAAAGTTTGTTGTGAAGGATATTATTGCTTTATTGGACTTATATTAGACATATTATTTGATTCCCTTCATCAAATTCATACAACACCTTTTCTTTCACTTGTTTGCATTGAAAAACGTTGAAAAATCAAGCATTTTAGGTCATATTTACACATAGTTTTGCACTTGTCTTTTGCATAACTTTTGAAAAAAATTTAAAATATTATTTTACATTGATTTTAAAACTCATACACATGGCTTCTCATAACAACAATAACAATAGGTGCCCTCCTAGGCCTTACATGAAAAGAAAGGTTCCTGAACCTGAAATTGTTTTTACACCTCATGATAGAACAATCAGAGACACTGAAGGACCTCTTTATATCACTATGAAAATAATGGGAAATCCTATGGATGGAACCCTTATTTATCCTAATTGCATGACTAATATGGCAATGGAAGAGTTCCTCTATTCACATTGATTGATGCAAGGATTTTATGACCCTTCGAATATGATGATTAAGACACATAAGGGAACCTTTATAAACACTTCTGGGAAGATATCTTTATTGTTCACTGTATTTGAGAAATCCATAGAACAATTGTTTAATGTTGTCCTTGTTTCTAACCTCTTTTGCATAAAACTAGGACACCCATGGTTAAAGACTATGAAAGTTGTCCCTTCAACAATTCATAATTGTGTAAAATTTCCTTTGAATGGACAAGTGCATACTATTCCTCACAATAACTATAAACCTTTGGTTACAAGAAAACACTTTACCCTTGATTACTTTTGGGAAAGATCTAAATTAGAACCAGAGCCACAGATAGATTTTAACTTCTTGAGCTATAGAAACTACAAAACAAAACTATTACATCAAGTGGTCGGTCCTTCTATGCAAGAAACAATAAGAGATGAACAACTCGCATTTGAAGAACTTCCTAGACCAAAAGAAAAAGGACCCTGTCTTGAGGTTCCTCCCGTGCCATCCTTACAAGGATTAGGAGGTAGTCATCGACAGCAAAACATTCCACCTAGACAAATGAGATTTGATCCTGGTGCTTCCTCCTCTAAAACATAAAAACCTATGGAAGAGCAAAACACTATCTTACAAGAGATAAGTGGTAAGACAAAAAGAAATAGACAAGCAAGAGAAAGTAGGAGGAGACGACAAGCTTATGCCCAATGAAACACATCTCACTAAGAAAACATCTCACCTAACATTGAATCAAACAAAGAAGATCTTAAGAATGGACAACTTGAAGATAAGAATAAGAGTTGGGCTATGGTACCTTATGTCCCACTTTCCTCTAACATTCGGGAGTGGGAAGATGATGATGATTTACTTGATGACAACCCTTAGTTAGGTTGTCCCTACAGGTAAGTATTTCTAACCCTTTACCTCTTGTGTTGTGTTTCTCCCATGACGTGTTATGTGTTGTTTAGGCCTCCTAGGATGACCCTTGATTCTCTTGTAAGGTCCAAGATACCAGGAGACCGCCTCTGTTGTGATCTATTTGTATCATCATTCTTCTATATTGTTTCTCCTCTATTTTCACTATTGTGTGTTGTGTCTTATGGACATAGCGTTGTGATTGGTGACTTGGGGGCACCCTCCTACATGACTGTCCCTAAGGCACTTGTTTCTCCTCTCTCGATTTATTGTTTCCCTTCCTCTAGTGTTTCTATCTAGCAGGCGGATGACAAAAAACTTATTATACTAATATGGACCTAGTGTCCCTTCAGCGAGAAATAAAACAATGGAACAACTCCATACATGATGATGGGGTTGATATATTTATCTGATGCTTGGCTAGTAGAATCACTCTGTTTGATCTTGATGTTGTCTTATCGTATTTACAAACCATAACAATACTATTGCTCCGTGCACTTTGTTTGTCTTTGAATCTCACCTTGGTTACACTCACTTTTGAGATTTCTACGGTATAGCCCAATGGTTATACCCAGTCTCTGAATCCATAGTATAACCTTGGCTCTTTGTGTGAATGATCATATGTATTGTTTTTTATCATGATGATATGGACACTAACACTTTTCTTGCAGGAATGTGTTTGTGGGAACATTTGACAATCGTAAAGTACATGTCACCTCCAGGGGGCATGGGATTTGTGAGAGCTTGTGTTCCATTGTGTGTTTTCTTCCTACTGTAAAGTGCTTTATATTGGTACATGATATCAACCACCTTAAGGTGGGGGCATATATAAGGTAAGTTGTCTATTGTAGATGTTAGAAAAGTGTTTGTTCTCAAGTGTAGTTTAAAGATTGATGGCGATGAGTTCCTCCTGCACTCTGAGATTTGTTTGAAATCTATTACAATCACTTAAGCCCTTTGCGGAGGCAGGGATGGTATATTTCTCATGGAGAATGCACATCTTGTCATTTTTTAAAAGTCCTCTATGGAGTTGGGGAGCGGTTCTGTGACTAACTCAACCCTTAAGCATGTCTTTGGCAATTGTTATGGCAAAGCCCAATATCGGTGTGTGCCTGTAATGTGCCTGAGATGGTGATGAACCTAGAAATAAGAACACTCCATCACTTGTTTGTTGTGTTTTCTCCATGTCTTCCAAGTGTGTGTGTATTGCGTGTTTGTTCCCAAGCATAGCTTAAAGACCGATGGCGATGAGTCCCTCCTATGCTTTTGGATTTGTATCGATTGATTGATTTGTATTGCATGCCTGTTGCCCCATATGCAGTTTAAAGACTAGTGGTGATAAGTCCCTCCTGCATTATGGGTGGTGTGTTTACTTTCCTTGTACTTGCATCTGCATTTCATATATATGAGAAAAAGAAAAAGAAAATCATTACTGTCTTCACTACATTTGTTGCAAGTATGGGCCTAACCAGTGTTGTCATTGATGTCAACATACTCCTGTTGCATTGATGTCAAGAATTGGATGAGTTCTGTACTGAGGCTATTGAGAAAATTAGTCCCATCAGAAATAGAGAAGAACAGTAAAGATAGGGAAGTTCTATGAAGTAAAGATCCTAGCAAGATGAAGATCAGAGTATGTACATCAAAGGGTTTAAAGATATGTGTCTGAAGATCCTCTAGTCAAGATCTGAGAGGTCCGCATGAAGATCTGGAGAAGTTATGGCCACATGAGTAAAACTGGTTCTGGCAGCTTTTCAGAGGTGACAGAGTGATACAAATAGGTCTGGTGAGATCTAGAAATGCAATATCATGCTCTGCGGATCTAGTGTCATGTTTAGGAATCTAATTTGAATTAACAACTTGATTGGGTCATGGTTTGGATGTCTGCAAGTGATCCTTCTAGTGTGACAGTGATGACTGGCTGTGTTCTTGAGGCTCCGGATGAAGATGTGATTGACTATAGTAAGCAGAAGTGGTACAGATGTTCCTGGTGATTCAAGTAAGCTTGTGGGGGTCTCTAAATTGTGTCCAGTTCATGTTGGTGGTCCACACTAAAGATTGAGCTTGTAATTGAAGATTTATCTTTGGGTGATGGTGTTCTTCTCAGTTTTGGCCGACTAGATGTTTTGTGAAGCATATCATGTTCCTTGAAGAAGATTGAAGTCCCTGTTACGTATGGATGACAGTGTAGTGATGCACATGAAGTTTTTGTAATAAGTCAAGTTATTTTTGTGATTGTTCTGTAATAAATTAAATATATGTTGTGCCAACTTTGATGATGATTCCAAAGTCGATGTCTTGTATAAATAAGAGTTGCGAAGTCATTGAAAGGTATCCTTGGTGGTCATGATGAGAAGGTGGTAAGGGAGAGGAGTGAAAAGCAGAGCAGAGGTGTTGAGATTTAATAGAACTAACTCAAGCATAATGAAGATGCTAACTTCCAGTTCAAGTTTGTAATACTTATTCTCTTCTATAGACAGTGTGTCTCCTGTAGGCAGTGGGCCTCTTGTGAGCAATGTGCTCGGGCAGTGAGCCCTAATTGGTAGGTGTCAATTTATTCTTCATATTCTTTTAACAAAGAATATAAACTTGGGTTAGTCACCCTATGGTTTTTCCCTTAACTGGGTTTTCCACGTTAAAGTTTTGGTGTTATGTGTGTTGAATTTGTTTTTGCTCTTGAGTTATTGCATTATGCTTTCATAATTAAATCATTGATATGCTAAGAAGATTTTAAGTAAGTAAAGGAACAAATTTTTGAGACAACTGATTCACCCCCCCTCTCTGTTGTCTATCCTAAATTCAACAATTGGTATCAGAGCCGGTTCCTCTAGAAAAAGCTTAACCACTTGAGGAGATCCAGGATGTCATCCTACAAAAAGGACAGTCCAAGGTTTGATGGAACAAACTACACTCTGCAGATGATCCTAAAGATGTTTTGTGATGCATAGCATGTTCCTCAAAGAAGATTGAAATCCCTGTTACGTATGGCCGATAGTGTAGTGATGCACATGAAGTATTTGTAATAAGTCAAGTTATATTTGTGATTGTTCTGTAATAAATTAATATATGTTGTGCCGACTTTGATGATGATTCCAAAGTCGATGTCTTGTATAAATAAGAGTTGTGAAGTCATTCAAAGGTATCCTTGGTGGTCATGATGAGAAGGTGGTAAGGGAGAGGAGCGAAAAGCAGAGCAAAGGTGTTGAGCTTTAATAGAACTGACTCAAGCATAATGAAGATGCTAACTTCTAGTTCAAGTTTGTAATACTTATTCTCTTCTATAGACAGTGTGTCTCCTGTAGGCAGTGGGCCTCTTGTGAGCAATGTGCTCAGGCAGTGAGCCCTAATTAGCAGGTGCCATTTTATTCTTCATATTCTTTTAACAGAGAATATAAACTTGGGTTAGTCACCCCGTGGTTTTTCCCTTAACCAGGTTTTCCACATTAAATTTTTGGTGTTGTGTGTGTTGAATTTGTTTCTGCTCTTGAGTTATTGCATTATGCTTTCATAATTAAATCATTGATATGCTAAGAAGATTTTAAGTAAGTAAAGGAATAATTTTTTGAGACAACTAATTCACCCCCCCTCTTTATTGTCTATCCTAAATTCAACAATTGGTATCAGAACCAATTCCTCTAGAAAAAGCTTAACTGCTTGAGGAGATCCAGGGTGTCATCCTACAAAAAGGACAGTCCAAGGTTTGATGGAACAAACTACACTCCTTGGAAAACTTGCATGGAATGTCATTTGCAATGCATGGGAGAGCAGTATTGGAACATGACTATAATTGAGTATATTCCTCCAAAGAATGGTCTGACAACTCTAGATGAAATTAGAGATGCTGAGAATAATCTTCAAGCTAAAGAAGCCCTACTAAGTGCCTTGTCTGATTAAGAACTGACAAATGTTATGGGATTGAAAACTGCTTATGAAATTTGGACAAAGCTGGAGATTCTACATGAAGGAGACAAATATGTTAAATGTGCAAAGTTACAAAGTTTGAAAGGAAAGTTTGGAAGCCTAAAGATGAGTGAAGATGAAAGTATCACTACATTTATGCCAAGGGTAAATGAGCTTGTCTGTGGCATTAGATGTTCTGGGGGAACATTGGATGAAGATGAGATTGTTGCCAAAGTTCTCAGATCCTTACCTCCTGCTCACAAACACAGGGTTGTTTCTATTGAGGAATTCAGATCATTATCAAACATTACAAGGGATCAATTGGTTGGAAAGTTAGCTACATTTGAATTGGCTGAGTTTGGAGAAGCACCTCCCAAGATTGAATCTGCATTCAAAGCTAGTGTGTCTGCAAAAGGCAAACAAAGATATGATCCAGGAGAAAATTCCTCAAATAAATCATCATGGTATGATAAATCAAGAAAGGATCTGGAAGAAGATGAGTTAGAAGCTACACAACTTGAAGCCCTTATTGCCAAAAGATTGCCAAGAGGGTCTGGTAAGTATGAAGGAAAATTGCCCTTCAAATGTTTCAATTGCAACAAGATTGGTCATTTTGCCTCAAGGTGTCCGAAAAGATTTTCAAGGCCTAACCCTAACAAATCAAAATTTCAAAAGAAGTGTTACTATGTTCAAGAAGATGATGATGAAGGAGTAATAGATGATGAATCTGAGATAGGAACCAAATCTAAAAGTGACTGGGTGTTTATTGCCATCAAGGAAGAAGATCCAATGCCTATTAAATCTGCCAATCATAAGATAGAAAGGGCTCTGGCTGCTCAGGTTGAAGAAAAGGATGAATGGGTCATTGACAGTGGGTGCTCTCACCATATGACTGGCAATAAGAATAAGTTCATAAACTTGGAAAGATATGAAGGTGGGGTTGTAAAATTTGGAGATAATTCTGCTGGCAGAATTAAAGGCAGAGGAACCATTTCTTTTGATGGAAAGAACAAGACCAGTGATGTTCTATATGTTGAAGGTTTAAATCATAATCTTCTCAGTGTTGGGCAGCTAGTAGACAAAGGTTATGATCTCCAGTTCAAAAATGGAAAATGCAAGATCTTTGAAAGCTCCAGAACTGAGATTGCATCCGATACTCAGACAAAAGGTAACATCTTCCACTTGGTTGGTACTAGCAAAAGTTGCTTATTTGTTCAAATTGATCAGAGTTGGTTGTGGCATAGGAGAATATGTCATGTGAATTTTGATAATATTATTAAGATAAGAAACACCCAGGCTGTAAGAGATCTTCCAAGATTGGTGAAACCTACTAATAGCTTGTGCAAGGAATGTCAGTTAGGTAAGCAGAATAGAGTCTCATTCAAAAGTAAGGAACATTCTTCAACTGGATTGTTAGACTTGGTGCACACTGATCTATGTGGTCCGGCAAGAATCAGAAGTCTGCAAGGAGATAGATATTTCATGTTGCTGATTGATGACCACTCTCGGATGATGTGGGTGACTTTCTTAAAAGCAAGATCTGAAGCACTTGAGAAATTCAAAATATTCAAGGCTATGGTAGAAAATGAAACTGGCATAAACATAAAATGTCTTGGGTCTAATAGAGGTGGTGAATTCACATCCAGAGAGTTCATAGAATTCTGTGAGAAACATGGGATAAAAAGATAGTTATCTGTTCCAAGGACTCCACAGCAGAATGGAGTAGTGGAGAGAAAGAACCTAACCATCCAAGAAGCTTCTAGGACCAAGATGATGGAAGCAAATGTTCTTCAGATCTATTGGAGAGATGCTGTGAGCACTATTATTTATACTCTTAACTGGGTACAAATTAGAAGCAAGACTGGTAAGACTCCTTATGAACTTTGGTTTGGCATCACTCCTACTATGAAATATTTTAGTCTTTGGTAGAAAATGTTATATCAAAAGAGATGAAGACCTTGGCAAGTTTGATGCTAGAAGTGATGAAGGAATATTCTTGGGTTATTCTACTCAAAGCAAAGCTTACTGGTGTTATAACAAGAGATTAGGAAAGATTGTGGAAAGCACAAATGTAAAGGTTGATGAAGGCATAAAAAATCCCTCAATGTACTATGAGTATGAAGCAGATGATCTAAATGCTATCTCAGACCAAGAAGAACAAGTCCAAACTCTAGTCCAAATTCAGATTGATCTGGAGAATCCAGAAATTCAAGAGGAAGAGACAAGCTTGGAGGAACCTGTCCAAGAATTAGAAGTGCAAGAGAATTCCAAAACTCCCAGGTATGTAAGACTGAATCACTCCAAAGATCAGATCATAGGAGATAGAAGCAAAGGTGTTCAAACAAGAAGAAATATTGCTCAAGACTCAGTGAAGTATTGTTTGATTTCAAAAGTTGAACCAAAATTAGTAAGTGAAGCATGTAATGATGATGAAAGTTGGGTTAAAGCAATGGAGGAGGAATTGATGTAGATTGAAAAGAATCACACTTGGGATCTTGTTCCCAGACCTAAGGATAAAAATGTGATTGGGACTAAGTGGGTCTTTCGAAATAAACTAAATGAAGATGCTGAGGTAATAAGGAACAAAGCCAGACTAGTCTATAAAGGTTATTCTCAAGTAGAAGGAGTCAAATTTGAAGAGACTTTTGCTCCGGTGGCAAGGATTGAAGCAGTCAGATTATTTCTTGCCTTTGCTGCCTTCAAAGACTTCAAGGTATATCAGATGGATGTCAAGTCTGCCTTCCTAAATGGTGATTTAGAAGAAGAAGTATACATTGAGCAACTAGATAGATTTCAACTGTCTGGTAATGGAGATATGGTCTACAAATTGAAGAAGGCACTGTATGGACTCAAACAAGCCCCAAGAGCCTGGTATGAAAGATTCGACAAACATATTCCAAAAATTGGTTTCAACAAAGGTATTGCTGACAGTAATCTCTATGTCAAGATTGATCATGAGAATATCTTGATTGTTGAAGTATTTGTTGATGATATTATCTTTGGAGGAAAGGATAGTATGTGCAAAACTTTTGCAAATCAAATGAAAAGTGAATTTGAGATGTCTATGTTTCAGGAAATGAATTTCTTCTTGGGTCTATAAATCACTCAAACAAAGAAGGGAATCTTCATATCTTAGACCAAATATGTGAAGGAATTGCTAAAGAAATTTGGAATGGAAGATTCAAAGGCAATGAATACTCCCATGGCAATCAGATGTAAGCTGAGTAAAGATGATGAATCCCCTAAGGCTGATAAGAAAAAGCACAGGTCAATGATTGGAGGACTGCTCTACCTTACTCAAACTAGACTTGATATTATGATGTTGTTGGTATTGTTGCCAGATTCCAAGCTGATCCCAGAGAGTCTCATGTCATGGCAATCAAGAGAATTCTCAAATATTTGAAGGGAACAATTGAGTATGGATTGTGGTATCCCTAGGAGCATGATTTCTCTCTTCATGCTTATATTGATGTTGATTGGGCAGGTGATGTGGATGACTGGAAGAGTACCAGTGGTGGTGCATTCTTTTTGGGAAAAAGATTGGTTTCTTTGTTAAGCAAGAAACAAGAGGCAATATCTCTATCCATTGCAGAAGTAGAATATATTACAGCAGCAGGCAATTGCACTCAAGTATTGTGGATGAAGCAAATGCTAAGAGATATCAGAGTGGAGTATGAAGAACCTATCACAATCTTCTATGACAACTCAAGTGTAATAAACATATCAAAAAATCCAGTGCTGCACTCAAAGACAAAAAACATATCCATCAAGTTCCACTTTTTGAGAGAGCAAGTGAACAAGAATGAAGTCAGATTGGAGTTTGTACCCTCAAAGGATTAGATTGCAGACATTTTTACCAAACCTCTACCTAAGGATACTTTTGAGTATCTCAGGGAGAAGTTAGGGGTTATTACCCCTCTAGTTTTGAACTAAGGTGCACTGATGTGCATCTGTCCAGTTGATTTCACAGTCATATGTTATGATCTGGATTGATGCTAAGAGGCTACTACTCAGGGGGAGCAGTCAGTATGACTCTGAAGCATGAGAAGTGGATGCAAATATGTGCCCTTTTCCATTGATATCAAAGGGGGAGAGAAGGCATGTGAAAAACAAAAAGTGGTTGCTGATCAAAGGGGGAGTAGTAAATAAAGAGAAGACATGTGAATAATTGTTGTTGATAGGGGGAGCTATGTCAGTTAGTGAGGAAAATTTCTTGTCTTGATGGTTAAAATAGTTTTTCACATCATATGTTGCCAACAACGACAAAGGGGGAGTTTGTTGCAAGTATGGACCTAATCGGTGTTGTCATTGATGTCAACATACTCCTGTTGCATTGATGTCAAGAATTGGATGAGTTGTGTGTTAAGGATATTGAGAAAATTAGCCCCATCAGAAACAGAGAAAAACAATGAAGACAGGGAAGTTCTATGAAGTAAAGATCCTAGCAAGATGAAGATCAGAGTACGTGCATCAAAGGGTTTGAACATATGTGTCTAAAGATCCTCTAGTCAAGATCTAAGAGGTCCGCATGAAGATCTGGAGAAGTTATGGCCACATGAGTAAAATTAGTTCTAGTAGCTATTCAAAGGTGACAGAGTGACACAAATAGGTCCGGTGAGATTTAGAAATGCAATATCATGCTCTGCAGATCTAGTGTCATGTTTGGGAATCTAATTTGAATTAACAACTCAATTGGGTTGTGGTTTGGAGGTCCGCAAGTGATCCTTCTAGTGTGACAGTGATGACTGGCTATGTTCTTGAGGCTCCAGATGAAGATGTGATTGACTACAGTAAGCAGAAGTGGTACAGATGTTCCTAATGATTCAAGTAAGCTTGTGGGGATCTCTAAATTGTGTCTAGTTCATGTTGGTGGTCCGCACTAAAGATTGAGCTCATAATTGCATATTTATCTTTGGGTGATGGTGTTCTTCTCAGTTTTAGCCAACTGGATGATTTGCACATGTTGTGGATGATCCTAAAGATGTTTTGTGAAGAATAGCATGTTCCTCAAAGAAGATTGAAGTCCCTATTACATATGGCCAATAGTGTAGTGATGCGCATGAAGTTTTTGTAATAAGTCAAGTTATTTTTGTGATTACTCTGTAATAAATTAAATATATGTTGTGCCAACTTTGATGATGATTCCAAAGTTGATGTCTTGTATGAATAAGAGTTGTGAAGTCATTCAAAGGTATCCTTGCTGGTCATGATGAGAAGGTGGTAAGGGAGAGGAACGAAAAGTAGAGCAGAGGTGTTGAGCTTTAATGGAACTAACTCAAGCATAATGAAGATGCTAACTTCTAGTTCAAGTTTGTAATACTTATTCTCTTCTATAGACAATGTGTCTCTTGTAGGCAGTGGGCCTCTTGTGAGCAGTGTGCTCAGGCAGTGAGCCCTAATTAGTAAGTGCCATTTTATTCTTCATATTCTTTTAACAGAGAATATAAACTTGGGTTAGTCACCTCGTGGTTTTTCCCTTAACCGGGTTTTCCATATTAAATTTTTGGTGTTATGTGTGCTGAATTTGTTTATGCTCTTGAGTTATTGCATTATGCTTTCATAATGAAATCATTGATATGCTAAGAAGATTTTAAGTAAGTAAAGGAACAAATTTTTGAGACAATTGATTCACCCCCCCTCTCAGTTGTCTGTCCTAAATTCAACAACATTCACTGTATTTTGCATGTCTTCAATGTTGTCTTCTCCATGTCTTGCGTGACTGTAACTGTCTTCTCCATGTTTTGCATGCCTATTACTGTCTTCTCTGTGATCAGCATGTCTTCTCCATGCTTGCCGTGTTTGTTGTGTTTGTTGACCATACTTTAATGCATGTATTGGCCTTGCGTTTATACATACATTAAAGTGGGGGCTAAATGTTATGTCAGAAAAAGTAACCTTGGGGCATTTTCCTCTTAAGGTTTAGCTCTTGGGTCCTTTAGAATGCATTTAGAGCATCTTACATGATTTTGATGACTCTTGATGAGAAAACCTTAAAATTTCATGGCAATTTGGACTCAGGGGATGCACTTAACATAAATCTTGCCTGAAATAAGGGGGAGGACTTGGGTGCCCGCACACTAGTCCTGCCCTATTTTAGGTCAGGACCAATTTCAAAGTGTCGGTTTATGACCGTTATTTAGGTCCTATGCCGACACGCTAAGTTTGAATTACGAAATTCTTAGCAGGAATGTTTCTAATTGAATATATAAGCATGATTAGTGATTCATTTGCAAACTAGATGGAAATTAGATGGCAATTGTGAACTTGTGGCTTATGTTAAGGTGATTCAAAGGCATTCATTCTGTTGCAGAGTGGAATTTATGTTATTCTTATGTTTGTATTTGTAGATTTGGCATCCATCTCCTCATGGCATGAAGAGCATCTTCCTCCCATGAGATTTTCACTACAAGGTGATATCGTTTGTGTTTTTGATCATTTATCATTTGGATTTTGCCTCTATCCCATAGGGCTATGCACTCTTTATCTAACAACAGTGTTCGGAAGACTTGAATGTCTCCCTAGGGCTTGACTAAGGCAAGCCTCTAAACACCACAACCCCCAACCCATTTTTCTGTGATTGTAGGTTACAAGTTGAAAAAGCAAAAGAAGTGGATTTACAGGAGAGTAGTGCAGACTATCAAAATTGTAGATCAAAGAAGAAAATAGGGACCTGGACTCAGGTGCCTGCTTATTAGTCCTCTAGATCCCGCAGTTGGAAAATCTCCAGAACAACAGGAATAGGTTGCAGACAAGATTCCCAAATCTCAACAAAAATTGTGGCACTGGACTAGGGTGCCCGCTCATTAGTCCCTGACTTTTCCATATTCTAAACTTTGAAATCTAGTATGCATTTGATTGTCATTTGATATGTCTGTGTGCGATCATTTTCCTTAATTTTTTTCCATTCATGAATTTGCATAATTAAGGTTTTGAGCATAATTGGGCTTAATTGAACAACAAATTCACACAATTCCAATCTTCCCCTATGTTCCAAGTGACAGGAGATCTGTAGTAGACTTTCTACTTAATTGAATGTCCTTCAATGTTTAGTGGTGAAAGGAGGATTAACACAAAACAAACCCTAAACTAAAACAAATTATCTTCTTTTTCATCCTAAACACATCAATATCGTATACAAATGCTATGTGTTCTAGAACATGAAGGTTCTTATAAGTGAAATTAGAGAAATTTTCAAATCCAAGATATACTCATGCAAACAACATAAAGATGCCATCTTGAAATATCTTGTAACATCAATGTCTAATGAGATCTAGTAAGACATGACATGCAAAGCTTTGTGATGATTAAGGCATCGTAGATGTGTGATTATTTTACTTCCAAGCACTTGTTTGAGGGAAAAGGGCTAAAAAGACACAAAGTCCACAACAAACACAATGGATAGGAGGAAAGAGTACAACACAAGGCCTAATTTATGATTTTATGTATTTAGATTGAATGCAATAAAACAATACCAAGTTATGCTTGTTTATGCACAAAAATGTTCATTTTTCACTTTTTTCAATGCAAATGCCTAAAAGATGTAGTGTTGTGTAATGTCCCCTTTTCAAAAGCCAAAAATATCTCAACCTTGTTCACAATTTTCAACTTGCAAAAAGAGAACATTAGTACATTTTTGCATTTAAAGCCACATATATAATTTACATAATCACATTGCTTTTATCATTTCTATGATCAAATGCCAACACATAACTTTAGTTCATTATTGATTACTTTCAATATACATTACTATCATCAATCTATGATTACTTTCAATGCATGTTACTATTGCTAATCTTATGATTCTTTCAATGCACATTATCTATCATTCATATTTCACATGTTATTCTTATGATCATTGTTCATATGCCTTGCATATCATTAACATTTCACATGTTACTCTCATGATCATTATTAATATGCCTTGCATATTCTCTATCATGACATTTCACATGATCTATGATCTTTATCCATATATATTGCAACTTGCTATCTCTTCATATGTCACTCATTAACATCCTATGAGAGATGAGATGAGAGTTGTCGTTATCCACCATGGGGCTCTAACGTCTCCTACACTTAGACTCAAGTGGTATCCTTAATACCTTTAGAGTCAAGGCCTCTATGAGACTCCTTGGTACTCTTATGATTCCTTACATCAAAGTAGCCAAGGCCATTACATCACTATCCTTGCACTATGGGTACCTTATACCACATGTGATAAGGCCTCTATGTGATAAATATCCTTTGCACTATGGGTACCTTATACCTCATGTGACAAAGGCCTCTAAATACCCATGAATGGCCTCTTGGAACTTTTCTCTCATTCTCCCATATGAGGTTAATAAGTCACATATTGTTATGGATAATTGTATACAAGATACATCATTATGAATAATTGCATATGATTGTCTATACATTACATTGTTAGTGATGACTGTATATAAGTCTCATTTCTATCATAATGATACATGTATGAATAACAACAAACAAAGCTATATAAATAAATATTCATACATGTATGGTTATGATAGTCCGATCAGAATATAGAAAGAATGATAATGTAAAGATGCTTACTGTTGATATAGCTTTTGGATTGTACTTGTTTCAATAATCTTGATGGCAGATCTAATTATAATGTCAAATATATTTCTTAATGCTGTTAGTATTGATAGATACTAATACTATCACTGTATTATTTATTGTTGTTCCTTAATTGGTGTTATATATGTTGAATCACTTACTATATGATATTTATTTGATGATCTACAAATGAATGAAGTATGTTTGATGCTGGTAGAAGAGAATGCTTGATCGATTTGTTTCTCTTCGATCTACTCTAATGTTAATTCTTCCTGTGATGATCGTAGTTGATATGAGATATCCCTCTTATGCATTTCTTGATTCATCTAAATATACCGGTGCTCACTTGAAGGGTTATGTCCTTCTATAGAGACATCCTTTCAATGCTATGATTCTCTCTTAACTACTCATTGTTATGTTTTCATTTGCTTTTGTCTTGACTTGATGCTTTGTGTCATTCATTCTTCATATGTATATAGGCTCATTCTCTTCTCATTATAAATGATCGTTGCCAATGATCATTAGAGGATCGTTACATATCTACATGAGTATTTCATTTACTAGCGATGGTTTCTATTTTTCTTCAATACCAGCGTAGGTTTTCTTTTCTCATAATTCAAATTTCCTCATGCCATATCATTCCGATGAGTATCGCTGGTATTAGATATTCATGTTGCATTGACTCTAAACTATAAACATCAAGATATAATATTGTCTTATAATATTTACATTGACAACATCTATATTTGTATATATATTTATTATAAAATAACACAATTTCCTCTTATCATTTAATTGGACTAGATGTCGTATTTTCCCGAGGGTAACTTACTAACTTTTATCATGTTGTTTAAATCTTTAATTTAAACAATGCCTTACTATCAGGGCACGACAGCCCTCCCCACTCAAGATTGCTTGTCCTCAAGCAATCACGGGTTCTCTAATCACCTTGCACTTTAATCATCCCCTTTCTGATGTGTTGAGAGGAACACGCTTGGGTGAAGAGAAATTGATTGTGATTCCATGAAAGAGAATTTGTGATCAAAAGAGCATTTGTTTGATGTTTTGATAATAATGATGGGAAGTTGTTGTGTGGTTACGCAAAATGCCCCATTTTGACTTGACAAAATAGGGACCCAACTTTTTTGTTGTTTTGGCTTGTGTTGTTTTGTTTTGCTTTTCGGCAGTCTGCTAAAAGTAAGTCATGCAGGTAGCCCTGCATAATGAAGGTGGATAGGTCACTATGATGAGGTCAGTTTGTCAAAGTCAGTATTTCATATCATTAGCCTCATATTTGTAAAGTGCATAAAATTCCATGCAGGTTTTTCTTTTGGATCACCCAGAAATTCCTTAAGAGGAGAAAGTTATAGTAAGTCAAAGTTCCAGTCAAACCTGATATTCCTGGGGGGGTCATATTTCTTAACATCAATCACCTTACTTAAGATCACCCCAATGTCAGTTTATCACCTGATAATCATTTGGTCCGTAGATTCCAGACGTTAATTTTAGGTGATAACTATATTGGTCCGACAAACGCCTTATATATTTTGCAGGGGTCATATTTTCAATATCACCCGATCTTACAAATATCACCCTATCGCAAAATTTCACCCTAATGCCAATATGATGGTGATGTCATCTAAGCCTGATAAATGAAGAAAGTCACCCTGACGGTGACGTTATCATTCTTTTTACCTCGCGGAGGTATGTATCCGTTGATCTCCCTTTCCAACAATATGATGATGACATCATTTTAATACAATGTTCAGATGAACTCATTTACACACTGACATCATCCTGATCTTTCGAAAGGGGGTCACTTTAGTTATGAGGGGTCACATTTTAAATATCCCCTGATCTTAAAATCATGACCCAATATTCTCAACATCACCCGATTTCTAGACATTAGTTTTGCCGCTGCAAGGCGGAAGGTCATATTACACAGAGAGGGTCATATTACGAATATCACCTGATCTTCTGAAGATCACCCCCCTCTTCTTGCCTCATAACATTTAATGCACATCAATGCAGTAGGTGGATTCCCGTTGACTGCAAATACGATACAAACACCTGGCAACATCTATGGATTTCATGCAGAAGATCAATGGTTTTGATTGATTTAACCTGGTTTTGCCCTAATTTTCCCTAAGAGTGAGGTTAAAAGTAAGTTTCTAAGGTTTTTTTTCATTTACCTTGCGAAGAAACAAGGAATTTATAGCGCAGAGAGTCAAACCCTCATATGAGCTACCTGTAGACAGACATACAGCTTGCAGCATAATGAAACGCATGATCATTAGTAATTGATACACTTTTTCATAATCATCAGCCTAATCCAGGAGATAAGCATTATTAGGTAAGTAATAAAAAAAACCCTCCTGTTGTCATTTTCTGCATATCTAGGTAGTATGGCTTTTCCAGTGGTTTGATTCTGAAAGTATGCATATCATGGAGTTAATGAATATAAATATGCATGATGTCGTAGATATATAATGTTGTATGCACATATGAATATTATGGTAAGACCAGTCGTGTTTATTACATGAATCCATGGTGGACCATAGGAGAAACAAATCCGGGGCAAAATTTCTTAAACCCATGTATGTTAGACCTAAAGGAGTACAATTCAAGTATGGTGTCATTGATGACACTCACCAGGGGGAAACAAATTTAGTAGCATGGTCATCCAAGATGAGTGATGACAAAGATAATACCCTACTGGACAACATATTTGTATCAGGAATGTAGCATGCGGCTAGATTTCCATATGCCATGGAAACCCCTAAACTTGTAATTGAATGCACCAGAAATTACAACCCTCAGACAAGGCGAGTGGAGAAACATGGAAGGGTTTATGCAGATTTGTCTATTAAAGGGATCACTGCTACTTTCAATCTCCCAGTTGGAAAGAAGGTAGTCAGAATGGATCTACACAGACTAGAAACTGAATATGAAAACAACAAAAAGACTGCAAGAAAGAGGATATACTAGTGGAGATCTAAAAATAGCACTTACATTGCCTCTGCCAAATTGCTAGTGTACTTATACAAATTTGATTTTGATGATGAATATCAGTATATGATAACCCTGCTGAGCAGGATGACAGGCCAGCCTAATGGTGGGAGTTTCAAGAATTGGATGTATGGAGTCATCCTGATGTGTCTTTATATAGATAATAAGCCATTATGGGCTAAGATCATCAGTGATGCCTTAGATGAACAGATGATGAACCTAGGAGGCCTGGAATGCTCATTTCACATGACTTCATATGTTGTTTATTCATGTGCTTACAAGGGGACATTTGATGCATTGACCACAGTTGCAAAGATTGGCGACAATATAGATGATGCCCATATATGGGATCATTATCCTCAGTTACAGAGAAAAGACTATCTCCTTAACTACAAATTGGTGAATGATGCATTTTCCATGCATCTGGTTAGAACAATGGAGGAGGATAGAACCAAAAGATTGAGCATGGAAGCTCAAGAAGTTATATACAAGCATGGTGCCTGGTTCATCCAATTTGCCACATTTTCCTACATCAGAATAGAGGGTTTTGAAGGATAGCCACTCATGTTACCCAGGTACCCTACTGATGGGGTAGTCCTGATGGAGTTTTTAAGACAGATATCTACTATACTCGATGCATACAAAGCAAATAAGAAAATACCTCCAGTATTGTATCCAATATCTATAGGTTGGAACATGTGTTCTGATTCAGAAAGCATAAAGAAGGCTATAGAGGGTCTGAACCTAATGAACCTACAACCATTTCCATTGGCTAGATCATATGACCCCTATGGTAGAATGCATAAGATAATGGGGAAGCCCATACATCAAAAGCACTTAGAAGATTTCTAGACTCATTGTGAGGATGAGGCTGAAGTAAGAAGAAGAAAATATCAAAGGCTCACCCTAAATCAGATAAGGACATTTGACTGTATTCCAGTGCCTGCACAATTAAGAAGGATGATGGCAAGACAATTTCAAATGAATATGAAGACAAGAAGGTGTATAATGACACCATCTCAGCACCTGATCTAACACAGGAGGAGGACATCTCCTTGGATAGCTTCATAGGTGGGGTGTTGCAGTTGACCCAGGCATGGGTGGAGGAACAAATAAATATACTAAAAGAGAAGGGTGTAGCTATCATAGTGGATAATAAGAGAAAAAGGCAGGAGATTCCTGATGAAGAATATGATGACTTTCTTGTTGAGAAAAGAAAATCTAATGGAGAAACACTGCCACCCTAGAAACAAAAGAAAGGACCCCCAAGAGGAAAGAGGGCTGATGATAGTCCTAAGGGGGTGATAATTGAAAGAGTTGTCATACCAGCTGAAGGTGCATCTACATTAGGAAAGGCATCTGCATAGCCTTTGATGGATAAACCAAGAACAAAAAGAATCCTGAGGCCAGCTGTGGAGACTGCAGGAGTACAAGATGAAGGCCAAGCCTCACAGCATAATGTTGAAGAGGATATCTCTCTTGAGGAGGAGCCAGTGAATAAGGAGCCTATAAGAGATGACCCCATGATAGTCACCAGAAAGAGGAAAGTGGTGTCGATGATGTCACCACCTAAGAAACTGAGAACACATATGAGGGGTGAGATCAAAAATGACCCCATAGTAGTAAGGGGAGCAGGCAGTGAAGTGTTCATAAGAGAATTGCAACATGATGTGCCACTTCCTAACATCATTCAGTTTAAGACTAAGAAGGCCGAGGAACAAGCAAAAAAAGCCACTAGAGCAGGTCAAGGTGGTCATTTCTCATTGGACGAAACTATCATGTCCCCATATTAAAGCCTTGTTTAAATTGAAGATTTAAACAATATATTTAATTACACATAAATATTAATAATTAAATATTAATAAGTTATATAATATATTATCCTATTACATGAATATAAATATCAAATATTATTATTATTATACTCATAAGATATTAATAGATATAAATATTATTATAATATATATTATTAATATGAATTAATTAATTAAATAATATATATATTATATATTAATATTATAAGTCACTAGTTATTAAATATAAGAGGGGACCAATGTATGTGACTCTTTGAAGAGTCACTATTCTTCGTAAGAGGCATAATGAAACATATATAATATAAATAACAGCAGCAAGGAATGAAGGGGATCAGATTTGGGATATAAGAAAATAAGGAAGTCTAAAGTAAACAAACAAAAGTCTTCAAATATGAAAGTCAGAAAGTATGGAATAACAGTGATGAGTCTGCAAGGATAAAACAGTCGGCAATTATGGGTAGTGATTACCATATGGCTTGCATTTAATTTAAGAGGAAGTATTATAAATATATGGGAAATAAATAAAAAAAAGAATATCGACATTATAAATAAATATAATTAAATCCGCATTATATTTATATATATATTCCTGAGTCATAAGTAGGAAAGATATCATAAATACATATAGGGAGGAATTATTCAAGAAAAAATAACTATATATATACAATAATATTAATAACATATATAATAATATAATATAGAGATATTATTAATATTATAACAAATACTATAATATATAAATATTAAAGAATAGGTGAAAGAGAATAAAATCAAGTGAGCAGATTCAACAAGACAAGCAGCATAAAGAGGTAAGTACACTTTCCTTATTAATAGGTTAGGTGATATAAATGTTGTAGAAGAATAATATGAATATAAATAAATGAATATTGCTCATATCAGCATAATAATAATTGAAATATATTACCATCAATGATGTATATACATTCATTCTCTACAAGTATGCATATAGAATAGGTACAATAATATGAGAATAAATAGGAGTGTAGAAATGAGGTAAATCTACATACATATATGAATGGAATATGGATATAGATGTGAACATTGTTAAATTGAATACAATGAAATGAATGTTGTAATTCAATGAATGTGATAGCGAAAATCCTTAGACAATTAAGTTTATGAACAAACGATAAGTTGGAAACATTATATATGGACATGAATATACAACTTAAATATGGATGAATAATGATTATATTCTTAATATGATGAAGTGAAAAGAAAATGAAACTCTAATGTTCTCTTTTGTGAGTTGAATTGTGCAAGGTCAAAGGAAAAAATTAGGACTCACTAGAAGGGGACATTACAAGCTGTAGACCTTGTTGATAACTGAGAGGGGGGGGGTGAATCAGTTATCCTAATTATTTCCCTTAATGAACTTTCCTCTTAATTGAAGCAGCATAAAATTAAACACAAAACATTAACCATGAAATAAGAAACACATGACACAGTATTTTTGACGTGGAAACCCTGTTAAGGGAGAAAACCACGGGGTGATTAACCCAAGAATTATTCTCTGTTAGAAGAATAGGAAATTACAAAAATGGCACTTGCCAATTAGGGCTCACTGCCCGAGCACACTGCTCACAAGAGGCTCACTGCCTACAAGAAGACACACTGTCTTACAAAGTGATAAGAATCACAGTCTTGAACTGATTGGAAGCATCTGCATATGCTGGAGTTCAGTTCCGGTTAGGTTCAGTATACTGATCTGCTGCACTTCATCTTTCCTCTGTTCTTTAGTCTGCTATCCTTTCACATACCGGATCCTTCTTGCTACTTCTGCTCTACTCTGGACTTGTTCGCATATCCTTTTCACACATTCACACTCTTTACAACTAAATCCATCCTCTATATATATCCGCACAAGTAATTTCATCATCTTTCTAGTCGGCATCCGGAACAGTCTAGTTTCTTACAAACTTAGTTCTGTCGGCTGAATCCTTGCTCACCAAGCAATGCGGATCAAGCATATACTTGTAGATATCATCAATTATGTCGGCCAAACATGATTCATGCCTCCGCAACCTTTATCATCATCTGTAACACATCCGGAAAGTAGTTTGATACTCAGTCAGTCAGTTCTTCCTCTGTTTTCACTGTCTCTCAGGGATCCGGTACTCAACTATTCATATCTTTTTCTTTGTCCATCTCCGGAGGCTAAATCCTTGGAATATACTACTCAAGATAGTCCTCTTGACTTCCCCAGATCCGCACTGTGCCAAGACACTTCCTCTGAGAGATCCGGACCAATCTGTCGGACCTTGCCATATGCTCTGTTCTTGTTCACCGGACCACAACAATCTTCAATCTGACTTCCGGTAGAGATATAACATGACTTGCGGATATGTGGAATGACTTTTGTTGCCATCAATGACAACAACCATGAATCCATATAGTGTCTCTTGCCAACAATCTCCCCCTTTGGCATTGATGGCAACACTTAGTGAAAAAATGACTAAGTGTTTACACTATGCTCCCCCTTTGCTGATGCTCTGTCTTTATATACAATTTCCGGAACTCCCCCTGAGTTGGATTCCTCATTTTTCACTGCTCCTCACTCCCCCTTTGACATCAATGGCAAAGGGTAGGGTCCGCACACCAAAATTTTCAAAAATTTTCTATATATGGCCGCATATTTACATACTCACATATACTGCAGAATGTCTGCAAAGGATGTCTGCAGTTGAACCATTTCAGTAGCCCAACTAAGCTTCATTCTGTCCAGGATTGAAATGTGACCACTCAACAAAAATGCAAAAGCTTCTGCCCGCCTGAGATCTGTCGGATCTTTTGTATGGGCGGTGGTCTGGGCATCACTGATGGCCTCATGCATCGTTTCCAACTTAGGGACTATAATCCTTCTAAGTTCTCCCATCCGGTTGGTAATGTTCTTCCTCTCCTTCTCAAGATTTTTTATTTCATTCAAGACTGCAATAGTCTGACATTCTTGATTTATTATAGAGGAAGAGAGAGGATCAAAACTTTGAGATAAGCTTTGAAGCTTGTCCTGTTCCTCTTTTATTTTCTTGTCAATTGCTGCTGTTGCCTTTGACCAAGATATACAAAATTTGTAGATGTCACCGCCATCCTTAAGAGCATTTTCTAAGCTCTTTATTCCAATGCTTACAATCTTCCTATCCTTAGAGATTAAATCTAATATTTCAGAAAATCTCTTATCCAAAAATTCCTTCCGGACCTTGTCTTCAGCTGATTTTTCTAGAGAATTAAAATGTGTATCAATACTGCTGACTAAGGTTTTTAGATTACCAGAAGTGGAGGCTGTCGGATCTATTTGGATTGATGGCATGATCTTTACAAGTACTCCGGAAGCAGCCTCTATCAACTCACAGTCTTCCATATGAGACTTCAGGAGCTTTTCATTTGCCTTGGCATTTGCAAATGAAGCTATCTTCATTGTTTGTACCGGAGAGAGAGAGTCAAAATCAAATGGACCTTTTAGAAGCTCCGGTTCATCAATCTCTAGAGTTTCTTTGCTCAAAAATTGTTGAACAGTTTGTGCAGTGTCTCTTGCCGGAGACAGATGTTTCTTTTCTTCTGCAGTCTTAGAACTGTCAACCTCTTTGTCTGTCACCACTGCTTCCTTCTCCTGCAATTGCTCTTCTTCTTTGGATCCGGAGACTGTAGGGGAAACCGGAGGAGAGATGCTTGCTTGTTCATGGGCCACTTCTTCTGGAGCAGAGGGTCCCAAGTCCTCACTTGTCTGTTCAGGGCTCACTTCTTCCGGAACAGAAGATTCCAAATCAGCAGCTGTTTCTGCACCTAGGTCCTCTACAACAGGAAGATTGAACCTTTTGAAGGCCTTCCGGAGGATCTCTTCTGTCTCTTGTGCCACTTTGTCAGTCTCACCAAGCATGAGCTGATTCATCCTGGCTTTACTTCTGAACTCATCTCTGCAGTCCTTGAAGATCATGTTCATTGTCTTGGGATCAATTTGAGGATATAGCTGAATAGCTATCTGCTCCCGGATCTCAAGATCTTTGGCATGAGCATTATTCTTTCTTACTTCCATTTCCTTCTCTAGGCTTTTAGGAATGAGAGATATGATCTCAATGAAAGCCTTATTGTATGTGTTCAGATATTTAACTGTGGCTTCCTGCAGAGTCTTTTGGTCTGCCTCACTGAAGTCATCATAGGATTCAGTCATTGGTTGAAGGTTTCCATCCACCGTGACCGACTTGATTATGCTCTCTAGTGACAGAGTGGGCTTTTCAACAGTTACCTCTGCCATTTCCTCCTTGTCTTGTCCTGTGGAGGGCTTACCGGATCCTTTCTTTTTCTGTTTCTTTACTTCTCTTACTCCTTCATCTGATTCTGTCTCCTCTTCATCCTTTTGGCTTTCATAAGCCCTTGATGCTTTTGTCTTGGATCTTTTACCGGATGCCTGGACTTCCGGTTTTGAGCTTTTGGTTGTGGAAGGTGCAGATCTCTTTGATGATCTGGTCCGGGTGGGGGTTTCAACCGGAGCACTTTCTTTGCTTTTCTCTTCTTCCTCAGCCTTTCTCCTCTTTTCCCGACTGGCATCAAGTGCCTCTTTTGAGATGCCTAGCCCTTGAGCAATGTGCTCTACTTCTTTTCTCACTTTTCTCTTAATCTCAGGTTCCCTGAGTTCTACATGTAATTTCACGCTCAGCTCCTCAAAGGTTCCAAACCTTTCTGCCTTAGGATCTTTGGGCTGACTTAGCATGTGTTGAACATGCAGCTCTACTATCTGTTCATCAACTTCATACCCCATGGGCATGATCCAGACAGTCCTTGGCTCCACTGCCTCCATTAGGCACTGATCAGTGTCAACCATAAAACATACTGAGTCCTTGTATTTCTCGATGAGAGACTGGGGAATTCTCTCTCTTGCTTGCATCATGCTCTGAAAGTTTTTGAAGTATCCCCATAGAGCTGTATTCCTCGCTTTTGCATCCCCAAGTCCATGCAGATAGTCTCTTATCTGGACTGCAACAGGTGTGTCATTCTGCCATACCCATCCACTTGTTCCGGGTAGCTCATTCATGAAGTAAAAGAAGAGACATACAATGAGAGTACCATACTTAAAGGAGTTCTTCTTGTCTTTCTTGATTTTCTGTACATTTTCCATCAATTGGCTTAGTAGTAGTTCACAAAGATCAAAATCTGCATTCTTTCTTAGCATTTCATATGCTGTGTATATTGCAGTTCCGGATACAGAATTCTCCCTGCTGGAGTGATAGATCTTGTATCCTATTATCATTGATGCATATTTGATATCCGGATCCGAAATATCTTCAATGGTCATTGCCCTCTTATCATATTTTGATCCGGTGGCCTCAGTTACAACGTTGTTCTTGACAGATTTGAGGATAGGTACCCCCCCGGAAGAGTATAGACCAGTTACTGCTCTAATTGCTTCTTTTGTGATCTTACAGGGTCTATCTAGCCAAAGGAAGTTGTCATGCATCCTGCTCAGTACATACCGGACCCATTCATCTTCTTCAAAGCTAGGGAAATGAATGAATTGCTCAAACTGTTTCTTCTGGATACCCTTATACTCTGGTTTGAGCTCAAAAGCATTATCTATCAGTTGCTTGTGATAGAGGTCTCTTAATTTGAATTCCCCAAATTCCTCAATGTTTGCGTGTATGTAAACCCTAATATCTTCAGTATGTAAGACTCCGTGGGGAACACTAGAGAAGGCTCCTAGTGGATCTACCTCCAAAGATTTGTAGGGATGTTTCTTGAATGAGGGGCGAGGTCTATCAGAGATCTTAACTATGTTTGGAGTAGCCATTCTTCAAAGATTTGCAGTGAGGCAATGAAAAACGAAGAATACCTTATGCGCCTTCGGTTTGCACGGAGTGGTTGGATTGATTTCTTTATGCAATAGCTTCGGCAGGAGATCCTTGGTGTGCTTGATGAACCTTGTTGCAGAGCTCCACTATTCGCTTCTTCTCAAGTGTAGAATGAGCAGACAACTTTTGAGAAATCCCTTATATTGCTCCGCAAACCCTAATATCTGTCTGCAATAAATGCTTCACCTGCATTATTCCGGTTTACCATGTCTGGACAGCTTGGAGTATCCCGGATTAGTCCTGATCACTGAATATCATCCGGATCTTTAAATCATGAATAATTCTAGGTAACATATTACAAGAACATCCCAAACACTCTGTCCAATCCGCAAGACAAGATCGTGCACTTCCGGATCTCTCCGGACCTTTTTGTAATCCTTTATCATACCGGAGCACCTCCCTGAACAGGTCTAACTTAGTCGAACACAGCTTCTTCATAACTCCATGCGGACCTCTGAAAACTTGACTGAGGCATCTCAGGACTTATATCTACAAACCCTTTAATCCGCATCTTGTGCCACATCCGGCACAACTTGTTTGGCTGGGGGAACAGAATCTTCTTTGAGTCTCCCCCTGAGCCTGAGCTCATTTTTTAATTTCCGGAGGAAATATCAGCACCAGAATCTGGTGCGGATCCAACCTCTACATTCTCTGAGCTTTTCTTCACCCAAATCTTGCTCATCTGATTCCTAACTTCATCCGCATTCATCTTTTGTTCACCCTTGTCTTGATTCTGATTATACACCGGACCTCTTTTGTCCTGATTCTTGTTTCTGCAGACTTTGGCATTATGACCGGACCTATTGCAGATTTGGCAAATAACATTTCTTTGCATATTTAACTGATGTCCCCTTGATCTGCATTGATTAGCCATATGACCTACTCTATTGCATGTAAAGCATCTACCTTTGAATGATTTGTTTACTTGCATAATTCTGCATTCATGGGATTTGTGTCCATACCTTTTGCAGTTGAAGCACTGTCCGGAGAAGGATGAGTTAATCTGATTCATTCTCATTCTGCACTGATTAGCTTTGTGACCAAAATGGTTGCAGCTGTGGCAGTATCCATTGAAGGATGGATATTTTTGAGCATTTGGCTGTCTTACCGGAGGTCTTCTAGGCCTGCTCCTTGGATTTTCTGATCCAAGATTCCTCTGACCGGATCCGGAGCTTTCTCCTTTCTCATATCCCAAGCCATACTTGTCATCTGTCCTCTTTTGACTTCCAAGAAGAATTTCAAGTTGAGCAGAACTTATCTTGAATTTCTCTTTATATTCATTTGCTGTTTGAAGATCTCTTTTGAGAGAGGCAATTTGATCCTCAAGTTTTCCTTCATTATCTTTGGAATCTTCAAGATCAGATTCAAGGTGTCTGATAATCCTGTCCATCTGGTGGCATTCTTCTGATTTTTCTTTAAGAGATTGTCTTAGATTGTCTTCAGCCTTTCTTTTTTCTTCAATCTCTTGAGTAAACTTTATAGTTCCTGATTCCATTTCATGTCTTAACATAATGACTTCTTTTGATAACTTTTCACATAACTTGGTTTGCTCAGTCAATTCCTCACTTGTATTGCTTTCTTCACTTTGTCTTGCCAACTGTTGAAGCAGCTCCTTTCTCTTTTTCATAGAGAGACTTAATTTGTCTTTTAATTCTCTCATGAATTCATCAGCCTGTTTGAGTCTTTCCTTTAATTCACTGACTTCAGAATTTGACTGTTCAAGATCCTCAAGGGCAGTCTTGAGTTGCTCCCTTAAACCATATGCATCCATTTGAAATCCCAGATCTTCCTCAGGCTGTTAGGCTCTATTAGGAGGAACTTGGCTCTGATACCAATTGTTGATAACTGAGAGGGGGGGGGTGAATCAGTTATCCTAATTATTTCCCTTAATGAACTTTCCTCTTAATTGAAGCAGCATAAAATTAAACACAAAACATTAACCATGAAATAAGAAACACATGACACAGTATTTTTGACGTGGAAACCCTGTTAAGGGAGAAAACCACGGGGTGATTAACCCAAGAATTATTCTCTGTTAGAAGAATAGGAAATTACAAAAATGGCACTTGCCAATTAGGGCTCACTGCCCGAGCACACTGCTCACAAGAGGCTCACTGCCTACAAGAAGACACACTGTCTTACAAAGTGATAAGAATCACAGTCTTGAACTGATTGGAAGCATCTGCATATGCTGGAGTTCAGTTCCGGTTAGGTTCAGTATACTGATCTGCTGCACTTCATCTTTCCTCTGTTCTTTAGTCTGCTATCCTTTCACATACCGGATCCTTCTTGCTACTTCTGCTCTACTCTGGACTTGTTCGCATATCCTTTTCACACATTCACACTCTTTACAACTAAATCCATCCTCTATATATATCCGCACAAGTAATTTCATCATCTTTCTAGTCGGCATCCGGAACAGTCTAGTTTCTTACAAACTTAGTTCTGTCGGCTGAATCCTTGCTCACCAAGCAATGCGGATCAAGCATATACTTGTAGATATCATCAATTATGTCGGCCAAACATGATTCATGCCTCCGCAACCTTTATCATCATCTGTAACACATCCGGAAAGTAGTTTGATACTCAGTCAGTCAGTTCTTCCTCTGTTTTCACTGTCTCTCAGGGATCCGGTACTCAACTATTCATATCTTTTTCTTTGTCCATCTCCGGAGGCTAAATCCTTGGAATATACTACTCAAGATAGTCCTCTTGACTTCCCCAGATCCGCACTGTGCCAAGACACTTCCTCTGAGAGATCCGGACCAATCTGTCGGACCTTGCCATATGCTCTGTTCTTGTTCACCGGACCACAACAATCTTCAATCTGACTTCCGGTAGAGATATAACATGACTTGCGGATATGTGGAATGACTTTTGTTGCCATCAATGACAACAACCATGAATCCATATAGTGTCTCTTGCCAACAGACCTATCAGATGATGAGGTGGTACAGAACGTAGCTTCTCAGCATATGGAGATCCTTGCTTCTAGAACTCACATGACCCCACATGGAACCCCATCAGCACAGATGGTGGTATTAGAAGAGTTGAAGCAAACAGAGCAAGAAAAAGAAAGTAGCCCAAAGAGGGCAGTCCAACAAATCGTGCTTGATAAGTTAGTTGATTAGGTAACTAGCCCTACAGTGATAGACCTAACATATAGGGAGGATGTGACACATCCTGAAGACAAAGCATGTGCACCTGATAAAATAGAAAAGATGCCAGAAGTCAAGCAAAGAGAAGTGGAGAGCCATATTCCAGATATGGGCCAGCAACAACAAGAAATACTGGCTAAGCCTAAAATAGTAGAAGTCCAGCAAAAGGGCGGAAATGATAAAGAAACCTCAAGTGATAAAGAAACATCAGGTCATGATGACCTTAAGACCCAGGAGGTAGATACATCAGGTGCGGAGCAAAATGTAGCCCAAAATCAGGGTGATGCACCTAGGCCGAACACAATGATATCCACGGATACAAATATGCCTCAAGGTGAAGAACATAATAAGGTGGATGAAACACAAAAGGAGGTGGTGCAAGATCAAATCCAGGACCAGGATGTAGATACACCGCAAGATCCTCCCTCACAAGAAAAAGTTCTTCAGGAGGAAGAAATACAATAGGATTCCCCTCATGATGAACATCATGAGGAAGAAATAAGGAAATCACCCTCTCCATCGAGAACAAAGATAGACACTGGAGGTCAGAGTGGACATGATGATGATGGATACCAAGGATCTAGAGAACAAGTACCTCACTGGCTTGAAAAAGAAATAGGTACGGAACAAGGCCTTGAAATTCAGGAATTTGATGTTTCAACCCTATTTTCAAAAACCATTATGAAACCCAAGAGAAAAGCCAGATTAACATCTGCAATTAGAAGAGATCCTGCTACAGGCAGAAGGACCGCCCAAGTAGCACTTCCCATTGTTGAAAAGGAAAAAGGCAAGATCACCCTGGAAGAATTCTAGATTACAACAGTTGACTTGGGGTTTGCCAATGAAGACCAGGAGGGTCAGGAAGGGAAGGATATAATTGATTCTTTAACCCAAAGGGTGAAGAAAGAAAAGGAGAAGAATGAGCAGCATAAGGAGCACATTGCCCAGCTGCACTCATACATAAAAGGGTTGATTAACCTTGACGGTACATCATCAGATCAGGCAATCCCATTGACTGCAATCTCTCAAGAGGAGGTTAATAAATTAGACCTTATGAAGCATGAGTTAGTGATCATGAGGAAGTGGATGTTATCAGTACTCATAGGAGCTGAGGAAGTAGTGAGAGCCTCTTTGTAGAGGTGGAATTCTTTGAGTACCTCTAAGAAGAAAGTTGATAAAATATAGAATGAGACCGGAAGAAGATCATTCTAGCTAGAAAAAGCCTTGGGTGCTCTAAGTGAAATAAAGAGGATTAATCCTCCGATCTTGATAAATAATCAAGTATTGGATAATAACACTGCCTTGCTAGTGGATGTTTGGTATAAAGACATCAGGTTTGAATGTGGTGTATTAAAGAAGTGCAGTAATAAGCTAAGAGATATCAGTGTGAAACTGCACAGCATGATGTCCTATGAAGCAGAAGTCCTGAAAGCCCTAGAGGGAAAAGTAGAGGGGAAAATTGAAAACCAAGATGCAGACTTTACCATAAAAGCTTTGCATGATAACTTTCAGCCAATGGCTGAGGATCCTCTCACCCACCTGACAGAAGAGGCAATGAATAAGATCATGAGGATCAAAGTCAGGGTGGAGAATTATAATGAAACATTAAATGATAGGAAAGGTAAATTGGAGACTCTCAGAGATAAGTTTCAAGTTCACAAGCACGCCATTGCCAAAGCCAAAACTCAGGATGGCAGGGAAGTTGATAAGATAGTGGAAGCCTATGAAAATATCAGGACGATAATGAAGGTCCATATACAGGAGGATATTCATCAGGGTGATGACAATACAGAAAGTGATGATCATGATGATCATGATGAAGAAGAAGAAGAACCTGAAGAATGAAAAGAGGGTGCATCTCCAAAGCAACATATGCATTAGGTACTTAGAAGAGAATAAGTTACCCAGATGGTTGCCAGCTGGCAACCTGTGCCATGTGAAGGATAGTTGACCAAGTCAAAGGAAGGAATATCCACCATTGATTATAATTTATAAATCTTGACCGTAGGTCATTTGTAACCGCTCCCTCACCTTATTCTATAAAAGGTGTAGTGGTGCCATATTTTGAACATTCAGAAGCTTAATTGAAATTTTATTGCTGAAACATCAGGACTTATTTCAAAGTTATTGTAAACATACATATTTTTGCATACTTAATGAAAGAGAAGACCAATTTGATTACAAATCATCATAAATCCTGAGTAGTCTATGTTTGAATTCTTGATACATGCTTTGATTTGCTGCGTCCCTTGGAGTGCTTATCAATCTGCATGTATTGTCTTCATTCATTATTCTTTGAAGTTTGCATCATCTGTATCTAGCCATAGAACATCCTGGTGAAAATATGGTTTGATTTCTTCTCCTCATGACTGTATCAAGTGTGTATGTGGTTCAATAGCTAAGATTCACCAAAATTTGAAGTATTCTTTTAATTTTCTTTCAATTTCATAACATTTCACCATCATAATTGCAAATAATAGACAATCAGAAGAAAATAACAAGAAATATGCTAAAATCTCGTAGATAATTGGAAATATATAGCATATTTAGAGTTAAAGCATGTTAAATAGATAAATATCATGCAAAGATCTAAGTACAGACACATTATTTGAAGAAATATACTATGTAGAGTGATCTTTCTGTGTAGCATATCTGCAGGAAACAAAGTTTACTGATCAACAAATGTAAGGCCCTTGAATGATTAACAACAACACACATCAACCATAGAGTAACGTCAGTAGATTATGAACTAATCCCCGGAGACTTGGGATCATGAATTCTTTGAATTCATCGTATCTTTTAAGATGAGTAAAGGTTGTTGTGTAACTTTTATTCTATGTTTGCTTATGACTAACATCATGATCAACATAAATTGGTGCTAGAAGGAGGGCCCGCTCATCATCAATAGGTTTTGTCTGATTGGATGATGCAGACAATAAGGTAACACTTAAATACCTCTGAATTTTGAGTCACATGCAAAGATTTGTTGTCTTAAGTTTGTGAATGCTAATCCTTTATGAAGATTTCAAAATTGATCGTAAATATTGTGAGCTTTGTCATTGATCATCGTGAATTTGCAAAGATAAGCTCTATTTCAGGTAAATTTGCTAAAGCTTTGAGGTATCCTGCTTTAGAAACCTGATATCTGGTTGTATGCATCATTGAGTCTCAATATCACCTCATATTTGCATCATTTATGCAAATATTCCATAAATATCCAATCAGTTACCATTTCTAACCATAAATACAGCCTTTGCTAGAAAGTTTCAACCGATCTTTGTTGTAAACAAGCCTATTTTCCATAAATTTAAGAAATCCTGGCTCTCAGGCCAAATACCAGGTCTAGATCTAGTGAAATCTTTGAAGAATTACCTGTTAGAGGATTTAGACCTAGAACTGTAGACATCCATCACACTCTTGGTTCTAGTGCGTCAGGAGCTTCACCAGAACGTCCTCCTGTAACTCCTATTGGCTTACAAACACCTACAGGATCACCTGTTACACCTTAGGTCCAACCTCAACTAGTGATCCCTCAAGCTCAACCTCCACCGGTGATAATGTCTTTCTTTGCTGCGGAATCACCTTTGACTTTCTTGGCATATCATGCTTTGCCAAAGAATTCTAATAAAATTTGTCCAAAGTATCATCCATATCAGGATGTTGATGATCACATCAAAACTTTCAAGGAAGCCTGTTGTAGGGCTAGAATTGAGCATCAATATGTTGTATGTCAGTTATTTCCATTTTCCTTAGGGGAAGAGGCTTATAACTAGTATATTTGTCTTGGTCAGGGTTCAGTCGGTTCATTGGCTACCTTGGAGAAAGCCTTTAAGGATAGGTTCAAAATACCTATAGATCCTTCAATGAACTATCATTTATTTTCCACAATCAAATGATTTGAAGGAGAACCTATTGCTAACTTCAATGCTAGGTTCCAGAAAATGCTATCTAAGTTAGTTGCCCCTTATGTTGTAGCAGATGAAGCTGCTAGGAGCGTATATTATTTAGTCCTGGATCCCTTAACTTCCATGTTTATCAGGAGAGCACATCCTAATGTCATAGCTTTGACACAGGCTTTCCAAGAAGCTATCAAAGTTAGTCAGTAGCTAGTTCCTGCTCCTACACCAAACATTGCCTTTCCCACACTTCCTAGTTATCCAACATATCTTGCCCAGTAACAGCCTAATGGAGCCATGATGCCTCTAGCTATCATGCCAAGTCCTTTACAGATACCTCCACTGAGTATCATGCCTCCTCCAAATGGAAATGGCCAAATATTACAGTATCCAGGACAAACTCAATTACCTCAGGTTGTAGATCAGTCCAATAATCAGAACAATGGATCTTCTTTTTTTAAGCCCTTGACAGAAAATGTAGTGGCCAAAGTTCAGGAAGAGAAAGAAGAAATCAAGGAAATATCTGCTCAGTTAAGGAAACTTACTACTGAGATCACTGATCTGAGGAGTCAAAACTTTTATTCCTAGCCTAATTAGAATAGAGGCTATGCTAATGACAGACCTAATTATCCTGATAGGGGGTAAAACAATAATTACAACAATAATGGCAATAATAATCCTCCCAGACAGCCTAGAGTGTGGAACACTAGGCCAAATAATGGTTCCTTGCCATCACCCCTAGACAATCAACCTCCTGGTGAACCAAAACAGACCACTAGAGTTAACCTTGCAGAAGCAGCCCTTACTAATTGGTGCAGGATACATAACACCAATGCACATGCAAAGATAGACTGTCCTCAATTTAAGATTGTTGCTAGTATTTTTCAAACTGAAGTGTCCAATACTTCAGGAAATCCACCTCATGTAGAAGGAAATGAACTTGTCCCTTGCGGATATGACTCTGCCTTAGTGCTAGAAAGTTACACTCATCATTCTCATCAGCAGACAATGTCTTCTCACTAGGATTACACTCTGGCATGTGAAGAATCAGCCATGGCCTTTGAGTCTACCTATGTTTTTCCCTTTGAGGATGAAAATGAGCCTTCAAATGAACATGAGGAGGTACATGCTTATCAACAGCAATATCAGGGCAAGCATAATTACAACCTGAGAAATAATTCAAGCAGACCTGTTGGTCAACCTTTGACCACATCCTCACCTCCGAACAATTTTAATACACCACCTAATCCCAAGGCAAGTAACAACCCTAGATTTCCCAAGGTAAATGATCAATACTTAGCATCACCAAATACAGCACCAAAGGCTGCTAATCGACCTCACAAATATGATAAGTTGGTCACTTATCTGGCAGATGAAATGAAGAAGATTAAAATTAGCCTGTCACTGTCAGAGTTGCTTAAAACTCCTGCCATCAAGAGAGCATTCATGAAATCACCAAATGATCCTGCTCCAAGAGAGGATAGTCATACCCCAGGTCAGTCTAGTAGTAAAGATCATGCTGCTAGAGATCCTAATGTTAAACACAAAGTGCCAGCTACTGTTCAAGCTGCAGAAACCTCCCACATGACCCTATACAGAGAAAAGAGTGAGTCACCTCCTTTCCTCCTTACTATAAGGATGTTTAGTAAAAACTTGCACAATTGTTTAGTAGATTCAGGAGCATCTACCAACGTAATGCCCCTATCTACATGCAATGCTTTAGGGTTGCATCCTGCTAAATCATTAAATAAAGTGACGCAATTAGACAAAATAGAGGTGAGTGTGGTAGGAGAACTAACTCACATTCACATGCAGCTAGCATCAGACCCCAGGATCCAGTATTATATTGACATTCAGGTAGTTGACATACCTGATACATATGAGATGTTACTCAGAAGAGACTAGTCGAAAACCCTTAATGGATACATGGCCACCGATTTCAGTCATATGTGGTTGCCCTGGAAGGGGATACCAAATCAAAGAAGAATTGATGCAGAGCCTCGAATGAAGCACATGATCACTGAATATAACAAAACCAACGAGATCATGTATGTGGATGTAGAACCCAAAGTTTACTCCATCAGGCCACAGACTGTCAGGATAGAAGAAATTCTGATGTATGACATTCATCATCATGATGATGACCCTCAGGATGACAAAATAATTGTAGAATCTGATTGTAACACTGAAAATGAAAATGAGGTAGATCATTTTAAGAATTTTGAGATGCACTTGTCTAGACAGGTGAAAAGATGTAAATTATTAAAAATGCTTGTTCATGATATTCTGATTGATGGATGGTGCAGGTTGCATAATGAGTCACATTCTGAAAAGACATGCAATGCATGTATAGATATGATGGAGCTAGAACAAGCATGCAGTGATGCATTAGCATCATCATCTTCATCATCCATGGTAAGTTATGCAAACAGTGATAGTGATAGTGACACTAATTGTTGTTTGTCTTTTGTAGGAACAGAGGAGGGTACATGCCAGGATGGAGGTCATATTCAGATGACAGATGAGATGTTGGTATGTGACAAGAGTAATGTTAAAAGAAAAAAGAGAATCAACCCAAGGAGTGATTGTTTAGTAGAATCAGATTATGAGTTATCTGATGAAGACAGAGGTGGCAATCTGTCTAAATTTGAAGAGTTTTTATCAAAAGAGGTTTAGAAGATGACACAGCAGTAGAGATCTCCACAGGATGCCTTGATTGAAGGTTGGTGCAGGTTACATGAAGAACCTCACTCAGAAACTGCTTGCTCATTGTGTCTGCATCTTTTGAAAAGGTAGACATTGCCTAGTCCAAAGGATTTACCTTCTTATGGTAAAAAGGAAAAAGAAGTGTCAGCTTCACATAAGGTAGAAAAGGTGAATTCTGAGAAAGCTGAGGTACCAAAGTTGAAGTGGATATCAAGTGGTGTAGCTGCCAGAGCTGCAAAGAAAAAGGAACGCTCAGATAAGCCTTTGGATAAAGATAAGCCATGGATCCTTAGATTTGATGGATCCAAGTCAAAACAAGGAGTTGGAGTAGGGATAGATCTCATTGATCCATCTGGAAAATCCTACTTAGCAGCATACAGATTGTAGTTCCCATGCACCAATAATGTGACAAAGTATGAAGCTCTGATCCATGGGATACTATTTGCACTAAAAAAGAAAGTGAAAATTTTGCATGTCTATGGAGACTCAGAATTGGTTGTGAGATAGGTAAGAGGGATATACTCTTGCAATTACAAAAAACTATCTAATTACAGACATAGGGTGTGGGACCTGATAGAATCTTTTGATGCATTCAATATCACCCATGTACCCAAAGAGCAAAACCACAGGGCAGATGCCTTAGCTCAGGCTGCCAGTACATTGGAACCACAGTCCATATCTAGTCTGAAAAGATTTTTAGTAGAATTAGTATCAGTGTCTTCAGTGCTAGATAATGTAACTAACCTCCAAGTATTTGATGATGATCAGCGTATCCTAGACTTCATTTCCAACAAGGATGTCTTTGATGCTCAGATCATAGATGAGAGGAATATGGAGGACCATGTCTAGGAAGAAGAAGAAATCTTAGAGTTGCCTAGTAATAAGATTCCTAAGGGAATGATTGAGCTAGAAAGGGCATTTGATCTAGACAACATGCTAAAATAGAAGGATCTTCCAAAAGCTGATGGAGGACAATATTCATAGGTTAACATTGGACAGGATGATAAAAAGAAAAATGTCCTGATCGAAAAAGTCTGTAAGAAGAAGAGTTGGAAGGAATAACCCTATCTCTCAAGGATTACATCCATGTCATTGCCTGGACTTATGATGAGCTAAAAACCTATGATACATCATTCATCACTCATACCATACCTTTGAAGCCAGATGCTAAGCCTTTCAGACAAAAGCAAAGACCTATCAATGCTTTACTGGAACCTATCATTTTTGAAGAGGTTAAGAAACTACTAAATGTCAGGATGATATTTCCTATCAGACATTCCACATGGGTGGCAAACCTGGTTCTAGTAAGGAAGAAAAATGACGACATCAGATTATGTGTAGACTTCAGGAACTTAAACAGAGCGTCTGAAAAAGATAATTATCCTTTTCCTTCTTTGGATGAAGTCCTACAGATAATGAATGGTGCCAAGATGATGTCATTTCTAGATGGTTTCTCAGGTTATAATTAGGTGATGGTGGACAAAATTGATAGATTGAGAACTACACAAAGTGGGGGATCTTCGCCTACAGGCACATGCCGTTTGGGTTAATAAATGTTGGAGCAACATTTCAGCGAGCAATGGACATAGCCTTCAAAGGCTTAATTGGTAAATGTATAGTCATATACATGGATGACTTAACTATATTCTCTAAAGATAGAGGAAACCATGTAGAGGACCTCAAAAGGGTGCTTAAAAAATGTGAACAATATGGGATATCCCTAAACCCCAAGAAATGCATATTTGGGGTCACCACAGGAAAATTACTGGGCCACCTGATAACTGAAAATGGGATCATCATTGACCCTAACAGGGTGGAATCCATCATGAAGATACAACTTCCTAAAAGCAAAAAGGAACTCAAATCTTACTTTAGTAAGATTAATTTTGTTAGAAAATTTATCACTGGCTTTACAGAAATTGTTAGACCCTTGAATGCCATGCTCATGAAGGACACTAAAATTGAGTGGACACCAAAAGCTAGAGTAGCTTTTGAAGATATTAAAAAGGCCATATCTGATGCTCCAGTTCTGATCAGTCCAGATTACACCAAGGACTTTTACATTTATTCCTTTGCTTCAGAACATACATCTGCAGTAGTGTTGACATAGAGAAATGAAGAAAAAAAAGAAAGGCCTATAGCCTTCATGAGATGCCCTTTCAAAGATGCAAAACTCAGATACATGGATGTTGAAAGGCAATCACTTGCTCTGGTTTGAGTAGTTAAGAAGTTCAGGCATTACATTTTGAGAAGTAAAGTGATAGCTGTGGTACCTAATGCAGCAGTGAAGATGCTATTAATGCAGAGTGAGCCAGGTGAGAAGAGGGCAAAATGGATCATTCTTCTCCAGGAATATGATATGGATATTACTCCCATGAAGTTAGTAAGAGGACAGGCACTTAGACAGATGATATCAGAGATTGATCCAAATATCATGAGCCAGCAATATGTTATTAATGCAAAGGACGATGGAGAATGGTACTCAGACATCAGGCACATCCTGATCACTGGAAGATGTCCATCAAGACTGTAGGCCTCACAAAGGAGAGCCTTAAAGATAAGGTCACAGAAATACATGATGAAAGGGGGAGTCCTTCTCAAGAAAAACTATGAGGGGATATACCTCATATGCCTGGAAAGGCTAGAAGTAGACAAGGTGCTATCAGAATTACATGACAAGTTTGGAACTGCACATGGATCATCCTTGGCCACCACTCATGATATCCTCAGGGCAAGGTACTATTGGCCCACTTTTTTAAGGATACTGTTGAGCATATTAAATGTTGTCACATGTGTTAGGTTGCTGCTAACAAAGAAAGGTATGCCACCCAACCTTTGCAGCCAATGATGGAGATGCGCCCATTCGCTCAATGGGGAATGGACTTCATAGGACCAATTAATCCTCCATCATCTTCAGGCCACAGGTATGTTTTAATGATTACTGATTACTATACCAGGTGGATTGAAGCTGTCAGCAACAAGACATGTAATGCTGAGGATGTCATCAGATTTTTGGAAAGTAATATAGTCACCAGGTATGAAGTTCCCTATGCTTTGGTATGTGATAATGGGTCTGCCTTTGCTTCAACAAGATTATCCAACTGGGCTTTTGACTATGGGATCATATTGAAATTCTCCTCAAACTACTATCCCCAAGGGAATGGATTAGCAGAATCCACAAATGAAAATTTACTGAACATCATAAAAAAGCTAATAGAAAAGAACCCTAGGGAGTGGAACACCCTACTGAAGTATGCGTTATGGGTAGACAGAACTAGAATGAAAGCTGCATTAGGAAATTCACCTTTTCACTTAGTATATGGGGCAGATCCCATCCTCCCTGTTAACTTAAAGATTCCTACACTGTAGTTTGCACAAGAATACCTAGGCATAGATAATAACCAAGGGTCAGGTTGCTTCAGTTGATGCACCTAGAAGAGAAAAGAAGTCAGGCAATTGATCAATTTGCTAAACATCAGGCTGTTGTCAAATGCTGGTTTAACAAAAGAGCCAGGGTCAAAGCCTTTAGAATCTTAGATTTAGTCCTGATGTGGGACAAAGTACATGAAAGGAAGGGAGATCATGGTAAGTTTGATAAACTCTGGATAGGTCCCTTCCAAATTTTAGAAATTTTAGGAGACAACACTTACAGACTTAAAACCTTGACAAGTGAGGATGTCCCATTACTAGTTAATGGACAGTTCCTTAAACATTAATTCCAAGCCTAAGTTAGCTTCATGTAAGTCATGTGTATCATAGTGTATATTTGTATAGTTGTCTGTACAGTTTTGTTTTGGTTTTGTTGTTTTGTTTTGTTTGCTTGTTGAGTTCTGTTTTGGTTAGTCAAGATGATGTAGCTCATCACCTTAAGAAAATAACCAAATTGTTAAGATTCAAGTGATGAGAACAAATTCCCATATAGGTTATGACTCATTTTGAGAAGTACTGATGATTAGGTCTATGATATATTTTCATCAAGGTGCCTTTTCTTGACCAAAGTGATTCTTTCACAATGACTCACCTAACAACTTTGGGTTTGTTGAACACACAAGTATAGGTGTTAAGTGAAAAATCTAAAGGGACTCCCTTGCTACCAATACAATCTCCAACCTAAATCAGCAAGTGACCATACCTTACACATTAAGCTTACATGATGACATCAGATATATAAAGTATAAATTTTGAAAATTAAAAAAAATAATATAATAAAATTAGGCCATCTAAGTAACTCTACCGGGGCTATAGACGTCTGTTGGCAGTGGGGCTCTACTTAGGGGGATTGTATAGATAACCTTGTCGAGGCTATGGATGCCTGCTGGCAGCAAGGCTCTATCCAGGTTGGCTATAAGGGATGCTCCCAAACTATGTAGCTTAACATAAGTTACTCATGTTTTCAACTTGCTTTCAAGATGAGGATAATTAATCATTTGCACACACCTGGTCCTTTGTTAGCATTGTTGCCATGATGAAGACCTTATCATTCAGAAAGATTATAATACTTATACTTGGAAAGAGTTAGAATACTATGTTAGAATGTGATCACATCACTTGAATCATTGGAAGTTTGTTGTTTTCTTTGGTGGTAAGTTGTTGTGTGGTTACACAACACACCCCATTTTGACTTGACAAAACAGGGACCCAACTTTTTTGCTTCTTTGGCTTGTGTTGTTTTGTTTTGCTTTCTGACAATCTGGTAAAAGTAAGTCATGTAGGTAGCCCTACATAATGAAGGTGGATAGGTTACTATGATGAGGTCAACTTGTCAAAGTCAGTATTTCATATCATTAACCTCATATTTGGAAAGTGCATAAAATTCCATGCAGGTTTGCCTTTTGGATCACCCAGAAATTCCTTAAGAGGAGAAAGTTATGGTAAGTCAAAGTTCCAGTCAACCCTGATATTTCAGGGGGGGTCATATTTCTTAACATCAGTCACCTTACTTAAGATCACCCCAATGTCAGTTTATAACCCGATAATCATTTGGTCCATAGATTCCAGACGTCAATTTTAGGTGATAACTGTATCTATCTGACAAACGCCTTATATATTTTGCGAGGGTCATATTTTCAATATCACCCGATCTTACAAATATCACCCTGTCACAAAATATCACCCCAATGCCAATATGATGGTGATGTCATCTAAGCCTGATAAATAAAGAAAGTCACCCTGATGGTGACATCATCATTCTTTTTACCTCGCAGAGGTATGTATCCATCGATCGCCCTTTCCAACAATATGATGATGACATCATTTTAATACAATGTTTAGACGAAGTCATTTACACGCTGACATCATCCCGATCTTTCAAAAGGGGGTCACTTTAGTTATGAGGGGTCACATTTTAAATATCCCCTGATCTTAAAATCATGACCCAATATTCTCAACATCACCCGATTTCTAGACATCAGTTTTGCCGCTCAAAGGCGGAAGGTCATATTACACAGAGGGGGTCATATTACGAATATCACCCGATCTTCTGAAGATCACCCCCCTCTTCTTGCCTCGTAACATTTAATGCACATCAATGCAGTAGGTGGATTCACACCGACTACTAATATGATACAAACACCTGGCAACATCTATGGATTTCGTGCAGAAGATCAATGGTTTTGATTGATTTAACCTGGTTTTGCCCTAATTTGCCCTAAGAGTGAGGTTAAAAGTAAGTTTCTAAGGTTTTTTTCATTTACCTTGCAAAGAAACAAGGAATTTATAGCGCAGAGAGTCAAACCCTCATACGAGCTACTTGTAGATAGAAATACAGCTTGCAGCATAACGAAACGCATGATCATCAGTAATTGATACCCTTTTTCATAATCATCAGCCTAATCCAAGAGATAAGCGTTATCAGGTAAGTAATAAAAAAACCCTCCTGTTGTCATTTTCTACATATCTAGGTAGTATGGCTTTTCCAGTGGTTTGATTTTGAAAGTATGCATATCATGAAGAGTTAATGAATATAAATATGCATGATGTTGTAGATATATAATGTTGTATGCACATATGAATATTATGGTAAGACCAATTGTGTTTATTATAGGAATCCATGGCAGACCACAGGAGAAACAAATTCGGGGTAGAATTTCTTAAACACATGTACGTTAGACCTGAAGGAGTACAATTCAAGTATGGTGTCATTGATGACACTTACCAGGGGGAAACAAATTTAGTAGCATGGTCATCTAAGATGAGTGATGACAAAGATAATACCCTACTGGACAACATATTTGTATCAGGAATGTGGGATGCGGCCGGATTTCCATATGCCATGGAAACCCCTGAACTTGTAATTGAATGCGCCAAAAATTACAACCCTCAAACAAGGCAAGTGGAGAAACATGGAAGGGTTTATGCAGATTTGTCTACTAAAGAGATAACTGCTACTTTCAATCTCCCAGTTGGAAAGAAGGTAGTCAGTATGGATCTGTACAGACTGGAAACTAAATATGAAAACAATAAAAAGACTGCAAGAAAGAGGATATACTAGTGGAGATATAAAAACAACACTTACACTGCCTCTGCTAAATTGCTAGTGTACTTATACAAATTTGATTTTGATGATGAATATCAATATATGATAACCCTGCTCAGCAGGATGACAGGCCAATCTAATGCTGGGAGTTTCAAGAATTAGATGTATGGAGTCATCCTGATGTGTCTTTATACAGATAATAAGCCATTATGGGCTAAGATCATCAGTGATGCCTTAGATGAACAGATGATGAACCTAGGAGGCCTGGAATGCTCATTTCACATGACTTCATATGTTGTTTATTCATGTGCTTACAAGGGGACATTTGATGCATTGACCACAATTGGAAAGATTTGTGGCAGTAGAGATGATGCCCATATATGGGATCATTATCCTCAGTTACAGAGAAAAGACTATCTCCTTAACTACAAATTGGTGAATGATGCATTTTCCATGCATCTGGTTAGAACAATGGAGGAGGATAGAACCAAAAGATTGAGCATGGAAGCTCAAGAAGTTATATACAAGCATGGTGCCTGGTTCATCCAGTTTGCCACATTTTCCTACATCAGAATAGAGGGTTTTGAAGGACAGCCACTCATGTTACCCAGGTACCCTACTGATGGGGTAGTCCTGATGGAGTTTTTAAGATAGATATCTACTATACTCGATGCATACAAAGCAAATAATAAAATACCTCCAGTATTGTTTCCAATATCTATAGGTTGGTACATGTGCTTTGATTCAAAAAGCATAAAGAAGGCTATAGAGGGTCTGAACCTGATGAACCTACAGCCATTTCCATTGGCTAGATCATACAACCCCTATGGTAGAATGCATAAGATAATGGGGAAGCCCATACATCAGAAGCACTTAGAAGATTTCTGGACTGATTGTGAGGATGAGGCCGAAGTAAGAAGAAGAAAATATCAAAGGCTCACCCTAAATCAGATAAGGACATTTGACTGTGGTGCAGGAGCACCTACCTGACAGCTGGCCTCCATGAGGCAGTTAGTTTTTTTTTTAGTCTTGTTAATGTTTTCAAGAAGGTCTGATAAGACCAATGCATGTAATAAGGTCATGTTGACCATGCTTTGCTATTTTTAGCTAGTTTGTTAAGACAGTTGTTATGCTGTAGGTCCGGTTGGATCTCCCAGCCGCTTGGAGTTGAGTGGTAGTACTCGCCAGAGATCCTATTTATGCATGAGGATCGGTTGGTCTTAGATCATCGAGCTAGGTTGCAGAGAGTGAGACTGAGAGAGAGACTGATCATTGTATTGCATCTTTTAAAATCAAATAAGAGATCCTATTTGTGTTCATTTTCTGTTTGATCTCCATTATGTAATCGAGTTGTTGTTTTGGTGGTTTCATGGATTCGCTGATCCATTCCACCAGTTGATTCGTCGAATTGGTGGAATGGCCATGTACAGTAGGTTAGGGTTTAGTCTGCATTTTGTGTTCGTTTGCATGCAGGTGTGCAGGATCGCGATCAAGAGGTGTTGAGGACCCTAGCATGGGTATGTGCTAGGTCGTACTGGTTGTTAGAGTTTGGAAGATCACCTTGAAAGTGGATCAGGTCATCCCAGGAGGTTCGGCGGATCGAATTTCGCTAAGGCTGGAAAATCCATCGCAACGGCATCATCAGGATATTTATGCGTATATCCTGCAGGTACTTCGGGCATCATCCGAGTAAGTGGAGATGAGCATGATGCTGTCAATTGCATAAAGTGAATGTGTATTGGGGTGATCATCATCAGGTGTTGCTGAGGAGGAGCGTATCGGCATAAGGTAGAAGATCGGGTTGATAAAACCGTCGCGGGCTGATAATGTTAAGTTTGGCCAACAACAGGATATTGAAGGAACTGCATGTGACGTCATCGTCATCAGGATATTCGTCATTAGGATATCGGGCAGCAGGATATTGAAGGAACTGCATGTGACGTCATCGTCATCAGGATAATCGTCATCAGGATATCGGGGTGACATAAGCATCGGAGGAAAGGTGCGTGAGTAAAGTATCGTCGTCAGGATATATGGGAGGAACTGGATGTTCTATATTTTGCTGATGAACATGATGTTGAACATCATGATGATGAAGATAGCGTTCGGCGGTAAGAGGAACAGTGAACGTCAGGAGGATGTTCGCGCTTGCCGAATATGATGATGTTGCCGATAGTCGGATATGATGATGCTGTTGACAGGCGAAAGGGCGAAGGTTTGTCTGCAGGAGGATATCGGTCGGCAGAGAGAAATATGATGATGCTGACAGTGTGAAGGGAAATATGATGATGATGATGAAGGGTTGCGGACATCCATGCTGTATGTCAAGGTTATAGTGTGGATGCCTCTGCATCATAGTGGTATCAGAGCTCAGCAAAAGGTCTGGGCTGTTGTGTGTTGATTCTATCACCGAAAGGGCAGAGGTAGAGTTGATTCTGTCACTGAAAGGACAGAGGTAAAGGAGTGAGAGGTTGACAAAATGCCTCCGAAAGGTAGTGGTACTGCAAGGGAATTGCAGGAGATGAAGGAAAAACATGCCAGAGAGATGAGGAAGATGAAGGAGCTTGCTGAAGCACTTCAAGCCAGGCTTGTAGCCCTGGAAAGGAACAAAAAGAGGGAAGTGGAAGATAGTGAGTCTGAAGAAGATGAAGATGCTGTTGAAGAGTATGAAGAGGTAGCTGAAGATCTGGATGCTGAAGACCAGAGATTTGCAAAATTGTTAAAGGCAGTGCAGAGTGATAAACCTAAGGTAAAGGTTGATGTTTCCAAGTATAATGGAAGTTTGAATGAAGATGAGTTGCTGGATTGGATTGCTGCACTTGATAATCACTTTGAATGTGAAGATGTTGCTGAGGATCAGAAGGTAAAGATTGCAAAGACCAAGTTAGGAGGTCATGCTTTGGTATGGTGGGATTATGTACAATTAGAGAGAAGGAAACAAGGGAAGTCAAATATCACTTCATGGGATAAAATGGTAGCAAGGATAAAAGGTAAATTCTTGCCAAGGGATTATGAAATTCAGATGTTTAAGAAGCTGCAATTTTTAAGGCAGAAGGAAATGGATGTGAAGGCATATACTGAGGAGTTTTATAAGTTGAGTATGAGATCTGGTCATCATGAGAATGAGGTAGAAAAGGTGGCTAGGTACTTGGCTGGTTTGAGATTAAACATACAGGATGAGTTAGTTTTAGCTAACCCTAAGAGTGTGGAAGATTGTTATCAAATGGCAATCAGGATTGAAGAAAAGATGAATAGGGGACAAGATAAGTCCATGAGAGGAAGAGGAAACAATATGAGGGGAAGAGGATCAGCCCCTACACAAAGGCAAACCAATGAGGGTCAAGAAGACACTGGTAAAGGACAGGGACAGTCTGATTTCAGAGGTGGATGGAAAGGTAATAGAGGAAGATTTGGAGGTGGTAGAGGTTCTACTACATTTTCAGGAAAGTGTTACACCTGTGGTGAGTTTGGTCATCCATTTTTCAAATGTCCAGAAAACAAGGGTTCATCATCCAGAAATGATAGAACAAATGACAAGAGAGTACAACTTGTGCAAGAAGAGAAAGTAGAGCAAAGTGTGCAAAGTTCAAACACTTATCAAGGAGATAGAGTTCCTGACAATTATGCATATCCTGAGGATGGAGAAGCATTGATGCTAAGGAGAATTAGTTTGCAGGCATCAAAGGATATGATGCAAAGAAGAGCTCTTTTCAAGACCACATGCAAGAGCAAAGGTAAAGTGTGTAAGGTTATCATTGATACTGGTTCAACAGACAACATGGTATCTCAGGAAATGGTGGATAAACTGAATTTGGAAAGGATTCCACACCAACACCCTTACAAGGCATCTTGGGTGAGTGATAGTCAATCACTTTTTGTCTATGAACAGGCATATGTGGATTTTCATATTGGAGCATATCATGATAGGGTTTTGTGTGACATTTTGCCCATGGAATGTTGTCACCTACTGTTGGGTAGACCATGGCAATTTGATAGAAGGGTACTGTATGATGGGTATGCTAATACCTACACCATCAAGAAAGATGGGAAGACTATTATGTTGATGCCATTACAGGCAGATGCTGCAGCACAGGGGGCAGCCAAAATCATTTTAGTGGGAAAGAAGGAATTTGTGCAGATGCCCATAGGAGCAGGCATAAAGGCAGTTGAGGACACTGCAGGGAAAGGAGTTGTTAAGGACAACAGGTGGAAGAAAGTTTTAGTTTTGACTGACAGAGGTCAGCAGTAGGTGCAGAAACAGGTTTGCAAACAGCAACCAGTTGAGAGGAATGATAAGGATGTTGTCATAGTTGGGACTATTGTTTGTCCTATAAAGGTTGAAAGAAAGATAGAGTTGAATATTGCAAAAGTTCAAGAAGCAGTTCAGACAGAGGTTCTGGTCAGACAACCTGACAAACACAAGGTATGTGAGAGAAAGGCCTACATTGACAGGCATGAGGGTTTACTTGCAAGAAAGCAAGTTACAGTTCAGAAGTCTTGGAGCAGCCAAGAGCTAGCAGAGGACAAAGATGGAACAGGTCAGAACACTGACATGACAAGGTGTAAAGGTGGAGGACTTCCACAACTAAACTCATGGGACATGAGTTCTTTTCTGTTGGGGAGTATGGTGCAGGAGCGCCTACCTGACAGCTGGCCTCCATGAGGCAGTTAGTTTGTTTTGAGTCTTGTTAATGTTTCCAAGAAGGTCTGATAAGACCAATGCATGTAATAAGGTCATGTTGACCATGCTTTGCTATTTTTAGCTAGTTTGTTAAGACAGCTGTTATGCTGTAGGTCCGGTTGGATCTCCCAGCCGCCTGGAGAGATTTCCCAGCCACTTGGAGTTGAGTGGTAGTACTCGCCAGAGATCCTATTTATGCATGAGGATCAGTTGGTCTTAGATCATCGAGCTAGGTTGCAGAGAGTGAGACTGAGAGAGAGATTGATCATTGTATTGCATCTTTTGAAATCAAATAAGAGATCCTGTTTGTGTTCATTTTCTGTTTGATCTCCATTATGTAATCGAGTTGTTGTTTTGGTGGTTTCATGGATTCGCTGATCCATTCCACCGGTTGATTCGTCGAATCGGTGGAATGGCCATGTACAGTAGGTTAGGGTTTAGTCTGCATTTTGTGTTCGTTTGCATGCAGGTGTGCAGGATCGCGATCAAGAGGTGTTGAGGACCCTAGCATGGGTATGTGCTAGGTCGTACTGGTTGTTAGAGTTTGGAAGATCACCCTGAAAGTGGATTGGGTCATCCCAGGAGGTTCGGCGGATCGAATTTCGCTAAGGCTGGAAAATCCATCGCAACGGCATCATCAGGATATTTCTGCGTATATCCTGCAGGTACTTCGGGCGTCATCCGAGTAAGTGGAGATGAGCATGATGCTGTCGATTGCATAAAGTGAATGTGTATTGGGGTGATCATCATCAGGTGTTGCCGAGGAGGAGCGTATCGGCATAAGGTAGAAGATCGGGTTGATAAAACCGTCGCGGGCCGATAATGTTAAGTTTGGCCAACAGCAGGATATTGAAGGAACTGCATGTGATGTCATCGTCATCAGGATATTCGTCATCAGGATATCAGGCAGCAGGATATTGAAGGAACTGCATGTGACGTCATCGTCATCAAGATAATCGTCATCAGGATATCGGGGTGACGTAAGCATCGGAGGAAAGGTACGTGAGTTAAGTATCGTCGTCAGGATATATGGGAGGAACCAGATGTTCTATATCCTGCTGATGAACATGATGTTGAACATCATGATGATGAAGATAGCGTTCGGCGGTAAGAGGAACAGTGAACGTCAGGAGGATGTTCGCGCTTGCCGAATATGATGATGTTGCCGATAGTCGGATATGATGATCCTGTTGACAGGCGAAAGGGTGAAGGTTTGTCTGCAGGAGGATATCGGTCGGCAGAGAGAAATATGATGATGCTGATAGTGTGAAGGGAAATATGATGATGATGATGATGAAGGGTTGCGGACATCCATGCTGTATGTCAAGGTTATAGTGTGGATGCCTCTGCATCAGACTGTATTCCAATGCTTGCACAATTAAAGAAGGATGATGGCAAGACAATGTCAAATGAATATGAAGACAAGAAGGTGTATAATGACACCATCTCAACACCTGATCTAACACAAGAGGAGGACATCTCCTTAGATAGATTCACAGGTGGGGTGCTGCAGTTGACCCAGGCATGGGTGGAGGAACAAATAAATATACTGAAAAAGAAGGGTGTACCTATCACAGTGGATAACAAGAGAAAAAGACAGGAGATTCCTGATGAAGAATATGATGACTTTCTTGTTGAGAAAATAAAATCTAATGGAGAAAGGCTTCCACCCCAGAAACAAAAGAAAGGACCCCCGAGAGGAAAGAGGACTGATGATAGTCCTAAGGGGGTGATAATTGAAAGAGTTGTCATACCAACTGAAGGTGCATCTGCATCAGAATAGGCATCAGCCTCATCTGCACAGCCTTTGATGGATAAACCAAGAACAAAAAGAATCCTGAGGCCAATTGTGGAGACTGCAGGAATACAAGATGAAGGCCAAGCCTCACAGCATAATGTTGAAGAGGATATCTCTCTTGAGGAGGAGCCAATGAATAAGGAGCCTACAAGAGATGACCCCATGATAGTCACCAGAAAGAGGAAGGCGGTGCCGATGATGTCACCACCTAAGAAACTAAGAACACATATGAGGGGTGAGATCAGAAATGACCCCATAGTAGTAAGGGGAGTAGGTAGCGAAGTGTTCAGAAGAGAATTGTAACATGATGTGCCACTTCATACCATCATTCAGTTTAAGACTAAGAAGGTCAAGGAACAAGCAAAAGAAGCCACTAGAGCAGGTCAAGGTGGTCATTTCTCATTGGAGGAAACTGTAGACCTATCAGATGATGAGGTGGTATAGAATGTAGCTTCTTAGCAGATGGAGACCCTTTCTTCTAGCAATCACATGAACCCACATGGAACCCCATCAGCACATATGGTGGTATTAGAAGAGTTAAAGCAAACAGAGTAAGAAAAAGAAAGTAGCCTAGAGAGGGCAGCCCAACAAATTGGGCTTGATAAGTTAGTTGATTAGGTAACTAGCCTTGCAATGATAGACCTAACGTACAGGGAGGATGTGACACATCCTAAAGACAAAGCAAGTGCACCTGATAAAATAGAAAAGATGCCAGAAGTCAAGCAGACAGAAGTGGATAGCCATATTCTAGATATGGGCCAACAACAACAAGAAATACCAGCTGAGCCCAAAACAGTAGAAGTCCAGCAAAAGGGCAGAAATGATAAAGAAACCTCAGGTGCGGAACAAAATGTAGCCCAAAATCAGGGTGATGCACCTAGGCCAAACACAATGATATCCATGGATACAAATATGCCTCAAGGTGAGGAACAGAATAAGGTGGATGAAACACAAAAGGAGGTTGTGCAGGATCAAATCCAGGACCAGCATGTGGATACACCGCAAGATCCTCCCCCACAAGAAGAAGTTCTTCAGGAGGAAGAAATACAACAGGATTCCCCTCATGATGAACATCATGAGGAAGAAATAAGGAAATCACCCTCTCCATCGAGAATAGAGATAGACACTACAGATCAGAGTGGACATCATGATGATGGATACCAAGGATCTGGAGATCAAGTACCTCAATGGCTTGAAAAAGAAATAGGTACGGAACAAGGCCTTGAAATTCAGGAATTTGATGTTTCAACGCTATTTTCAAAAACCATTATGAAACCCAAGAGAAAAGCCAGATTAACATCTGTAATTAGAAGAGATCCTGCTATAGGCAGAAGGACCGCCCAAGTAGCACTTCCCATTGTTGAAAAGGAAAAAAGGCAAGATCACCCTGGAAGAATTCCAGATTACAACAGTTGACTTGGGGTTTGCCAATGAAGACCAGGAGGGCCAGGAAGGGAAGGATATAATTGATTCTTTAACCCAAAGGGTGAAGAAAGAAAAGGAGAAGAATAAGCAGCATAAGGAGCACATTGCCTAGCTGCACTCATACATAAAAGGGTTGATTAACCCTGATGGTACATCATTATATCAGGCAGTCCCATTGACTGCAATCTCTCAAGAGGAGGTTAATAAGTTAGACCTTATGAAGCATGAGTCAGTGATCATGAGGAAGTGGATGTTATTAGCACTCACAGGAGCTGAGGAAGTAGTGAGAGCCTCTTTGCAGAGGTGGAATTCTTTAAGTACCTCCAAGAAGAAAGTTGATAAAATACAGAATGAGACCGGAAGAAGATCATTCCAGCTAGAAAAAGCCTTGGGTGCTCTAAATGAAATAAAGAGGATTAATCCTTAGATCCTAATAAATAATCAGGTATTGGATAATAACACTACCTTGCTAGTGGATGTTTGGTATAAATACATCAGGTTTAAATGTGATGTATTAAAGAAGTGCAGTAATAAGCTAAGAGATATCAGTGTGAAATTGCACAACATGATGTCCTATGAAGCAGAAGTCCTGGAAGCCCTAGAGGGAAAAGTAAAGGGGAAAATTGAAAACCAAGATGCGGACTTTGCCATAAATAATCTGTATGATAACTTTTAGCCAATGGCTAAGGATCCTCTCACCCACCTAACAGAAGAGGCAATGAATAAGATCATGAGGATCAAAGTCAGGGTGGAGAATTATAATGAAACATTAAGTGACAGGAAAGGTAAATTGGAGACTCTCAGAGATAAGTTTCAAGTTCACAAGCACCCCATTGCCAAAGCCAAAACTTAGGATGGCAGGGAACTTGATAAGATAGTGGAAGCCTATGAAAATATCAAGATGATAATGAAGGTCCATATATAGGAGGATATTCATCGGGGTAATGACGATACAAAAAATCATGATCATGATGATCATAATGAAGAAGAAGAAGAACCTGAAGAATGAAAAGAGGATGCATCTCCAAAGCAACATATGCATCAGGTACTTAGAAGAGAATAAGTTACCTAGATGGTTGCCATCTGGCAACCTGTGCCACGTGAAGGATAGTTGACCAAGTCAAAGGAAGGAATATCCATCGTTGATTGTAATTGATAAATCTTGACCATAGGTCATTTGTAACCACTCCCTCACCTTATTCTATAAAAGGTGCAGGGGTGCCATATTTTGAACATTCAGAAGCTTAATTGAAATTTGATTGCTAAAATATCGGGACTTATTTCAAAGTTATTGTAAACATACATATTTTTGCATACTTAATGAAAGAGAAGACCAATTTGATTACAAATCATCATAAATCCTGAGTAGTATGTATTTGAATTCTTGATACATGCTTTGATTTGCTATGTCCCTTGGAGTGCTTATCAGTCTGCATGTATTGTCTTCATTCATTATCCTTTGAAGTTTGCATCATCTGTATCTAGCTGTGGAACATCCTGGTGAAAATATGGTTTGATTTCTTCTCCTCATGACTGTATCAAGTGTGTATGTCGTTCAATAGCTAAGATTCACTAAAATTTGAAGTATTCTTTTAATTTTCTTTCAATTTCATAACATTTCACCATCATAATTGCAAATAATAGACAATCAAAAGCAAATAACAAGAAATATGTTGAAATCTTGTAGATAATTGGAAATATATAGCATATTTAGAGTTAAAGCATGTTAAATAGATAAATATCATGCAAAGATCTAAGTACAGACACATTATTTGAAGAAATATACTATGTAGAGTGACCTTTCTGTGTAGCATATCTGCAGGAAATAGAATTTACTAATCAACAAATGTAAGGCCCTTGAATGATTAACAACAACACACATCAACCACTGAGTAACATCAGTAGATTATGAACTAATCCACGGAGACTTGGGATAATGAATTCTTTGAATTCATCATAACTTTCAAGATGAGTAAGGTTGTTGTGTAACTTTTATTCTATGTTTGCTTATGACTAACATCATGATCAACATAAGCAAATATCATAAATTAAGAAGATTTGAGAGCATTGAGATTACAAGAAGCATCTTGATCTTTGGTCATGAGATTCGGTCTTATATGTTATTGACCTCAAAATCAAGAAGAGTTATGTTCTTTGAGGAGTAATTGATCATATGATGTCATGGATCAAGAAGATTTGATTTTATTTTGAATAGCAATATGATTGAGGAAATGTAGTTAATCAAATGAATGCATGAAGGAAGAATTTTTTTAATGTTAAAGAAAACTTTGGGAGTATTGATAATCTGAGATTGGAGATTTGGAATGAAATAATATTGAGGAATATCCTAGAATCTAATGATGTTGTAATTAAGACTTGAATTGCTTAAGCAATTTCATGTATAGCATGACCTTGGGGGTTGATGATGAGATAATGTCCCCCCCACTTAAAGCCTTATTTAATCTTTAGGTGTATCCTAGTGATCCAATTCTTCTAGGCCCCAAGGCAAAACCCTTCAACTAAAAGGCAGAATCCCTTTGGTCCAAGTGAACATTTCATTTCCATCATGAGTGGCGTATCTAGACGAGCACATTTCTCTCTAGACCCAAAGGCAGAACCCTTCACTAAAAGGTAGAACCCCTTTGGCTCATGTGGACTTATCATTTCTCATCATGAGTGGCATATCTAGAAGAGCACATCTCTCTCTAGACCCAAAGGCAGAACCCTTCATTAGAAGGAAGAACCCCTTTGGCCCATGTGAACTTATTACTTCCATCATAAGTGGCGTTTCTAGAAGAGCACATTTCTCTCTAGACCCAAAGGCAGAACCCTTCGTTAGAAGGAAGAAGTCCTTTGGCTTATGTGGCCTAATTGTTTCTCATCATGAGTGACGTATCTAGAAGAGTACATCTCTTTCTAGACCCAAAGGTAGAACCCTTCATTAGAAGGTAGAACCCCTTCGGCCCATGTAAACTTATTACTTCCATCATAAGTAGCGTGTCTAGAAGAGCACATTTCTCTCTAGACCCAAAGGTAGAACCCTTCGTTAGAAGGCAGAACCCCTTTGGCTTATGTGAGTTCCTCGTCCATTTGGTTGTTGTTGTTACGTGTGTTGTACCTTATTGAGTAAGCTTGCATCAAATTTCCTCACAAGATGGCAGGTCGAATGCTCTGATACCAATTGTAATGTCCCATTTTCACAAGCCAAAACTCTCTCAACCTTGTTCACAATTTTCAACTTGCAAAAAGAGAACATTAGTACATTTTGCATTTAAAGCCACATATATAATTTACATAATCACATTGCTTTTATCATTTCTATGATCAAATGCCAACATATAACTTTAGTTCATCATTGATTACTTTCAATACACATTATTATCATCAATCTATGATTACTTTCAATGGATGTTACTATTGCTAATCTTATAGCTGCTTTCAATGCACATTATCTATCATTCATATTTCACATGTTATTCTTATGATCACTATGAATATGCCTTGCATATTCTCTATCATGACATTTCACATGATCTATGATCTTTATCCGTACATATTGGAACTTGCTATCTCTTCATATATCACTCATTAACAACCTATGAGAGATGAGATGAGAGTTGTCGTTATCCACCATGGGGCTCTAATGTCTCCTATCCTTAGACTCAAGTGGTATCCTTAATACCTTTAGAGTCAAGGCCTCTATGAGACTCCTTGGTACTCTTATGATGCCTTACATCAAAGTAGCTAAGGCCATTACATCACTATCCTTGCACTATGGGTACCTTATACCACATGTGACAAGGCCTCTATGCGATAAATATCCTTTGCACTATAGGTACCTTATACCTCATGTGACAAAGGCCTCTAAATACCCATGAATGGCCTCTTGGAACTTTTCTCTCATTCTCCCATATGAGGTTAATAAGTCACATATTGTTATGGATAATTGTATACAAGATACATCATTATGAATAATTTCATATGACTGTCTATACATTACATTGTTAGTGATGACTGTATATAAGTCTCATTTATATCATAATGATACATGTATGAATAAAAAAAAACAAAGATATATAAATAAATATTCATACATGTATGGTTATGATAGTCCGATCAGAATATAGAAAGAATGATAATGTAAAGATGCTTACTGTTGATATAGCTTCTGGACTGTACTTGCTTCAATAATCTTGATGGCGGATCTGATTATAATGTCAGATATATTTCTCAATGATGTTAGTACTAATAGATAATAATGTTGTCATTGTATTATTTATTGTTGTTCCTTAATTGGTGTTGTATCTACTGAATCGCTTACTATATCATATTTATTTGATGATCTACAAATGAATGAAGTATGTTCGATGCTAGTAGAAGAGAATGCTTGATCAATTTCTTTCTCTTCAATCTTCTCTGATGCTAATTCTGCCTGTGATGATCGTAGTTGATATGAGATATCCCTCTTATGAATTTTTCAATTCATCTAAATATACTAGTGCTCACTTGAAGGGTTACGTCCTTCTATAGAGACATCCTTTCCATGCTATGATTCTCTCTTAACTACTCATTGTTATGTTTTCATTTGCTTTTGTCTTGACTTGATGCTTTGTGTCATTTGTTCTTCATATGGATATAGGATCATTCATTGCTCATTATAATTGATTGTCCAATGATCATTGGAGGATGGTTGCATACTTACATGAGTATTTCATTTACTAGTGATGGTTTCTATTTTCCTTCAATACCAGCATAGGTTTTCTTTTCTCATAATTTAGATTTCCTCATGCCATATCATTCCGATGAGTATCGCTGGTATTAGATATTCATGTTGCATTGACTCTAAACTATAAACATTAAGATATATAATATTGTCTTATAATATTTACATTGACAATATCTATATTTTCATATATATATTTATTATAAAATAACACAATTTCCTCTTATCATTTAATTGGACTAGATGTAGCATTTTCCTGAGGGTAACTTACTAACTTTTATCATGTTGTTTAAATCTTTAATTTGAACAATGCCTTACTATCGGCGAATGACATGTTGTGAGGAGATTAATGAGGGAATTAGATTAAAACCTTATTATTAGTCCAATAATTCAGCAAAATCTTTCACAACACATCTATCATGCAAATCTAAATGAAGAATGAGTCAAAATCTAGTGAAAATGCAAGGATTCTAAACCCTAATTGTGAAATTAATGCATGAAAATATGCAAAGTGATGTATGAATGAATTATGATCAGTTTTAAAATGTGAAACAGCTCGGCTCAAATCTGAAAATGATGTCAAAATCCTACAATGCTCAATGCAAGTGCAATTTTAAGGAGAAATGAGTGAACATGCTAGTTTTTGTTGAAATTGACTGTGTAAATGCAAATTTTGAAATTTAAATGCAAAGACACACAATAATGAAACACTACAATAAAAAAATTAGATTTGAATGAGTTCCAAAAATGAGTAGTAAAATCTGAAACAAGATTTTAACTTCTACAAACCCTAGGTATTGAAATCACTAGGTTATGAGAAAAATTCAAAATTTCAAGCAAACCCTAGCAAAAAAATGCAAGGATTGTAGGATGATGAATTTCTGTAATTTATATCAGATTTGATGTAAAAATTAGAGATTTAAATGAAATGTAATTAATTTGATGCAAACTATGCCCTAATGCAAGCCTAGGATGCAAGTTTTTTGCAAGATTTATGAATGTAAAATGATGTAAATTATATGTATGAATGCAAATCTGAAGAATAACACTTAGCAAGGTGTGAAATGTAATAAAAACATGGGTTCACCAAAATGTTATGTAGAAAAAGGGGGATGAGAGTTTGATAGGATTGTTTAACTAGATCCTCCTTTCACTACACACATTCAAGGATAGTTAACCGAGTTGAATCACAACTTCTACAAGAGGATTCACATATAGGTTGGTTGTCACTTGTAATGATAGGAAAATTGGAATTTGATGACTAATGTGTTAATTTAAGCCCAATTATGCTCAAAACCATAATTATGCAAAATTGTAAACAAACAAATGAATTCTGACAAATGCTTGTACACAGAGATGCAAATGAAGATCAAATACACACTATATTTTGAAGTTAGAGATCCTGAAATGTCAGGGGCAAAGGGACTCACACCCAAGCCCAAGGTTGGATTTTCTTTGGGGGTTTCCGGACTCCTACTACTGATTATCCATGTTTCAGGGATTTCTTCCTCTGTAAACTTGGAGGGCAAAGGGACTAGTGCCCAAGCCCTGACAGTGCTCTTTTTAGCTTCTTTTTGCCAGATCTAGAATCCTTGTGCTCTACAACACTCCTTTGCAACTCCACCCTTCATGATACAATTCATGTTACTTGTAATCACAAGAAGAGGGGTTGGGGGTTGTGGTGTGTTAGCACAGTAAAATTTTCAAAATTTTACTATTCCCTTACTCCATCATATTTGAATAAACCCTAAGGAATATCCCAAAAGGACCACAATATAAAATTTTTGTATCTCATAAAATGTCTAGGGATGAACAGTGTCAAAAATCATCAAAATCAATCCATCGGCATGAGGTCGTGTGGCTTACACCGATACACAAGGAATTGTTTGAAAACAACCATCGGCGTGAAAATAGAGATCGGAAGAAGAATTATGGAGCTCACCGATGGAGTAAGCAACACCGATGACTTTACATCGGCAAGAAAGGCAAGTGGTCATGCCGATCGGTATGACAAATATCTATCGGATGATCTTTTAGAAGTTGCCCCGACGGTATATATCATACCGATGAAGCACTTTCGGCAAGAGTTTCACCGAACAGCATGCGAGGGTAACAAAGCAATAGTCATCGGTGAGAAATGAACCATCGGAATAGAAAACAAGTAAGTCTCCGACGATCAAGAGTCCTGGCGATAAGAAAGTTATCGGCAAGACTCACAGCGATGCATCTTCATCGGGATAGCTTGACATATCGGAACAAAAGAAGCAAGTCTTGCCGATTCATAAGTCACGGCGATCAAAAGATATCGCTGACACTTTACTAAACTTTGCCCGATGGAGGATGTGATAAAGGGTGTCGGGGAGATGATTGGGATCGGGATATCTTGAGAAAGCTATCCCAATAGAAAATGTCATTCCGATAAAGATAAAAGTTCATACATGAAGAGACTATCGGTAAGACAATAAAGATCGGGGAGACATAATTTTAGTATCCCGATGGTCTCAATCTTCCTGATAAGCAAAGTATATCGGTGGGACTTGCCATATCGCGGAGAGATCTAAAACCCTTGGCGATGAAGGAAATCACGCCGATGGTCGCACCCACTTGAAATATGATATTACATGGCGTCGGGGATACAATTGAGGGGTCACGCCGATTGACTGTCCGCGCCATAAAAAAGGGGGTTGAGGTCGCCCAGACATTTCAAAAAGCACGCCGATAGGAAGAGTTATGGCGATGTGACACTTCACAGCGATGAACATTGAATTGATCAGATAATTAATACAAAACAGCTACAAAGTCCATACGATCATTATAATTGCAAAAAAAAAAAAAAAAAACCGTCCGAGAGCAGAATACAGAAGAATTCTCAGGGCAAAAGCAAAGGCTTCCAATTCCAGCCGTCGAGCGACAGGTACACATACACAAACCACTATATTATCTGTATTTGAATTTCCTGCCAAATTTTTCAAAAATGGAAACTTCGGGGAAAGGAAAAGGAAGAAAATCACAAGGGGAAACCAGTAAACCAAAGAAGCAAAAAACTGATCAAACCCCTGAAGAAAAAGTGAAAGACAGAAAACTAAATCAGGACTTGATTGATCAGTTGCCTGGGTCAGCTCCCAAGGCCAGGAGGTCTGCCCAACTCAGGGCAGAAGTAGAAAAATTGGAAGACAAACATAAGCGCCTGGGAGATATTTGGACCCCAATTAGGGGATATGAACTCTTCAGATTCCACTACAACAGAAGATTTAGAAATGCCCCTGTGTCAAACCCATGGCACATGAATTTAGGCAAACTGGTTGTACCTAATGTATTCTTGAATGTAGAACTCCTGCAACTGTTAGCCAGGCATTACAATTCAGGCCTGAAAGCTATCTGCAACCCTCAAGGAGAACCAATTGTACACCTATCAAAAAATGCTATTTGTGAGGTGTATGATTTGGATGATTTGTGCACTGTCCCTGTTGTTTATGAAGATTTGGATAAAGAATACTGGAGAATGGATACAACCTACAATGGATGGAGGTTACCCATACATAGACCCAGGATTGAAGGAGAAGTGATACCCTTGACTGAGAATGATGGCCCTCCCTTTCATGTATCCATTTTTGAACCATACATTCAATATACTTACTATTCTGTAGGCCAAGTCCTTGGCTCAGAGGTCCCTGAGTTCATGGCTATTCCTCTAATGGTCATAACCTCTGATATTCAATGTCACAATGCCAGACAATTTGATTATGCCTCCTATGTTGCTACTAGGATAGACTCTGGTCTATCTGCAATAAAAAACAATGCTCCAGCATGCTCTTTTGAGCATTACTCTATGCTCATGCATATGGTCTTATACTACGGCCAGGAAGTAGGATTGTGGCCAAATGAGCTTCAAGTTGTTGCTGCGGGTAAGAAAGGGGAGAAGATACCTGTACAAATGTGGACCAGAATCTGGGATAGCAGGTATGCTAACTCCAGCTATGCTCAATTTGAAGAGCATTGTGTTAAAGTGCTATATAGGTATTTCAACCACCCCTGTGAATATTCAATTTCAAATGAAATAAAAAGATTCCTCAGACCCAAAGATTTTGGTGGCCCCCCTACTGTTACTCATAATTGGGGAGATTGGTATTGTTTTGAGGATGCCACTATGATCAGAGTGTATGGTTTTGAGGATGCTCCATTTATATTGCCTAAAACTGTCCCTGACAGGATTGCATATTTGGAAATAATTAGGCAAATGCATTGTTCCAATGTCATGCATCTAAGTTCGCATGATAAACAATCATTCATGCCTAGTACTTTGTGTTTTGGAGATTTTACTGTGGTTTCAAAAGAAGGATACAATTTCATTTTGGATAAACTAATGCATTATAACATGGTGACTGCTGAGGTGAGGAAAGGGTTTGACCCTGAGGGTTTCATTGACTATGCAAGAAGAAAACAAAATCTCAGTGGATACATGCACATACATTATCCACATGATGATGTCATTAGAAATTTGGAAGAGGCTGAAGTCGACTTAGTGGTGGAGAAATATAACAGAGATTTGAATGAAAAGAAAAAGCAGTTGGCAGAAGTTGAAGTGGTATCCTCTGAAGAGGAAGAATTGACTGAACAGCCACAAGATAAGACAATAGAAATGTCTAAAAGAAAAATGCAACAATATCAGCCTCCAGTTGTGATACATGATGAGGAGGGGTCTGCTGATGAAGATCCACGCCAAAAGGCTTATGATTCTTTTGTGTCAGATGATACATTCATTCATTCAAAGGAATTTAAATCATTCCTGTATAAATACAAGGGAAAGGAAATTAGAGAGTCAGTAGATAATGTTTCTGCTGACAATGAAAAACAGTTATTAGAGATGTTAAAGGAGACAGTGGACAAGAAAATGCAGGACATGACACCAAGCAGAGGCGACAGCTGCTTAAAGATGCGGGGGTTATGATTTTTCCCGGCTTGGATTTAAATTCTGCTCTGGTTTTTGATAGTTTTTTGAATAATGCTGATGATAAGTATAAGCTTACTCCAGAAGGAGTTAATGAAGTCTATATGGGAACGAGATACAATAATGATGAAAATTCTTTAATGATATGGGCATTGTATCCTCCCCATAAGAAGACGGCCATCATAGACACTGAGAAAACTTTTGGCCATGTTATGACTTTTAGAGCAGGTGAGACTGACCCCATAATTACTGCAGACATTGGTATCAATGTTGCAAAATTGAATAAAGCACAAGCTCAGATGTTAATCAAGGAAAGGGATGCTTATAAGCTGAATTGTGAAAGATTAACAAAGGAGAATGACTACTTGAAGGACGCTGTTAAGAGCACCTTTGGGCAATCTACGAAGAGAATAACTCAAGGTGAAAGCTCACAAAGTAGTCAAGAGATATCCCATGATCAAGCCAAACAAATTCAAATAGATGCATTTGTTACAATACTGCAGAGCAGGTATGCAAACATGGTACGGTGGTTAAACCAGTTTTGGGATAACTACTCGGAAAATCATAAAGCAGTCAAAGAACATGAGAGGCTTGATCAGAGGATACAAGAAAAGGTGATCGAGTTGCAAAACAGAGATACCCCTGATAGCACAGATATCTCTGATGCAAGAGCATTGCTCAAAAGGCACCAGAATTATTATGATAAACTCAAAGCTGATGCTAAGGAAGGGACTGATGCATCAGACGCAGGGGTGCCCAGGATATTCAAAGATAATGGAGAGGTAAAGAGCAAAGAAGAGTGGACTGTTGATTGTCAAGTTATATTGCACAAAGCCACAGGAGCTCTAAAAGATAAAGCCTCTGTATCTACAGAAGTTTGCAAGCAACTGGAGGAAATGGTCACCCTCGATATAATCACTAGGAGTGCAGTCGAGCTTACTGATTCTCACCGTGCGCAGGAGTACTTGGATCATCTAACAAAAGTCTATTTATGGCTAAACAGAGCCTAATTAAGATTATGTAATTATTGTTTGTTAAAATCCCAAGAGACTTATTGAAGAGTTGTATCTCTTCATGAAAATATCTATATAAGTTCAAACAATCTATGCTGAAAAATCATCAGCAGTAGAAGATATTTAGATATACATATACATAATATTCCAGAATGATCATGTTGCATATTTTATTTTGAAGAAGAAATTTGAAGTTTTCTGATTCAGTATTTCCATTTGGGTATCAGTTATTTGTTGAAATTATTCAGTTGTGTGGCTGTCTCCATTTCTGCATTTCCCTGTTATTCAGATTAAACTATCAAGTATATATTTAATCTGTCAATACACATTTGCTGTATCTGTGTGATCAATTCGGTTGGTGTCCATCCTAAGGAATTAAACCCTTCTGATTTATTCACAGTAACCTGGAAGTAGTAAGTTGGGATTACTAAGTAGAGCCATATAATTAGGATTGACACACTGTCTCCAGTAAAATATTATCTGTAATCTTGTCTTTTCATTTCATTTGGTTCCTTCAAGTAAGGATTAAAGTACCTTCTGGTGAATTATAAAGATATCTGATTTTATTTGGTTGGATTATCAAGAAGAGTCTGTCAGTCATTTACTTGCACGTTTATACAAGCTATAAACCAGAACTATGCCAAATATCTAGAATTATTACCATTTAGAAACTACTGGTCTTAGTCCTTCAAATTGACTCTGTTACCCAACAAGGCACTGGTCTCATTCAACTCATTAATTAAAACCTTTTTTGATATTGCTTATACAATTTCTGCCAATCACCTATTAAACATTACACATAGAATTAATTAGTCAGCTTTGTCATCTATCCTACATCCTATGCCATTGTAGATAGACCTAGTTAGTCCATTCATCCACACTCAGACTGCTTTAATATTTCAAGGTTCACCCACCTAGGTGTAGCAGGACCTAAAGTGTAGGAAATCATCAAACCTTGAAGGTTGATTTCGTCAAGTTAGTTCAAAAACGTTACAAATCCAAGTATAGAGCCTGGCATCCTCTTAGGATTAGTAACTTGCATTTTTGAGACCTAACAAATTGGCGACTCTGCTGGGGATCTAGTAAAAAGACCTTAGAATTTAATCCTTTCTTCCATAGAGTCATTTAAAATTTCTTTTTGGTAACTCTGCTGGTGACACAGAACCTTACAGATAAAAATATAAACTTTTCCTATTCAATAGGTGGCGACTCTAGTTACAATCATAACAAAAATTTCAAATGGATGGTAGGAGATCCAAGATGGAAGGCAGAAACTTGCAGTCATCTCCACCACTTAGAAACATTTCCAAAAGAAATGTGAATCCAAAATATTCCCACCAAGATAATAATCTAGACATCCAGGAGAATGATTCAGAACAAAATATTGCAATTCACAATAAATTCACACCTCTACATGATTCAAACGAGAACCTCAGTGGAGCAACTGATGATATTTTGGCAAGGTACAGACCCACTCCTCAAGAACAGCGGGATCATGATGCAAAGGTCATGAGGGATATTGATAGGAACCAGGCTGAACATGATTTCAAGGTCTCGTTTGACCAGGGAGAAGAGATAGGATATGAATTGTCAAATCAGGGAATAAATGACAATCCAGAATATCAGGAAATAAATAATCAAGACATGAGTGATGAGAAACAGGAAATACTCATGCTCAGGAAAGAACTCGAAAGGTACAAAATACAAGAGGAGAAGGAGTTATTGCAGCAAGAAATTCAACAGAGGAGAAATAAATCCAAAATAGCTCCCCCCAAATATGTACCCCCGCATAGAGGGAATATTTCAAGGAATACACAACAAAATACAAATAGTGCTCAAAACTCACATGCTTCTGGAAGTCATCAGAACACTATTCCCCAAATCCCCAGACCACCTCCCATAAGTAATGCATCCCTACATGTGGCAAATAATTACCCACCCCCTGGTCAACAATATTATAGGCCACAAAATCAACACATAAATCCCCATATGAACCAACATCAACAATATGCATATCATCAGCCACCAGGTGGATATAATTACTATCCCAATCCACCACATCTCAATTTTCCTCCCCAAAACCTTGCTAATATATGCAGTCAATTTGATTTAACTGGATATCAGTTATATCCATATCCTATGGATAGTACTTGGAGAAACATGGTTCCCAAGTTTACTGGAAACAATGCAGTATCTGCAGAAGATCATATCAGAAGTTTTAATGCTTTTGTACAAGATATAGGTATGGACTGGGAAGACATTAGAATGAGGTTATTTATGATGTCCCTCACTGAAGATGCCAGAGATTGGTTTAATAGCTTGCCCGATGCATCAATCAATTCAATGACTGATTTCCATAACCAGTTTAAGGATCAGTATGGTAACCAATACGCTCCTGAGTTTGCCTTACATGAACTAATAAGTATACAGAAGTATCAAAATGAATCAGTATTTGATTTCAACCTGAAGTTTTCCAAGTTACATAATAAGGTACCACATGGAGCCAAGTTATCTGACCAGGCAGCACTGAGTATCTATATGAAGGCATTTGACCCCAAAACAGGATATGAACTCAGAAACCGGTGTCCTGCAACGTTGGCTGAAGCACAGAAAATAGCCATAACTATTGAAAATAATAGAAAAGCTGCAGGAATGGTCAGTAAAAGGGAAAATCATAGAAATCTTCAGAATCCAAATGCTCAACAGATTAAACCAGAGGGTCAGCATAGGCAGGATAGACCTAGGTTACATGATATGCCTTACAATACAAATTGGAAGGATGGAAGACCTATTGACAACAACAGAAAGCAGCCATATGGAAAGGATACTCCTGATCCATTGAAGAGAAACATGGCACATATGGCAGAAAATAAACCTTGGTGTTCTGTATGTAACTTGCCACATTCACCTGAATACTGTGAGGTAGCTAAATCAATACAGCAAGAGGAAATGCTATACAACTATAATAGGGATAATCACACCATCAATATGATGCAGGATACACCATGTGTGGTAACAGAAGATTATTCTTCTTCAGAGGAAGAAGGGTATGAGTATGATGTAGGGAACCAAAAATATCATGTTAACATGGGAGAACAGCAAGTATTCTCAGACCAGGAAGATATTTATGACAATAAACCATATGGTCAATGGAGAAAACCTACTGAGGATGAAAAAGAAGCTCTCACAGTAGCTGCAGTGGCTCAAGCTCGAAACACTTATAACTTAAGGAATAGAACAATAAATGCTGGGCAAGGAATTCCTGGGAGTGTATTCATAAAAGACCAGAATAACAAGGGGAATAATACAAAATCATCACCTAAAGAACCAGAAAAGGGGGATAAAAATAAAATGAAAGAAAGTATAGAAAAAGAGAATACAAAAACAGAAAAGAATGACCATATCATAACCCCTTCTTTTGACATTGCACAGGCAGTGTCTCAGGTGAAGATATCAGTCCCACTCTTAGAGATGATGAAAATAGATAAATATAGGAGTACAGTCGTCAAGATGATTTCTGATACACCTAATCCAAAACATAAAGGGTTTGAAAAAACAACAAATAATATGCATCAAGAAAATTTTAAGATGCCTGAGGTATACCTTGGTGACACACTTACAAAAAATCCCTCACAGGTAGATCCATTCTATACTACACTAGTAATCAAGAACAGAATAGTCAGGAATTGTATGATTGATTCAGGTGCTGCTATGAATATCATGCCTATAGCAGTGATGAAAGAATTAGGGATGTGGGTTGATACTACGTATGGCCAATGTTATGCAATGGATAACAGATCTATTCCAGTAGTTGGTATTATGAAAGATGTAGAAATAAAACTTGCTTCATATCCTGAGGCAACATATAACATTGACATCATTGTGGTTGATATCCCACCGTATTATGGAATGCTGTTATCAAGGCAGTGGGCTGCAATGGCAGGAGGCAATGTTCAATTAGATCTATCATATGCCACCATACCAGTAGGTGACAAAGAAATCAAGTTGTGCAGAGAACCAAGGTATGACAATATTATAGAAAGAATGGACCGGCATCAGGTGAATTTCTTTTGTGACACAGATTTAGGGGTTTTCAAAGTTGGAGAAACTACCCCAGAATTGCATAACACTGACCCAATACACACTGAATCTATGAAAAAAGAAAATGATTTGTGGAAAATGTATTTCGATGGTGCATGCAGCAAGATAGGAAATGGGGCCGGAGTAGTTTTTATCTCACCAGGAGGGAAAACATTCAAGTACTCTTTCTTACTGACATTTGAATGCACCAATAATGTAGCTGAGTATGAAGCACTACTCATTGGCTTAGACATAGCCACCAAATACAAAATAAAAAAGTTGGCTGTCTATGGTGATTCTGAATTGGTCATCTCCCAAGTAAGAGAAAAATATTTATCTAAGAATAAAAGATTAAGACAGTACAGAAATGCAGTTTGGGATAGTGTTGAATTATTTGATGCTTTTTCAATCAGCTGGGTTGATAGGTCTAAAAACATCATGGCAGATTTTTTAGCAAACATTGCATTAAAGAGAGATGATCTAACATTAGGAGGGATCACAGAAGTAGAATTTAAAACTAGACCTACCATCCCTGATAATATACAGAACTGGCAGGTGTTTGACAGCGTTGCTGATATAATCAATTTCTTACATTGTGCTGATTATTATGAAAATCAAGAAATTGATTTCAGTGCATTTGTGGAGGAACACGATGGGAAAGAAACCCTATTTGGCCAAGAAGTGGTTCAACTGAAGACGAATAAGATACCCAAAGGGCTTATTGCATTAGAAAAAGCATTTGATGGGCATGATAGATACAAGAAGAAAGAAACACCAGTGATACCTGAGAATCTTGAGGAAGTGAACTTGGGGACTCAGACAACCCCAAAAAATGTATATATTGGGAGGAATCTTGACCAGAAAATCAGAAGTAGAATTATCAATCTACTTAGGAAGTATAGGCATGTGTTTGCTTGGTCATATGATGACTTAAAGGCATATAGAGAGGATCTATTTCAACATGAGATACCACTCAAACCAGATGCAAAACCATTCAGACAGAAACAAAGGCCGATTAATCCTACATTGGCTCCGAAAATGCTGGAGGAACTTACAAAGTTAAGGGATGGAGCTATAATCAAGCCTATTAGACATTCTTCCTGGGTCTCAAACTTAGTACCTGTCAGGAAAAAGAATGGTGACATTAGACTGTGTGTGGATTTCAGAAACCTGAATAAATCTTCTCTCAAAGATAATTATCCTCTTCCCAATATGGAGGCGATATTACAGAAAGTTACTGGATGTGAATTACTATCCATGATGGATGGTTTCTCCGGCTACAATCAGGTAAAGGTTAAGGAGTCTGAACAATTCAAGACCGCATTCACCACTCCGTGGGGAACATATGTATACTTGAGAATGCCATTTGGATTAACTAATGCTGGGGCAACATTTCAAAGAGCGATGGATGTAGCTTTTGCTGAATTGATCAATAAGATTATGATAGTCTATCAAGACGATTTAACAGCATATTCAAAAAAGGCTGAAGATCATTGCACACATCTAGAACAGATATTTGTCAAAGCCCTAGAATATGGAATATCATTGAACCCTAAAAAATGCCAATTTGCAGTAACAGAAGGAAAATTGCTTGGCCATATAGTCTCGAAGGAAGGAGTTAAAATAGATCCTGAAAGGGTGGAAGCAATTGATCAGGTCCCTATTCCAAAAAATGTAAAAGCTATACAATCATTTTTTGGTCAGATAAATTTTGTCAGAAGATTTATACCAAATTTCGCAGAGATTGTTTGTCCTATATCAAGAATGCTGAAGAAGAACTCAGATATGAAATGGACAACAGAAGCAATGGAAGCATTTGGTAACATTAAGGAGGCCATCAAACAAGCTCCAGTCTTAATATCCCCTGACTTCGGCAAACCTTTCCAACTTTTTTCATTTGCTTCCTATCATACAGTGGCAGCAGTGTTGTTGCAGAAAAACAATGATGGATATGAACAGCCAATCTCTTTCTTTAGCAAGTCCCTTCAGAATGCAGAGTTGAAGTATGACATTATTGAAAAACAGGCATATGCATTGGTAAAAGCAGTAAAAAACTTTAGACCATATTTGGTAGGGGCTAAAATCATAGCATATGTTCCTAATGCTGCAGTCAAGGATGTACTGATTCAAACTGAGGTCACGGGTAGGAGATGTAGGTGGATCAATAGGATTCAGGAATTCAACATTGAAATCCAAATCACTAAATTAGTAAGAGGACAGGGTCTTGCCAAATTGATGACTGAAAATAATCTAGAAGCTTCCCATATATGTAATATTGATGCAAGTACCAGTATTGAACGTACTCCATGGTATACTGATATAGTATATTATCTAACACATATGAAGAGTCCTGAAGGATATGATGATAACAAAAGAAGGACACTCAAACTACAAGCTTCAAAATATGTACTCATTGGTGGAGATCTCTATTGGAAAAATAGAGATGGGGTTCTACTATTATGTTTGGATGAATATCAATCAAAACATATTATGAAGGAATTGCATGAAGGCATGTGCGGAGGACATTTCTCAGCAAAAACTACAGCCCACAAAATTTTGAGGGCAGGGTACTATTGGCCTAAAGTCTTTAACGATTCATACCAGTACACTAGAAAATGTGAAGCATGCCAAAAGTTCTAAGGGAAGTTAAAGTATCATGGAGCACTACCTTTAAAACCTATGCAAGTTGAGGCTCCATTTTATCAGTGGGGTATTGATTTTATAGGTGAAATTTCAGAGAAATCAAGTGGGGGGCACCGATGGATTTTAGTAGCTACTGATTACTTTACAAAATGGGTGGAAGCAATCCCAACCAGATAGGCTACTAGTAAAGTTGTGATAAATTTTCTAATGGATAACATTATATGCAGATTTGGTACTCCTGTAAGACTGATTACTGATAATGGGATGTGCTTTAGATCTAATGAATTCAAAGGTTTTTGCAGCACACATGGTATCACTGTTTCTTATGCTGCTCCTTACCATCCACAGGCCAATGGACAAGCTGAATCAAGTAATAAGAGTCTGTTGAAAATCATAAAAAGAATGTTGGATAGAAATAAAAAGGCTTGGGATTCAAAATTAAGAATGGCAGTATGGGCTGACAGGATTACTATAAAAAGGGCAATTGGGAGATCCCCTCATGAATTGGTATATGGAACCCAAGCAAGATTACCATTAGAAAATCTTATACCAGTATACAAATTCATTCTCCAGGAAGACTTGAATATCCCTGAACCAATGGAGGAAAGGTTGGAACAATTGGCAGAGCTTGATGAAACAAGAAGAATGGCTCAGAAACAGAATATTAAATTACAGTCACAGGTAAAATATCTCTTTGACAAAAAGGCCAAACAAAGAAAGTTTGAAATAAATGATCTGGTACTAATGTGGAATGCAAGATGTCAAGACAAGGGAAAACATGGAAAATTTGAAGCCCTGTGGTTGGGTCCTTTTGTTATCACTGGCAAGGGAGGTGATGATTCTTACTATGTACAGAATATGTTAGGAGAGGAGCAGGAATTGCCAGTACATGGGCAATACTTGAAGCAGTTCTTTTCATAAACATGTACAAAGAGAATTGAGTGTTGCCAGTGCATGGACAACATTCAAATAATTCTCAAAAATATTTTATTCCATGCACAGTAGTCTAGGAATCATTCCCGCTCCCCATCATTTGTTCCTTTCCTTTTTCCAGTTCCATAAAACCTCACCCCAAAATAATAAAAGATGTGGTCTACTTCCCCAGGAGATCTGGATCCTTGTGTACTCACAGGGAGTATACATCCCAGACAGAGCCACTGTTAGCACAGTAAAATTTTCAAAATTTTACTATTCCCTTACTCCATCATATTTGAATAAACCCTAAGGAATATCCCAAAAGGACCACAATATAAAATTTTTGTATCTCATAAAATGTCTAGGGATGAACAGTGTCAAAAATCATCAAAATCAATCCATCGGCATGAGGTCGTGTGGCTTACACCGATACACAAGGAATTGTTTGAAAACAACCATCGGCGTGAAAATAGAGATCGGAAGAAGAATTATGGAGCTCACCGATGGAGTAAGCAACACCGATGACTTTACATCGGCAAGAAAGGCAAGTGGTCATGCCGATCGGTATGACAAATATCTATCGGATGATCTTTTAGAAGTTGCCCCGACGGTATATATCATACCGATGAAGCACTTTCGGCAAGAGTTTCACCGAACAGCATGCGAGGGTAACAAAGCAATAGTCATCGGTGAGAAATGAACCATCGGAATAGAAAACAAGTAAGTCTCCGACGATCAAGAGTCCTGGCGATAAGAAAGTTATCGGCAAGACTCACAGCGATGCATCTTCATCGGGATAGCTTGACATATCGGAACAAAAGAAGCAAGTCTTGCCGATTCATAAGTCACGGCGATCAAAAGATATCGGTGACACTTTACTAAACTTTGCCCGATGGAGGATGTGATAAAGGGTGTCGGGGAGATGATTGGGATCGGGATATCTTGAGAAAGCTATCCCGATAGAAAATGTCATTCCGATAAAGATAAAAGTTCATACATGAAGAGACTATCGGTAAGACAATAAAGATCGGGGAGACATAATTTTAGTATCCCGATGGTCTCAATCTTCCCGATAAGCAAAGTATATCGGTGGGACTTGCCATATCGCGGAGAGATCTAAAACCCTTGGCGATGAAGGAAATCACGCCGATGGTCGCACCCACTTGAAATATGATATTACATGGCGTCGGGGATACAATTGAGGGGTCACGCCGATTGACTGTCCGCGCCATAAAAAAGGGGGTTGAGGTCGCCCAGACATTTCAAAAAGCACGCCGATAGGAAGAGTTATGGCGATGTGACACTTCACAGCGATGAACATTGAATTGATCAGATAATTAATACAAAACGGCTACAAAGTCCATACGATCATTATAATTGCAAAAAAAAAAAAAAAAACCGTCCGAGAGCAGAATACAGAAGAATTCTCAGGGCAAAAGCAAAGGCTTCCAATTCCAGCCGTCGAGCGACAGGTACACATACACAAACCACTATATTATCTGTATTTGAATTTCCTGCCAAATTTTTCAAAAATGGAAACTTCGGGGAAAGGAAAAGGAAGAAAATCACAAGGGGAAACCAGTAAACCAAAGAAGCAAAAAACTGATCAAACCCCTGAAGAAAAAGTGAAAGACAGAAAACTAAATCAGGACTTGATTGATCAGTTGCCTGGGTCAGCTCCCAAGGCCAGGAGGTCTGCCCAACTCAGGGCAGAAGTAGAAAAATTGGAAGACAAACATAAGCGCCTGGGAGATATTTGGACCCCAATTAGGGGATATGAACTCTTCAGATTCCACTACAACAGAAGATTTAGAAATGCCCCTGTGTCAAACCCATGGCACATGAATTTAGGCAAACTGGTTGTACCTAATGTATTCTTGAATGTATAACTCCTGCAACTGTTAGCCAGGCATTACAATTCAGGCCTGAAAGCTATCTGCAACCCTCAAGGAGAACCAATTGTACACCTATCAAAAAATGCTATTTGTGAGGTGTATGATTTGGATGATTTGTGCACTGTCCCTGTTGTTTATGAAGATTTGGATAAAGAATACTGGAGAATGGATACAACCTACAATGGATGGAGGTTACCCATACATAGACCCAGGATTGAAGGAGAAGTGATACCCTTGACTGAGAATGATGGCCCTCCCTTTCATGTATCCATTTTTGAACCATACATTCAATATACTTACTATTCTGTAGGCCAAGTCCTTGGCTCAGAGGTCCCTGAGTTCATGGCTATTCCTCTAATGGTCATAACCTCTGATATTCAATGTCACAATGCCAGACAATTTGATTATGCCTCCTATGTTGCTACTAGGATAGACTCTGGTCTATCTGCAATAAAAAACAATGCTCCAGCATGCTCTTTTGAGCATTACTCTATGCTCATGCATATGGTCTTATACTACGGCCAGGAAGTAGGATTGTGGCCAAATGAGCTTCAAGTTGTTGCTGCGGGTAAGAAAGGGGAGAAGATACCTGTACAAATGTGGACCAGAATCTAGGATAGCAGGTATGCTAACTCCAGCTATGCTCAATTTGAAGAGCATTGTGTTAAAGTGCTATATAGGTATTTCAACCACCCCTGTGAATATTCAATTTCAAATGAAATAAAAAGATTCCTCAGACCCAAAGATTTTGGTGGCCCCCCTACTGTTACTCATAATTGGGGAGATTGGTATTGTTTTGAGGATGCCACTATGATCAGAGTGTATGGTTTTGAGGATGCTCCATTTATATTGCCTAAAACTGTCCCTGACAGGATTGCATATTTGGAAATAATTAGGCAAATGCATTGTTCCAATGTCATGCATCTAAGTTCGCATGATAAACAATCATTCATGCCTAGTACTTTGTGTTTTGGAGATTTTACTGTGGTTTCAAAAGAAGGATACAATTTCATTTTGGATAAACTAATGCATTATAACATGGTGACTGCTGAGGTGAGGAAAGGGTTTGACCCTGAGGGTTTCATTGACTATGCAAGAAGAAAACAAAATCTCAGTGGATACATGCACATACATTATCCACATGATGATGTCATTAGAAATTTGGAAGAGGCTGAAGTCGACTTAGTGGTGGAGAAATATAACAGAGATTTGAATGAAAAGAAAAAGCAGTTGGCAGAAGTTGAAGTGGTATCCTCTGAAGAGGAAGAATTGACTGAACAGCCACAAGATAAGACAATAGAAATGTCTAAAAGAAAAATGCAACAATATCAGCCTCCAGTTGTGATACATGATGAGGAGGGGTCTGCTGATGAAGATCCACGCCAAAAGGCTTATGATTCTTTTGTGTCAGATGATACATTCATTCATTCAAAGGAATTTAAATCATTCCTGTATAAATACAAGGGAAAGGAAATTAGAGAGTCAGTAGATAATGTTTCTGCTGACAATGAAAAACAGTTATTAGAGATGTTAAAGGAGACAGTGGACAAGAAAATGCAGGACATGACACCAAGCAGAGGCGACAGCTGCTTAAAGATGCGGGGGTTATGATTTTTCCCGGCTTGGATTTAAATTCTGCTCTGGTTTTTGATAGTTTTTTGAATAATGCTGATGATAAGTATAAGCTTACTCCAGAAGGAGTTAATGAAGTCTATATGGGAACGAGATACAATAATGATGAAAATTCTTTAATGATATGGGCATTGTATCCTCCCCATAAGAAGACGGCCATCATAGACACTGAGAAAACTTTTGGCCATGTTATGACTTTTAGAGCAGGTGAGACTGACCCCATAATTACTGCAGACATTGGTATCAATGTTGCAAAATTGAATAAAGCACAAGCTCAGATGTTAATCAAGGAAAGGGATGCTTATAAGCTGAATTGTGAAAGATTAACAAAGGAGAATGACTACTTGAAGGACGCTGTTAAGAGCACCTTTGGGCAATCTATGAAGAGAATAACTCAAGGTGAAAGCTCACAAAGTAGTCAAGAGATATCCCATGATCAAGCCAAACAAATTCAAATAGATGCATTTGTTACAATACTGCAGAGCAGGTATGCAAACATGGTACGGTGGTTAAACCAGTTTTGGGATAACTACTCGGAAAATCATAAAGCAGTCAAAGAACATGAGAGGCTTGATCAGAGGATACAAGAAAAGGTGATCGAGTTGCAAAACAGAGGTACCCCTGATAGCACAGATATCTCTGATGCAAGAGCATTGCTCAAAAGGCACCAGAATTATTATGATAAACTCAAAGCTGATGCTAAGGAAGGGACTGATGCATCAGACGCAGGGGTGCCCAGGATATTCAAAGATAATGGAGAGGTAAAGAGCAAAGAAGAGTGGACTGTTGATTGTCAAGTTATATTGCACAAAGCCACAGGAGCTCTAAAAGATAAAGCCTCTGTATCTACAGAAGTTTGCAAGCAACTGGAGGAAATGGTCACCCTCGATATAATCACTAGGAGTGCAGTCGAGCTTACTGATTCTCACCGTGCGCAGGAGTACTTGGATCATCTAACAAAAGTCTATTTATGGCTAAACAGAGCCTAATTAAGATTATGTAATTATTGTTTGTTAAAATCCCAAGAGACTTATTGAAGAGTTGTATCTCTTCATGAAAATATCTATATAAGTTCAAACAATCTATGCTGAAAAATCATCAGCAGTAGAAGATATTTAGATATACATATACATAATATTCCAGAATGATCATGTTGCATATTTTATTTTGAAGAAGAAATTTGAAGTTTTCTGATTCAGTATTTCCATTTGGGTATCAGTTATTTGTTGAAATTATTCAGTTGTGTGGCTGTCTCCATTTCTGCATTTCCCTGTTATTCAGATTAAACTATCAAGTATATATTTAATCTGTCAATACACATTCGCTGTATCTGTGTGATCAATTCGGTTGGTGTCCATCCTAAGGAATTAAACCCTTCTGATTTATTCACAGTAACCTGGAAGTAGTAAGTTGGGATTACTAAGTAGAGCCATATAATTAGGATTGACACACTGTCTCCAGTAAAATATTATCTGTAATCTTGTCTTTTCATTTCATTTGGTTCCTTCAAGTAAGGATTAAAGTACCTTCTGGTGAATTATAAAGATATCTGATTTTATTTGGTTGGATTATCAAGAAGAGTCTGTCAGTCATTTACTTGCACGTTTATACAAGCTATAAACCAGAACTGTGCCAAATATCTAGAATTATTACCATTTAGAAACTACTGGTCTTAGTCCTTCAAATTGACTCTGTTACCCAACAAGGCACTGGTCTCATTCAACTCATTAATTAAAACCTTTTTTGATATTGCTTATACAATTTCTGCCAATCACCTATTAAACATTACACATAGAATTAATTAGTCAACTTTGTCATCTATCCTACATCCTATGCCATTGTAGATAGACCTAGTTAGTCCATTCATCCACACTCAGACTGCTTTAATATTTCAAGGTTCACCCACCTAGGTGTAGCAGGACCTAAAGTGTAGGAAATCATCAAACCTTGAAGGTTGATTTCGTCAAGTTAGTTCAAAAACGTTACAAATCCAAGTATAGAGCCTGGCATCCTCTTAGGATTAGTAACTTGCATTTTTGAGACCTAACAAATTGGCGACTCTGCTGGGGATCTAGTAAAAAGACCTTAGAATTTAATCCTTTCTTCCATAGAGTCATTTAAAATTTCTTTTTGGTAACTCTGCTGGTGACACAGAACCTTACAGATAAAAATATAAACTTTTCCTATTCAATAGGTGGCGACTCTAGTTACAATCATAACAAAAATTTCAAATGGATGGTAGGAGATCTAAGATGGAAGGCAGAAACTTGCAGTCATCTCCACCACTTAGAAACATTTCCAAAAGAAATGTGAATCCAAAATATTCCCACCAAGATAATAATCTAGACATCCAGGAGAATGATTCAGAACAAAATATTGCAATTCACAATAAATTCACACCTCTACATGATTCAAACGAGAACCTCAGTGGAGCAACTGATGATATTTTGGCAAGGTACAGACCCACTCCTCAAGAACAGCAGGATCATGATGCAAAGGTCATGAGGGATATTGATAGGAACCAGGCTGAACATGATTTCAAGGTCTCGTTTGACCAGGGAGAAGAGATAGGATATGAATTGTCAAATCAGGGAATAAATGACAATCCAGAATATCAGGAAATAAATAATCAAGACATGAGTGATGAGAAACAGGAAATACTCATGCTCAGGAAAGAACTCGAAAGGTACAAAATACAAGAGGAGAAGGAGTTATTGCAGCAAGAAATTCAACAGAGGAGAAATAAATCCAAAATAGCTCCCCCCAAATATGTACCCCCGCATAGAGGGAATATTTCAAGGAATACACAACAAAATACAAATAGTGCTCAAAACTCACATGCTTCTGGAAGTCATCAGAACACTATTCCCCAAATCCCCAGACCACCTCCCATAAGTAATGCATCCCTACATGTGGCAAATAATTACCCACCCCCTGGTCAACAATATTATAGGCCACAAAATCAACACATAAATCCCCATATGAACCAACATCAACAATATGCATATCATCAGCCACCAGGTGGATATAATTACTATCCCAATCCACCACATCTCAATTTTCCTCCCCAAAACCTTGCTAATATATGCAGTCAATTTGATTTAACTGGATATCAGTTATATCCATATCCTATGGATAGTACTTGGAGAAACATGGTTCCCAAGTTTACTGGAAACAATGCAGTATCTGCAGAAGATCATATCAGAAGTTTTAATGCTTTTGTACAAGATATAGGTATGGACTGGGAAGACATTAGAATGAGGTTATTTATGATGTCCCTCACTGAAGATGCCAGAGATTGGTTTAATAGCTTGCCCGATGCATCAATCAATTCAATGACTGATTTCCATAACCAGTTTAAGGATCAGTATGGTAACCAATACGCTCCTGAGTTTGCCTTACATGAACTAATAAGTATACAGAAGTATCAAAATGAATCAGTATTTGATTTCAACCTGAAGTTTTCCAAGTTACATAATAAGGTACCACATGGAGCCAAGTTATCTGACCAGGCAGCACTGAGTATCTATATGAAGGCATTTGACCCCAAAACAGGATATGAACTCAGAAACCGGTGTCCTGCAACGTTGGCTGAAGCACAGAAAATAGCCATAACTATTGAAAATAATAGAAAAGCTGCAGGAATGGTCAGTAAAAGGGAAAATCATAGAAATCTTCAGAATCCAAATGCTCAACAGATTAAACCAGAGGGTCAGCATAGGCAGGATAGACCTAGGTTACATGATATGCCTTACAATACAAATTGGAAGGATGGAAGACCTATTGACAACAACAGAAAGCAGCCATATGGAAAGGATACTCCTGATCCATTGAAGAGAAACATGGCACATATGGCAGAAAATAAACCTTGGTGTTCTGTATGTAACTTGCCACATTCACCTGAATACTGTGAGGTAGCTAAATCAATACAGCAAGAGGAAATGCTATACAACTATAATAGGGATAATCACACCATCAATATGATGCAGGATACACCATGTGTGGTAACAGAAGATTATTCTTCTTCAGAGGAAGAAGGGTATGAGTATGATGTAGGGAACCAAAAATATCATGTTAACATGGGAGAACAGCAAGTATTCTCAGACCAGGAAGATATTTATGACAATAAACCATATGGTCAATGGAGAAAACCTACTGAGGATGAAAAAGAAGCTCTCACAGTAGCTGCAGTGGCTCAAGCTCGAAACACTTATAACTTAAGGAATAGAACAATAAATGCTGGGCAAGGAATTCCTGGGAGTGTATTCATAAAAGACCAGAATAACAAGGGGAATAATACAAAATCATCACCTAAAGAACCAGAAAAGGGGGATAAAAATAAAATGAAAGAAAGTATAGAAAAAGAGAATACAAAAACAGAAAAGAATGACCATATCATAACCCCTTCTTTTGACATTGCACAGGCAGTGTCTCAGGTGAAGATATCAGTCCCACTCTTAGAGATGATGAAAATAGATAAATATAGGAGTACAGTCGTCAAGATGATTTCTGATACACCTAATCCAAAACATAAAGGGTTTGAAAAAACAACAAATAATATGCATCAAGAAAATTTTAAGATGCCTGAGGTATACCTTGGTGACACACTTACAAAAAATCCCTCACAGGTAGATCCATTCTATACTACACTAGTAATCAAGAACAGAATAGTCAGGAATTGTATGATTGATTCAGGTGCTGCTATGAATATCATGCCTATAGCAGTGATGAAAGAATTAGGGATGTGGGTTGATACTACGTATGGCCAATGTTATGCAATGGATAACAGATCTATTCCAGTAGTTGGTATTATGAAAGATGTAGAAATAAAACTTGCTTCATATCCTGAGGCAACATATAACATTGACATCATTGTGGTTGATATCCCACCGTATTATGGAATGCTGTTATCAAGGCAGTGGGCTGCAATGGCAGGAGGCAATGTTCAATTAGATCTATCATATGCCACCATACCAGTAGGTGACAAAGAAATCAAGTTGTGCAGAGAACCAAGGTATGACAATATTATAGAAAGAATGGACCGGCATCAGGTGAATTTCTTTTGTGACACAGATTTAGGGGTTTTCAAAGTTGGAGAAACTACCCCAGAATTGCATAACACTGACCCAATACACACTGAATCTATGAAAAAAGAAAATGATTTGTGGAAAATGTATTTCGATGGTGCATGCAGCAAGATAGGAAATGGGGCCGGAGTAGTTTTTATCTCACCAGGAGGGAAAACATTCAAGTACTCTTTCTTACTGACATTTGAATGCACCAATAATGTAGCTGAGTATGAAGCACTACTCATTGGCTTAGACATAGCCACCAAATACAAAATAAAAAAGTTGGCTGTCTATGGTGATTCTGAATTGGTCATCTCCCAAGTAAGAGAAAAATATTTATCTAAGAATAAAAGATTAAGACAGTACAGAAATGCAGTTTGGGATAGTGTTGAATTATTTGATGCTTTTTCAATCAGCTGGGTTGATAGGTCTAAAAACATCATGGCAGATTTTTTAGCAAACATTGCATTAAAGAGAGATGATCTAACATTAGGAGGGATCACAGAAGTAGAATTTAAAACTAGACCTACCATCCCTGATAATATACAGAACTGGCAGGTGTTTGACAGCGTTGCTGATATAATCAATTTCTTACATTGTGCTGATTATTATGAAAATCAAGAAATTGATTTCAGTGCATTTGTGGAGGAACACGATGGGAAAGAAACCCTATTTGGCCAAGAAGTGGTTCAACTGAAGACGAATAAGATACCCAAAGGGCTTATTGCATTAGAAAAAGCATTTGATGGGCATGATAGATACAAGAAGAAAGAAACACCAGTGATACCTGAGAATCTTGAGGAAGTGAACTTGGGGACTCAGACAACCCCAAAAAATGTATATATTGGGAGGAATCTTGACCAGAAAATCAGAAGTAGAATTATCAATCTACTTAGGAAGTATAGGCATGTGTTTGCTTGGTCATATGATGACTTAAAGGCATATAGAGAGGATCTATTTCAACATGAGATACCACTCAAACCAGATGCAAAACCATTCAGACAGAAACAAAGGCCGATTAATCCTACATTGGCTCCGAAAATGCTGGAGGAACTTACAAAGTTAAGGGATGGAGCTATAATCAAGCCTATTAGACATTCTTCCTGGGTCTCAAACTTAGTACCTGTCAGGAAAAAGAATGGTGACATTAGACTGTGTGTGGATTTCAGAAACCTGAATAAATCTTCTCTCAAAGATAATTATCCTCTTCCCAATATGGAGGCGATATTACAGAAAGTTACTGGATGTGAATTACTATCCATGATGGATGGTTTCTCCGGCTACAATCAGGTAAAGGTTAAGGAGTCTGAACAATTCAAGACCGCATTCACCACTCCGTGGGGAACATATGTATACTTGAGAATGCCATTTGGATTAACTAATGCTGGGGCAACATTTCAAAGAGCGATGGATGTAGCTTTTGCTGAATTGATCAATAAGATTATGATAGTCTATCAAGACGATTTAACAGCATATTCAAAAAAGGCTGAAGATCATTGCACACATCTAGAACAGATATTTGTCAAAGCCCTAGAATATGGAATATCATTGAACCCTAAAAAATGCCAATTTGCAGTAACAGAAGGAAAATTGCTTGGCCATATAGTCTCGAAGGAAGGAGTTAAAATAGATCCTGAAAGGGTGGAAGCAATTGATCAGGTCCCTATTCCAAAAAATGTAAAAGCTATACAATCATTTTTTGGTCAGATAAATTTTGTCAGAAGATTTATACCAAATTTCGCAGAGATTGTTTGTCCTATATCAAGAATGCTGAAGAAGAACTCAGATATGAAATGGACAACAGAAGCAATGGAAGCATTTGGTAACATTAAGGAGGCCATCAAACAAGCTCCAGTCTTAATATCCCCTGACTTCGGCAAACCTTTCCAACTTTTTTCATTTGCTTCCTATCATACAGTGGCAGCAGTGTTGTTGCAGAAAAACAATGATGGATATGAACAGCCAATCTCTTTCTTTAGCAAGTCCCTTCAGAATGCAGAGTTGAAGTATGACATTATTGAAAAACAGGCATATGCATTGGTAAAAGCAGTAAAAAACTTTAGACCATATTTGGTAGGGGCTAAAATCATAGCATATGTTCCTAATGCTGCAGTCAAGGATGTACTGATTCAAACTGAGGTCACGGGTAGGAGATGTAGGTGGATCAATAGGATTCAGGAATTCAACATTGAAATCCAAATCACTAAATTAGTAAGAGGACAGGGTCTTGCCAAATTGATGACTGAAAATAATCTAGAAGCTTCCCATATATGTAATATTGATGCAAGTACCAGTATTGAACGTACTCCATGGTATACTGATATAGTATATTATCTAACACATATGAAGAGTCCTGAAGGATATGATGATAACAAAAGAAGGACACTCAAACTACAAGCTTCAAAATATGTACTCATTGGTGGAGATCTCTATTGGAAAAATAGAGATGGGGTTCTACTATTATGTTTGGATGAATATCAATCAAAACATATTATGAAGGAATTGCATGAAGGCATGTGCGGAGGACATTTCTCAGCAAAAACTACAGCCCACAAAATTTTGAGGGCAGGGTACTATTGGCCTAAAGTCTTTAACGATTCATACCAGTACACTAGAAAATGTGAAGCATGCCAAAAGTTCTAAGGGAAGTTAAAGTATCATGGAGCACTACCTTTAAAACCTATGCAAGTTGAGGCTCCATTTTATCAGTGGGGTATTGATTTTATAGGTGAAATTTCAGAGAAATCAAGTGGGGGGCACCGATGGATTTTAGTAGCTACTGATTACTTTACAAAATGGGTGGAAGCAATCCCAACCAGATAGGCTACTAGTAAAGTTGTGATAAATTTTCTAATGGATAACATTATATGCAGATTTGGTACTCCTGTAAGACTGATTACTGATAATGGGATGTGCTTTAGATCTAATGAATTCAAAGGTTTTTGCAGCACACATGGTATCACTGTTTCTTATGCTGCTCCTTACCATCCACAGGCCAATGGACAAGCTGAATCAAGTAATAAGAGTCTGTTGAAAATCATAAAAAGAATGTTGGATAGAAATAAAAAGGCTTGGGATTCAAAATTAAGAATGGCAGTATGGGCTGACAGGATTACTATAAAAAGGGCAATTGGGAGATCCCCTCATGAATTGGTATATGGAACCCAAGCAAGATTACCATTAGAAAATCTTATACCAGTATACAAATTCATTCTCCAGGAAGACTTGAATATCCCTGAACCAATGGAGGAAAGGTTGGAACAATTGGCAGAGCTTGATGAAACAAGAAGAATGGCTCAGAAACAGAATATTAAATTACAGTCACAGGTAAAATATCTCTTTGACAAAAAGGCCAAACAAAGAAAGTTTGAAATAAATGATCTGGTACTAATGTGGAATGCAAGATGTCAAGACAAGGGAAAACATGGAAAATTTGAAGCCCTGTGGTTGGGTCCTTTTGTTATCACTGGCAAGGGAGGTGATGATTCTTACTATGTACAGAATATGTTAGGAGAGGAGCAGGAATTGCCAGTACATGGGCAATACTTGAAGCAGTTCTTTTCATAAACATGTACAAAGAGAATTGAGTGTTGCCAGTGCATGGACAACATTCAAATAATTCTCAAAAATATTTTATTCCATGCACAGTAGTCTAGGAATCATTCCCGCTCCCCATCATTTGTTCCTTTCCTTTTTCCAGTTCCATAAAACCTCACCCCAAAATAATAAAAGATGTGGTCTACTTCCCCAGGAGATCTGGATCCTTGTGTACTCACAGGGAGTATACATCCCAGACAGAGCCACTGTTAGCACAGTAAAATTTTCAAAATTTTACTATTCCCTTACTCCATCATATTTGAATAAACCCTAAGGAATATCCCAAAAGGACCACAATATAAAATTTTTGTATCTCATAAAATGTCTAGGGATGAACAGTGTCAAAAATCATCAAAATCAATCCATCGGCATGAGGTCGTGTGGCTTACACCGATACACAAGGAATTGTTTGAAAACAACCATCGGCGTGAAAATAGAGATCGGAAGAAGAATTATGGAGCTCACCGATGGAGTAAGCAACACCGATGACTTTACATCGGCAAGAAAGGCAAGTGGTCATGCCGATCGGTATGACAAATATCTATCGGATGATCTTTTAGAAGTTGCCCCGACGGTATATATCATACCGATGAAGCACTTTCGGCAAGAGTTTCACCGAACAGCATGCGAGGGTAACAAAGCAATAGTCATCGGTGAGAAATGAACCATCGGAATAGAAAACAAGTAAGTCTCCGACGATCAAGAGTCCTGGCGATAAGAAAGTTATCGGCAAGACTCACAGCGATGCATCTTCATCGGGATAGCTTGACATATCGGAACAAAAGAAGCAAGTCTTGCCGATTCATAAGTCACGGCGATCAAAAGATATCGGTGACACTTTACTAAACTTTGCCCGATGGAGGATGTGATAAAGGGTGTCGGGGAGATGATTGGGATCGGGATATCTTGAGAAAGCTATCCCGATAGAAAATGTCATTCCGATAAAGATAAAAGTTCATACATGAAGAGACTATCGGTAAGACAATAAAGATCGGGGAGACATAATTTTAGTATCCCGATGGTCTCAATCTTCCCGATAAGCAAAGTATATCGGTGGGACTTGCCATATCGCGGAGAGATCTAAAACCCTTGGCGATGAAGGAAATCACGCCGATGGTCGCACCCACTTGAAATATGATATTACATGGCGTCGGGGATACAATTGAGGGGTCACGCCGATTGACTGTCCGCGCCATAAAAAAGGGGGTTGAGGTCGCCCAGACATTTCAAAAAGCACGCCGATAGGAAGAGTTATGGCGATGTGACACTTCACAGCGATGAACATTGAATTGATCAGATAATTAATACAAAACGGCTACAAAGTCCATACGATCATTATAATTGCAAAAAAAAAAAAAAAAACCGTCCGAGAGCAGAATACAGAAGAATTCTCAGGGCAAAAGCAAAGGCTTCCAATTCCAGCCGTCGAGCGACAGGTACACATACACAAACCACTATATTATCTGTATTTGAATTTCCTGCCAAATTTTTCAAAAATGGAAACTTCGGGGAAAGGAAAAGGAAGAAAATCACAAGGGGAAACCAGTAAACCAAAGAAGCAAAAAACTGATCAAACCCCTGAAGAAAAAGTGAAAGACAGAAAACTAAATCAGGACTTGATTGATCAGTTGCCTGGGTCAGCTCCCAAGGCCAGGAGGTCTGCCCAACTCAGGGCAGAAGTAGAAAAATTGGAAGACAAACATAAGCGCCTGGGAGATATTTGGACCCCAATTAGGGGATATGAACTCTTCAGATTCCACTACAACAGAAGATTTAGAAATGCCCCTGTGTCAAACCCATGGCACATGAATTTAGGCAAACTGGTTGTACCTAATGTATTCTTGAATGTATAACTCCTGCAACTGTTAGCCAGGCATTACAATTCAGGCCTGAAAGCTATCTGCAACCCTCAAGGAGAACCAATTGTACACCTATCAAAAAATGCTATTTGTGAGGTGTATGATTTGGATGATTTGTGCACTGTCCCTGTTGTTTATGAAGATTTGGATAAAGAATACTGGAGAATGGATACAACCTACAATGGATGGAGGTTACCCATACATAGACCCAGGATTGAAGGAGAAGTGATACCCTTGACTGAGAATGATGGCCCTCCCTTTCATGTATCCATTTTTGAACCATACATTCAATATACTTACTATTCTGTAGGCCAAGTCCTTGGCTCAGAGGTCCCTGAGTTCATGGCTATTCCTCTAATGGTCATAACCTCTGATATTCAATGTCACAATGCCAGACAATTTGATTATGCCTCCTATGTTGCTACTAGGATAGACTCTGGTCTATCTGCAATAAAAAACAATGCTCCAGCATGCTCTTTTGAGCATTACTCTATGCTCATGCATATGGTCTTATACTACGGCCAGGAAGTAGGATTGTGGCCAAATGAGCTTCAAGTTGTTGCTGCGGGTAAGAAAGGGGAGAAGATACCTGTACAAATGTGGACCAGAATCTGGGATAGCAGGTATGCTAACTCCAGCTATGCTCAATTTGAAGAGCATTGTGTTAAAGTGCTATATAGGTATTTCAACCACCCCTGTGAATATTCAATTTCAAATGAAATAAAAAGATTCCTCAGACCCAAAGATTTTGGTGGCCCCCCTACTGTTACTCATAATTGGGGAGATTGGTATTGTTTTGAGGATGCCACTATGATCAGAGTGTATGGTTTTGAGGATGCTCCATTTATATTGCCTAAAACTGTCCCTGACAGGATTGCATATTTGGAAATAATTAGGCAAATGCATTGTTCCAATGTCATGCATCTAAGTTCGCATGATAAACAATCATTCATGCCTAGTACTTTGTGTTTTGGAGATTTTACTGTGGTTTCAAAAGAAGGATACAATTTCATTTTGGATAAACTAATGCATTATAACATGGTGACTGCTGAGGTGAGGAAAGGGTTTGACCCTGAGGGTTTCATTGACTATGCAAGAAGAAAACAAAATCTCAGTGGATACATGCACATACATTATCCACATGATGATGTCATTAGAAATTTGGAAGAGGCTGAAGTCGACTTAGTGGTGGAGAAATATAACAGAGATTTGAATGAAAAGAAAAAGCAGTTGGCAGAAGTTGAAGTGGTATCCTCTGAAGAGGAAGAATTGACTGAACAGCCACAAGATAAGACAATAGAAATGTCTAAAAGAAAAATGCAACAATATCAGCCTCCAGTTGTGATACATGATGAGGAGGGGTCTGCTGATGAAGATCCACGCCAAAAGGCTTATGATTCTTTTGTGTCAGATGATACATTCATTCATTCAAAGGAATTTAAATCATTCCTGTATAAATACAAGGGAAAGGAAATTAGAGAGTCAGTAGATAATGTTTCTGCTGACAATGAAAAACAGTTATTAGAGATGTTAAAGGAGACAGTGGACAAGAAAATGCAGGACATGACACCAAGCAGAGGCAGACAGCTGCTTAAAGATGCGGGGGTTATGATTTTTCCCGGCTTGGATTTAAATTCTGCTCTGGTTTTTGATAGTTTTTTGAATAATGCTGATGATAAGTATAAGCTTACTCCAGAAGGAGTTAATGAAGTCTATATGGGAACGAGATACAATAATGATGAAAATTCTTTAATGATATGGGCATTGTATCCTCCCCATAAGAAGACGGCCATCATAGACACTGAGAAAACTTTTGGCCATGTTATGACTTTTAGAGCAGGTGAGACTGACCCCATAATTACTGCAGACATTGGTATCAATGTTGCAAAATTGAATAAAGCACAAGCTCAGATGTTAATCAAGGAAAGGGATGCTTATAAGCTGAATTGTGAAAGATTAACAAAGGAGAATGACTACTTGAAGGACGCTGTTAAGAGCACCTTTGGGCAATCTACGAAGAGAATAACTCAAGGTGAAAGCTCACAAAGTAGTCAAGAGATATCCCATGATCAAGCCAAACAAATTCAAATAGATGCATTTGTTACAATACTGCAGAGCAGGTATGCAAACATGGTACGGTGGTTAAACCAGTTTTGGGATAACTACTCGGAAAATCATAAAGCAGTCAAAGAACATGAGAGGCTTGATCAGAGGATACAAGAAAAGGTGATCGAGTTGCAAAACAGAGGTACCCCTGATAGCATAGATATCTCTGATGCAAGAGCATTGCTCAAAAGGCACCAGAATTATTATGATAAACCCAAAGCTGATGCTAAGGAAGGGACTGATGCATCAGACGCAGGGGTGCCCAGGATATTCAAAGATAATGGAGAGGTAAAGAGCAAAGAAGAGTGGACTGTTGATTGTCAAGTTATATTGCACAAAGCCACAGGAGCTCTAAAAGATAAAGCCTCTGTATCTACAGAAGTTTGCAAGCAACTGGAGGAAATGGTCACCCTCGATATAATCACTAGGAGTGCAGTCGAGCTTACTGATTCTCACCGTGCGCAGGAGTACTTGGATCATCTAACAAAAGTCTATTTATGGCTAAACAGAGCCTAATTAAGATTATGTAATTATTGTTTGTTAAAATCCCAAGAGACTTATTGAAGAGTTGTATCTCTTCATGAAAATATCTATATAAGTTCAAACAATCTATGCTGAAAAATCATCAGCAGTAGAAGATATTTAGATATACATATACATAATATTCCAGAATGATCATGTTGCATATTTTATTTTGAAGAAGAAATTTGAAGTTTTCTGATTCAGTATTTCCATTTGGGTATCAGTTATTTGTTGAAATTATTCAGTTGTGTGGCTGTCTCCATTTCTGCATTTCCCTGTTATTCAGATTAAACTATCAAGTATATATTTAATCTGTCAATACACATTCGCTGTATCTGTGTGATCAATTCGGTTGGTGTCCATCCTAAGGAATTAAACCCTTCTGATTTATTCACAGTAACCTGGAAGTAGTAAGTTGGGATTACTAAGTAGAGCCATATAATTAGGATTGACACACTGTCTCCAGTAAAATATTATCTGTAATCTTGTCTTTTCATTTCATTTGGTTCCTTCAAGTAAGGATTAAAGTACCTTCTGGTGAATTATAAAGATATCTGATTTTATTTGGTTGGATTATCAAGAAGAGTCTGTCAGTCATTTACTTGCACGTTTATACAAGCTATAAACCAGAACTGTGCCAAATATCTAGAATTATTACCATTTAGAAACTACTGGTCTTAGTCCTTCAAATTGACTCTGTTACCCAACAAGGCACTGGTCTCATTCAACTCATTAATTAAAACCTTTTTTGATATTGCTTATACAATTTCTGCCAATCACCTATTAAACATTACACATAGAATTAATTAGTCAGCTTTGTCATCTATCCTACATCCTATGCCATTGTAGATAGACCTAGTTAGTCCATTCATCCACACTCAGACTGCTTTAATATTTCAAGGTTCACCCACCTAGGTGTAGCAGGACCTAAAGTGTAGGAAATCATCAAACCTTGAAGGTTGATTTCGTCAAGTTAGTTCAAAAACGTTACAAATCCAAGTATAGAGCCTGGCATCCTCTTAGGATTAGTAACTTGCATTTTTGAGACCTAACATGGTGTTTAGGAGCTTGCCTCAGTCAAGCCCTGGAATGGCATCCAAGCCTCCCAACACCGTTATTTGATAAAGAGTGTGTATCCTTGCAGGATAGAGGCAAAAACAAATTGAAAAATGACCGATTCAAACACAAATAGACATCACCTCAGAGGTGTAGCTCTCACAGAGATGAAATGCCATGAGGAGATGGATTGATGAAGCTAAGTCTGTAACAAATAAAAACAATAACAACACAAGTCTGCTCAAATCCTTGAATATCCTTAGCATAAGATCACAAGTTCACATTATCCATCTAGTTTACAAATGAAGTCCTAAACATGCTTATATAGTCATTCCTACAAATTTCATAATTCAAACTTAAGATGTCTGCAAAGAAACCTTTTAACGATCACAAAACCAACATTCAAATTTGGGACTCCACCAAAATAGGGTAGGACAAGGGCGTGAGTGCCCTTGCCCCAAGACCTATTTTGGGTCAGGGTTAAGGCTCAACAATTTCCCTCAAGCCCCATTTGACATGGGTTTCAGGCCATTTTGTCTCGGGAGTTAAATCTAACATGCATGATGAAAAACAAAGAACCTGGAAGCTAAACTTAGGAGGTAAAAGTCTTAGGGGGACATTCTACAATGTAACACAAGGTATACAGAAAGTGGGAAAATGTTGGGAAATTAGGTTTCTCAACCTTACAAATTTCTTATTATTATTTATCATTTAATATTTTCTCATAATTAGTTATTGTTATTATTTAATATTTAGCTCCGAAAGAAATTGGAGCATTAGAAATTGACATGGCAACCATGTCAAGTGTTGGTGCCTTACAATAGTGGAATATTAATATTTTATTTTGTTATTATCTTTAGCAAATGCTATGACAAATTTTATGACGTTTAAGAGCCAAGAATGGAGGGAGTTACTTTGGAATTAATGACTACTTATAAGATGTGAAAGAGCATCTATACAAGCCTAATTTTATATAGGAATATTGCCTATCTTGGACACCATACCTCATGAGAGGTTTTGCACATAGTTTTGTAAACAATAGATGGTTTCCAATGTGCAAGAAATCTATAAATTTAAGTCTCAAAGAGTAGTTTGTGTTGTGAAAGTTTGCACAAACACAATTGTTGTTAGAATGTTGTCAAAATTACTCTATATTTGAATGTTGATGTATTACTCCTATAAAGACTTGAATTGCAAGTGTATTATAATCCTCTATTGATTTAATAATACATTTTGCAAATTTTAGGGTGTGGGGCTTTACTCCCGAAGGGGTTTTCTCCATGTAAATTACTATGTTATGATTTATTGTCTATTGCTAACTTCTCCATGTTTTTCTATTTTTTGTAATAAGTTTTAGATCAAATTTGAAGTTATTTACATAACACTCCTCTCATAGATTAGCATAGGAAGTTGTTTCCACACACCTTGCTTCCTTATAGAACAAAGTTTTGTCCCTTTGTATTGAATAGAAAAATTTCTTGAATAGAAGAATAAGTTTTTGTTAGATAAATACATCTCTAAATTTGCTTCCTTTGTTTAATGTAGATATACAAATGAGGAAGGAATTGATTTTTTTTATGTTAATAGGTACAAAGGCAGTTTCAACAATCAATCAAGGGAAATTTTGGAAAGAATCAACAAATAAATGAAATATATAGTTTAACAAGTATTGTTCTACATCTTCATGAAGAATAGAAAACAAGGAATTTTGATATTATCATTTTAGAGGCCGAGTTTGTTCTTCATACTTGAATTGTGTATGTAGATTCAATATCAATGCTAGGAAAAACCAAAGTAGACCAATTTCTTGAGAGATTTTAAAATAATGTTGTAACAAGTGATTCTAGTGAAATTTCTAAATAAGTTATTATTTTTTCTTGTCTACTTTTGAAAATGAGCTCTATTGGAATCTATTCTTAGATCTCTTTTCATGCAAATGATGCGAGCCTTGAATAAGATTTTTTTTTTGTAATAATTACAATTATCAATTCAATTGATATGTTGCATGTTTTAAATTGTTTCTTATTAGATCGAGATAATTTGTAATAAAACTTACATTCATGTGATCAAACTATCTAGAGTAGAAGTAACAATTAAATTCTTCATTTATTTCCATGCAATTTCTTTGTGAACAATGTAAATAAAAGTCACTTGAAAAATATGTTTTATTAGAATCTATTCTTAGATCTCTTTTCATGCAAATGATGTGAGACTTTAAAAAGATTATTATTTGTTTTTGTAATAATTGTAACTATGAATTTAATTCATGTGTTGAATGTGTTAAGTCATTTTTTATTGGAAATATTAATTTGTAATAAAGTTTACATTCATGCTAGAGAACTAATAGTTAAATTATTCATTTATTTTCATGTGATCAAGTGTTGATGTTCTTATGGCAACTCGAATTGGTTACAGATAACCAATATAACTTTCAGAAACAAAGGAAAACAATAAACAATAAATTTAGTTTACATAAGGTTATTCATCCAATCAATTGACCCTTTATCCAAGAGACAAGATCATAGACAGTTTATTCAGTCACATAAGCAATAGAAATAACTCACACAACAATATAATATTAATGAAATCCATTCTGCATTCATTTACAAGACATTGGTATAGTAAGATTATTTTATTCGATAATCAGCCAGTTTGTTCATGCACAAAAATTACACATTCCATGAATATGAGACTTACAATCTTTACAAGACCTATTATTCTGGGCTCTTGAATTCACAGCCTGATTCCTCTAACCCATGGGTCCCCTTTCACATTATGCACTCCAAACTTCTATCTTCCCTATAGATACATCGAACCCTCCTCAAAACAGGTCGATCTTGGTCATTCGTTATTTTTTTGTCATTCCAGAAGTTTCCCTTTCTTCTCTCCTTGCCCCCCATCTTCCCTTTGTCCTTTCTATTATCATTTGACAGTTTTCCCATGGTGACAGGATCTCAACGAATTAACTTCCTCTCTTGCCAAAAATAACTTCCACCGGTCCATACAGGATGTTCAAGGAAGATGAAACAAACACTGTTGAAATACGCAAGACAACTAAGAGGGAGGGGGTGAATCAGAACTTAAACACATTTACACATGAGACACTAGATTTTTACGTGGAAAACCCTATAAGGGAAAAACCACGGTAAGTGTTAGTTCACAATATAAAAGATATATCAAAATTTACAACAAGGCTCACTGCCAATGGGGCTCATTGCCCATAATGCTCACTATAAAAGAAGTGGCTCACTGCCAATGGGGTGGCTCACTTCTATTGGGTGGCTCACTACCATTGGGTGGCTCACTACCAGAGTTGGTGAACTGAGATAGTAGCATCTATACTATGCTAAGGTTTAATTCCATTGAAGCACAATGAATATCCTCTGCTCTTCTCTCCTTTTTCACTTCATAATTATCTTTTCATTTTCACATACCTCACACACTAATTCATGACTTCATTTCATGTTTTTATACAATTCATCAACCTTGGAATGAACATTAAGGTCAGCATTACAATCATCAACCTTTGGAGCAATCTCCAAGGTTGGCATACAAATATATTTAGCTAATATTCAAATTAGGTCTGGACTTAAATGGATTAAAGGAGAAGAGAAATGAATGCGGACCACACCAAGCCTTAGCTAGGACTCAAATGCAATTTTCCACACAACAACATTCTTTACAAACTTTGAAACACAAACACAAGTAGTGAAAACAACCAAGTCAGCTAAAACCGGTGTTAACACTAAGACCTTTAGAAACACACTTCATGCACGATCCAAATCACAATTTGCAAACCAATCAAAAGGTAGGAACATGATATAGAGACATCCACAAATACATTACAATCACCAAGAACATCTCACAACCTCTAAACACTTTATCCATTAGATTCTTCAAATCAGAGCACTTGAACATTACTGTCGGCCACTGTCATAAAGGAAAGATCGCTTACAGAGCACCAAATCATGAACCATTTGAACTAAATTCACATAACATCATTTCAAACTTAATTGTAGTTCTACCGTAGACTGTAAAATTTGAATGTGGAGAAATACATAGCAGAATACATTCTCCATGTCACCATTAAATACACAAAAAAATAGTTTTTACTCTGGTGAACAAAACTCACTCAAATCTTCACACCGGAGGCTCAAACTTGAAACATAGCATCTACATCATCACTTAACATTACTTCCAATTCGTGGACAAAGATGTTCAATCTACATTATATGTGGAACAAAGCACAACACTATTCTGGTAGATAAAACAATTTTGCACTTGTACTAATTCTTCAAATACTTGTTCAGACTTATTCAAAGAACTTCCTTAGGTCTTGACATCAATGACAACACTTACTACTCATACTTACAACAATCTCCCCCTTTGTCATTGATGGCAACACATGATGTGAAAAATTTATAAGACATACAATCTTGTTTAGCTTATTTGCTCCCCCTTACTTGATGCTTTCTCTTACTGCAACTTTCTTTAGGTTTTTCACATGAACTTCTCTCCCCCTTTGACATCAATGGCAAAGGGTGCTAGAAATTTTCTTTCTCTTTACTGTACAACTCCCCCTATCATGAATATAGAAACACTTATTACTCTTTATCAAGAACTCATATTAGCAACTTCTACCTGCTCCCCCTAAGAGGTAGCCTTCAAAACATCAATCCAGATCAAAAGATGAAACTTTGGAGACCACTGGACTGATGCATTCTTTATGCATCTTAGTTTAGAGCAGGAGGGGTAGCAACCCCTAACTTATCCCTAAGATACTCAAAAGTATCCTTAGGCAGAGGCTTAGTGAAAATATCTACAATCTGATCCTTTGTAGACACATACTCCATCTTTACTTCATTCTCTGTTACCTTTTCTCTTAGAAAGTGATACCTTATTGATATATGCTTTGTCCTTGAGTGCATCACTGGATTCTTTGAAATGTTTATATCACTTGTATTGTCACAAAAGATTGAGATTGGTTCTTCATACACAACTCTTATGTCCTTCAGTGTTTGCTTCATCAAAAGCACTTGAGTGCAACAACATGCTACAACAATATATTATACTTCTATAGTAGACAAAGAAATTGATTCTTGCTTCTTGCTCAGCCATAAAACCAATTTGTTACCCAAAAGGAAAGCACCTCCACTTGTACTTTTTCTATCATCAGTATATCCATCCCAATCTGCATCTGTATAGGCATTAAGAGTGAAATCAGTAACTTTGGGATACCACAATCCATAGTCTAAAGTGCATTTACTAAACCCTAATTGCATCAATCACTTGCCCAACCTTGCATACCATCCTCTAGGAGCTTTCTTGAGTCCATACAGGGCTTTCATCAATCTGCATACCATGTCACCTTGGCTTGATGACTAAAATCCTTCCGGTTATTCAACGTAAACCTCTTCTTCCAGCTCTTCATTCAAGAATGCAAACTTTACATCCATCTGATACACTTTGAAATTTTTGTGTGTTGTAAATGCCAGAAACATTCTTATTGCTTCAATCCTTTCCATAGGAGTATAAGTCTCCTCAAAGTCTATACCTTCAACCTGAGAATATCCTTTGCATACCAGTCTTTCTTTGTTTCTTACTACTTCATTTCCATTCATCTTGTTTCTGAAAACCCATTTGGTTCTAATCACATTCCTATCAGCAGGTCTAGGGACCAATTCCCAAGTTTGATTCTTCTTTATTTGCATCAACTCTTCTTCCATGGCTTTTACCCAACTTTCATCTTTGCAAGCTTCACATACAGTTTTATGTTCAATCTATGAAAGCAAACAGTAGTTCACATGTTCCTTTGCAGGTCTTTTCTTTGTCAATACCCCTTTGCTTTTGTCACCAATAATTTGATCTTCAAAATGATTAATCCTTACATAACTGGGAGTCTTAACAACTATTTTCAGAGCCTTTTCTTCAACTTGACTTTCCTTTTGTTCTACCCTTTTTATTGACTATAACAGTAGGTTCATCTGATTCATAGCCACTCTGATCTAATGTTATTTCCTTGTCTTCATCAAATTTCACATTAGCACTTTCAATGACCTTCCTCAATCTCTTATTGTTGCACCGGTAGGCCTTACTCTTAGTAGAGTATCCAAGGAAAATTCCTTCATCATACCTAGCATCAAACTTGCCTAGCTCTTCATCTCTTCTGATATAACATTTGCTTTCAAAAACTTTGAAATATTTCACTATGGGAACTCTTCCATACCATAATTCATAAGAAGTTTTAGTACCATTATGTTTGACTTGGACTCTATTTTGAATGTAAACAACAATGTGTATAGCTTCTCTCCAATACACTTCTAGTAGGTTAGCCTCCATCATCATTGACCTAGCAGCCTCTTGAACTGTCCTATTTTTTCTTTCAACAAGTTCATTATGCTCAGGAGTCCTAGGAGAAGACAATTGTCTCTTTATTCCATGCTCTTCATAGAAAATATTGAATTCATTTGATGTAAACTCACCTCCTCTATCAGATCTTAAGCATTTGATCCTCAACTCTAATTCATTCTCAAGAATTTCCTTGAAAACTTTGAACATGTCTAGGGCTTCTGATTTTTCTTTTAAAAAAGTGACCCATGTCATTCTAGAATATCATCAATAAGCAACATAAAGTACATGTCTCCTTGTAGACTTCTTGTTCTTGTAGGACCACACAAATCTATATGCACCAACTCAACCAATCCAACAAAAAATTGATCTTTTCTCTTGAAACTTGTCCTTGTCTATTTTCCCAGTTGACATTCATTGCAAATAGTATTAGTAGGCTTTATAAGCTTAGGCAGATCTCTCACATCTTGTATTGAGATTATCTTCATCAAGTTATCAAAATTGATATGACACATCCTTCTATTCCACAACCAACTCTCATCTATCTAAGCTAACAAACAACAATTATCAGTTCCCCTCAAGTGATAAACATTACCTTTGGTCTTCTTACGAGTTGCAATGACTATTCCGGAGCTTTCCATGATCTTGCATCCATTATCCTTGAAACTTAAATCATACCCTTTTTCACACATCTGACCAACACTTTAAAGATTATGCTTTAAACCCTTTACATATAGAACATCATTTGTTTTATGCTTGCCATCAAAAGAAATGGATCCTCTTCTACAAATCTTACTAGTTGCATTATCCCCAAACCTAACCAATCCTCCATCATACTTTTCCAGACTTACAAACTTGCTTTTATCACTGGTCATGTGATGTGAACATCCATTGTCAAAAATCCATTCATCCTTATCTTTCTCAACCTGGACAAACAAAGCACTTTCTTCCACTAGTTTTTCTTCCTTCACATAGCTAGCAAGATTAGTAGACACATGTTCTTCTTTAATAGCATTAAACAAGCATTCATTTGCACTAGTACTATTATCATCAGACTCATCATCTGTTACACCATTATCATCAAGATCTCTAACATAATAGCATTTCTTGACAATTCTAGGTCTACTTTCAAATTTCTTCTTACCTCTTTCAATTCTCTCCAGACATCTGAAGTCATAGTGACCAATCTTAGCACAAGAGAAGCATTTGAATGGTAATTTTCCTTTGAACTTACCAGTACCTCTTTGCATTCTATCCACAAAGTTGGCTTCGACCTCATCAAGGTCATCATCAAATTCCACAGTATATTTCTGAGATCTCGAAGTTTTTTCTAAAGTGCTGGGTTTGAAAGAAGTCTCAATCTTCGGTAGAGCATCACCAAACTCTCTCATCTCAAAATTTGTAAGCTTCCTAAGCAACTGATCCTTTCTAATCTTGTTAACACTCATAACTTCTTCAATTGATGACACCTTGTGACTATAGGATTTAGGCAAAGACCTAAGAATCTTCAGCACAACCTCATTTTCATCAATAGTTCGTTCAAGACCTTTGATTCCATTGACATTTTCATCAACCTTTTGCATGTAGATTGTTATGTTCTCATCATCACTCATCTTCAGGGCTTCATACTTTGCCTTTAGATTTTGTAATTTTGCACTTTTTACAGAATCATCTCCTTCATACAAATTTTTCAACTTTTTCTAGATCTCATGAGCAATTTCCAGATCCATTACTTTCACTAACTCAGTGTTGGACAAAGCATTTAACAAAGTATCTCTAGCCTTTCCATAAATGAATGAAAACACAAATGATATCACCTTGTAGTGAAAATATCATGTAAGGAAGATGCTCTTCATGCCATCAGGAGATGGATGCCAAATTTGTAAATATAAACACAAGAACAACACAAATTCTGCTCTGCAACACAATGAATGCCTTGAATCACCTTAACATAAGCATGTTAATCAAAATGTCCATCTAGTTTACAAATGATAAGCTAATCATGCTTATATATGCAACTACAAACATTTCTGCCAAGAATTTTGAAATTGAAACATACCGTGTCAGCATAATGTAATGTTCCCATTTTCACAAGTCAAAATTTCTCAACTTTGTTCACATATTTCAACTTGCAAAAAGAGCACATTAGTACACTAAATCCTTGGATATCATAGAATATTGTAATTATAATTTCTATGATCAACATCGATTATCATTTCATATCTTTATTTCATATTCTTATGATCACTATCAATTCATATTCTTTAATACTATCTTATATTATGTATTTCACATGTTCCTTCTTAAGTTCTCTATTCTCATATATTTCACTTTCTCTATCATGACATTTCACATGCTCTATTATTTAGTCATGATCTCTATCAATATATATTTCATACTCGCTATCTCTTTTCATGTGTTACTCATTGATGTAGGAGCATCCAGTGGTGTAAGGGCAATCTTGCATCACCCAAAAAGAAGTTAATTCAAAATCATTGTAGTTTTTTTCATTTCTTTCCATAATTAGTGTTTCTGGTTCCATAATCTCTTGAATAATGATGTAGGACTTTCAGTTTTTCCAAAACTACTAAAAATAACAAACTGCCTATTTTGGAAAGTTTTAACTGTCATTTTAGGAAAGTTTGCATTTGGGCATGGATTGAAGTGAAAAGTTACAAAAAGATTCATAACTAAAATATAAGACCTTTGGTGAAGGAATTAGGCAAAGATCATTTGTGAGCTAACAGATATTAAAGTTTTTATTTTCTGAAAAGCCTTTGAAAATTTCTGAAATGAGATATGAGGCACTAAAAACATCCCATAACATCCTTAAGAGTTGAAAAAAAACTACTTACAAATTTATGGCATGACAGTTCACATCACGAGCTTTTCGGTGCTTAAAACGGTTCGTCAATCGGACACTTGGATCAAAAGTTATGCTTCCCGAAAGTTGACCAACTTTTGGAGGGAGTTGCAAATTTTGAAATTTAGCTGGAGGCTACCAAAAAGTGCTATTTATGACTATTTTGGGAACTCTGGGCATTAGTAGAGTTAAGGGGGGAAAGTGTAGAGTCAAGAATAGGTGGGAAATAGAAACCCTAACTAATTTGGGGTTATAGAAGGCTGAAGATTCCAGAGTCTTGAGGTTAGGAAAGTTGTAATGTGTTGCAGCCAGTAGAGGATTCATCCTCTAATTGTACTGAGCTTCTGTAATGTAATGTGTTATCCAAATCAATAAAAGAACATCTCTATTTCTTGTGTGTGATTTCTTTTGTTGAGTGTTTTATGATTTACCCCCTTCATCAAGTGGTATCAGAGCAAAGGTTCTTGAGTGTGTAGACAGATTGCCGACTGTGAGGCAGTTTGCACCAGGACCTGAGGTTGTGGGTTTGCTACAGAGATCAAGATGCCTCTATGAAGAAATTGTATTGGGAGGAATGCTTTTATGGAAGAGGGTTTTAGAGCCCTGCAAAGACAAATCGATGCATTACAAGAGGAACTGCGAAGAGGGTTTGAGCCAAGAATAAGAGAAGAAAGCATGGATGAAGTGGAAGAGGAGCTATCTGAGGAAGAACAAGAAGCTGTAGGAGATCCTACAAAAGTTAGGTTGTTGAGGGCCATTTCTAAGATTGGAAAGAGGCCCAGGACCAAAGTTTCTACATATTCTGGAGATTTGAATCTGAAATAACTTATTGATTGGATCAATGACATGGAGGAGTATTTCAAATATGAAGATGTGGAGGATCCAAATCGGGTCAAGTTTGTAAAAACAAAGTTGAAGGGCCACGCCAGTATTTGGTGGAAGGAGGTCCAATTAGAGAGGAATAGAAGAGGAAAAGGAACGATCACCAGATGGGATCAGATGGTGGAGAAACTAAAGAAGCAGTTCATTCCTGTGGACTATGAGATGGCGCTGCTAAAGAAGCTGCAAGGACTGAAGTAAGGTAACAAGTCTATTGAAGAGTATACAGAAGAGTTTCATAAAATTACTATCATTACAGGCCATGTAATGCCCAACAAGGAGAAGGTAGCCCTTTACATTAATGGGTTGAGGCTAAGTATTCAAGAGGAGCTGAGTCTGATCAGAATGACCACCATAGAAGATGAGTACCAGTTTTCCCTGAAGGTGGAAGAGAAGCTAAATAAAAGATTTGATAGCAAGAGAAGGGGAAGAGGTCAAGGCGGAAGGATTGGTGGAAGACTCTATGGAGGCCGTAATGAAGATCAAAAGAAAAGTGAAGAAGGGACAAAAAGAAGACTTGAAGGTAATATATGAGTTGCACATGTCGATGAAGATGTGCAATCTGAGCGCTCTGTAGATGCAGAAAGGGGAGAAACCCTAGTTGTCAGAAGAACTTTGTTGAATGATGAGAAAGAACCCAATCAGAGGAAGAGTTTATTCCGCACAAGGTGCAAATGTGATGGTAATGTTGGAAACAAGGTAGATAACTGAGAGGGGGTGAATCAGTTATCTTAAATATTTTAAGTTTCTATTCTTCTTTAATAATTAGTGCAACATCAAAACATATAAGCATACATAACCATGAGAGAAGAAATAAAATCAACACACATAACACAATGATTTTGATGTGGAAAACCCTGTTAAGGGAAAAACCACGGGGTGACTAACCCAAGATTGTATTCTCTATTAAAAGAATAAGAAGTACAAAATGGCACTTGCCAATTAGGGCTCACTGCCCAAGCACACTGCTCACAAGAGGCACACTGCCTACAAGAGACTCACTATCTACAAAGTTAAGGAAGGTAACCAGGTGTTTGAATTGATCAGAGGCATCCACATATGCTGAAGTTTAGTTCCAGTTAGGCTCAATATACTGATCTACTGTACTTCATTCTCCCTTTGCTTTAGTCCTGCTGCTCTGTCACATACCGGACTTGTATTGCTTCTTCACACTTGTCTCTGCCTTTCCTCGCACACTACACACACTTGCACACACACCTTCATACCAAAATCCATCTGGTATATATATCCGCATCAAGGATTTCAACATCTTTCTAGTCGGCAACCGGAATACTCAAGATATTTACTAAATAATGGTTTGTCAGCTAAATCCATGCTTAATATGTGATGCGTATCAAAAATATAGACATAGAAGTCATCAATCATGCCGGCCAACCATGAATGATCCCTCAAGAAGCTTGATCACCATCAATTTCTCATCCAGATTAAAGTCTGATGCTCTTTCGGTTAGTTCTTCCTCAGTCTACTCTGTCTGTTAGGAACCCAACACTTAGATGCTCATATCTTTTCACTTTTTTATCACCGGAGGCTCAATCTCTGGAATGTAGTAGTCATGGTACTCCTCTTGACTTCCCCAAGTCTGCACTTTGCTAAGATACATCCTCTGAGAGATCTGGACCTGATTGTCAGACCTTGCTGCATGCTCTATTCTTGTTCACCGGACCAAAACACTCTTCAATCTGACTTCCAGTATAGACATACTATGTGTTGCGGATGTGTGGGATAAACTTTGTTGTCATCAATGACAACAATAATGAAGCCACATAGTGTCTCTTGCCAACAATCTCCCCCTTTGGCATTGATGGCAACACTTAGTGAAAAATGACTAAGTGTCGTAGCAAGCTCCCCCTTGGTTGATGCTCTGTCTTATGTACATTTTTTACCGGAGCTCCCCCTTTGCTGGATTCCACATTTTTCACTGCTTCTTACTCCCCCTTTGAAATCAATGGCAAAGGGTGGAATCTGTACAAAAAATTTGCAAAAACCAACCTATACATAGCCGCATAAGTATATATACATGTTATACTTACATATACTTAAGTATGTCCGCAAAAGTGGTTTTCAACTAGACAAATTCTGTTGTCCAACTCTGCTTCATCCTATCCAAAATTGAGATGTGACCACTTAACAAAAATGCAAAAGCTTCTACCCTCTTTAAGTCTGTCGGATCACTGGTTCGAGCTGTGGTCTGAGCATCAGTTAGGGCCTCATGCATTGCTTCTAACTTAGGGATAATTATCCCTCTTAGCTCACTCATCATGCTTATTCTATTCTTCTTTTCCTTTTCAAGCCTCTTTATTTCATTTATAGTGGCAATAGCCTGGCACTCTTGATTCATTATGGATGAAGTGAGAGGATCAAAATTATGAGATAAACTTGATAGTTTACCCTCTTGTTCTTCTACCTTCTTTGCAATGTCATTTGTCACTGTGGACAACAAAATTTGTATAATTCTCTGCCATCTTTAAGAGCATTTTCTAGGCTCTTTATCCCAATATCCAGATTTCTCCTATCATTTGCTATGAGTCCCTATACTTTAGAGAATCTCTTTCCCAAAAACTCTTTCTGGACTTTCTCTTCTGCTGATTTCTCCAAAGAATCAAAATGTGTGTTAATAGAATTAACAAGAGATTTTAAGTTACTGGATGAAGAAGCCAAAAATCCTTTTGGAAGGATGGCATGATCTTCTCCAACACACCAGATGCAATCTCTATCAGCTCACAGTCTTCCATGTGAGACTTCAAAAGCTTTTCTTTTGCTTTAGCTTGAGCAAAAGATGCTACCTTCATTGTCTGGACTAGAGAGAGGGAGTCAAAATTGAGTGGTCCTTGAAATAGTTCCGGTTCATCTAATTCCATCATCTCTTTGGTCAGGAAGTTTTTTACTGCTTCTGTAGTGTCTCTTTCTGGAGACAGAGTCTTCTTTCCTTCTGTGGCCTCAGAACTGTCATCAGGGATCTTCTCTGTGTGTTCTTCTTCTCTTCCCTTTTCCTCCTCTACTTGACTCAATTTCTCCTCTTTTCTTCCTTCTCCTTCAGTTCCGGAGTCAGCAGGGGGATTCGGAAGAGAGATGTTTACTTCTTCAAGGACTTCCTCTTCCGGAACAGAGGAATCCAAGTCCTTAGTCCTCTCCTCATCTATCTCCTTTAGCTCTTCTGGAATTTTCTCAGTAGATTCTTCTTTTGATGTACTTAGTCCTTCGCCATCCATGGCAGAATGTTCATCATCTATGTCCTCTATGACAGGGAGATTGAATCTCTTATAGGCATTCCGGAGGATGTCTTCTATTTCTTTTGCTATCTGATACGTCTCTCCAAGCATGAGTTTGTTCATTCTGGCTTTGCTCCAGAACTCATCCTTGCAGTCCTTGAAGATCATGGTCATTTGTTTTGGAGTAATGGAAGGATAGAGTTGAATTGCAATCTGTTCCCAGATCTCAAGGTCCTTTGCCTTAGCATTCTCCTTTCTCAGTTCAAGTTCCTTCTCTAGACTTTTGGGAATTACAGAGATGATTTCAATGAATGCTTTATTATAGATGTTTAGGTACCTGACTGTAGCATCTTCCAATATTTTCTTGTTAGCATCACTATATTCATCATAAAATTTAGTGACTGGTTGCAGGTTCCCATCCACTATGATTGCCTTGATGATATCATCAATAGAGAGAGTAGGCCTTTCAACAAATTCTTCTACCTCTTCTTCTTTGTTTGCACTGGCAGAGGATTCACCTAATGTTTTCCTCTTCTTTCTCATTTTCTTAACTTCCTCTTCGGTCTCTGTATCTTCATCATCCTTTTGGCTTATATAGGACCTTGTGGCCTTGGTTTTTGTTCTCTTTTCTCCCTTGTCGGATGTCTTGGCTTCCGATTTGGAGGATCTTGAGCTCTTAGAACTGGCAGGTGCAGATCTCTTGGAGGATCTAGTCCAGGAGGGGGCTTGCACCAGATCACTTTCTTTTTCTGCATCTTGTCTCTCTTTCTTTTCTCTTTCTACTTTCTCTCTGTTTGCATCAACTGCCTCTTTTGAAATGCCATATCTTTTGGCAACTTCCTCTACTTCCCTTCTCACTTTTCTTTTCATCTCTAGTTTTCTTAGTTCAACATGTATTTTTACACTCACTTCTTCAAAGGTTCCAAACCTTTCTGCCTCAGGGTCCTTAGGCTGACTCAGTAGGTGTTGGACATGTAGTTCTAATATTTTCTCAGCTACCTCATAGCCCATTGGCATAATCCAGACTGTTCTGGGCTCCACTGCCTCCATTAGGCATTGATCAGTGTCTACCATGAAACACACTGTATCCTTATATTTTTCAGCTATAGATTGGGGAATTCTTTCTCTGGCCTGCATCATACTTTGGAAGTTCTTGAAGTATCCCCAAAGTGTTGTACTTTGAGCCTTGGCATCACCAAGCCCATCCATATAATCTCTAATTTGTATGGCAACCGGTTTGTCATTTTACCATACCCAGCCACTTGATCCAGGTAGCTCATTCATATAGTAAAAGAATAAACATAGTATTAGCCCACCATACTTGAATGAGTTCTTCTTATCCTTCTTGATCTTTTGTAGGTTTTCTAGTAGTTGGCTCAGGAGAAGCTCGCATAGATCATAGTCTGCATTTTCCCTTAGCATCTGATATACAGTATAAATTGCAGTTTCAGACACTGAATTCTCCCCGCTGGAGTGATAGATTTTATAACCAATTATCATAGAGGCAAATTTGATATCTGGATCTGTGAAGTCTTCTATTGTCATTGCTCTCTTGTCAAACTTTGATCTAGTAGCCTCACTTACTATTTGGTTCTTGATTGATTTAAGAGCAAGCAACCCACCGGATGAGTACAAACCAATTACTGCCCTAATTGCATCCTTTGTTAGCTTGAAGGGCTTCAACAACCACATGAAGTTGTCGTGAATTCTGCTAAGAACATACCAGACCCATTCATCCTCTGCAAAATAGGGGAAGTGAATGCAATGTCCAAAATGCTTATCCCAAATGGCCTTGTATTGAGGTTTGAGTTCAAAGGATTCATCTATTAGTTGTTTATGGTAGATATCCATCAATTTTGACTCTCCAAATTGATGTATACCCTAACATCTTCTACGTGCAGATCCCCATGCGGAATTCTAGAAAAGGTGCCTAAGGGATCAACTTCTAGGGATTTGTACAGGTGTTTTTTGAATTTTGGGCACGGCCTATCAGTGATCTTAACAACCATAGGAGTAGCTATCTTTGCAAAAGATTTAAGAGAGATGTTCTGTAATGCCCCTCGCATTTTGGTTTGATATAGATGCTAGTTTCATATTTCTCTCTGACAGTTCTGATACATTTCAGTTTCGAGACATCAAATTTGCATGTTTTGGGTTTATGATCTCTTTGACCTTGATGGACTATGTCCGATGGATATATTTAGACATGTGCTATGAGTGATGATGACATTATGGTTACTTCAGTTATAATGTGTTGGATATGTTTAGTAATGGATTATTATTCACATGTTTCATTAGATTCGTAGATTTCTGTTTCAAATGCTATGGCTATAATCTTATTCAAGAGCAGGGACGATGTAGCATTACTCGTTTCGAGTACCCTGCTGTGCCGCAATTCTCTGACTCCCCATAGGTTGACATATACGTACTTGATCATATTTAATCAGTGGTTTGGATGTAGGCTGTAGCTACTGAACCTCGACTCCACCTGATATAGCAGGTTTGAGCGGGTTCTTTCACCAATGGATATTAGTGATGGGAGATAACACGAGGTCTAATCCCCTAGGTTGGTCCTTGTCTTCTATTGTGGTCTCGAGTCGTGTTGGGACACTTGGTCTTTGTCTTGTTATGATTGGTTATTTCGTGTCGTGATGTTTAGTCAAGTCGTATTTTATAATGTTAAATTATTCTCCTATGTGGTTGGAAGATTCTTTAATGAATTAGAGGTTTATTATTAATGCTTCTATTATGTGGGTTAGATAATAATTAATTTAGCCTAAAAACTTTGGATGACACCATGGTTAGATTTTATTATAGCTTGGAATTAAATTATCTTCTAAGATAAGATATTGATGTCATGAATGGTGTTACGGGTAATTAGTGGTTATTTGGTGCAGAATGTTTTGGATATGCGAAATTAATGCCTTGTGTTGTTAATTCCAAAATTGGAAGATTTGGGAATCTCTTGATATAGCAAATTTTTGAAATTCACGAGGAGTGGGTTGTTGGGAACAGATGCATGTTTTCTGCATTTATTTTAGGAGTTGAAGGATTTTGGGGAAAGAAAAAAAAAAGGAAAAGGGAAAATTGGAAGAGGAACGGGGATTTGGACACAGGATTTGGAAAAAGTTCGAGGAGGGTCTGGAATTTCAGGTATGTGACTTGTCTCTTTCTGTAAAATTTGCAATTGTTGTAGTTTAAAATTTAAAAATAATTTGCAGATTCCTTCAGGATGCATTCCTCTGGATTAGCCCTTGCCTAAACTCCTCTGGAAATCATGTGCCATCACCTGAAATCTTGTACTGTGGTTTCAACCCTGAGGAAAGTTGACTCAATGTTAAACTCTTTCAATCTCATGTCCCTGTCATTTGTTTGCATTTTATTTCTCTTGTGCATTTCCCTGATTGAAGTTTATGCCAGTAGCAGTAAAAAGGTATGTTCACATATTTTCCCAAGATTCCTTGCAATTTCTTTTGATCTGTATTCTTGTCTTGATAATTTGTGAAGAAGACTCCTTGCAATTTCTTTGGATCTACATTCTTGTCTTGATAATTTGTGAGGAAGACTCCTTGCAATTTCTTCTAATTTGCATTCTTGTCTTGATAATTTGTGAAGAAGACTCCTTGCAAATTCTTCTGATCTGCATTCTTGTCTTGATAATTTGTGAAGAAGACTCCTTGCAATTTCTTCTAATCTGCATTTTGTCTTGATAATTTGTGTGAAGACTCTTTGCAAATACGTATTATCTGCCATAACAACACAAGAAAAAAAAAGTACTCCTTAGAGGCTCTGTGTCAATGATTTAATTCTTCATTTGTTTAAGAAATAAGCTCAGCTTGTAGCAAATAGTAGATTATTTATGTTTGATCGTATGGGATTTTCTCTTGTTTCAAGTTTAGGATATTGGAGCCCCTTTTTAGTAACCTTCCTATTTTACCTCCTAGATAGCTTGTAGAGTTTCCTTCTCCGCTTCCACTGTCGACCAGATTCTATAAAGGAATTATAGTTAACTGTGTGTTAGAACCGTCCTTGGTCAAATGGTGTCGCATGGCAGACTAGTTGTCTCGCTCTGGTTAAATGTCTTAGGGCAGAGGAGCGGTCAGACCTCCTTCTATGTTTTGTTTTAGACCATGGACTGAGAGGGAGTTGTGTGTTATGATCAGGGTTATTCTTGGCTGAGTGTAGTTGTCTTGGCCGTCGCATGAGATAGTGTTATCGACCAGTGGCTAGGGTTCAGTCGACATCCTATCCTCTTGGTTCCGGTTCAGACTCCTGGTCACGGGCTTTTAAAAAACCTTCTGTTGTTGCGAGTGTAGGGTGGTCGATAACCTTAAGCTTGGTCGATGTGATCCTGGTGGGAGTATGGCTGTGTGGTCAACTTTCTTAGTTTTGCCTTAGTCGAATGGCCTTCGTTAGTGGGTCGGCGGGTAGGTTTTAATGCTCACACCATCCTTATTTATGCTGGTTAGTGTTCAATGAAGAAGCGTGGATTAGAAAACCCGCAATGTTTGAACATAGGAAGCGGTATTAATTTAGTTTGTAATGTTTGGCATAGGAGCTATGTTGGTAGAATGCTAGTTAGGAACCCTTCTTATAGGAAATTTGTACGGTTTCATAGTTCAATTGAAATTTTTGTAGGATAGAAATTAAGTTCTTTTGAGATGTTGGTTTATTTAATTTGGTATTAGATGGTAGTGTTTACTTGTGGATAGAGTTATAGATGTCTTTTTGGGGTATTGCGGATGGTAGGTTATAGGGTAAGCCTACCGAGATTATTGATATTTTTAGTTGTCTCTAGATAAGTTTAGTAGTTTATTCTTCCTCATTGTTGCTAGGAAATTTATTATTGGGTTAAGTAATTTATTCAACTTCTTGAGAAAAATTTGGGAGCGAGTCGAGTAATGACTGTCTTGTTAGTCTTATAGATTACTTCTAGAGTAATTGTGTCATTATTCTAATTCTTCTTGAGGTATCAATTTTTCACTAATCTGGTTTCATTTACCTTGTTAATGTTGGAAAATAAAAACGTAGTAAATTAGATGTCTTTTGGAAATCAAGGAGTGTGATTGTGAAATAAAAAATGTTTTATCTTGGGCAGTGTTTAATTAAGGACGTAATCTATAACCTTCTTGTTTTGGATTGGTTGAGATTTTTGGATTTTGGATTTCCTATTCTTTGTGTCTTCATTCCTTGAGGTTTAAAGTTGCCATTTGAGATATTGTTGTGTAAATCGGTGATTGGTCATGAACCTAAATGTTCTTATAAATTGGGTTAATTCTCATAAGTTGTTTTCATATTTGAATCTAGAAGTACATGGAATATATTGTGTTGTCCATCTGTCTGGGTCATGGTTTTATATTTCTAAAGGATACTGGTGTTCACCTTGGGTGGAGTTATGTCTTGGCATTAGGGAAACATGTGTGATGTCATGTCCTCTTCGTGTCAAATGCGGAAACATGGTCCACGTCAGATAATGGGTTCTTTTCTTTGGTTTTGTACCTTCTCCAGAAGTGTGTTGTTTTGGGTTTGGATCATATGGTGACATGTCAGTGCACGAGACAGTTATTGTCAGGGACAAGTGAATGGCATGAGTATTGGTTAATGGCCGTTTTGTGTCTTATCTATGCTCTTGGTGATTGGTTGTTTATTTGAGATTGCTAAGGGAGTGGCTTCTATGGTGGGGCCGATGCCTAGGGAGAGGCCACCTGGGTAACCCCATGGGAGTTGTGAGCTGGTGGAAAACTTATAACTTTTAGGAGGATTGGGGTAGCAAACATTTAACAAGTTAAGCAAGATACCTCACCCATGCCTTGAGTGCTCTCGCAGGCTAAGGATGGGATGAGAAGGCCTGGTTGGCAAGGCCGACCTCCTCGTCTCCATGAGAGGACCCGTCGGTTCCGCATGAGTCACCCTATGGGGCCGGTGCCTAGAGAGAGGCTGCCAAGGTAACCATAGATGGGGTCGGCTTTTGGTGATAGATAGCCTGGGTAACCTATGCTAGGACCATGCGATGACACTCTCCCTACGCAACTCAACTTCGTCCTCTATATTTGTTGTTACCTCTGGAGTATAGTCTTAGCTTCATGTTTGACCTTGTTTGGATGTTGGTTTTGTTTGGTGGAATACTATCATTCTGTGTGGTCTTGTTATCTTATTTATATCTGTGAGGAGTCTGTGTTTCATTCTCGTTCTTTGTTGTTGTGTTGACCTAGTGGATCCTCGTTGTTATCTCCTAGCTTGGTGGGGTGGACCTCAGGGTTCCACATGGTTGGGAGGCAGAGCTATCCATTGGTTTTCTTGGAGATTTGGATCGAGCCTTGTGCAGAGTTGTTCCTATTCCAGTTTCCTTTCTACCTTCAGCAGTGTTGTATATTTTCATATGTATTCTATGTAAACCGACATGATTGGTCTTGTAATCTTGTAATCATGTAATCCTATACTGAGACTTTGAAATTAAACTATCTTGCTATTGTAAAAGTTATTTGTATCTTTTTCAGCAGTGTAATGGTTATCACTTGGTGGTTTTACTTTTATTACTAATGCAATTATGTTGCCCTAGAGTTGTTAGAGAGTAATTTCCTTGATGCAGTGTAATATGGTATGTTTGGTTACTGCTTTGCACTATCTTGCTTTCAAAAAAAAAATTATTTCTGTAATTTTTGCACTTTTAGTCTAGCACTCTAGGGTTGCATGACGGGGCATTACATTTGGTATCAGAGCCAGGGTCAAACACTGGGTACCCTAGTTATATTTGAGCCCATTATGTAACCTAGTGCTTAAACTCTATAGAACAATTTTTGTTGTGACCCTTTCTGAATGTAATTAATTGCCCTTGGTGTTGTAGGTAAATGCCTAGAGGCAGGGGCCGAGGTCGGGGCAGAGGTAGGGGCCATGGGAGAGGTGGGGGTGGTACACCTCCTCCCAGTTCTCCTCATTTGAGTGCCCATGAAGGCGGGGGTCAGAACATGGAGGGTCAGGGTCAGCCTAATGGAGACCAGTTGAGACAGATTCTTGAGGAGGCCCTTGCCCGTTTAGGCCCTAGACAGAAGGGCGAGCAGCCTAGAGGAGGTCAGGAGGTAGACCAGCCAGGTCCTAGAGAGAGAGAGGTCTCCCAGACATAAAGAGTTGACAGCTGAGCAGGAGGCCACCCTAGCCAGTCATATGAGGGATATACTGAGAGCACGTCCTCCCATCTTTGGTGGAGCTGGTAGAGTTCTTGAGATAGAGACTTGGTTATTGGACTTAGGCAGGTGTTTTGCCATGCATCCGTATGACAGCAACACCAAAGCCAAATGTGCTATTCTGCATCTCTGAGGGTTCGCATCGACTTGGTGGCGGCTAGAGGAGCAGAAGCTACATTTGGACATTAGTACTGTGTCTTGGGAACTATTTTTAGAGATATTCAGAGCCCGTTTTCTTTCTGGCCATTGGAGGTAGTGTCAAGCAGATGAGTTCCATGAGCTAAGGTAGTTGGCCATGACAGTTGAGCAGTATGAGTGTAGATTTTATGAGCTCAAACAGTATGCAAGTATTGGGGATGACGAGTCTATGTTGGTGCAGCATTTTATCAGGGGCTTGAATGCCCAGATTAGTGGAGGGGTTCGTGTATTCGAACCTAAGACGATGGAGGTTGCCGTGGAGAAAGCCCGATTAGTGGAGGAGAATTTGGCTATGGCCCTCGGTGGGCATATAGGTGTGCACATTGGCAGTGCACCTTCTTCAAGATATGGCTCTCGAGGTGGTCACACTCAGGCATCAGGTTCTCATGCACCCTCAAAGGGTGGTCAGCAACAGTAGTATTCGCAGTCCAAGCTGAAGAATTCTTAGCATCAGCAAGGTAATAGATTTCAAAATAAGAAAGACCAGTCTTGGCAGCGCAATAAGCACAACCGTTTTGATCAGCCAGCTCAGAGTACGTAGTCTGCAATGAGCAGAGGCAGTTTCCAGCAGTCTAGTGCTTTTCGGGGTGACAGAGGTTTTGATAGAGGCACCGAGTGTTTCTCTTGTGGCCAGCAGGGCCATATTGCTAGATAGTGCCCGCAGAAGGGTGCATCAGGATTTGGACATCGACCGATGGCATCTAAGCTGACAGTTGGTCATGCAGGCAGGTCACACCAAGTCTTTGCAGTGGTAGATGACCGACAGGCAGAGCATCAGGGCACCATGGTGGAGACTTCTGGTCGCATGCGAGGTATTGATTTTTCTGTTCTTTTTGATTCTGGTGCATCTAATTCGTTTATATCTCCTTCTCTTGTGGAGCATTGTGGCTTAGTGGCAACAAAGCAGGATGATAGGTGGCAAGTTGAGTTAGCTTCCGGGGCTAAGATAGCAGTTGAGTTCTAGTTTCAGGGTGTGATTTGATGATTGGCTCTCTATCTACTTCTGTGGACCTTTGCATTCTACCCCTGGGTTCATATGATATAGTTTGGAGATGGATTGGTTGGAGGTCCATCAGGTAGTGATAGATTGTCGGCATAAGTCTATTAGATGTGTGGATGATTTTGGTGCAGAGGTTGAGGCTGTAGGGGTTCAGAGACCTATTTCCCTACGTATGATCTCCGCTATGCAACTCAAGAGATGCATGCGTCAGGGATGTCAACTTTTTGCAGTGACTGTTAGTGATTTGGAGATGGAGGAGAGTTGAGAGGCATCTCTTGATGATCACCCACTCTTGAGGGAGTATGCGGATGTCTTTCCTTTGGATATACCGGGAATGCCACCTAAGCGTGACATCAACTTCAGGATTGATCTGGTTCCCGGTGCAGAGCCTATCTCACGAGCTCCATATAGGATGACCACTCAGGAGCTCAAGGAGCTTCGAATGCAGTTGGAGGAGCTGTTAGCCAAAGGGTTCATACGACCTAGTGTTTGTCCTTGGGGAGCACCGGTGATCTTTGTGAAAAAGAAGGATGGATCTCTACGACTATGTATCAATTATCAGCAACTCAATAAGGTAACAATGAGGAATAAGTACCCTTTGCCTCGGATCGATGATTTTTTTGACCAGATTAAAGGAGAAAAGGTATTCTCTAAAATTGACCTTAAGTCAGGATATCACCAGCTATGGATATTTGAGGCAGATATTCACAAAACAACATTTTGTACCCATTATGGACATTATGAGTTCACCGTGGTACCATTCGAGTTGACGAATGCACCCTCAGTTTTCATGAGTTTGATGAATGGTATATTCTGCACTTATCTTGACCGGTTTGTCCTTGTGTTTTTGGATGATATACTAATCTATTCAAGAACTATGGAGGAGCATGAGGAGCAATTGCGTCAAGTGTTGCAATGTCTGAGAGACAATCAGCTTTACGCTAATTTGTCGAAATGTGAGTTCTTTCAGAATGAGGTGAGGTATTTGGGTCATGTCATCTCTGGAGAGGGTATTGCGGTGGATCCCTCGAAGATCTAAGCTATTATGGACTGGCCTGCACCCACTAATGTTTCTGAGGTCCGCAGCTTTATGGGTCTGGCAGGCTATTATCGCCGCTTTGTTATGGGGTTTTCGAGGATTCCCCATCCTATTACTTCTCTTCAAAAGAAAGGGAAGAAGTTTGTTTGGTCAGAGCAGTGTTAGGTAGCTTTTCAGACTCTTAAGGAGCAGTTGACCAGTGCACTGATTTTAGCAGTTCTTGATCCTGATAGGGACTTTGTTGTTTGTACCGATGCTTCCTTGGAGGGTTTGGGAGCAGTTCTGATGCAGGATGGTCGCGTGATCACCTATGAGTCTCAAAAACTCAAGGATCATGAATTGAACTATCCCACTCATGATCTGGAGTTAGCAGCAGTTGTGCATGCCTTGGTGAGATGGAGGCATTTTCTGTTAAGGCATCGGTTTGAGCTGCATAGTTATCATCGTAGTTTGCAGTATATTTTCACGCAGCCAAACTTGAATGTGAGGCAGAGGTGTTGGATGGAGTTCTTGTGTGAGTATGATTTCAAGGTCAGATATATTCAGGGCAAGGAGAATGTGGTAGCAAATGCTCTTAGTCATCGGAGGCATGAGATCTCAGCAGTTTCTCTTACAGTTGATTTGAGAGGTCAAATTCTCACAGCACTTCCTACTGATAGTTGGTGCCAGGAGGTGAGGTCTGAGATTGAGTCTGGTAGACCTTTAGAGGGTAGATTCTCCAGTTACTCTTTTGAGTCAGATGGTCTTTTGCGACATTCGGGTCATATCTATGTTCCTAGTTCTGAGGATCTTCGCACCCTAGTTTTGTCTGAGGCGCATCGGGCACCCTATTCTACTCATCTGGGTGTCAAGAAGATGCATGCAGATCTGCGTCAGCTATATTTTTGGAGTGGTATGAAGCAGGATATTTCTGATTTCGTGTCAAGATGTCTTGAGTGTCAAAGGATGAAGGCGGAACACCAGCACCCTATAGGTCTTTTGCAGCCTCATTTGATTCTAGAGTGGAAGTGGGATATCATTTTGATAGATTTCATTGTAGGTTTGCCAATGTCCTCTCATCGACATGATTCTATTATGGTCAGTGTGGATAGGTTGACAAAGGTAGCTCACTTTTCTCCTGTCTGTGCTTCTTACAATGCCTCTACGGTGGCCAGAGTATTCATGGAGGACATCGTCAGACTTCATGGGATTCCTCGTAGGATCATTTCTGATAGGGATCCAGTGTTCACTTCCTCCCTTTGGACTTCCTTGCAGCATGCCTTGGGGACACAGCTGAACTTTAGTTCAGCTTATCATCCTAAGACTGATGGTTAGATTGAGAGGGTTAATCATGTTCTCGAGGATATGCTGAGGATGTATGTGATGGATTGGCAGAGCCATTGGGAGGACTACCTTTACCTAGTGGAGTTTGCCTATAATAATGGATATCATAGTTCTATTGGCATGTCTCCATTTCAGGCCTTGTATGGTTGTCCTTTTAGGACTCCTTTGAGTTGGGATCGTCTAGAGGATAGAGTGCTTCTAGGTCCTGATATGCTTACAGATATGGAGCAGCAGGTTGAGAGGATTAGAGAGAATTTGGTGGTAGCTCAAGATAGGCAAAAGAAGTATGTTGATGCTCATAGGATCAATCGTTAGTTTTCTGTTGGGGATCAGGTGTTCTTGCGTGTGCGACCGTGAAAGAGTCCAATCTGCTATGGAAAGGGTTCTAAGCTAGCACCGTGCTTTGTTGGACCTTTTGAGGTGTTGGAGAGGATCGGTCCAGTTGCTTATCGTCTGGATTTTCTGCCTAGCCTTTCACGCATCCATGATGTGTTTCATGTTTCTGTACTTAGACCTTACTATCTAGATATTGCTCATGTTCTTGATTAGACTGCTCTATAAGCAGAGGACGGGCAGCTGGCTTTGGAGCCCATAGGCATTCTTCAGCATAGGAGACTCACTCTCAGGGGTAGAGACGTGGAGCAGGTTAGGGTCCAGTGGGATCCTAATGATGAGACCTCTGCTACCTGGGAGGATGCTTTTAGGATGAGGGAGTTATATCCCTACTTATTTGTAGGCTTCTAGGAGTAAGCCTGGTTCTAGGGGGGAGAATGTAATGCCCCTCGCATTTTGGTTTGATATAGATGCTAGTTTCATATTTCTCTCTGACAGTTTTGATACAGTTGATAGTCTTTATTGCACATTTCAGTTTTGAGACATTGGATTTGCATGTTTTGGGTTTATGATCTCTTTGACCTTGATGGACTATGTTCAATGGATATATTTAGACATGTGTTATGAATGATGATGACATTATGGTTACTTCAGTTATGATGTGTTGGATATGTTTAGTAATGGATTATTATTCACATGTTTCATTAGATTCATAGATTTCTGTTTCAAATGCTATGGGTATAATCTTGTTCAAGAGTAGGGACGGTGTAGCATTACTCGTTTTGAGTAACCTGCTGCGCCGCAATTCTCTGACTCCCCGTAGGTTGACATATATGTACTTGATCATATTTAATCTGTTATTTGGATGCAGGCTATAGGTACTGAACCTCGACTCCACCTAATTTAGCAGGTTTGAGCAGGTTCTTTCACCAATGGATATTAGTGATGGGAGATAACATGAGGTCTAATCCACTAGGTCGGTCCTTGTCTTCTGTTGTGGTCTCGAGTCGTGTTGGGACAGTTGGTCTTTGTCTTGTTATGATTGGTTTTTTTGTGTCGTGATGTTTAGTCAAGTCATATTTTATAATGTTAAATTATTCTCCTGTGTGGTTGGAAGATTCTTTAATGAAGTAGAGGTTTATTATTAATGCTTCTATTATGTGGGTTAGATAATAATTGATTTAGCCTAAAAACTTTGGATGACACCATGGTTAGATTTTATTATAGCTTGGAATTAAATTATCTTCTAAGATAAGATATTGATGTCATGAATGGTGTTACGGGTAATTAGTGGTTATTTGGTGCAAAATATTTTGGATATGTGAAATTAATGCCTTGTGTTGTTAATTCCAAAATTGGAAGATTTGGGAATCTCTTGATATAGCAAATTTTTGAAATTCACGAGGAGTGGGTTGTTGGGAACAGATGCATGTTTTCTGCATTTATTTTAGGAGTTGAAGGATTTTGGGGAAAGAAAAAAAAGGAAAAGGGAAAATTGGAAGAGGAACGGGGATTTGGATACAAGATTTGGAAAAAGTTCGAGGAGGGTCTGGAATTTCGGGTATGTGACTTGTCTCTTTATGTAAAAGTTGTAATTGCTGTAGTTTAAAATTTAAAAATAATTTGCAGATTCCTTCAGGATGCATTCCTCTAGATTAGCCCTTCCCTAAACTCCTCTGGAAATCATGTGCCATTACCTGAAATCTTGTACTGTGGTTTCAACCCTGAGGAAAGCTGACTCAATGTTAAACTCTTTCAATCTCATGTCCCTGTCATTTGTTTGCTATCCATTGGTTTTCTTGGAGATTTGGATCGAGCCTTGTGCAGAGTTGTTCCTGTTCCAGTTTCCTTTCTACCTTTAGCAGTGTTGTATATTTTCATATGTATTCTATGTAAACCGACATGATTGGTCTTGTAATCTTGTAATCATGTAATCCTGTACTGAGACTTTGAAATTAAACTATCCTGCTATTGTAAAAGTTATTTGTATCTTTTTCAGCAGTGTAATGGTTATCACTTGGTGGTTTTACTTTTATTACTAATGCAGTTATCTTGCCCTAGAGTTGTTAAAGAGTAATTTCTTTGATGCGGTGTAATATGGTATGTTTTGTTACTGCTTTGCACTATCTTGCTTTCAAAAAAAAAATTATTTCTGTAATTTTTGCACTTTTAGTCTAGCACTCTAGGGTCGCATGACAGAACATTACATGCTCAGAAATTGAAATACCTTTTCACGCTTCTAGGGTTCATAAAATGTGCCAGAAAAGATTGTTGGTTGAATCAAATTCTGCAATTGATCTTTGAGAGGGTTGTAACTGTTGGTAGGGGGCGACTGATCATGAAAGTACTATACACTAGCCATGTATCCTATTTTTTATGACCGACATAAGAAAACCCTATTTTTTGTAACTGACAAAAAGGCTTGATAAAAAAGTGGCTAAGTGTTAGGGTTTTGATATTGTGTTGTAGCATTTGCAACGGTATTGAGTTGTAGGGATTGCTGATTGTAATCGGTTTGATTTACTAGATAATAATATTGGACTCTCTGTTTGGTGGATGTAGCCTGAGTTTGGGTGAACCACGTTAAAACTTGTCTCTCGCTGTTATTAATTCTGTGTATTTCTATTTCTCTGTTTAATCTTTATTTGCATTTAATTGATATCTTCTGCCGGCTAACCCTAACAAGTCGTATCAGAGCAGGTTGTGTTCGATTATCATCTATAGGAAGGTCTCACGGTTGAGTGGGAGCAATGGCGGACGAGGCTAAATTAAAGGTTGATAAATTCAATGGGCAGAACTATCAGTTATGGAAGATGCAGATGGAGGATTACCTCTATCAAAAGGATTTATGGATGCCGTTGGAAGTAGCCAAGAAACTGGCAACAATGTCTGATGAGGATTGGAATCTTCTTGATAGAAAGGCACTGGAAACCATTCGGTTGTGCCTGGCACCATCGGTGGCATTCAATATAACATAAGCGAAGACAATAGATGGTCTAATGAAAGCTTTGGCAAAATTGTATGAAAAACCCTCAGCCTCAAATAAGGTATTTCTCATGAAGCGTTTGTTTAATTTGAAAATGGTTGAAGGTACATCTGTGACAGGTCATTTAAATGAATTTAATACCATTGTCAATCAATTGACTTCTTTAAATGTAAAATTTGATGAAGAAGTTAGAGCTCTCTTGATATTATATTCATTGCCTGAAAGCTGGGATAGTTTGGTAATGGCGGTTAGTAACTCTGTTTCTGTTTCAAATACCCTAAAATTTGATAATGTTATTGGTGTTATTCTGAGTGAGGAAATTCATAAGAAAAGCTCAGGTGGATCCACATCAAGTAGTGTTTTGAATGCAGAAAGCAAGGGTAGATCAAAGGAGAGAGGAAAAGGTTCTGGAGGTCATGGGAAGTCACGAGGAAAATCAAGGGACATAAGATCCCAAACTAGAGGACAGAAGGATTGCTGGTACTGTGGGAAACCAGGTCATCTGAAGAAAGATTGCTGGTCTCAGAAAAATAAAGGAGACAAACAAGAAGGCAATAAGGAAGCAAATGTGGTAAGTAATAAATCTGAAGATGATGCTTTGATTCTTTCCCTCGATAATGTTGATGATTCATGGGTTTTAGATTCAGGGGCCTCATTTCATGCTACGCCCCATAGAAGTTATTTTATTGATTATGTCCAAGGGGATTTTGGGCTGGTTTATTTGGGAGATAACGAACCCTGTCAGATTGTTGGAAAGGGAAGAATCAAGAATAAGTTGCAGAATGGGAATCATTGGCTACTACAAGAGGTAAGGCATGTTCCAAGGCTCAATAGGAATTTAATTTCAGCAGGGCAGGTAACTGAACAAGGTTGCACTGTTACATTTACTGATAAAAATTGGAAGGTTTCAAAAGGTGCCTTAGTAGTAGCAAAAGGTGTGAAAGTAGGCACCTTATATCTTTGTATAGGTCATACTGTTCCTTCTACTTTAGATGTTACAGAAGAAAAATAAACAGGTTCAAGAACAGTTGTTGCAAGCTTGCAGGAAGAGACTGGAAAAGTTGCTACAGGTTCTGAAACAACACTATGGCATAATAGACTTGGGCATATGAGTGAAAAAGGTATGAAGGTACTTCATTCTAAGAAAATTTTACCAGGTCTGAAATGTATTAATATGGATTTCTGTGAAAGTTGTGTATGGAAAACAAAAAAGAGTCAGTTTTCTCAAGGATGGGAAGCAAAAGAAAAAAAAAATTGGAGCTTGTGCATACCGATGTATGGGGACCGGCTCAGGTATCTTCTCTTGGTGGCTCTCGATATTATGTTACATTCATAGATGATGCAACTAGGAAGGTATGGATTTATTTCCTTAGGCAGAAATCTGATGTTTTTGAAACATTTAAAAAATGGAGAAGCTTGGTTGAGAATGAGACAGGGAAAAGATTAAAATATCTTAGATCTGATAATGATGGTGAGTATTGCAGCAAAGAATTTGAAGATTATTGTTCCTTTAATGGAATTCGTAGGCAGAAAACGGTTCCAGGGACTCCACAAGAAAATGGAGTGGTTGAATGCATGAATAGGACAATAATGGAGCATGCAAGGACCATGAGATTGCATGCTAGGCTGCCCTTAAATATGTGGGCAGAGGCTGTCAACACTGCTGTATATTTAATTAATAGAGGTCTTTCAGTTCCTTTGGGCTGTGGTATTCCAGAGGAAGCATGGACAGGTAAGAAGGTGAGTTATTCTTTTCTAAAAACTTTCAGCTGTGAAGCTTTTGCACATATAGATTCTAAAAATAGAACCAAGCTGGATGCAAAATCAAAAAAGTGTATCTTTGTTAGATATGGCATTGATGAATTTGGTTATAGCCTTTGGGATTTTGAAAATCAGAAAATTGTGAGAAGCAGGGATGTTATATTCAATGAGAAGGTGTTGTACAAATATCAGTTGCAGCAGCATGAGAAGAAAGAAAAAGATTATGTGGTGCTGGATGATACTCCAAATAGTGATGTTCTAGTGGATCCTCATGCTCCGCAATGGCAACCCGAAATACCACAAACTCCAGTGAATGTTAGACGGTCAACAAGGATAAGTAGACCTCCTGAAAAGTTTTCTCCCTCTTTGTATTCTATTTTGTTAACAGATGCTGGTGAACCAAAAGGCTTTACCAAACAAATGGGTTTACAGGTTGAAAGAGGAAGATGGAGGTAAGAAAGATTTAAGGCCAGGTTAGTTGTAAAAGGATTTGCACAGAAATAGGGCATTGATTTTGATGAGATATTTTCTCCGGTTGTCAAGATGACTTATATTCGTACTGTTTTAAGTATTGTGGCTGCTGAAGATTTGCATTTGGAACAGCTAGATGTGAAAACTGCCTTTCTCCATGGTGATTTGGAGGAGGAGATATAAATGGCACAACCACAGGGATTTGAGGTCAAAGGTAAGGAGAAACAAGTGTGCAGATTGAAAAAGAGTTTGTATGGCCTAAAACAAGCACCTCGGCAATGGTTTTTTAAATTTGATAGTTTTATGGCTGAGCAAGGCTACAGCAGGTGTAATTCTGACCATTGTGTTTATTTTAAGAGGTTGGATAATGACAGCTACATTATTTTATGTTTATATGTTGATGACATGCTTGTAGCTGGGTCTAACATGGATCACATCAAAGAGTTAAAATATCAGTTATCACAGTCATTTGATATGAAGGATTTGGGGGCAGCTAAACAAATCCTTGGTATGAAAATTTACAGAGATAGGAAGAACAGAAAATTGACTCTATCTCAGGCTGCTTATGTTGAAAAGGTGTTGCAGAGATTCCATATGGAGAATGCAAAAGTTGTCAGCACACCTTTGCCTAGTCATTTGAAATTGACTAAGCAGATGTGTCCAAAGACACAAGAGGAGGAAGAAAAAATGTCCAAGGTACCATATGCTTCAGTTGTAGGAAGTTTAATGTATGCCATGGTATGCACGAGACTGGATATTGCACATGTTGTCAGAGTCGTTAGCAGGTATATGAGTCATCCCGGATTTGAGCATAGGAATGCGGTAAAATGGATTCTCAGATATTTGAGAGGTACATCTAATAAACACTTATGCTTTGGGGGCTCTAATACTAATTTAGCAGGTTATGTAGACTCAGATTTGGCAGAGGATATTGATACCAGGCGGAGTACTACAGGTTATGTCTTTACTATAGGTGGAACATCGGTGAGTTGGATTTCTAGGTTGCAAAAGGTGGTTGCTTTATCTACCACAGAGGCAGAATATGTAGCTGCAATAGAGGCAAGCAAGGAGATGATATGGCTACAATCTTTCATGGAAGAATTGGGTAAATAATAGGCTAACAGTTCTTTGTATATAGACAGTCAAAGTGCCATACATCTTGCCAAGAATTCTGCCTTGCATTCAAAGACCAAACACATACAGTTGAGGTATCACTTTATTCGGTCGGTGTTGGATAATGGATAGTTAAGGCTGGAAAAGATACATACAGATGAAAATCTAGCGGATATGTTTACAAAGGTAGTGACAAGGGAGAAGCTGAGCTCCTCTTTAGCTTCGATTGGTCTTCTAGACTGAAAATAATAAAAATAGAACAGTAGAGTCCAAGGTGCTTATTTCTAGTGGGAGCTGTATGCGTAACGGTATCGTCCAGCCTCAGTCTCCAAGTGGGAGATTGTTTGGTGTGGAGCCTGATCAATCTCCAAGTGGGAGATTGTTGGTAGGTGGTGACTGATCAGGAAAGTACTATACGCTAGCCATGTATCCTTGCCAGAGTTTGGGGCCGGGCCAAGCCTCAAGCGAGGGTTCGGGGGCGGCAGCCCCCGAGAAATTTTTTTTAGGGCCGACAAAAAAAATCCTATTTTTTATGACTGACATAAGAAAACCCTATTTTTTGTAATCGAAAAAAAGGCTTGATAAAAAAGTGGCTAAGTGTTAGGGTTTTGATATTGTGTTGTAGCATTTGCAACAGTATTGAGTTGCAGGGATTGCTGATTGTAATCGGTTTGATTTACTAGATAATAATATTGGACTCTTTGTTTGGTAGATGTAGCTCGAGTTTGGGTGAACCACGTTAAAACTTGTCTCTCGCTATTATTAATTCTATGTATTTTCATTTCTCTGTTTAATCTTTATTTGCATTTAATTGATATCTTCTGCCAGCTAACCCTAACAGTAACAAACTTGCTGCAGAGCTCTTCCTTTCTTCTTTACGAATGTAAATGTGCAAAAGATGAATAAAAGAACCCTTATATTTCTACGCAAACCCTAATTTCATATTGCAATAAAGGCATATCTTAAGTCATTCCAGTTTCTTTGTTCTGAATCTGTTCTGAGAGAGATTCTTCTGAATCACTGAGATGCACTTAGAATTATTCTTAGTGATAATTGACAATGTATCTCCCTTCCTCCAATCATGCCATTTATCTGCAGATCAAGATATTTCAATTTTGAATCATACCGGATCTAACTATGAAAATCTTGCTTTTACTGGATGGCTGTCAAACCGGATCAATCTTGGCTGATTAAAACTCTTCAAAACTTCTTGCAGATTGTTGTACCCAACCAAATTTTTTTGCTTCATCAAGGCATTTTGAAACAAGACTAGAAAATTTTTCATCAAAAAGTCAAAAAAGTAAAATTTCTAAAAATAGACGTCGAGTTAGGTTTTCTGGGTTTCTTGAGATATGGATGTTGGCAAAACTTTCTAAAAATAGAATCTCCAAATCAGGTGTCGTGCTCGATTCTCATTGGTCGATTTTCCTTCACGATCGGCGCGGTTCAGACGGAATCTTCAAACGACCAAGTTTTCTCTACTGGGTCATTTTTGCTTTTTCACAAGGTGAAGCATGAGCTCAAAAGTCATCAACATAGAAAAGTTCACCTGCCATAACTCATCAACAAGTTTCCAACACTGTTTCAATGACGCAAAATCGACAAACGGTCGTCGACCCGACGATGCACGCAAAACAATGCAAGATGGATCTAAGGTGAATGGAAAAGTTGGAAAATCACAAAAATGGCTAAGTCTGGTGAAACTAGGCGCCCCTGGAGGCTTGGGGCGTCCATCCTCTCCTGTGTTAGTTTTTTTTCACGTTTTTTGAGAAACGTCAAAAATGCTTCTATCAGCTCCTTTCCGGTTGGTCAAACTTGGTCAAAAGTCAGTCAAAGCCAAGATTTCATCACAGATATGTTCAGATTACTCAGATCACCCTCTGTCCCACCTCGACAGTCATCAGAACGACTGAAATCAAAGATCGAACAGGAGCCGTGGGCACGAAAATCGAGAAAAGGTACAAAATTGAAAATTTTTACAAAAAATGGCTAAGTGTTGACAAAATGGGTGCCCCAGGAGGCTAAGGGCGCCCATCCTCACCAGTGTTAGTTTATTTTTCATGTTTTTCTTGAAAAACGCAAATCTCCTTCTGTCAGCCCGCTCTGGTTCAGTGTTGATCAGTTTGGCATGTTTTTTGAGGCAAACGGAAGGTACAATCAACTCAGTTTTCATCAGGCTTGCATATTTGCCAGATCATCAGACTCATTTTCATCCCAGTTGTTAGAAATTGACAGCCAAACAGGGGTCCTGTGCCTCCGGAACGCGCACGCAAACCAAGAAATTGGAAAAGTTGAAAAAACTAAAAAAATGGCTAAGTGTTGGGAAACTGGGCGCCCCAGGAGGCTTGGGGCGCCCATCTTGTGCAGTGTTAGAATATTTTTGTGTTTTTAGTGTTTTTTGACATGCCTTGTTACCAATCTTCGCCCGTTGGCAATTTCGGGGAGGTCAAACTTGGTCAAACGATGTCAGATCGTCGAACGAAGGCAGGGGATGGAATCTCAGTTGATCAATCTTCAAAATGTCAGGATTAGTTAGCTTTTTCAGTTCATGATGACATTTTTCCACCTTGTCAAAGTCAGAGATAGGCCATATTTGAGTCAAAACGAGTGTTGAAGTGTCGAAAATGAAGAAAATTTTGTTAACACTTCTTCCAACTCGCGCATTCGATGACATCATCAAAGAAGATATATTTTTGTCATCTTGCACATGAAGCCATAGGCTCCTACAAAATAGGGATTCTTCCTATTCGAAGATATCCACTTGGATTTATGCTTTAAAAGATGCTTTCTTCATGGATGAGGATGAAGTTTTCTTCTCACACAAATAAAGCTGCTTTTTCGACCAAAAGATTTATAAAGACAAGCTTTTAGCTTCTTTATTTCATTATCTTTTGCAAGTTGCATCCAGAGGAAAGATTTTATTGTTCTTTCAACGAAGATTCGAAGACCCAAACCAGGTGCTTTTTCAGTGTTCTTCATAGATTTGGGTTGAGGAAGAAGAAAGGCTTGCTTTTTCAGGGTCCTTGTTTCAAGGAGATCATTTTTCAAGAATCCGACCAGAGCTTTTTCAATTTTCATCGAGATGGGTCCATCCAGATTATCCTCCTCTTGAAGATTGGGAGTTGTGTTTTTTTCAGGAAACTACTTTTTTCCTACTTTTTCGAGAAAATCTCCACTTTTTCAAAATCTGACGATCTGGGTTGCTTCAAAACAGAATTGCCTACAAAACCCATGTGCCAGCTTTTTTCGCTCAGAATCAGCTTTTTTAGAAGAAATCAGCAAAAGAATATCAACGGATGATGTCACCAAAAAGCAAGAATGTTGATGAGGATGCATTTCAAAAGAAAGCAGCTTTAAAACATATGCTTTTTGTTTTAAAGCATGTGCTTTCATCCTAAGCTCATCCATCCTATATTTAGAAAGAAAGCACCTTGTGATAGTTGGAATCTTTTTGCTTTAAAGAAGATTGCTTTAAAGCATTTGTTTATTGTATCTTTGTCTTAGAATAGTAATAAAGCTTGCGAGTTGGTAAGTTAGGGTTAATCAAGGAGATTTTAAGGTTTCCTACTCCTTTGATTTTAGTATAAATAAGGGCATCCTTGCCCATTGTTTGTAATGGTAGTTGTGATAGCAAATTTGCTGTGCCTATTCTAGCCTACAAACATTGTTATTCCAAGTGTCTGTTCAATCTATGTTCATTGTAAGGAATGACTTTTGTGATAACAAATTTGCTGTGCCTATTCTAGCCTGCAAACATTGTTATTCCAGGTGTTTGTTCATTTGTGTTCAGTGTTCTCCGGTGTTTGATCGCTTACTATATGCCTACCTTTTGCTGCAGTCTTGCTGTCCTGGAGTTGTATTAAACTTTCTGATATTGAATAGAAATCTCATGCCTACTTTGCTCTTATATTCTATATCGATTCATCAAGTTTTCATCGTTAGATGTGTAGCTTCTGTGGCTTTCGTTTTCAGCTTTCATCATTAAAGTACTCTTAGTCTTGTGGTGTAAATCTGAAGGAAAACTACTTGAGTTTTTGTGTTAACAATCATTCCCTGTTCACTTTCAACTTCCTTTGCTCTGAATTTACTCAGGAGGTTGAAAGCGTCATTAGTCTATGCTAGTTGAAGTAGAAGTTTTATTAAAAAGGAAAAACCTCTTCTGCAGCGTTTAGAGTTTTATAACCTTGTGCTCTACAGCTGAGAATCAAAAAGAAGATAGGCGAAGTTTCATTCAAGTTATCTTTTCAGTGAACATCAGCAAGAAAGGGAACTCCCCCTTCCAATAGGAGAGCAGTTTATCTGTGCGTAGCTGTCCGTTTCCAAATCGCATACCAGAGGTGCGAATTGAAACGCCAACATGGATCATTCATATTTTTCTGAGGGTTATTTAGATATTTCTCTGAGAACCCTTTAATCCGCAACATTCCATGTGCCAAATTTAGGCACCAATTGACTGCCTGGGGGAATTTATTTTCTTTTGTGACTCCCCCTGAGCCAAAGCTCATCTATTTAGTTTCCGGAAGGAATATTAGCACCAAATTCTGGTACGGATCCATCCCCAACATTTTCTGTACTTTTCTTCACCTAAATCTTGTTCATATCCCTTTGAACTTCATCCGCATTCACTTTTCCCTTTCCTTTGTCTTGATTTTGATTATGAAGCACCAGACCCTTTTTATCCTGATTCTTACTTCTGTAGAATTTGGCAATATGACCGGATCTATTGCAATTGTAGCAAACAACATTTCTCTACATATGTGACTGATATCCTCTAGATCTGCATTGATTAGCCATATGTCCCATTCTATTGCATGCAAAGCATCTACCATTGAATGAATTGTTTATTTGCATGTTTCTGCATTCATGAGATTTGTGACCATACCTTTTGCAATTGAAACACTATCCGAAGAAGGATGAATTAGTCTGATTCATTCTTCTTTTGCACTGAGTTGCTTTATGACCGAAATTGTTGCAATTGTAGCAGTATCCATTGAAGGATGGATATCTTTGAGCATTTAGTTTCCTTACCAGAGGTCTTCTAGGCATGTTCCTTAGATTTCCTGATCCAGAGTTCCTCTATCCGGATCTGGAGCTTTCACCTTTCTCATAGCCCAAGCCATGCTTGTCATCTACCCTCTTTTGGTTTTCAAGAAGAACTTTAAGTTGAGCAGAGCTTATCTTGAATTTCTCTTTGTATTCATTTGTTGTTTGAAAATCCCTCTTAAGAGTGTCTATCTGATTCTCAAGTTGTTCTTCAATATCTCTAGCTTTTTCAAGATCAGATTCTAGATGCCTGATTATTCTATCCATTTTGTGGCAGTCTTCTAACTTCTCCTTGAGAGATTGTTTTAGATTATCTTTAATTTTTCTTTTCTCTTCAATTTCTTAGGTGAATCTCATAACCCCTGATTCCCTTTCATGTCTTACCGTAATGACCTCTTTTGTTAGCTTCTCACATAACTTATTTTTCTCATTCAGATTTTCATTAGTATCATTGGCTTCACTTTGGCTTGCTAATTGTTGAAGTAGTTCCTTTCTCTTTTTCACAGAGATTCTCAGTTTTTCTTTTAGTTCATTTATGAAATCATCAGCTTGTTTGAGTCTTTCCCTCAAGTTACTGACTTCAGAGTGAGATTGCTCAAGATCATCTAGGGCAGACTGAAGTTGTTCCCTCATACCATACATATCCATTGAGATTCTCAGATCTTCCTCATGCTGTTAGGCTCTGTTTGGAGGAACTTAGCTCTGATACCAATTGTTGGAAACAAGGTAGATAACTAAGAGGGGGGGTGAATCAGTTATCTTAAATATTTTAACTTTCTATTTTTCTTTAATAATTACTACAGCATCAAAACATATAAGCATACATAACCATGAGAGCAAAAATAAAATCAACACACATAACACAATGATTTTGACGTAGAAAACCCTGTTAAGGGAAAAACCATGGGGTGACTAACCCAAGATTGTATTCTCTGTTAAAAGAATAAAAAGTACAAAATGGCACTTGCCAATTAGGGCTCACTGCCCAAGCACACTGCTTACAAGAGGCACACTACCTACAAGAGACTCACTATCTACAAAGTTAAGGAAGGTAACTAGGTGTTTGAACTGATCAGAGGCATCCACATATGCTGAGGTTCAGTTCCAGTTAGGCTCAATATACTGATCTACTGCACTTCATTCTTCCTTTGCTTTAGTCCTATTGTTCTGTCACATACCAGACTTGTATTGCTGCTTCACACGTGTCTCTGCCTTTCCTCACACACTTGCACACACACCTTCATACCGAAATCCATCTAGTATATATATTTGCATCAAAGATTTCAATATCTTTCTAGTTGGCAACCGGAATACTCAAGATATTTACTAAATACTGGTCTATCGACTGAATCCATCCTTAATATGTGATGCATATCAAAAATATAGACATAGAAGTCATCAATCATGTCGGCCAACCATGAATGATCCCTCAAGAATCTTGATCATCATCAATTTCTCATCCAGATTAAAGTCTGATGCTCTGCTAATTAGTTCTTCCTCAGTCTACTCTACCTGTCAGGAACCCAACACTTAGATGATCATATCTTTTCATTCTTTTATCACCGGAGGCTCAATCTCTAGAATGTAGCAGTCATGGTGCTCCTCTTGACTTCCCAAAGTCTGCACTTTGCGTAGATACATCCTTTGAGAGATTCGGACCTGATTGTCGGACCTTGCTACATACTTTGTTCTTGTTCACCGGACTAAAACACTCTTCAATCTGACTTCCAGTATAGACATACTATGTGCTGCGGATGTGTGGAATAAACTTAGTTGCCATTAATGACAACAATAATGAAGCCACATAGTGTCTCTTGCCAATAGGTAAGTGTTGTGATATTATTATTAATAGTGGAAGCACTGATAATCTTGTTTCAGAGGAGATGGTTGGCAAGTTGAAGTTGACAAGAAGAAAGCATCTGCATTCATATCAGATTGCATGGTTGCAGAAAGACCATAGAGTTTTGGTCAATAAGCAGTGTTTGGTGAAGTTCAAGATTGGGGACTACCATGATGAGGTGTTGTGTGATATCATACCAATGGATTCATGTCATATGCTATTGGGGAGGCTGTGGAAGTATAATAGGAGTGTTGTCCATGATGGTCGTGCAAACACATATTCCCTTACAAAGGATGGAGTTTGTCATAAGTTGAAGCCCTTAAAGGAGGTGGAAGAAAGGTATGTAGTACTGCTAGAATTTGCTTGGTAGATGGTAGAAAATTTTTGGAGGGTACGAAGCATGAACGTCATTACTTTGCATTGATTCCTAAGATTAATCAAGAGAAATGTGAAGATGTACCAGTAGAAGTCTCAGATATGCTGGAATAATTTTAGGACATAATGTACCAGAAGGTTTACCACCATTGAGGAAGATAAGTCACCAAATGGATTTGATACCAGGAGTCGGTTTGCCAAATAAGGCAACCCATAGAATGACTCCTACAGAGAATAAAGAGCCGAACAGAGTTCATGAGTTGTTAAGGAAGGGACTGATAAAGGAGAGCCTAAGTCCATGTGTGGTACCTGCAGTACTAGTACCGAAAAAAGATGGAGAGTGGAGGATGTGTATAGATTCTTGAGCCATCAACAAGATCACGATCAAGTACAGGTTTCCATTGCCAAGAATGGATGACATAATGGATTGTTTGAGTGGAGCCAAGTACTTCACAAAGATTGACCTAAAGAGTGGGTATCACCAGATCCAAATTACAAAAGGTGATGAATGGAAGACAACCTTCAAGATAAAGGAGGGTTTGTATGAGTGGTTAGTCATGCCATTTGAGCTAACCAATGCACTGAGCACATTCATGCAGCTCATGAATGAGGTATTGAAAGAATTCTTAGAAAGTTTTGTTATTGTTTATTTGGATGATATTTTGATTTCCAGTAAGACTTGCGATGAGCATCTGATGCATATCAAAAGAGTTTTAGAGAAGTTGAGGGAGGAGAAGTTGCTTATTAATCTGAAGAAATGTAGTTTTGCAAAGGAGTTGGTATACCTAGGATTTGTTGTCTCAGAGGAAGGTCTTAAGATAGACCCAGAGAAGGTGAGAGCTATCCTTGAATGGCCTACGCCAAGGAGTGCCACAAAGGTAAGATCTTTTCATGGTTTGAAAAGTTTTTATAGAAAATTTATCAGTAATTTTAGTAGCATTTGTGCAACCCTAACTGAGACAATGAGAGGGGATAGAAAAGAGTTTAAATGGACTAAAGGAGCAAACAAAAGCTTTGATACATTGAAGCAAAAAGTCACAGAGCAACCTATTTTGGCACTTCCAGATTTCAATAAGGTATTTCAAGTAGATTGTGATACTAGTGGTAGTGGTATATGAGCTATTCCGAGTCAAGAAGGTAAGCCCATTGCCTATTTTAGTGAGAAGCTTAATGGTGCTAAGAAAAAGTACTTTGTTTATGATCAAGAATTTTATGCAATAGTTTAGGCTTTGAAGAAATGGAGACATTATTTGTTGCCAAAAGAGTTTGTTATATATACTGATCATCAGACTTTGCAGTATCTTAATAGTCAAGGAAAGTTAAATCAAAGGCACTGAAAATGGGTTGAATTTTTGCAAAGTTACACTTTTTTTTTAGCACAGCAGTGGGAAGTCCAACAGAGTTGCAGATGCCTTGAGCAGAAGGAAAAATTTGTTGATAGAAATGAAGATGGAGGTTGTTGGGTTTGATGCACTAAAAATTTTGTATCCTGAAGATCTAGATTTTGCAAAGGCTTGGAAAGCTTGTTTGGAACCTGTTACTTTGGACAGGACAAAATGGTTGGATTACATAATCCAAGATGGCATGTTGTTTAGAGGAATCTAGTTGTGCATTATGAGGAGTTCCATGAGAGAGAACCTGATTAAGGAAAAGCATAGTGGAGGATTAGTTGGACACTTTGGTCGAAATAAGACCATTGCTATTGTTGGTGAACATTATTACTAGCCACAATTACAGCAGGATGTGAGGAAATTTGTGCAGAGTTGCAGAGTGTGTCAGATGGCAAAAGGAACAAGTCAGAATGCAAGGCTATATCATCCATTACCTGTACCAGAGAAGCCATGGGATGATATTAGTATGGATTTTGTTCTTGGTTTACCAAGGACACAGAGAGAACATGATTCCATTTTTGTGGTGGTGGATAGATTCTCGAAGATGGCATATTTCATTCCTTGCAAGAAGACTAATGATGTTCATATTGTTGAATTATTTTTTAGAGAGGTGGTGAGATTACATCGTCTACCAAAGAGCATAGTTTCAGATTGAGATACCAAGTTTGTTGGTTATTCTAGAGGATATTGTGGAAGAAGTTGAAAACATATTTGAAGTTCAATTCTGCACACCATCCAGTGATTGACGGACAAACGAAAGTGGTGAATAGGAGTTTGAGTAACCTGCTATGATGCTTAGTAGGAGATAAGCCCAAGGGATGGGATTTGATTTTACCACTAGTAGAATTTGCTTACAACAATTCTATCAATAGGAGTACAGGTAAATCACCATTTCAAATTATATATGGCAATAGCCCAAGAAATGCTTCTAAGTTAAGGAAGCTAGACAAAGGAGAAAAGACAAGTGCTGAAGCTGAAGACTTTGCAGAACATCTAAAGAATTTGCATGGAGAGGTGAGAAAACATGTTAATAAGATGAATATTCAGTACAAGGCTAAGGTAGATTAGAAGAGGAGATATAAGGAGTTCTAAGTAGGAGATGAATTCATGGTTCACTTGAGAAAAGAAAGGTTCCCAATTGGAACATACAATAAGTTGAAAATGAAGAAATTTGGACTGTGCAGAATCTTGAAGAAGCGTGATTCAGGAAATGCATATGAGGTAGAGCTGTCGAGTGGGATCAATATTTCTCATGTGTTCAACATTGTTGATTTAACAGAATATCATGAAGGTGGCACAGAAGATGGATCGACGCAAGAGCAATGGAGTATTCCGACATCTACTTCAACGGAGAAGATAGAAGAGATCTTGGACAGCCGTGTGGGAAGAAGTACTCGGAACATGCAATATGAAGAATATCTAGTGAAATGGAAAGGAAAGCATGTTGAAAATTCTTCTTGGTTGTCTAAGGTAGAGGTTGACCATTTAGGTTTTCCTCACACGAACACCTGAGATGTGACAGGATCACTTCTCAAATTACCCTGGGTTTCTAATGTAGGAGCATCCAGTGGTGTAAGGGCAATCTTGCATCACCCAAAAAGAAGTTAACTCAAAATCATTATAGTTGTTTTCATTTCTTTCCATAATTAGTGTTTCTGGTTCCATAATCTTCTGAATAATGATGCAAGACTTTCAGTTTATCCAAAATTGCTAAAAATAGCAAACTACCTAAAAATCTTCATAAATTAAATATAAGACCTTTGGCAAAGGAATCAGGCAAAGATCATTTGTGAGCTGAAAGATATTAAAGTTTTTGTTTTCTAAAAATCCTTTGAAAATTTCTGAAACGAGATATGAGGCACTAAAACATCCCATAACGTACCCAAAAGTTGGTGAAAATCTGTTTATGCATTTTTGGCATGATAGTTCACATCACGAGCTTTCCGACACTTAAAACAGTTCGTAAATCAGACACTCGGATCAAAAGTTGTGCTTCCCGGAAGTTGACCTACTTTTGGAGGGAGTTGTAAATTTCAAAATTTAGCTGGAGGCTACCAAAAAGTACTATTTATGACTATTTTGGGAACCTTGGGCATTAGTAGAGTTAAGGGGGAAAGTGTAGAGTCAAGAATAGGTGGGAAAACAGAAACCCTAACTGATTTGAGGTTACAAAAGGCTGACGATTCTAGAGTCTTGAGGTTAGGAAAGTTGTAATGTGTTGCAACCAGTAGAGGATTCATCCTCTGATTGTACTGAGCTTCTGTAATGTAATGTGTTGTCCAAATCAATAAAAGAACTCTATTTTCTGTGTGCAATTTATGTTGTTGAGTGTTTTATGATTTACCTTCTTCATTACTCATTAACGTCATATGAGAGAGATGAGATGAGATTTGCCACTATCCACCATGGGGCTCTATTGTCTCCTATCCTTAGACTTAAGTAGTGTTGATGGTGGTTTTAGCATGCAACAACGCAGGTGTGATTGCTAGTTTCACACCTCTCTTGAAAAGTATCTCACCCTAGGTAAGACTACTCCAAGGATATTACAGCTAGGTCTTAGCTCGCTTGGAATTTCTCAATGGTTATGTTCTAACTGTACCTACAAGGGGTCTTACATGCAGTCTGCAAATCTTCAAGGTTGAGACAACAAATACACATAAACCCTATTATGATTTTCAGCTGATATACAAGGTGAGATGCTGCTGAAGTTTCTATTCTAACAACTAAACATGGGGTTTAAAGAAAATGCAAAAGATTTAGGGTTTAGAAGGAATCCTAAGTGACATTCACAATGCAAGGGTTATCTTTAGTAGACAAATATTCCAGACTTTGAACCAGTTTTCTGAGTTACCAAACTGAAATGGGTGTTACAGTGCTGCAGAAAACGGTGCTATCTTCAATGGAAGTCGAAAGATTTTCAGACCACATTCATTCGTTAAATACCCAACAAATGGTGCAACTTAACTCATAAAATGAAGTTGAACTTTAGCACAAATAATAAGCCCAGGCTAACTTTACACAGTTATTTACCATCAGCAAATAACTAAAAGTATGGACTTGGAACATTCATCAAATACTGCAGTAAACCATTAACATCATAAAAGCACAACTAATCTAACTATGGGAGAGCAAGAAGCAAACCATGAAGACCACAATGAATCGACACAAGATGCAAATTCTCAGAAATACTGCAGAAACTTGCTTTGTATTAATTCAAATGGCACACAGTCAACAATTTGGCATCAAAATCTCTCTTACAAAAAGTGGAAATGGCAGCCCTTTATATAGAAAGCAGCATACCCTAGTTCTTCAAATGGACGGTGGAGATTAACTCAACACCGACGGTCCAGATTACATAGCATTTAATAAGATACATCAGTTTGTTACATTTTCGGATTTGCCTTTGTCTTGTAGGAAAAAGACGAAATATAGGTTGCAAATACATTGAATCTGGACAAAATAGATACCCATTTGGTTATACATGATGAAAAGTCAATTTTCAAGGCCTAATAAAGCCAAAATAGAGTCACATGAAACTTGAAAACTTGAGCTGATGTGGATCCACGGGATTCCAAGTGCTGACTGGATCAAAAAGGAGTATTCGACACTTTATTAGTGAAGATATATCCAATTGGATGCTTTCTAGACTGATTCTTGATGACTGGCCTACTGGGACAGTTGTATGCATGTCTTGGTGATCCGATCCAAGGTTATTTGAGTGGCATTTTGGGGAAAATATCAAAAATATAATTTTTGGTATTTTCTACATCGTAGTAAATTGCATTTTCGGAGGCCTTCAGAGCGGAATGGGGGCTCGAAACCTATCGGCAGCCTGGCATTAAACCTAAGTAGCCAGGCAACTCAAACTAGACAACCGGTTTATCTTTCCAACGAGTCCAAGAAGTTTAAATTCTGATAAAATAGCTAGGAGTTATGACCCTCGGACTGGATCACTAGGACATTGGACTGGATCTGCAGGAACAACAGTGATTTGGCATGATCTTCTATGTCTTTTAGCTCCTGAGACTCATCTTTATCATCTTGGACATTATACTGACTTCCTTTTGCATGTGTAGCAGCAATTTGGTTGATAGAATGTCGATTCTGCATCTCTGGATCGGTACTGCATATCTGTGTGTACATCCTTCCAAGACGGCTCTAGTTGGCTCCTTTGTGCTCTTAGACCTACAACAAACACGACCAAGCATCAATTTCATCATAAATAAGTCATTTTCCATCAATTTGGATCAAAACATGTCCATTTGCAGTCACGAATCAGTCAAAAATAACTCATTGTCAATGTCACCTTCTTGTAAACAACCTCTTAAATCTAGTGATTTTTGCATGATTTTTTGCATTTTTCATCATTTTTGAGTACCCATTTGGCCAATATATTGATCTAGGAAGTTTTTGCAGTCATTAGGATCCATTTGCAGACTTTAATTTCATGTTTTTCTAGCATTTTCTGTAAAAAGCGGGATTTTTGGGGTTGTCCGACCTTAGCGCGGATTTTGGGTCCATCCAACTTTAGCGCGGATTTTGGGTCCATCCGACCTTAGCGCGGATTTTGGGTCCGTCCGACCTTAGCGCGGATTTTGGGGTTGTCCGACCTTAGCGCGGATTTTGGGTCCATCTGACTAAAATGATGTTTCATGAGATCAGTCGGTGAAGGCAATTTTCAGCGTAGGTCCGTCAGGTGCATTTTTAGCGCTTTTCTTCAAAATTGTCTCGGCGGGGATTTTTGGTCCGACTGACTTAGCGGTGGCTTGGAGGGAGGTCGGTCGGAGGCAAATTTAGCGCAAAGGTCGGTTGGAGGCTGTTTTAGCGCTTTTTGCAGTAGGAGGTGTTTTTAGCACCAGATTTTGAATTGGTCAGGATGAAAGTATATTTAAAAATATATTTAAGTATAAGTTTAGATATGGAATTTCTTATACTTTAAATATTTTTAAATATACTTTCAGGATGTTTGAGATAGGATCCAGATCCATAGGATTTCATATGCAGATTCTAGAATTTTGAGGTTCTACCAGATTTCAGACTTAGCCATTTTTCAGGATTTTCAGGATTTCAGACTTAGCCAAATCAGGGCTTCAGGAACATGTATCAGGGTGAAAGCTTATGGACCCCTTGGTGAAATCTAATGGAATTTGACATGATTTTGCAACTATAAGATCTGGAAACTATGAATTTCAACATGAAACATCCTGCAGAAGCACTTTCAAGGTCAACATCCCGTGACATAGGTTTTTAGAGCAAAGTACAATAACACCTAATCCCAATGCAGAAGGCAACAAATGGCTATTTTCTAAGCACAAGACCACTCAAGACACTTCCAAATCAATCATGAAAAACATCAACTGACTCCACACATGTGAAATACCCAAATCTGTAACAAGTCATGCATTCTAAGCACAAATTCACCTTCTCATCATCATAAGCAAGAGAGGTCTAGACTCCAAGCCAAAGCAAAAGAGGGGGTCTCCATTTGTCAAAATGGGGCGTGTGTGCAAGGCACAACAAGTAGTACCTTTTATACTCTTAATTTCAAAGCCTCTATGAGACTCCTTGGTACTTATGATACCTTTTTGCACCATTGTAACCAAGGCCACTATATCACAATCCTTTGCACTATGGATACTTTGTACCAGTGTGTGACAAAGGCTTCTATGTGATTGCTATCCTTTGCACTATGGATACCTTGTATCTCATGTGACAAAGGCTTCTATGTGATTGCTATCCTTTGCACTATGGATACCTTGTATCTCATGTGACAAAGGTCTCTAAATACCCATCAATGGCCTCTAAGGCATCTCATCCCCATTCTTCCCATATGAAGTTAATGTGCTCAATAAAGCACTTTTCATTATAATACATTTGACTGATATAAACTACAGTAGATACAGACGACTGATATGCATGTAAGCTACAATAGATACATATGACTGATACACATATAAGCCATAGCAGATACATATGACTAATACGCATGTAAACTACAGTACTTCATTATGATACATATGTCAGATTGCATAGATGCTACACGCTTTCATTATATAATAGATTGCATATACGCTACATCACTTTCACTCTAATGCATATAACAGATTGTATATATGCTACAACACTTTCATTATAAAACATATAATAGATTGCATATACACTACAACACTTTCAATCTAATACATATATGATCGCAACATATAGAATCAAATTCTAGGAATAACAATATGTGCAAGGAAACTATGCAAAAGGAAATAATATACAATCATACCTGAATGACGCAAGGCAGTATAATGTTGATTCAATCCAATAATATCTCAGAAACTAGTAATTGTTCAATGCTTATCCTTGCAGGTCGTATCTTGATCAATGAATGATAAATGTTAATGGAATGAGTAATTTAATTTTTGCTTATATGATATTATATCCTGGTTTGATGCCTAAAAGGAGAATGATGATGTTCGATGCGTTTTGCAAATGATTCTAATAGGCTTAAATATCTTGCGGTTGGTGTCCATTGGCAGTGGATATGTCTCTTAGGGAGGATCGATGCCTCTCCATACAAGATTATCTCTTAACAAATATCGATCGATCCCTTATGAAATTGCTTAACTTGTTTGATTAATCCATTTTTTGGTATTATTCTTATTTTGTCTTTTTCCTCTTGGTCTTAATTTTGTCTAAGTGTGGGAAAGAGAGATGAATTATTAATGCTATTATTTCCAATCTTTAATTGGAAAATATCAGTTCATCACACATAGGACCTAAATAACGGTCATAAACCGACACTCCAAAATTGGTCCCGACCTAAAATAGGACAGGACTAGAGTGCAGGCGCCCAAGTCCTCCCCTCTATTTCAGGTAGGACTTATGTCAAGAGCATCCCCTAGGTCCCATTTGCCATGAAATTTTAGGGTTTTCTCATCGGGATGTCAAATTATCATACAAGATGCTCTGAATTCATAAACAGGACCCGGGAGCTAAACCTTAAGAGGGAAAAGCCCCCAAGGGGACATTTTTTGACATAACATTTAGCCCCCACTTTAATATATGTATAAATGCAAGACCAATACATGCATTAAAATACACTCGACAAACACAGCAAATACGCCAAGCACAGAGAAGACACGCCGGTCATAGTGAAGACAGTAACAGGCACACAAAACATCAAGAAGACAGTTATAGTCACGCCAAACACAGAGAAGATAGTTACAGTCATGCAAAACATAGTGAATGCAGTAAAGATAGTAATAATTTTCTTTTTCTTTTTCATATATATGAAATGCAGATGCAAGTACAAGGAAAGTAAACACACCACCCATAATGCCAGAGGGACTTATCACCGCCGGTCTTTAAGACTGCATATGGAGCAACACACACGCCAAACAAATATTAAAGTGCAGGAGGGACTCATCGCCACCAGTCTTTAAGACTGCACTTGAGAACAAACACGCTAAATAAAACAATCAAACCATACAAATCTCAAAGCATAGGAGGGAATCATTACCACCGGTCTTTAAACTATGCTTGGGAACAAACACACAATACACACACTTGGAAGACACAGAGAAAGCACAGCAGACAAGCGATAGAGTGTTCCTATTTCTAGGTTCATCACCATCTCAGGCACATTACAAGCACACACTGACAATTGCGCTTCGCCACAACAATCGTCGAAGACATGCTTAAGGGTTGAGTTAGTCACAGAACCGCTCCCACCTCTGTAGAGGACTTTTTAAAAATGATAGGATGTGCACTCTCCATGAGAAATACACAATCCCTGCCTTCATAGAGGGCTTGAGAAAAGGATGCGATATCCCACCTCTACAAAGGACTTAAATGATCACAAGTTGATTTTAGTCAAATCTTAGAGTGCAGGAGGAACTCATCACCACCAGTCTTTAAGACTGCACCTAAGAACAAACACATTACTAACATCTAGAACATACATCTACCTTATATATGTCCCCACCTTAAGGTGGTTGATATTAGATATCGATATCAAGCATGTTAAGGTTGGGATAAAACACACAAGGAAACACGAGCTCTCGCAAAGCCCATGCCCACAGAGGTGACATGTACTTTACGATCGCCAAATGTTTCCACAAACACATCCATGCAAGAAAAGTGTTAGTGTCTGTATAATCATGATAAACAACAATGCATAGAAAACTGAGGAATGCAAGATTCAAGATAGACAAAGTGCATGGAGCAGCAATATTGTTATGTTTTGTAAGTGCGATAAGACACTATCAAGATCACACGGAGTGATTCTAGGCAAGAGTCGGATAATATATAACAACCCCATTGTCATATAGGAACTAAGTCTAATTTTTGATTTCTCGCTAAAGGGACACTAGGTACGCATCAGTATAAAATATTTTTCATTATCCGCCCACTAAATAGAAACACTAGAGGAAGGGAAACAATAAATTGAGAGAGGAGAAACAAGTGTCTTAGGGACAGTCATGTAGGAGGGTGCCCCCAAGTTACCAACCGCAACGCTATGTCCGTAAGACACAACACACAACAGTGAAAATAGAGGAGAAGCAATATAGAAGAATGATGATACAAATAGAAGAAGGGTCACAACAAAGGCAGTCTCCTAGTATCCTAGACCTTACAAGAGAATCAAGGGTCATCCCAAGAGGCCAAAATAACACATAACACATCAAAGGAGAAACACAACACAAGAGATAAAGGGCTAGAAATACTTACCTATAGGGACAACCAGGCTAAGGGTTGTCATCAAGCAAATCATCATCATCTTCCCACTCCCAAATGTTAGAGGAAAGTGAGACATATTCTCTTCTTCATATTGTCCATTCTTAAGATCTTGATTTGATTCAATGTTAGGTGAGATGTTTTCTTGTTGAGATGCAAGTCGTTGGGCATAAGCTTGTCATCTCCTCCTCCTTTCTCTTGTTTGTCTATTTCTTTTTGTCTTACCACTTATCTCTTGTAAGATAGTGTTTCGCTCTTCTGTAGGTTTTTGTGTTTTAGAGGTGGAAGCACCATAATCAAATCTCATATGTCTAGGTGGAATGTTTTGTTGTCGATTACTACCTCTCGATCCTTGTAAGGGTGGCAGGGGAGGAACCTCAGCATAGGGTCCTTTTTCCTTTAGGTCTAGGATTCTCTTCAAATGTGTGCTTTCCATCTCTTGTTGTTTCTTGAATAGGAGGACTGTCCACTTGATGTAATAGTTTTGTTTTGTAGTTTCTATATCTCAAGAAGTTAAAGTTTGTATGTGGCTCCGGTTCCAATTCAGATCTTTCCCAAAAGTAATCAAGTGTAAAGTGTTGTCTTGTAACCAAAGGTTTATATTTATTACGAAGGATAGTAATCACTTGTCCATTCAAAGGAAATTTTACACAGTTATGAATTGTTGAAGGGACAACTTTCATGGCCTTTAACCATGTTTCCTAATTTTATACGAAAGAGGTCAGAAATGGGGACAACATCAAACCATTGTTCTACATATTTCTCAAATACAGTGACCAATAAGGATATCTTCCCAGAAGTATTTATAAAGGTTCCCTTATGTGTCTTAATCATCATATCCGAAGGGTCATAAAAGCATTGCATTAATTGATGTGAATAGAGGAACTCTTCCATTGCCACATTAGTGATGCAATTAGAATCAATAAGGGTTCCATCCATAAGATTTCCCATTATTTTCACAGTGGTATAAAAAAGTCCTTCAGTTTTTCCAATTGTTCTATCATGAGGTGTAAACACAATTTCAGGATCAGGGACCTTTCTTTTCATATAAAGCCTAGGAGGGAACCTATTGTTGTTGTTGTGATTAGAAGCCATGTGCATATGTATTCAAATCAATATGAAATTAAATTTTAAAAGCTTTTCAAATTTGATGCCAGAGACAAGTGCAAAACTATGTATGAAAATGACCTAAAATGCTTGATTTTTTCAACTTTTTTCAATGCAAATAAGTGAAAGAAAAGGTGTTGTAAGGAAATTGATCAAGTGTAGCAAGTAATATGTCTGATATCAGTCCAATAAAGTAATAATATCCTTCGCAACACACTTTTTGATACAAATTTAGAATGATGACTAGTCAAAACCTAGTGAAAATACACTAAAATATGCAATTTTTCACAAATTTTCAATTCAAAGATCCAACAAAAGGGGTGTTGTAAAGAATTTTAGGAGGTGCAGCAGATTATAGCAGTAATATTGGTCACCTAAAGTCATAAAATCTGTCACAACATGCTTGGAGTGCAAATCTCGGTCAAACCCTAGGGCAAATATAGTTAAAATATGCAATTTTCACCAAATTTCAATGCAAAAGAGTATGACAAAGGGTGTTGGGAGGAAAATGATGGTGGAAAACAAATTATAATAGTAATAACAACCACCTAATACCAAAAAATCCTTCACAACATGCTTATAGTGCCATTCAAGGTCAAACCCTAGAAAAAATATAGCCAAAATATGCAACTTTTCACCAAATTTCTACTGTAAGAGTCCAATAAAAAGGTGGTGTAAAATTTTAGGAGGGGCAATAGGTAATAAACCTGATAACAGCCAATTAATGTAGAAAAATCTTTTACAACACACTTTTGGTGCAAATCTAGAGAGACGATAAGGCCAAAATCTAGTGAAAAATTAATGTTTTCAAACCCTAGGCATAAAATTTTGCAAGAATAACACATTACACATCAAAGGAGAAACACAACACAAGAGATAAAGGGCTAGAAATACTTACCTATAGGGACAACCAGGCTAAGGGTTGTCATCAAGCAAATCATCATCATCTTCCCACTCCCAAATGTTAGAGGAAAGTGAGACATTCTCTTCTTCATATTGTCCATTCTTAAGATCTTGATTTGATTCAATGTTAGGTGAGATGTTTTCTTGTTGAGATGCAAGTCATTGGGCATAAGCTTGTCATCTCCTCCTCCTTTCTCTTGTTTGTCTATTTCTTTTTGTCTTACCACTTATCTCTTGTAAGATAGTGTTTCGCTCTTCTGTAGGTTTTTGTGTTTTAGAGGTGGAAGCACCATAATCAAATCTCATATGTCTAGGTGGAATTTTTGTTGTCGATGACCACCTCTCAATCCTTGTAAGGGTGGCGGGGGAGGAACCTCAGCATAGGGTCCTTTTCCTTTAGGTCTAAGATTCTCTTCAAATGTGTGCTTTCCATCTCTTGTTGTTTCTTGAATAGCAAGACTGTCCACTTGATGTAATAGTTTTGTTTTGTAGTTTCTATATCTCAAGAAGTTAAAGTTAGGTGAGATGTCCTAATAAGTGTTTTAAAAGGGTAATAAAATCTGAAACAAGATTTTGACTACAAACCCTAGCTAAAGCAAAACTAAGTTATATGGCACAATTTCAAGCAATTTTTATCAATTTAAGCATGAAAATGCAATCTAAATGAATGATGAATGAAAACTTCCAGTATTTTAAATTAGATCTTATGATAATGATAGAAATTTATTGAAATTAAATACCAACTAATCTAAATTATTTGAAAATGCAAGCTAAAAATGCCAAAAAATTTGTACTTTTTTTCATATGCAATAAGATAAATAATGAAATGAATGAATGAAATAAATGTAAATCTAAAGCACAACACTCAGCAAGGTGCAAAATTTATTAAAAACATGGGTTCACCAAAATGTTTAGGAGAAAAAATGAGGGGGATTTTGGTTTAGGGTTGATTTTGCTAGTTTGTGCAAATCCTCCTTTCTCCACTAAACATTCAAGGACTTCAGCTGAGTAGGGAGTCTATTATAGGCCTTTGGTCACTCAGAACATAGGGGAAGATTGGAATTGTGTGATTTAGTTGTTCAATTAAGTCTAATTATGTTCAAAACCCTAATTATGTAAATTCGAAAGCAAATAGACAAATTATGGAAAATGCTCACACACAGAGATATCAAATGACAATCAAATGTGTACTAGATTCGAAGTTCAAAAAATGGAAAAGTCGAGGACTAATGAGTGGGTGCACTAGTCCAATGCCACCATTTTTGTCAAGATCTGGGAATCTTGTCTGCAACCTGTTCCTGTTGTTCTAGAGATTTTCCTATTGCGGGATCCAGAGGACTAATAAGCGGGCGCCCAAGTCCAGTCCCTATTTTCTTCTTTGATCTGCAATTCTGACAGTCTGCATTGCTCTCCTACAACTTCACTTTTTCTACTTCTGCAACTTGTAACCTGCAATCACAAAAAAATAGGTTGGGGGTTGTGGTGTTTAGAGGCTTGCCTCAATCAAGCTCTGGAGAGACATTCAAGTCTTCCAAACATCGTTGTCAAATAAAGAGCATATCCCTATGAGATAGAGGCAAAATCCAAATGATAAATGATTGAAAACACAAATGATATCACCTTGTAGTGAAGATCTCATGGAAGGAAGATGCTCTTCATGCCATGAGGAGATGGATGTCAAATCTACAAATACAAACACAAGAACAACACAAATTCTACTCTACAACACAATGAATGCCTTGAATCACCTTAACATAAGCTTGTTAATCAAAATGTCCATCTAGTTTACAAATGATAACCTAATCATACTTATATATGCAACTACAAATATTCCTGCCAAGAATTTCGTAATTGAAACTTACCGTGTCGGCATAGGACCTAAATAACGGTCATAAACTGACACTCCAAAATTGCTCCTGACCTAAAATAGGACAGGACTAGGGCACGAATGCCTGAGTCCTCTCTCATATTTCAGGCAAGATTTATGTCAAGTGCATCCCCTAGGTTCCATTTGTCATGAAACTTCAGGGTTTTTTCATCAAGATGTCAAATTACCATGCAAGATGCTCTCAATGCATAAACAGGACCCGAGAGCTAAACCTTAAGAGGGAAAAGCCCTCAAGGGGACATTTTCTGACATAACAACTGCCAATGGGGTGGCTCACTACTGTTGGGTGGCTCACTGCCAGAGTTGGTGAACTTAGATAGTAGCATCTACACTATGCCAAAGTTTAGTTCCATTGAAGCACAATGAATATCCTCTGCTCTGCTCTCCTTTTTCACTTCGCAATTATCTTTTCATTTTCACATATCTCACACACTAATTCATGACTTCATTTCATGTTTTTATACAATACATCAACCTTGGAATGAACATAAAGGTTGAGATTACAATCATCAAGCTTTGGAACAATCTCCAAGGTCGACATACATACATATGTAGCCAATATCCAAATTAGGTTTGGACTTAAACGGATTAAGGGAGAAGAGAAATAAATGTGTACCATGCCAAGCCTTAGTTGAGACTCAAATGCAATTTTCCATGCAACAACATGCTTTACAAACTTTGAAGCACAACCGCAAGTAGTGAAAACAACCAAGTCAGCTAAAATTGGTGTTAACACTAAGACCTTTAGGAACACGCTTCATGCACGATCTAAATTACACTGTGGACCAATCAAAAGGCAGGAACACGATCTAGAGACATCTGCTAGCACGTTACAATCACTAAGAACATCCGCACAACCTCTAAACACTTTATACATAAGATTCTACAAACTAGCGCACTTAAATATTACTGTCGGCCATTGTCATAAAGGAAAGATTGTTTGTAGAGCACCAAATCACAAACCATTTGAACAGAATGCACATAACATCATTTCAAACTTAATTGCAGAACCGCGGACTATAAAACTTGAATGCAGAGAAATGCGGAGCAGAATACATTCTCCCTGTCACCATTAAATACATAGAAAAAAAAATTTACTCCGGTGAACAAAACTCGCTCAAATCTTCACACTAAAGGCTCAAACTTGAAAGATAGCATCTAAAGACATCCCTTAACATCATTTCCAATCCACAGACAAAGATATTTAATCTATAAGATATGCGGAGCAAAACACTGCATTGTTCTGGTAGATAAAGCAATTATGCACTTGTACTAATTCATCAAATACGTGTTCAGGCTTATTCAAATAACTTCCTTAGGTGTTGACATCAATGACAACACTTACTGCTCATACTTGCAACAAACACCAACTAAACAACTAAAGAGAAACAAAAACTAAATAGTAACTAATCATAACCAAAACTAATTGAAGCCAAAATGGGACAACGATGCCCCTGCATCAGGCTCCTCGGGTGAGATGTTTGTGAGCGTAGCTCACAAGTGGAGTCCGGTAGTAGAACTACCCTTTCAAGCTATAGCAGCTTGCAACATACTACAATGCTTAGACTCAGTAATCTGCAACCATCTACTTCTTTCTCTTTTTCTAACATGTGGCTAAAAGAGATCATGCATACTGTGACACAATGAATTCAGCCTCTTCAATACCATTCATGGATCCATATCCACCAGGCACTAAACTCCTCCACCTTCACCTCCCACTTGTTGGCTTCTTGCTATGACATCCCAGCATGAGGATTAACTCCTCTTGATCCATCCTCCTCCGCCTAAATTTTTTGTCATTACACCATCGCATCTTCTACAACCTCCTTTCCCATCTCATTCAAACAATTTCAGCTTCAACATGAACAAAATCACATTCTTGGAAATCAATTGTATCCACACCAAAGGGGTTTGAAAACACATGTACCCTATTATCCTCTATTATAATATTTGTTTCACCTTTTGTTAACTCAATCCATTCCTTTTCCATGGTTGCAATTCGTAGTAACGGGTCATCTTCATCATCTTGTTTGGCTGTCCCTTTATGTTGTTCATGAGGCATCTCATTCATATGTTCATCTTGACATTGTTGTTCCATACTTTGTAGTAGTTCTATGTCCTTCATGGGACCATCTTGTATTGATGTCCCAACATCACATACACTTATGTCAACACCTTTTCGTTGTCCTACATGCAAATCAACATTGTCTTTATTGATAAACTCCTTCACACTCACTAACATCACCTTATTACTCCTGCTACTACCGCTGTCCTCTTTTTGGTCTTGCATAGGCAACTACGTATACTTGATTCCATCCTTTTCAAAAGTGTCAGTATTATCTCTTCCATTATGCACATCTTTCCTGTCAATTTGCCAAGGTCTACCAAGCAACACGACACACATCCATGAGCATGATATCACATACAACACTGTCCTTATAACTACTAATTTGAAATTCAATCAAAGCCTATTCATTGACCAACAACTGATGCCCTTTTTATAGCCAATAAACTTTATAAGGTGTAGGATGTTTCATTCTCTTTAGACCCAATTTTTCTACCATTTCAGTAACCACTAAATTATCTATACTACCACTATCTATAATCAATTTGCAGCACTTACCTTTAGCCTTACATTTTGTCTTGAACAAAGCTCTCATTTGCACCAGTTCATGGTTCTCCTTCGGTGGCTTTAACACTTTTTTGAACAGAAAAGACTCTCCGGATTCAGGTTATTTTTGGTGATGAGCAGGTGACCCAACACTCTCTTGATCCACTTGCACAATCTGATTGCTTCTTTCAGCCCTTGTATGACCACCTTGTGAGAGCTCGAGACACTCCCAACTCTTATGGCCAACATATTGGTTACATTGAGAACACTTCTAGCAAAGCCTCTTCCTCTTCCTTGAAAACCTCCTCTTCCATATGATCTACCTCCTTTATTTTGAAATCCTCCTCTTTCTTGATTAGCTGTCCCACTTGAACTTCCAGCCACTTCTTCATAGTGTTGTCATCCTCTTCCACCCTGATGTCCTCTTCCTATAAAACCTCATCCTCTATTTCTTCCTTCTTGATTTTGCTTTCTTAAAAGCTTCTCTTATATCTTTATGGCAAACTGATATGTCTTCTCAAGAGTTCTAGGCGATACTAGACTCAATGCATCTTGCAAACTATACTTCAACCCATTCAAATATCTTGCAACCTTCTCTAAGTTTTCTTCACTATGACCTGACCGAATCACCAACTTGTAAAACTCCTCCATGTATTCCTTCATTTGCTTAAGATTCTGCAATCTTTTGAAGAGATTAGTTTGGTAATCTCCAGGAAGGAACTTGGCCTTCAACTTAGCAACCATTCTATCCCAAGAGGCAATCATCTCTTTATTTTTCTTTCGTCTCTCCGATTGGACGTAGTCCCACCACATAGCAGCATGGCCTTTGAGCCTTGGACAACAAATTTAACCTTCCTTTCCTCTGCAACTCCTTCACACTCAAAGTATTTGTCCAGATCATTGATCCAATCAATCAGTTCTTCACCATTTTAACTTCTAGAATACGTAGGGAACTCAATTTTTGGTTTGGCTCTCACTCATAACTGCCCTCAACAATTTCTCTTCGAATCCTTTTGGTTCTTCCTGAACTTCTTCAACACCTCGTAATTGCTCTTCCTCAGCAACTTCACTGATATCATCTACTCCTGCTCCTCTTTGTTGGGCCCTTTCTATGGCTTCCATTCTCACTGCCAAGTTCTACAACATATCAAAAATTCCTTTATCATGGCCTCTTCGACCTTTACCTTGAGCACCTCTTCCTCTCATCATTCTTGGTGGCATTCTGCCCACTCCACAAAAGTCCAAATCTTTAGGCTCTAATACCAATCTGATGGCAACTCGAATTGGTTACATATAACCAATATCACTCTTAGAAATAGAGGAAAACAATAAACGGTAAATTCAATTTACATAAGGTTATTCATCCAATCAATTGACCCTTTATCCAAGTAACAAGATCATAGGCAGTTTATTCAGTCACATAAGCGACAGAAACAACTCACACAACAGTATAACATTAATGAAATCCATTATGCATTCATTTACAAGACATTGGTATAGTAAGATTATTTTATTCGATAATCAACGAGTTCGTTCATGCACAGAAATTACACATTCCACGAATCTGAGACTTACAATCTTTACAAGACTTGTTATTCCAGGGTCTTGAACTCACAACCCAATTTCTCTAACCCACGGGTCCCCTTTCACATTATGCCTTCCAAACTTCTATCTTCCCTGTAGAGATGTCGGACCCTCCTCAAAACAGGTCGATCTTGGTCATTCGTTGCTTTTCTACCGTTCCAACAATTTCCATTTCTTCTCTCCTTGCCCCCCATCTACCCTCTGTCCTTTCTATTACATTTGACAGTTTTCCCATGGCGACAGGAACTCAACGAATTAACTTCCTCTCTTGCCAAAAATAGTTTCCACCGTTCCATACAGGATGTTCAAGGAAGATGAAACAAACACCAACCAAACAAATAAAGAAAAACAATAACTAAACAATAACTAATCAGAACCAAAACTAATCGAAGCCAAAATGGGACAACGATGCCCCTGCATCATGTTCAATCTCTCTCTGTTTAGAAATAGGTAGGTTAAGTACTTTCTATAGTTCCCATTCGCTCGAGACAAATGACCTAACTTTCATCAAGAAATGACCAACCCCCATCACAACTATAGAAAGTTCTACACGGAAGATCAAGGCCATTTGGCTTCCGTGAAGAAGCTAAGCTTCGCGTGATTCCTCACATTATTACATTATGATAAAATAACTCGTGTACTAGATGATTTGGCAAAGCAACCGAGTAGGGGTCAATTGCCCAATGGGGTAGGGGTAGGGCATTGTGGCACAACTCACTCTTTGTTGTTGTTGGCACCCTCTTGATTCTTAGCAAAGTATGGCAAGTAGTGATGTTTCCCAATCTCAGATCGGGTTGAGATGCCTACTAGCTATTGATTGTGTTGTACAATTTGATAGTTTTTGCAAGCTTTGTATTGCAAATATTATTTGAATAAGTATAATAAATTTGTGTGTAATTCTTTCATACTTAACATTTGTGTGTTTTTAATTCAATTTTGTTTACATCATTTCCTTAAAACCATAGATATTGAAATGACAAGATACATGTCCTTTGTTGTATGTCTATGAAAAAGAAAATGAGAAACCTCAACCTCTTCTTGCAATGTTCACAGGGACAATTGTTCTCAAATATGATTTGCTTTGTGATGACTTGAGATCATGTAAGAAGATGACACCTTTTTCATGGTTTAAATCTTATTGTGAACTAGAGTGTCATATTAGCATTTAGCATAGCATCATTATTTTTGTAGGCGGTAACAAAGTGGAAGTTGCCCCCATAGAGGATGCTATGTAATGACCCTAGCACATCAGGCATCTTTCATCTTTATAATCCCGAGTATAGAGGAAGGACAATACAATTAATTTTTATCTTGGGATCCCTACTCATGGTTAAAGATGTTTTTCGAATGAACACTCAGTAGCAGTCCAATTTATAGTTTTGCCTTGTAACATCCTTGGGACGTGGTTGCAGCAAAAACATGTAATTAGTGTTTTGCATTATCATTGTATTAAACAATTAGTTAACATCTGAAGTGCTAATCATTAATAAATGTGTCAATCTATATTAAGTTATTGTGACATGAATATATTGGCTATTCAACACTATCTATTAAAAATGTGGTCAACAATAGTTGCACATCATCATTAAAGGTCACCCAGGTGAATTTAATCAATTTACGTACTTTGAGAAAAACTTTCTTTAGTTACTGGAACACCTAGCTATTATCAACGTTATGTTGACTGATGGATTATATGGGAGCACAACCTAAACACTATTAATAGACAAGAAACTTATATCCCTTCATAAATTGCTACCATATTTGAGCGAACAAAGTTTGCCTAAATATAAATTCTATTTAAGCATTATAAAGTTTTGAAATCACTACAAAAAATTTCCACAATCACACTTACCACTCCAAGAAGGCGGGGTTATCTTTTCCTTGAAAGTATTTGCAACATGGTTATTGCACGTCTCGTTCTTTCATGCATTGATGACTTGATGCTTCTGTTATCTTATCTATACAGCAAATCTAATTTCCAATCAATTTGATAATTTCTATGGTTCTAACATGTTTGATATAAACTTGAGTAGCCCCCTATAATTAATTTCACTGTTAAAATAGTTATAAGCCGATCAAGCTTACAATGCAAGCAAACAGCACATCAAATCATTCAAGATGAACGACGAGCCCGTTTGTTGAAATTTGTCAATAACCAAAAACTATTTAGTTACTGGTTGAATGGTGTTCAAAAACAAACAGTCCATATGAACCAGATCATACAAGTCATTTTGTGTGTTATCAGCCAATAGTGTTTCATGTTAGCATGGAGCTTTCTTGGAAAAAAGAAAAAAAACTCCACGGGCATGTCGCATTCCTTTAAGCATAAAATATGTTTCGTTGCTGTTTAACCTATGTAAGAAAATGTGGATTGCGAGATACCAAGTATAGCTTATTTCTCATCCATAACAGACTTTCACTGATCCAACAACCATAAAAAACACTGTTTAGAAAGGAATGACATTTTAAAGTCATTTTAATATCCAAAATTCATAATTCAATATTTGGAAAGAAATTATGACGAGATTTTTTGTACATATTCAGCATCCCTAAATACAATCTTTGGAAAGAAAAACCACAACCAAAGAGTACCTATGTGATTCTGTTAAATGTAAAACACAGAAAATGACTAAAAATGGATACAAAACACTTTCTCAATACCTCCGTTGTTTCCTAATGCTTTACTCCACATTCTTAATTTCTATGAACTGGAAATGGATCAAATTAATTTCATACAGAAGAAACTATGCAGTCAACAAAACTCCCCACAATGGACAGCAGTGGCCATGCTCCCAGGATGTGCGTATGAATCTGACTATCCCTTGTGGGTCAACAGGCTGCACAATTTCCTCCACTGCATACAGTGGTATAATAAGATTGTTGACTATAATACATAGAAAATCATCTCAAAAATGTAAAATTATTATAGATTTTGATCAGTGAATTGTCAAAAGTTTAGGAAAACACTTGTCAAGACAAGAAAAAATCTCCCAATATCACAAATGAAGGCGGACTTCAATCAACAAACAAAGCACAAATGTCTAAGATTTATTTTCAACAAAATTTCTTTATTTTTTAATTGACTAGCTTTTGGTTCCTTTGGAGAGCTGATTCTATGCACCAATAATTTAGGTGTGATAATAAATAAATGCAAGACAAATCATACAGCACTGCACGTACAAAGGATAATTAATGAACTAACTAAAAACTTATATATTGAAGTTGATAATTCTGGCTTGTATTTTAAACAGTTGGGTTTGTGATTACAGATTAAACTTATTAGAATTGGGTTAATCAGGTTTTTGATGGCATAGTCTTATAGCAACTTCAAAACTCTTCCAAATTTGCTTTCTGGTCGATTATTGAATCACACCCAACTTTAGCAGGTATGTGCTTTATGCCACTGGGGCGTCAACTCAATGCCAATTGACTTTTATGACACGCATTTAAAATTGGTCAGCCTTTTTTAAACATGCCTGTCATGTCATTCATGACAAACCATCCACTCAAAATTGATGGAATGCATCTGAAGGAAACTAATTTTAATATTAAATATAATAGTTCTGTAGGCTTTTCACCAAATCTCAAGGATTCAATAATATTTCAATATATAAAATTTAATTTCAAAGTGGTGTATATATATATATATATATATATATATATATATATATATATATATCCAAGGGATATCATAACAAACCATCCACTCAAAATTGATGGAATGCATCTGAAGGAAACTAATTTTAATATTAAACATAAAACTTCTGTAGGCTTTTCCCCAAATCTCAAGGATTCAATAATATTTCAGAACCAAGTAAATGATGGTAATATGCTCATTTAAACTTCAATACATATGGTATTCTTGTTTTTACAGGGCCACCATATTCAGATGGAAGCCTTGCTTAAGGTTTAATTGATAGACATCAGGAAGGGTGGAATCATATGAGAGAATTTTTTATTTTAATTTTCATCTAAAATAAATACAAAAGCTGTAGACACTAGAGGGTCGGAGATACACATGAAACTTACAGTCAAGTTTTTCGAAGAATGTGATTTTAAATACCATGCGATATTTCTTTCATCCAACAAAAACTTACTGCATTTGCAGATCACAGGCTATCTAGCTTTATGATAAACTGCATTTTGATAAGTATGAAGTTCATCCTGATAAAACATCATAATAAAGCTGCATTTTGTTCTACCATACATCATTATCCCAAAGAGAACTGGAATCTTGAAGAAAAGGACTTTATGTTCAAATGTTCATAAGAATTCATCAAGATGTTTGCCTGCAAAGCCAGGCCAAGATTACAGAGCTCAGGATGATCCTAATTCCAGCATATCTGGTTTAAGAAGAGAACTCAGGTTTGCAAATTCTGTCTCAAGTTCATGATATTCAGCCAATTTAACATTAAATTTTTTATTAGATTTCTCTAAAGCTGTCTTAGTTCGTTTGATTTCATCTTCCAGTTTCTTCTTCTCTGTCACTTTCTGGTTTAATGTTTCCTCAATCAAAAGACAATATTGATTGAGTGAGGTTGTTTGTTTCGAAGAGGTCGTTGGAAACCTCACAGCAACTTCCTCCCTGTTCAATAGTAAAAAAACCATGTCAATAGTAACCCAAAATCTGATCTGCTACAATATTCTTCCAGAAACATGTTCAATGTCAAACCATAAAATAAACACAATTAATATCCAAAAGTGGTGAATACAAAGGAAAAATAATTTGTAAGACATGGAATCGTTACTGACAAAAATGTGATTCATTTGAAGCATTAAGACAGGCTTTCTCACCAGAAATCTACATGGCATTGATTGAAATGTCATTCTAAAATTTCAATAAATGCTTATTTCTAAACAAACTTCATCTCTAGTGAGTACATAATTTACACTATGAAATAATGTCAAAATCATCATCTCTTCCCCATGATATGCTTTAGTTGTATGTCACTAGCAAGAAGACATAGTTTGTGATATTGGATTCGCTTATTACAAAATTCATAGTTCACATTTCAGCTTACTTGAGGCTCTTTAGCCAGTACAAAATACGTAAGTTCCATTATGCACAATCCTAGGCTTTGTCCCTATCTAAATCAGGCAAACCATTAGTGTCAATATAGATTCCTTCAGAACGAACTTATGATCTCCATCCACAACCTATGGCAAAGATTGTCCAACATAGAACTCTCTATTTTTGGTGCTGACAAAAACTTTGTTCCTTTTGTTGATTCTAGTCAATCCCTTTTTTAGGTTGCCTTAATCCACTTTATGCAATCATCCTTTCTCCATTGGACGACTCCTATCAAAAAACTTAACTTTTGGCTCCCATTCCTCTATTTAGGCCTCTTCATTCATCTCTTTAACACACAACCTCCAATATGGAGTACTCACACCAACACCATTAGGCCTACTCATACTCAAATAAACTTCGCGACTGTTTGCATGCAGAAAATTTTAAAATACATTTTGTACTCACCTTAAGCTACACGAGAAAATCAAATTACATGATCAGATAAGCCAATCCTTACACAACCCCATCCCGTATACCAAAATACCATTAAAATAAACACTTCCATGTGGGGAAATTTTATCTACCCTGTTTAAACTCAAGCAAAAAAATTGAAGGAATGTTCATTTAAACACAAAACATCTGAACAAGTAGTTACCTGTTTCCACACTCAATAACGCCTCTCTGCCTAAGCATGCCTCCATCTAATGAGATAGCACCGTCTTGTATACAAGAGATAGCTTGTATCATGTGATTCCTTGTTTCATATACTTGCACGTAAGAAAGAAGATTAAAAAATAATGTTTCCCTCAAACCAACCCCTGGGTCAGCTGACAAATATAGGTTCTCGGCATCCAATTTTATAAGATTTACAGCATAGCCAATGAACCCCGCAGGGAGACTGCCAGAAGATAATTTTGGATTCTCTATAATCAACTGCTTCTGTGGATCATCAGACTTGAAAGCCCCCTCATAACACCTGCAATCAGCCATCAGCTTATCCGTGCTGCTCAATAATGTACAAAGTTATTAAAAAATAAATAAATAAATAAACCCTTTCACAAAATATTTTTTGCATATTCTGAAATTGTAAAAATGTAGCAGACATATTCAAAATTATGTCTACTTCTTAACAATTGTTTCTTCCTTTTATTTCTGGTATTTTCTGCTTTTGCATTGCATTTTAATGCACTTTAATAGAATATTTCCTCACCTTAAGTCCTCAAGGCATATGACACGGAACCTGCCATCAATATGCTTATGTTGTGTATTTGCTATACCATGAATGCCAGATAATGATATTAGTTTTCCTGTAGAATCATGCACTTCAAGCTGTCCAACCCCTTTCCGAGACTTGCAAACAATGGCCAGCATATTTTCTTTTCCCAAATACTCAGATACTGCCCTGTAATTTCAATTCACAAACCATAAATAATTTCATTGCTTGCATATATAATGTAATTAAAGTGATCAACCACAAACACAATCTTACCGACTTAGTAGATCACTCTCTACTTTTCCTAACAATGCAACAACTCCAATCACATCTGAAAAAATTGGTGGCTCATAGGACTTAAGTTGATGGCTACTAACTAGCTCAACCCATGCAGCAGCTGCACTATTTCTCTGTCTTCTGATTTCTTCCATGGTTTGTTCAACTCTATGGAAGCCTTGATTTGATTTTATTTTTTCATCACCTTTCGAACCACTAGTCAATCTACAATTCAATTCCTCAATTTCACCTGTTTCACACGACAGCAACTGCATATTTCAAGAGAAAAAACGAGCAATAAAAATAATTTATTTCATGGTAGCCTTTTTCTTGTCAATATAATTTAGAAGTCATCCAAATGAGAGTAGATTACCAACCTTCCAAGACAGACACAGATTTTTCTAGTGCACGCAATTTCTCTTCATACTGTCCTACTTTAGCTCCACGTCGTTTCAAATCCTCATCCCATTTCTGCAGAAAGAAATGCAAAACCAGAACTCATTTCTCTCATGTAGTTTTGGGGAAGGAATAATTCCAAGCCTGAAATAGTTAGGCCTCTATTTGAAATACTCCAACATAGATAACTCCAAACAGTGTTTACAAAACTTGATCAACAAAGATAAAGAAAATTGATTGCATAGATTGAGAGTCCAATGTTGATTAAAGGTGCACCTGGGACCCTGCGTATAGCAACCAGTGGAACAAAGATCCTCAAGTGCCCAAAATTGTAAAATCGGTACAAGATTTAACAAACAAATTTTTGGAATAGAAAACAACAGTAGCAGATGGAAGAAAAATTGTTTGACACATATGATGAGCTCCATTCACTTCATGCCTTAAGTTGTGATAAGGAAAATTTTAAAACTTGGTAGGTCACAAGCAAAGATCATACTTTCAGGTTGCCTCTAAAAAAGTTATGGGAACATAGTCTTAATTGTAGATAGAGGAGCAGAGGTGAGCATATCACTTCACAAGTAAATTCTTCACATCAGCAGTGTCTCACAATGCAAATAGTTCAGTGTTTGACTGGAACCTCAGATTCTTGGAATATGCCTGAAAAGATTCAGCATACCACAATATAAGACATCTCTGCATGAACTATCATCCTAATTGTTCGTCCTATCATTTTGTCATGTTCGTCTGTCAAATATAGTCTAAAATTTTTGCATCTCAGTTATCATTGAAGGGACTTCTAATCAAATCATGGTCACACTAATACATGCCATAAAGCTTATTATCATAATCAATCACATAAACGTGTAGAACTTGATAGTGTTCATGACAAGTAGTTTTCAAGTTTCATTGTGAACAATCACCCTACGCTGCCCAAGTTTTGTGGAAACCATAGTTGGAAAACTCGTACTCGGCAAAAACTCGCCAAGTCCAAAAAACTAAATTAGGCAAAAAACTCAACAACTTAAAAGATTGCTTAAATTCATTAGAAATGTTTACCGCCTAAGTGGTCTAATTGGTTTCATACAGAGTAACTGAGAAAGATATTTGCATTATCACAGTGTACTGGAATAAATTACATTGTACGAGAATAACAAACAGAATTGGTACTCAAAATATCAGCTACATATATTAACTCAGAACTGCAAGTACAATCCCCATCCCAAAAACTCCATCCCCATACAATGGCGTGACAAGTACATATATAGTTTGTCAGACGGTTGCCAACCATTGCCAACCAACGTACTGATTGGGAGTAACTACTCGCCGAAACTAAAACATAAACATACTTCCCGAAACCACTAACAAAACATATTTTGCCAAAAGTACTAAACTATGAAAAGTACACCTAACATCATCCCCCCCAAAAAACTTGTCGTCTTCCAGACGACTACAAACAAGAGCCCAAATTAACTAGGAAGTAGGAGGGTCAGTGGACATCCCTGGAGGTGTGGATACCGTCCGTGCTGAACTAGGAGTCCCCTGCTGAGGTTGAACCAACCACCGAAGCCTGTAAACCTCCTCAGTCCTTTGTTTCAGATGTGTTGAGGCAACGATATGCTTGTCTCTGGTGAGACGTACCATCTAGACAACCTCGGCCAACTGTTGTTTTGTTTTCTCCTGTGTCGCCTGAGATTCGGCCAACTCCTTCCTTGTGGTTTCTAGTTCTGCTCTGAGTGCCTCGGTCTTGTTCCTTTCTAACTGTGTGAGCTCAGCTTCCTGTGCCAGCTGTCGTTGGAAGTGCACCTGTTGTTCATCCATTTTCTCCCTCAGCTCCTTGCTGATAACTGCAGCCTCCTCCAGTCTTTTATTGCATTGTGTTGTTTTCTAGAAGCCCTCCTGTCTAGCATAATATAATGCTCGGAACAAATCCTCAATACTATGGAGAGTTGCCAATGGCTCACTGTCGACATCTCCTACTCCCAAGACCGGTCTCTCCGGTTTCCATGCCCGCTGCATCTCCTCAGTAATCACTCCCGACCAACCTTTATTCCAGAATACCCGTACAAACTCCATCTCAGCATTCTTGGCAAAATGTTCAATTCTTTGTACCTCTGCACATATTACTGGCAAAGAGTATTGGGGGTTGACTCGGGCAGCAATATCAGATACCCTCTGAAGGATGGTTCCCATAGACCCTAAATCCTGTGCATACCTGAGAATGGTGCTGAGTGGGTCACTCTCATCTGGCTCACCCATGTGTACTGTCAACCCAGCTGGCTCAGCCGAGCTAGAAGTATTTTCTGTATCCTTAGCACTGTCTGTCATACTGGTGCCTTCCTCCCCTGAGCTATCTGTCGCTGTTCCGTCCTCCTTTGCTTCTGAGTCACTAATCATTATGGCAACATCAACTGCTTTCTCCTCCTCTGACTGTACCGTCTCACCTTCAAGTGCAAGTGGCGGTAAAAGAGATCTAGCCGGGCTTAGAGGAGGAATGTCTGCCAACTCTGAAGGCATGCCTAGTTGCTGAAGCCAAGCATCTACCTATACTGAGCTATCTGCATGTGCCATGCTCTCTGGAGATCTAGTCTCGAATGGAGTAATCTGCCTTGATGGGATAGGAGCTGGTACGGTGTTATCTCCCTTCATCCTCATGCCCTGACCCCATGAGACATGCGTGGTACTAGGCCAAACTGGAATCTCCGCTTGGGTGCATGTGTCTAAGTGCAAGTGTGCATGCTTCTTTGCTAGTGAAAAATCCCATCTGTTCTCCCCTACTGGTACTATAGGACTGGGGCTAGCAGGGTTGCCAGGAGTGGCTGAGGCAGACGAGGCCTCAATGCAATCCTCCTCAGCACCTTGTGCGCTATATGAAGCCTCCGACAAAGTCTCAGGTAACTCCCGCTGCTTTCTCTTTTTGTTGCTCCATGACTCCTCTCCCTTCCCACCTTGTGCAGGAGCCTTCAGGTTTGTCCATCTGAAGACGGTCGGCCATGTGGGGTCGTACTGCTCATCTGGCTGAAATGGAGCTCGCGCCAATGAGGGGACGTGAGTGCAGATGGCGTCCAAGGACAACGCAATGGCCTGCTGAGTCATGTAGAATGACTTGTGAGTCATTTTCATGAACTCGTGAATCCTGTCGGAGAGAACTGCTGCCCAGTTGCACATTGCACCCTGGCTAAGGCCAATCATATAATCCGACATCCAAAATGGAATGTCTGACGAGCGTGAGGCTCCCATCAACCACCCACTAATGACATCCATTATGCACCGCCATTCTTCATTCGCCAAGTGATCTCGGCGAAGTCTTCTATTCCCTGCAGCCTTCAATTGATTCTTTTCTTTCTCACTTAGGTCTGGTCTGCAAACCTTTGCCATAATGCTGTCCTTGTGTCTTACAGTCATTTTCTGTTTGCCGACTATAAATCCTTGGCGCGGTACACCCATCACTCTTTCGAAATCCTGTGGCGAGAATGTGATTTTGACCGATACATTCATAAATCTGATGATTGTGTGTTTTGCTCGGGGGTTGTAATTCGCCACCATGTTCTTCAATATTGCCTCAAACTCTCTGAAATTAAAATAGGGCATTTGTATTACCTTGTCCACTTGTGCCTTCTGCAGTGCTCTCTTGAGAGGATGATCGTCAACATGGCTATTCCACCACTGTTTACATTCGCTGGCCGTAAGACTTTCCCACTGCAAGGAATCCACTGTGATTTTTTCCTTGTCTTTCCCTTTCCCTTTCGGCTACTTCTTCTGCGCTGACGAACCCATGTCAATTTGTGGTGTCTGTGTTGGCTTTTCTTCAACAATTAATTTCGCTGCCATCTTTCTGTCTTCCGCCCGTCCTGATGTCTAAATTTGTTTTCCTCTGCTTTCTACTCTAGTGACCCTGTTGGCCGGCGAGAATGACATTCTGACCTCTTTTATGCTTCAATTGTGACCGTTATTTTTCCTTCACACCTGGATTGTACCATCTTGAACTTGTCTGGTCAGCCTGTAGTGGAATCTGCACGCAGCCAAGGAGTCCCAGGAAATCCCGTACGGTCAACCAGCACTCATGGAATCCGTACGAATTGAACAACTCCTTAGTACGGTGGTAGGCTGCAGGAGACGTACGGTAGAACACCATACAGTCACAGGTCTATTCTTCATACGGCCTCCTCTCCACTTGCCGTAAGGCCTCTTGCAATTTCCGTACGGTGATTCTCTTCCAATTTTCGTACGACCTCTGCAAATTTCCGTACGAGTTTTCAATGCTTCGTACGGCCTTCTTCCTCCTTCCGTAAGGCCGGCCTTCTTCGTATGGCCTTCTCCTCTTTCGTACGGCCTTCTTCTCTTTCGTACGGCTTCTTCTGCAAGCTTCCCGTACAGTCTTCTCCTCTTTCGTACGGCTTCTCCATACGGTTTCTTTAACCCTTTCGTACGGTCTATCTTTTATGTCTCTTTTTTTTTCTTTTTTCTTTTTTTTAAATCTTTTAATCTTTTTTGCTTTTTGCCTTTGCTGACCTGACGGTTCCAATTTCATCAAACTCTGCCATCTTCCATTCGCTCTCCCAGTTTTCCCTCTCCTTGTCATTGTCTTTCTCCTCTTTCTCGTCCAGGATCTCGATTTCCGTCAGCTGACGAAAAATGCAGTTTATGTAACCCCTCTGTCTTAGGCAATCGTTGGTGCAACATTTATCAATTTCTTCCAGTTCCCAAATCCGGTCGAATGTCAGGGACTGGTCTCTCACCCATGTCAAGTTCTATCCCATTGGCTCCTGGACCCACTGAAATGTTTTCCCGTCTCTGTTCATCTTCACATTCCCCTTCCTACATCTGTACTTTGCCTTCTAGAGCCGACTCCTTGACATCTATATGTGAGGGAGTCCGACCGGCCAATTTTTCCTTCTTAATTCCCAGACTTCGTCACAGTAGGGTGATCTTTCCACAATGAACATTGCTTCTGCCAAGTGCTTCCTTCTTGCCAGGTCCCGGACCTCCTTTGGTAGTAGGGACTCAAACCTGTCCCGTACCTGGTTGCATTCTCTTATCCAGTTGTTCCATTTTTCTTCCTCTTCCTCCTCTTCTTCTGGGTAATTCTTATTAATCCATTTACCACCATAGTTTTCGTCAATTTGGCCCTCACGAGCTTCCATCTGCACCGGCCTAAGTGCAAAGAATCTCGTTACTGGTTCAAACTGAGTACTTGCAAATACCATCCCATCAACTTTGTTTTCTGTCTCCTCATGTTGTTTGCCTCTTTCCTCCTTTACTCCGTGGTTTGTTAATGCGAATCCCAACATATTGATTTGTATTGTTTCTCTTTTTCTCTCTTTATAAATCTTCAGTTTCGACCCTTTCACTGCTTCTTTGATTGGACTTCCATCGAGATTGTCTAGCTTTATAGCCCCATTGTCCATCAATTCCCGTATTCTGAACGGTCCTAACCACCGGACTTTGAACTTCCCAGGTTTGATTTCGTTACGGCCGTTATATTTCAAAACTAACTGCCCGGGTTGGAATTCCATTTTCCGTAAGTGTTTGTCGTGCCAATACTTCCGGCGTTTCTGCATAATTTCCGTCGACCATTGAGCCAAAATTCTTTTTTCTTCCAATTTATTCAACTGGTACAGTCTTTCCTCCAGGCTCTCCGTATCTCCTAGTCTGTTTTCCACTGCAATTCTCAGACTTGGAACCAGATATTCTGCTGGTACTACCGCTTGTTGTCCATACATCAACTGGAAAGGAGTGTGTCCAGTCATTACTTTATAAGTGGTTCCGTAAGCCCATAACAACGCTAGTAACCTCTCTTCCCAGTCCGATCCTTCGATGCTGCATGACTTGTGGATTACCAATACTAGCACCTTGTTTGTTGCCTCTGCCTGTCCATTTGCCCTTGGATAGTACGGGCTTGATAGGGTGTGCAAGATTTTGAACTCCGTAGTCATAAGTCGGATGACGTGGTTGATGAAATGTCCCCCGCAGTCGCTCGTCAATTGAATCGGAATTCCATATCTCGTCACAATCTGCTCATAGAGAAACTTTGCCGTGCTCAATGCAGTGTTATCCTCCAGTGCCTTTGCTTCAGTCCACTTCGTCAAGTATTCCATAGCCACTATTATGTACCGACATCGGTGTAGTTGACTGACCTTCAGGGGTCCTACAAAATCTAGCCCCCATCTCTCGAAAAGCTCGAGGTTGTGATGGCCAGAGTGGCATATAATCCCTCTTTAGTGGTTTCTCTACCCTCTGACAAGTGTCACATTGAATTACCCATTCTCGGGCATTTGTGTGTAGCGTCGGCCACCATAGGCCGGCGAGTAGGACTTTTCGTGCCATGGCGTCGGGACCCATATGTCCCCCTGCCAGTCCCTCATGGGCTTCTGCCAATACACCCCTTATCTCTTCTTCCATCACACACCTTCGGAGAATTTGATCGAGCCCCATTTTGTAGAGCAGCCCGTTTATCAATTGAAATGTCTTACTCTTGAGTGCAATCTTCCGTCGTTCACTTGTAGACATTTCTAGCGGAAATGTTGAAGTGGACAAGTATTCACCAATTTTCTCGTACCATGGTGGCAGGCAGCTATTTGGAATAGGTGGGCATCCGGAAAGTCTTCATTGACCCCATCTCCTGGTTCTCCTGATTTGATCCTTGATAGCTGGTCGGCAATTACATGGCTTTTTCTTGGTCGTACAATAATGGTGAAAGTAAATTCTTGCAGAAGTAACAACCATCTACTGATTCTGCCTTGAATAATCGGTTTATTGACCAGGTACATTAGAGCTTGATGATCCACATAAAAAGTGAATGGTGTTGCCAAGAGATAATGCCTAAATTTCTGTACGGAGTAGACCATTCCCAAAGCCTCCCTTTCCGTAGTACTGTAATTCTGTTCCGCTTTGGAGAGCAACCGACTGGCAAAGTACACTGGATGATCCAACCCATGAGATCCGACCTATGCAAGAGTGGCACCAATTGCAATGTTTGCACATGGAATTCCTTGTCCCAGTTTGGATAGGCTAGGATAGGTGCACTGATGAGTCTTGTTTTTAGTTCCTCGAATGCTTTCTGTTGTTCCTCCAACCAGACAAACTGCACCCCTTTCCTTGTCAACATGTCCAATGGGTGCAATACCTGAGCAAAATTTTTGATAAATCTCCGGTAGTAACCGACATGGCCGAGGAAAGACTTTATTCCGGTGACATCTCCTGGGGCCTCCATTTCTACAATTACCCAAATCTTGTCCGGGTCTGCTTTTAGTCCTGCTTGGCATACAATATGGCCAAGAAGTTTCCCTTGTGACACCATGAACCGGCACTTCTTCGGGTTTAAGGCCAACCGTGCGGCCTTGCACCGCTCCATGCACTCGGTGAGGGCTTTGAGGTGTGTCTGCTGGTCACTGTAAATTGACCAATCATCGAGGAATGCCTTGAAGTTTCCCACCAACATTTTGTCAAATATGTGTAGGATAATCCTCTGAAAGGTGGTTGGTGCATTGCACAGTCCGAACGGCATTCGGTTGTATGCATATACCCCGTTTTCAATCACAAATGTTGTCTTCAATTTGTCTTCCTCGGCGATGCTGATCTGATTATACTCGGAAAATCCGTCCATAAAGGAATATATTTCGTGACCGGCCACTTCTTCCAAAATGGAGTCTGTGAATGGGATGGGGAAGGGGTCTTTGATTGTTACTGCATTCACACATCTAAAATCCACGCAAATCCTGATTTGTCCCCCTTCCTTCTTAAGTGATATTACAATCGGTGACACCTACTCACTCGTTTCTACCTCAAATATTATTCCTGCCTCAAGCATTTTTTCAATTTCCTCTTGAACTTTTGCCGCGTAGTTCTTATTCATACGATAAGGCCTTTTCCGTACTGGACATGCTCCTGGTATGAGTGGAATTCTGTGGACGCACAGTTCTGGTGGTATCCCCTTCAGGTCCTTGTAGGTCCAGGCAAACACATCTTTGTACTCTAGAAAGATTCTGAACGTTGCTGCCTTGAGTACTGGATTCCAGTCGTCGCCGGCCAGAATTATTTTCGGGTTGCTTTCCTCGCCGAGATTAACTTTCTTCGTTACCGGCTCTTCGTACATAATCTTCTTTTCCGGTTCAAACTAGTGTGCCGGCGTGCTGTCTACTTCTGCATTCCCTTCCTTATATTCCCTGTACGCCACTGGGAACATGTGGGTCACTTCGTCTTTCTGTTCATTCGTCATTCCCGAGCTTTCACCGATTTCTTTTATTGAAATCATGTTGCATTGTGGCGGAAAAAACTCGTAGTCTTCCATCTGCCAATGGAATAGCCCGCTGAATGAATTTGTCTCATCTTTTGAGCATTCCTGTAATTTCAGCACCCCTTCATCATCGGGCTCCATCAGCCCTTTCCCACTTTCTGTCGAGTCCCCTCCATCCAAGTCAGAATCTGACGCCAACTCTTCACTGACGATTTGTGTCCTCAAGTCAATGACAAACTTCTTACGTCCATTTTCTATGGACAGAGTGTTTTTCTTCCAATTGTGGTTCGCCTTGGCGGCTATTAGCCATCCTCGGCCGAGTAATGCATCGTATGATGCATTTTGTGCTGTTATGACTACAAAATTTAACAAGAATTGTTGGGTACCGATTCTTACCTTTTGAGCCATTAGCACTCCCAGCGCCTTGATCCCGTGCTGGTCGGCTCCCACTAACTGGAAGTTTTGTGGTCATAGAGTAGGCTTCCTGAGGCTCTTCCAGGTTTCTTCTGGTAGTACATTTACTCCGGATCCGTCGACTATAGTATTTGTCAAATTCCGTCCAAGGATTTCCATGTGTACTACAGCCGGTTTCTTTCCAGTATCAATCGCCAGCAACCTCGGGTCGAGTACTTGTTCTCCTGTTGGCGATGGTTCTACTATAACATCTTCTGTTGTGTGGGTTTGGTCTTCGTGCGAGTTGTCCTCCATTACCTTGGATATTGCTACTTTTAACTGAGGCAAGCTTTGGACGAGGTCTACCAATTTAATTGGTACAGTAGCTTGCAGTACTTGACTTGTTATGTTCTTGTCCGATTCCGATCATATTGCCTTTTTGTCTAAAGGTCCTCCGTTCGGTTTTCATGGCAGCTTCCACTTCCTTCCGTGCCTCTCGGAGTCTTTCTTTTTCTGTACGGGGATCTGGATAAGTGGCCTTTTTCCACTGTGCTCGGGTGATAGCAAGGACTTCATCATTTCCCTTGAGATTGATAAGGTTCGCCCCTTTCTGCTTCGGACAGTCTTTTTCTTCGTGATCACCAGGCCCACACCACTTGCACAATGCATTTATTCTATTCTAATTCTTGTTCGGGCATTCTCTTGCAAAGTGTCCCCACTCATTGCACTGCCGGCACTGTATCATCGGTCGCCTTTTGCTGTCGTACTGCAATTTGTTTCTAGGTCTGTTATTGGTAAACCTTCTGTTATTCCGGTATCCTCCGAGGGATGCATTCGAACTATTTTGAGGTTTTGGCGGTGTGGTCGGCGGAGTTGATGATTCTCCCTATGTGAACAACACTTGGGTACTTCTTGCTTTCAAGTTAAATGGACATTCCTTGATTGAATGTCCCATTACCTGACAGATGTCACAAAATAACTTTCTCGGGCAGTTTGCTTTTACGTGACCTTCCCCGTTGCACTCAGTGCACCATAGTTCCTGTCCTTCTTTACTTGTCTCTTTATCAGTTTTCAGTTCTTTCATCATGTGGACCATGTCTCTTCTCAATGCCTGAATGGTTTTCAACTCGTTTTCACTGCTGTCGTCCCCCGTACTGTCATCATCTTCAGTTCTTCTCTTACTTCGAGATGATGTTTTGTTTTCACTTTCTATGTCCATCGCCCGATTGTACGCTTCGGCGTACGACGATGGGGGTACCACTTTCATCTTTTTCCTCAATGACGAGACTAGCCCTTCAATGAACCATCTTTTTTTCAGTCCGTCGACTGGCTGAGTTTCCAGTTTCCCGAGTAATTCTTTGAGCCTTCTATTATATGCCCTTACATTCTCATTCTTTCCTTGTTTAGTATTGTAGATTTCCGCTACAATCTCATTGTCGTCTCTGAGAAGTTTAAATTCGTTCTCGAAGGATTTTCTCAGTTCATCCCACGAGGTTTTTTGTGCTGCCCCTAGGTCTATATACCAGTCAATGGCAATACCTCTTAGCGTCGCTGGGAACGCTTTTACCCAATAGTCTTCGTCCTCTTGTCCGTTTGCCACCCATATGGTTTCACAGGTTTTACAGTGCCGAATAAGATCCTCTGACCCATTCCCCATGAATTTTGGCAACTTCTGCCTTTCACTCGCCAGTGGGGTCACCATCTTTTTCCCGAGGTACCCTCTCTGTGTCTTTGACTCGATTGGACTGGTTCTACCGTGTCATTCCGATGTCTTCCCGACACTGCCGGCCACATACGGTTCCTTCTCACTTCCAGTTTCGGCATCCTCTACACTTCGAGTTACCTCTGGCTCTCCTTGGTTTTCCCTCTGTGCAGGGGTCTTGGGCTCAGTTCCTCTATTCCTCGGCCTTTCGTCTGAAATGGACAATGCCACAATCCAACGTATACTATCCTCTAGTTCTTCTGTCAGATTCTCTTTTCCTCTATTTGCCATCGGTGTCCTAAAATTATGTTCATCAACCCCTTGATCTACTTCTTCATGTCGTTCTTTTTCTTTTTCCAAAATCTGTTTCAATCTTTTTCTGCGTTCTTCCTGTTCTTTTAGTCTTAATGATCTTCTCACTATTTCTTCTGGTGTTGCTTGCCCCACTGTTAATTTGTTTTTGTCCTTGTTAAGTTGTATGGGCATTAATTATGCTTATCCTCCTCAGTTGGACGGCGTGCGGCGGCAATCCGTGTCACGTTCCTCCTCCTCTTGTTTCAGTCATTCTTCATACCTCCTGAGTATTTGTTGCCGTCGTAGTTCCCTTTCTCTTTCTTCTCGAAGGTCTTGAAAGGTTATCAGGTTCCTCGCCAGAAGTCGAGGAATGTGGTTCAGAAGGTTGTCCACCTCGCTGTTGACATGCAGGTTTTCTAAAATAATCTCCTCTGGAACCTCTCTACGGATGGATTCGTCTCGCACGAATTGTCCGACTGATAATAACCACAATTTGACTAATTCCTGAGTTACCTCATCTTCCCGACTTCTTGGTTCATTTTCTTCTCTGTCGCTTCCTTCGCGTTCTTCTTGGATTTCGCGTACTCTCTCTTCTACGTGCCTTCTATCTTGTACTTCCTCGCCGGTATCGACCGATTGCTCCATTATGCTGCCATTCTCCCGTCTGGATGTTCACCGGATTCGCTTAGGCAACGGCGCCAAAATGTTTACCGCCTAAGTGGTCTAATTGGTTTCATATAGAGTAACTAAGAAAGATATTTGCATTATCACAGTGTACTAGAATAAATTAGATTGTACGAGAATAACAAACAGAATTGGTACTCAAAATATCAGCTACATATATTAACTCAGAACTGCAAGTACAATCCCCATCCCAAAAACTCCATCCCCATACAATGGCGTGACAAGTACATATATAGTTTGTCCGACGGTTACCAACCGTCGCCAACCAATGTACCGATCGGAGTAACTACTCGCCGAAACTAAAACATAAACATACTTCCCGAAACCACTAACAAAACATATTTTGCCAAAAGTACTAAACTATGAAAAGTACGCCTAACAAGAAACACATGTTTTTTGCAAAATTCAATGACAAGATGTATCCAATGAGTCCATAAATGAGTACAAAAGTGTTTTCTATTAAATTTGATTGATTTGAATGCAAATTGAGTACAAAATCCCATCCTCGTGCGGAATCTTGATGGCTGATACCCTGATACAATAGATCGTTGACAAAATGAATATGGTAAAATTAAAAGTAAATACAATTCCCTAATCTACTGAAAAATATGGGTTTAATTTTTTGGCTCAAGTCCCTTCCAATCACTATCCTACTTGCATCACAGTCTATGTGAAACGCCCTGTCAAAATCCCACAATGCTAAGACTGGTTATTATGTTACTCTCTTTAAGAGCTGAAAACTCTTTTCTATTGTTGTTGTCCACTAAAAGTCACTCCTACCACCATTCCTGGTCTATGTAATAGGTACACAAATGCCACTAAAATTTAGTATAAACTTCATGTACATGCTTGCTAACCAATAGAAACTTCTTGCGTCTGTAATGTCCCCCTTTTCGTGAGCATCAAAGTTCGAAGGGTTAGCCTATCATTTGACCCTCGTAGGCTACTGTGGTGGATTAGAGGATCCAATTTGGGCGTTATGGAGCTCTTCAGGTGGCAGTTGTCAGTGTTTATCTCTCCAGATCCTTCATATGTTCTGAGGCATTGATATTCAGAGGTTTTTGGTTCCATTTTGAGGGACTTACTATTTATAGTAAGTCAGTGGATGTTAGAGAGGGACACTTACTATTTTTAATAAGGCAGTTGGGTGCACAGTGAATACAATGGTTAACTCCCAAGTTCAGACGAAATTGAGAAATAATGATTATTTGTGTAGTTATGTTATTTTAATTATTAATAAAGTGATTACTTTATTAATAATTATTTATAACGTGCAATTATAAAGTTTTAAGTTCACTTTATGTCCAATGGGGCCATGACCCTCAAAAAGGTCACTTAAAGTACATTAAATATTATTATTATTTGAGCGCCCATCCCAAGGGGAAAATAAAATAATTCAAAAATATGATATTCCCCTCAAAAAAAGCAACGCCTCTTGGAGTGTTATAAAAAGAGGAAAAGAGCTTCTTTTGGGATATGCTATCTTCTATTTTTGCTGATATATGCTTGTGAATGACCGCTTTTCTCTAGAAATACTTATTCCAGACTTCCAGGGTGATGCTCCCTTGGAATTACAGGTTGTGGTGATGCTCCCACGCCATATAGATGGATGAAGTGAAGCAGATTTCAACATAGAGCTTCAAAGAATGAGTTTGATGTTGCTAGGGTTTGAAATGTTCAATTAGCAGGTTTATGACAGCCGGGTTTTATTGGAGATTTTTGGCTTGCATGTTGATATTTTGGTGTGCACGTTTGAGGAGTGATGGATTTTTAAGTTGTTTTGCAAATAATCCATCAGGGTATTTGAGCTTTGCAGATTTGACCTATTGGGTGTTGCTACAATTTTCATTTCCAACTAGGGTTTGACATGGGTGCTCACAGAAATCAGTTTTGGCATATGGGTACTGATGCAACGTGGCTGCCATGAGATTGGAATAACACATGCACTTCTGGGTATTCTTCATTTCATTGTATCATTCCAGAAATTATCAATCTTCCTCTCTTGTCAACTCAAATTTTGTAGCAACAAACTCAGAAATGGAAAAAAATGCAAAATATGCATTTGGGTATGTATTGTTCATCAATTATTTCATGTTTTATTGGCAAGATCTTTCTCAAAAACACACATGCAATTCCAAAACTGAAACCCCTTCTGCATCTTCTATCTAGTCTGAAAGACCACATTAATAAAAAATACAAAAAGACACTAAAAAGACAAAAAATTACAACAGAACAGGGCAACATATTACAGTGGGTATCAAAGCTGGTTTTCCTGCCACCCTGTTGGATTACTACTTTGTGCAGCGTTGCATGTCAGAGATTTTCCCTTGTATATCAAAGATTTCAGTTGCATGACAGAACTTTTAGTTGCATGTTAGTACCCAATACTTGCATGTTAGTTTTGAGACTACCCAGATGGTTGCATGTCAGTTTCAAGGGCCGTGCAATAGTTGCATGTGAGTGATCGCATTTGCATGTGAGAGTTGAGACTAAGGGTATAGTTGCATGACAGTGATTAGCATTTGCATGTCAGAATTACAACACTTGGTTTAATTTGTCTTTGAAGTTTTCCAAATCTCAGAACGATGGAAGGAAGATAGCTACCCACTTTCCTTCCGAGGACAACTATGTATGTCTTGTCAACAAAAGATGAAATTTGCACCAGATTTAATGGGTACTGCTCTCTTCCTAAAGAAATTCGAGATGGCCTCACATTTACAATGTTTTTTGGAATACCGGAAGAAGAACAAGATGACTACGTGACAGATGAATCTTTGGCCATGCATGCAACTACCATGGATGAGGTGGTGCATGAAGAAAAAGACAAAACAACTTTGGATCCTAGTTTTAATTCAACTAGTGATTATTCTAATGACTTCCTTAATGATTCCAATGGAGCATATGACTGTGTTGAGTTCACTCATGTATTCTCAGATGAAGAGTTCAAAACTTAAGTGGTTGATGAAGAGAAAACCATACATCATGATAGTGGTATGGCAGAGCTTCAAAATGATAATCACAGCGCTCAAGAAGTTGTTATCAGCCATGATAACAGTTCTGATTTTTATGACAACAGCCTTAATGTCGAGCCTACTCATGAGATAGCAACCATTCCATGTGAGGATAATGGATGTGTGGAGTTCCCTGACATTGACACTCAAGATTTGGGTGTTAAAAATGAATTGTGTGAGGAGGATTGATACCACCACAAGTCTGATTTTTCAAATCAGAAAATAGAAAACAAATCAGAAAATTCATTAGTTGGCAAAAAATCCCAGAATCATTCTTTGGATGGACGTGCAGTTAATATGGAAGAAGTGTGCAATGTTAATGTTCAAACAAATTCTACAGTGTCTTGTGAGCCATCCTTTGAGGTACATAGCAGCAGTACCATTGATGATATTGTGAGTGAAGTTGATAGCACACATGATGCTGCTACTCATATAGTGAGCAATGATGATTCAACCTCATACCATAGTGCAGATTACAAATCAGAAGATTTGTGTGGAGATGATTCGTCACAGGGGTATCATCATTTAGCTGGGCAATTGAAGGTTAATGATAATATGATTGCTATAGCTTTGGAACATTTTGATGTTGCTTGACAGATGTTGGCAACCTATGGTTGGAGTACTCCTGAGACAGATGAGCACGATGGTAGTGGACTTTCCCTTACAGAGTTTTATACACTTAGAGAAGCGATTGGGATAATGAAGAATAATTATTTATTGTTACTATCCCATCGAGATTACCTTCTCAAGTGGGATGGGATATGTTTTAGTGCATTGAAGAGAAAGAAGGAGATTGATGAGCTCACCTATGAGCTTGAGATTGCCATGGACTCTTTGAAGAGCACTCAAGAGGCCCTTCAAGAGGCACAGTTGCGTATAGATACAGACTTCATCACCGTGGAGTTGAGCCTAGCACAAACTTCATCACCGACAGATACAATTTCGATGCCTATAACAGTTATTGGTGATGAGCAAACAACCACGAATAGTGGTGAGGTGCACATTCAGGATGTGGCTACATCCATTACTCTTGCTAGTGCAGTTGACCTAAATGGGATGAGTAAGTACTTGGGTTGAGAGCAACAAAGAACCACATGTTCAATCAGGTTCCCCTGAGGTTAGTTCCATGGTAGGTGGTGCAGGGCAAATTATTGGTAGCTTTTGTGATGCAATGGACTCTCTAGAGAGTTGTGTGACAGTTCACATTACTACTCCATCTTCACAGGAGATATGTAGGGCATCATCTAGTTGGGAGGTTGGTTCTCAAGTTGACTTGTTTCCCTTTCCTAGAAGAAAATCAGCCATTCCATCCCATGCAACTGATTTTGATCAACTACTTGTTGAGCCTCAGAGCTGGAGAGATCAGCTAAAGGTTACAGGAGAGAAGGTTGATTCAACCTTATCTCATTCTGATTGCACTCATAAGTATGTTGAGTACCTTCTTTGGATAGCAGAGTTTGAGGAGAGACGGTATAGGGTTTCAGCTGGTACTCGCATTCATGATTTGTAGTTCATTAGGAGTGCTTTGGAGGAGATAAAATCAAAATATCTCCAATTGTTTCAAGATAGCGAGTATGCTATTGGGTTCGCGGAGAGACTTGGTATTCTTCGGAAAACTGATATAGACTTGGTTATATGGTATGTATATCAGAGTGGAGCAGCAGATTGGCATACAATTACTTGAGGGCAAGCAATCCCAGGAATGGACGACCGTAATGTCCCCTTTTTCGTGAGCATCAGAGTTCAAAGGGTTAGCCCATCATTTGACCCTCGTAGGCTAGTGTGGTGGATTAGAGGGACCAGTTTGGGCATTATGGAGCTCTTCAAGTGGTAGTTGTCAGTGTTTTATCTCTCCAGATCCTTCATATGTTCTGAGGCATTAATATTTAGAGGTTTTTGGTTCTGTTTTGAAGGACTTACTATTTATAGTAAGTCAGTGGATGTTAGAATGGGACCTTTACTATTTTTAGTAAGGCAATTGGGTGCACAGTGGATACAATGGTTAACTTTCAGGTTAAGACGGAATTGAGACGTGAGCCACCTTCTGATTCCAATGATGAGTGTGTTTCCCATAATTATGATGGTCAACCATTGACAGAGGTAGGAGCATTTTATCTTGACTGCATAGTGAGGAGTGCTCATCACTTCACCTTTAGTCCACACGTTAATGACTTGATTAGGCGTAGGTGTGGATTGGCTCAGAGTTTATACCATCCATTGTGGGATGGGAATTTACCATCTTCAGAAGATGAAACTAGAGGCTGCAAGTACCCGACTCAGTTGTTAGCAGAAGATTACTTGCAGGGTCAACGTTCAGTTTCCCATCATGCTGACATGTATCCGGTTTATAAAGGAGCAACCAAGGGGTCCATATTTTATTCCTTTGACTGGAGACCAACCCAAATCAAAGGCCCATCCCTTGTCCCGAAGAGGTACTCTAGACCCACACGAGACAAGAGCCTATCCATTACTTGATGGTTCTCTTGACCAACACAAGATAATGGGAACGTATCGGTCTTTAGCCGGATGGTACTCTTGACCAACTACGGCATCAACCATGATATCGGTCTTTAGCCAGATGGTACTCCTAACCAACTACGGCATCAACCATGATATCGGTCTTTAGCCGAATGGTACTCTTGACCAACTACGTGATCAACCATGATTATACCTCATTGCTCACCCATATCCCTTCATCTCGATCTTTGGGTTTGGTTGATAAACCATGAGCCACCATCTCTCATCCCACATCTTTCATGGTTAACTAATGTTCTTGTAAGTCATCTTTAACTATCTCATTGCTTGCCATTTACTAAGCAACATATCATTCGCATCAAATAAACATTCTTGTATTGTATGCATCTTTATGATAACATTCTTGTTCTATAATGATCATTTATTATATGATGTGCATATTTACTTTATAGCATTCTTATCCTATGCTAACATTTGCCGGTTCATATGTACATTCATTTTATCCCATGTACATTTCATATTAACATTTTTATATAAATTGAACAAGTTAAATATACATACTTACCTTTTGCTGCTGACTGCTCTTTACTTCCCTTTGAATTACTTGTTGTTCCTTTTTCTTGATCGTGGGTCTGTTGATCTCTTATTTTGTTGGATCTAGGGCATACAACTGAGGGGGGGGTGGGGGGCGGCGGGCGGGTGAATCAGTTGTATAAAAACCTGCTCTTACTTTAGACACTTTATTCTTCTTTGTTAGTTAACAGTATATCAATTAATCATCCATGAAAGCATGATGCACAAACACAAGAGCAGATAAACATCAACACATTGAACACCAAGATTTTGACGTGGAAAACCCGGTTAAGAGAAAAACCACGGGGTGATTAACCCAAGGATTATTCTCTGTTAGAAGAATAAGAAAAGAATGGCACTTGCCAATTAGGGCTCACTGCCCGAGCACACTGCTCACAAAGAGGCCCACTGCCTACAAGGAGACACACTGTCTACAAAATGATAAGAATCACAGTTTTGAACTGGAGAATGACATCTCTACCATGTCCGGATCAGTTCCATTTAAGCCCAAAACCCCTGCTCTGCCTTTCGCACTTTTCTTCGCTACACCACTCTCATCCGCACCAATCCATACACCAAAATGAACTCACAAACCTTTATTTATACAAGACATCGACTTAGGAACAATCATCTAAGTCGGCAATCAACCATAAGAATATCCACAAGATGAATAACACATCCGGTCGGCCACCACAAGAACATTCGCAGGATGAACAACTCATCCGGTCGGCTAGTCGGAACAAGAACTTCATCCGGAAGAATATCTTCAATTCCGGGCTCTACCATCAATGCGGACCAACAACACGACCTCAACATGATCCAAGAATCTTCACAACCCTGCCTAAATGACTAGGTACATCCGCACTTTCTCTACTTACTAGAATCTCTTCTCTTCCTTATCCGGAACTTCAAGAACACAGTCTGTTGCTACTGTCACAATGCAAAAGGTACTTCCGGACCTCAAAATCATACACAACTCGAGATGACACATCACAAGGACATCCCAAATACTCCTTCCAATCTGCAGATTAGGATTATACAATTCCGGACCTCACCGGACCTTTCTATGATCCTCTGTCACCTCTGAATACTTGCCGGAACCGGTTCCACACAGACAGCCACAACTCCTTCAGATCTTCGTGCGGACCTCTGAAATCTTAACTGAAGCATCTCAAGACTCATATCTACAAACCCTTTAATCCGCATCCTCCGGTTCTCATCCTATACAGTACATTTGCCTTCTTCTCATCACTGTTCTTCACTGTTCCTGACTGAGGCTAATTTTTTCAATATCCTCAACACACTGCTCATCCAATCCTTCTTGTCAATGCAATATGAGTATGTTGACATCAATGACAACACTGGTTCACCTCATACTTGCAACATATTTATGATCAATGTCTGTTGTGAATATCCTTATATGTATATTGCTGATTATGTCTACTATATCCTCCCCTTTCTCTTCCCAAAATCTATATCTTTTTATGTGTACCGACGGATGCACCCCTTCATAAATTGTTGCAGCTTTGCATTAGTTTGCAAAGCTTAATAATGATCGCCTTAATACATATTTTGACCGCTGCCTTTAATCTTTTATTAATTGCTGCCTCAAGGATGATTCGCATCATTTCAAAAATAAGATAATTTGTCTTTTGTATAATGTTTGGTCAGATTTATCTTTAATTAAACATTCATTTGCTGCATTATATATATTTTAAGATAAGACAAAAGTCACTTTATAATTATATTTATTTTTATATTATAATAATATTTAAATTGTTAATATTTGTATTTATATTTATATTATTATAATATACATTATATATTATATTATTATAATAATATCTAACTTAAAAATATTTATATTTATATCGATAATTTTTATTATTATTATATAATAATATTTAATATTTATATCTATATTGATAATTATATTTTAATAAATTGTTAGTATAGGGACATGATAGGCCTCCCCTCTTAAAATTGCTTGTCCTCAAGCAATTACAGTGAGTTCTTTCATTGCCTCACGCTACCTTCCGATGTGTTGAGATGAAATCATGGTTTTGATTCAGAATGAACATGCTTTAGTGAAGAGAAAATGATTGTGATTCATGAAAGAGAATTTGTAATCAAAAGAGCATTTGTTTGATGTTTTGAATAATAACGATAGGATGCAAGTATCATAGATTAAGAAGATTTGAGATGTATTCTATCTTTCACCATATCCATTATACATATTTCATGATTCCACTTGGCAGAGGTACACTTGGGTCTACATGTTTATCATACCACTTGCCCAAGGAGAGAGGGTTTATAAAGGAGCAATCGAGGGGTCCATATTTTATTCCTTTGACCGGAGACCAACCCAAATCAAAGGCCCATCCCTTGTCCTGAAGAGGTAGTCTAGACCCACGTGAGACAAGAGCCTATCCATTACTTGATGGTTCTCTTGACCAACACAAGATCATGGGAATGTATCGGTCTTTAGCCGGATGGTACTCTTGACCAACTTAGGCATCAACCATGATGTCAGTCTTTAGCCGGATGGTACTCTTGACCAACTACGGCATAAACCATGATATTGGTCTTTAGCCGGATGGTACTCTTGACCAACTACGGCATCAACCATGATTATACCTCATTGCTCACCCATATCCCTTCATCTCGATCTTTGGGTTTGGTTGATAAACCATGAGCCACCATCTCTCATCCCACATCTTTCATGGTTAAGTAATGTTCTTGTTAAGTCATCTTTAACTATCTCATTGCCATTTACTATGCAACATATCATTCTCATCAAATAAAAATTCTTGTATTGTATGCATCTTTCTGATAACATTCTTGTTCTATAATGATCATTTATTCTATGATGTGCATATTTACTTTACAGCATTCTTATCCTATGCTAAGATTTGCTGGTTCATATGTACATTCATTTTATCCCATATACATTTCATATTAACATTTTTATACAAATTGAACAAGTTAAATATACATATTTACCTTTTGTTGCTGACTGCTCTTTACTTCCCTCTGAATTACTTTTTGTTCCCTTTTCCTGATCGTGGGTCTGCTGATCTCTTATTTATAATTGATGTCTGCTGTGAATATCCTTATATGTATATTGCTGATTATGTCTATTATATCCTCCCCTTTCTCTTCTCAAAATCTATATCTTTTTATGTGTACCGACAGATGCACCCCTTCATAAATTGTTGCAGCTTTGGATTAGTTTGCAAAGCTTAATAATGATCGCCTTAATACATATTTTGACCGCTGCCTTTAGTCTTTTACTAATCGCTGCCTCAAGGATGATTCGCATCATTTCAAAAATAAGATAATTTGTCTTTTGTCTAATGTTTGGTCAGATTTATCTTTAATTAAACATTCATTTGCTACATTATATATATTTTAAGATAATCACTTTATAATTATATTTATTTTTATATTATATAATATACCTTATATATTATATTATTATAATAATATCTAAATTAATAATATTTATACTTATATAGATAATTTTTATTATTATTATATATTTAATATTTATATTTATATTGATAATTATATTATTATATAATAATAATAATAATATATAATATTTGTATTTGTATTGATAAATATATTTTAATGTCATTCATATGAATAATGCATAATTGATTCTATTATAAATCGTTAGTATAGGGACATGACATTTGGGATCTAGGTATTGACATGGATGTTGCTTTGGTACTCAGTGATCGTGGAGAGTTGCTTCAGGGGATATGGTTTTATGGTATGTATATTAGAGTGGAGCAGCAGATTGGCATACAACTGCTTGAGGGCAAGCAATCCCAGGAATGGAGGACTGTAATGTCCCCTTTTTCGTGAGCATCAGAGTTCGAAGGGTTAGCCTATCATTTGACCCTCGTAAGCTAGTGTGGTGGATTAGAGGGCCCAGTTTGGGCATTATGGAGCTCTTCAAGTGGCAGTTGTCAGTGTTTTATCTCTCCAGATCCTTCATATGTTTTGAGGCATTGATATTTAGAGGTTTTTGGTTCCGTATTGTGTGACTTACTATTTATAGTGATTCAGCGGATGTTAGAATAGGACCTTTTCTATTTTTTAGTAAGGAAGTTGGTTTCACAATGGATACAATGGTTAACTTCTAGGTTCGGAATTGAGAAATAATGATTATTTGTGGAGTTATGTTATTTTAATTAATAATAAAGTGATTACTTTATTAATAATTATTTAAAAAGTGCAATTATAAAGTTTTAAGTTCACTTTATGTCCAATGGGGCCATGACCCTCAAAAAAGTCACTTAAAGTACATTAAATATTATTGTTATTTGAGCACCCATCCCAAGGGGAAAAGAAAGTAATTCAAAAATATAATATTCCCCTCAAAAAAGGCAACGCCTCTTGGAGTGTTATAAAAAGAGGAAAAGAGCTTCTTTTGGGATATGCTATCTTCTATTTTTGCTAATATATGCTCTGAATGACCTCTTTTCTCTGGAAATGCTTATTCTAGACTTCCAAGGTGATGGTCCCTTCAAATTATAGGTTGTGGTGATCCTCCCACACCATATAGATGGATGAAGTCAAACAGATTTCGTTACAGAGCTTCAAAGATTGAGTTTGATGTTGCTAGGGTTTGAAATGTTCAATTTGCAGGTTTATAACAGCGAGGTTTTATTGGAGATTTTTGGCTTGCATGTTGATATTTTGGTGTGCATGTTTGAGGACTGATGGATTTTGAGGTTGTGTTGCAAATAATCCATCTGGGTAATTGAGTTTTGTAGATTTCAGCTATTGGGTGTTGCTACAATTTTCAATTCTAACTATGGTTTGACATGGGTGCTCATAGAAATCAGTTTTGGCATATGGGTATTGATGCAAAGTGGCTGCCATGAGGTTGGAATAACACATGCACTTCTAGGTATTCTTCATTTCGTTGTATGATTCCAGAAACTATCAATCTTCCTCTCTTGTCAACTCAAAATTTGTAGCAGCGAACTCAAAAATGGAAAAAGATGCACAATATGCATTTGAGTATGTATTTCCAAGTTTGCAATGTGTTCATTTTTATTTCTAGTTCATTGTTCATCAATTATTTCATGTTTTTATGGCAAGATTTTATTGAAAAATACACATGCAATTCCAAAACTGAAACCCCTTTTGCATCTTCTGTCTAGTCTGAAAGACCACATTAATAAAAAATACAAAAACACACTAAAAAGACAAAAAAAAATTACAGCAGAACATGGCAGCATATTACAGCCTCAAATGTACTTTTTGGAGATAGCCACTCTACAATGACTTTTACCTTTTCTAGATCCATTACTTCTAACATTCATCACAATATATATAATGTTATATATATATGTACTTTTTGGAGAGAGCCACTCTACAATGACTTTTACCTTTTCTAGATCCATTACTTCTAACATTCATCACAATATATATAATGTTATATATATATATATATATATATATATATTAAAAGAATACTTACTTCGCTGCAATTTATTATTTGAATCTAATTTTCCAGAAATCAGAATTATTGATTGTTTATTTTTATTTTTCCTTTTTCTCCACCGATGCCTTTTGGAGAGAGAGAAGTCCCTTTTAAATATTCTAAAAGATGCTTTCCTTTATGGAAAGTCATGTCTCCTCTTAGAATCACACTTGTTGCCTTTGATCGTGCCTTTTTTAGGAGCGCTGACTGCCCATTTAAGGAAGGCTGAATATATATATGTACTTTATAATGTATGCTCTATAATAATATTTAGAATATTAGTATTTTATATTAATAGTTATGTTTATGGTTATACTTATTTATTATATATTTTATATTAAAATATTATTATTATTATAATATATTTTATGTTTATATTTATATATATTATATATTATATTTAATAATATATTATATTATATTATTGTTATAATTATAATAATATCTAAATTAATATTTATATTTTTATGTTTATTATTTTATAAATACAATAAACAATATTATACAATTATCATTTTCAAGAAAGTAATTTTATCATATATCATGATGTTTTAAATCTTTAACTTAAACTATATCTTAATATCGGGATATGACACTCATGATCCTAACCTTTCTTCAATGGTGACTTCCGATTTTTCTTTCATTTTCATCAATTTTCTGATGTAATCATATAGATCCTCCTTTCCCGGATTTCCATCTTCAAGAACCTTCAAATGAAATTGAAAAGAAGTAGCTAGCTTGAAATCAATTGATAAAGCATTGTATTATTCAATGATTTGTGTAGCTTCTTAATGTTCATCTTTCCATATGTTCGGTTGGTCCATGATGTGAAAATCATTATCATCATAGTCGCTCCCGTCCGGCTTCATATATTGAGATAGGAATGATTTGAAGCTTCTTATGCTTTTGTCAATTTCTTCCAACATCTTCCTTGTGTCATCCATGGCAACATGTAGACCCGCAGGCTTGCAAGATCAAGCATCTGATACCACTGTAATATCCCAAATGGGGGATATTCTGAACAATTTTGTATGTTCGGCTTTTCTAAAGGAATTTTCTGATTTTACTAATTTAAATTCTGCCCTAATTTCTGCACTTTAGTTTTCTGTTCAAACCCTAACTTCTAAAATAAAAATCAGACTGGAAATACCAACTAGGGCAGGCCATAAAACACTTTAAAACACCATGAATTTGCCATAGACATAATCAATCATAATGTACTTGCATTTCACCATTATAAGAACATTAAACCCACTCCATTCAACCAACACACATAACTGAAATGAAAGTAGAAGTCTGCTGCTATAAACTGGGTATGAAATGTCTTCAAATAAATCAATAGATATAGGCTAACACATGACAAATAGCCCAGAAAATTTCTACCCTAAATTCATAAACAAAATAACAATTTCTTCTTCTAACCTTCTATCACAAATGAGTCTCCAATCACTCAAACATGTGGCGCACAGGTCTGCTGGTATGCTGCTCTGAAAAGGATGGAAAAATGGCACAAAGATGCTCACAAACCAAGCCCAAAATGACTCCCAAGCGTGGCACTCCAAGAGAGGGTTGAACCCTGGGTATTATCCCACATAACCAACCAAAGAGAGGCTTTCAAATCTGCTCCACAAGTCTGCTCCAAAAATGATGAAGTGCAAATGAATCCCCATCACGGAATCCTCACAAGAAGAGCTAGGTTTTCGTTCAACTCATCCAAGGTACATGAGGTTTTCATCCTAAGACCTTTACTAGAGATAAACTCCAAAGATGAATGAGAGAATGATTGATTGATGATGAAATGTCACCAAAACATCTTCTATTTATACATTCACCCTCAATACATGCTGGCCAACCTAGGTACTTTTTCCATTATTTTTTATTGAATTTTCTTCTCAAAGTGGTCAACCATCCTCAAGACCCACAAGCACCATAATAAATCCAAAAAGATGTGAATTTATTATAATTTATTCTTTTGTCATGTTATCTCCAAGCGCCAAAGTAAGATGATAGCTATTATTCATTTCTCCATCACAAGTCGTCCCAAATTAAAGTGCAAAGATAATCTCCTCAATGTTGGCACATACATGCATAAGATCCATATCAATGTGGCATCAATCATAGGATAACTACAACTTCTTCTTAGCATAACCATGACAAGTCTTCATACTCCTAATCCAACAAGATGACCAAACTCCATACTAGCAACTTTTCCAAGTGGTTCACTCCTATGGTAGAAGTATATATTAAGTGAAAGGAACATATCCATACCAATAGGAAAATATACCGAGACATTTCCAACCCACCATGTATCATCCAAACATCTCGGAGAGTGAAAACCAACTCCTCTGTTCTCCAATGGTGACCATTCCAAAAATGGTGACATTACAGTCCTCCCCTCTTGGAATTGCTTGTCCTCAAGCAATGACATAGATAATAACGTTATTTAAATTTTACTCTTTTGAATGTTCAGTGATGTTTTAAGGATTAAATGATACAACTAAAAAGCTATAAAACATATTTTTAATATGTATATGAGAAAATTTTGATCTCCAAGAAAAGCACCCCCTGTCCCACCATTGCGGAAATTCAAAAAAATATAGAATATACCAACCACTCAACAGTGTATTATCAGCTCATTTGATCACTTATTAAATCTAACTCTAATTATATCTTATTAAATCTAAATTTAATTATATAAAGTATAGTCTCTTAGATCCCTTCACAACCTAAACTTTTTCCAAGATAAAATAAGTGTTGGTTCATTTGATCACTCCTTAAATCTAGCTCTCTCATTTTACAAAGGATAATTTTCTAGAACCCTTCACAACCTATATTATTTCCAAGATAAAATAAGTTTAACAAATGGTCATTATATATCCCAAAAATTCTGTGCTAATTCACAGCTGCGTAAATGGCCCGTACCAACAGATCTACCCAGATACAATGAAAAGTACTGGATAATTCACTTTTACATAGATATGTACATACGTTCTTTTAAATACTGTAATCAGCAATATGCATGCATACATGTATGTGCGTATTAGACACATAACTAGAATGCAAGAATATATGTCTAGATGCTCGCATGCTCTAGTCAAAAAGCAATGAAAGCTGTTGGTCATAAAGTTTTTCAAAAAATGTTAACTGGATAATTCACTTCTACATAGATATGTACATACGTTCTTTTACATACTGTAATTAGCAATATGCATGCATACATGTATGTGCGTATTAGACACATAACTAGAATGCAAGAATATATGTCTAGATGTTCGCATGCTCTAGTCAAAAGCAATGAAAGCTGTTGGTCATAAAGTTTTTCAAAAAATGTCAACTGCTTTTAAATGTTTAGTTCCAGGGAGAGAACCAATCATAACTCACCTTTAAGTTGTTTAAAAGAGATTTGCCATGTGACCTCATCTTTGAATCTACAGTCATTTGATCACTTGGACACAGCTCTGATTTTGCAGATTCATCCAAAGCCTGATATACTGCACCATCGTCAAATGCTTGCTCAGGAAACATAACCATCGCTAATGGTCGACAAGGAAGAAGCACAATCTACAAAGACAAAGTATTACACTGTTACACAAGAAGCTCTAATCTACAAACTGTTAAATAAGATGACACAGTAGAAACTTATTTTTGAACTACATATATATTGGCTGTAACCCTTAGAACCTTAAAATGCACACGAAGTTCTGGATGGAATGAATGGTAAGCATCAAACTCTAAAGTCCCAGGTTCTGCTGGCAATGGCAATTTGCGAACAGTACATATCCCCTTTCTGAAGGGATATTGAATTCCGTCTTGTGTAGACAAATCAATCAACAATGAATGTTGGCGACCATTCATTTCTTCATCAATATGTCCCTTTTCATCAAAAATTCCAAAGACAAGACTGTCTATGGTAGAACCCGCATGACATTCCTCTGGAATCTGCATTTTATACCAATTACTGAACATATTGAGGAAATAAATATACCAGTTCAAAAAAAATTATCATCACCAAAAACCAGCTTTATGGACTCACGGAACTAACAGGAAAAGACAAGTCTATTTCAACTAATATATTATTATATAAAGAAATAGATGATAATTACGGTTTCTGGCAATCTCATACCGTAGACATCACTTTCAGTTCCCTAATTAGAATTTGAAAGCATTTCTCAAGTAACATCTGAGAGTCTGAACAAACACGAATATAACCTGCAAAAATAAGCCTTTAATTATAAAATGAAATGTATGCAGTATACAAAATTAGAAACCAAAAGCAGCTACAAATTAATTGTCAAAACTCATTTCCTAACTAAGGCCTTATTATCTGCAAACTATATTACATACATTCAGAAATATAAGATATGCATCAAGGTGAATAAGCAAATCAATTATCAAATGTCAGTGTACAAAGAGACACATATGATAATAAAACAATAAAGATAGAATCCTTTTGCTTATAACTCAGAAACACAACCATATTGCCATATGACAAGGTTAACAGAACCCAAAAACTTGTGTGCATAAAGTAAGGGCACATTTTTCTTACTTGCAAAGCTTATAACGGGAGTATGGGGATTGGAAGTTCAGTTTATTCCTGAACTTTCTTACGTGGTCATACTCAAAGGAGCTATAAATTTGAAGCAATTTACATAAGGTAAACTAAAAACACCCCATTGTTGTTACAAGAAGTGTCTGATATGCCAAACTGGCATTCTGGATAGAATGACGATAAAATATTACATTTATCTTTACTTGTCCGTGTCAGGCTGTATAGACATATATACATGAGATATTTTAAGATATTAGAAAATTTGGGGGGAAAAAATTGTGTCATATCCCTCTTCCGACCTGCTCTCATTTCTGATATTTTTTATAGCTCAATTTAATATTCAGTTACTGCTGTAATCATAGATTATGTTGATTAACTTATTGCAGGTCTGATTTCTGTTGTATTAAGATTTAAATTATATCTTACATTAATATGTGGCACAACAAATGCCTCTAATACAATCTATGGTTGCAGGAATAAGTCGATCCTGATGAAGGTGATAAGAAAACACTTCACATAGGACCACATATTGAAGGAAATGATGAAACACTCAGACAAATGAATTAAATAACAAGTACATTAGGTACCCTAACTTCATAACTCACTATCTCAAAACTCAGTTACTCAACAACATATCTTCACTTCGATTACAATCACAGTACAACTGACCTCCGTAAATAGAGTCACAAAACCAGTGACCTATGAATTACAATCTATGTGGGATAAAGCCACACACCTAACCACAGGAGCATTAAAGAATCATTACACCATGTAATGTCCCCTTCATAGGCCAGCACCTGTGCATCGGGCTAGTCTACTACACGGGTTCCCATAGACTAGTAAGGATGGTTAGGGGACCCACGGTGATGTGTCTCACCCAAGCTCAGTCAGCATTTACAGAGTGATGAGATGCATTCCCTTGGACGGGTTTTCCAGTTGGCACTTTCTGGAGTGAGTTTGGGCCAATTGGCCAAACTTACTATTTTTAGCAGGGGCTCACGGGACTCAGAGAGAGTCGGTGCAACAGTCCTAAATGTTGTCAACGTTCCATTGGCCAACTCAACAGTACTACAGAATGCTTGTGAAGACCGTTTAAAAATAATATTTAATTAATAGATACAATTAAGTTAAATTGAAGATATAACTTAATTTATTTATTAATAAAGTGACTTTGTTATGTTTTGAGGGGTTAATAAAATATTTTAAAGTTCATAAAGTAATACTCTAAGTTAAGTGGGCGCCCAAGGAGGAGATTAAAAGAAATAATAAAATATTGTTTTGTCCAAAAAGAAGGTGTTGGAGGAAAAATGAAGGATATAATAAAAGAAAAGTCTTTTTTGGCTCCTCATTCACTATTGCATTTTCTTCTATGCCTGAGCTTTGTTCTTGTGAGCAAGGGTTTGAACCAGCAAACATTGGAGACGAAAGCCTCCATTGTTTAGAGCACTTGCAAGGTTGGAAGACACTTCCAAGGTGTTGTTTGAGTAGCCTCATTTCAGGGGTTACCATTGAGCTCCATTGAAAGTAACCGGCATTGTCATATAGGAGTTTTCATAGACATATCTTCAGTTTCTTGGCACCATAATTACAGGGGATGTTTGAGGAACATATTGCAAGTTGTAGCTGTGATTTTATAGGAGTTTTGACGTGCATTTAACCTCATATTCTGGCCATACCTTCCCAGGGCAGGGCCGTACCATTTAGTGGAGATTTTGTGGGTTTTCAAATTGTTTTGGGCAGATTGCTTCCTCCCAGCTGAACATGAGGACCTGCAGAGATAAAACAGAGTTATCAGCAATGATTTGAAGGGGTTTTGATGATATTTATATCTGCTACAAACTCTCAGCCGGGCAGTACTATGCATAAGATGAGATGTGGATTTGTGTTGGCTTCACAAAACTATGTTTGATGTATTTTCAGACCTCCATTCGAGGTGTCCAGGGTCATTAACTTCTGTACATTACCTCTGAAGTAATAGATTAAGTCTGAAGGTTATTTGTAAGAGTTTTAAGTTATCTAAACTGCTGTCTCAATCATTTCCAGCCCATGTATTCCTTGGACAGCAAAAGGGGTATGTTGAAACATTGATTTTATAAGCATATCATTCACGGGTATTGCTTATTTATATATTGTAATGCATTTCCATTGAATAGAGGCAACTGGGTATTTCTAGTTCTTGTTATTTTCAAATATATGTACTTGCATGGTGTTATGTCAAAAATGCAAAAAACATAAAACACACCAAGAAATGACTAAACCACAGAAAACAAAAGAGGGCAGAACATTACACACCAAACTTAACTTATAGGCATTTAAGCCCTATAAAGCATAACTGCAATGAAACAATAGCATAAGAATAGTTAAAACATTCCAACATCCCCACTTAATGTGAAATTGGACAATTTACAACACATTTAGTGTAACACGGATACTACATAGACAAGTAAGAGAATGTCATTATGACAACCCCCCTTCATGACAAGCTCTTTGAGTCACAATTGCTCTGAAATTTGATGAACTTATTCTCCATCAAATGCTTGGTGAAAATATCTGCCATTTGATCCTCTGTCCCAACATAGGCAATTGAAATCTTCTAAAACTCCAACAATTCTCAAACCTTATGATACTTGATCTGAGTATGCTTAGTCCTTGCATGAAAGCTCAGATTCTTGGTAGTCTAACAAGCACTCTATTTGTCACAATGAATCATTACATCTTTCAACACATGAGAGTGATCTAGTATCTCTCACAACTCAATGCTCGAGCTAGTCCAATGTACTCAACCTTTGGTGTTGATTCCCCAACATGAGATCAATGATTCTCCCAACATGAAGACATAACATAAGTAGATCTCTTGTCATTAGGATCTCCTACCCAATCTAAATTTGTGTAGCCATGGAGAATGCATTCACCTCCTCACTTCAACTCAAGTCCAAAATCTAGAGTACCCTTCACATATCTCAAAAAATGCTTTGCAGATTTCATGTGACTACTTTGTGAAACATGGCCACTAATACAACAACAAAAGAAATATCATGGCCAATGTGGATAAGATACAACAAACTTCCCACTAGACTCCAACATTCTATAGGATCCGCCTCTTTTGTCCACATATCCTTTGTCAACTTTATACTAAATTTCATTGAGTTTTGTCAACTTTTGCATCCTCCATAATAAATCTCGTCAATAACTAGTTCGCATTCTTTTTGTGCGAGCCAACAAACTTGTCCTACCCCTGCCAAACTTGTAAAGACAGAAACTAGTGAGGCAACCCCAAATCTGTCATCTAATACAATAAGGCTAATTGCTTCTTCGTTTGAATAATCAAATCAACATTTCTCCAGGTTAGAATCAAATCATCGACATTGAGAACAATAATGAGAATTTCCCATTCAATCTTCTAATATACAAATTGGCCTCCATTTTAAAGTTTCTGAAACCAAACTCTTTAAGATATCAAGATATCAACAAATCTTCTCATACCACGCAGAAAGTTCCTATATTCCTCTTCTTCCTTCACAAATTAAAATGGTTGTTGCATGAAGATCTCTTACTTCAAATCACCATGAAGAAATGGACTCTTTACATCCAACTGATGCACCTACCACTTATACTTTTCTGAAACTACAAGAACTATCCTCACTATAGTGAACCTTAAAACTAGTGCAAATATCTCATCATAGTCAACACCTTTAGTATAAGAGAATCCCTTGGCTACAAGTTGAGGTTTGTTTTTTCTCAATTTCCACTTCAAACGTGAGCTTGTTCCTCTAGAAGCACTTGCAAACAACGTGCTTCTTACCTTTCAATAGGTTGCTCAACTCCCAGTTTGATTATTCGTGAGTGAACCATATTTAACATGCATTGCTAATTTCGATGCAGATTGTCGTTAAATTTCCTATACATCTCCAAATTATTAGGTCTTGCACCTTAGCCATCAAAGCATGGTTTGTAAACCGACTTCCTATCTTCCTAGTATCTAACACATCCACTTCCACTAAGACATCATGAACGGTTTGCCTAGTTGATTTTAGGCATTTTGCTACCACTGCTAGAGGCTTTTGGCCTCTACAGTGTAGCCTCTTCCCCTTCTTCAACTTGCTCAATGATTGTGCTTCCATCCACTCTCCACAAGCTCTTAATACTCTTACCACATTGATTCTCCAGTTTTGCCTCAAAGAATTTGGAAGCAAACAATACCTCATCCTATTCCCTTCAACAAGTAAACTCAAGTCTTTCTAGCGAAGTCTTCAATGAAGACAAAAACATACTTCAAACCACTATGTAAATTTACTAGTTGTGGACCCATCAAGTCATTATACACTGACTCAAGCTTCTCTAATCCTCTTCGTGCAATGCTCTTAATAAAAGGTTCTCTATGATGCTTTCCATATACATACCCTTCACAAACAACCTAGGATGCAATGACATGCGAATCACCATACACCATATTATTTAATCTTTGCTTTTTCAAGCGAAGACAATCAGAAGCACTTTAGCCTATTATTTAATTTCCTATATGTTAAAGGGAAAGTTAACGGACATAATTTAGTAATTTAACTTAAATTGTCCTAAAAGTAACTTTATGTTATATTCATACAAAAAAAATTTATGTTTTATTATTAAAAATTTGATTTTAAACAAGGGTCAATAATGTGGCGCTAGGACTGGGATCCAAAAGTAATGTTTATTTAAAAGGTCATTCTAGACACTTCAAAAATAAGTTTTGAAGGGAAATGGGAAAAAGGGAAAATAATATTATATTCCCTCAAACATTCTACAAAAGGAGAGGCCTCGGAAAGAAAAACCATTCCAGTTTATGAAATCAAACCCCCTCTTTCTTGAGATCAAACGTATATTCATCATTTTGCCTAAGGATGAAAACTCTTTTGGCAAATGGATTTGAAAGCAAAACCCCCCCAATCATATGACTAATTCCATCCAGGGATTACCTACGTGCTGCAAAGATTGGAGTTAGAGATGAAACCTCTCATCTCCAATAGAGTGATTCCATTCTAAGGTCACTAGTGTATGAAAAAGATGCAGAAGTATTTTAATTTCAATTGGTTGTGTTGTGTGAAGTTTTCCAAGTTTTGTTGTGGTTTGGTTTAACTTTCAGATTTTGGGTGTTGTGTGTGAGTTTCAGTGTGCTGAAGAAATATCATCATATTCCAAATTTTTCTTAAAGTTTATGTTGTGGAGCATTATTTTCTATCAAACATTTGTTGTTTACATCAAATTTAATTCATCATTGTTGGTCATTACTAGACATACATGTTATATGGAGCCTAATCAGACTTAGAGGTTAAATTTTCCCCACTTTTATCGCTGCAGTTTCCCCCTAAATTATTTAACGGGGGTTTGGGGGCAACGCCCCCAAGACAAGGTCAAGGGGCAGGAAACGACTTTTATTATTTTATAAAGATGTCTGGAGTTATTTTTCTATTGGCCGACATAAAAAACACCCTATTTTGTAACTGACATAAGTCTTCATAAAAATGGCTAAGGGTTAGGGTTTCTGTTGATATTGTATTGTAGCATTTGCAGCGGTATTGAGTTGCAAGGATTGCTGGTTGTAATCGGTTTGATTTGCTGGATAATAATATTGGACTCTCTGTTGGTGGATGTAGCCCGAGTTTGGGTGAACCACGTTAAAATTGTCTCTCGATGTTATTATTTCTGTGTATTTTTCACTCCTCTGTTTAATCTTTATTTGCATTTAATTGATATCTTCTACATGCAATTCCTAACGATACATATTGTTGAGTTGTACTTGCTCATAGACCGATCGTACCTTTTGAAGGCTTGCTCACACTATTTTGGAGAATCATACATAAATTATTAACTGCTGAAATCTGAATCGCAGTGTTTTGGTCGAAAGTCTATTGTCTTATGTGATTTAGGTTGTTGTATAAGCTTTCAAACTACCGTACTACCTACTTGAGCTACCATACCAAGTTTAAATTGGATCACTACCTTTATTGATCTATACCATTCACAAAGGAAGCTAGGCCTTTCTTCTTATATGCTGCGAAATAGCTTTTGTGTTTGCTTCCAATACAAACTGTGCAAAATCCGCCAAAGTAAGGGCCGCCGTACATATTGAAAAGGCCAAGAAATAATATGAAAGATGAAATATCAATAGCCATTGGGCCGTACCATTAAAGAGGACAAAGTCTGCCATGTTTATTTTTGGTTTGTCTACTCTAGAGATAATGACAAAATAAGGATTGCTGAACATGTTTTAAGTGAGGTCTTTGTTGTTGTACAATATGCTTTTGGAATTGCAACCTTTGTATGTTTCCTTGCTGCTGTTCATTATTATTAAAATATTTTGGATTGCTAAATATATTAGTCTGCAGTGCTAGTTTTGATGATTAGTTTGAATATATGTTAGTATTATGTGGGCATTTAGTGATGATTATGCTATTCAGAAATTACAGAATAGAATATTGAAGAATATTTGCAGTTCATCGTGTGTTTTCAACATTAAGGGTTTATTGTAAATTCTATATTGTTCTCCATTTGAATCTTATTTTGATTTTGTAATTGTTTAAGAAGGCTTGCCACCACAACCGGCATTTTGTTCAATGGATTGTTAGTTGTGCGGCTTTTATAAAAAAGGGGTAAAAACTTTATTGATTCAGAAAATCTGTACAAAGCCAAAGACAATAACAAACCCACCACAGGGCAAGAAGCCAAGCCCAAGTAATCAAGACACTCCCAAGAAACATCTCATGTCCTCCATTACCCAATCTTCAAGAACCTGGGAAAGACCCCCAAGAAGGCTTTCTCAGTCATCCACATTTCAGGTACCCATCTGCTCAAAAGCCCATCTAGCCAAGCCATTTGCCACCTTATTCCATTCCCTAGGGATATGACAAAAGGTGATAGACTCCAAAACCCCACTCAAAGCAATGATTTGCCTAACCACAACCGCCAGTGGCCAATTCACATCATCAAGACACCGCTTATTCAGCATATCAATAACAACCTCGGAATCCGACTCGCAAACAATCCGCTCCCCAGCACAAGGAGCAAGCCCATTCCAACATCAAAAGAATAGCCAAGGCCTTCATAAAATTATTAGTATGCTGACCTTTATATATAAAAAAGAAGAAAACCTGTCATATCCCCATATCGACACTGTTAAAGTAAAGATTTGAACATGATAAAGATGGTTTGTAAAATATTATTTGGGATAATAGAAATAATTACATACATTATATATTATTTAATAAATAATATTATTATATGAATATTTTATTATAATTAAAATATAATATCAATATTATAAATAACAATATATATAAATATATCTAATAATATAAATACGAATATTCTTATAATTATCTTACATTATAATATAAATACAAATAATATAATATAAATCATATATCCTTTATTATGATATAAATGATATAGTATAAATAATATAAAATATATCATATATCATTTATTATAATATAAATGATATAATGTAAATATAAATAAAATAAATAAACATCTTTTAACCTATCCTCTTATGATAACGGAGTTAGGTATGGTTAGAACTAGTTTTACCACAAAAGAGAATTAATATAAAGTAATAAAAATAATAAGAGACATACCTCTTCGAACATATCCCTTGAAAGGGAAATAAATAAAGGTTGTGAGATAGAAGGAAATCATCATAGGAAGAAAGAAGTAATAAAAAGAAATAAATAAATAGCTATGAAGTCAATAAAGGCAATAAAAAAGTAACAACATTAGAATTCATCAAAGATGCAGCAAGAAGATATCACAAGGAAGACACGGGGGCAGCCAAGGCAAGTCTGCAACTATCACAGGTACGTTGCTCATTAAGTAATTAAATATATAGTATAATATATGTTAGTAATATTTCAGTATATATTGTATAAGGTAAATAATGAATTTAGAAAGGAATGAAATTAAATAAATAAAGGTGTGTCAATAGGTAAATAGCATTTCATGATTATGAATGAGAAATATAATGCTAGAATAATATAATTATGGCAGAAATAAATGAATTATGATTAGTAGTGAAATAAGGTATTGGTTAATTGTCTCATGCTTGAAAGTAAATATGAATGATATAAACTATATGATAATAATGTGAATCTAAGGCAATGAAACCATTTGTATGTCAAAAATAAGCATAAAATGAATTATCAATGAAGCCTAGTATGAGGCTGTCAATAAGAATAAATTGAGGTTCCATGAAAGAACAAGAATAGAGATGTAAAGATCTCAAATTGATAAAATTGTGGCTCACGAACTCATGATGTAATCAAAAGGATGTTCAAACCTCATCCTTAATCACCTTAATCAACCCATGAGTATGAGGTTAAGTTAAGGATGTAAAATTGGACCTAGGTGACCCTCAAGTGGATGAAGAACACCGGGTGTGTGTGAAGTCCCTTGAGCCAAGAGACGAAGAACTCCGGGTGTGAGTGAAGCTCTTGGACCTATGGTATTATGAACTCATAATAAATGTGCCCGACGGTTGGTGACTCTCAATGGGATGAAGAATGTCGGGTGTTGCGTGAAGTTCCATTGAGCCAAATGGTGAAGGACCCCAGGTGTTGGGAGAAACCTTTGGGCCTCCGTGTGGGATGGTTAACGCCTTAACAAACCATGCTCATGTGGAAGACAAGGTTGATTAATGATAGGGCTAACCAAGAACTCTCTTTAGATTATGTATGGGAACGATGAGAGAAAGAATATGAATATGAAATGTATGAACTTCATATGAATCATAACTATAAGTATAGAGATGAAATGTATGTGATTATGATTAAAATTTATAAGCCTTAAATACAGTTGTGGAAAATATATGAGTTTGATACTTAGTTATTAACTCTAAATATGAAAAAAAGAATTGAATATTAATGTTCTCTTTTGTAAGCTAAAATTTTGTGCAAGGTTAAGGAAAATTTTGACTTACTAGAAGGGGACATTACAAAACCACCACCCCCAAGCTATCCTTGCCAATACCACCTACCCTAACATGCCCAAGATTACCTCTAGAAGACCCATCTGTGTTAATTTTCAGCTCACCTAGAGGAGGGGGGCAGCAGTGATCACTTCGCTGAATCTTCCCCCTGCCACACCATCGTTGTCGAGACACCAGGCTCCTCCTACAACCAACAGAAAGTCCCAAAGTTCTAACCACACCCAAATCACCAGGGTCCACAAGAACAGACAAGTCACACTTAGCTGCCAGAGTATCCTGCAGAGAGCCCCTAAGATTCTCAAGATTTTGGTGATCAGAAACTGCTAGGATTTATGCGTCCATCTTGAAAACTTGTCAAGTTGTCAAAATTTTTGGTTTTGGACATTACACTTTCTTAGTAGCACTAATCAATGTTCTCATCCCAATAGCATCACCATCACTAGAAACTATGTCCCAGCCTACGGGCCTTATCGCGGGTGGAATTACACTTCCCCTCCCTTACAATACCTAACATTCCTTTAAGGATGAAGTAATGGAGGAGTAATCAAAAGTACAATCCTGTATTCTAATATTCCTCTGTACTGTTAGGGTGGATATTAAACATAAGGCAAGATCCATATCTCCCCCTCTTGTTCTTCATCAAGGAACTAGGCTTTAGGGCACATGGAGACCATCTCAGACCCAGCCTAAGGGAAACTATGTCCCAGCCTACGGGCCTATTCACAAATGGAATTACACCGTCCCTCCCCAAGGTACCTAACCATTCCTTTAAGGATGAATCAATAGAGGTGATGGGAAATATGATCGCTTATGCTAACATCCCCTTGTATTATGAATGGAACTATCCTTAATTCTATTATATCATCATAATGCATGAATGGAGACATTCATGTCTCAAACTAGAATTCTAAACGATATCTCATTATAATTTATAAACATGATATTCATATATTGCTAATTATGATTATTAATAACATGATATTCATGCATACTGTATTAACCATAATGCATAGTAATCTATTCTTATTTGAACATACCTCTAAAATGGAATGTACCTGTAATTTCTGTTGTGTAGAATAGATGCTTGAAGCTTGCTGATAACATCTTATAATTTTATGAAGGTTGTTGATGCTCAAATCTGATTGAAGGCTTTATGAAGTCCAATGAGGTATGGCTTGCCTGTTTATGGATTTGAATTGCTTGTGGCTTATTATTGATTTCCCTTATATGTCTTGCCACATGATAGGACACATTCTTTCATCATACCCGTATGACTATTCTTACCCAAACCTTCAAATAATATTAATTACTTTTGCTTAAGCATGATCATCCTTGTGCATTGTTGGATTTTTCTTTAATGGGTTCGTTGCTTGGTGCGTTGTTGTTGTTTTAGATATTATATCACTGCATATCCATAGTACTAATCGTGGTATCACCCAATATAATGTATTTCATGTTTGATGAATATTCACTAATGAGTGATGATGGTCCACATTTGATGATGAGACCTCCCTGCCTCGATGAGTGAGATGCTCTAAATTGTCTCACAAGTCTTACAGTGCCTGACAGGGTCCTTTAATCCATTCCCTGTAAATTTGGGCAACTTTTGCTTTTCTCCATTGGGGCTTACCACTTATAATCAAATTAATGAAATAAACATTTCAGCATCACAAAAGCAGAAATATAAATAACACACTTGACACCAAAATTTTTGACATGGAAACCCGGTTAAGGGAAAAACCACGGTGTGTAATGTCCCCTTCTAGTAAGCTGAAATTTTTCACTATTTAACACAACTTCAACTTAGTAAAAGAGAACATTAGTAATCTTTTAATCATTTCTTTCAACATATAATCATTAAGACTATAACATATTAGATTATATTCACATTAAGTTTCATATAATTCATTTCATCATTATGCATTAAAACACATTCACATATATGTTATTCATTTTCATCATTGGTTCATGATCTATCTTATATCATTAATCACACGAGTCATGGGCATACCTCGGGAAGGACGTTCGTAATCCTACCCATTAATCAGACCACTCACCTAATATGAGAGGGTGGATTAAGGATTCCAAGACCCACGGCTGTAGGCCCAAGGCTTCACTTCACACCCGGAGGTACTTCACTCTTGGCTCGGAGGGGCTTATAGCCAGCTCAAGGTTCACCTACCGTTAGGCCATTAATATTATCTAGGTCCTACGCAACCATAGGGTCAAGAACTTCATGCTGCACTCGGCAATACTTCGTTCTTACCCTAGGTTTAAGAGCTTCATGCTACACCCAGCAATACTTCGCTCTTAGCTCGGAGGGGCAATGACTTGCCAACTCGAGTGCTAGACACTAGATTCCTTCTAACCACCAGTCTCATACTAATAAGGTGTCTAGGTGGATTAAGGGGAAGGCTACTAATCCTAGCCCAGTACTCCATGGTCATAATCAATCTCTTTATAGAACATACTTATTATTCTAGGCATCATGCCTTCTATTTAAAAGTTCACTTTCTTGGATATTCAATAATTACTAGTATATTGATATTTCCCTTTGAATGCATATTTCATTAGATGTTTACTCTACTATTATTAACTTTTCCTAATATGAGATTATTAGAGCTTCCTAGCATTCAATGGATTATTCACAACATTTATAACCTTATCATTTATATCTTACAAGTTATAAATTGAACAAATAAATATAAATTCTTACAAATCATAAATTGAATAAGTAAATATAATTACTTACCTGTTGTAGCTTTACCTGGGATTTCTTACCTATGCCGCCGTAATATAATTTTTATTGTATTGTTGTTGCTGTTTATATATTTTATAATATATATTTCACATCCTTTCTCCCATCATTCTTCCTTATGCCCTTTTATATATTTCCAAGGGTTTACAGTGGGTAAAAAGATATACCCTTTCCAACGGTTGCGGCATTAATTTAGTTAACAAGAATACATATTAATAATGTTTCTCTTTTTTTATTTATTATTTATTAAGGTGATCGCTGGTTTCAACCAACTTAATCGCTACACTTATAAATATCCCCGTTCCTTACATATTAAGGAGTGATATTATTTTGAATAATATATATTATATTATATTATATAATATACTATATATTATATTATATAGTATATTATTTAAAGTATATTATAAATATTTATTAAAATATATTATTTATATAATATATATAGTATAAATAAATACATTTGTTATTAAGTATGGGGAGCTCTTTTATCTTGTTTTATTCACAAGCATATATGTGGGATAATGTTTTTGTCTTATTAGACTTTTATCTCTATATGATTTTATTTTGAATTTGACCTTTTAACCGTATTACTTTGCCTTATTCCAAATTACTTTACCTTCTAAATTACGTTACTTTCAAGCTTTAATGGATAAGACTCTTCATTAATATTTGTAATATTTATTTTTATATATAATAATATATCTTATTAATTATTCACATAAATATTATATTAAAATATTTATATTTATAATATATTTAGTTAATTAAATATATATAAACTAACATTAGGTTTCCTTTTATATAAAATAACATTACACTCACCAATAATATAAAATAACCTCTATAAAATGTAACAAATGAATATAGCCAATAAACTATAGTGCCATAAATAATATAGTGCCCTAAAATAATAATTTATAAATAGGGTTTTACCCTTTTAAATTTTCGCACTAAATTTTATAAATAATTTATTTTATAACTATATTTTAAAATACTTTGGGTTAGTTGTTTACATATATTTTAATTCGTTTTTTCACCCATCTCACCCCATCATAGGTTACCCATAGATGAAAATAACTTTGTGAAATATATTACTTATAAGAACTAAATAGAGATGTCTTAATATATATATATATATATATATATATATATATATATATAATTTTATTTTACTATTTCATTTAGTATATTTACTTGGAGTTGTTTTATATTTATTTATTTTTACCTTATTTACTCATTATTTATTACATATTTGTAATAAATTTTAATTTTTTAATGTTGCATCATAGATTTTTATTTTATTTTATATTATTATTATTATTTGAGAATTGGAAGTCAACTATTATTCACAAGATGGCAGGAATACTGCTCTGATACCACTTGTAATGTCCCCCTCTAGTAAGCTGAAATTTTTCACTATTTAACACAACTTCAACTTAGTAAAAGAGAACATTAGTAATCTTTTGATCATTAAGACTATAACATATTAGATTATATTCACATTAAGTTTCATATAATTCATTTCAACATTATGCATTAAAACACATTCACATATATGTTATTCATTTTCATCATTGGTTCATGATCTATCTTATATCATTAATCACACGAGTCATGGGCATACCTCGGGGAGGACATTCGTAATCCTACCCATTAATCAAACCACTCACCTAATATGAGAGGGTGGATTAAGGATTCCAAGACCCACGGCCGTAGGCCCAAGGCTTCACCTCACACCCGGAGGTACTTCACTCTTGGCTCGGAGGGGCTTATAGCCAGCTCGAGGTTCACCTACCGTTAGGCCATTAATATTATTTAGGTCCTATGCAACCATAGGGTCAAGAACTTCATGCTACACCCAGCAATACTTCGTTCTTACCCTAGGTTTAAGAGCTTCATGCTACACCCAGCAATACTTTGCTCTTAGCTCGGAGGGGCAATGACTTGCCAACTCGAGTGCTAGACACTAGATTCCTTCTAACCACCAGTCTCATACTAATAAGGTGTCTAGGTGGATTAAGGGGAAGGCTACTAATCCTAGCCCAGTACTCCATGGTCATAATCAATCTCTTTATAGAACATATTTATTATTCTAGGCATCATGCCTTCTATTTAAAAGTTCACTTTCTTGGATATTGAATAATTACTAGTATATTGATATTTCCCTTTGAATGCATATTTCATTAGATGTTTACACTACTATTATTAACTTTTCCTAATATGAGATTATTAGAGCTTCCTAGCATTCAATGGATTATTCACAACATTTATAACCTTATCATTTATATCTTACAAGTTATAAATTGAACAAGTAAATATAAATTCTTACAAATCATAAATTGAATAAGTAAATATAATTACTTACTTACCTGTTGTAGCTGTTGTAGCTTTACTTGGGATTTCTTACCTCTGCCGCCGTAATATAATTTTTATTGTATTGTTGTTGCCGTTTATATATTTTATAATATATATTTCACATCCTTTCTCCCATCATACTTCCTTATGCCCTTTTTATATATTTCCAAGGGTTTACCGTGGGTAAAAGGATATACCCTTTCCAACGGTTGTGGCGTTAATTTAGTTAACATGTATACATATTAATAATGTTTGTCTTTTTTTATTTATTATTTATTAAGGTGATCACTGGTTTCAACCAACTTAATCACTGCACTTATAAATATCCTCCTTCCTTACATATTAAGGAGTGATATTATTTTGAATAATATATATATTATATTATATATATAGCATATTATTTATATAATATACTATATATTATATTATATAGTATATTATTTAAAGTATATTATAAATATATATTAAAGTATATTATTTATATAATATATATAGTATAAATAAATACATTTGTTATTAAGTATGGGGAGCTCTTTTATCTTGTTTTATTCACAAGCATATATGTCGGATAATCTTTTTGTCTTATTAGACTTTTATCTCTATATGATTTTATTTTGAATTTCACCTTTTAACCGTATTACTTTGCCTTATTCCAAATTACTTTACTTTCTAAATTACGTTACTTTCAAGCTTTAATGGATAAGACTCTTCATTAATAGTTGTAATATTTATTTTTATATATAATAATATATCTTATTAATTATTCACAAAAATATTATATTAGAATATTTATATTTATAATATATCTAGTTAATTAAATATATATATATATTTCATATATCTTATAATATTTAAATTATATTAAATTAATAATATTATTTATTAAATAATACATATTAATAATATATTTTAAATAAATATATTATATATTATATTTTAATTATATTAGTTTATAGAAGACTAATTTATTATTTAAATAAACAATTCAATTATAAATCATTATAGGGACATGACAAATGGAATGCACATGCATTCGGGTTCACTGCCCCGAGCTCACTGCTCTAGTGGAGGCTCACAACCTACAGAAAGGATTACAAGAGATTTACAGAGATTTTCAACTGGTAAGATGCATCTGCCAATGCTAGAGATCAGTGCCTGTTAGGTGCAAATACTGACTTTGTACACTTCATCTTTATTCTGGTCTTCTCTCTATTCTGGCTTCATTCGAATGTCAGATTTCTACTCCTTTCACACATACACCTTTTTCACATACTATCTCTCCCAAAATATCCACAAACATCAGCTATATATATCCTTATCTTGAATTGCAATCACTTGCCAGTCGGCAACAACAACACTTTGAACTTTAAAAGAAAAGTTTGTTTTGTCAACTAGATCCATACACCAATATTGATGCGTACAAAAAAACAACACATGTAGATCATCATTCATGTCGGCTACTAACATTCTATCTCATACACAGTTCATCAAAACACTTCTATTGGGTCCGCACAAGGATTAACATAAGTCTGCATGTTCTTCAATGAACTATTCTGTCATAATAGGATCCGGTATTCAGATGCTCATAACTTTTGATCCCTTTATCACTGGACGCTAAAAACATGGATTTAGATTGTCCTGGTGTCCCTTTACACTTCTTCAAATCCGCAACACAATGATTAACTGGAGAGATCCACTGATCAAAATACTGGACTCTGCTATATGCTTTGTTTTAGGCTCTCGGACTTAGATGGATTATCATTCTGACTTCCGGTATGATCAGATACTGCACTGCAGATGTGTGGGGCAATCTTAGTTGCCATCAATGACAACACCTATCAATGCTATGCAGTGTCTCTTGCCAACAATCTCCCCCTTTAGCATTGATAGCAACACTTAGTGAAAAATGACTAAGTATTTTAGAGCTACTCCCCCTTTGTTTGTACATACGTGTCCTTCACTTAATCTAGTGCTCCCCCTATGTTGAATACCTCATTTTCAACTATCCTTCACTCCCCCTTTGACATCAATCGCAAATGGTGGAATCCGCAAGACAAAATTCTCAAAAAGGTTCTGTTTATACTGCCGCATATGTACAACAAATCAAATTCTACTTACATGAACTTGAGAATGTCTGCAAAACTGGGTTTTAATTGCACAAGTTCAGAGGCCCACGTATTCTTCATTCCATCTAAGAGTGAGATGTGTCCACTCGGTAGAAATGCGTATGCTTCTGCCTTTGCTAGATTCGGAGGATCACTTGTCTGAAGTGCATTCTGGGCTTCGGATAAGGCATTATGCCTGGCTTACAACTTGGGGGCAATCAATCCCCGAAGTTCACACATCCTCTTCATAGTATTAATTTTCTCTTTTTCAAGTACCTTTATTTCATCTGTCAAGCTAATGACCTGACATTCCTAGCTCATAGGAGAGGCATTTAGAGGAACAAAATTTTGAGATAGAATTGATATTTTCTATTCTTGTTCCTTTATCTTCTTCTCAACATCCTTATTGACTTTAGTCCATGATAGACAAAACTTATATATATCTCCTCCATCACTTAGAGCATTCTAAATGCTCTTTATGCTAATTCCCAATACCACTCTATCACTCCTTATCAAATTCTTAACTTGACCGAATTTCTTATTAAAAAATTCTTTCTAAACTTTTGCCTCCGCAGTCTTTTCAAAAGACTCAAAATGTGAGTTTACTAAACTTACAAGATTTTTCAAATGGCCGAAGGGGGGGAATCATTTTGATTCTTCTGATAAGTTAGAATTAGTTTCTCTAAAACTCCAGTTGCTAGCCCTAGCAACTCATTGTCCTCTAAGTCGGACTTTATCATCTTTTCTCTGGCTTTTACTTGGGTGAAGGACGCTATTTTCATCAATTGAAATGGAGAGAGCGCATCCAGATTGGTTAGTCCTTGGAGTAGTTCAGGCTTATCAAGCTCAATCACTTCCTTTTCAAGAGGGCCTTTTATTGCATCTGCAATGTCTATTGCTACATTTTCAGAACCATCTTTTTGATCATCAGATTTTTCTACATCTGCTTTAGGTGCTTCAACATTTGCACCATCTTCTTCTGCTTTGTTTTTCTTTCCTTTTTCTTCCACTCTCTCTATATTGTTCTTCTCTGTGTTCTCTTTTGAGGGACTCATTTCTGCTTGCTCACCACTTGCTACTTGATCCGGAGGACTCTGTGTGGTAGCAATATCCTTTTCTTTCCAGAGTGATCAGGTGGAGGAGTTATCTCTGCATCAATTATTCTGTCTATCATTTATATGTCCTCCTAATTGACTTGTTCCTCTTCCTAAACTTCTCCAATATTCAGATTTGATGAATCAAGTTCCCGAGAGTCTAGAGTAATACTTTGGTCATTAATTCTTTTGTCAATTTCTTCTTCTAGTGCTTTTTGTTCCAGAGAAGAAGGATTGTCTTCTTCAACTTCCTTTTCTAAAACAATGTAGTATTTGTTGTTGTCTAAAGCCTTTCTCAAAATTTCCTCTGTTTCCTTTCCAATTTCTTCAGTCTCACCAAGCATTAGTTTGTTCATCTGGACTTTCCTTCTGAATTTATCTTGGACTTCTCTGAGGATTTCATCTGCTTCTTTTCTGGTCATTACAGGGCACAAGGAGGAGAGAACAACTCCCTGAGTTCTATATCTTTTTCTTTAGCTACTTCTTTCGTCATTTCCATTACTTTCCTCAAATTTCTAGGAAGTTCTTGCAAGATTTCCAACAAGGCTCGATTGAACTTATTCAAATATATGATAATGGCATCTTCTAAAATTTTCTTATTTGCTTGATCAAGGTTATCATAGTAAACTCTAATAGGTTTTAAATTTCCATAAACAGTGATTGTTTTTACATTTTCATAGTCATGGCAACCTTACCACATACTTGCTTTTTACTGGCCCTCATGCTTCCGGATGGTTGATCTTCAGAAGTCTTTGAAGTTTTGGGCCTTTTTGGATCTTATTTCTTTCACTTCTTCATCTATTTCTGTCTCCTCATCATCTTGTATGCTCTTGTGGGTTCTTGTTGCCTTGGTTTTCTTCCTTTTCCCTCCTTCACCGGATGGAGTGGCTTCCAGCTTCTTAGTGGAAGTGGACTTGAGTGGCTCAGCAAGAGTTGCAGAACTCCTTGTCTTCCTTGGGGCTTTCGGGGGAATTACACTCACTTTTTGCCTGCTCAGTCCTTTTCTTTATCTTTTCAATCCTTTGTCTATTTTCTTTCACTACTTCTTTTGTAATCCTAGTACTTTCTACATACATCTCCACTTGCTTGTGTACCTTTTTTTGTTTTCGGCTGTCTAAGTTCCACATGCAACTTTAAGCTAAGTTCTTTATATGTTCCGAACTTCTCAACAGAGGTGTCTTTAGGTTTGCTTAGGAGATGTTGAGCATACATGTCCAAAATTGCTTCATCCACTTCATAGCCCATTGGCATTATCCAAACTGTCCTTGGTTCTACAGCTTCCATCAAACATTGGTCTGTGTCTACCAGAAAACATATTTCATTTTCATACTTTTCAACAATTGAACTAGGAATTCTTTCCCTTGCATGCATCAAGTTCTGGAAGTTTTTGAAGTAACCCCAGATAGCAATCTCTTGTGTCTAGGTATCACCAAGACTGTGTAGATGATCCCTAATTTGCCATGCCACTGGCCTATCAGATGTCCATTGTATACTCGAAACTCCCGAAACTTCATTTATTAAGTATAAGAAAATACATATCACCAAGGAACCATACTTGAAGGAATTTTTCTTGTACTTTTTTATTTTGTTCAAGTTTTCTAGTAGTTGGCTTTGTAGAAGCTCACACAGGTCATAATCCATATTTTCCTTTATCATCTGATATGCGGCATAAGTAGTTGTTCCAGAAACTAAGTTCCCCCTACAGGAGTGGTAAATCTTATACCCAACTACCATCGAAGCAAACTTGACATCCGGATCAGTCCAATCACAATTCGGGTTACATCTTTTGTAATCTTGAACGGCATCAACAACCACATAAACTCATCATGTATCTGACTCAATACATACCTAATCCAGTCGCTTTCATCAAAAGATGGAAATTCAATAACTTGTATGAAGTGTTTGTCCTCTAGGGTTTTGTATTCCAGCTTCAATTGGTGATTGTCGTTCTTCAAGTGGTTTTCAAATAAATCCAGTAGTTTCAGATTTCCAAATTCCTCTATATTGTAGTGAATGTAAGCCCTAATATCTTCGACATGTAAAACCCCATACGAAACCCCAGAAAATGCACCTAACGGCTCAACCTCTACAGATTTGAATGGATGCTCCTTGAACTTGAGACGGGGCCTTTCAGTAACATCTGCCACTAGAGGTGTAGCCATTTGCAAAAATTGATATCTCAAAAGATTTTGCAAAAAATAGAAAATACCTTGCTATGCAGATGAGGGTTTTTTTTTGCTTGGAAATCCTTTTCTCGCTTCCAACTCTTAAGAATTCTCAACTCTAAGCTTGTCCACTTCTTTCTTCTTGATTTCTATTGATGCAAAGTGTCTAAAATGAGGAGTGAATGACCCTTTTAAGCTTCGCATCACCTAATTTGCCTTTGTAATAAATGCCCTGCCCTAGCGCATCCAGTTGCTCTGTTTTTGGGTAGTCTTTCATGTATTGCTCTGCATATTGCCATATCCATCTCCTACCTTTTGGAAATCATTCCACATGGTCTGAAACAATCCAAGATCTCTCTTCTTATTGTGCCAGATCTAGGCACGCACTTGTTGGCTTGGGGAATTTGATTTGTAATGTTGCTCCCCTTGAGCCAAGACTTCCATTGTTCCATTGTCTTTATTTCTGCAAAATCTTGCAATATGACCAGATTTATTGTAGTTAAAGCATACAACATTTCTTTTCTGATTTTCTCTTGATCTGCACTAATTGGCCATATGTCCAAACCCATTGCAAACAAAGCAGTATCCATTCAAAGAATTGCTAATTCTTCTATTATTGGGATTATTCATTGTCATACTTGTGAATTCGTTTGATCTATGACCATACCTGTTACACTTAAAAGCATTAACCGGGGAAGGATGGACCATTTTGGTTTACTCTGTTTCTGCACTAAGTAGCTCTATGACCAAATTTGTTGCAATTCAAACAATTTCCATTGAATGATGGATATCTTTGAGCATTTGGTTGTCTTACCAGAGGTTTTCTAAGTCTGTTTCTCCCATTCTTAGGTTGAGGATTTCTCTATCCGGATCTGGAGCTTTAACCTTTCTCATATCCAAGACCATGCTTGTCATCGGCCCTTTTCTGTCCTTCAAGTAGTGCTTCAAGTTTAGTTGAACTTATCTTGAACTTCTCCTTGTATTCATTTGCAATATCTAGGTCATGTCTGAGAATGACTATTTTCCTTTCAAGTTCTCTCTCATTGTCTCTGCTTTCTTGCAGATTAGACTCTAGATGGCTGGCTATTCCATCCAATCTGCAACATTCTTCAAACGCTTCTTTTAGTTTGAGTTTCAGATCTTCTTCAATCTTCTTTCTTTCTTCACTTTCTTTGGTTTGCCTCATCACCCCAGATTCCATTTCAATTTTCAGAACAGCAACTTCTTTTGAGAGCTTTTCACATTCTTATGTTTTTTCTTTCAAAGCTTCATTCAAATCATTTTCTTTAGGTAAACTGGATAGCCGCAGAAGTAGCTCCTTTTTTCTTTGCAGAGATTTCTTTAATTTATCTTTTAACATTTCAATGGTGTCATCAGCATCTTTAAGTTCACCTTTCAGACTACTAATTTTTGTTCTACATTGAGCAAGTTCTTCTAGGGCTGATTGAAGATCTCTTAATGAAGCCATTTGAAACTTCTTCCAAGATCTTTTCCTTAAGTTGTTAGGCTTCTCTAAGGTTCCTTGCTCTGATCCCAGTTGTTGGATTAGGTCCGAACAACTAAGAGGGGGGGGGGGGGGGGGGGGGGGGGGGGGTGAATCAATTGTCACTCATTTACAACTTTTTCTTCCTTTAATCTATCTTTACCACTTATAATCAAATTAATGAAATAAACATTTCAGCGTCACAAAAGCAGAAATATAAATAACACACTTGACAACAAGATTTCTGACGTGGAAACCTGCTTAAGGGAAAAACCACAGTGGGGGTTAACCAACAAGAATTCATACCCTGTTAAAAGTATTTTACAAATGGAATGCACATGCATTCAGGCTCACTGCCCCGAGCTCACCGCTCAAGTGGAGGCTCACTGCCTATAGAAAGGATTACAAGAGATTTACAGAGATTTTGAACTGGTAAGATGCATCTACCAATGCTAGAGAACAGTCCCGGTTAAGTGCAAATACTTTGTACACTTCATCTTTATTCTGCTCTTCTCTCTATAATACTTTCATTCGGATATCAGATTTCTGCTCCTTTCACAAATACACCTTTTTTCGCATACTATCTCTCCCAAAATATCCACAAACATCGGCTATATATATCCTTATCTTGAATTGCAATTACTTGCCAATCGGCAACAACAACACTTTGAACTTTAAAAGAAAAGTTTGTTTTGTCGGCTAGATCCATACACCAATATTGATGCGTACCAAAAATAACACATGTAGATCATCATTCATGTCGGCTACTAACATTCTATCTCATACACAGTACATCAAAACACTTCTATTGGGTCCACACAAAGATTAACATAAGTCTGCATGTTCTTCACTGAACTGTTCTGTCATAATAGGATCCGGTATTCAAATGCTCATAAGTTTTGATCCCTTTATCATCGCAGGCTAAAAACTTGGATTTAGATTGTCCTCGTGTCCCATTACACTTCTTCAGATCCGCAACACATAATGATTAACTAGAGAGATCCGCTGATCAAAATACCGGACTCTGCTATATGCTCTGTTTCAGGCTCCCGGACATAGATGGATTATTATTATGACTTCCTGTATGATCAGATACTACACTGCGGATGTGTGGGACAATCTTAGTTGCCATCAATGACAACACCTATCAATGCTATGCAGTGTCTCTTGCCAACACACTGTTCCCGCAACGTCAGTGTTCCGTGCACTTGTTTCGCCTTCAAATATTCTTTTATACACCCTTGGCTAGGCTTCTCCTCCTTCGATTGACAACCCTTCAATGCCTCGAAGGTTGCTCTCATAAACTTCTATGAACGAATTTGTTTCTGACGTCCAACTTCCCTCATCCAGGGAAGGTTGTTTTGACTTTTAAACTTGATCGGTGCAATGTCCCCTTTCTGGACAGATGACATGAGTTGGACAAATGGCATGATGTTTATCTTTGTGCAATTTTGATTATGCTGGTGCTACTTGAATTATTTGGTGACGTGGGTCATTTTACAGTTCTTCCCTTGGGCCTCTGAAGGAGTGATGTTTCCTATTCAGTTGTGACTGCTTGGGGACAAGCAATTTCAAGGAGGGCATACTATAATGTCCCCTTTTTGAGTGAGAATAAGAGTTGGTGGTTTAGCCTATCATCGGGTCCTCGTAGGCTCATAATGGTGTTTAAAAGGCCCAGTGTTGGAGTTAGCTAGCTCCTTAGTTGGCAATTGGCAGTGTTTTCATCTCCAATTCCTTAGCTTATTGAGAGGTTATGATATTCAGGGTGTTTTGGCTCCATTTTTTATATACTTACTATTTATAGTAAGTCAGTGTGTTGATAGAGGCCAACCTTACTATTTATAGTAAGGCACCCTGGTTAGCAGTGAATGCAGTGGGCTACCTCCTGGTGGAGTCAGAATTGATTTACGATGGTTAATGATGGAGTTATAATATTATAATTATTATTAAAGTTATACTTGAATAATAATTAATTATTAAGTGCATATCATTAATGAATTATGTGGACTTTATTTAAAAATTAAAAGGGGGATTTAAATGCTTTTAAAAGTATACTTTATAATAATTGTTAAATAAAGGGGAGATATAAGTGAATAATAAAATATACTTTATATCATAGAAGAAAAAATCGTTAAGGGCAGGTTGGCGATTTTTTGCAAGTTTAAATCACAAAAGCCCTAAAAATCGTTGACCAATTTTCAACGATTTAAATCGGTTTAAAATCACGATTAAATCGCATTTAAAATGCGACAATCTTGTCCGTCAAACCCTACAAAATGCGCACCCAATTTACGACTTGCGAGTTGCAAAGTAGAACGAAGGGTTTTCTTGCAAGGTTCACGCTCCAGGTATTCATCATATTCACGCTTCAAACAAATCTTTCTTTTTGTCTTTGTTCGTCTCTACTTTTTAATATGATATGGGAAATGAAGATTCGGGACCCCTCAATAATATACAATGCAGATATTAAATAGTCGATAGGCTTTTATATGTGAGCATTATAGGGCTCAAAATTATCTCACGCCGTAAAAAAAAAAAAAAATAACACAGGAAAATTTCTAAACTCTTCGGTTGTTCCTATCGGCGTATTCATTGAACCTCCTATGGATTATATTATAAATTTTATATAATAAATTAATTATTAATATTATATATTAATATAGATTGTATAATAATAAATATATAATTATAAAAATTATACACTATATTTATTATTATAAAATATAATATATTATATAATATTATTATAATTATAATTTGAAATTTATGATTTTATAATTTATAATTTTATATTATAGATTGTATTTAAATTTAATTAAATTAAATTTAATTATTTATACTATAAACTGTCTTTATTATTTATATAATATATTATATAATTTAATTAAATTTATGTTATAAATTTTATTTCAATTTTTTAATTTCAAAATTTAATATAATAATTGAAGTATTAATAATATTTTTTTATATATTTATGATTTAATTTATATCAGATTTTTTTACGATTTTTTCGCGATTTTTTGAAAAAATCTTATACTTTTGGTTTGCCCTTTTTTTCCCTAAAAGATTTTTGCTGCTATGCTTTATATTATAAGTTGTGCACCAAAAAGGAGGGAAAAGAAAACGAAAATAAAGTAAATTAAATGAGATGAAGTCAAATGCAAATGGAATATTATAAAAGGACAATTTTGGAATTCATTTCATCATGATTGATCATTTTCTCTCAACTTGGCTTTGTGCTTTGGCTTTGGAGGTGAAACCTAGGGTTTTGTTGTAATTCCAATCTTGGAGAATGTAGCCTCTCTTTGGAAGTGAAACACAATTAAATTAACCTACTCTTAAAGGCATTAAAGCACTATAAAGCATAATTGTAATGAAAGATTAATTATAGAATATTATTAATATACCAACAGAAGGCCATGTGAGGTCATGGTTGACGACGAAGAACGTTGATTAAAATTGACATCACCCTAGTCCATGTTGGAATAAGTTGTCATTGATGTCAAAAACGCGAAGTCATAAGTAAAGTCATTGATGTCAAGGTAAAGTATGCCCCGTCACAATGAGAAGTTAACCATTGGACAACAAAGCAACTAGGAGGTTATCCGTGACAAATGAGAAGTTAACCGTTGGAGAGCAAAGCAAATAGGAGGTTATCCATGACAAATGAGAAGTTAATCGTTGGAGAGCAAAGCAAATAGGTTATCTATGGTCCTATAAGACAAGTGAAGAATCCCCTGAAGAGCAGCACTAGATTTTGTGTAATTGTTTGCCTAAACCCCAAGATTCTCGACAAAAGCACCTATGAATTGACCTTTGTTGTCCCTTATCAAACCACCCCTACCTGCCTGACCTGGGTTACCCTTGGACAAGCCATCAAAATTTAATTTACTCCAACCAATGTCAGGGGGTCATTTAGTTATAAATTATTTAGTTATTACTTATTCTTTAATTGTTTTATTTTTAATATTATATATTAAATTTATTGTCCAATGTTAATATATTTGTATTAATTTATTGTTAATGATAAATAATATCTTTCTTACTATTTTTAATTCTACATAAAACAAGTAGATAAATAACAAGTTGTTACTTATACATTTTTTTAGAATTAATTTGCATCACCTTCCCTAAATATAGGTCCTTGCTCCTCCCGTCCCCCCATTCCAAACTTTTTGTGGAACCATGCTATAATATCTATTTTGTTTAATGCAATTTTTTATAATTTTCAAGTATTGTTTACATATTTTTCTAGTAATGAAATTCCTAATTTAATAGAAAGTTCTAGGAAGAGAAAAACCTAAAAAAGAAAAATAAAACGAATGAAAGCACTTGAAAAAAAATCAAGCAATGCAACACCAACACAAGTGGTTAAGAAACCAATAAAAATAGCCATGTGGAGGGGACCAAATTCCACAAAATGTAGGGATTGACAAAGACAATAAGGATAGGATACAAATTTCATCAACTATCTTGATAAGACCCAGGGAGGGAGGAACCGTCAATGCCATTGTCAAGCATTGCAAAAGGACCAACACACAATCCGATTAAGCTTAAAGAGGAGTGTTGAAGGCCAAGGGAACTAAGCATACTGGTAAAAGAGGAAGTAGAGTACTCCCTCTAGAATGTCTCCTAACACCCAAGGCCAGTGTAACTCTTGCAATGGTAACGAAACTCATAATGTGTCTCTATCCCTATGCCTTTTGGGATGTATGGGAAGGAGTAGATCCATGTCATCAAGGAGCAAAACCACAACATCAAGGAGCAAAACCACATTGAGGAACAATGTTTAAGGGCATCTAAGTAGTAGTGGTATGCTAAGAAGTGGTAAATAGAGGGCGTTTAGTGCCGCTAATCTCCTAAATCAGCTAGAAGAAAGAGGTGATCAAAATGAAGGCTAAATCAGCTAGAAAAAAGAGGTGATCAAAATGAAGGCTCCTAGGGTTGTAGTGACTCCCTACAGGGATCTACATCAAAAGGTGATGACCTCCTAAAAGTTAAAAGGCCAAGCATCATTGGTCTAGATATCTACAAATGAAGTTTTCCTCAATTTTTACCTCCTAGAAGAAGCAAAGACGACAGATCTAGTTCTAGCATAGAATATGATGATCAATCTCAACTCGTAGCTAGTGAGAGCACATCCTCAATAAAGTGGGCATCTAAAAATGAAGTTTTCCTCGGTCTCTACCTCTTGGAGTGAGCAAAGACAACGGATCTAGTCCTAGCAAAGAATATGACAATCAATCTCACCTTGTACCCAGTGAGAGCACAGCCTCAGTTGGTTTAGGGCAAACTTCAACCCATCAGACCAAGGGTGTTGAAGATTGTGACAATGAGGAATGATACCATCCACCACATGTAGGAAAATGTTCTCCATACAAACCAAGCTTGGGCTTGAGCAACTCAAGAAGAGAGGTCCAAGTGACCTAGATGAATTATCTTTAGATATCCCCTCTGGATACTTAAGTGATGAATTACTTCAAGGGAAGGACAAAACAAGGAGAGCCCAAGGAGTACATGAAAGGAGCTAGTCCATCTATCAATAGAGATGTCGATAGATAGAAGGAGCATGCTAGTCTCAAACTACCAACAATGTCGACATCTGCTAGTGTCTAGAGATGCAATCCTCTCTAAAGAACAAAGAGCTAAGTATCTCCCACAACCTAAAGTCAAATCTCCCATGGATCTAAGTTTGTGGATATAGAAAGTAAGCCTGAAGATACTCTCAAAGCATACAGATTCAAGAGATATAGCCATAATGTAGCTCTAAATATTCAACTTTAAAGGATTATAATCATATGGAGAGACATAATTTCGAGGGGAGCATCCCTATCTAACCCTATGAATAACAAACTACCATAATTTTTAATGAATAACAAAATAACATAATTTCAATCACATATAATTAACAAAAAAAAATTAACTTACTTTCAATAAAAAAATGCCAAACCAAAATCAACCCATAAAAGGATTAAACTTCCAATTTCAACCAATTAAATACCTTTTGAGCCGTAGTTTCCAGTTACTTTAAGTAGTCCTCCAAAATTTATACAACCTTGATCATCAACCTACATAGGAGAAAACATCACATTGATACAATAAGTTCTTGGATAACAACATTATACAATGAATTGGCCAATTTATGTTTTTTTAACAATGTGAAAATTCAAACTTCCAAAATCAGTTTTAAGTAAGTGGCAACCATATGATAATTACAACTTCAAAACTTATTTTGAAATAACAACAAAATAATTAACTACAAAAATCAAACAAAATGGACAATTTATGTTTTTTAACAATGTGAAAATCCAACCTAGAAAAATTGTTTTAAATACACAAATAACGGTATGAAAAGTACAATTTAAAAATCTATTTCAAAATAACAACATAATTAACTCCATCCAACATCTTAAAACTTTCAACCATAAGCATTAAATTCAAACCAATTAATGTCGAGTGTTTAATACAATTTGTGAGTTTTTATTATTATCAAATATTATGCTGTCATGTATTCTCCTTTAAGGTATTTTCAACATATGTATTGGTGCATTAGACTATCAAAACCCACAATTCATATGAATTTCCAAAAATTCTTAACTTATGAGAAATACCTAGGTCATGTCTGCAATATTGCTTATACCTTGAATGTGCTAAAGACAATTTTCCATTTACATGGAAGCCTAAGACCAATTGATGCATCACCCAAACAGAGTTTGATTTCATTTTGTTGTATTTTGCTTTGAAGTGGGTGTTGTGAGCTTTGACATGCAGTTTTGGTTGTGTGCTTTGGAACTCAAGTATTCCACTTAGTTATCATGAAGGACATTGGTTTTGACACCGATGTCGCATTAGTTACACAAGTTGAAGTCAACTCTTGCTTTTGCAAGGAAAAACGAACACTTGTGGAAGCATAGAGCAAAGAGTGTCACCAAGGCATCACATGTGACCACACAGACATAGGAAAGTCATGTAGGATTCGATCCATGCATACATGTGGAAAAAAACACTCTTTTGTTTGTTATGTCAAACTTGTTGTAATGGACAAAAGTGTTCGAGTGGCATTTAGAAGCATACACATAATTAGAGATTTGCAAAACCACAAGATGGAAGACAAAGCATCATGTTCCTTGAAGCTTCAGTAATAGACATGTCTTGTAAAAAAAAAAAAACCTCTTAGTTTCTCACATTTGTGAGGAAGATTAACAATCACCACATTACAAATTTGTGGCATAAAAAGGACATTTCAATTCTCGCAATTTTGGGGAAGATCAACAATCACTATGTTAGCATGAAAGTGGGAATTTCCCTTTGTAGAAGTTGTTCAAATTAGTGGTACATAGGCTTGTGAAGAGTTGCATCATTTCATAGATTCTCTACAAATAAGTTAGATATTCATTGGGCTACGTAGCAAAGGTTGGTGGGGTTCCATACAATTTTAAACAGACCATACGATGTAAAAGCTTTCTACAAATAATATAGATTGTGTGATTCCTAGTTCATCATTCTTCTTCTTTGTTCTTCTGTTTTTGTTGCGTAGCTTAGGATTTGTTAGCTAATTCTTTATATGACATGCCTATGATTTGTGCACCCTTCTGGTCCTCATAAGGTCTTAGGTGTTCGCCACTTGCAATGTGTGATGCTTCTTCGCCCATATCCTCATAATGGCTTCTAGGATGCAAATCATCAACAAGAAATCCTTTATTTTCGATGGCGGCATCTCCTTCACCCTTGTAGCCTTCATGGAAACTTATGTATTCTTCTCCTTTATCCTTATCCTCATAGGGCTGCAAATCTTCTTCCTTTTCTATCCTTGCTCCCATGGAAACTTCGGATTTCTTAAGAATGCAATCCCTTTTAATTTTTTCGGCTTCTTCTTCTTCTTGCTTCCATTGATCCAACTTTCTTTGTATTTTTGCATGTGTTTGTTGAAGAGATGCACGCAAAAGATTCCATTCTTCCAAGAAGGAAAGCAAATCCATAGTAGCTCTTCAATATGTAGGATCAAACCCTCCAAGCTCGCACGATCATGGCTCTAATACCACTGTAATATCCCAAACGGGGATATTTTATTCAAGTTTGGATTTCCGAGCTTTCCTAATTTCTAATTTTATCCTTAAACCCTCATTTTCTGAACTTCTGCTTTTCAAATCAGACTTAAAGAACACTTATAACAGCCCATAAAACATGCCAAATCATCATATAAACATTGACAACATGATTGCCAATCATATACTTGAATTGCACAATGAAACCACTTCAATCCACAACCACAATGACTAAAAATGTAAATCAGAAGTCTGCTGCTATAAATCAGATTCTATGAAGTCTTCAAATACATCAAATGTCATGGGCAAACAAGCCAAACATGCCCAGCTACAAATCAGATATAAACCCTAAGCTAAGGTTTTACATACCAAAACATAAGCAAAATGACCTCTGAATGATAGCAGATGACCTCCAAAGTGTGGTGCTCAGATTTAGGGCTTGAAACCCTAGAACAAGGAATCTTCCAACACCAAGAAGTCTGCTCCAAATGATGCGCTAAGGTCTGCTAGGGTTTTCTGCTACAGAAAGTGATGCCAATGATACCAAAGAAGCCAACAACCCTTCCAAAAAAGCTTCGCCAATGATGGCGCTCCTATGCAAATAATATCACAACCATCAAAAGGAAATTCTACAAAAAGGGCGAATTGGATCTGCAAATCTAATGCTCCAAAATCTGCTATAACTCCAAACCCTAATCAGCAATATCTCTCCCAAATTCGCCTCCAAGTGATGTCGCTCTTCCTCCAAGATGTAACTCTCCAAACCTAGGGTAAACCCTAGTCAATATGCACCACCACGGCAAAGAGAAGTCTTCAATGTGATCTTCAAATCTGATATATAAATCTGCTCTTCTTTTCCTCCAAATAGAAATGAAGCACAAGTAGATCCCCATCACGGAATCCTCCAATAGATGAGCTAGGTTTTCGTCCAACTCCCAATGAATTAATGAATGCTGAATGATGATGAAATGGCACCAGCCAAACTTGTTCTTATAGATAATTTCTTCTACTCAAAAAGCTGGCCGACCTAGGGCACTTCAGCATCTTTTATTTATTAATTTTCCCACTAACTAGGGCCGACCTAACATAACGAATCCAAGGGGCCAAAAATACAAATTAAATATTTTGATTTTTATCTTTTTTTCCATCTCCAAGCTACCACCCTCCATGCACACAAGGAATAGGCCTTATTTTATTTTTATCTCCCTCCACAAGTCGTCCCAGATCAATAGTGTATAGAAAGGATCTTCACAAGGGTGGCGCACACATACACATGATCAAAACAATATTACTTGTCCCATCATCAAGGTGTCATAGGATATGCTACATCATCTCTTGGCAAAAGCATGACAAGTCTCCACACTCACAATCCCTCAAGATGACAAATCTCCATACTTGCAACTCCTCCAAGCGATTCGCTCCCAGTCAAGAATATAATATTAAATGAAAGAGTCATATCACATCATTAGGTAAATACCTTCAAACCTCAACTTGCCTTCCAAAATCCCCTTGAGTGTGAAAACAAGTCATGTCCTCCAATGGTGATCACTCCGAAAATGGGGACATTACAATGGCTAGATACAACATATATATAGAAATAAATAATATTAAATAATTTAAATTTAATAATAATATATATTTAACAAATATATTACATATTAATAAATTAAACTTAAATTAAAAGTGAAATGTATTAAACTTATATTTATGTATTTATGTCCATGCATAGAATTTTGCGCAATGGGACTGCATTTTGTCCACCAAACAACATTGGAAAATATAATGTCAAAGCTGTATCACACTATTTGGATTCTCTAATCCCGAGACACAGACATTTTAAGAATGAAGCCCAAAACATTCTTGCTCCAACTGTGATAGATAAACGAATGGTAGTTAACACATGCGCCCAGAACCACCTCAAAGGCCTACTCCATCAAAGTCAAAACAGATGAAGGCCCACTCTCAACTTAAGGATCTTCTGTTGCAATGCTTGCAGGAGTAGATGCAGTGGCACAGACACAATGAATGCTTGCAAAGCATGTGTGAAAGTGAAACGACGGAAGAAGGAAAATGCCTCCAAATTGTGTCAAGAATTCTCTCCCTAGAACCCCTCAATGCAGCAAACATTATGCCTTATGTGGATACTACTGCTCACTACTCAAGTTACATCTTACCCTGGTTTCAGATCAAGACTAGTCTCGTATCACATGCAACCCAAATATATATATATATATATTTTTCTATAGTTTATTTATTTCTGTATTTTGCTTTATGGAAGACTGGTCATAAAGTCTGACAAAATAGTAATCAGCTAAATACCTCAATTAAATGAGCCCCCAGTCCATGCTTTTCTCTTTGAACTGTTCATAACCTGGCATATCAAGTTTACAGTCCATAGAATATTGTAAATGTTATCTACTAGTATGTATCTTTAAGTTCTCAAATAAAAATAATTAGCAGATTTGTTTCTTCCCATCATGATTCCCAGAGTACAACTTCAACCACACTAAACTTAACGTGACCAATATGATTATATTTGTGATCAACAACAAACAATGTGTCAAACTTCACCATTAAAACATTTGGTCTCCTAAAAATTTAAATGTACAAAACTTCCTAAGCATACCCTACTTTTTATCCTAGTCTTCTAAAGTTTTGAGGTACAAAACTTCCTAAGCATACCCCACTTTTTATCCTAGTGTTCTAAAGTTTTGAGGACTTAAAAAAAATTAGCTTCAGAGCTAGCCAGACTACAACATATGCTTTTTCAAAAAAGACAACTTTAAATTGGAGTAAAGAAATATTGCAATATTGCCTGATGCCCTGTTAAATCCCAAAAAATGAAGTGGCATAAGCACAAGTGAATACACAAAAACTACTTCAGGAAAATCAGTACAAAGAAAATAGTGTATAATGAAGAGCTATTAGGCCAATTTACCAAGGAGTACATAGATAGTTCAAACTTTACGTTCAAACATATGTAAAAGAGAAATCAACTGTATGGGCTTCTGGAATGCATGATCCTCTCTTTTAGGGCTGTTGTGAAGACTTTCGAAAAAAGAAGAGCAGATTTCCACCTTCACCTTCGAGGTTTTGGAGCTGTTGATTTCATGTGACTTGAATAGCAAGCAGGACTCCTTTTCAAATGGTCTCTCTGTGCAAGTCTAGATTGCTGTCATGGTGTAGCTCATCTGTTGTCTTTTAGTGGCACTTTGCTGAACTTACTGCTTAAGGGTTTTGGCAAGACATCTCTTATTCTTATCTTCCCCTAAAATTGCACCCATTGCCTCCTGCCTCATAACCAAGTGTTGATAATTGATTATTGACAAATTTGTAGGCTCCATTTATTGTCTCCTCCGGTTCAGTAGCACGATTCGATAGTCCTTTTACGATTGGATGTCACTAAGAAGCAGGGAAAGTATCGCTGAAACAGCCCAAAATCTGTGCCTTTTACTTCCATTTTAAGAACAAGCCTAGCAAGAGTATCATTGATTTTCGCCTATGATATAATCCAAGAGGAATTGGAAGGAAATGCTTTGAGGATTTCCTCAGTTCTATGATAAATATTGTACATATAGAGCAAATAAATTATCTATGATAAAATGGACATTTTACAAGAGTGACAGCAGATTACAGTTCATAGAAGTTTTGACACTAATCTCAAGACCTGGAACCATCAAACCCATACCCATGCATGAGATAAAGCTTTCAAATCCTTCAAGTTTCCTTCAAGAAATGAAAAATGTAAATTCCTAAAAACCGTTGGATGTCAAAAAAAACTTTTAAAAGTGTACTTGCATATAGGATTCAAAAGCAACCAAAACAACTATCATACCTTCCGATACAAATCACTTTGGTCCTGGAACTTGAGTCCTTCCAATTCCACCTTTACTCTTTGCCCTTTCTCAACAGGGTTTCCATAAGTATCCATTGCCTTTATTAAGAAACACAAAATGAAGATGAGAGCGGCAAATTTTTCATCAATTCACACTCATAAAGGATTAACAAGTGTCTCCAAACCTGATATATTGATGCCACCCTAGCTTACAATAACAGCATATAGAAAACAAGATTCAAGAAACATAACAACTTTAAACTTGATAAGTAATTTATTCTCATTTCCAATGAATATGTAAGAGTACTATTTACAAAAGCGCCATGTGTGGTGATTCAAAATAATACGATGACTCAATCATATAATCCATTTAAACAAAGTTATGATACAATACATGAAAGAGTAAAATCACTTCAGGTCTTTCACTAAAATCAGTTCAGCTTATTCAATTTTACATACATTATAATTCATTGTACATACCGTTGTAACTCTTACAAATCAAGAGACAAACCTCATATCAGATCGTGTACAGTGTGACAACAAACAAAACAATAACATTCAAAATTAATACAAACAAGTCATTTGTGTGGATATTATAGCTAAGACTACATTGCTCAAAGACAACAGCCAACACCACAGTAGCATAACCAATGAAGATAGCACAGAAAATACTGTGTAAAGTGTCGCAACGAACAAAACATTAAAATTTTAAATTAATCCTAAGTTGCGGGTACAGCAGTTTTTCCACCCCGGTTTGGTACAAATATAAATAATAAATAAACATATATAATAAATCTAAGTTACCAAATAGACAGAAATCCAGGCTGATTCCAAGTACCAAATATCTCAAAATCGGATTCTAAAACAATGTGCCTGTGGGTTCAGGCAGGGTCTGTATTTTTCCCATTGGAATTGTTTGGAAACATCAGCTAACAAACCTAGGGATTCCATCTCTAACATGGTAAATCCAGAGCATTTCTGCCACAATTCCAGAGGTAGGCAGAGTGCATCTTCTGTGTTACTCTATGTTTAGTTAGGATTTTAATTCATGAAATATTATTAACTTTTACTATCTGAATTAAGTAGGATTTTAATTCGTGAAATGTTACTATACTTTGTCAAAAATGTAGCATTTTAATTTGTGAAATATTTTTATGCCTTCCCCTAAGAGGGGAAGAGGGTGTTTTAGCCAATTATCTTTAAACATAATGATTTGGCAATATTAGACATAGCCAACTACGAGATTGTCAAACAAAATATTTAAGATATTTAAAATTATTTCTGATATTTCATTTTAAGTGGTTTTGCTGCAGTGGCCAATCAGAAGAGCATTTGTTATATGTACAATCCTTTAGATGTAACCAGACAATAGGCAATATTGGAAAATACCGTTCATGTCTGAATCTCAAACTTTGTTCTACGTTTTTGTACCATGTAACCATTGGGAACTAGAAGTTTAAGCAAACAATAACAATATTTCAGTTTTTTGGGGATGTACCCACAAGGTACACGGGATGCCAGGGTCTCGTACTGCTCCCAAACCTGTTCTGTCTAATACAGCAAAAAGGACTTTTTTTTGAAGGACCAGCATATTAGAATGAATCCCATACTACATTTCATCTATGTAGATTTTGATTGGTAAGACTACACCACTCAAAAGACAATCCCAAACCACATGGTAGCACCATCGATCAAGAGAATAAAGAATAAAGACATTTATAACACTGCTTCCTATACATATACACTATGTTACCTAATCTCCCCCCCCCCTCCCATAGCATTTCCTGATACGGTCCATACCCGAATCGAGTACGACCAGGAATCCCTGTGGATTCGGACATGAATTTGCAAATTCAAAAAGGAAGCGGCTCTGGGCGACGTCAAAAGAATCTGGACGATTCCGCTGGTGACGTGGCGCTTCCAGGAGGTTTCCCAACGTTTTTTAAAGTTTTATTTAGATTTTTGACTTTTCATTTTAATGTTATTTTCATAGTCTAGGGTGTCAATGGGCAATTATAACTTTAACCTAAAAGTTAAAAAAAATAGCAAACATAACAGAACGCCTCACTCAGTTTTATTTATGCCTCACTCAGTTTTATTTACGCCTCATGCTGTTTTATTTCGGCCGACATACAACTCAACACAGAAGGTTTTATTTCGGCCGCCATACAACTCAACGCAGAAGGTTTTATTTACACCTCATGCAGTTTTATTTCGGCCGACATACAACTCAACACAGAAGGTTTTATTTCGGCCGCCATACAACCCAAGGCAGAAGGTTTTATTTCGGCTGCTCAGACGCCACCACCGCTCAAACGTCGTCACCGCTCAGACGCCACCATCGCCGCTCAGACCAGGACAAGACGTCGCCCAAAACCGCTTCAGTTGCAGGTTTTAAAAAATAAAAATCGAATGCTTTTAAGTTTTATTTGAAATATCATATTTCAATGGTTTCCATTCTTTCGAATGGTTTTGTTTTTTTAAAATTGGAATGCTTTTAAAATATTAAAAATTAAAACTTTACAGTTTATAATATATATAGGAATGCTAATATATACAGTTTTTTCGAATGGTATAGTCATATATTAAATTTTTTATTTTTTATTATAGTAATATTATATATTATATAAATTACTAATTGCTATTAGCCTATTAGTAATATTTACTATTTACTGTATTTACTAATTTAGTATTATTATTAGTAATTACTCTTTTAATTTTGAAGTTAAAATTTTTTATTTAAAGTTTAAAAATTAAAAAATTAAATTTAAAGCAGTTTATATTATAATTATATGAATGATTAAATGTTAAATATTACTATATTAAAAAAAAAAGTAAAATAAAACCATAATTAAACTTGTTTTTTTAATTATAATTTTTAAATTTCAAGTAACATTATATTTAATTTTTAACGGTATGTAATTTTAGATTCTAAAAGGTTTTATATTTATTAAATTATATGTAATACACTAATAGTATATACATTTAGACTTAATTTTTTTATATTTTTGTTTTATTTTTAATTTTGATTATAAATGAAATTTATATATGCATTTGTTATTTAATATTTTATATTTGTTCTTCAATTTTTGTTTTTTGAATTTATTGTAGACAGGGAGCAATGGCAGCCACTTCTAGTACTATTGGTCAACCCGCCTTCAAAACTGACCCTAGTTCACCTTTATGGAAGAATGTAGAAATGATACAGAATGTTCAAGGTGGTGGTACATGTAAGATGCTACCCCTAATTTTTTCAAAATCACATACAATGATAACAGTGATTAACATTAAAAGCAAAACCAACTAAAGGCCTCACACTTTCTGATCACCAAGATCCCAGGATGTGCAAGGTGAGAGCATACAGTGATTTTAGCTTACAATAAACAACTAAATATAAAAGTACAATTCAACCGCTACGGCAGGCATCCACAACTGTGGGAATTCACCACTTTCCAGTGGATAGGAGCAAGAGAGAAAACTACAATTTCATCCACTTATTCAGTGGGAATACTCCACTTTGCAGTGGGTGATGAAACATAAGAAAGAGTACAATGCGATCCACTTATTCAGTGGGCATACTCCACTTTGCAGTGGGTGACATCAATTTACCAAGATTCTTTCCTCCACACTGGCAGTAATTACCATCCAGGGCTTGAGATGTGTGATTTAAATATGAGAGATTACAATGTAAGAAGAAGATTGAGAAATTCATAGAAGATCATTGAGAATGCAAACACTTTTAATTCTCCTCCAAAAACCCTGCACCATAGATTGTTATGATTGAAGATCACTCTAAGACAATTCTGATCACACCTTGCTGCCCATCACTTACTTGAAGAATGCCTTTCAACAGTATGATAGCCAAGGATAAACTTCACAGGGACAAGAACTCACAATGCGTATTCCACTTAGCTTGGATAGACTTCAAGGAATGATAATGGAAACACTTACAAACTTCGTTAACACATCAGCTAATAAACTCACACCATAGATATACACAGTACGGCCACCTACAGCAGTATGGACCATAATAAGAACAAGGACACAGACATGTCTTTCAAAACTTCCAACACCACCAAGGACTTGTCAAATATAACTCCTCACTCAACATAGGACAAATCAAAGCAATGAACAATAATTAGAAAGAACTTAATTTCCTGACTAGTACAGCACTTGCTGCATGTACGGACTGCTAACAACACATACAAATCTCCCAATCACAGATAACAAACAATATAATTTGAAAAGACCTTTCTTAAACAAAGATTAACAACACATATAATGATCAAGGTTCAGTCAATGTTTAAACTCCATGAAAGAAGACCTCCCAGCCTGCCGTACGGCCCTGCAGAGGTACGGCTCACATTAAAAATCAGACTTTGCCTTTTAGCTCCACAAAATACCCTTAAAGGGGTTGCCTAGCATACAAGACAATGTTGCAAAAGGAATGAGGTTAAAAGACTTCTTCAATTTTTTTTATTTTTGAAGTTCTATACATCACAATGTACGGACATGGCAAGTACAGACAGCAAAATCTACATATAAAACAATGCTAAAGGGGCTACAAATCACACACAATATACTCTATAGCTGTTTACAAAGAATACAATGCATTTCATATCAAATCTTGACAAAATATTCATCTCCGGATCAGCTCCATGGATTCCCTGATGTACAAATCCTCATCACCAAATAGGGTAGATATCACACTACCGAAACTAATCTTCTTCGAGTGGGTTTCCGTCCACAGGAAGGTAGAGAAAAAAGGAAGAACACGCAAGTTCAATCCAACAAAATAACAATACAAATTCCAAGCCTCCTCAAAATGAGCTATCACTCCCTTTTTAAAAGCCTCTTGAAAATAAAGCCTTTTCTCCTCCCACTTATAAAATATTTCTATTTCCAAGTTATGTGCACACTTTAAGTGACAAGGGAATAATAAATAAAACATTTCATTTTTTCCCCTCTAGACATAACATTAAGTCACTTTAAATAATCCAACCTTATACTTTAGTGCACAATTAAAATGCCCTGTTTAATTATCAAATTAAATAAACTCCTTATAACTCCAAATTTGATAATTAAACCGGACCAATATCTTCTGACAAATAATTTCGACCATCCAAGACGAAATTGCAGACTTGAGATACCCACAACTGCAGATAGAATTACGATCACTCCAAGAAGTTTGGAGATCATCCAACATGTCGGATAGCCTTCCTGGGATTAGAAACCAACATAATGCGCACAAAATTCAATGTGCCAAAAAAAGGGACATTACACGACATATGTTTGGATATGCAGTATCTGTAAGCTTAAGTATACTAGCTACTACAGCCGAGTGAAAGCTCATTTCTGTGTCATTTCAAACTTGGGAATCAAAGCATGTTCAAGACCAGATGGTAATGGTTTGTCACTGTTGCACCCAATCAAAATTTTTGTTTCATTAAGGCATTTTGAAAAAGTCTAGAAAAATTTTCGTCAAAAAACTCAAGAAGTCAAAATTTCTAAAAATAGACGTCAAATTAGGTTTTCTGGGTTTCTTGAGATATGGATATTGGCAAAATTTTCTAAAAATAGAATCTCTGAATCAGGTGTCGTGCACGATTCTCATTGGCTAATTTCGCTTCACGATCAAGGTGGTCCAAATGGAATTTGCAAAAGGTCATGTTTTCTCTACTAGGTCAATTCTGCTTTTTCAGAAGGCAAAGCATGAGCTCTGAAGTCATCAATGAAGGAAGTTCATCTGCCAGAGCTCATTTTTCAAGTTTTGATGTTGTTCCGACGATGCAGAACTGACAAACAGTCGTCGATTTGACGAAGAACAGGAAACGGAGCAGGATGGATCCGAAATGAGGAGAAAAGTTAGAAATCATGAAATTTGACTAAGGTATGGATTTCCAAGCGCCCAACTTTAGTAGACTTAAATTTTTTTCTCGCATTTTTTAGAAAATGCGAAAAATGCCTCTGTCAGACAGTCCAGGGCAGATAAAAACAGTCATTTTGGTCAACAGGTCCTGAAAAGCTAGAATTCACGTCAGATATGCTCAGGCTATCTAGTCTACCCTCATCCCAATACTTGTCCCTGGAATCCTAAAATTGACTAAGTCTGATGTCCTGAAGCCTTGAAAATTTGACTAAGTCTGAAATCTGGTGGATCCTCAAAAACCTAGAATCTACATGTCAAATCCCATGGATCTGAGACCTATCTCAAACAACCTGAAAGTATATTTCAAAATATTTAAAGTATAGGAAATATACGTCAGGCCCGGGACCTTCAAAATTTGGCGGAATTCAAGATTTGCAGAAGAAGTTGAAAATTTCCAAAAATTTTCTAAGGCATGAAATCCCAGGCACCCCTAGAGGAAAAGGGCACCCATCTTTTCATGCCTTAAAATTTTTTCCACGTTTTTCAAGAAACGTCAACAAGCCTCCGTCAGCGCCTTTCCGTCGGGTCAAAATAAGTCAAAACTCGGTCGAAATGCCAATAAAAGATGGAAATTCATCTCAAGCAGGTTCAGGTTACTTAGATCACCTCCCATCCTGCTCCAGTAGTCAACCAGACAACCTGACATGAAGATCGAACAGGACCTGTGGCACGCAAAACGGAGAAATGGAAAGAAAAATTGAAAATCTCAAAAATATTCTAAGGCACAATTTTCTAGGAGCCCCTGGAGGCTGGGGGCTCCCATCTTTTCATGCCTTAGAATATTTTCCATGTTTTTTCCAAAAAACAACAAATCTTCTTCCGTCGGCCCGTTCAGATTCATAGAAAATCAATTTGGCTCGATTTTCAAGGTAGGCACAAGGTACAATCAACTCAGTTTTCATCAGACTTGCCTATATGCCAGATCATCAATCTCAGTTTTGCTCTAGCAGGCAAATTTTGAAATCCAAACAGGGGTCCACAGTCACCAAAATGCGTGCGGAAGACAAGAAATTGAATAAGTGAAATCTTTCAAAAAATGGCTAAGGCACAAAATACCAGGAGCCCCTGGAGGCTGGGGGCTCCCAAGTTTTCATGCCTTAGAATTTTTCATGTTTGACAGTGTTTTTTCAACAGCCCCTTCCAAAACTCCGTCTGGCGACAGGTTTCTGAGGTCAGATTTACAGTCAGATGTCGTCAGATCGTCAGTTTGAGGCTGGGGATAAAATCACGACTGATAAATTTTCAAGATGCCATGATCAATTAGCTTTTTCAATTAATGGTGACAGTTTGTCATCTTGTTGAAGTCAAGGACAGGGCATACTGGAGTCAAAACGAGTGCAAAAGTGGTGAAACAAAGGAAAATTTGGCTAACACTTTTGCAACCTTGCGTGTTTCATGACATCATCAAAAAAAAATATTTCTTTTATCATCTCACACATGAAGCCATAGGCAGCTATAAAATAGGGATTCTTCCTATTCGAGGATATCAACTTGGATTTGTGCTTTAAAAGATGCTTTCTTCATGGATAAGATTCAAGCTTTATTCTTTCACAAAGAAAGTTGCTTTTTCGCCCCAAAGTTCTATAAAGACAAGCTTTTGGCCTCTTTTATTCATTACTTTGTAGGCTGCATCCAGAGGAAGAAAGATTTATTTTTCTTCTCACGAAGATTCGAAGACCCAAACGAAGTGCTTTTTCAGCATTCTTCATAGTTTCGGGATGAGGAAGCACGGGGGGCACACGTTTATAAAGTCTTTGTTCTAGGGGATCGTTTTTCAGAAACAGAGCCGAAGCTTTTTCAATTTTCATCGAGATGGGTGCAGACAAAATTTCATCCTCTTGAAGATTGGGAAATTTTATTTTTCCGGGGATCTACTTTTTTTATTCTTTTTTGAGAAATCCTCAGCTTTTTCAAAATCTGACGATCTGGGTTGCTTCAAAACGAAATTGCCTACAAAACCCATGTGCCAGCTTTTTCGCTCACATTCTGCTTTTTAGAAGAAATCAACAAGTATTTTTCAGCCTTCTGTTCAAGATTTTTCCAACATAGGCGTGTTCACAGTCATTCTTCAAGTCTTTCAATATGCAGTATTCTCCAACAGAGATCAAGCCTAAAACGGCATTGGTTCATGATTACCTGAGAACTTTCGAAACAGATTTGCATAAGGTGCTTCCATTGTTCAATTTGCATCCTTTGGAAGATGTAGGAAACAGTATTATCAGGAATCTGGGTCACTCTGGGTTGCTTGCAGCAGCTTCATTCCCCATTTCAGTGCAAAGTATCGAATTCGTAATTGCTTGTACAATTCAGTCACAAGAGAAATCCATTCAGCAGATGCAAATGTGCTCTTCAGCATCAGGCCAAACGACATTAAGAAGTGTTTTTCAATACCAATATGGAGGGAGAACTTGTTTGTTTCAATTGAAGAATGCAAGAGGGTGTGGCACAATGATAAAGAAAAATATCAGAAAAAGTTGCTCAAAAGTGGTTGAAAGAAAAGCAGAATGTTTTGCCAAAGAACATTGGATGTGGATGTCTTCAAGGTTTTCAGAGCCAATCTTGGTAGAAGTACCCGACACAGATGTTAATCTCTTGAAGTTGCAATGGATAATCTGAAAGAGAGAGTGTTGAACGATGGAGAAGATGAAGCAACCCTCAAGGCTGAAAATAGGCAACTGTGACAATATATTTCTATCAATGGATGACATCACCATAAAGCAAGAATGTAGATGAGGATGTAACTCAAAAGAAAGCAACTTTAAATCAGATGCCTTTTGTTTTAAAGCATTTGCTTTCATCCTAAGCTCATCCATTCTTTATTTAGAAACAAATCGCTTTGTATTAGTTGGAGCTTTCTTTGCTTTAAAGCAAATTATTTTAAAGCGTTTGTTAGTTGTAATCTTTGTCTTAGAATAGAAATAAAGCTTGCAAGTTGGCAAGTTAGTTAGGGTAAATCAAGGAGATTTTAGGTTTCCCTACTCCTTTGATTTAGTATAAATAAGGGCAGCCTTGCCCATTGTAAGTAATGGTAATGGTAATTGTGATAGCAAATTTGTTGTGCCTATTCTAGCCTGCAGAACTTGTTATTCCAACTGCTCGTTCATTCTGTGTAATCTGTTTCCAGTGTTTGATCGCATATTGTATGCCTGCCTTTTGCTACAATATTGTTGTCCTAGAGTTGTATCAACTTTATGATATTGGGAATAGAAGTCTCATGCCCGCCTTTTGCTCTGATTTTCTATCTCACTAATCATCAAGTTTTGTCGTAAATTTTATTTCAGCTTTCATCATTAAAGTACAATGCGTCTTATGATGTGAATCTGGGAGAAATTTATTTAAGTTTTTATGTTAAAACAAATCATTCCTCGTCCACTTTTGATTTCTGTGTTCTGTGTTTACTCAAACAATCAAAAGTGTCGTTTAGTTTAGGCCTAGCTGTAGTTAGAAGTTTTAAAAAAGAAAAACCTCTGCTGCAGCGAAAAGAGTTTTATAACCTTGTACTCGCACCTGAGAATCAAAAAGAAGATATGCAAATTTAATTTATTTATCTTTTCAGCGAACATCAGCAAAAAGGGAACTCCCCCTCATAATAGGAGAGCAGTTTATCTGTGCATCGCTATCCGTTTCCAACTCGCATTCCAGAGGTGCGAATTGAAACGCCAACAATCACCTCATCAAATAGCAGAATATATTAGAGAGCAAGAGGAAGCAGATGCAAGAATTTCCAGCAGTGCAAACCATCCTTTGACGAGAGGAAGCGGATCACAAAGGCCCTTTCCTTCTTCTCCTTGTGCCTTACCTGATGTTGTAGTAGAGAGCCACCCATTTTTCGGTGGGAATGAAGAAGAGCCCATTAATGTGAAGAGAACAAAGGGTCCATTGGAGAGGGCATTTCAGAGTGATGCTAGAGAGATTGCAAATCAAACTGTTGCAAGATGCCTCTATGCAAACGGTTTGTCTTTCAACGTTGTTCGATCACCGTATTGGCAAGATATGTTGAGAAAGGAAAATGAGGCTCCAAAAGGGTACAAAGGCCCAGGTTATGAGAAGGCATGTAGCACACTACTGGCATAAGAGGTAAAATCTATACACTCTTCATTGTCTCCCATTAGGAATTCATGGAAACAAATAGGGTTGTCCATTGTTTCTGATCGATGGAAACATACAAGAAATCGACCACTAATCAATGTGATTGCAATATGCCCTAAAGGGCCAAAGTTTTTGAAAGCTATGGATTGTGAAGCGCAAGTGAAGGATGCACAATTTATTGTTGACATCCTTATACAGTGCATTCAAGAAGTTGGTCCTGAAAATGTTGTCCAAGTCATAACAAACAATGCAAAGAATTGTAGAGCCGCTGGTATATTGGTTGAGACAGGATTTTCACACATTTTGGACACCATGTGTTGTCCACTCACTTAAGATCAAACAAGTCTATGTTGAGGCTGAAGAGATCCAAATGTTCATCACAAACCATCACATGTCTCAAGCCATTTTTAAATCATTCTCGCAATTGGAGCCGTTGAAGGTAATTGAAACACTAAACTTTTAAATTTTACATTTAGATTTTGTAATTAGTAATTTGAAATTTCTAATTTACTTTTAAAAATTTATTATTTAAGTATGCTTTTGCTCATTGTTTTAATTTTTTTAATAGGTTGCTGAGACTCGATTTGCATCCAACACAATCGTCTTGAGACGACTTGTGAAGGTGAAGGTGCCACTTTCTAGCATGGTCATTAGCCAAAGTTGGTCCCTATGGAGGCAGTCCAATAGTGACAGGGCAGCAAATGTAAAGCGGTTGATCCTAGATGACAATTGGTGGGACGGCGTGAAATATCTTCTTAGTTTCACCAAGCCCATCATGAGTATGATCCGTTTTACTTACAAGGATAAGCCATGTTTGGGAGAGGTGTGTGATGGCATCGACTCAATGATTGAGAAGATGAGGTCCATCATAAATGAAAAAGAGCAAGATCTTGAAGAAACTTTCTTCAAAGAGGTGCAAACAGTTTGTGTTGAGCAGTGGAACAAAATGACCACCCCACTACATCTTCTTGCCTTTGCATTGACTCCTAAGTTTTATAGTGATGAGAACCTTGCTATGCCATCAAGGGTTCCACCATACAGAGATCCAGAAGTCAACGAAGGGTATAGGAAGGCACTTACTAAACTCTTCCCTGATCCTGAAATGGAGGATATAGTTACAACTGAGTTTGGTGAATTTGTAGCCTCCAATAATCAAAGTGTTTCAGCTCTTCATGACAAGAATAGGAAGGATGCTCATACTTGGTGGTACCTCAATGGTGTAACATCACCACAATTGCAAAGTCTTGCAATCAAAGTTTTATCGCAAGTAAGTTTCTTAATTTTTATTACACTCTCTAAATTTAATATTTGAATTGCTTTTCATTTTTAAAATAATAAACTTGAAAATCCTTGACTGGACCTGCCCTAAAATTCTGAATTATTTTTCTGCTCAAACCCTAACTTCAGAATTCTGATTTTTATTTCTGACTTGTAAAACAAATATAACAGCGAACATACAATTGCCAATAATGCCAAATAATGTCTCTAAATGATGTTCACATCAAACATAAATTCCACATTGAAATACGCAAGATATAGCCATCCAAATGCAACAATGTTGTGCCAAATCAAAATTTTTGTTTCATTAGGGCATTTTGTGAAAGTCTTGAAAAATTTTCGTCAAATAGTCAAATTTTCTAAAAATAGAAACTTTCTAAAAATAGACGTCAAATTAAGGTTTTCTGGGTTTCTTGAGATACAGATGTTGACAAAACTTTCTAAAAATAGAAAGTTTCGAAAAATAGAATCTTTGATTCAGGAGTCCTGCCTGATTCTGACTGGCTAATATTGCTTCATGATCAAGGTGGTCCACACAGAATCTGCAAAAGATCGAGTTTTCTCTACTGGGTCAATTCTACTTTTTCAAAAGGTGAAGCATGAACTCTGAGGCCATTAATGGAGGAAGCTCATCTGTCAAGGGTCAATTTCAAAGTTTTCAGTGTTGTTCAAAAGGCGAAAATCCGTCGAGCAGTTGTTGACTGACGAAGAATGGAGAACGAAGCGCAGTGAATCCGGAAACAAAGAAAAGTTGAAAATCATCAAAATTTGACTAAGTCTGGAAAACCCAGGTGCCCCTGGAGGCAAGGGGCGCCCAACCTTCCCAGTGTTAGATTTTTTTGCATTTTCTCGAAAAACGTCAAAACTTCCCCGTCAGCCCGCATCCAGCTGGTCAAAACCAGTCAAACTTAGTCAAAAGGCTCATAAAAGATCGAGATTCTCTCAGATATGTTCAGGCTACTCAGATCACCTCTCACTCAACATCAGCAATCAGCCAGAAACGAAGATCGAACAGGACCTGCCGCACACAAAACCGAGAAATGAAATAAAAATCGAAAAATCCCAAAAATTAACTAAGTCTGGGAATCCTAGGCGCCCTTGGAGGCTAGGGGTGCCCATCATCTCCAGTGTTGGCCCATTTTTTCATATTTCTCCGAAAAATGACAAATCTTCCTCCGTTAGCTCGATCAGATTCACAGAAAAATAGTTTGGCTCAATTTTCGAGGCAGGCAGAACATACAATCGATTCAATTTTCATCAGGCTTGCCTGATTGCCTGACCATCAGTCTTGGTTATGTTCCAGCACGCGAGTTTCAACATCCGAACAGGGGGCCACGCTTACAGGAGCATGTGTGCGAAAAACGAAAAATAAACAAAATTGAAAATTTTGAAAAATGGCTAAGCCATGACAACCCAAGCGCCTCTGGAGGCTAGGGGCGCTTGGATTCTCCGGTGTTAGAATTTTTCATGTTCTGTTGATGTCATCTTCCAACCATTTCCCAATCTTCGTCCGACGATGGTTTCCAAGAGTCAAAATTGCAGTCAAATGTCAACAAATCGTCAATTCGAGGCTGGGGATCAAATCAAAATTGGTAAAACATCAAAATGCCATGATCAGTCCACTTTTACAGTCAACGGTTATAGTTTGCCATCTTGTTGAAGTCAAAGGAAGGTCACGCCGGAGTTAGAACGAGTGCAAAAGTTTCAAAACAATGGAAAAGTGGCTAACACTTTTGCAACCTCACGTGTTTGATGACATCATCAAATAAACAATTTTTCATCATCCTCACACATGAAGCCATAGGCAGCTATAAAATAGGAATTCATCCTATGTGAGCATATCATCTTGGATTTTTGCTCAAAGAGTTGCTATCTTCACGGATAAGCTTCAAGTTTTATGCTTTCACAAAGAAAGTTGTTTTTTCGCCCTAAAGTTCTATAATAACAAGCCTTTGGTCTCCTTTATTCATTATTTTTGAAGGTTGCATCCAAAGGGAGAACATCGTTTTCTTCTCATGAGGATTTGAGAACCCAAATGGAGTGTTTTTTCAATAATCTTTGTAGTTTCGGGATTGGGAAGCACAGAGGCACACTTTTTCAAGGTACATTTTTCTAGGGCATTGTTTTTTAGAAACAAAGCCAGAGCTTTTTCAGTTTTCGTCAAAATGGGTTCATCTGGAATTACGTCCTCTTGAAGATTGGAAATTTTTTTTTCCCAAAATCTGCTTTTTGACGTTTTTCAGGAAATCTTCTTCTTTTTCGGAATCCAACGATCTGGGTTGCTTCTGAACGAGATTGTCTACAAAACCCACGTGTCAGCGTTTTCACTCAAAAGCTATTTTTTAAAAGAAATCAGCAAACAATTTTCACCCTTTTGTGCAAAATATTTCCAAACATAGGCATGTTCACAGGAATTCTTCAAGTTTTCCAGTATGCAGTACTCTCCAATAGAAATCAAGCCTAAAACGGCATTGGTTCATGATTACCTGAGAACCGTCGAGACAAATTTGCATAAGATGCTTCCAACATTCAATTTGCAAGCTTTAGAAAACGCAAGAAACATCGTCGTTGGGAATCTGAGTCACTCTTGGTTGCTTGCAGCAGCTTCATTCTCTGTCACAGTGCAAAACATTGAATTCGTAATTGCTTGTACCAAGCATTACAATTCAATTACAAGGGAAATCCAATCAGCAAATGGGTGTGTACTCTACAACCTCAAGCCTAACAATATTGAGAAATGTTTTTCAATACCATCGTGGAAGGAAAATTTCGACATTTCTCTTGAAAAATGCAGGAGGGTGTGGCACAATGACAAGGAACTATATCGAAAAAAGATTGCTCAAAAGTGGTTGAAGTAAATGCTAAATGTTTTGCAAAAGAACATTGGACGTGGAGAGTTCAAGGAAGAATACGCTATAATGATTACTCTGCTGAGCCGAGTCACAGGTCAAGCAGAAGCCAATAAATTTCAGCCTTAGATGTTTTACATCATGTCCCAGATTGTGGACAAAACAGAATACTTTGACTGGTCAGCATTCATCAGTGATAGTCTCCAGTTCCACCATCAGATAATTGATTTTCAAGGAGTTCGTGAATTCCACATGATGTCATACCTCGTATATGTGATGGCCCTTCAAGGTCAGTTTAGGGGTTTGAATACTGTTGGAACTTTGGACATTCAACATATATATCACCATTACCCGCAATTAGAGTTTTCAAACGCTGAACGACATTATAGGCAGGGAAATGATGCATTTCTTATGCATGTGGTGCGAGATATTGATAATGAATTGCATATACAGTTTTCAGTTGATGCCAGATCAGCAATGGCGAAATGGGCCAATTGGTTTATCCAATTTCCCACTTTCTCCTACATTAGGGCATATCGCTTCTCGGGAGAGCTGGTCATGCTACCAAGATATCCTACGTATGAGGTAGCGTTCATGGAATTTCTGAGGCAAGTCTATGAAGTTCATTCATTTTTGCATAGCACGCGCAAGATGGCTTTCAATTTTTTCGTTTGTATGGGTATATAGAAATGCAGATCTGGAGCAGATGCCAAAGTAATTGGTAGCGAATTGTCCAAGTATGGCGTTAAGTCATTTGATAGGTGGTTTTCATATGATCCCCGTGGTGTTTTTGCAGCACACCTTGGTCAGAATTGTGTACATGCCCCTGCAGTTGAAGATTTTTGGGCTAATAGTGCAAAAAAGTGCGAAAACATAGCTATGGCAAGTTTACCTTGCAGCAGTTGGCTGATATCCTGTCAGACGATGTAGAAGGCTTGTCAGATGCTGATGGTGAAAATCTACTTCCCACATATTTATAACAAGCTACCCCAAAAAATTTCTGAAAACTTAAACAGTGATAAACAATGTAGCACAATCTTGCATGAACATCTAAATTGCCTCCACACTTCTGATCACCAAGTTCCCAATTCAAGTGAGGTGAGAGCATAATGTATAATGGCTTACAAAGCTAAAGTATTGTGCATCATGGAATTAACATTCATCTGCTAAGAGCAGGCATCTATTTATGCAATGGGAATTCGCCACTTCTCAATGGGTGTGAGTAGACATGTAGAAAGATTAATTTGCTCCACGCTGGCGATTGAACCATCCAAGGGTTATTATGTGTTTATGCAACATAAAAATAGAAACAATAGCTTCAGCTAAGAGCTATATCAAATGTAATACAATAATCATCAAGTGTCAATGCCATGTGATTAGCCTCATCTTATACTCTGCACAAGAAGGAAGATAAAGTTGCATATTACATGAATAGTCAGGTTGGAAATCTATGCAAATGGCCAATGGTAAACAAATTAGAAACATAAACTGAGCTCCTCCTTTAATACAGCAAACCAACATTCAGTCCATTAGCAATGTGACTGTACATGACCAAACTACTATCAATCAGACCCATAACAATCACATGTATCTGATAATATCAAACATTTTATGACTGGTCATATCAAGTTCCAATCTGCAATTTCAAAACAAATTGCCCAATCACAGCCATATGGCCATAGGAAACCAAGGAACACTGCATACCATACAATTTAAGCCCAAATCCCAAGTATTAAATCTGCAAAGACAGCGCCACTACACGAAAAGGAAGCTATAAACTTAAACTGCCCAAAAGATTAAATTTTGGAACTCATAAAAGCAAGTCGTACTTCTTGAAAGTACGGCCCGTGTCAGTATGGATCCCCACAAATTGCCTTCCAAACAGCATAAACTTCACTGAAATCTCTTGGGTATTAGATGTCAATGCATAGGGATGAATGCCAAACAGTAAACACAACACAAAGCTATATCAAACTTTCCCACAAACTGAACGACCATCCCTGCTGGTACGACCATGAATGCATAGCCTAGCTAGGTACAAACACAAAAACACAAGGAAAATCTCTATAGCAACTCTAAAATTCATCTAAAACTGATTATTACTATGTCTATCTGAATCACAAGCCAAAACTCCACAAACATCTGCTAACTCTATTCAGCTCCATGTGATTTCCAGAGTGAAAATCAACTTTAATCTCAAGAAGGTTTTCGTCCTCAAGAGCATTCTACAAGAGGGTTTTTGTCCTCAAGAGAATAAGGAAGAACTCACAAGTTCAATCCATCTGCAAACAAAATCAAATCCAAAAGCATAACATCTAATTGAGCTCTCATTCCCGTTTTATAATTTTTTGAGAGGAAAATCATAGATGCAAGACTCGCGAAAAACTCGCCGACTTTCAAAAAACTCGCGAGTTTTTTTTTATGGCTAGTAGTTCGTGCAAAAACTCGCCTGTTTCACTCGCCGAGTTTTTACCAAAAACTCGGCGAGTCTGTAAAAAAAACTCGGCAAAAGGGGCATTTTCAGTCTCTTAAAAAACCAGGAACATGCTTGGTCAGTATATTTCAAAATATATTTAAGTATATGTTGAGATATTGAATTTCCTATACTTTAAATATTTTGAAATACATTGTCAGGATGTTTGAGATAGGTTCTGGATCCATGGGATTTAACATGCAGATTCTAAATTTTTGAGGATCCATCAGATTTCAGACTTAACCAATTTTTCAGGGTTTTAGGGTTTTAGACTTAAAATCCGCCATCCACACAAAGAAGAGGAACAAGCTAGCTCAGAAACGCCTCAATGACCTTGTCTATATGTAATATAATCTTCGGCTGCGCACAAGAAGGGTAGAGGAAATATTAGATGATCCAATTGATTTGGATGAGATAGATCCTTTCAGTGATTGGACAGGGCGGAATGAACAACCTTCATTGTTTTCCAAGGATGAGATCTATTGATTTGGAGAGACAAGCAATGGACGAGGGGAGTGGAATTGGTGGATTAGGATTCCCATTGGATGACATTGAGGATGAGGAGGAGACATTGCCACCAGTACCACTACCAACATCTACATCAAGGATGGAGGTTGAGCCACAGTCTGTCATGCCGAGGATGGAGGAACCACAACAGATTCCTAGGACTAGACCCTCCAGTTCTACCACTCCCCTAGTTTTCACTAGCCTTAGGAAGAGGAAGATGTAGTATTTAGTATTTACTTTCAGTTTTACAAAAACAATTTGCTATTTTCATTTTGTTTCAGACTATCAGTATCAGCGCATTCCACATGAGGATGCCATTTTGTACCCAATTTGCTTTGAAATCAATCAAATACAACTAGACTCAGCTTGTTTCTCATTTATTGACTCATTGGATCTTATCATTGAATTTTGCAAAAAAAATGCATTTTTAATGAAATTTAAACAATTTTTTAAGTTGTCCAGTTTTTTGCTTAGTTTTTGGCGAATCGAGCTTTTCGGGCTTGGCAAGTTTTTGCTTTTGGCAAATTTTTCAACTATGAGGAAAATAATTTTTTTTCTTTTTCTCTTCATATTTCTCCTCTCCAAGAGACCTTTTTGAAATAATAAAAATATATCATGTGTGGTCCCCTTTTTAAGTGTATCATTTAGAACACTTAAAAACCTTTCCAATGAGCTATAACTGACTTTGCGAAAAATCCCAAACTTAGGCGAACTGCAAAATAAATCATACCACTGCCTTCTATGATGTTTGGGATGAAGAACGATGTCATCTGGGTGACTTACTATAATTAGACAGCTCCTCCAAGAATCTTGGAGAGCAATCCGGGAGTCTAATTAGACTTTGGAAAGCATCACTATAACCCTGGACATCCACTGAGCTCAATGCCATAGAGGATAATCCATTAACACAAGGGAAACCCGTATAACTGATATGCAAACTGAACCACGACTACTCCAAGAACATTGGAGTCCTCCCAAACATGTCGGATGCGCACAAAAATCTATGCGCAAAAAAGGTACATTACAATATTTCAGAGATCAGGTTGACCAAAAGCCACTATCACAAGTTGATTGGTTCACCAAAGAGAGCACCTCAATCGAGGAAAGAACGAGCCGAGTTATCAAAAATAGTATGATATTCTTGAATAATAAAAAGGGGAAAGAAGCCATTCCGGTTGCAGAGCCGCAAGTTGTTCGAGCATCTATACCTTTCAATTCTAAACCCAAACCAAGAATTAAGGCTATGAGTGTTCTTGCAGAAGGAACGAAGATGGCCAAGTTGAAGAGGTAAAAGTTTGAGTCTCCAGTCCATATTTAGCAAGAACAGCCAGCAGTTGCATCAGAAGTTCCAGCTGAACCATCACCGCATGTTGAAACAATGCCTTCAGTTCATGTTTCTCCACCTCCATCACCAAGGTCTTCTCCCATTCACATAGATTCAAAACCAAATTTGCCAGTTCATAACACTGCGACACACATTGATTCATCAGGAGTCGATGGAACTAGAACTAAGCCTCCCAAGGAAGTTGGCTCATCTTGGCTCGAGAACATCTTGGGTAGGGAGAGGAGAAAGCCTTCATACCAGTTGAACTTGACAGAACTTGATAGCGTCTACCAAGACATACCAGAAAAGGAACTTAAAAAGGAAGTTCACATGGAGAAGAATGCTAATGGAGAAATTATTCTTGAAACTGCAACACCGCTGGAAGATAAGAATGTCAATGAGATTGAGGTTGATGACTTTAAGGTTGTCAGAGCCAATCTTGGTAGAAGTACACGGCACATGGATGTGAATCTCTTTGAGGTTGCAACAGATAATCTGAAGGAAAGAGTGTTGAACGACGAGGAAGATAAAGCAACCCTCAAGGCTGAAAATAGGCAGTTGCGGCATTATATTTCCAATCTTCTTCAAGGCACTTCCCAGGCCAACGTATTGCTTCCTCAAATTTTGGAATCATCATCCGATCACCAACACTTAAGTCAGTTGGTCATCTACGAGAGGCACATGAAGGATTGGGTGGAAGAGTTTGTAACTAAAGGCAGATATGTACTTTCACAAATCTATCAATTGAAGTAAAACGCTCATGATCTGTGTCAAGGCATTCAGGGGTTTCAACAGCGTATGGCTGATGACAAGCCAGTATTTGAGATCATAATCTCCGACTTGAAGGTACCATATGATTTCGTTGACTCAGTAGAAAATAAGAAGGTTTCTACTTGGAAAGCACAACATATTTTCACAGTGAAAACCCATGAGAGGATATCCTCAGAGTTAGCGGAATGGAAAGAAAAGGTGATAAGTGTTCTCAAGTTTGTGAGGTCCTTTGTTTTTCAAATCTCGTGCTCATATGAGAAAGAAGATGGTATGATCTCAGGGAAGTACAGACAGAATTCCAGACTCTCGTCCGCAGCAGTTTTAATGGTGATCTCAATGCTGGAAAGATGGATCCTTTTGCCGCTATGACAGTGAATTTTGATAAAGCCGTGGATGAAGTTCGTGAATTCCTACAGATGGTTGCAGATGGTGGAGAGATGTTAGAAAAACAGAATATCATCTTGGAAAGCATCAATGTTCTTGGCAAGGATACGGTTACTACTTTTTTGGAGAATATTGTTTCCCAAAATATCAGTGGATGATGTCACCAATAGGGCAACGATATAGATAAGGATGGGATTCAAAAAGCAGCTTTAACGCAATGCTTTTCGATTTAAAGCATTTGTTTTCATTCAAAGCTTACCCATCCTTTAAATAGAAAAAAACACTTTATAATAGTTGGAGATTTCTTTGTTTTAAAGCAAATTGTTTTAAAGCGGGTGTTAGTTGTAATCTTTGCTAAGAATAGAAATAAAGCTTGCAACTTGGCAAGTCAGTTAGCTAGGATCAAGGAGATTTTAAGGTTCCCTACTCCTTTGATTTATGTATAAATAAGGGCAGCCTTGCCCATTGTTTAGTAACGGTAATTGAGATAGCATAATTTGTTGTGCTTATTCTAGCCTGCAAAATTGTTATTCAAGCGTTTGTTCAATTTGTGCTATTTGTAATCCAGTGTTTGATCACATATTGTATGCCTGTCTTTGCTGCAATATTACTGTCCTGGAGTTGTAATAGCTACTTGATATTGAGAAAGGAAATCTCATGCCTTCCATTGCTTTGATTCTCTAACTCATGTTCATTTAGTTTATCATCATATGTGTTGCTTCCATATTCTCACTTTCATTTTTTATCCTAAAAGTACAATGAGTCTTCGGGTGTAATCTGGAATAAGTTTATTTGAGCTTTTGTGTTAATAAATCATTCCATGTTTACTTTTGATTCCTAAGCTCTGAATTTACTTGGGTTGTCAAAAGCCTCATTTAGTTTAGGCCTAGCTGTAGTTAGAAGTTAAAATAAAAAAAGCTCTGCTGCAGCGATAGAGTTTTATAACCTTGTGCTCGCAGCTGAGAATCAAAAAGATAGGCAATTTAACTTTTAAGCAATCATCAGCAAAGAGGGAACATCCCCTCCTAATAGAAGAGTAGTTTATCTGTGCATAGTTGTCCATTTCCAACTTGTATTCCCGAGGTGCGAATTAAAACGCCAACAAACAAAAAGTTTGATTTTCGAATCAGTATCCTTTGATTGACATGCTACAAATGCCAAAATTATCATAGCAGTTGTAAAAGGAGGTGAATTTTCTGCACGAAGAGGCATATTCTTCTTTCCCTATTGTGACAGCAACTTGGACTGCTTTACTTGTTGGACACAAACCTAATTCTAAGTCAAAGCTCCGCCTTTGAGGATGTCTTGACTATTTAATTTGGTCAATAATTTCCAATAAACCATGCATCACACCTACAATAACTCCACCAGTTAAGGAAATTGGCAATATACGGTGCCATGTATCAACAAGTCTCTATAATCGAAACTAAGAAGCAGCTTCTTGGGATGTCCCTGCCCATGATGTTGCTTGGTATGATGAGTATCATCGCATCAAATCTGAAGTAGCATTTTTTAGTTGGGAAGAAATGGAGAAGTGATTCACGGGTCAGAACTCAAGGTGTTGTGAAGCAGTTAGAAGAAGAACAAGGTTCTTTTTGTTTTCAAAAGGTTGGATTGAATGTGATTCAATCAAATTGAGCTTTTTGTTTTACTGATTTGGACAACACATTACATTACAGAAGCTCAAATACAATCAGAGGATGAACCCTCACAGGCTGCAACACATTATAGCTTACTCAATCTAGGCTTTGGAACCTTCTGCCTTCTGTAGCCCCAAATCTATTGGAGTTTTTGTTTTTGTAATGTCCCCTTTCCAAGCCTAGTCAGAATGGGACCATTAGCCTATCTCATGATCCCAATGGGCTAGGGAATGGTTTGGGATCATTTTTGGTTTAATTATCAAATTGGAGTTATAAGGTTTGTTTAATTTGATAATTGAACTAAGTTTTATTATTATTGGTGCACTAAACTCTAAGGTGGGTTATTTTAAAAAGTGACTTAATGTTATGACTTGAAGGGAAAAAAGGAAATGTTATAATTTTTAATTCCCTAGTCACTTAAGTGTGCACATAACTTGATATTAGAAATTATTTGTAAGGGGAGTGCAAAAAAGCTCTAATTTCAAGAAAGATTGGTTTTGTAACTCCCAGGTGCTTATAAAAAGAAGATGTGAGCTCATTTGGAGGCATGCTTGGATTTTCTATATTGTTACGCTGCTGGAATCATACCAGAGTTTTCAACTTCCTTCTTGTGGACGGAAACCCACCTGAAGAAGATCAGTTTCGGTAGTGGGACATCTACCCTCGCTGGTTATGGAGGTTTCTACTTCAGGGAACCTATGGAGCTGAATATGTTTGAAGTTGCTAATAGTTTTTGGATTAGAGTTCATTAAATATCATTGAAATCAGATGAGAAAGTAGTTAGAAGCAGATTTTTAATGCATTGTAATAGTTTTAATGTCTTATTTGTTGGTCCGTACCATTATATTGTCGTACAGGCAGAAATAGAGTTTTGCTAAATAAAAATTATTGAGAAGTTCTTTTTGTTTAAATCTTTTTGCAGTATCATTTTATACCTTAGGCGACTCCAATCTGATCATAGTGAGTGGTTAAAAAACTTTGTTCATTTTTCTATAAGCAGTCGTACTTCTGCTGCCCGTACGGCCTGGGAAATGCATAATGTTTGAAGTTTTTTTGTTGACTAATCCCTAGTGCATGGAGAATATTGGATTTGTATTGTATTAGCTTAGTTTTAAAGTGGGAAACAATATTGATAAGTGTGGGCAGTCTCTTGGGAGTTTTCAGCAGTCCGTACTATGCTGGGAAGGGGCTGTACCAGACTGGGAGGAGTCATTTTATAGTCTGTTCACTCTCTCTGTTGTGTTCAGTGCATATAGTGGATAGATCAACTTGGGACTACTTGTTTGTCAAACATTGGGTTTAGTCTTATATTTTCATACTTCCCTAGATGCCAATGGTCTATGTAGAGAGCAGTTGATGTATCATTTCAGGTTGCAGCAGTGACGGACAGCAAGAACTACTACATTCCCATTTATCAATTCGAGAAATCTGCAGGGTATGGTCATACTATCTTCACAGGATTCTTAACAAGTCCAAACAAGACTTGATTTGCATTGTATTTTGACATCATTGTAATCTTTCTTGTAAATCACATTAACGCCCCTGGATGGTTTACCGCCAGTGTGGAAGGAAAGAACATATTCAAACATTTTGTAACCCCTGGATGATTCTACCACCAGTGAGGATAACGAACTCTCTTTTCTTTTCATTTCTACCCACTGGACAAGTGGCGAATTCCCACTGAATAAGTGGATGGTTTTGTAATCTTTCATGCTTATTTCATACCCATTGATAAAGTGGTGAATCCCCAAGTTATGTGGATGCCCGCCGCAGCGGAAGAAGTGTATTTCTTTCTTGCATACTTGTTACTGTAAGCCAAAATCATTGTATGCTCTCACCTTGCCCATCTTGGGATCTTGGTGATCAGAAAGTGTGAGACCTTTAGTTGGTTTTGCTTTTGATGCTAACGTTGATATCCTTGTATGTAAATTTTGAAAAAAAAAAAATTTGGGGTTGTATATTACAGTTTTCTCGTCTTTTCTTGACTCTATACTTTCCCTCTTATCTCTACTACCACCAAGGGTTCCCAAGAATGGTCATAAATGGCCCTATTTGGCGGCCTCCAGACAAATTTCAAAATTTGCATCTCCCTCCAAAAACAGGTCAACTTTCGGGAGCCCTAACTTTTAATCCAGGGGTCCGATTGAGGAACCGTTTGAAGCGTCAGAAATCTCGCAAAGCGTTCTATGCGCTAAGAATCGCTTTGCCGATTCTACCCATTTTTGGGGTCGTACAGGGTCTTTTAGTGCCTCAAACTTGACTTTGAAACTTTTCCAGGGTTTTTTGAGAAAAAAAAACTTAAATATCTTTCAACCCACAAATGATCTTTACCTAATTCCTTCCCAAAAGTCTTATTTTTCAATTATGAAGCTTCCTGTAAATTTTCGCTTCCATACATGTCCAAATGCAAACTTTCCAAAAATCGTAGTTTGCTATTGTCATGTCCCTGTAATTAAAATCACATCGATTATAGAAAGATTTAAGCATATTAAATTAATTGACAAATATAATATCATATAAATATAATGTATTATTATTATATAACAATATATAAGTTATAGCTGTAAAATTATTATTATATAATAATATTAGTATAAGTATAAATATTATTATTATTGTTATATAAGTCATGGTTATCAATATAAACAAAGACTAAATATTATTGTAAACACATATGGTCAGCAATTATCATATAGAATATTAATAGGAATAAGTAAAAGAGAGATATATTGCAATTAAAATATTTATTACCCCACATCCCCGAACATATTTTGTGATTTTTGAATTGCTGGCTCGAAAGGAACAAAGTCTGACAAGTTTCAGTCAATGAATTTTATTAATAAATCCTATAAGGGACATTCGGTGGGTCCCAAATCCCACTAAGAATCTAGACTTTTTTTTTGTGTTTTAAATCTGAGGATAAGATCTAATTACATTGGAAATTCATAAAAAGATAGTGGAAAGTGGGCCCCACAAAGTATTTGGAAGGGATATTATAATTTATATGAATAGAAGTAAGAGCTGGTAAAAAGAAGAGTCTAAAAGCAGCTAATGCATTCCAATTAAAGACATCTAATACATATTCAATTAAGTCAACAATTCATAACATGATTCGTACTATAAGGCAATCCTTATAAGGAGCATTGTTATCAAATAAAGAAAAGTTCTGTGTGGAGCAAGAAAGTAGATAGCCAGCATTTACTGATCATAGAGGAAGCGCCAAATATAAGACAATTGTGGTTCATAAAAAAGGTACCACGGATTAGTAATCAAACAACGTCCAATATATGAGGGATGATTTTATAAGACAGCAGAAATATAAGTTTAGGCAATGGTTGTCATTAAGAACGAATTAAGGTAACAAAGCATGGCATCCCTTTGAAAGGTGGCGATGACCAAAGTAACCCTCCAAAGATATAAGAGTCGATCAAAGAACATTCTTTGAGATTTATCATCGAATCATCACTCTCATTCGTCCATACAAGAACATTCTTGTGTGCAATATCTAATCAAACACTATTCTCACAGCAGCTACAAGCCATACAAGGCATAGCATTTATATTTATCAGCTTTGAAAATATAAAGGATTACATCTGATCAAAAATATTGCAAAAATTACAGTCCAGAAGCTGCAACAACAAGTAAGCATCTTTACAGTATCATTTATACTTTAATCCTGATCGTATGTCATAATTATACAGGTATGAATGTTTGTTTATATTTCATTGTTTGTCATTCATTCATAGATGTATCCTTATGACAGTAATAAGATTTATATGCAGTCATCACTAACAATGAATGTGTAGACAGTCATATACAATTATTCATAATGATGTATCTTGTATGCACTTATTCATAATGATATAACTTGTAAGCAATTATCCATAATGTTATGTGACTTATTAACCTCATATGAGATAATGATGGAAAAGTGCCAAGAGGCCATTCATGGGTATTTAGAGGCCTTTGTCACATGAGGTATAAGGTACCCATAGTGCAAAGGATATTTATCACACAGAGGCCTTGTCACATGAGGTATAAGGTACCCATAGTGCAAGGATAGTGATGCAATGGCCTTGGTTACTTTGATGTAAGGCATCATAAGAATACCAAAAATCTCATAGAGGCCTTGACTCTAAAGGAATTAAGGATACCACTTGAGTCTAAGAATAGGAAACATTAGAGCCCCATGGTGGATAACGGCAACTCTCATCTCATCTCTCATAGGTTGTTAATAAGTGACATATGAAGAGATAGCAAGTTTGCAATATATAATGATAAAGATCATGGATCATGTAAAATGTCATGATAGAAAATATGCAAGGCATATTGATAATGATCATGATAGTAACATGTGAAATGTTAATGATATGCAAGGCATATGAATAGCGATCATAAGATCAACTTGTGAAATGAGAATGAAAGATAATGTGCATTGAAGCAATCGTAAGATTAGCAATAGTGATATACACTGAAAGTTATTATAGATTCATAATAGTGATATGCATTGAAAGTAATCATAGCATTGATGATAGTAATGTGTATTGAAAATAATCAATGATGGACTAAAGTTATGATTTGACATTTGATCATAGAAAGGATAAAGGCAATGTTATTATGCAAATTATATATGTGGCTTTAAATGAAAGAAAGCACTAATGTTCTCTTTTTGCAAGTTGAAATTTGTGAACAAAGTAAAAGGTTTTGATTTGTGACAAGGGGACATTACAACTATTTTTAGCAATTTGGAAGAACAGAAGGTTCTACATCATTATCCAAGCAATTATGGAACTAGAAATACAAATTTTGAAAAGAAATGAAAACACAATCAACAATTTTGAATCATCTTTTTTGGGTGATGCAAGATTGCCCTTACACCACTGGATGCTCCTGCATCACATATGCACTTTGATGGGAGGATAGTAATTCCTCATCACAAATCACACACATCTAAATTGTCTTTTGCTTTTCGTCCTAAGTTTGTTGATAAGGTCAACTACGAAGTGACCTCTATGGATTATTGCAGTCTATTGATTGTCAAACCCTATGAGTACAAGATAATGAAACACACCTAATTAGAAGTACAAAAAACACAACAAATTTAGCACCAAGTTTCAAGATTGCATGCCAAGCTAACAATCAAGCCACAAAATTTGCAAATCCTACTTCCACAACGACAAGTAACTTCTTCCACACTGCATGCAAAACTTGATAAAATTTTCTTGTCACCTACAAATGTGTCTAGGATTCCAAGGCAATTTCCCTACATAAAGCAATGAATCACATTAATGCAATCCTTAATGTTGTTCCATCGTGTCACACAAAGACCAACATGAGTGTTTTTGAGTGGTGTACGATGCCTTTTGTGCTCACTCATGTTCCTACCACTTTTATGTCATTACTGAAAGACGTCTTCTGCAATGGCCTTCCCACCCGGTCCCTTGCTCAAACATCACTTTCTACCTTGGATTCATCATTGACACTCAAGGAACTTGGTTGGATCCTACAAAAGTTGAAGTTCTAAAATCACTAAATGCTTCGACCATCATAGATTTTTGGAGTTTCCTTAGTCTTACAAACTTCCATAAGTTATTCAAAAATAGCCTCACCTTGGCACCTACGACCTGAAACTAATATTGTCTCTAGCAACGAAAGGACAATGCAATTGCATCAGACTCATCATGTTCAGAACTTGTTCTTCTAGTTCTCAATCTCTCTCGACCCTTGAAGACAAACATAACACCACACTACAGACATTTGCTTCCCCGCAACAACACTTGTGCACACAAGTCATAAACCACTAGCCTTTCCATTTTCTTCAATCTTAGCGAACACATGAAAGAGTTAAACATTTGATGTGGCTTCACTATCTAAACAATTTCTTGTGGTCATCCAATACAACCAAAGGGAAAATCACCATTGTTGCAGATTGTTTGAGTCTTCCCTTTGCAGATCATTCTTTGATAGTCATCATGTAATGTCCCTTTCTAGCAAGTCAAAAATTTTGCAACCTTGCACACAATTTTAACTTATAAAGAGAACATTAGTATTCAATTCTTCTTATAATATCACATATCACAATTAGGGTTTATAAATAAATATCGAAGTTCATATATATTTCCATGTTTCTTTAAATTCATTACATTATTGAATTTCATATTTCCTCATATCAATTATATATATTTCATGATTTAGCTTGGGAGAGACATACTTGAGCCTACACGTTAATCATACCACTCACCCACTTTCAGAAGGTTTGTTAGGGCACTAGTATCCAAGACCTACCGCCATGGGTCCAAGGGTTTCTCTCCTTTGACTCAGAGGGGTGATGGTTTCACCAGCTTGAGTCAAAGGTTTTCCACTTGTCTCGGAGGGGTGATGTTTCACCAGCTTGAGACAAGGGTTTCTCCACTTGGCTCGGAGGGTGATATCACACCAGCTCAATGGTTACCCACCGTTAGGCCAATAATAATATGCCTACGCTACCATAGGTCCAAAGGCTCACCCTTGGCTCCGAGGGGCTTCATCGCTTATATGCCGTGATACTTCGCCAACTCGAGGGTCACCTAGGTGCGAGGTTCTAACTACCTACCCTAACCACCAATCTCATACTTATATGGTGTGTGGGTTGATTAATGATAAGGCCTATTTTCTCATCTCGGGTAATCATGCTTATTAGATTTATAGATATACAAATACATGTTGTAGAGATGATTCATTATTATCCCGTGGTCCTCTTGGATTACGAGATAGTATAATTGGCTATACTTGCACTATCTCATCCATTGCCTTTACCATTGGCAATATGCAAAATTATCTATTATTCTAACATGATAAATATTTTGATGTTTGTGCAGCCATAGGCCTTTTCTTATTTTAACATAACTTCATATCATTAAGAGTATTCTTATTTACCCCTTACTGCAGATTACTTGATGCTGATAATCCGATTACCAAGTGTGATTATATTTTATCTTTCTAGCACTGGGCAGAGAGAGACGATCTTCTTTGATTGATCGCTGCTAGTGTTGTATCCCACTGTGATGTTCTTTATTCCCTTCGACGATGCCTTCTACAGATATAAAACGTTTCTAATTATACTTGCAGGAATGTCGATGCAATGTAGTGTTTCTCTTATATGGGATCTATTGTTTATTTCTGATGCTTGTCTTTATAACAAGACTCTTTGCTGGCCCACGGGAGGAGAGGATATTCAGTTGAATGAAAAATGAATTGTCTTGCTGCCCCTTTTTTGCTGACTGCCGCGAGCCCCTTCATATATCTTTTTGAGGGATCGTGTCTCTTAAACGGCACATCCTTTCATTGTTAGTTTGCCTTAACACCTCCCTTAACTAAGCATGATAAGTGCTCCTTAGTTGGTTTGTCTTATGCGCCCGTTAAGATATATTTTGACTTTATCTATATTTGTCTTTAGCGCTGGGTGCTAACATGGTCATCACCTTAGACGTTGAGACCATCTTACTGTGGGTTGGTTAGCAATTGCCCTTATAATGGACCTTCATTTGTTTAATCAGCGTAGTCATAATATGAGGATCAATACTCAATGCAGGGCCAATCATGAAGATGTGAACAAATCAATAGTGCTAGACTTATATGATCGATGAACTTATTTTTGTCATTTCAATCTTTAATTGGAATGAGTTGATTGATATGTAGGACATGACACATCACCTTGGCACCTTTGGCCAAAAACCTATTTTGTCTCTAGTGGAAAAAGGACAATGTAGTTGCATTCAACTGATCATGTTCAACACTTGTTCTCTACTTCTCGATCTCTCTCTAGCCTACCATACTAGAGGTGTTTGCTTCTCTATAACAACACTTGTCTATACTAATCACTAGCCCTTCCATTTTCTTTTATCTTCACTATACTTCTATTTTACAAGAGGCACACTTACTATGTTGTACATTTTGGCAATTAGAAGATACCTCATTGCCCACAATACTTATTCTCTTGGCATCTTCTGCAGCCCGTTACTCCCATGTCCTTCAAACATGGTGTCATTTGTTTGTTGCTACTCCACCCTGCTCGCATTCAACCACTTCATAGCTTATTGTCGTGCTTCGACCCAATGAATTTCTCAACAACTCTCAGCTTCTTCCTTCTCTTATCAGCGCATTGGACCCCAATGCTTTTATTGTTTGGAGGAATGACAAGGATTTACTAGGATTTAGTATAAGTTTTACAACTTAGAATAAATTATATTGTAAGGTTTTCTTACTTTGACATTTAACTTTTACCCATGTAAAAGTAACTAGGGTAAATTCTTAGTTGTTACGTTGATACCCTAAGTTAGCTAGTTGTGTATTCTTTTTCAATCTGGCTCTCATGTTAAAAACCATGAGATTTTGAAATATTTTCCAATCTTGTTATTTTGGCATATAATATGCCTATATGTACTTGTGATTTCTCCATGAATATTAAACAATTTTGTAGATGAATTACAAAGATTTTTGTCACACAATTGCTCCCTATAGACCTCTCAATTCTACTATGGTATGTGCTTGATTCCACATCACCCACCTATATATAATCCTATTGAAAAAATCATAATTTTAACACTGAAAAAATAAAGTTGTAAATCTTGATATTAATAGGAAATTCATTTGCGCTGCATTCAAGGCAGCTGAATTTTCTGTTTTTTGTAGTTTGAATATGTCAATACTAAACGAAGTCCAATAACTTATTACCTGCACTTCAAAGTCATGAATCACATCTTCAGGGCGCAAGCAATTGTCCAATTCCTGCTTACTCAAGATCTCCACTTTAGACAAAGCACCTGGTAACACTGAGAAAAGCAACAACCTTGTATTTGATATCACCAACAGGAAAAATATGGAAATGAACCTTAAATGAAGCAATAGTTAACCATAAGAACTCTCAATTATATGTTCATTATATTTGCAGTCTAGCTTTGGTTCTATATTTTACCTGTCATTGGCATTTCAGCATAACAAGACTCCTTAATACCAACTCTTAAAGATGCTTCAAAACTGGGTCGCAACAAATCCAAACTGCCTCCCAAACAAATTTTCTGCAGCAAATCAAAAACTATATTTTAAATTATAACTCTGTGTAGGAAAGAAATTATAACGCTTTTCTCCACATTGTACAACGTTTCTTCAAAAATGTAAATAAAAGGCTATAATCAAATAAGCAAATGACAAGAATACATCATTCCAATTTTATGCATTCTGTATTCTACTTCCATGCAAACCCACCCTACAATTTATTTTCTCATTTCAGATATTAAGATAAACGTTTTAAGAATAGATGTACAATGTAAGTTTTTCAGTTGAAATAACAGCAATTTATTTTCTCATTTGAAATATTAATATAAATGTTTTAGGAATAGATGTACAATGTAAGTTTTTCAGTTTAAAAAACAGCAACCACAAGCATACCACTCGCATATGCATTTTGTCGTCTGTGAGAACTCCAGATGCATTCTCTATGTCAATTCCCAATGGCTTTCCCATCTTTCGAACTTGTATTTGAATATGTGGATATGACTTAAAAGCAATCTGATTTGAATAGATATCATAGCATGATACATAGATTGGTCCAATTTCAGATCCGAGCCTGTAAAAGAGTAAGGAAAACAACGACATTCTCAATCCCCAATAATTCCAGTGGCAATTAACCACCCTTTTTAACTCTATCCTATAAAAACAACAGTTATTTGCTCACACTCGAGGAAAATGGTACAACATATTGACCACACTTGTCATCAACATAAACTTGGATTACAAAAATTATGGCTCTCAATATGATGTTTTCAACTTTTATATACATGCTCACACTAAAGGAAAGCATAAGCAACACAAAGATTACAAGACATGAATACAAAAACTTACAAGACCAAAATTATCAATTATGCCACAAAGATTTTGAGTTTTAGTGGTTCCAAGATTTCTTTTCTATTTCCACGAGGATTTCTGGATTACTAATGTTTTGATTTAGAAATTTTGGCACTTCAATTCCTGATTCAGGATGCATCTTTACAATTGGCGCCAAATACAAAGATCAAAAATATTTTTATAGACAAAAAAATGTTGGAGAGAGGCCAACTCATCATTGTGTTAACTAACCAAATTCGTTAAAAGAAGTATGAAATAAAATTTAAAGAAAGCAAGTTTATGAATGCTGATAGCACGACAATCTCATGAACTTCTCTATCTCATACATTTTCACTACAATCTCATGAACTTCTCTATCTCATACATTTTCACTATATTATTCCTTCTTTTCTTTTATCATCCCATTATTGATCAACAATTCATAAATCTAAGTAGTCGGTCCTAGTACAAGGATACATTTGCGTACGCTGGTATGAATTGTTTTCCCCCAGGTATGGGTACAAGGTCATATATATACACACATCCATATATATAGTAGTACTCAATATAAGTATAATTTATAATCCATTTTGTGCATATCCTGCAATCATTGCAATCCATGAGAACACATCACTTTGAGGCATTCTATCACACAGTTCACATCCCTTCTCTATGCTTCCACACTTTGCATACATGTCTACTAAGGCAATTGCAACTATAACATCTGACAAAACACCCCTTCCTATATGCTTTGAAAGTTTGATGGATGTCCATACATTGTTCCCAAGCCCCCATTTTAACACAAGCAAGGAGGATCTTGGCAAAGGTTGTGGAATTTGGCCTTGCACCTACCCTTTGCATTTATTTGAAAGGTTTTTGCCTATTCTCAGTAAAGTTTCTATTTCTTCTTGAGTTTAACTAATTCTTTTGTTCTTATCTCTTCATCATTTCCCTCTCATTTTTATCTATAAATACCCCTTCATTCTTCAATCTTTAACATCTCTCATTCACATCTCATAGCATAGAAGCAAGCAAGCTTCTCTCGCAAGACATCCAAAGCCCTTATTTTATTTAGTTTTAGTTTTAGTTTTGCAAAGCTTAAAAGCTTTCCCCATAGGATGTTGTTTTCATGCATTCTTCTTTTCTCCAAGCTTATGCATAGCATTCCCTCTAGCTTTCTATGCTCAAACAAGAAGCATGTGTGCCTTTTCCCTTCAAATTTGTTATTGCTTCTAAGTCACATTTCATTTCCTCGCATTCTTGTTTTCATCCCTATCGCCAAGAGGAGGACCTCATTGCTACAAAGGAGACAGTTGCTACAAGACCTTTGAGGACATAGCCTAGCATGGGTGCCCATTATCAATAGGTTCTTTATTGTTTTCTTAGTAATTAGTTCACATCTTGCTCTAGAGGAAGTTAACCATTGTTTTTCTTTCTCTTGATAAATAGACTTACTTTCTTTTCTTACATTAAATTTCCTGTTTTCCTTGAGAGTAATTGCAAGTTTGTTTGATAAGATTAGAATTCAAATTTTGAAAACACGAAAACATAGATAAATTGCATTAGGAAAAGTCCCATAGTTTGTTTCATATTTCCCCTTCATAGTAATTAGCTCACTACAAAATCGAAAAAAGAAAAGCTTGCATTCATTTAATTCCGTTCAGAAACTCATCAAACTTTTGAAACAAGAAAAGAAATCGCCGATTTCATCACAAGGTCAACGACTCAAACAACATTTTCAACATTCAAAACAATCAAACATAGAAAATATCTAGGAAACCCTTATTTTTATCACAGATTACATAAACTCAACATTTTCGACATCCAAATCAAACATTTGAAACAAAGAATCCCTCAATTTCATCAAAAGGTCAACAAATCAAACAAACAAACATAGAAAACATCAAAGAAACCCTCCATCTCATGACGAGGTATGCAAACTTGATAGTTCAACACTCAACAACATATACAACACAACAACTTCACTTTCACCCATGACACTCTTCTTCCACATCAAGAGAGTAATCAATTCAATTCAACCTTCCTAGCTAGGGTGATTCATTTGATGCCTTTAGCAAGGGTGCAATGCATGTGTTGTCTAGAGTCTAACTCACCTCCATTGTGTTTGAGTCACATTCTTAACATCACATATGTTGATGAACCCGACATGAATTACAAATCTTTCTTATGCGCTTCTCTCCATTTCCACACATTTCATTCATGTCACTTTCGTGTTCATTTCATTTATTCTATCGTGTTTCTGAATCCTCTAGAGTCGGAAAAAACACAAACTTCAGGAGAACTTCCCCTCCAATGAAACTATCACACCTTTAGGTTCAATAGCTCCAATTTCAAATCCATTTGACTTTTAAGACTCAAACTCAAAGGGCATCCAACAAAAGCCCCGAAACTTCTTAGTTTTTAACAACCCGACATACGACGCCATATTAAATCAACAAGAAGACTAAGCCATAACAAGCTATACAAAAAAAGCCACCCCAATGGAAAACGACATGAGTCATCCAGAGAACATACAAAAAGCTCAAGAGGCATGAAAAGCCCTCCACATAGCATTTCAAATTGAAAGATCTATGGCACATCAAGTGTCATCGAAAGGAACAAATGAGGCCACTCAAACCCCAATGCAAAACAATCGACCACAAGGTGGTGAAACTCAAAGAATAGAGGAAGCCACATTGATAGATCGTATAGCAACCTTCGTCCAACAGATCAGGACGCTCGAGGGTAGAGGTGCTGGACAATCTTCCGAAAACAAAATTTAGGAAAGAACTAGGGTGTAGGGAAATCCTTTTGCTAACAAAATCGAATCAATCCAAGGGGCAACTCAATCGCCCCCTCACCCCTCCCCCCCCCCCCCCAATCTAAACTTTCATTCCCACAACGCAAGTAATGAAGCATTCATGCCTCCCTTGCCCTAATCATTCAACACAACAAGCTTTAATCAAACAGGCAGGATTCCTATGATGCAAAATCAACCACAAACAATCCCACCCAATTTTCAAAACATAACACGATGCCATCTAGTTATTGTTGGAATCTGTTGTCATTGATTTCAAACGCACCGTGTAATAAAGGAGATCATTGAGTTACCCGTTAAGAGTTGCTCGTTATAATAAGAGTGGCCCAATATAATAAGAGTAGTCTGTTGCATGCTATATCCATTACACGTTGAAGAATGTATGTTTACATTAAAGATTTAAGCATTGGGGAGATAAATGTTAGAGGCCGACTCCCGTCAAGGAAAGAGACAAGGACAATATAAAAGACAGTTTGAAGTCATTTATAAATCACCATACTTTTGATATATACACACAACTATCAATTTTCGTATGGTACAAAGACCAGCGATTTTCTAAATGTTCTAATTTGCAAGAAGGAACAACAGATATATGTGTTATATGGTGCAATTTGTAATAGAAGATCAACAACTTCACAAAAGACAAAATAGTTATAAAATAGACAGCGATCAGCATTAGTTATCATGTTACTAGTGAATGAGACAAAAGGTGAATAAGACAAAATCATATCAGACGATTTGCTAGAAAACAAAGTATTCATTAAGGCAGCGACTTCTAATTGCTAAGGTCTGCGATTTATTTTAGAAAGCAGCGATTCTTTTTTAAGGAGGTATATCCTTTGGAAAGGGACAGCAAGGTTACAAAAGTCACATCTATTCACCAAAGAAGAATCTTTTACAAAGGTATAAATGGGAGTTAATAGAATCATTTGAGGACAAGCATCCAATGAATTATTTCCGAGGATAGAAGAAAAGAAGAGTGCAAGTATGAAGTGTGAATCACATTTGTATTGAAAATATTTATGTGATAAAGAGTAAAAGACATATGCTAGTGACATGAATTGATAAGATTCAGATTTGGGAAGGAAGATATTAGAAATTGACTCAGATTTGTGAGGATTGTGAAAAGATTTATAGTTTGGATCAGATTTGTGTGAAGGAGTATATCATATCAGCCATTGAAGGATTAATAGGTTGAAGCCTATCAAATAGAGGTTGGAGCCTCTTGTTGGGTTGGAGCTCAGTTTGTGTGTGCGGGTTGAAGCCTCCAATAGGTTCGTACCTCTAATTCTGTCAAGTGGAGATTGGTGTATCCTGTGAGTTGGAGCTCACTAATTGTATGTAAAGTGGGTTGGAGCCTACAAGAAAGAAGAAGAAGATCACTATAATATATAAGCAATATTTTGCTGTGGTTTTCTCCTGCAAAGATTTCCACGTAAAATCGTGTGTTGTCTCTGTGTTCTAAATTGCTAGATCTTACTTGAGTATTTTATTGTGGTTAATTAAAGTAGAGAAAAGAAAAGTTTTATTATATGTTGATTCACCCCCCCCCGCCCCCCCTTCACTATAACTAAGTGCTCATCATTTATCCAACTCTCTCTGAATACCAACAATCTAGCATACCATTTCAAGCACAATAGGCATAACAATCTCCACCTAGAGGGTTAATGTTTGGAGGAACAAATCCCTCAACACATAACCCCCTTTAAGACCATCCCTAGAGTATTTAAAGGATCCTCTTGACTACAACATTCGTAATGCCACACTACCACATCAGCTCTCCGAGCTTCAAAAATTCGAAGTAGAGGTTGACCCCAACTCACATATCAAAGCCTACATCATAGTAGTAAAGGAACTCCTTCCTTGGGATGTGGTGGTAGCCAAATATTTTCCAAAGACATTCAAGGTTGTCGCTCTACATTGGTACTATCGACTTTGAGAAGCTTCAATTCACTCTTTTATGCAACTCATCAATCAATTTGTGGTTGCCTTTGACATTAACAAATTGGTCAAAAGAGGAATAAGAAAAATTTTAACAATCAAACAAGAAACCAATAAGCTGATCGCACATTTTATCACACGATGGAGGCAAGTCCTCTATTCTTCAACTAGTGCACCAAACATGGATCATAGGGAACTTTGTGATCTCTTCTAACACACTTAATAAGGACATACAAGGATTCCAAAACTTTTCTTATAAGTCATATGAAGAGGTGCTCAATAGTGCCCTTAGAATTGATCAAGTTGATATAGATAGCGAAAGAAAGGAGAAGATGCTAATGGAAGATTGCTAAACCATGATAGCAGTAACGATCCATCAACACTAAAAATCCTAAAAATCAATCAAATTATAAATGAGGTAATGAACATTCCACCATCCGAGAGCAATAACAACTACAAATCGTGATGACAATAATAATTATATGAATTGCAAGAACCAAGGTGTCAACGACATTAACTATCCCTCAAGAATCAACTTCTAGCAAAAAACCACATCAAATGAGCAATCATACAACAATCATTGCAAACCTCAAAATTACGATTATGATAAGTACTGCTCATTTCACAACAGAAGGGGGCATGATATCGAGTCATGTTCTAAGTACTATCGCTTCATATCAAACCTCCCAGAGGAACAAAAACATATATTCCTCTAGCCTCAAGATGACTTTGATCACACTATGGACGTAAACATGATCGATCAATTCCAACCAAGACAAAGGCAAAACGGAAATAACAAGTCACCACGTGGCTACATGTAATGTCTCCTTTTGGGTATTCTTATTTTTTCCTTGCACACAAATATAACCTCTTAAAAGGAACATTAGTAATTAGTAAAACAATAATTAAATCAAAACATTAATTTGGATTAGTATTAACATGAACATTAATGAACAATTATATATAATTCATACTCATTTCCTCTTACTTAGTCATATGGAGCCTCATAGTGTACTTCGGGAATGATGGTGCCTCGTCACTAATCTAATCTAGCCCTAGTGGAGGATACGTGTATGTTTATTAAGGTGTAGGATAATAATACCTAAAGGCTTCATTGCACGCCCGGCAATACTTCACCTCTTGGCTCAAGAGCTTCATTGCACGTCTGACAATACTTCACTACTTGAGGATCACGCCCCACTGTCATAGGCTCAAGGGTTTCATTCTCGACCGACATACTTCACCACTTGGCTCAAAAAAGCTTCATGCTCACCCGACATACTTCACCATTTGAGAGTCACCTACCATGTAAGTCATCTCCATAGGTATAGGCCCAAGTGCTTCATTGCACGCCCAGCAATACTTCACTACTTGGCTCAAGGAACTTCATTACACGCCCGGTAATACTTCATCCACTTGAGAGACAACTACCCTATGTGAGATTGATCATAATAATCTGCACTTTCTTACTTAACCGTCCTCCTAGGGAAATAGATAAGATTAAGGACGTGGCATGACTTGTTTGTCCCTAGTACAATATGACTAAGGTTAGAGAATGCATACCAATAAGGAGCTCATCCTCTCGATTAGTGATATATGGATCACAAGGTTAATTATCATCTTAGGATATCGTTCCTCTATGGGAACCATTGCAATACCATCATTCTAGATGGGTGAATATAAGGCTTATATGCCTCTTATAGATACAATGTTATTGGTATGTGTTCATGCACAACTCTTTTGGTATATGCTAATATGATCATTGTTTGTAATGATAAGGAAGTACCTTTGGACTGTCGTTGCTCATTAATCCTTGATGATGATAGTGATTTCCTCTCAAGATATGAAGGCACTTCGTAGACTGCTGACTGAGTGATGAATCTGTAATAAACTGAAGATACACTCCAACTTATATTGCAGTTGAATATATAATGTATGTGCTGATCAGTGATTGATGCTATAGACTTAATATTACAGATATATATGTAGTGAATGTTGTGCTTGTTGTGAGTGCTGGATTGATGATGTATTGATTTGTATTGTTGCTTCCTCTTTCACACCACTCGCCTAACTCCTCTTATACGGTGAAGGAAGAGCAATAGTCACATCTCTCCAAGAGTCGCCCTTTGTGAAGAGACGTCTCCTAATAATCCACATCTTTTTCTTGGAGTAAGATCGCCGAATATCATCTCCACGTTGGCAGCTTTTGTCTTTTGCTAGTTTTGTCTTATCTATCCAACGTCGATTCTTACTCTGTTTGTCTTTATCTTCTTTTGACTCATTATTGGATAGTTTTCTTTATCACTTAATCGATCTTGCACAATCGTCGGACGACTGTTGGTGTTTATTTAGTTCGAGTCGATCTCATGAAGGAGACTGTTTCATGTATTCTGATCTAGAATGGTTGCCTTCTCTGTTACAGCTTGGAGGGAACATCACACTACACTCCTACAGGTTCCTACATATTTTGTAAAACTAGGGGGCATGATGCTACAATTTGTAGAAAGCATAACAAAATCATCCAATGCCTCCCAAAAGTTCAAGAACAAGCATTCATGGAAGCATTCCCACACTCACAAGAAAAAGGAAATAGCACCAAAAATTACAAACAAAACCCTCAACCCTCCTTCGATCAAAACATGCTAAAGCACGTAGAGTTGGACAAAAACCAACACGTTTGTACTACCCAAGGACAAAAGTGGCTAGACTCCACCCTGAGAAATTCATTTTTTTTCTCGCATACTAGAACTTCTCAAAAGTTCGTCAATTACTTAGATTTACACCATGAGAAATTCATTTTTTTCTCGCATACTAGAACTCGTCAATTACTTAGATTTACACCATCTAGTTCAAACCACTCCAACTCAAAAAGTTTCTTCTTCCACATTTGACTTTGAAAAATTGCCTTCGAACAATGACATAGCTAAACAAGATGATCTCCCCCTCTACCTAATAGTCCAAATTCATGATTATTCTATTAAATATGTCATGATCAACGATGGGTCTGCAATCAACATAGTCTCTCTCTCGACCCTTCAAAGAAACCCCTGGACCATGTTGACACCAAGGCACCGCATCCTTATTACCCAAAGTCCATACATGTCCAATGATAGGTTACGAGTTTAGGCCACAGATCAATTCACATCTGAATAAGGAGACATTACGTGTTCATGTATGTTTTGAAACTAAATTCTATAGATCATTTGATGACAGCCACACATTCTCAATGTTCTTTGCTCTGATAATTGTTATCTTAAATAATGTGAATCGAGTATTGTGAAGATTTGATATTGTTTAGGCACTAAATTGTTCTAACGAATTTATGGATGGCAACTCGATGTTAGTATGTTAAAAAAGTTGTCTTAGTAGAACGAATCTATCAATCAGATCAAAACAGTAAATTAACATTCAGGCATATTACAATTGAACCCATAGAGCAATAAATAACCCCTCACTATGTTTCCTACCAATATGTTTGTTCGCTTTTTCTTCAATGGATTGTACTTTAGATTTGAATGCTATTGTTTTCTTCTTGTTTGTGCTTTCAAATATAGCATTTATTACAAGTGATGTAGGTCCTTTTTAAGGTTTCAGGTTTCAGTCATTTTCTTTTTTTTTTTCTTTTTCACACTTTTTTTTGCCTCTATTTGACCTACAACTCTCAAGCTAAGGACTTGGTGAGTCTCCACCGACTCTACTTAAATATTATCCTCTTTAATGGTCAAAAGTCAACAATTTTACACCTCATTCACAACAAAAAGTCGTAAATGTTTGTCCTATTTTTATTAGCCGAAATTGACCTTTGATTGTTGAAGAGGATGATATTTAAGAATAGCCATCTCAAGCTAAGGATGTTTATATGCATTCATATCCTTTTGATCCACAACACTAGCTTCCAAGGGAAATCATGACTGTCAATCAAGACAATCAGTTCAAGTTGAATAAATAAAACTTTTGAAGGGATATTTTTTTGAATTCATATCCTTTTGATCCATAACAACAGGGTCCAAGAAAATTCTAGTTACATTGTAGGTAAAAGGTAGTCTTCCAAGACCTAAAAATGTTTGCCACAAAACAATGGCGTGGAAAATCTTATCAAACTTGACCCTTCTAACAAAACAACAAAAATATGCCTTTACAGATATGGGCACTTCAAAAATCCAAGATTAAAATTGCTTATACAAGATCTATTCAACGCTGGAATAATACTATCTAGAAAGGACCCTTATATTACCCTACTAGTCCTACCGAAGAAGGATGCATCATATTATCTTTGGATTGATAAAAGGAGTCAACAAGATCACTAAAAAATGTCCCCTACACTCAATATCAACAATCTACTTGATGAGCTACATAAGATAGTCTTTTCCAAAGATTGACCTCAAATCTATATATAACAAATACTAATTAGAATATAGGACCAAGAGAAGACAAAATTGAAACCAATTCTGTGTCTTTTAGTCTCAAAAATGGCCCTACCACATTTCATGCATTGACAAATTCCTTCATAAGTCTGTACTTATATGTTTCCAAAATAACCTTGTTTCCATAATAACCTTGTTTATAGTAACTAATTAACATCCCATTCAGTCTAAGCCATCCTTTGAAACAAATGGGTCAAATAATTGTACCAAAGCGATGCACATTAATCCTACCAAAACAAAGGCTAATGTTGATGGACAATGTACAATCTCTTAACAAGAATTTGCAACTTCTTAGCCTTGTCAAGTTTTTACAAAAGCTTTATTAAAAAGTGTCACCTATGCCCAACATCAAAAATCTACTTGATGAGTTCCATGAGCCAAAGTGCCTTCCAAAGACTAGCCTTTGATTTAGATATTATCAAATATCAATCCAAATATAAGACCAAGAGAAGAAGAAATTCACAACTCATCAAGGTCACTAACAATTCTACAATAATCCTTTAGGTTTAAGTAATGCTCCTACCACATTTTAAGCATTGATGAACAAGGTATTCACAAATTCCTTCATAAGTTTGTTCATGTATTTCATGACATCCTTTGTTTATAGTAAAACATTAGTATCCCACTTCAACCATCTAAGCATTATACTTGGTATTTTGGAGAGTATTCCTCTAATCAACATTTCACAAATCGACCTTGCCAAGTTCTGAAAAATCTTCATTCTTTCTTACATTCTAACCCCTTCTATGAAAAGTAACTTGCTCCATCAACATTCATGGCATCAATGCTGCCCTCCATGCATAACTGTGGAGATGAAATTAGAACAGCACTACAGTCAAAAGGAAATTCATCCCAAACATGATCCTCGTCATACTTAAGTGCCAACACATCCGGATCCCAAGTGCTAAAAGATTGATTGCTCTGTTTAGAAAAAATGTTCTCCTCATGAATGGTTGTCTCTCTGAAAAAGGCACTCTCCAACACACTAGTACTGAAATCATCATAAGCACCCCTCTTCATAGGCTTGTTTTTGAAGTCAAACCCCAAGCCACTTAAGTTATCATTACTCGAATGAGATAAGGGATCATCATCACTAGCTGATTTGAAGACATCATCATAATTACCCTCAACATGCTCTTCTTCTTAAGGTACATTAGTGAACTTATCATAAACATCTGCTCTACTAGAATCATCTAGGGAGTCATTAGTCTTAGAATCATCTAGGAAGTCATTAGACTTAGAATCATCACTGGATGAATACGAATTAGGATCCAAGGCTATTGTTTTGTCTTTTTTGTCAAGCAAATCCTCATCATCACCAGTTACATGCACGTCTAAGAGGTCATTCTGGGGCTCTATCACACATTCTTCATATGTCAAGGCATCTCCTCCATCCAAATGTTTGGGTTTTGCAACAATCCTTGAATATACCTTTTTAATGTCAGGGTCAGCCTAGACAGTTCATGCATCCACTCAAATATAGACATCTCTGTAGACATCTTTTTAACTATGCTTCTAGCAATTGTCAAAGAGTGGCACTAGAATAGACATGCAGGTGCTGGTCATCAATGTGCAAAGAGATATGAAGCCATTCAGACCGATACTCAACTACTGCAATTTTATGATTTGTAACTGAAGAACTGTAGAAAATGTTAAAACTCCAACAGGCTGGCACAAAAACCAGCTCTGATACCATTGTAGTGTCCCACCCTTCATTTTTTCTTGATGTTTAGTTGAACCCATTTGTTGGTTTGGCAACATAAAGTCTGATTTTTAAATATTACAGCATCATGGAGTTATATATCCATCACCAAACTCTCAAATCCTAAGTTCCCTTCTCTAAAAATAATGCACAGTAGCAACTAAACCCTAGCCGCCTCCAATGATGGGAAGAAGTGCCCAAAAAAACTAGGCGATTCAACCTCTAGGGTGCCATGTTTCCCCTCTAGCTCATACGGACAAGGCTAGGAGTGAAAAGCAGCAAGGAACAATGTGAAACTCCTCCTGAAACTCAGTCCAAACTCCTCAAAAAAACCTGCAATAAAGACTTTTTCCTCCACGCCCAAGTAGAACCAATTTCTACTCCAAACAATGTACAAAAGACCAAAAGATGATACGGCTTGTCCTTGGAAATGGTACGGCCTAGCAGCAACTCCAAAGGTTTGTAAGCTCACACTCAAATCTGAATTAAACACACCTCCACACTCCCATAAACTCTACACAACTTATCATTCGAAAGATCTTCAATATTTTGCATTTAAAGCTTTGCACTAACACTTGCTAATCTGTTCAATATGCTCCAGCATAGCCTCTGAAAATAAGACTATCAACCAAGTATTCTTGGGTGATCTTCCACACCTACAAATAATATTCCCTTTAAGGGGTTTCGTCCTCAAATATTTATATGTGCATTCAGATCGAACATTCAACACTTCTCTCCACACAAAACAGGAAATAAATAAAAGAGATCAGTTTCATCCAGCGCAACAGTAGAGATCAGAAATAAGAGAACAGTAAGCATTCAAGCAAGAAAGGAAAAACAGTCATCCAAGGAAAAGAGAAACCACCTTCAGAAAATTCAGTAAGGTATAACATGTAAGTATATTTAACATGAGATTTGTAAGTATGTATATTTAATTTGTTCACTTTATGAAATATAAAGATGTTATCATGAAATGTATGGGATAGATTGAATATGCATATGAACAAGCAAATGTTAGCTTAGGATAAGAATGCTATAAAATAGATATGCACATCATGGGATAAATATGTTTATCATATTATGCATAAAAGATGCACACAATACTTAATAATAAAGGGAATCATGATATAATATTAGTGAAATATATGAAAAAATATGTTACTTGTTGAATCATGTGAGCAATTAGAATGATGGAATTAATCCATTAACTCCACATGAGAGGTGTGATCATGAGGATGAATAATTAGCCAACCATGGGTATGTTTTGGCCCTTATCTCGGCGGGCGCAATGGCACCCCTCGAGGCAAGTGGATTTGGCCTTTGGTAAGAGCTGGTGAAGAAGTCACCCCTCATGCCAAAGGATAAGTATATAGTGGCCTTGGTTACAGCTGGTGAAGAAGTCACCCCTCGTACCAAGGAATGTCATAGTGGCCTTGACTCAGCTGGTGAGTATCCACCCCTCGAGTCAAAGGATAAAATAGTTGACCTATGATGGTAAATGGCATAAGGCATCCTATCATCTCTTCTCACATGGAATTAATGATTAATGCATGGATCCAAATACGATGGATAATGATGGACAATGTGAAATGTATACTAATGTTGATCATAAGATTATAACCCTATAAAAGCAATATGATTGTGTAAATTGGATATTTCTTGCGAATAAGTTGGAAATAAAAGATAGATTAGTGTACTAATGTTCTCTTTTTGCAAGTAGAACTTGTGTACAAGATTGTGAAACTTTGGACTTGGGTGAAGGTCACATTACATATTCTTATCTTTTCATCCAAGTGTTTTTGAGAAAATTGTCTTAGGCATAACCAGGGTATTTTTCAAAGATTGGGGATCGGTAATTTACTCCACATTTCCCCACATTAGAACATCTTGGCTTGTGGTTCTAGAATAAGCATTGTGAGTCTTCAAGGAGTCTAATTCCAAAGTTTCAGCGTTTAACTCTTTCTGCAATGGAAGTTAGAAACAACACAGTACAGGACTGTGCAAATAAAGCTTGGAGTTGCAGAGATCAAATTGGAATGTGCTCCGCATTCCACCGCATTTGATCCTTTGGGCATGCGGTCTTCAGGAGATGATCAGTAGTAGTTGAAGTTCACTCTATCCAAATTTCAGTGTTTGTTGTTCCACGAGTACCATTTCTTATGCACAGTTGGGTGTTTCTCACTTTATCTTCACTGGCATCTGTGTGCAGACTTGACCTAAGTGACTTGGTGATTGTGCGGTGACTGTTCATATGATTGAAGAGTGTGCCGACATATTTTGGTGAAGTTCAAGTTATGTTTCATCTCCGCAAGTGCTTATGATGATGGTTTGAAGAGTGTATAGGTCGACTTACCACAAGCTGCACATTTCATCCTTTGGCCAACCTAATCAATGTTTTGAAGTATTGCAGAGGATAATTATAGAAGATCAAATTCATTTTGTGAAAGTGGTTGTTTCTTGCTTTATCTTCACTAGCATTTGTGTGTAGACTTGACCTAAGTGACTTGGTGATTGTGTTGTGACTGTTCATATGGATAGCAAAATTATAAGGGTGATTGAAGAGTGTGCTGACCTATTTTGGTGAAGTTCATGTTATGTTTCATCTCCGCAAGTGCATATGATGATGGTTTGAAGAGTGTATATGTTGACTTACCACAAGCTACACATTTCATCCTTTGGCCGACCTAATAAATGTTTTGAAGTATTGCGAAGGATATTTATAGAAGATCAAATTCATTTTGTGAAGGGTAGATGTGAATGCAAAGATATTATAGCAGAGGGCAAGGTATGAACTGTGGAGAATCAGTTTGAAGGCATGTTTTGAGCAAAAAAGGAAGATTGCATTATCAGCATAAGTCAAATGTGTACTCTACAACAGTCCATGTATTTACTATCTTTATAAATCCTATTGCACTGAGCAGAACACTTAGGAAGTAGTAGCTTCCTTGGGTTCTAGCCCTAAATCAAAGTTGTAATTCTTGTACGCACTAAATCAGGGAGTAGTAGCTTCCTTGGGATGTAGCCCTAAAACAATGTTGTAATACTTTTGTAGTGAGCATAATATATTGTGAGCTAATCCTCACCGTGGTTTTTCCCTGTTATAAGGCTTTCCACGTAAAAATAAAGGTGTTATGTGTTGATTCTTGAGTTGCATGATTTCCTTTCTGTTCTCCATATTACTCAGTTTTATATGCAAATATCTGGTTAAGTTTTAGCAGGTATTGATTCACCTCCCCCCCCCTTCTCAACACCTCATTATGTGTAATGTCCCCATTCTTAGGTTCTCTAGCAGTGCAATTGTTATTGACTTTCTGGGATTGCGCCAGCTTGTTCCGAGGACAAAATTGATGTTACCAGTGAGCTTTGATGGTTTAGAGGACTCGTTATGATGCTTTCAAAATGTTATTTCTGGCTTCTGGTTTTGGCTCCAAGAATCTTGGAGGGAGCATGTATTTTTAGTATGTCACCCAATCGGGTGTTTATCATCTCTCATCATCGAGATCACTCATGTGCACTCAAATTTCAATTCCATTGCTTTTTGACTGTTTCTGCAACTTGGGTGTAATATTGGTTATAATTTAATTATTTTACTAAGGTTGCTTAATTTAATCAAAATAGTCTAGAGGGCACCTTAGTATTATAGCTCATTGGAAAAAGAATAAAAAGTTTTAAATCATGGATGCATAATATGGGGACCTTGTGAATCAAATATCATCATTATTTTGATAAAAGGGTCTTTAGAGCAAAAAAAGAGCTTTTAATTAAAAAGTGAATTAAAAAATAAAAGCTTTTGGAAAGGTTGGGGAAAAAATGTAAAAGACATTTTTAATAAAGTAATGTGGAGCACCCAACTTAGGGAGACATAAGGGAAATAAAGTCAACTTTAAAATGTCATTTTATTTGCCCAAGTTGTCCCTGGGAGGGAAATATAAAAGCCAAAAAAGAAAAGAATACTCTCATTCTTGACATTCACTTTTTATGATTTTTTGGCTCTACAAAGAGATGAGGGTTTGAGAAAACCATCCTTGGCTTTTGTAGACGAAATCCTCCATTAGTAGCAGCATTCCGCAGGTGTGAAAGACCACCCAAGGGTGCTTTGGGCAGCCATACTCGGTGATTGCAATTTGAGCTTCATTGCACGAAGTTGTGTTGTCGCGGAGAGCTTTACTTTGACAAATCTTCTGGATTTTAGCATGATAATTTATGGACAGCATATAGGAACACATTGCAGGTTTAAGATAGAGACTTTGGAGGTGATTTGATTGGGATTTGGATCCCTCATTGCTGACCGTACAGTTCTTCACCTAGTTGTACCTGTGAATAGAAGTCTTGACTTTGGAGAGAGTTTTGAGCTTGGTTGGACTGTTAATCTCCTCTCACCCTAGGCGCTTCATTTGGAAAGGGTTTTGGACTGTTTCTTGAGCTTCACAACAAGATACAAACATTTTACTGCTGCTGTCCTTCCATTATGAGTCGTACCAGCACTTAGTAAAGACCTGGGGTTTGAAGATCTCTTGATTGACGGAGTTTGTGCATTGGGCAGCCTCTGTGTGGGTCATTTCTTATGTATTGAGGGTTGTATGCTATCTTCTTAGTGAAAAGATTAATTTTCTGATCTCCAAGCTGCTGTTCCTTTCATTTCCAGACTTGCATATTGTGGACAGCCAACTGGGTATGTGTAATATGCTGTGATTTTGACATTTTACCGTATGGATATTGTTTCTTAATACTTTATAATGCATTTCAAATGAAATAGAGCAACTAGGTATTTTCCATTTTGTGTATTTTGCAAAATATATGGCATGCATGTGGTTATGTTATGGAAACAACATCAAAACGCAAGCAGGTTACAACTAAACTATAGAAAACCCTCCAAATAGTGTGAAAAAACTAGACCCAGATTAAAGAATTATAAAACACAAAACAGGGTGGATTATTGCATTATGTTCAACAATCATCAGACTGATTCAAACTGAACCAAAGAGTGATCCCGGGGTCCCAAATCAATCTATGGAAATATCCATCATGTTGTCACTACGCTACTCTGATAAAAATTGTTAATCCATAGCACCAAGCCTGCACTCTCTCCTTCGGTAACCCCATAATGTAATCATCATCATCATCAATCAAACTGAATATCTACGAGGGCTAAAATCAATATCATGAAAAGTCTCCTACCAAGGCACCACAGTGAGGTCCATATCTGAAATCCCATTGCCTAACTCGATCCTCGTCAACAGAAAAAATAATCTACTCATCCCCAAAGAATAACCCTCAGCATAACCCCTAACAGTATCCCGGAAGTGATGCCAATTAGTCCCTAACCAGAAGCCGATAACAATAGCGACATCCCTAGAATCATACATCGTGACAATGCCATCCAGATCATAGGCTGATAACCCCTCACCGACACCTAATCTACAAGTGTCAACATTCTCATATCGAGCACACCAACTCGTCCAATCAACTACAATTATCACAGTAACATCTGTAGATATATCCATCAACATCTAGAACTAATTGCAATAACCATCACTCATATTGGTGGGAACTAAAAATAATTCCTCTAACTCTGTAAATCCTCCCACAACCTGCTGCCAAGAATCTTGTAAGTACTCAAAGTCCATCTACCCATAAGCTGATGTTGCCATAATCAGCGTGGAAATGCTAGGGCAGTAATTGTCATAAGTCATTAGCCCTGAAAAACATAGGAAATGTGAATGTGGAAATGACCAAAGGAACTCCTCCAAAAACCAAATTACTTCTACTAATGAACACCAACTGAGAATTACGCCACTACTGGGCTGGAGGTATTGGCCAATCCATTTGCATACTATCATTCAATGTCCTATGTAGGCTAATCGAATAGTGGACAGCGGTTCCAACTCTGAAGTTTCGCCCACCACTCCAATTCGGAATCACCATCACACCCCTAGTAACTGTACCTGGATCCCAAATCTTATGATTGTCACTAATCATACTCACACATGTCCTCATGACTCCTACAACAAATCATTGCAATCATGTTAAATTTGGAACTCAGATCTATAACCACCTTAAAATTGCTTCTACTGTCATAAATTGGTGATAAATTGGTAATGTCCCATCAGCATTCCAATTCCAAGTGCTATAGTGACAAAAACATGCACACCAATCCATGCAATCAGTTGCTATCATCTATGCAAAGTCTGAAAATATCATAATCAGCACCATAGAACAGCCCTTAAACATAAGTGTGTAAGTTGGAAACCAAAGACCCGTGTCTGAACATTCCTACCCAATTTGATGCACATTGTTGTTATGCATTTTAATTAAGGAATAGTGAATCCATTTTGATACATCATGTCTCGTGAATAACTTGGGCCCACAAACATCCTTTCATGCTTAGCCATAAAATTTTGAATATCATCAAGATGAGGCCCTTTAATAATGTTAACCATAAAATTTTTGTCTACCATCTTATGATGAACAAAATCATATAATGTTAATGGACTGTTGTTCACCATTATAAAATCAGCATCTGTTTCATACCTTTCACCAATGTCTTCATGGATTTCATGCATATCTTCTTCCATTTCTAGATGTTCATTGTTATTTACCGATTCAAAAAGTGCATCACGTTCAATTCTGCCTTCATTACCTGTTAGATATGCTATCTCATTGCTGCAAGTTGCATTTCCAAGTGAGAATTCATCCTCGAGATTCAAGAATTCAAATTCTTGATGTGGTTTCCCATCCCTATCAGCCTAATATGAGGAATGCTAGAATCATTTTGCAATGTTTCACACCTATGGAGCATCAATTTCTTCCACCATTTGTTTGATCATCAATTTCTTCCACCATTTGTTTGATCTCCATAATCCTTGTATTATCTTCTTGTTTCTTGGATGTGGCTGCAATAGGAATTTAACTTTCCGCATTGTATAAAGAAAAGTGAGCCATAATCAACTATAAGCAAAGATCATCAGCCTCCTTTTCTTGGTCTCCAGCAAACTTGAAAGCAAGATCCCTGTCCATAAGCAATTGCAAGTAATCCAATTTCGTCATTTCCAGTGCTTCTTTGACAGTGTACAATTGAGTAAAGGTGGCTCCCCTTGTAACTCCCTTCTTCCTCTCTTCAATTTGAACTTCCCAAATGAGATCTTCAACGTATTTGTGAATATTGTCTGCCCTTGTTAACACTTGTACAACTTTCTCATCCGAAACCAAAGTGACTTGATCTACCACACACTACATTTTCTGATTTGCTTTCGTTTGAAGGAGCCATGCAATCTTCTAAATCAATTGTCTCACTAGTTGATGTCTTACAACTCTCACATAAGAATGACGAGACAACATCATGAACAAACCCAATATCATCCAATGAATTCATCTCTTCACAAGGCCTATCAATAACCACCTCTAATTCACCAACAAAGAGACTCGTGTACACCTCACTTGTAGAAATAACAAGTGACTCTTTTTCCTCATGGTCCATGATTTTGCTCTGCTGGAAGGAAACATGGTGGAATTCATTCTTTTGATTGTTTGTCCATACATCCTCATTTACATCGATCTCAACATCAAATTTAGGATCTCCGTAGTCCATTATTTCGACTTCCAAGTTTTCTTTATGAATGATATTACCAAAATCAAAACTTTCATACATGTCATCAATGTCTCCAAGGCTGTCCCAAATCACATTTGCCTCTTCCTTATCATCCTCAATAGTGATCTGCGCATCCAAAACAACAAGGTCACTAGGTTTATGTTCATGATCTGCTACATGTAATGTGAATTCAGATTTGTTTCCAAGATCGAAAACACCACCAATGTCGGCCTCCATGCATAACTATGGAGGTGAAGTTAGAACAGCACTGCAGTCAAAAGGAAATTCATCCCAAACAGGATCCTTGTCATACTTAGGTGCCAACACACCCGGATCCCACATGCTAAAAGATTGATTGCTCTGTTCAGAAAAAATGTGCTCCTCTTGAATGGTTCTCTCTAAAAAGGCACTCTCCAACTCACTAGTACTGAAATCATCATAAGCATCCCTCTTCATAGGCTTGGTTTGGAAGTCAAACCCCAAGCCACCTAAGTTATCATTACTGGGATGAGATAAGGGATCATCATCATTAGCTGATTTGAAGACATCATCATAATTACCCTCAACATGCTCTTCCTCCTAAGGTACATTAGTGAACTTATCATAAACCGCTGCTCTACTAGAATCATCTAGGAAGTCATTAATCTTAGAATCTTCACTGGATGTATCCGAAATAGGATCCCAGGCTGTTGTTTTGTCTTTTTTGTCAAACAAATCCTCATCATCACCAGTTACATGCACGTTTAAGAGGTCGTTCTAGGGCTTTGTCACACATTCCTCATATGTCAAGGGCCTCCATCCAAATGTTTGGGTATTGCAACAATCCTTGAGTACGTCTTTTTAATGTCAAGGTCCTTCATTAGCCTAGACGATTCCTGCATCAACTCAGATATAGACTTGTCTGTAGACATCTTTTTAACTCTGCTTCTAACAACTGTCAAAGATGGCACTGGAATGGTCACCAATATGCAAAGAGATATGAAGCCACTAAGACCGATAGTCGACTACTGCAATTTTATGATTTGTAACTGAAGAACTGTAGCAAATGTTAGAACTCCAATAGGTTGGCAGGAAAACCAACTCTGATACCACTGTAGTGTCCCACCCTTAATTTTTTCGTAATGTTTAGTTGAACCCATTTTCTGGTTTGGCAACATAAAGTCTGATTTTTGAATATTATAGCAACATGGCGTCATATATCCATTACCAAACTCTCAAACCCTAAGTTCTCCTTCCCAAAAATGATGCACAACAGCAAGTAAACACTAAGCACCTCCAATGATGGGAAGAAGTGCCCAAAAAACCTAGGCAATTCAGCCTCTAGGGTGCCATGTTTCCCCTATAGCTGGTACGGCCAGGGCTTGGAGTGAACAGCAGCAAGGAACAATGTGAAACTCTTCCCAAAACTCGGTCCAAACTCCTCAAAAAAACCTGCAATAAAGTCTTTTTCCTCCACACCCAAGTAGAACCAATTTCCACTCCAAACAATGTAGAAAAGACCAAAAGATGGTACAGCCTGTCCTTGGAAATGGTACACCCCAGCAGCAGCTCCAAAGTTTTGTAAACTCACACTCAAATCTGCATTAAACACACCTCCATACTCCCATAAACTCTACACAACTTATCATTTGAAAGATCTTCAATATTTTGCATCCAAACCCTTCCGCAAACACCTGCAAATCTGTTCAATATGCTCCAACCTAGCGTCTGAAAATAAGACTACCAGCAAAGTATTGTTGGGTGATCTTCAACACCTGCAAATATTGTTCCTTTTGAGGGGTTTTGTCCTCAAAAAGCCAAGAATCCAAAGTTCAGTCTCCAATCTGGTAGAAGAGAAAATATATTCCAAGCATATACAAATGAGTGTTCAACACACCTTATTTTCTTTCCAAACCCTACACTCAAGTTGGGGATTAAATAAAATATTTTAATCCCTTTTAACTCCATAAAGCAGCCGCCTAACATTAAATAGTTATAAGATTTTGAGTCCATCGATCATTTGCTTACAAATCAAATGAATTGATGGTGATGATGTTGGTCATACACTTAAACGCTTTTTAGAGAGAAAATAACGGCATTGAATGATTGGCTGGGCCATTTACTCCAACCATACTATCTAGGTTTTTCGTACACTATCTTCAAGGGGCATTTGGCCTTTTTCAATGATTCACTGCATTTGTATAATCGCTAAGACAAAATAACCCTCGTCATACTCCTTCCTTGGGAAATTGTCGCCTGTTTTGTGGGATTTTGGCAGTTTTACCATTCATGGTACTGGCCATACCACCATCGATTGTTGGTTCAGTTGTTCTAAGTTTTAAAAAGATTATATTCTAATCTTCAAGGAAACAGTTCAGCTTTCAGAAGGAAAAGGTTATCAGCTACTATAAATCACTCCATTCCAGCCATATAAGTCAGGCTATGATGTGCTTTTGATATTCTAGTATTTTAAATCAGACTTTAGCATATTGTTTCTACTGTATCTGCTTGTTACTTGGCTGCACCATTATATTTCAGTCATAGACCAGTCTTGTGAGTTCATTTGAGCATTGTTGTTTGTGTGATTTCTACATATAAGATTTCTATTGTAATTTAGATTTGTAGCTGATTTCAGTATTGTAAGTCTGGAAGGCTATGCCACCATGACATTTAATTTCATTTCCAACTATTACATGCATTGTAGAGTTGTGTGGCTTGCCACTAGTAAGTTAAGAGTCCCAAATCCCCATATGCTTGGTGATCAGAAAATATGAGGGTTATATGCATTTTCATTATAAAATTGTAAAAAACCAAAAGTTTTCATTTCAGGACATTAGAATGTCTACCCCTCTTATCCAAGCAAGAAGAGCAAGCACACCTGTTTAGCCCAAATGAGGGAACATATAATGTACAGAGGACCTGGTATACATTTTTGTTGCGACATCATCCATTTAAAAAAAATAAGATATCAAAGTCCTAATAGGTTCAAAACTTACCTATCACCGCATGTAAAGCTACAAATACACCAAAATAGGTTGTAATTTAAAGAAAAGTTTCCTTACCTTCCTTCAAGTCTCTTAAATTCAATACACTCGGTATCTGACAATTGATTACTCAGTTTCCAATGGCCAATGTTGTCTGATGCCTCAACGCATAAATCAACTTCTGTAAACAATGGATTTGCATCTGAACTGTTCACCTAAAATCAAGACATTTAATCATAATTATAGAACTCTTGACATATCCAATTCAATGCATAGTACAACTACAAACAAACTTCATTTGATTCTGAATTAGTTATTTACTGAAGATTATAAATATCCTTACTGGTATTGGATGATTGGAAAAGGCACTAACATATCTCATGCCTACAAATCATATAGTTTGAAAGCGCTACAAAAGCATACTTCATTACATTCAACAAACAAGGGAATTTTAATTACAAAGCTCCACTGTTGACATGATATTCTTCCCAAATGTTTTCAACCAAAGAAATCTGGCAGCAACTGAAGCAAGGATTGTTGCTTTAAGTTGATCCATAAAACCATGTCATACACTTGCACTGAACCAGTGTACATTTTTACTAATTAGTAAAAAAAAATACTGTAATACTGGAACAGAAGAACCTCAATTTGATTGGTTGCAATAAGAATCAAATATGGTATCCTGCTTAGCTAATAATGATCTTTTTAGCTTTAAGTTTCCTAAATATCTGTTACTGATATGTTGCATTCACAATCCAAAACTGATGCTAAAAAGTTAAGTCACAAGGTTCGTGATCGACATTCAATTCAAAACAAGCTTGGTAGTTGTTAAAATAGAAAACAAACAAATGAGATTAAATTCCAAAAAGCTAAAATAACATATTGTTACTGTTTTATTTTCAAAGACAATTAAAGCGAAAACAAAGTCAAATAGATAAATATTACTAGATAAAGCAATATATAGCACCCAAACAAACATAAGAATATAACAATAAATATAAATATAAATATAAATATTTTTAAATTCATTTTGAAAATAAAAATATTTACTATATTAAATTTACCAGATTAATATGAAAAAATTTACAACATTAAAATTAAAAGAATGCTAATATAATACAATAAACAGCTACTTCTGTAAACCCTAACAGAGTTAAAATAAAAATCAATAAACTTTTAAAAAATCCAACAAACCTTAAAACAAATTCTCATTACTTATTTATACACATAACTCACTTATAAAAAAAATGTGTTCCTCAAGAAGCTGTCAACCCTTCCAAATCCTCGAGCAGCAAAATTCAGCATAGGTAACCCCTTTTAACTTTCACATGGTTGGATGACTTATCAAAATGACTGCCGAATGATACTGTGAAGTCGGACTTCAAACTCAGCACTCGAATGTCACTTTTTTGAGGAAACTTTGTCGCGAATCTATCCTCAACTACTATCCAATTTCTGTAACGGTTAAAGCACATATATGTCACTGTTTATACTTCCAATTGCCATCATTTTTCAAGGACGAATCTGTCACTATTTATCCAGCAAATCACAGTCACATTTAAAGAACAAATCCAACACTATTTATGCCACAAATCACTCCCATTTACTGACAGCTAACCACTCCCATGGTGGAAAAGGAAAACTGTATCTTATTTCAACAATATACAAATATTTTCTCTGATTCCAATTGTATGAATTTTAATGGATCAAAAAGAACAGACTAATTTTCACATCACATAATAGGCATCATAAAATGATAGTACTAGATTTCTTTCAAATTGTCAAAATGATATTTTATGGTTCTCCATTAATTTAATAGCTTTGGGAGACTTACCAAGCATAGATGGTTTTTTGTCGAACAGTTGTCAATGCTCCATAACTAGACGAATAAAATATTTCTGCTTGCAGAGTGCCTAATCCTGAATAGTCTCCTAAGGAGGTTTATCCTTCTCTTGAATATATCATTTCCTTTGGTCACAATCTTTTGAATTAGTAATGGAACTCACACCAGTCCACTTCTACGACCCTTTTTGTTCCATCCATAAAAAGAAATTCATCCATTTAAAATCTGAACCATCTATTATTATCTGAAATGTACTTAAATCATACTATGCCCTAACATCACACAAATTACCTCTCACATTCCCCCATCATTGAATTAGTTAAAAGAATCATATATATTTATTTAATTAATTTAACCATTCTTCTAGTGTTAATTATATAATTAATTAACCTAACCTTTCTTCTAAAGCTCTAGTATTAATTGAATAAATTCACATTTCTTTATTTAAATCAATCATCCTCTCACCTTCCCCCACAAATTAAATAAATACAAAACATTTGTTTAATTCATCCAAAAATCCTCTTCATCACTAGTTGATTAAAAAAATCAAGCTTAATAAACTAACTAATCATTTGCACATTCGTTCACCAAATCAGCGAAGTCAAAATTGCAGAAGGCTCCAAAAAAAGCCTTTTCAATCCTCACCCTCCATCAAAAATAAGAAAATCCTCATCCTCCAACTCTCCTCAATCTTTGTCGTAATCGTGTGCACCTATCACAAGATGTCACTTGTTGGCTTCTCATTCCCCCTTGTGATTGTATCAATCCCATCCCTCCATTGCACGAGATCTAATACTATCCATCCATCATTCTCATCCCAAATCTATAACTCCACCATCCCTCAAGCCATTTTCAAGTGTTGCAATTCGATGCAAGAAAAAGTCATGCTATTGGAATGAGCAACTACATCCCAACTCAACAACATCAACCCTCTTGAGCATATTCCATAGGCATTAAGATCTGTGCTGGTGAGATTCTTCTCAAATTTTCATCATTCTGTTTGAAAATCATACCTCAATCAAAGATGTAGATTAGTGTAGAAAAGGATAGTTGTCTGTATGCATTTATCCTTTGCTTTATCCTACATTTCGATATACACATTTTCACACACCCGGTGGGACACACGTCCATATCTAATTTTAATGTTTGCAAAGTTGAATGGTTTTTGTAGAGTTTTCACTAGTATTTGACATTTTTCCCAATTTGGCACAGGTGGTATGTATATCAATGCACCGACACTCCTAGATTTACTATATATGCACAAGTTTTCATTGTTTTTGCACTTTCCTCTCACTAAAACGCTTTAGCGTAGGTGCCCTTAGAGGTTTATCTACTTTGATCTACTTGAATGTATTAGGACTCTATTGTAGCATCTGTGCAACTAGTCATAACATTTCTGCATTTCTAGTAGCGTAAGTGCACTTTTTTTTAGCGTATCTACTCTCTAAAACTTTGTTTTTTATTCTATTTATCCAAACTGTGTAATAACGCATACAAACCCTCTATGGGTATGTGCTTTGTGTAACAATGCAGGCACTTCTGAATAGACATTTTCTTGTCTTGTTGGTTTCTTAGGGCTAACCCTAATCATTGCAGGTGTTTATCTTGAGTTTTTATGCTACTTATTGACCGTTTGCCGTAAGTTTGCTTGTTTGAAGAAAAATTGTAGCATCAAACTACTAATGTCTGGGTTGTAGGTTTGTTTGACGAAGAAGCAATCTTAAGCCCCCTTTTTGTGTGCTTGCATCATTTTTCTTAAGGTGAATTAACTTGTTTGCTTGACTTGTACGACCAAGGGTATGTATACTTTTCCCTCACACCGCAAAACAATCTTGGGAATCAAAAGCATCCCTTGTGTGTATTTGTCTTCACATCTACATTTACATTTTCTAAGGTGAATGAACTAGCTTGTTGTGTTTGTGTTATACAAACTTGTCTATACTCTTCCCTTCCACAACAAGGTGACCTTGGGAATCAAAAACGTCACTTTATTCACTCTTTTTGTTACCCAAAAAGGCTACACCTACATATTCTCTTTTCTCATGCTGCAATGCGATCTTGAAAATCAAAATCGACTACACCTTTTTTTAAGCTTCTTTTTAGCTGTCCTAGCTTGGATTTCATCACCAATTGGCTACCCCAACCCATGTGTTCAACAGGGTATAGAAATTAGGGAGAGAATCGAAAGATTGTTCCTTTAAGGTACATTTGTCATTAAAGCTAAAGCTTGCAATAAACTTTATAATGTCCAAAGTGATAATAGAGAGTGGGTTACACTCTCCCACCAAGCCCTCTGACATACACCTTGTTCCACAGGTTTCAGCCTCACATACTTTCGGGTATAACGAGGACATCCCCCTCTAGTGAAACCATTGTTCAAGCCTATCTAGAGAACCCTTCAACCATTCATATTTTTGATGCAATAGTAAGCAGTTAGCACCAAGAAGTTACTCACAAGGTACCTCTGGAGACAGGATAGTACACCACGTATTCTCTCCTCTCGCACCTTAAAGCAATCTTAAGGATCAAAAATGGTTAGTGCCTCATTATGGGCCCTACTATCCACGCCTAGATCCAAGTATATTTGTGGGCTGCGTGTGGACACTCTTACTTGAATAAAATACGTTGTTCTCGTGTCTACTATGTTTGTATGTTTATACTAAACTCGTCAAAAATCCAAAACAAAGACAAAATATCACAAGTCAAAAATCCTAAAAAGCCAAAACCATCTACCACCTTCAAATGTTGAATCAACATCTTGCAAATCCAACAAAGTCTTGTGAATCAAAACCCAAAGCTCCCTACTTTGATCCGAAAGTTTGAACTCCAAAAATCAATCCATCTAAGATCTTGCATCTTATGAAACCAATCCCAAATCCATCCATCTCAAATCAATTCAAATCCATCCAAAAATCAAAAAAATATTTCCAAAACCTCAAAAGTCCAAGTCATCCACTCATCCAAAATCCAACTCCCAAATCAAAAAGCAATTAACATCTAAAATCAACCCAATCTAAGGTCCTAGATCTTCCAAAATCCCAATCACCTCATCTTGAATCCAAACCTCTATGATCCTCGATCTTCAAAAGCCATTTTACCAACCTCCATAGTCCATCCCACACCCAAAGTCAGATCATCCAAAATCAAGCCATTTCAAACCCCAAATCAAACCATATCCCAAATCCAAACATCTAAAGCATCCAAATCTAATCACTCCCAAATCTCCAACTATCCAAAAATCCGAATCTAACCCCAATCCCAAAATTAACCCCATCTAAGAGCATAGGTCTTCAACAATCAACTCAATTCAAAGGTCCTCGATCTCTCAATTCAAATCCTCCCAAATTCCAAAGGTCAACCCCTTCTGCAAAATCCAAAATCCAAAATCCAAAAATCTTTCAAAATGAAAGCAAATCCTAAGGTCCAAGCCTTCAAAATCCAAGATCACAAATCTCCAAAATCCCAATCAAATCATCCAATGTTAACCAACATCCATAATCAAATCATCTAATGTCCAAACTCATCCAAAAATCAAAAGTCTTTCAAATTCATCGAAAAATCATCAAATCGCCCAAAATCTTCCAAAATCCAATTAAAAATCATGGCAAATCCATTTCATTTTGATAGTGTCCTCTCATAACAAGCAATCTCACAACCCCATTCAACATAATGATGATGATGATGATAATAGCCTTGTCAATCAAGACAAATATCACAATGATCTCCTTGAAGACATTATTTTGGGCAAGCTTGTCATGACTTTAACTGCCCAACCATGAACAATCAAAAGCCGTTAGACCAAGAACCAATTACCACTAGCTATCCCTCAAATCCTAATCAAATATCTATTGGTCATCCTTATGGTACCATTGACAAGGGATACACTACTTTAGCCAAAGGGCATCATAGCCATTCCATATCTAAACTCCCTACCTTACGTGAGCAACTTGTAACCTCCACCTCCTATGCAAAACCTTCACCCTCAAAACCTTTGCAATCTAACCAATCCCATCAATCCAACCACTAATCATCTCAAACATACAATCCACAATCCACTCCTATCTCATACAACTCAGCCATGGCAAATTTCCTCCAAGGACTACTAGCACATAATCCTAACCAACATAGCAAGAGCAAAGGTTTGGAGTCCTGCAATATCGCAAATCCAATGTCATCCCCCTTTAGCAAATACATGTTTATTGCCAACGATGCAATCATCAACCTAAAGTCTATCAAGAACATCCAAGATCCTCCTAAAGACATCACCCTACAACTCTACCTTGTAGGAAAATAAATGTCGAGATTTCCAAAAGTCCATATTCACCAAACCCAAAATCCAAAAGACCAATAAAACACGAGTCAAAGACCTTGTTGGGATTTTTTCTTGCTACCCTCAACTCGAATGGATGACACAACACCTATAGCACCTAGACCTAAGGATTCAAGTCAATCCAAGTACGGTGACAAAACTATGATCAACCCAAGGACAACAAAGGCCAATTAGACAAGAGTGGTGTAGCTTTTCTGCAATTTCAACCTTGCCAAGCTCAGGAAGGTAATCCTAGAAACCTTTACACAATGATAACAGGTTAAATGACCACAGTTTGACCAAACCCTACATATAAAGGCACTCCATAAAATGTCAAGCACAACATGTCTTCATACTGGTTCGTTGGTTTATAGGCCATAGGTCTCTTCACGAGGCAAAATTATGGCGAGTCGTGATACAACACAAGATTTATGAACAATTTATATTCCTATGGATGAGAATTGTCATAGCACTTTACATCATCAATGACTTGAAAAGCTAATAGTACCCATAACCCTTTTTAAAACAACTCATAAATTCTAGATCCCCAAAGATTCAACAAAGATTTGTAACACTGGATTCATACATACTGGAAAAACATAGCTTATAAATAATTTATAAACGCTAGGTGAATGATATGCATTTAATTCCAAAGAAACTGGATCAACCTCAACTACTAGATCGATGCTTAATCGTGTAGTAACAAAGCCTAAACTAGATTGAAAACTACAATGACCAAGTAAATCATCATATTCAACTAAGCTTAATTGACTAGGTTTCTGCCTTGCAGAAACATTAGACCCTAATTTGCCCTCCCGTTCACAAAAATACACCCATTCTTAGTTATCCACAATGAATCTAAATGCCCCATATATCAGTCCCGAAAGAGTTCCTACTTAAACAATCTAACTAGAACACTTTCATTGTGTTCCTTGAATGCAGACTCACTAATTCCTGACATAAAGAACAGCAAATGTGAACTCAAGAACTCCTTGAGTTCCCTATAGCAATTAGATAGAAGTGGAGACAAAATGTAAAAACGACAATAGAAGTGTGGTTTTATATTGATTTGTTCAGAGAAATTACAAAGCCATTAAAAAATTTCAACATAAATTAGACAGCTCTACATAAATTGAACACCAATTACATTGTAGCTTGAAGGCATACCCAAGTTAGCCCCAATACTTCAAGCCTTGCTTGAAGTATAAACAAAGACCAACCACCTTCTCAATAAAACACAATCCCTAATTAAAGGAGAGGATAGTTCTCATGTCATGCAGACGATTGACACTTGTCACTCTCAGATACAAATAATAGTTGTAAAACAATTCCTTCCCACTCGAGTGCACAAAGTGCATGTGCTATCCTTCTAATGTTTATGCAACTATCACATGATAGGGTTTTCCTGAAATGAGATAGTAGGAGAACTAAAATAGCCATGTCTTACTAATTATGTTCACTTCCATATTCATGCATGTCGAAAAAAGGAAAAGGGTGAGTTGCAGCAACATCCCTTTCAAAATCATCATCACCATGCTTAGGCGAAGTCCTTCATGAGCATGAGCTCCATGAAGAAGCAGAAACAGGACCCACAAATTGAAGACGTTGCCCAACCACAACAACAGCTTCATTTCCAACTTCCTAGCTAAGAAGGTTCTTAAATAGAGGACAAAAAGCTTATTGTGCTCTCATAATTGTTCTATGAACCTCAAGGCTCAACTATCCTTCGACTAGGAATGCATTAAATGACAACGTACAGCTAGTCAAAAACTCATTCATTTCCTCCCAATAGATCTACTTGTGATGAACCTTGTTTTGCAGACTATGTGTTTGTCATGTCCCAATATTAAGGCATTGTTTAAATTAAAGATTTAAACATCATGATTAAAGACGATGAAGTTACTTTCATAAAATACGGTGTTTAAGAGATAATTACGTTAATACATATATATAATATTATTATATAATTGTTGTGCCCAACCAAAATTTTTGCTTCATTAAGGCATTTTGAGCAAGTCTAGAAAATTTTTCATTAAAAAAGTCAAAAAGTCAAAATTTGTAAAAATAGACGTCAAATTAGGTTTTATGGGTTTCTTGAGATACGGATGCTAGCAAAATTTTCTAAAAATAGAATCTCTGATTCAAGTGTCATGCCTGATTCTGATTGGCTGATTTTGCTTCATGATCGGCGTGGTCCAAACTGAATTGGCAAAAGGTCAAGTTTTCTCTACTGGGTTAATTCTGCTTTTTCAGAAGGCGAAGCACGAGCTTCGAAGTCATCACTGGAGGAAGTTCATCTGCCAGAAATCAGTTTCAAGTTTTCAACGTTGTTCCGACGACACAGAACTGACGACCAGTCGTCGATTCGACGAAGAACGCAAAACAGAGCAGGATGGAACCAAATGGAGTGGAAAGTTTGGAAATCATGAAATTTCACTCAGGCATAGATTTCCAGGCGCCCCAGGAGGCTTAAGGCGCCCAATTTTTCAAGTGTTAGTTTTTTCGCGTTTTTTGAGAAAATGTCTCCGTCGGTCAATTCCGGGGAGGATAAAAGCAGTCATTTTGGTCAACGGACTCTGAAAAGCTGTAACCAACGTTAGATATGCCCAAACAATCCAGTTCATTCCTCATCCAGTGGCAGTTGACTGACGAATTGTCGAAATCATCAAAAGGAAGCAACTAACGGCACGCGAAACGGAGCAAATTGCAAACTAAGGCTGAAAATCAGGAATTTGGCTAAGGCACAGAATCCTAGGTGCCCCTAGAGGCTAGGGGCGCCCAACTTTTCATGCCTTAGATTTTTTATGCATTTTTCGAGAAACGTCAAAAAAGGCCTTCGTCCGCTGGTTTCCAGGTGGCCAAACTCAGTCAAAAGCTCGTGAAAGCTGAGATTTCATCACAGATATGTTCAGACTACTCAGCTCACCTCCCGTCCTACCTCAGCAGTCATCTGGACGATCGAAAACGAAGTTCAAACAGGAGCTGTTGGCACGAAAATCGAGAAATGGCATGAAAATTGAAAAATACCAAAAATTTTCTAAGGCATTGAATCTTAGGCACCCCTGGAGGCTAGGGGCACCCAAATCCACTAGACTTAGTTTATTTTTGAGTTTTTTCCAAAAAACGAAAAAGTTTGGTGTGTTTCCCAAGGCAGACAGAGTACAATCAAGAAGTTGAAAAAGTTGAAATTTTCGAAAAAATGGTGAAGGCATCAAAAACCAGGCGCCCCTAGAGGCTAGGTGCACCCATCATCTCATGCCTTGGATTATTTTCGTGTTTGACTATTTTTCGACTGCCGCTTCCCATACTTCGTCCAGCGACAGTTTCCAAAAGCTAGATTCGTGGTCAAACGTCGTCAGAATGTCAGTTTGAGGCTAGGGATGGAATGACAGTTGGTAAATCTTCAAAATGCCATGATCAGTCGGCTTTATCAGTCAACGGGGACAATTTGTCATCTTGTCGAAGTCAAGGACAGGCCATACTGGAGTCAAAACAAGTGCAAAAATGTCAAAAACGAAGAAAAAATTGGCTAACACTTTTGCAAGCTCGCGTGTTTGATGACATCATCAAAGAAGATATTTTTAATCATCTCACACATGAAGCCATAGGCAGCTATAAAATAGGGATTCTTCCTATTCGAAGACATTTACTTGGATTTGCGCTTTAAAAGATACTTTCTTCATGGATAAGACTCAAGTTTTACTCTTTCACAAAGAAGGTTGTTTTTTTGCCCTAAATATCTATAAAGACAAGCATTTGGCTTCTTTTGGTCATTATCTTTTGTAGGTTGCATCCAGAGGAAAAAGACATATTTTTCTTTCCACGAAGATTCGAAGACCCAAACAAAGTGTTTTATCAACGTTCTTCATAGTTTCGGGATGACGAAGCAAGGAGGCACGCTTTCTCAAAGTCCTTTTTTTCTAGGGGATCGTTTTTCAAAAATAGGACCGAAGCTTTTTCAATTTTCATCGAGATGGGTTCATCCATAATTTCATCCTCTTGAAAATTGGGAAATTTTTTTTTTTTTTCGGAATCTATTTTTTCCCTGCTTTTTAGAGAAAGTCTCTGCTTTTTCAAAATCCAACGATCTGGGTTGCTTCAAAACGGAATTCTCTACAAAACCCACGTGCCAGCTTTTTCGCTCACATTTTGTTTTTTCTAAAAAATCAGCTAGTAATTTCAGCCATTTGTCCAAGATTTTTCCCCACATAGGCGTGTTCACAGTCATTTTTCAACTCTTTCAGTATGTAGTACTCTCCAACACAGACCAAGTCCAAAACGACATTAGTTCACGAATACCTGAGAACTTTCGAGACAAAGTTGCATAAAGTACTTCCAGTAATCAATTTACATTCTTTGGAAGATGCAAGAAACAATGCTATCAGGAATCTGGGTCACTCCGGTTTGCTTGCAGCAGCTTCATTCCCCATTTAAGTGCAAAGTATCGAATTTATAATTGCTTGTGTGACGCATTACAACCCAATTACAAGAGAGATTCAATCAGCAGATGGGAGGTTGCTCTGCAGTCTCAACCCAAACGAAATTGAGAAGTGTTTTTCAATACCTATCTGGGAGGAGAACTTAGCTATTTTGATTGAAGAATGCAAGAGGGTGTGGCACAATGATAAAGACAAGTACCGAAAAATGATTGCTCAGAGGTGGTTGAAAGAAAAACAGAACGTTTTGCCAAAAATGATTGCTCAGAGGTGGTTGAAAGAAAAACAGAACGTTTTGCCAAAGAACGTTGGACATGGAGAATTCAAGGAAGAACATGCAATAATGATTACTCCGCTAAGCCGCATCACAGGTCAAGCAAGATGCTAACAAGTTTCAGCCTTGGATGTTTTACATCATGTCCCAGATTGTTGACGGAACCGAATTCTATGATTGGTCGGCACTCATCAGTGATAGTCTCCACCAATAAATAATTGATTTTCAAAGGGCCCATGAGTTTCACATGATATCATACCTTGTGTATTTGATGGCTTTTCAGGGTCAATTCAGAGGTTTTAATGTTGTTGGGACTCTGGTCATTCAGCATGTATATCACCATTTCCTGCAGTTAGAATTTTCTCAAGGTGAAAGACATTATAGGCGGGTAAATGATTCATTCCTCATGCATACAATGTGAGACTTGGATAACGAGTTACATATACGGTTTTCAGCCGATGCAGAATGGCAATGGCGGAATGGGCCGATTGGTTTATCCAGTTTCACACTTTCCCCTACATCAAAGTATATGGCTTCTCAGGAGAGCCATCCATGATGCCGAGATATCCTACAGATGAAGTAGCATTCATGGAATTTTTGAGGCAAGCCTACGAAGTTCATTCTTTTCTGCGCAACCGGGGCAAAGCGGCTTTCAATTTTCCAATTGGGATGGGAATTTACAGATGTAGATCTGGAGAAGATGCCAAGGTAATTCGTAATGAATCTTCCAAGTATGGTCTTAAGTTTTTCGACAGGAGGTCTTCATATGATCCTCGCGGTGTTTTTCCGTGCATACACCTGCAGTTGAAGATTTCTAGGCTAATTGTGCAGATGAGTTTGAAGTGCGAAAACGCAGTTACAGCAGGTTTACTCTTCAACAGATGGTTGATATCCTGTCAGAGGATGTAGAGGGTTTGACAGAGGATGGTGAAGTTTTACTTCCCACATATTTCAAAGATCAAGTTGAGCAACAACCGCTGCCGCTAGTTAATTGGTCAGCCAAAGAGAACACCTCGATTGAGGAGAGAACGAGTTGAGTTGTCAAAAACAGTTTGATATTCTTGAAAAATAAGCGGAAGGAAGACATTCCAGTTGCAGAGCCGCCAGTTGTACAACCATCAAAACGTTCCACTTCCAAACCAAAACAAAGAACTAAGGCTATGAGCATCCTTCCAGAAGGAACAAAGATGGCCAAGTTGAAGAGGAAAAAGGTCGAGTCTCCAATTCATATTCAGTAGGAACAACCAGCAGTTGTATCAGAAGTACCCGTTGAACCAACACCACATGTCGAAACAGTGCCTTCAATTCATGTTTCTCCACCTTCTTCACCGAGCACTTCTCCTATCCACATAGATTCAGAGCCAGATTCGTCGGTTCATAACTCTAATACAGATATTGGTTCACCAGGAGTTGACGAAGTTAGAACCGAATTTCCACGAGAGGATGGCTCATCCTGGCTTGAAAACATTATGGGAAGGAAGAGGAGAAAGCCTTCATATCAGTTGGACTTAACAGAGCTTAAAAGCGTCTACCAAGACACGCCAGACAAGACGCTGAAGAAGCAGGTTCGCATTGAAAAGAATACGGATGGAGAAATGATTCTTGAAACTGCAACGCCGCTGAAGGATAAAAATGTTGATGACTTTGATGTTGATGACTTCAAAGTTGCCAAAACTAACCTTGATAGGAGTACACGGCATAGATGTCAATTTATTCGAGGTTGGAGCGGATAATCTGAAGGAGAGGGTGTTGAAAGATGGAGAGGATAAAGCAGCCCTCAAAGCTGAAGTCAAGTAGTTACGACAATACATTTCAAACCTTTTCAACAACAGTTCAATCAATTGATCATCTATGGGAGGCACATGAAAGATTGGGTGGAAGAATTTGTGACTAAAGATAGAGTTGTACTTTCCCAGATCTATCAGTTAAAGTATAATGCCCATAATCTACGTCAAGGCATTCAGGGGTTACAGCAGACCGTAGCTGAAAATAGACCAGTGTTTGAGATCATCATCTCTGACTTGAAGATGGCACATAATTCTGTTGATTCAGTTGAGGATAAGGCGATTGTTTCTACTTAGACAGCACAATACCTTTTCACAGTAAAAACATATGACAATGTGACCTCAGAGTTAGCAGAATGGAACGAAAAAGTGGTGAATGTTCTCTAGTTTGTGAGATCTTTTGTTTCTCAGATCCCGTGTTCGTATGAAAAGGAAGATGGTACCCTGTTTGCTCTCAAGGAAGTACAGACAGAGTTCCAGACTCTCATCCGCAGCAATTTTAATGGCGATATCAATGCCAGCAAGATGGATCATTTTGCTGCAATGACAATGAAGTTTGATAAAGTTGTGGGTGAAGTTCATGAAATTCTTCAAATGGTTGCGAATGGTTAAGAAATGTTGGAAAACCAAAATATCATCCTAGAGAGTATCAATGTTCCTGGCAAAGATGCGGTCACGCGCTTTTTAGAAGATATTATCTCCCAGAATCTCAATGGATGACATCACCAAAAAGCAAGAATGTTGATGAGGATGTGACTCAAAAGAAAGCAACTTTAAATCATATGCTTTTTGTTTTCAAGCATTTGCTTTCATCCTAATCTCATCCATTCTATATTTAGAAACAAGTCACTTTGTATTAATTGGAATTTCCTTTGCTTTAAAGCGTTTGTTAATTGTATCTGTCTTAGAATACAATAAAGTTTGCGAGTTGGCAAGTTAGTTAGGTCAAATCAAAGAGATTTTAGGGTTCCCTACTCCTTTGATTTAGTATAAATAAGGGCAGCCTTGCCCATTGTAAGTAATGGTAATTGTGATGGCTAATTTGTTGTGCCTATTCTAGCCTGCAGAACTTGTTATTCCAAGTGCCCGTTCACTCTGTGTAATCTGTTTCCAGTGTTTGATTGCATACTGTATGCCTACCTTTTACTACAGTATTGTTGTCCTGGAGTTGTATCAACTTTGTGATATTGGAATAGAAATCTCATGCCTGCCTTTGCTCTGATATTCTATCTCAGATCATCAAGTTTTGTCGTCAGATGTGTGGCTTGTGTAACTTTTATTTCAGCTTTCATTATGAAAGTACAATGAGTCTTGTGATGTAAATCTAGGAAAAATTTACTTAGGTTTTTGTGTTAAAACAAATCATTCCTTGTCCACTTTTAATCCCTTCGCTCTAAATTTACTTAGGAGATTAAAAGCGCCATTAGTTTAGGCCTAGCTGTAGTTAGAAGTTTATTAAAAGGAAAAACCTCTTCTGCAGCAAAATAGAGTTTTATAACCTTGTGCTCGCCACTGAAAATCAAAAAGAAGATAAGCAGGGTTTTATTTATTTATCTTTTCAGCGAACATCAGCAAGAAGGGAACTCCCCCTCACAATAGGAGAGTAGTTTATCTGTGCATAGTTGTCCGTTTCCAACTCGCATTTCGTGAATTGAAACATCAACAATAATATTTAATAAAAATTATATTTATTGTATTTCTAAATAATAAATATAAATATAAATATTATCAATTAAATATTATTATCATAAATTATAAATATATATAAATAAATATAAGTAAAATATAATATATTTCACAAATATAAATATTAATAATCATTTAATATAGTATAAATATAAATATATTAATAAATATATAAAATACAGCGAATGTATTAAGACAGTGCTGAAGTTTATGCAGCACTTTAAAAAGACCAGCAATGACTAAGAGAAAACAGTCTTAATACAAATAAATGGAAACAGCGATTATAATAAAGATTTATTAATATAAACTGCAGCGATCAGAAGAGACTCTTATCAAAGGCATCGATAAGAGGTAAGCAGCAATTAAAGAAGGTTAAAAAGAATTATTAAGAGGCAACGAAGGGTATAGGCATAAATATGAATAAAGTACAAATACTTAATATTTGTTAGGTGCAGATCTAGTAGTTGAAAGGGGTGCGATCTATTAAGAGATGCATCCTTTCAACAAAACACTCGAGTGATATTTAAGGAGGGTAAGAAGAGTGTGTTGGGGGCAAAAAAGAACATATAAGAATACAATCAAATTCTACGAAGAGACCAAAAGCAAGAAAAGCAATTGATATTTAATTCTGAGTTTGGTATATATGTATATATTCTAGAAGGACAGCAAGAAACATTTCTAGTTATATATGATTAAGCATAAAGGAGAGGAGTACATATACAAATCTGCAATCAAGATATAAAAGAGGCATTCAATTAAGGAGGGATCCATTAATCCAATTTTGATAGGATACTCATATGGGAGTATCATGTATAATTTATGCTTGTTATTATCACATGGTAGCATATTCTTAAGTTATTATTGATATAATTTTAATTATTCATTCTGCAAGGAACATTTCTAGTTATATATGATTAAGCATAAAGGACAGCAAGAAACATTTCTAGTTATATATGATTAAGCATAAAGGAGAGTACATATACAAATCTGCAATCAAAATATAAAAGAGGCATTCAATTAAGGAGGGATCCATTAATCCAATTTTGATAGGATACTCATATGGGAGTATAATGTATAATTTATGCTTGTTATTATCACATGGTAGCATATTCTTAAGTTATTATTGATATAATTTTAATTATTCATTCTACGCACACCTTCACCATGATAGGAGGAAGGAAAAGTACAAAGGAATACAGGCCCCTCTCTTAGGTACGCCACCCAAAAGGAAATAGAATGAGTCCTCATGGGCCAAAGGGGTTCTACCTTTTAGTTCAAGGGTTCTGCCTTTGGGTCTAGGGGAGTTGTGCTACCAAGACGGGCCCTCTTTGTAATGTCCCCTTTTGAAATATGATTAAAATAATAATAATAATAATAAATTAAATATCAAAAGATAAAATATAAATTATAATATAATTATAAAATAACTAAAGTATAAGTTGTGATAAAGGTCAAAGGGTGTAATGTCCCTGATGGATATGCACTGATATTGTTTATGCTTTCTGATTTATTAATGCAGCAGATCTTGACACCGACTCAATGTCAATACATCCTTAACACACAGTCTATATAGAAGATAGATTAACTCATTCAAGTTAAAGATTTGAATGTAGTTATTTCCAGTTCACAATAAAGACTGTCTCAAACCCTACTGTCAGAATCAGACTTGCTACTTAATTTCAATTTATCAACAATGACAGTCAATGCAAAATAATCAGATCTGAATTTGAAATCACGCTCAGGAATTTGGATAAAAACACAATAATGAATACCACTCACAAATTACAACAGACTATCTTTAATGACACAAACTAAATCAATTATCTGTTCGTTGTGTTTATTTGCTGGCAGGGTTTGAAGTAGCGGAGAGTTGAATAATCAAACTTTCTTATACTGGTGTTGTCTTCCAATGAGGCGAATGATACTCACAAACTTTAATACAATGGTTCGCAGACCCAACTGACAATATGAATCTCTATGAATTGCAGCGGTCCAACTAATATCATTGGAGTCCTTGAATGATATTTCATTACTCCACCATAATGTGTCTTCAGTTCGGAATGATGTGAATTCTTCTTGGATCGATGAATCACAATACTTACAAGTTTGCATACAATGTCTTACAATTAATTATCAATGCTCATGATTTGTCTATAGCACCCAGCGATCCTCTACAACTAGTCGTTGCCTCAATGGTATGCTAGACTCAATGGATATGTTTCCTCTGTCCTCAACTTTGTTGGCACCGATCCTCAAGACTCCACATTTTCTTCTTAACATGAAATGAATACCAAATACCAATCACAATTCCTTCACGATGTGCTGCGTGTTATCTCTATATATCCTCGATCCTTTGGCATATGTCTTCAAATCATATGCTTCTTATATGAATAAGATTTTGAATTGTAATTCCTGCCATAGATTGAGGTGAGATCCCCCCCCTTTATATTTTGGATAATGACCGGACATGTCTCCTCATATGTGTCTACCGCTTCTAATGAGTATGTCTCCTCATATGTGTCTACCGCTTCTAATGAGTACTTAGCATTTGCTGATCATAATCGATCTCTTACTAATTCGTTATTGTCTTATCATAGATGATTTGTCTCTTATGAAATAGTAATTATTTGTCTTCTTCTTCCGTAGGATCACTGCTTTATCTGTAGTCATTGTTTGGCTTTGTTTTGTCTATTCCAGGGGAGCGCTTACATATCGCATTTTCCCCCGATGATTACCATTGGTTAGTCATTACTAATCGATGTGTCTGCTTTCGTGTATTCTCTTAGGTGGCATACCATCTCTATTCGTCTTATTTCCTGATGTGGGATCTTTAATGGATATCAAACATTATTTACCATTGCTTTGTATCAAACTTGTCTTTTTGGTCGAGGTCAATCACATTGTGGGACCGGCCCTTATATATTTATTTTATATTATATTTATTATTTAATTTATAATATTTAGTTAATACATATATATTATATATTATATCTATATTAAATCAGTCATCCGTATCTTTAATTTCAATAATGGATAATCGATTAATACAGGGACATGACAAAGGGCATGTGAAAACTTGTGTCCATTGGAGGAAAAAAAAAAGGAATATAAGGAAGATCATTTCTTGGATTTCTTGGAATTCTTGGAAAGGGGGCGCATCAATCACAACACAAATACAATCAATCATTCATCATTCAACAATCTACCATTTCAATCAACTTCAACCAATCAATATCATATCAGCAATTGCAGCAGTCAAGGGCAGAAATATATATATATATATATATATATCAAGATTTAATATATAGAGGCAGCAATCTGCCATATGGATATCCATCCATAGTGATAGAAATACTCTCCATTAATATAGTTTTTTGCAGCCTTGTGAGAAATCAAGGCACTCATCATCATTTGTGAACCATAGGATCATTTGTACATCCTTAAAAGAGCAAATCTACAAATCGGTATGATATTTCTAACATATATATATCTACACTTATATAACGATACTTAGTCTTGCCCATGATATACGGGGGACATTGCGTGTCTTGCCGCTTCATTAATCTTACCTATTGCCCTATGAGGACGGTTGAGTAGTTAAGGAAGGGTTGTTTCTTATTATTATTATTATTATTATTAAATCTCACATGATAGGTGACTCTCAACTGGTGAAGTATTGCTAAGTGTAGCATGAAGCCCTTGGGCCAAGTGGTGAAATATTGCCGGGTGTAGCATGAAACCCTTGGGCCTATGGCAGTGGAGATTAGTTGTTATTAATGACTTACACGGTAGGTGACTCTCAAGTGGTGAAGTATTGCCGAGTATAGCATGAAACCCTTGGGCCTACGACAGTGGAGCCTTGTTATCCAGCGCATTAACGAGTATATATATCTATCCTCCGCTAGGGTTGACAATTAGGTTAGATTAATGATCGGGCATGACAATAGCTATTCCCCAAGTATATCATGAGGTAAAAGACGTATCAAAGTATAAGTATATTAAAGTATGAGAAATGCAATTGAATATATGCTCTCTCCAATAATGTTATATTCTTGTTCGTTGTTATTAATTATGATTATGATGTGTGATTTCATTACTAAATTGTTTTTTAACAGTACTAATGTCTCGTTCTAGGAGTTATTCTTGGGTGCAGGTGAAGAAATCAAGGATACCCTAAAAGGGGACATTACACTCTCCTAGATACGCCACCCAGGATGGGAAATGATAAGTTCACATGGGCCAAAGGGGTTTTGCCTTTTACTTGAAGGGTTTTGCCTTTGGGCCTAGGAGAGTTGGATTACCAGGACACCCTTTTGAGACCTCACTCCCCTATCATGGTATAGCAATATAAGGAGACCAATCATGAGGAAATGGGGAAAGATGGCAAGATGAGGGGATAACGGATAAACTAGAATACTCACTAGGTTGCTACCTCATATGAATGGCATGGGCCACATGAGGCCAATGGGGTTCTGCCCTTTAGTTGAAGGATTCTGCCTTTGCGCCTAGAGAGGCTAAGACACCCCATCAAGTCACTCTCTTCCATGCTTCCCCATGGTTGATCATCCCAAGGTAAGATTCAATTGAGTTTATTAAATTGTTATGGACTTACTGATGTTTAAGATTTCTAACTTGTTTGCAGGAGTTAAATCAAGCCAAGGTACTCTCTAAACCTTTGTTTGCTTGGAAATTGATAATTTAGAAAAAAATTAGTGTTGTTCCCTAAAGGGGACATTACAGTGTTGCAAGGGATTGCCGGAATTCAACACCCAACTCTAGCTATTTCCCCTCATCTCCAAAACAATTTGAAAGAAATAAAAACACTTTCATGAGCCTATACTTCGAGCATCATTGTTTACAACTGCAAACTAAATATAAAGACAACAACTATTCCTTCCTTAAATAAAGAAAAGTTGGATAGTGCCAACCTAGGCAAAGCACAAAACAAGAAAGGCCATATGTGCGATATGAAATCAAACTCTAAACCAAATTTCAAATCGCAACATGAAAAGGGGCAGAACACACAAGTTGTTGAGGACATGTCGCCCTTTTTTCAAACATTAATATCTACCACCTAAATTAAGCATGTACCAACATGCTCCAAAATATATGGGCACAAAGAACCATGGATTCAAAAAGACAGCAAATATTGTGAATATTAACAAAGCCCATCTCCTTATCAATCTATCAAGCTGCTTGTTAGGTGATTACACAATTCCCAAACCACCCCTGAGTTCATCAACATTGTTGTTACATAGGGTGTGTCATCATATCCCTGTCCACCTACAACATTTCACAATTCTCAGAAAACTCGAAACAACGAGTGCATCACCAATTCAAGCCTCTTCCGCTTCAGGACTCTTTGCTTAACAAAATTGTAGATAGATTTAAAACAGAGATGATTATCATATGGGTTTGACTGAAGCCTTTGAGCAATGCATCGAATCACGCCCATCGACATGTGTACAACGCATCAACTATGTGACCTTTCCCCATGGCTCAATGGGTGAATTAAGTCTTTCAAAGCTTGCATTTTTCCCATCATGGATCTCCCTTTTCGCTTTAAGATCAACATTTTTGCACAACCGCAAATAGTCAATGTTTAATAAGTTTTGGGTTAGGCCGCAAGCATTGACTTTGAGTACAAGCCTACGATTCATCTTTTAAGATATGTCATTTGCTACGTAAGAGAGTGCCAAGTCATCATCCAATAAATCGGGCTCACCTAGGCTTTCGTAGGAATTAGCAGCTTTGCTAGACATATGGGTGATAGCCAGATGTCATTGAGACATTTGCTTGCACACCGACGCATTAAGGAAGGGATTGGGTCCCACACTTTAAAGCATGGTGTAGGAAATAGGGTGTGACAATATAGAATGGCCACGTGTACTAGACATTTATCCGTCCTCGAGTTGCAATGGTCAAACTGTAATGTCCCCATTTTTGGAATGGTTGCCATTAGAGTTGATTTGGGTCTTTCCCATCGCAGTGAGACAATTGAAGGAATTTTCATATGGATTTTGTGTTAGGAGGTGGACTTCATCATGTGTTGTGTGGATGCCATAATTACATCTTGGGATGCTCTCATACGGATGCCTTGCTTCCACCTCCATGGTCACATGGTATACATCATTATGGAGGTTATTGTTATCACTATCTTGGATGACTTGCACTTTCAAGGACAAATATTCTCCACATCTCGTCTTGGCGCTCAAAGGATGTAACAAATACACTATACCTCCTATCTATGATGGCACTACAAGAAGTCTAACAATGATAAATTATATCTTTAATTTAATTTATCTTGGTGCCCTGGTAAAAGAATGCAGGTCAGCCCTCTTAGAGTAGAACAAATACTCAAATTATATATATATATATATATATATATATATATATATAATCCTATCTAGGTCGGCCCTAGGAGATGGGTGCCTGAGATTCCATAAGGACAACCCTTAAAAAGTTAAAAGAGGAAAAATACATTGAATAATGCCAGGTCGGCCAGCCTGAAGGGAAATTGGAAACATGTATGTATGCAAGTTGGATTTGTGGCATTTGAGGCATCAATCAAGCCTATTCCAAGGACGAAAACCCTTTCGAATAGTGGGTGGATTGGACGAAAACCTGATCCATCTTGAGAGGGCTTCATCACAAAGGTCCATTTGTACTTCATGAGTTTAGGAGCAGACTCTAATCAGTTTGGAACAGCATTGTAATCAGAAATTGTACAGAGTTTACATATTTCCAGGGCAGAGTGTTGGAGCAGCATGGGAGATATCTTGATCAGACCTGATCGCTTCCTGTAGCAGCAAACTGTGGTGTCTTATTTCACATGGTGTGAGGGTTTTTACCCTAGGTTTGCAGCACCAGCATTTGGGAGAAGGGCAGACTTGTTCCTAGAGTGAACTGCGGAGTTTGAAGCAGATTTCACTTTGGTTTGGATTCCATTCTTACATCAGATTTAGAGCAGACCATTCGCCACCCTTGGAGACCACATTGCGGGGATATTTGGAATGTTTTTGGTATGTAGTTATTGGTAGACTGATATACTATGTATTGGGCTTAAGGCAATTCGCCCTAGCCATAAGTATTATCATAAGCAGACTGCATTTTCCAGACTCATTACAGCAGACCTGATTTTACATATATTCACGAACCTGAATCTCCCACCCAACGCTATATCTGCCCCCCTGGAAAACGGTCTCTCCTGAATCAAAGTTCAGATTGCAGTATATATATATATATATATATATATATATATATATATATATATTTGCTGAATCATGTGGATTTCATGGTATAATTCATTCTGATGTTTGGACAACTTATGTGTGGTCTTTCCTTTATGTATTTGATGTGATGATAATGCCATTTTATGTATCAACCTGCTGAAATACAAAAACCAGAAAATCAGAATTAGGGTTAGAGCAGAAAACCAGATTTATTCCAAAATATCCCATTTGGGACATGACACAAACCCTTTCAATGGCACACCTAGCACCTCTCTACCACTTTGAAGAATTCAAGTGCAGGCAACACAATGTGAGGCAATGGAAGGCAAGAAGCTTTCAGGTTTTGCTACTGTTTTCAGGCATCGAAACATTACTTTTCAGCCTACCTGAGGGAGGCTGTAATATCCCCAATGGGATCTGCCCTAAAATTCTAAAAATAAATTTCTGAATTCTACTCTAATTTTCTACACCACTTTAGTTTTCTGCTCAAAACCCTAAATTCTGATTTTTTTTTCTGATTTCAAACAATTTACAACAGCGAACATATATATGCCCAAACATGACAAACAAACATGGCAAATGATACTACAAGTTCATATTCATTACAAGCATGAAATCCACCATGAAATACACAATGTAGGGCAACCAATTGCAGCAACAAATCTGATTTTTCTGTAGAAAACCCTGCTGCTACAAATCTGATTGTTCTGATCTGATTTTTACAATGATTTTTAGGGCACAAACATGCAAACAATGCCCAGATTTCTGCAGTACAAATAAGACCTATAAAGTATGATTGTACATACCAAAAACATGCAAAATGGATGACAAAAGATCAACCCTAGTTGGGTGAATTCTCCATGAGGTGCGCCTAGGGTTTGCTGCTCCAACACAAGTGAAATTCGCCCTCGAAGATGGGCACTCCAATCTGCTCCAAAGTGGCGCTCAATATTAGGGCGAACCCTAATGCAAGATGCTCACAAAATGCCACCAAAATGCTGCTCCAAAACAGATCTTCAAATCTGATTATGCAATGATGTTCTTCTCCTTCAAATGTCACCAATGAAGCACAAATAGGATTCCGTGATGAATCGTCCACAATGATGAGCTAGGGTTTCGTCCAACTCACAACATTCGCAAGGGTTTTCGTACTTGGATTGAAGGCTAGCAAAGTTGCAGCCAAAGAGTATAAACTCAAGTAGAAAATATGATGTGAATGATGATGAAATGATCTTCAAATCTGATTATGCAATGATGTTCTTCTCCTCCAAATGTCGCCAATGAAGCACAAATAGGACTCCATGATGAATCCTGCACAATGATGAGCTAGGGTTTCGTCCAACCCACCACATTCACAAGCGTTTTCGTCTTTGGAATGAAGGCTCGCAAAGTTGCAGCCAAATAGTATAAACTCAAGTAGAAAATATGATGTGAATGATGATGAAATGCCTCCAAGTGACCTTGTATTTATAGCCAAATCTTTTCCTCCTCAAAGCTGGCCAACCACCTCTAGATGTTTTCTTTTTTTTTCTTTTCCCATAAGGCCAACCTCATGCTAGGCGCCCAAGACAAAATATTTTATTTTTCTTATTTATCTTTCCTTCCTCCAAGAGGAGCGACACACTTTGGCACTTAATATTTCTTACACTAGGTTGTCCACCTCCAAAGGGAATTTATTTTGATTTATTGTATTTTTCCTTGGCATTCCAAAAATATCAAAAGCATATTCATCCTTCTTTTCTCCTTCCCTTAATTCCTTTTTTCTCTCTCCTTGGTCGCTCACCATTAGGGAAAATTATTTTATTTATTTTGACTTCACCAATTAACTCACAAAAATACACAAAGTTGTCTCACATCATCAATTTGCCCTAGATAATTGATTAAATAGAATATTTAATCAATTAGGTCATTCGCTTAGCCCTCCAGCTTAGCCTATGGGAATAGGAAAGGCTAGCCAACTCCATTAGGTGATCACTCGGAAAATGTGGACATTTTAGAGGCACGAAGATTGATAACAGATTTTCAGCATTCTCTCAAGGGTTATCATCTAATCTGCACTTAGAGTCAAATTACAGTCATATATGGCATTCCTTCAAAATACTTTTCAGCAAGGCTTAGTCAACACAGAAGCAATATGTTTCATTTTCGATGCCTAGGATTTTCAGATTCAACTCTTGGTGATTTGTCAGTTTCAAGGTTCTTAAAAGGATCTGCCATGGTCAAAAGCACTGCAAGTTTTTAGACAGGCTATTTTTAGCTCGTTCTACTTTTAGAACAGATTCGAGCAAAGGTCTTATTTTTTGGGATAGATTTTGGAGCTGTTATTTTTAATCAACTTTTATATTTAAGCTTTATTTATAGTTTTTTGCTATAAAGTACTTTTATTTTCAGCTATTTAAAGTGACCTAGTTTCAAAGACTTGTATTTTGGGAGGACTTCATGTTTATCCTAAAATCCCAAAACCACTTGGTAAACTTACAAGTATTTTATCTACAGGATTTGGGAAAGGATAATTGATACTACACTTATGCTGCTAAAATTAGTGTTCAAGTTGTTCAGTGTGTTTTTCATGTGTTTGCAATCACTATGTTCAAGATTGCATCAGTTGAATTAAAGTGGGTAGAAGTGTCAAGCTTTGTATTGACATTATTCTCCATCTGAGTTATATCTTTGTATGCAGCTCCAGCTATTTGATTTATGAAATCTCATGTTATGCATGTGTTAAAGTAGTTTATTCCTTAAACTTTTGTAGACACTAACTTGTTGGTTTCTACTATTAACCGGTATGATAAGTTACTGTCATTCATATAGATTAGCTACTGATTTATTCAATTTAGAGTCATAAAATATAAAATTTTGTCTGCGATAGAGGAACTGAATTCAGTCTCGTGCTCATACCCAAGGCAAAGAGATAAGGCAGGTTTAGTATAGTTTATTTCACTTTGCATCAAAAAGCCGAAGAGAAATATTGTGCATAGCGTGAGTATTTGTACATTGTGTCCATAGTCTAGCATCTAGAGTTAGTTTAGTCACAAGGGAACTTCCCTTCCAAGTTGAAGAGAGGTTTTACCTCACATATTCTTCCATTTTGTGTTGTTTTATGAAAGACATATTAATACACTAATTGCACCTCCAACCAACATACCACTAAGCCAAAATGCATTGTAGATAAAACAAGAAAAGAAATAATCCTTATGGATATATGAGAACTGAAGTTATACCTAAATATAAGAAAGTGGAACTTCCCTCTTCATAATTTTTGAAATTAAATTGAAATTATTTTACCAATTGCAGTAGTCAAGAAATGAAATGATCAGATTGAAAAGCTTACCAGAGAAAATGTAAATCTGTATCGTCCCGCTTGCGTGAACATTTCCAATAAACGGGATCCTTCCATAGAAAAACAATACAAACCATTGACTCCTTTCCGAGAAGAAGTCTTTGTTTGCATGGTATACTTCACATCATTTCCAGCTGAATTTTCTGGACCACAGTCATTTTCTCTGACATATTTAATATCCATCTTCATTTCCATGCTTTCCTTGACAATATATTTTTGATCTGTACCATCTAAGCTTTTATCCATATTATCTGCACTGAAAGAATGTGGCCTTACAACAGCAATAATTTCCTTTGGTAAGTCAAATCCTGCTTTAACTGTTACTCCTTTGGGAAATCCCTGAAACAAACAAATAAGCCAGACCTAAAATTACAAACACTCGAAACATCCAATGACATTTATAATATACATAACATCTAAACCAAAATTTATTTCTGTTCTATTCCATCGCCTATTTGTAAATACTAAATATATAAATATTGAAAGGAACCTACTTATCAGAGCAACACCCACTACAATTTACATAAACAATTATCCCATAACAAAAACTGCTATAAATTTGGCTACTGTGAGAACAAACAGATAAAGGTTTTATAAAGTTCAGTCACATCATACCAAATCACTGTTTTGTTATTATACTGGACTAAAATATCGCTCACCTTATCAACATCAAATTTAAGTACTTGCTCTGTATTTAATATGTCAATAAATGCCGGAGCCTTGAGCCTCTTTTTCTGAAGTTGTTTTGACCATGCTTCATCATCCACAGCCAGACACTAAAGCCAATCAAAAGAAGACCAATAGCATCAGTTGACATGCAAATTAGAAGATAAATATCTTACTGTCTTGTACAGCTCATGTTTATCATTTTCCAAAAAAATTAGTATTACTGAATGTTTTACAGAATTCAGGCCACCGCATGACCGAGCAAACAACCTTTTACCTTTCCAGATGATATCAAATCCAGAGGAAGGGATTTAGAAACCCCAAGTTCAAAGCTTGCATTTCCATTGTTCAATAGTAATTTGCTACCACCGTCTTCTGGGCATTCCATTGGCCTGCATGTTGTACATATCATGTTTACTCAAATAGTGCTTAATTGTCATGTTTACTCAAATAGTGCTACTATGTGACAGTTACGCAAATGGTTGAAAGGAAAAGGATAAGAACCTGCAGATCATTCGTGCTTCACCTGCAATACAAGAAATGGTTTTTGATGTTTCAGTCTCAAACTAATGATCAGTAAAATGTAGGTATACGATCCAAATTCATCAACACTGGAAGTTGGTACACAGATATATCGTCCAATTGTCTTTTACTAGATATATAAAAGAGCAAATGCATTTATGATTATTCATCATACCTGGATCACCTTCAAACCCCTCACATAAAATATACTCCAAAGTTGCATAAAGATCCTTCCCAGCAGGAGCTCCTTTAACAATCTTTACTCTTTGACCGGCCTTCCATAATTGTCCTTTTCTTTTTATCTGAGTATGCACTCGTATCACTAGAAGAGCAAAATAATTCATCAGTTAGAGCTCTAGTCCTCAGATACTTGCCGAAAATACTTACAATCTTTGAAAAATAACTTGAACCAAGTTCTCCTAAACCTATCCAGAGATGCACTTCCCTTTCTATCACAGCATGATATGCCGAAAATTTAGAATATCTAAGTTCCATCAAATCATAACAGCCCACATAGAGAGTGCCAATCACTTCTTGTAACAGAAAATATTTTAAAATCCTAGTGCATTATAGTTTAAATCTGTTATTAGAATGTTACAAAAATAATGGCTGTTATATCATTCTTTATCAGCAATGTTCGTCTGCTTTTTCTTTTCTTTACATTGAACCCTAAACCCTTCTTAGCTTATATCTGATAATAGCATATGACGAAAACCATGGCTATTCAATCATTTTTTTCAGCATTAATTGTCTACATTTTACTTGTTACCGCAATGCAATAAAAATCTGGTATTAAGCTAAGTTTGGGAAAACAAAATTAAAAAATGTGATATATGATCAAGCAAAACCACTTTAAGAAAAACAACGATGAAATAACAACCACCATTTTTTCCAAAATAATATCCAAAAGAATGTAGAACTTCTTATGGAATTTTCAGTTCAAGATCAGACAAAATTAGAGGGAATCAAATTTAAAAATAAGGTTTAAATACATACAACCAAAAAATTGAAAAAAATATTTAAAATGTATTTCTTTTTACAATTTAGAGGATGTTTGCTGCTATGGTATGAATTACACAAGGATTTTCAACATCCCCTTGGCAATAAGATGTACTTACCTCTGCAAAGATGGAATATAGAAGCAGAGACACAATTATGGCCTGTACAGCTTCTTGTTTCAGTTTTTTTTTTAAATAAATAAGTTCTGGCTTAGGAACATTCAATTGTGATCTTTACTATCTTAAATTTGCAGTGACACTTGATGCATATTTTAACCAAGAAATCATACTAATAATGTAGCTCCACTTTAAAATTACAACACCTAAGCCACTGGAAACTTTATGAATGAGGTTATGCTATAGCTTCAAGTAACCTGATTCACAGTACATCCTATTTCACAAGTTTTAAACAGTGTTTCTCCAGGTTTTTGGGACAGGGGGAAGGGGGGATGGGGGTGGCAAATTTTTTCAAAAAAATTGGGGACGGCGAGGGGTCGGCAAGGGGACGGCTATATATAAATTTATATATTTTTCAATATATATATATATATATTTTGATGTTATAATATATTAATATAGATAATAATAAAAAATATATTAATATTATTAATATAAATAATAAATTATAATATAATATATTAAAATTTAATATAGATAATAATATTTATATTAATACTTATAATATATTATAATATTATTATTTATAATATATTACTATAGATAATAATAAAATTATAAATGTAATAATAATTATAATATATTATAACTTTAATAATAAAATATATTAAAAATTTCATATAGAAGGCATAACATCCTAAAAAATTTCTATTTCTACGCGGAGTCAGCATAACATCCTACCTACATTTCCATACTCGACTACAAGAATATTTTCCGGCACGCCAGTATAAGTTAGTAAGTATAATTAGAGAGAGGCACTGTATAATTGATTTCATTAAAACGTAGTCCCATGCAAACCTAACTGAGAAACTCAATCAATCATTCCAGAGGGAGTAAAGTGGATCGATTGATTCACTGGTGTTGTCGTATTCTTGTATTCGAGGGGGAGTGACAAGAAGAGCTTTCGCCATATTGAGCACCATGTTGGGCGATTCTTCCCCGAGACCCACTTCACCCATTGACTGCATTGTATCAGCCATTGTATCAGCAATTCTTCCCCGGGCTTCCCCATTGCTCGATTCAGACCAAATTTGCCCGAAACAAAGGGTGTTCCTAGGGGACGTCACCCAAGTCCAGGGGGCATCACCGAGACGCCATAAAATTTTCGTTTTTACAGGGGACCGCGGGGGGCCGTCCTACACGCGTCCCCGAGGCTTACTGGCCTTGCGGAGCAAGGAAAAAACAGAGGTGACACGTCCCCGTGTAACACTGGTTTTAAATCCTATCCCAATTCATTAAGAAAAACCAGTGATCCGAAAAGAAAGAGACCAGACATCTGCAAACACAGGTGGGATTCCCAACCATTTCTGGGATGTGTTCAACCAAGGCCAGCCACAAAGTATGCCAACCCAAATACACCCTCCACTCCCCCTCTCACCACCCTCAAACCATAAAAAACGTTCTTATACTGATTTTTAAATGAACCAGAGATGATAGAATAACAATTATTAGTGATGGAAATCCAAAATCCAAAAGAATAAAATGGAAAATATTTGAAAACATTGCCCTCAAGTTCAATAATTCAAATGTGTTCCTGTACGGTCAAAATCGTGACTCCGGTTCCCTGGGGCTGTCGGGTCGGACTTCGGCATGCACACAGACCCTTCCCTCCTTGCCACGGGGCGATCCACCACGTCTCTCACTCACATGGAAGTAGCTAGTTGAGAGGAGACGAGACACGGTGGGAGTCTGGCTCGTTGTAGAGCTCGACTTTGCCGAGAGAGGTCGGCAAGTACTGTGGCCTTTGTTGTTGTGTGCTTAGTTGTATGTTTCGTTCGATTGAAGTTGTAGTTGAGATAATCCTATGACCTGAAGGGTCACTAGTTTCTCTTCTCCTGTTAGGGTTTCTTAGATTCCACCTGTGTGTAGGTAGGCGGTTCTGTTTGTTTATGTCCTCTTGTCTTTCTATGCGTTGAACAAGATCTTGTTGTACCTGACGTTGTCTAGTTTCTTCTAACAATAAGAGGACGACTGGGACTCCTTGTGGTAGAACAAATGTTTCTTGTCGTGGTCTTGGATGGATCTCTTCAATCTCGTCACGAATAGCCCTCACCCACTCTCTTCTCACTCCTAGGCACATTCGTGAGCCAAGATGGAGGTAGTTGTGTGATTGCTAACCTTAACTAGATTTAGGGTTTCAACCTAGAGTTTAGTTGACCTAGGGTTTGACTTTTTTTGACTTGTTTTTACCTCGTGATGGTATCGAGGGCTTGCCTGGATAGTTTAACCGTGGTTACCTTGTGATGGTATCGAGGGTTTGCAATTTTGTCTATTCTAGGGTTTCTATATGCATGCAAGCTAAATGATATGCAAAACGTTTTTTTGTGCTTTTTTAGTATTTTGGAAATGAAAAGTGCTTTTAATCTATGAAAGGGAAATATGTATGCAATCTAATATGATTTTCCTTATGCAACATTAATCTATTTTTTTTGGGTTTTTGATGATTTTGAAGTAACCTAATCTAAAGAAAAGGGAAAATGCTTCTTCTAATAATCTAGATCTAGAAATATGAAAGCAACTACTCTAACATGCAAGATCTAATTATCAAGGAAAAAGCAATGGTTTACTGTTCCCAAGAGGAAATTTCATTTTCTAATTACTAAATTGAACAAAACAATTAAGGAACCTGAGAGAAACGAAGATTTATGTGACTCCACTACTCTCAGAAATCCTTGATAATGGCAACATCGAGTCCTTTTGTAGCAGCGGGAGCCTCTTGACGACAAAACAACACAAAGAACCAAAAAGAAACTTTGATGAAGCTTGAATGAGCTCAATGAGAGCTTTGGTTGAGCATAATGGCATAGAATGAAGAAGCGTAACGATGTTTGGTTGAACAAATAAAGCAAAAGGCACCTTCGTCCTGTGAGAGCATTTGAATGTTAAGTTGGAGAGCAAAAACTGGCAAGACCTGTATGCACAATGAATTTGCCTCCCTTTGTGCTTGAGGGAGGGGGGTATTTATAGGTTGGAAGAAGGGATGAGAGGTGGAATTGATTGAGAAGTTAACTCAATTGATTGAAGAGTTAACAAGGATGATTGGTGAGTTAAACAGGTTGATTACTTAGTAAACTCAGCTAACTATGGAGTGATAAATCAATTATAGCTTATCACTAGAGAGGGAATGGAGATGAGGGAATGCATGAGATTGATTGAAGAGTTAGTATGAGATCAAATAGAGTTAATTATGCATGTGTGTGTGCATGAAATAGTTAACTATATATTAGGCATCAAAAATATACAAACTGGAAGAAAAACGAGCGAAAACGGAGCAAAAATGAGTGAGAAACTCGAGTTTTTCCACAGCTGTAAAAACGACAAGGTCCCCCCTTTTGCTAGTAGGGTCGCCCCTAGGCGACCATGGGTCACCCGGGGGAGATCCAGGCTCGACACAGTCTTATGCAAAAAATCAGGTTGGGAGATGCAAGAAGAGAAGAAAAGGAGGGGTTCTGCCTCCAAAAACAAGTCAGTCATTTGCAAGAATCCAAATCTCCACTTGCGTCTGCAGGATCTCCCGAGGGAGATCTGAAAATAATAGGGGGAGATTTGGATTTGTTGAGTGGAACTGAAAACCAAAAACGAGAGATGGATGGGGGGGGCCTCTAGAAGGCTTCTAGTCTTATGCAGAAAATCAGGTTGGGAGATGCAAGAAGAGAAGAAAAGGAGGGGTTCTGCCTCCAGAAATAGGTCAGTCATTTGCAAGAATCCAAATCTCCACTTGCGTCTGCAAGATTTGGAAATAATAGGGGGAGATTTGGATTGGTTGAGCGGAACTGAAAACCGAAAACGGGAGATGCATAGGGGGCCTCTAGAAGGCTTCTAAAGGTGCATAGGATGAAAAACATAGGGGAAAGGTGACAACTCACCTACAAGACACTCACAAGGCTTAGGAGCAAAGTCAAAAGCTCAAAAAACACAAGTGTCGAATAACGTCGCAAACGGGGAGAGAGAGATATCGACAAAGAGGAAACAACACAAGACAAGAAAGAGGACACATCATCAAGAGGTTTGCTGCTTAAAGGTCATTATTTCACGCTTACATGTACGTGACAATAATTTGAATCATCATAGGGGTCCTCGTGGAGGCTGTGCATAATTTTTATGCTTACAGTTCCTATTCAGATACTACAAATATAGATGAATGGAAATATTCCAATATTTCCACTTCCCTTGAACAGGCGTCGAAGCATTATGAGGTGCATTTATAATTAATTCATTCTAAGGGATAAGATCACACCATAGGAAATGAGAAAAGACTCCCAACTCGTAATAAACCCAAAATGTGAAAAATGGATAAGGACCTTTAGCGCAAGGTTGAAATCTATCAATTCCCTTCCAAAATCCTAAGAAGGCCAAACAATTTTTTTTCTATCCTCATGAACCAACAACCATGTAATGTTGTTTATTATTTATGAGGGAAGAATGTTTATAGCATGAAAAATGAAGATCGTGAAAAACAGATAAGGACCTCCAGCAAAAGGTTGGTAACACCTGTATAAGATATATCAGGCCAGTCTCATCTATCAATTGATTCAATTCCCTTCCAAATTCTTGGAAACGCCAAACACTTAATTTTTACTATCCTTAGTGACCAACCACAATGTAGTGTTTTTATCATCTGAGGGAAGAATAAATAGAAACCCATCATGTTTGAAATTTTTAAATACTATAACAATCCCTGAGCAGAAAACTTTAGAGCTGATATGTTCCAGAGTCACGTTTCAGAATGGAAAATGCATTTTTTTCCTATAAGAACAGATTGACAGAAGAGAGATAGACCCCAGCAATAGTAAAGACCTGTTCCAAAGATTCCATAGATGTCATTTTATCTATCCTTAGAGACCAATGACCACATGATGTTGTTGATCATCTATGAAAGAAAAATAAATAGAAAGTAGAAACCCATCCTGGTTGACATGAAACATGAAAATTCTAAATATTGTTGCAAGCCTTGAGGAGCAAAGTTTACAACCAACACATTCCAGAGTTACTTTGCATGATGGAAACTGCATCTTTATCTATAAGATCAATTTGACAAAAATCTGCTTAAAAGGGATGGACCCAGCAATTATAAAGATCCATTCAATAGCTTCCATAAATGTCAACCCAAGAAGCTAGATCACACCCTGAACAATGTCCTTTAATGAAGCTTCTATTTCAAATTTTCATCTAAGTACATCTTTTAGCTATGAAGAAATCACTAATGCATGGTAAGGGTTGTGAAGTCAATGCAGACAACAAATAGCTGACCAACAATCAAATACTGAAATACAGCTTACCATTATGTGAAATCCCAAGATCCCTGCCATTGTTAGGATTTAAAATCAACACTGGCTGCTCGTCACAACACTCCACCTCTTCATCAAAACTCTCATGCATTGCCTTTAACCACTCCTGATATTCCTTATCCAGTTGATTCAGTGACAATGGTTTACCATCTCTTTCTATATCCACATGTAATGCTGAAAAAAGACCACATCAAACACAATAATGTTCATCTAATCACATTTTTTATTGTGAAATTCTAAAATCACAAAACTAAGAGAGCTACTAGTATAATGAACAAGATTAAGAGCCATTAAAAGAAAAATAATTGCCTACACTAAGCTACTTACTTGGGGAGGTAGCATCAGGTTTGCGCCCAAGACTTTTTAATGCAAGAGTGAATTGATGCTTGTGAGCAAGATCAGTCTACAAGATGAACAAACGAACAGTGCTTGAGAAATTCTCAGATTATGTCTAGAAAGGATTCTTTTTCCAAACCATTGAATTTTACAGATTAAAAATATGGTTGCCGTTGAACAGAAAGGCATGTTTCCAAAATCTAATGCCTACTTAAAAGATCCTGCAATCCAATTGCCCCAGGCTATGCCTTACATAAATAAATAAATTGGACCATTCTAAATCAATGCACATTGCATACATTCTTTCAGATTATCAATCACCAAATTCCGCCATGGCTATGCCTTAACATAAATAAAAGTGTAAATAGACACTGCCATACATCAAATCTTATAAACAAACTTAACTAAATTAGGACATTCAAAATCAATGTGTACATTCTTTCAGAGTCTAAACCTCCTGGACCTATTTTCAGTATAAAAAACTTAAATTCCTCTCTGCCAGCATGTAGTTATTTGTTACACACGAATAACATCGGGGATGTCTCACTGAAAGTAGTCCATCATACCAGGGTAAGACATTTGGAAGGTCATGTTTCATTTGTTCCACACGCCCATAATCATTCTCAACATAATTTTTTCAAAAATTACTAAAAAGGAGCCAATTTAGCACAAAAAGTTAAAATATTCACTAAGGTTCTTTCCATTCTATCAAATTCTTGTCTGGTCATTTTTAAGATGTTCACAATAAGGCACATCAATCAATTCCATTATTTACCCATTCTTATATCTTGTAAATCATAAACTGCAATGACTTGGTACTGCAATCAAAGCTCATTGTTGCGCCCCTAAGAAATTTTTAATGTAAAACTCGCCCTCACATGTTTCATGGCATTCATCTGTTGAAGTGTTGCATATAAAGGCCTTATGTCATCATTAGATTCATGATCTACTGATTGCTTTATTTCATTCTGAGAAAGGATCACCATTCTTAAGGCTGTACTGTCTGCCTAACAAGCCCTATGCAAGAGAAAGAATTAAGTTAAAGCTGTCCAGACTCCAAGAAAGGTGTGAATATAAATAAGTCTTGGATGAGTGCTAATAACAATGGAACAACACACCAGACTGGTAAAGGTGGATTTTAAGTTGTCAGAACCATCAAGCAGCACTCTTGGAAGTCAACGACTTATTTTTATGTGTAGGAGCTGTCTGAGCACTCTAGGAGCTTATTGCTAATTTCAAGAGGTAAGGTCCTCAAAGGATCATCTCTAGCATCAATCTGCTGTTGTTTTAAGTGACAGGAATGCACCTCAAACGTTGCCGGCACTAATCTACCAGGTTAAGTGGCTAAGAGGCTCTAGAAGGCCACCAGGAATGATTTTGCCAAGCGTTTAAGTGACAGACAAGCCAGAAGACCACTCTGACCAATGGTTTGCCAGTTTGAGTGGCAAAGACAAGGCAGTGATTTGCCAATTTGAGTAGCAAAGACAGCGGAAAAGTACTCCATATTAAGTATACCACAATATTTTCATGGTAGAGGTCCTCCAGAAGCACTCCTAAGCCACTTCTGTCAGTTTGAGCGACAAGTGTTTTCAGAAAGTGCACCCAACATGATTGTAACATGGTAGGTGACCTCTTTCAGCATTGATAGTCATTCTTCAGCTTCTTCCAGGGTGCCATAGCAATTCTCATGGATCAACCTTTTTCCCTGATGCCATCAGGGTTTAAGGCTTCTTTTTGCCCATTTCTTGCAGAACTTAGGGTTTCCATGGTTGGTAAAATCGTCAATGTTTTGGCAGTTAGGATTTCCGGATTCTTCAAAATATCAACAATGTTTTTTTATATTACATATAGTCTACAAATATAGCTTAGACAAGCATCTGAGTGAACTGATACTAATACTTTGCTCCTTAAGAGCATTAACATTTAGATAACAACTCTAGAGATTACCACTAGAAGACAAACACTAGAAAACAATGAGTCACTACTTTAGAATTCTACCTTAGATGTCATACTGGGGATTTGAACTTGCGTCTTCACAATGAGAACCCGGCACTTTAACTACTTGATTGCAACCCCTTGGATTGATCCACTATGTTTCAAATGAAAGATCTATGTTAGACTATACCATTTATTAGGAGACCACACTTTTATAAGAGTGCCTAAATATTGATTGCAAATATCAGACTGATTTTCAATTCAACTCAGCCTAACTAAATATTGTTAGTACAATTACAGCAAATGCCAAAGTAAACACGAATAGTGAATGTATTTAGGTTTCAAATTGTACCATATATTTAGTCTAGAATCTGGTCACATTATTTATAATATGTTAAATAACATATTCAGAATAACATATTATTTAAAATATAATAAAGAATGTGACCAGATTCTAGACCAAATATATGTGAATACGTTTTTTAACATATTATAAAGAATATTACCAGATTCTAGACCAAATATATGCTATACAGACTACAGTGAAAGATCACTTAAGCAGGACGTCATTGTGACAAGCTGTTTGAATGTTGGTAACTATCATGTTTTATGATGTTAAGCACTTAATATTGGTACTTGCCAATATGTTGCTTTTTAGTGAATATATGCTACAGACTACAGTGAAAGATCACTTAAGCAGGACATCATTGTTGCAAGCTGTTGAATGTTAGTAACTATCATGTGTTATGAGGTTTGGCACTTAATTTTAGTACTTGCCTATATGTTACTTTTTAGTGATAGTTAGGTTGCTTTTTAGTGATAATTAGGTTGGTTTATGTAATGTCCCCTTTTAGGGTATTCTTAATCTCTTAACCTACACACAAGAATAACTACTAGAAAGGGACATTAGTACTATTAAAGATCAATTTAGTAATGAAAACAATGCATCATAATCATAATCAATAACAACGAACAAGAATATAACATTATTGGAGAGAGCATATATTCAATTATATTTCTACATACTTTAATATACTTATACTTTGATACGTCTTATGCCTCATGATATACTTTGGGAATGGCAATCATCGTGCCCGGTCATTAATCTAACCTAATCATCAACCCTAGCGGAGACGGGGTATATACTCGACAAGGCGCTGGATAACAATGCTCCACTGCCATAGTCCCAAGGGCTTCATTGCACACCCGGCAATACTTAACCACTTGGCTCAAGGGTTTCATTGCACACCTGGCAATACTTCACCACTTGAGTCACCTACCGTGTAAGACTTATTAATAATCATAAAATAATAAACCGCCCTTCCCTAATGACCCAAACACTCTCCTAGGGGCAATAGACAAAGATTAATGACGCGGCAAGGTCGCACTCATCCCTCGTATATCTTGGGCAAGACTAAGTACCGTTATATATATGTGTGTGTGTGTGTGTGTGTGTGTCTGTTTGTGTGTATCATACCAATTCGTAGATTTGCTCTCCTCAAAGAAGTACAAGTGATCCTATGGATCACAATTGAAGATGATTGCCTTGATTTCTCACAATCCTGCTATCAAATCAGAATTCTTCTATGCAATGACGTTCCTTATAGGAACTATATCAATTTGAGAGTATTTCCACCACTTATAGATGGATATGTACATGGCATTTCACTGCCTCTATTATATCAGAATTGTCTTAATATGTATATGGATGTATTCCTTGCTAAATCGTTGATGCAATTTGGTATTCAATGTTTATTTGATAATATAATTGGATGATATTAATGCTGATTACTTGCTGATCGAATGCTTGCTGGTTCATATGTTTGTGAGATTGCAGATCAAAAGTTTGCTGATTGATGAGATTGTTGAATGATCAAAATGATTGATGAGATGATTTGATTGAAGTCCCCGATCCTCTTTTATATCCTTGGATCGGTGTCTTTTCCACCTAACGGTCGCTACTATTTATCATAAGCATTGATCTTTTCATACCATTCGCTGCTTATTACTTCTATGTCAAGTGCACCTTTATTTTGGTTCATAACCCCCCTTTTAAATTGTAGTCAGCTTTGATAAATGACCGACCGCTGCCTTAATATCTCCTTTATTATTATTATGTGATCATTGTCTTTTCACGTGCTTTATGTATACTAACTGCTGGGCTGATGATATTTTAAGGGATCACATTCCCAATCGCACCTTAATACATTTGCTTTTATATTAGCTGATATAATTATAATATTAATATTATAAATATTTATTATATTTATTTTATATAATATAATAATATATATTAGAGTATAATATTTAGATATTAATATTTATATATTTATAATAATAATATTTAATTATTAATATTTTTTGTTTGGTTTTTAATTATTAATATTTATATCTATATTAATAATTTTATTATTTATATTTAATAATATTATATATTATATATATATATATAATATTATTTAAATATATTAAATCTATATTATTTAATCGATTCTTTAATTTGAATGAATAGTACATAATCGAATTTAATTAATATGGGGACATGACAGTTTACTACATCTATGACCTAAAGATTTATGTGAAGGAAGCAATGGTGTCAAGAGATGAAGAGTCCATTAATTAAATAATTTCCTTAGCCTTTCCTCCATTTTCTTCCGCATGATTATATCCGTGAAGGTCCAGGATACAACAGAAGCAAGATGGGAACAGAAAATAAAGCATTACTTCACCTTAATGGAGTGCACATCAGAAAATAAAGTGGCAAAACACAGCTGAGCATGTGAATTACTTATACACTATGTTCCATGGAATTTCTAGAATGGAGACGGGACGCATTTTGGGAACAGTGGTCCAGGAAGCCATTTATTGGGATGGAAGGGGAAGACTCTGTGTGTCTGTGTCTGTGTCTGTGTCTGTGTGTGGGTGGGTATGGGTGCATGCGTGTGCAGACTATGTTACACGGCATTTCTAGAATGAGGACGGTGCGACATGTTTGGGGACAGCACTCGAGGAGGCCATTTATTGGGGATGGCATGGGACGTCAATATATGTATATATACTGGAAATTTCACAATATATAAGCTTTAACCTTTCTCAAATATTACAGTTCATAAAGATCTAAAATATTAGGCCATAAAAGAACATAGTATATATATAGTGAATGGTTAAGAAGAAGAAAATGTAGACTTAGTAACTACAGTGGCCCCTGGCATTAGCAAAAGAAATAAAACCGTTGCACATATCATGCACACAATCTGTTAATCTGTCAAACTAAACAACTCAAGAATATTACCCAACATTGTTCTCTTGATGAACATACGATCACCATGTTCCAAGTTTAGAACACAATGAAAAAAACTGAAAAATACCACACTTTTATCTCTGTTATTTTTTATAAAAGACAACTAACTCTTTTTTTGAAGAAAAAAAATGAGTGTTCTGTTAAAAATAATTAAAAAAGGGGGTGCATCCCTAATTTCCCTAGAAGACAGGCGGCAGAAGACAGGAGGCAGAAAGGCAAATATGACAAATCCCTATTGATGCAATGTTATTTTGGATGCCTTCTAGAATATGGAATTTTACACTCTCTATTCAGAATGACGAAAGGATTATCCTTACAATTATTGTCTTTTTATACACTATTCGGTATCAAAATAAAGAGACTTCATAAAGCAGTGATTCCCCTCTACACAGGAGAAAAAAGACTAACCATTTATTAAAAAGACTCAAATCTCTGAGCCTAAAGCTAAAAGATTTGTTTACAATACAATTTTAGAATACTTTAAAGTTTACAAGAATATCTAGTAGACTCACTTTAGAAGTTGTTGGTGCAAATCCAGCATCTGTCTCTGCATTCATTCCAAAAAATATCAACACTAAATCAGCCTCTGAACTTATATTCCTAATGATGTTAACTCATCCCTAGATTAGTTATTAAAAAATGAAATGTGGAATTTATGTCAGTAATTCACATACAAATAATCAACAACCACACAGAAGGTTTCTAAGCTACAACATTTTGAGATGATGTCTAAAGGTAATTCAAGGTTTTTTGAGAAAATATGCCGTGGCCATATGAAGAATGTATTAAAATACTGATCTTTAATAGTGGAGGGAGAGGCATTCATCCAATGGGATGGAGAATTAGAAAATAAAACAGTTATTGATAATAGAAAACAAGAAGATACTCAATTGTCAAATACCAGTAGAATATTCAATTTGCAAGTCACAATGCTTCATACCAACAAAACATTTGACCCTTTTATAACACTGCTGTGGAATTAGTGCATTCTCTGTCCGCCTGCGCTTAGGCTCCATAAAGGGAAGCCGACCCTGTTTTGAAAAATCCATTAGTTTAGAAAACAAATATTGGCAAATGGACTCGAACCTAACCCATCAAAATCAAATACCAAACATCATTAGCAAAATATCAAAAATAAAGAAGTTCACGTTACTCCATTAAGAGCTAAATACTATAGCAGCTTAGATACTGTCCATCAAACATAGAATAAACCATAACAAACAGTAAAGATGCTCTTTGCAACAACACTTTTTCCTCTAAGATGCACATTTTCCATCTATTACATAACAATGATATTTCAACCATTGAAAATGTGGTCAAAGCTGAGTTCATTTATTCATTTGCTTTATTTATTGATTGATTTGATAACTCACTCAATGTCACATCCAAAATAGCTATACTTTTGTGTTAACGTTGCCTAACACCAAGTAAACTAAACCTGAAAAAGTATCAATATCAATGCATATTCTTGTAATATGTAGAAACAAAAACCTCACATCAAAAATATAGCATATTGGCAGAAATAATAGGCAGAAGTCATCTTCGTCCCAGAATAATGCCCACTTCTAGACAAAAACTGATTTTGAAAAAGATCAGTCGTTCAAGGTGCAAAACCAGTTTGATGTCAAGAAAAGGCACACAAACCAACTGAAAAAAAATAATGACTTGAAAGTTCTTGTGGTTCAACTCGGCTAGGGAAACAATTGTGCACAGTCTGTCAACTTTCTCTGAGCATGATGATTCATCTGAAGACAATTTTTTTAATTAATTAATTATTTCAATATTCAACAACAGTACATTAAAAAATATACGCTAACTTGCTACCATAGTTACCTACATACTTGTACCGTAACCCCTAGTACTCATCTCCCAATTGGAAATGTATCATCATCTCACAGACCCTTATGGGGATGTCTCTAAGAATTCAAATGTTTCTTTCTGTCTCTGAAAGATCCCTTACCAAATCTGCCCTGATTTTTTCAATTTTGATCCCTTGGCAATTTGTCAAACAGTTGTTGTGCAAACTAATGAATTCTGATTTCCTGACTGTTGTTCTGATTTTCTAAGTTTGTTATTTGATGTTTGTGTGGATATGAAATGGTTTTGATTGCAATATTCACATACCGAATGAAAAGAAATATAACCAACAAATAAACATTGCAATACCACACCAAAATAAGCTTTATTTCTCACTAAACATAAGTCTGATTACAAATTCAAAGGTCTGATTTCCACTAAATCAGACTATAACAGCAACCCAGAACCTCTATAGGACGCAATAATAAACTATCCAAATGACAATCACATACCCGGGAGCCAATGCTTAATTTGTGGAACAATTAGTAGCTGAAATCCTAATTCCCAGCTAGGATTTGGCTGAGAATAACCCCCAAATCAAACGGCCAGCAGGTGAATGCACAAAAATGAGGCTATATGCTCATAAGAAGCCCAATCTGCAAATGTGTCCTGATAAACCATTGTTGCAACCTCTCCAACATGCAATATTACCCCGTAATGAAGTCCAATGACGCCCAAACGGAAACTCAGAATAGATTTCCCTGTTTTGTGAACTGGATTGTCGTCCAATCCACTGTCCTCCAAGGGGTTTCGTCATTAGAAGAGCTCCAATCTGCTGAAACCCTCTCTAGAGCACCAAACCTGCACTTAGTTTTGTGAAAAATGAGAATAGAATGCTTAAAAATGAGCCCAATACCTTGCTTTATAGCCTCCATAACCTTTTTTCCATAAAAAACAATAAAATATTCCCTCCAAAAGGCCACTCCCACCTTGAGGGTCTTTTTTCATGAAAAGGGAAGTGCCACTTTTTAAAAACAACACTGTGCTACTAGGATGGGGGCACTTTTCACTATTCCTCTTCTAATTTTCTATTACTATTCACTTTCACTATTCCTGTTCTAATTTTCTGTTACTATTCACTTTTCACTATTCCATTAAAGCAAACCTTAATATTTTCAATTCAACCCTTGGATTCACCAACTGACACCAAACTGAAGGGCTCGAAAGACTCCCAACAAAGCTCCACTGTGCGTGGATAGGTCCCCTAACCACTCTGCTGACCTACGGGAACCATAGTAATAGGCCAACCACTGCTCATCTATGTGATGTCTAGGAAGGGGACATTACAGTCCTACCTTCCTGGGATTGCTTGCCCTCAAGCAATAACAAATCTGCATACTGAAATTTATTGCCCAATGACAAGAGTCTCCATCCAATCATAACCCAAGTGGCTACACATGCCAACAACACAATATAGAGGAACAAATGACAAAAGATATCTCGAAAATGTGTCCATCCTACCAACATACCTGCTGCTCCACTCTGATGAAACCAATATCGTACCACAAGCCATGAAACAACCTCAATAAAATCCATGTGAAATAATGCACCAATCAAATCAATACCGAGATTACATACAAAAATATAGAGCCTGTTGTAAAAGATGAAGAGATATCTCATCCTATTACCACGAAGAATCCATCCATTTAAACAAATGAGCAAGACTATGTAGTCATGGACTCTCGCGTGCCAAACAACCCACACGAATGGTCGCCAAATCTCGTTGTCATAACTCAGTCCAGCAATGTAGGTGATATCAAAGATATCATCAAACCAATACAAACCTAAGGAATCCATCTCACATTCCATGTCCAACCCATGAACATGACTCCACACCCTCCTAGACCACTGAATCGCTAATGTAAACCATGAAAAATCAGGATGTGCTATATGATTCCAACTAGGACAACCACTAATACATAAGGATTCTATGAATAAGAAGTCACCAATCAACAAATAGATCGCTGCCATGTCATGAGAAATAGGTGACACACCCAAGGGTGTAGCATAGATGCCATCAACACTCCTCAAAGACAACTCAATAGTTGTTGCAAACCATGCTAAATCCAAAAGTGAAATGGAAACCCAAACAAGACAACCACTTACCAATGAAGAATCCACGAAGATTATACTACCATCATACCAATGAACAACTATCATATCATAGGGAATAGGTGACAACTCTAAAGATGTATCGTAGATGCCTTCATCACTAACTAAAGATAATTCATGAGTGGCTGATCTATTATAAATGTCATCAATGAAATGACCAACATCAACTGCAATTTCAGAACTACAAGACCCTTGCTTATCATCTTCCATGGAGTGGTGAGTGTCACGAGCTTGTTGAAGATGAAGCTTGGCTTGTTGTGCTATCAGCTTAGCTTTCCTTGCCTTGTCAAGCCATCCTTCAATTATTTCTTGGAATGTTTTATCTCAGTTTCTCCAAAGTGTCGATGATCAGTCCTATAATGAGATGCATCATATAAAATACCATGACCCATGCATGCATCTTGTGTACCAATCAAAGTAGAATCAATATCACTCGTTTCCCAATGATTAGCGGCTGCAATATCGTGAGAAAGTGAGAATATACCACTGCTGTTCAAAATCAGAAAATTAAGACTGAATCTTTCCCTTTTAACCATGCTTCTCAAGTCATCCATGTTAGAGCAAACAAACATGTTCTTAGCTGTCCCATCCTTTATCTCCTTCTTTAGTGCCCTAAGCACAATATGTTTATCCCTGTGAGTAAACTCTAATATCATCTTACTAAAGTCTTGGACAAATTTTCCAAGAGATTTCAACCATTGAAACCTAACACCACTTCATTCTCCTAGATGTTGAAAACATCATCTACAAATTCAGAATTAGAGAAATCCTACTTCTAATCATGTATAAAGTGGTGTATGTTACAAGTTTCTTTGGACTGATTTATGGTTGTTGTTCTAAAGTAAACAAATTTAGTCCTCTTGGAAGAAGCAACATCAAAATAGCCATGCTTAAGCAATGCATCATGTAAGCTATCGTTTGAAAACTCATTGTCACCAATTACTCCATGAATAGGGGTTGCAAGTTCATGTAATTGAGAGAGTTTAACGCTGCTGTCCCCAACCAAAAAATTAGATTTGTTATCATACCATTTTGTAGTCCTTTTATCTCTCTCAAAGACCTTCATGTTCCAGGATGCATGCTCTTCATCAAATGTTGGTCCTACGTGAGTCTCTCCATGAAATGTCTTAATGTTGATCCTCTTTGCTACCATATCATGGTGTGGCATAACGCTGTCATTATGCCTCAGAAAGTCAGACACGTCCTCATACTCAAGTGAGTTATCCTCCGCCAATTTAATCATATCTTCTCCTATGAAAGGATGGTTATCAACAAGGGCTGATCCACAAGTTGAATCATGTGTACAATGTGTCATCAATGCTGTCCTAGGGCTACCAATTGAATTATCATGCACATGTGTCCCTATTATCCGAAAGTCTTCAACATAAGTGTCTTTATTATGAATGATCAAGGAGTCATCATATTCTGAATTCCCTATGTCTTCCTCTTCAAGTGAAATCCTGATGATTGTGTCTGATTCACAAAGTTTTTGCTCAAATTTTCCTTCCATCTTCATTACTTGAATCCTTGAAGCATTTTCAAAGAAAGACAAACCATGATCCTTATGATACAAATCAGGTGTACCAAAATTTTTAGACTTGTACCTCTGTTCTTGCTTATCTAAATCTGCATCTATGTCTTGCTTGCTTGCTTCCATGCACTCTTCCTTTAGAAGGGACAAAGATCTCAGGTGTGCTTCCCTTTGTCTTCTTGCTTGCTCCAGCTGTTCACGTTTTGCCTTGACCTCTTTAAGGTGTTGTCTCGCTTGGGCAGCCACTGATTTTGCTTCTCTTGCTCTTTGTACCCAATAGTTACACAAGACTCGTGTCTTCTTCACATCTGCCCAGGTCTGATGCACAAAATCAGAACTGTTATAGCTTGAATTCTTCCCAAACTTACCACCTTTAGTGCTCAAATCATGAGTGCCAACAGTAGAGGGTTCTTCCACCACCTTCTCACCATGTATGTTAGCTGCCATCTCAAGAATCTCATTCCATTGAGTGACGTCAACATTAGGCTTGGACAAGGGGTCTCCTTCAAAATACAGAGTGGAGTCTACTACTCCCATGTGTGACTGAACTTCAATAAGTGTTGCTTCTTCTTCTTCCATAGCAGTAGCTTTGATGGATGGAATGTCCGTATCTTGATCACTTCCCTTCTTATGAACCTTTGCTCATCTCAAGGATACCTACACCATTATTTGATTCCATGCCAATATGATGTAGAGGGAATGAAACAATATTATCTATTGATCTCATACCTTGATGAACGATAACCTCAGTGGTGGCATGTTCTTCGTCCATATGATCATGGTGAATGTGATTCTCCAATGAAGCTTCTTCATACAAACCCTTATCTTTCTGGTGGCATCTTCTATCAAGTCCTGCATACACTCATTCTGATTTGGAATTAGAAGTGAACCAAGCCCATCTCAACGATACCTACACCATTATTTGATTCCATGCCAATATGATGTAGAGGGAATGAAACAATATTATCTAATGAACTCATACCTTGATGAACGATAACCTCCGTGGTGGCATGTTCTTCGTCCATATGATCATGGTGAATGTGATTCTCCAATGAAGCTTCTTCATACAAACCCTTATCTTTCATGGTGGCATCTTCTATCAAGTCCTGCATACACTCATTCTGATTTGGAATTAGGGCAGCGCCAAATCCATCTGTAAAATCATCATCAATGCCCTTGTTAAGTGTCTCATCACAAGAGGGCTCATGCTGCTCGTTGTACTCATCATCCAACTCAGCTGCTCCAATGGATGATGGGTTGTTTTCTTCAAGTAGAGAAGATGGAACCGGTAGGCCAAATGAGATTAACTCCTGTGCATTCAATTGTTCAAAATATCCGTTGTTGCCATAGTCTGATTTCTCATCATGTGTAGGTGATGTGACATTATGGGAATCAACTATCACACTAGAAGATGCCTTATGATCACTCAAAGAATCCATACCCCTGCTATCCAAATCACTAACATGATCTATGCTAGCCCTAATGTAGAAACCTCTTGTGAAACTTCTTGCAAGGATGATGTAGACAAATCATTACCCAAGGCTCTCCTAATGTCTTCTTGAGTCAAATCAGCATGTCTATCAAATTCATCATATAAATCTTTGCATACCTCATTGGAACTTGAAGACACTAAATCATTTTCATGAAGAGTTGTATCACCCATATCTGAAGATTCTCTATCCATTCCATGTATAAACAATTCATAAGCTATAGTGTGATATTCCTTCCTTGCATGCTCAGTCTTGTGGCAAAGATTCGGGTGCATGTCCATGTACTCCTTGAAAGGAACATCCTTCTTAACATATTGAGGAAGAATGCTATACTCCTCAAATATGCTAACCACTACCGCTTCTTTGTCTTGTGGTGTTGGACCTTTGCTAGTAGAAAGTGAAGATGATCCTTTAGAGAGTCCAAACTTTGAAAGTAAATCATCTAAACGCTGCAATTTACGTATGATCTTGTGTTGTATTTGTTCAAATTCCTTCCATGTTTGTTTATTGCTAAACAACTTTGCCATAATGACCTTTTTAACTGCCCCAAACTAAAAACCAAATCCAAACTGACTTGTGCACAACTGATATCACACCAATTGAATGCAATCATTACCCAACAGGATGGCAGGATTATGGCTCTGATACCACTGAAAGATCCCTTACCAAATCTGCCCTGATTTTTTCAATTTTGATCCCTTGGCAATTTGTCAAACAGTTGTTGTGCAAACTAATGAATTCTGATTTCCTGATTGCTGTTCTGATTTTCTAAGTTTGTTATTTGATGTTTGTGTGGATATGAAATGGTTTTGATTGCAATATTCCCATACCGAATGAAAAGAAATATAACCAACAAATAAACATTGCAATACCACACCAAAATAAGCTTTATTTCTCACTAAACATAAGTCTGATTACAAATTCAGAGGTCTGATTTCCACTAAATCAGACTATAACAACCCAAAAACCTCTAAAGGACGCAATAATAAACTATCCAAATGACAATCAATACCCAGGAGCCAATGCTTAATTTGTGGAACAATTAGTAGCTGAAATCCTAATTCCCAACTAGGATTTGGCTAAAGAATAACCCCCAAATCGAACGGCCAGCAGGTGAATGCACAAAAATGAGGCTATATGCTCATAATAAGCCCAATCTACAAATGTGTCTTGATAAACCATTGCTGCAACCTCTCCAACATGCAATATTACCCTGTAATGAAGTCCAATGACACCCAACTAAAAACCCAGAGTAGATTTCCCTGTTTTGTGAACTGGGTTGTCGTCCAATCCACTGTCCTCCAAGGGGTTTCGCCCTCAGAAGAGCTGCAATCTGCTGAAACCCTCTCTAGAGCTCCAAACCTGCACTTAGTTTTGTGAAAAATGAGAATAGAATGCTCAAAAATGAGCCCAATACCTTGCTTTATAGCCTCCATAACCTTTTTTCCATAAAAAATAATAAAATATTCCCTCCAAGAGGCCACTCCCACCTTGAGGGTCTTTTCTCATAAAAACATAAGTGCCACTTTTTAAAAACAACATTGTGCTACTAGGATGGGGGCACTTTTCACTATTCCTCTTCTAATTTTCTATTACTATTCACTTTCACTATTCCTCTTCTAATTATCTGTTACTATTCACTTTTCACTATTCCATTAAAGCAAACCTTAATATTTTCAATTCAACCCTTGGATTCATCAACTGACACCAAACTGAAGGGCTCGAAAGACTCCTAGCAAAGCTCCACTGTGCATGGATAGGTCCCCTAACCACTCTGCTGACCTACGCGAACCCTAGTAATAGGCCAACCACTGCTCATCTATGTGACGTCTAGGAAGGGGTCATTACAGTCTCCATACATCTCCTACACACATCCCTTGAAAAATAGGAAATTTCTTATTTAGGTTTTTGTGATGCCCTTTATCTATTTTATTTTATTTTGATTGAACTAGAACGATACCAGGAAAGAAGGAACAACATACCAAACTAATATACTAACAAAGAAAACCCTAACAATAATGTTGGAGTTGTATTTGATTGATAAAATCTGCTAGAATACATCAATAAAGTAATAATAATATAATCTACCAAAATACACCAACTGAATAATAATAGTGTGGAACTAATTAAAAAATTATGACCATAGTGGAAGGTCTTTCCCCAAATTAGAACCTGCTCGAACCACCTAACAAATTAGCGTCTGACAAAAGAAAAAGGAATGCTTTCAATTCAATGCAATCTTTGCATGAGATTGCACACGAGAAACCAAAAGGGCTTCATCCTCTAATCTTTGTATCCAAGGCTTTTCATCTCTAAATTGGTAGATGAATAGAGAGGGACATTTAGGGGACGACTAGATGTCCCCAAGATGGCTAGGGACATCCCCTAACCATCTCGAGGACAGCCAGACATCCTTGCAACAAAACACCTAATTTTTTTAAAGCCCCAAATCAATCAAGGATTATTTTAAAACTTTTTGTTGTAAAACCCCACATTACACTTAGCCCTAATGAGTAAAAGAAGTCTCCCTCTTCCATTCTAATTTAGTGATAAGAATCAAGACTCCATCATTATCATGAAAGCGATAAAATTATGAAAAACGGAATACGCCTTGAAAGTTTGTGTGGTCTCAAAGGCTTTACTTTGGTCTTGGTGGCAAGGGCTCCGCCCCTCAACGCTGCCCTCTATCACGATAGGGAGAGAGAGCGTGCAGGGGGCACTGCCCCCGACTCCACGCGAGGGGCATTACCCCTCAACCCTGGTTACAACTTCATATACATATAGTTAATCAAGAGGAATCCGCTCACCAATTGACAATTGGAGAACTTGGTAGTTGTGCATAGTGCCTTGCGACTTCAAGATCAACATGGTCTTGAGTAGCGTTAGACTCCAACCACATGTTGGGATGTTGATCTCGAAGATGACACAGAGGTTGATAAGGAGAAGACACAAGAGGGATTGGTTGGGGTTCCATTGGATAAGGCAGTCCCTCATAGTGGTAGTGACTACTTAAACTCTGATTTTCATACAAGGTTCGCATATGCTGATTAGGGGCAGTGGCACAATTTCAATTTTTTTTTTTAATTTAATTTGTAGTTGAAACTTGCAGCCTTTGGGCATTTTGTTGTAATTTTTTATATAATATATATGCACATTGATAATCAAAGCAATTAAGTTTTGTTAACTTGTTTGTCAACTCTCATCTAAATTCTCAATTCAACTTTAATGTTTTGTATTAAGCATCTATAATGTATATGATGAATGCCTTATCAATGTTATCATACGATGTAATGTCCCTTATAAGAAGATCATTATTTTAACCTTACACCAAGAATTACTTCTTAAAGGAAACATTAGTAATAGATAATAAATCATATTAAAGTAACTAATAAACAGTATCAACATAAATAAATAATTCAATTATTCAATCCTTAAGTCACTTAGGTTTGTCTATTCCATGTTAATTTTATTCATTTTCAAACACCAGTGGAGATGGGGTACGATCTCTTGTTAGGTTGCATGAATCATCCTCTGCGGAAGTGCCTTTGTATAATGTAACACATGCCCATTCCACCTTAGGTCTTACTAAGTGCCTTTGTATGATGTAACATATGCCCATTCCACCGCAGGTCTTACTTATTGCCCTTGTATGATGTAGCATAGTCCATTCCACCGCAGGTCTTATCCATTGCCTAAGTATGATGTAACATGGTCCATTCCACCGCCGGTCTTATCTACCTTTTGATGTATTAATGTTGCTTCTTCCTAACAAATCTACCTCCAATCTCTCAATGTGTTCTACGATCTTACATCATGGGTTTGTTTCTAAGGACCTTGCCTTCATTACATAAATCAAGTATGATTACTCTTTATTGGGGCTTAGTCCTAATGATGATGGATTCTCTAAGCATTTATAATCATGTTATTCATAGATGTTTAAGCTATCTATATCATGTTAGTTATTCGCTCCATAGTTGGAAAACTCGGCTCGGTAAAAAACTAGGCAAGCCAATTTTTGGAGAGTCGAAAAAAACTCGACAAAAACTCGGCAAAAAACTTGGGAACCAATGAGTCCATAAATTCAATGACAAGATGAATCCAATGAGTCCATAAATGAGTACAAAAGTGTTTTCTATTAAATTTGATTGACTTCAATGCAAATTGATTACAAAATTGCATTCTCATGCAGAATCCTGATGGCTGAAAGCTTGATAGTCTGATACAAATTACAATAGATAGCTGAAAATGAAAATAGTAAAACTAGAAGTAAATACTAAAAGTAAATACAACATATTACATCTTCCTCTTCGCTACTTTAGCCAAAGCTAGGGAAGAGGCAGATGCTCTAGTCCTACGAGTGCGTGGTGCCTGTTGCTTCTCGGTTGGCATGGAAGGCTGTGGCTGAGGCTCGACCACCATCCTGGAACTATCTGGCTCTGGCTCTGGCAATGACTCCTCATGCTCATGAATGTCCTCCAACCCTACATCTCCTGTTGCACCCAGATCCTCCATTGCCTGTCTCTCGAAATCAAGAATCTCGTCTGCGGTAAACAATGGAGGCTGCTCATCCTGCCCTGTCCAATCACTGTAAGGATCTATCTCATCCAAATCAATAGGATCCAATGATTTATCCTCTACCTTTTTTGTGCACAACCGAACGTTGTATTGCACAAAGACAAGGTCATTGAGGCGCTTTTGGGCTAGTTTGTTCCTCTTCTTCGTTTGAATGGCCTCGAACAAGCTCCAATTCCGCTCACAACTGGATGCACTACAAGGTTGGCATAGTATGCGTAGGCCAATTTTTTGGAGATGTGGGGTATTTCCACCCCAACTTTTCCACCAAGCCTCTGCAAACAAAATATTGAAGAGTTAGAAAACAAAGTCAAGACTCAAAACACATTTTATCAAATTATAAGATATTAAGATGCATGTATGATGTGACAGTGAAATAAACTTAAAAGACTCTGAATTTTATACCTGGTGTCTGAGTGGTTCTTCCTCGAATAGCTAGATCTGAAGAAAAGAGTTTAACCATCGTTTCACTATAAAGATCCAACTCTTGGACAATGAGGTCTCTCACCTCAACCATGGGTTCCATCCTCTGAATGCATGTTGTGAGCCCCTCCATAACCTCTCCATTAGGATCAGAGAAGTTCTCTGAGAAGTGAAATTGAGAGTTGAGGAAGTACGCTGTAGCATGGATGGGTTGGTGGAGTTGATTGTTCCACCTCCTATCAACAATCTCCCATATGGGATCAAATTTGAGGTTGTCCCCCATGTAATAATTTTTTATAGCCTCTTTGGCCCTATCCATGGCCTCATAAATATATCCCATAGGGTTTTGATCCCCATCTACCAAACGAAGGACTCTAACCAAGGGCTCCGACACCTACATTACAAATACAAAAAGATTAAAAATTAAAAATTACAAATTTATAATGAAAGACTTAAATTAAGAAATAAAATACTCAATTTGAATTTAAAATCAAAGTTTTGAGGTTACCTTCACGATCTCTGTAGCTCTTTCCTCAAAGAGCTTATCAAACACTATGCTTGCAACTCTCTCTCCGTCAAGCTTTTTTTTATAAGATGATTCTAGCCATGCTGGACACAAAACATTTGTTTCAAAGCATTCAACGAACCAATAATGCTTTGCAATGTCAGGAAAACGATTGCCTACCTTGTGGCACCCGATCTCACCAACTCTTTCCCTTTCGTATGTTCCCTCATCAAACTAAGAACCCAAGGGTGATTGTGGATAAATTTTGTTATGCTCCTTGCATCATTTACAATTGGTGCGACCCAATCAAATTTGCCTATGTCCTCCAAAAGAAGGTCAAGGCAATGTGCCGCACAAGGTGTCCAAAAAAGTGTAGGATGTCTATCCTCAAGCAATCTCCCAGCTGCCACATATGTTGTTGCATTATCCGTGATGACTTGCACAACATTATCTATCCCCACCTCCATGACAACTTCCTCCAACAATGTACACAATGTTTCTGCATTTTTTATTTTGTTGGAGGCATCCACTAATTTCAAAAACACAACTTGACCTTTTACAGAAATCAAAAAATTAAGGATGGTGCTGTTTCTCCCATCCGTCCACCCATCGGAAAGAATGGTGCAGCCATGTTTCTTCCATTCTTTCTTTTGATCTTCAACTACTTGCATCGCCCTTTCGGTTGCATTTGTGAGCAACCTACGAGTAAAACTTAAAATAAGTACAAAATTTTATTTTTTAAACAAAAAATAACTTAACATAAATTAACTAATCACATAAAATTTAAATGATAAACTTAGCATAAAATTTAAATTGACTAATGACTAATCACTAACCTCCCACTCAAGTCTTTGCGAGAAGGTGGCTTGTAGCCTTTTCCCGCAACTGTCAATGCGGTAACCAAATTGTGCTAATAGGGACTACTCGCCACATTGAATGCAATGTTATTGAAATACCAAAAGTCTACACATGCCATGTCGGCATGTTGATGCACCTCCCTATTCCACCCTGTAGCCTCCAATGATGTCTGTGCTCCAGGTGTGTTTCTTGGCACAAAAAAACTATGTGGTGAGCATGAAGATGTAGACACCGGCGATGGCATTCTACTCGAAGTAGAGGAAATGGGGGCCCTAAGGGCCAATGTGCCACGAATGCATGGACCACGAAGAGAGCCCTCAATGTTAACATCAACTCCACTCGTCTCCTCATCTGATTCAAACTCTATGTCCACTTGCATTTGCTCATGACCATGTCCACCGGCACTAGCTATGCTTGCTGCTATGGCTGCCTTTGTCCTCTCCCTTTGCAATTTTCTTTCTTCAGCACCTGCAAGTAAGGCATTCATCTCCCTTTTTATCTCTTCTATGGTCTTAAGACAACCCTTGGAATCATGACAAGCAATGCCTACAAGATGGTATTTGAGGCGATTTATGCCTCCATGTAATACCCTCGTACATTTATCACAAACAACCATTCCAGGATTCGGTCCTTTCACAACATACTTCCATGTTGGGTCTCTAGCCCCTGGAGGATGAGTCCCTGGAACCAATGACGATGTCATGGACGTGGATGGGGTGGACCTTGAGGCTGAACTTGAAGCAATTATAGTGCGAATTTAACCTACACATACAAAAAAAATGTACAACATATTAGCTTTTTAATACGAAAAAATCTCTCTAAAATTGACTTAAATTGATACAAATGTGTTTCAATGATTAAATCAGTCAATAAATTAACTAATCTAAACAACAAAATAGATTTACAATTAAAAAATGAACCTAGGTTTAAAATTTTCAAAAAACAGCGAAAATCATGAAAAAAATCAGAAAAAATCCACAAAAATAAGTGAAGAATCTTGTTTTTTGGTATCTAAATGCAAAAATGAAGCTTCTTTTTGCTCTATGAAGATTTTGTTTTCAATTTGGATTCAATATTTTGCAACAAGAACCAAAAAAAATGGAAAAACAAAAACAAAAACTTACCTGGGATTCGAATTTGCCTCCAAAATCCACAAAAAATGGCGTTTGAATCCGATCTTCTCGATGCCACAACGTTGCAAATGAACTATTTTTGCTTTTTTTTTTTGGGGGGGGGGGGGGGGGTTGCTATGTAGAGCTCAAAAAATCTAAGTTCTGATTATGTTTTACCTTTTCTGGCCGCAGAATCCACATATACTTGTGCTCGCGAGTCTTTTGCACGGACTCAGCAAGTCTCTGGAAAAAACTCGACGAAAACTCGGGAGAAAAACTCTGCGAGTTAAAGTCAAAAAGACTCTTTTCGAAAAAAAACTCACGAGTTCATAAAAACTCGCCGAGTTCTCTGCGAATTTGCCAACTATGATTCGCTCCACCTTGACTATAACATGCTATCATATCATCTATATATATTTATATTTATAATTATAATAATATTTAATCATTAATATTGATATTTGTTAATAATATATTATTTATAATATTGCTTTCTTATATTACTCAATTTATTACTTAAATCTATATTTTAATATCATTCATATTATAATCCCTTTAATTAATATATTCCGTATTAAAAAATAATGAAATAATTTATAGATATTAATTTATTTCTTTCTTTCTTTGAGAATATAGGTGTAGCATACTTATCTTATTTTCCCCAGTAATTATTATTCAATGATGTTTGTAATTCAGACTCATAAATTATTAATTTTATATTTGCTTGCTTCCTTATATTTTTTTTGTGTTTCGTTGCTTCCTCCACTCTCTACCTTTATATTTTCCTAAATGGTCAATGACTATACCTTTTCACAAAGGTCATGTCTTTTTATAATATAATTGTCGTTCATTGTAATTCACTGCCAATTGTATTTATAATAGTTTGCAAGGCTATTAGTTTGCATAATATAATGTGATCGCTACTTTTTAGCCCATTTTTTTATAAATATATTAGTTGTTGCTGCCTTGACAGATGATCTTAAAGGAAATCTAATATATTATATAATGTATGATTTATATTCATTTATATAAATATGTTTATTATATTATAATCATACTAATAATTAATATTAATATTAATATTTATATTTATTATTATATAATAATATGCTATTTTAATATTTATATTTATATTTGTATTGGTTATTTATAAATATAATCTATCGGTTAATATTTAAAGTATTTATAGAGATAATATCATATAATATTATATATTTATAATATTATATATATTTATTAATGGACTATGGCCGAGATATTTAACATGACATTTTAAATCTTTAATTTAAACAATGCCTTAATATGGGGACATGACATGAATTTTTGAAATTTTTCTATATTTTTCAAATTTTCCCTATTTTAATATAGTCGTACCCTTTGTCATCCCATACCGTCTCCAAAAATGGCCCCAAAAAAATTCATCCCCGAAACATGTCTCCCCATACCCTACCATCCCCATTCTAGAAACTTACGCTAAATAGGTTATAATGATAATTATCAAATATCAATAATAATTAATCTTTGCTTTCATGTCTACCATCCATTCCAATACTTTAAATAGTTGTTTTTTTTAATTTTTAAGCATTTTAGTATTTTACATTCTTTAAAGTTGCACATCTATTTTATAATTATTTTTTCCTAAAATTAAAACTTCTAAATATAAATCTGCCCCCCACACATGTAATCATATCCATTTTTGTTTTAAGATGGCATACAAGTACCCATCCCCACCTCCCTTACAAGTACCAGTTGTCTCCTAGTATGTAATGTTCCATTTTTGGTGCATTGATTATTGTGAGCATTTTGGCTTGTCCTTAGTCTCTTGGTGGCTTCCCGGCTTTGTTGGGAGAACTCTAATGTTCTTGGAATGGCCACAGATCAGTTTTACAGAGTAACTAGTTATGGCTCAGAGCTCAGATGGTGTTCAGGATCACTATGATGCTTTCTGATGTTTCATCAGGTCCCTGGTTTGCTCTCCAAGATTCTTCGAGTGGTCGTCTATTTTTAGAAAGTCACCCGGAAGGCATCATTCATCTTTCCAATCATCATGGAGTATGTTGGTATGCTTAGTTTCGCAGTTTGATGATATTTGGGATTTTCCGTAAAATCAGTTGATTTAATGAGCTAAACAATTAATTATTGCACTTAAGTTAAAAAGGTTGGGAAATGTTTATTTAACACTCAAGTGTTATAGCTCGTTGGAAAGGGATTGAAAAGCTCTAAATCACAGATGCATCATATTGGGGCCTTGTGAATCAAATATTTCCTTTATTTTGATAAAGGGGTCTTTTGAGCTAAAGGGAGCTTTTAATTAAAAAGGTGACTTTAAGTTGTGCACACATAATGAATTATTTTTTTATACTTTTGAGGAGAAATATGAAGGGATAGAGGAAATAATATTTTATTTCCCTCAAAAAAGTTATAAAAGGAAGAGATGGGCTCATTGTTTGGGCATGCTTGGATTTGTATTGTTACTCTGTTGGATTGAACCTGCGTGTTCTTCCATATTCTCTTGAGGACGAAACCCCTCTTGTGGAATGCTCGAGGACGAAAACCCTCTAGAGGTTTGGTGTGATTTCATACAGGAATCACGATTGTGCTGAAGGTGGATTGGGAGCAAGCTCATACAGAGTTTGCCATGGCGCTGATTTGGAGTCGAAAGATTTCTGAGATATTTTGTATGCATTGGATTTTGTTTGTATGGGATCTCATAAGATATCTTGGTGTGAATAAGTTTAAGTTTTGTGAAATTTTCTTTGTTCCTCATCTGGTCCGTACTGTATGCTGTATAGGCATGGTCGACCGTGATTTGGAGTACTTATTTCTTATTGCTATGGTCTTGAAGATGAATGAATATTCATTGTATTATTGAGGCAATGACATTTCATAGATCTAAAGTGAGATAGGGACTGAATCTTTTTGTATTTCTGTGTTTCCTTGGTCTGGCCGTACCTTGCAAGGTCGTACTGCTGGAAAGTACGATTTGTTGACAGAATTTTGTGGAGTCCTTGTGGTCAATGCTTGGTGTGATGTTATTGTAATGCTAATCCATCCCTTTTGATATCATTCTCTGCAAGTTTGATGCATTAAATAAAAAGTTATTTGAAGTCCGTACAGCAGAGGCCGTACTCTCTATGAGGGGTACGATTTTGGTTTAAAAATAAATATGGTTTCCTTGACAATTATTCTTGCATGAAGATCAAATAATGATCAGTTTGGGATAGTCTCGTGTTTTTTTTGTTGTGGTTTGGATTCAATCTCAAGACTTCCATATTGCTGTTCCGTACGGCCCCGTTAGAAGATCATTGGCTGTGTGATGTCATCCATGTATACTGTTGTTAATACTGTTTGATATTCTGAGGTGTTTGCAGATGATTGATATCAGTTTTTGGATTTGTATATGGAAGATATATAAGTTCTGATTTTTAGTAAGGAAGAGACATCTCAGACCAGCCGTACATGTCCATTAGACAACATCTTCATTTCAGTCCAACATGGGTATTAAACCTCTCCAATTTGGAAATCTAATACATGTATTTTGCAGAGACAAATGTGCAGGGTATGATCGTCTTTCATGATCTTTGGGGGTGACATTGTTAGATGAGCTATTGGTTACCATTGTAACTACTTCATTGTAATCTTAATGCAATTCACATATTTAACCCCTGGATGGTTTACCGCCAGTGTGGAGAATGAACGAACTTAATTTCTCACCCACTAGAAAAGTGGAGTATCCCCACTGAATAAGTGGATGGCTTTGTAATCTTTCATGCTTATTTCCTACCCACTGGAAAGTGGTGAATCCCCACATCTTGTGGATGCCCGCCACAGTGGATGAATTGTAATTTCATTATTGCATAGTTGCTTTGTATAGGCTAAGCACTGTATGCTCTCACCTTGCCCATACTGGGATCTGGGTGATCAGAAAGTGTGAGGCATTTAGTTGGTCATGCATTTATGCTAACACTGTTCATAGCTTTGCAAAATTGGAAAAAATATTGGGGTGGTATTTTACATAGTACTAGGCTTAATACAATACAATCCTTCAAGATTACACCCTGCAATTGTTATTCTCCTTGTAAACTTGTCACATTCAACCTCAACATTTCTTGTGCTTGTGCTCACCTCCCATAGGTTCAATTTATATAAAATTATTCTGTAGAATAGCTTGGAAAGTTCACGAGAATTTGTATCATTACAGATGCAACCATTCCCACCAAACATTGGGTAGATTCAAAATTTTCTAATTCCTCCAATCAATCACTCAAATTCACATGATAATAATGCATGGAATCCATTTGAATAAACTCTGAGCATGTTCGCTACACATCTAGAGAATTTATTGTTCCATATGATTGAATAATTTTTCCAAAGTATAAGGTTGTTAAAAAGACTCCAATATTTAACTTCTACCTGACATACAAGATTCAAGCTATAAATTATCTTTCAAATTAAGTCCTCTTTGTAACTGTTATTTGCAATGTTATCACCTTCTATTGGTGCTTCCTTCAATCATCATCTTTCAACTTGTTTAGTTATCAAAGCCAACCAAAGTTTATTAGGACACAGGACACATATAGTCATCAATTATTTATAACACCAAAAAGTTGTGATCGTCAATAAAATCATGCTCCCTGAGTTGGTTAACTATCTACTCATTTGCTTACCAATTTTAAAACCTTTGAGCTATTGACTTGTCATTCTACCCACCACTATTTATAACAAGACTTTGTCTTATCTACACACCTATAATTTATAAATATTTGCTTCAGCTTTCTAAGAGCATCCATTGTTAAATATCCAAATCATATTTAAAATAAACCCAATTTTGGGGCACTTACGTGTGCTTGTCCTTATCTTCCTAACACCAATATTCCTTTGCACAATAGCTGATGCATTCAATAGTGTTGAGTACCACATTGATTTGTGTCCAACCAAAATATCAATTTTGGACTAAAATGGGATTTTCTCCACAACACCTAACTGTTTCCAAATTTAATGTGATTTTTTCTCACTAAACATATCTACATCACACCATAAGCAATTAGCCAAGGATAAGGCTAACATGCAAGAGACTTTTATTTTCACTTTGATAGGAGTAGCCATTGCATACTAGGAAATAGTCATCCAAATTGAGTGGTGCACCAGATGTTACTTGCATTGATGTCTTTTGTGACACCTCATTCTACAAACATCTTAAGCAATGGCTTTCTTTGTCACTTCCCTATTGTCCATCATGTTCTTTTTCTCAATAGTATCAAGGTAGCCTATCTTCTTCATCATGCCCTTGTAATACCCAAAGTAGCTTGGCAATTGCTATCAACATAATATCTTAGCCTACAACAACCACACATCAAGGATGACATTATCTTGGCTATGTTCGGACAATCTCTAGTAAAATGGACCAATTTATTAAAAGCTTCAGATTGGATTATTTGTCAGCCACCGATGTCATCATCACTAAAATAGTGACAAACTACCCAAAGATTGGTTATTATAAGTATGCTTGTACTTGTCACTACCCCTTCGATTAATAACCATTGTTACCGTGTTTTGTAGTATTGCCCTCCATACTAGTTCTGGTCCCAATTTAGTTCTAGTACACCCTAGGGTTCACCCCGGGTACCCTGTGGACCCCAAGGTACCCGGGGTGCCTAGAGCAGACCCTCGACAAACCCAAATGAAGGTTCACGCATAATTAATTATTTTGGTACATTTATCTTAAGATATCATTATTTGTCCATGTTTTGTTAATATTTACTAAACTTTTGTGCTGAGGATCAAGAGATCAACTAATCTCTAAGCCTTGTACAACAAAGAGAACATAGAAGAAGACTAAGGGAGATCACTAAAGCCAATATCCATCCGAAAAAAGTTGAAGTTGAAGCATGAGGATTCATAGTTGGGAAAGACATCACATTTCCACTACAACCAATCACACGAAGGAATAGTGGGAGGACATAACAAGGCACCTTCCACTACAAAACAAAGCATAGATTGATCTTTCAAATCAAGTTGAAAAGTCAAAACAACCTTTCTCTAAAGTAGGGAAGTTGGGAGACAAAGCAAGATTGTCATGTCCCTATACCAATGAATTATAACTAAATCAATTGTGTATTATTCATTATGAATGACATTAAAATCCATATTAAATATCGTGAATCAAATATGCTTACATTAAATAATATAGATTAAATATATTTATAATAAAGTATATATCCTAAATCAATATTATAAATTAATATAATTAAAATATAATATATAATATATTTATTTAAAATATATTAATAAATATAAATAACAAATATAATTACTAATATGAATATAAATATTAAATTAGATATTATTATAATAACAATACATTATAAATATAAATATTAATCATTTAAATATTATTACAATTATAATATAATTATAATATATATTACTATAAATATATATAAAAATAAATATATTTACATATGTTGGATATAATATATAAATATAAAATAATTAATAAAGGATATTATAATATATATATTAGTAAAATAAAGATATTTTTAATAAAAGGCAGCAATGTGAATTAAAATATGATTAATAGAAAAAGAACAGATAAAATAAATAAAAAGGTATGTTAATGAAAAGTGTGAAGTTTTTTATAGAGTTGCCTCCTTTAGCAAAAGACATCCCTCTTTGAGATGGTATAAAAGGAGAATGAAAAGTGAATAGGAGAGAAGACAAGCAAGGAATACAATTCAAATACTATGGAGCAGTCTAAGAAATACAAATTGAATATCTAACTCAGCAAGAAAGTGCAGCAATTTCATAATTATATATCCAACCATAGTTGGTGGATAATATTATTAAATAAACTTAGTTCCTATTATAGGAACAACAGCAATAAAGAGCCATTTCAGATTCCTTATAACAGCCTTGTGAGAAATCAAGGTAATCATTATCTTGGTGATCCATAAGATCACTTATACATCTCCAAGTCATCTAAGGAAAGAGAATTTGCATATCGGTATGATGTTTCTAACTTATATCTCTATTTAGTTATATTTAATCTTACTCATGATATACGAGGGATGAGCGTGACTTGCCATGTCCTTAATCTTTCTCCTTTGCCCCTATGAGGACGTTCAGGTTGTTAACGAAGTGTGGCATTTGTTATTAATGTCTTGCACGGTAGGTGAAACCCTTGGGCCTATGGCAGTGGAGATTAGTTTGTTATTATGTCTCACATGGGTGACTCTCAAGTGGTGGTATTGTCGGGCGAGCATGAAACCCTTGGGCCCATGACAGTGGGGATTAGTTATCTGGCACCTTAACATAATGTTTTCCCCTCCTCCACTAGGGTAGATGATTGGGCTAGATTAATGACTAGGCTCGACGTTGTCATTCCCAAAGTATATCATAAGGCCTAAACAAGGTAAAGAACAAGTATGAGAGAATATATATTTAGATATATGTAATTGTTCATTGTTATCAATTATGATCATGATGTTACTAACCTCAAATATTATAAATGAATATACGTATTGATCTCATTATTGAGAACTAATATTGCTAATCTTCCTTTTTAGTAGTTATTCTTGTGTATGGCTGACGAACTCGAGAATATCATAAAAGGGGACATCACAAAGATTCCTTCGTAGAAGCATATGAGGGCAACCTTCGAGGCATCTAAAGGTTGTCAATTGAAGGAGATGTCGAGCCAAGGGTTTATAAAAAAAACTCTTAAGCCAAAACAAGTGCGTGGAATGCTGAAGCTAAGGTAAGAGTGGAGGATTCTCACGTGGCCAAGAGTGCAAAATAAGAACCACAACATGCAAATCTAAACTCCCTAGCAAGCAAGTTCAAGGCACTAGGTTTGCGTCAAAACAAAACCATGGTAAATCCCAGTGTTTTAAAGCAAAAGTTGCCCAAGTTTATAGGCAAAGTGATGAGCACATGATCATACTGAGAGGGGGGGGAGTGAATCAATATCTAATCAATCTTTACTTTCCAAAACTCAATTATTTACATTAACTACACATATGCAAGATCTAGCAATTAAGTAAACAATGAGAACACACGATTTACCTGGAAACCCCTTCGAGAGAAAACCACGACACAATATTGCTTTTATTGCTTATATATATATATATATATATATATATATATATATATATATATATATATATATATATATATATCCTTTCTTCTTCGTGCAGGCTCCAACCTACTTCACATACAAATACTAAGCTCCAACTCACAAGACATTGGAGGCTCCAACCCCCACACAAACTGAGCTCCAACCCAACAAGAGGCTCCAACCTATTAATCCTTCAATGGCTGATTTAGTACGCTTCTTCACAAGATCTTCCTCTCACAAATCTGAATACAACTCACACAATATCCCTCTTCCAAATCTGATCACAATCCTTCCCTTACAAATCTGATCACACACTTCCTTTCACAATCCTAATCCAAACACAAATCTGATCCAACCACAAATCTGCTCCACACGAATCTCATCCACAACTTTCTTTCCAAAATCTGATCACTATTATGCACAAATTTCTTTCACAAATCTGATCATAAACATGTCAATATCTTGCTCTTAAATCTTACACATCTTTCATATAAATTTGCAATTATACTTCATATAATTTGCTCATATTCTCTACGTTTAATCACACATTCATACTCTTAGACCGAATCAGAACTACATTTCATTTTCTGCTCTTCCCTCTCTTTATACTTAGAAATATATCATTGGACTCTTACTTCTAAAACCACACCTTCTCTTCTCTTTTATACCTTCCAAAAGAGATGTCTTTCCAAAAGTGAGGTTGTTTGGAATAGACACAACTCTTATAAAAACTTTAAACAAAAAGAACCAATCGCTGCCCTTTAATAATAAATCATTTCCTTTACAAGTTCACACCTCTTTCTCTTTTAATTCATAAGACATCTATTAAATGGATGGCGCTGCCTTGGATTTCAAATGCAGATCAAATTGTTTTTTATTCCTTAATTGTACCAACCATTATATTTAAGTGTTTTTCCCTCGGCATATTTAGTTAATTCGAAATAGACACATTATATGAGTCGCTCATCTTTTTAATCAGTCTTCTTTTTATATGCTGATTGCTGGTCTTATAACATTAATTGCTCCTTTTTATATATCATAATCTTTCCTTTTAATGATTGCACTTCATACTATTGTCTCATTCAAAATCATTGGGTCGTTTTGTCTTATTCACTAGCCAGGATCCCTTTTGTAAAGATTGTTATTCTTAACAAAACAAGTCGTCGTTCTTATTCATCGCTGCCTCTTTAATATCATTCAATATTAAGCGCTACACCATTTTATCTGACTACTGCCTATTTATTTTAATCACTCAATATGTTATTTAATACTTCATATTAAGCCTTGACAATCAGCCTCACTCAAAGTATTAAATACTTTGCATTAGATGGGATTCGGCCAATATGAAGTCAGCCATGAAACTTGATATAGTCGTCCATTTTATGATGTATTTGGTCGGCCCATATTATCTTATTTCTCCAATGTTAAAATCTTTAATTTAAACATGCAATCTCTCCAATAGTAACGTGTAACGAGATACACTCTTGTTTGCTTTGCTCTCCAACTGACAACTCTGATTTTGCTTTAACCTCAATGACTCCATATTCCAACAATCTCTCCATTCGTCTTTTCAACAATCTTGTCCATGACAATATTGTCTTTCATTCAATGTGCATACATCTTAATCCAACAATCTCCACAACAATCTCTTAGACCAACAATCTCGGGCTTTGACATTAGAGATTACAATCTTGTTCATTCACCTTCTTGACATTAATGACCACATGTGTATGCACCTTTGACATCAATGACAAAACTTCCAACACAAAGGAATAGAGGATCCCGTCAAGCACTATAAGACTTGTGAAACAATATGGATAGCAAATGGGCAAGATGATAAAATAATTTGGCTACGGTCTTTTCAAACCACCTTGTGAGGTGTAGCAATTGATTGGTATATGAAAATTGACCAAACCTCACAAAATTCATGGCACATACTAAAGAAGGCCTTCGAGAAAGAGTTTAAATTGCTCGAGAAATGTAGAATCTCCATGAACAGCAATGTAGAACAGCCATCAATCATCAATGTGTGAGCTGAAATCCATTGGACCAAGTACAAAAATTTTCTGCTCTCATGCTCTCCTTCATGCATTGGAATATAGTCCAGCTGAAACATCCACATGCATATACAACTCAAAATCGAATACCTCCATGACATCTCCTTCATGATTTGAAGTTAGGACAACATTATGCTTACTCAAAGGATCGCCATGATAATAGCATAGTGTCAAAACACAAGTAGGCTCATTGAGCTCTCCAAGAATAGTTAAACTCTTAACCAAATCTGAATCACAAATGTCCTTCTCTACACATGCATACCAATCATTATTTGTTGATCCATAAAGTATATGCACAACCTTTTCTTTCCTAGCCATGACTTGAACCTTCAATTGGCTCTCCAAACGATGTGACTCATGAGCCAAATGATTAAGATTGTTTGCACAAAATGAAATTTCTAATTTTTCTTCAGAATTATACCTTTAAACAAGTTCACGAAAATCTGTTTGTTCTTCATGTTCTACCATCATAAGAGGTTCACCCTGCAAATGCTCAACCATCATAGTTTCTTCTCAAATCTAAATCACAAATGTTCTTCTCTACACATGCATACCAATCATTATTTGTTGATCCATAAAGTATATGCACAACCTTTTCTTTCTTAGCCATGACTTGAACCTTCAATTGGCTCTCCAAACGATGTGACTCATGAGCCAAATGATTAAGATTGTTTGCACAAAATGAAATTTCTGATTTGTCTTCAGAATTATACCTCTCAACAAGTTCACGCAAATCTGATTGTTCTTCATGTTCTACCATCATAAGAGATTAACCCTGCAAATGCTCAACCATCATAGTTTCTTCCCTTTGAAGTATTAGAGATTGATTCACGTGAATGAATTGTTCCTTCATCCTTTGTAGGTGTCATTTCGCTTGAGTGGCTAAAAACTTGGCCTCCTTGGCCCTCCTTAGCCATCCTTCACACATGCTTTGAGTCCTCATTACATCTTCTATGCCATGGTGTACAAAATCAAATTGTTTGTAGCTTGTATCCACAATCGTTACCTCATGCTTAGTCATCAAATCTTGGGTATCAACAAAGTACGACTTCTTACCACTATCATCCTCATATGATTTCTATCCCCTCATGATCATGTGAAGATAATGGATTGTTGTTCATAATCAGAAAATCAATAGTTTCTTCATACCTTTTTATGGTGTCTTCATGGATCTCAAGCTCATCTTCCTTCATTGTTGGATGCTCATCACCAAGTGATGGTCCAAGTAGTGTGTCAAGCGGAAAACCAAGTGTGTTGCTTGCCATAAATTCTATCCCTTGGTTGCAACTTGTACCTTCATTGACCTTCAATCCTTGCCATGCTAAATGTCTTTGATCCAATTCATCCAAGTCATTTTGCTCATCACATAACAAATTGCCTTCGTATGTATTAACAATACCACCTTCAAGGTCACCCAACTCACAAATTGATTCCTAGCAACTACTATGTAGAGATGGTGAGACAATGCTATGCTCAAATAATGGATCATCAAAAAAATTCATACCTTCATGTGGTTGATCAATCACTGTTGTTTTGGCAAACTCTATAACAACATACCCTTCAACCATATTGTTATCAAGAAAACTCATGTGCCGCTCACTTGTGGATGCATGAAGTGCTTCTTCTTTGTCCATATCATCATCTTGTTGAAATAAACTTGGGAGCAACGCCTCATCTTCTTTAGGGTTTCCACATGTATGACTAGGTGTCCAAACTTCTAGGCATGTGAAGCAACGTTGTTCTCTCCTCAACTGATTTTTGCTATTCTTAGGATCACCTATAGGCTGCAAATCACAAGGAAACAATTCTTCTTTCTCCTGTCATCTTTTCTTCCTTTTTCTTAATGATCTTTTGGGTAACTTTTGATTTTTCTTCTTCTCTTCTCAATTTTCTGATGTAGTTATATAGATCTCTCTTTCTTGGATTACCCTCTTCAAGTATTCCCAAAAAAGCATCAAAGGAAACTTGATTCTTGAAATCCTCTTGTAACCCTAGTATTCATTAATGATTTTTGTGGCCTCTTTTTTCATTACCACCTCCTTATCTTCTTCCTTTTGTAATAACTTTTGGAGAGTTCTTATCATCTCATTTTGCCCTTCTCTCAAAGATTCAAGCAACTTGTATTGATTTCCTCTAAGAGAGTCAAATCTGCCCATCTGAGCCATTGCCATAATTCTGAAAAATAAATTTCCGATTTGTATTTGTCAAACCCTTGTCATGAAAACTTCTAAGGTTTATTTCTGAGTTTGTTTATTTGGAACAACAAATAGATATACAGAAATTAATCCCATAATACAACCTCTAATGACAATCAGCAAGCATAAAATAACTCCACATCCATGCATTAATGTGCAGATCCAGTTTTGGCGGCCAACAATGAAATAACATTAGCAAAATACATTAAAACTCAGATCTGCCCTAGAGAAATCTGATTGACAACAATGATGATTCTCAAACCCTAGATGGAGATGTTACTGCTCCAACTACTCCACGATACCTTCACAATGATGGTGCTCCATGGTGAAAGGCATTAGCATGCTAGATGAGAGTGGCAACTAGGTTTTAGGCCTTCAATACTCCCTCAAAGTCTGAATTTTTCTTCTCCCATGTTTGGAGCTCTCCAAGGGAGGGTATAAACCCTTGTTGGCAACTTGGCTAACATCATTGATGAAGACACTGCTGGTATGACATAGACTGACTAAGTACGATGTTTGAATGGTGTTGTCATTGATGGCAACAAGCAACAAGGACTTAGAATGGTTGGAGGTTATAGTAATCCTCATGAAGTCATATGTACAGAAAATTCTGGTCTGGAAAAAAGACTTAAGATAATTTGGCTAAGTGTTGGTAGAGTATAGAGAGGACTGCAGAACTACATTGTTATGGTCCGCATTGGTCCATATTTGAAGATCAGGTCTTGCAGTTCTGGTATGATGTTGGTGATACTTATATGTTTCTAAGTCCAAACTTTTACCTTCTGGTGAGCTCCGGAAGTACAGTTTCAAGTTGGACAAGTCTGGCATAGCAGAGTACAGTGTTAAACAAGGCAGAACACCTGTTTGGTTTGGTCCGCATTTCTCCGATATTGGATATTTTCTCCTATGGTTTTAAGGTGTTGTAAACACATGTTTGAAGTCTCTAAATCCAAAGTTTCAAAGGTTGAAGTCCACCAATAAGACAGTTGTGAGGATTTATGTATCGCTACATGCACTTATAGTGTCTGACAAAGACAAAGTCTAGCTTCTGATACTCTAAATTTTAACAGATGTTAATATTTTGTACTGCAGTTTTGAAGTTGTGTTTTGGGATGTCTAAGGATTCTTAGTTGTGAATTTGAATGAGTTTTGTGGTCCGCATTGAAAGTTGTAATTTGACAGCTGGACTAAACCTGTGCTAGTCCATGTATGAGGCTGACTTGATAGTATAATCTTTGTGCGGATGAATCTATTGACTAGAATCATGTTCTAAGTGATTCTATAGTTGGAGCTGACATATGAGAATGTGTTTCAAGTGTTGTTTTGGTTCGCAAAGTATTATGGTGAATGCATTAGACCGACAAGCTACACATTGTACAACTACACATTTCATCCTAGCATGCCGACCTAATTTGAAGTTTGTAAGTATTGCGGATATATATATGAGATTCACTTTGGTGTTTGAAGTGGCGTGATGCGAAGATGAATAAGTGTGTGCGATATGTATGAAGTTTTGTGATCCGATCAGTGTGACAAGTGTTTGAGAATAAGTTTTATGAAGAGTAGAGCAGTGTGATAGAGCAGATCAGGATGAAGAGTTTTGAGAAAGTATTTTGAGCTTCATTGGAGTTGTACCCCATGCATTTGTAGATGCAATTGCAACAGTTCATTTTGGTAGTGAGCCACCCATTCTCCATTCTTTTCTTTTGGCAGTGAACCTGTATGCAGTCATCATCTTTATGAATAGTGAGTCCTTAGGGCAGTGAGCCTCTTGTAATTCGGTATTAATACTACATAATATATTGCAAGCTAACACTCACCGTGGTTTTTCCCTTTATGGGTTTTCCACGTAAAAATCCTGGTGTTCATGTGTTATAGTTTATGGTTGTGCTTTCTATGCTTAATTTGTTTTACTGTTATTGAATGTGGCAATTGGATTAGCGGTTTAATAAGTGAATGGTTTAATAGAATATTGGTTCATCCCTCCTCTCAGTATTCTGGGTGTTCAACAACCCTAATGATATTCTTCAAAATAACTTTCAAAATAAAGTTCAATCCTGCATTTAAATCAGCTTCCCTTGGCGCCAGCTAGGGTTTGGACTTCAATGCTCCACCCAAATGCAAATTGCCTCCCTATGTGATGGCACTCGCCCTAGATAAATATCCAACCAAATCCTCAATATATGGTGTTGAAAATGCCCCTTCAATCTAATACAAACTTGATGCAAAACTCCTTCAATACCAAAATGGTATTTGGATACAAATCTCCACAATTTGGTGCAATCTTCCTTCAAAGCCAAACTGCAGAAATATATCTTCTACCTTTGGGATTCATACATGAATAAACCCTCCAGTGTGGCAAGATCAAAGCTCTGATACCACTGTAATATCCCCAATGGGATCTGCCCTAAATTTATGTTTTTTGTTTTCTGCTCAAACCCTAACTCAGAATTTTGATTTTATTTTCTGATTTCAAAATAATTATGACAGCGAACATACATGTGCCAAAACATGACAATTAAACATGCCAAAAGATTACTTCAAAGTTCTGATCATATCAAACATGAAATACACCATGAAATACACAAGATATAGCCACCAAAATGCAACATATAATTCTGATTTTCTGAATATATTTCTGTTGTTACAAATCTGAGTATAATGACTGAAAATTACATCCAATATCATGGGCTAAACATGATCAAACATGGCCCAAACTACTGCTGTCCATATCAGCTCTAAACCCTAGGTTTGTACATACCTAATGATGATAAATGATGCTCAATCAAATCCTCCAATGATGGCGCTTGCAAGGAAATGGTGCCGGCTGCTAGGTCTAGGGTTTGAGTAACCCTCAATGGATGAAATCACCTCCTCCAATCCAAATTCGCCCTACTCCAAAGGTGGTGCTCAAGTCTAGGGCAAAACCGTAGTGCAATATGAACATAACATGCCACAAAGAAGTGCTGCACCAAATCTGATCTGCAAATCTGAATATGCAATAATACTCTAAACCTCCAATATCTCCAATGAATTGCAAATAGAATTCTGTTATGAGTCTTCCACAAGATGAGCTAGATTTCCGTACAACTCACTGTATTCACAAGGGTTTTCATCCTAGCAATATAGCCCAACAAAAGTTGCAGCCAAATGAGAAAATCTCAAGTAGAAATATGATATGAATTGGATGATAAAATGACCTTCAAAGACCTTATATTTATAGCCAACTCTTCTCCCAACTCCAACTTGGCTGACCTCCTCTTGATATTTTATTTTATTTTATTTTTTCCCTTCTCCTCATGGCCGACCTTGTGCTAGGATAGGTGCCCAAAACACAAATAAAATATTTTATTTTATTTTTATTCCTTCCTCCAAGAGGAGCGAACCACTTTTGGCATTTAATATTTCATATTTTGACCTCTCACTAGATCGTCCACCTCCAAGGAATTTTATTTTGATTTATTTTATTTTTCCATGGCATTACAAAATATCCAAAGGCATTTCCATCCTTTATTTTCTCACTTCTAGATCGCTCACCTCGTTAGCCATTTTACTTAATTATTTTTCCTTCACCAAATGGCTCACAAAAATATAAGAAATCACTTCATATCTCCAATTTGCCCAATAAAATTGATTAAATATAATATTTAATCAATTAGGTCATTCCCTTAGCCCTCTGGCTTTTAGCCTACGAGAATAGGGCAAGCTAACCGGCTCCATTAGGTGATCACTCGAAAAATGGTAACATTACAAGGACGCCATCATAAATACTATGTTGCAACCACAAAACCCAAGTTGGGACCACATTGGTAAGGTCTATGCTGCAAAAGTTATAATCTGTTACAAAATGCTTCTTAGTGTTCTGGGTGTCTCAATCTAAAACATCTGTCACAAAACAATGAAAAATTTCACTATTAGATGAACTTAAAAATTCCATAGGCTTAATGCTTAAATGGTTTTCTTTCTACCAAAACAGAATTTGAAAATATTTAACCAAAAGTTCAACAAATCATGTTTTGTAATTTTTTAACCTAAGTAATTGTGATAGATAAATAAAAAGTGACAAATCCAAATTTTGAATGCATACGAATTTCTAATCACACAGTATCATAACCTGATTAAACATATAAAACTCATAAGGGAGGAATGCATGTGATCTTGCTTCCATGGAGATGTATATTTAGGCAATCCTATAGGAGAAAACATTCCATGGAGTCAAGTCAATACATGTAATAACTTAACAGTTTATAAATTTAACAAACTGTTAAGGCTGATAATCTTAAACATGAGAGAATAATTGTGTATATATAGAACTAGGGTTATGACAAAGACATAGTCAACAAAGATCTTGTACATAGATTGAACTGAGTTGGAAACAATATATTATTTCAGAACCAATGGATAGTTAGTATGGGAAAGGATTAAAATTAAGATTCAATTAGTTAATATTTGTATTGTTTATCACATGATAAATCAGGAAACCTGAATGTATGGATGAGTTGTTATGTTGACATGCAATTAGTGTTCATGTTCATTGGACATGATAGATGATTTTTTTTACCTTATAAGTAAAAAAAGGTATGCACTTTCAGGTTTTATTGTGATTTTTGAATGGCCAAGTAGAAGGGTCATTATATAAACCTTTGCATTGAATAACGCCATAGACTACAAATACAAGATCTAACAAATAATGTAAAGCAAGAAACAGTAAATAAGAAAGTTGAAAACCCATGAAATCCCAATAAAAGTGTAAATCATATAATAGATGCTATAATAGACACAACATTCATTAGGATTAGAAAAAGTGGGAAGGAGGGAGAGAGGTGGGATGGAGGAAGGGTTGGGTGAAGGTTCCAGATCAAAAACAAAAGATGTTCTGATATAATTATTGGAAATGGAGAAAAGTTTAGTGGCTCCAATATGACATTCCCCCAAGGAAGAGGTTGCTAAAATAGACTCTACTAGAATATGTTGGAGTCCTCCTCCATTCTCTTGGGTGAAATTAAATTTTGATGGTGCCCGTAGACAAAACTCCAATCCCTTAGTAGCAGGAGACCTGAATGTATGGATGAGTTGTTATGTTGACATGCAATTAGTGTTCATGTTCATTTGACATGATAGATGATTGTTTTTACCTTATAAGTAAAAAAAGGTATGCACTTTCAGGTTTTAATGTGATTTTTGAATGGCCAAGTAGAAGGGTCATTATACAAACCTTTGCATTGAATAACGCCATAGACTACAAATACAAGATCTAATAAATAATGTAAAGCAAGAAACAGTAAATAGGAACGTTGAAAACCCATGCAATCCCAATAAAAGAGTAAATCGTATAATAGATGCTATAATAGACACAACATTCATTAGGATTAGAAAAAGTGGGAAGGAGGGAGAGAGGTGGGATAGAGGAAGGGTTGGGGGAAGGTTCCAGATCAAAAACAAAAGATGTTCTGATATAATTATTGGAAATGGAGAAAAGTTTAGTAGCTCCAATATGACATTCCCCCAAGGAAGAGGTTGCTAAAATAGACTCTACTAGAATATGTTGGAGTCCTCCTCCATTCTCTTGGGTGAAATTAAATTTTGATGGTGCCCCTAGACAAAACTCCAATCCCTTAGTAGCAGGAGACCCAGGGCACGACCACCTTGGAGAGATGTTTTGATTCAACTGCGACTTGGAGTGATGACAAATAACCTTGGGGGAGCTTCAGTGATATGGTGTGGCGAATACAGTGTGCACTGTAACCAGTAATCTAAAACTTCATGAGCAAAATCCATATTTCAAAATTTATGGCGGATACTCTCCTTTACTTTCACTCGCTCACTCTCTATGCAAATAGGATTGCTTGAAATATAAAAAACATTAGTTATTTTTTATTTCTGTGTTTTTTGTGTTTCCAATAGTATCCCAAGAAATTGAAAATATCTTAATCTTTTGGTTTGCCAAGATATTCCCAAGAAAGGTATCAATATTCCCTCAAATAGAGACAATATCCTCCTCAGGTGTCAAAACTGTATCTATAGAAACCATAATCCTTGTTAAGTAGAGCGCCGCCAAATTCCTTCCAAGGTAATCCTCCAAAGACTAGTGACCAAATGTCCCTTTGGGCTAAGGTGAATCTAAAAATTTACTTCTTTAGAAAGGAAAAACTTATGAACACTCACCAAGTGTTTTGACATGCTTCATTGGATAAAACTTAGACTAGTTTTGTGTTCCTGTCTGCTCATAAAACTCAAGTAAACTTAATCTCGAGTCATCAGGTAGCAATGAATCTGAACCTTTCAGATGCCACTCTAAATTTTGATGGTAACGATTCGGGAAATTCAACATATCAGTTCAAAATCTTGAATTCAAAACAGACAAATGTACATATGTTTTAAGAGAGCAAAATTGTCTAACCCAGCGTGCATCAGGAAGTAAACGCCCCAAGCGCCGTATTGAAACACGGCAAAACTTCTCAAAGTTCTCTCCCAAACCACATTTCTCTGATTCAAGATTTTCCAAAATAGTATCAATACTTTCTTTCCCCTGAAACAAGAAAATTTAACATCAATATCTGGATAAAAGAAAAAAAGGCACCTAATTGCATTAAATCTATGAATACACACCTGAATAATTGGAAAATAAAAGCAAGAGAGCTTTGCATTGGCCTTTTCTCTAGGGGTAACCCCTTTCATGTCTGCCAATGTAACCAGAATACCAATCATAATTAGATTTCAGAGTCCAGCCATTTTTTATCTGATTTATTATATTCCTTGAATAATAGCATCCTTATTCTCTAAACAAACTAGTACCCATAGAGAATAGAAAAAATGCATAGAAATAGGCATTATTTACTATTCTATTTCAAAATCGATAAAAGTAAATGAAGGCCAGACTGTTTACCAGTCTCTGGGTGGCATTGAAAATGAAGCTCAAGGGTAAATGGCGGTGCATTACAAGCTGCTAAATTCGTTGCAACCACCTCTCCTCCTTCTACCTCAGTCAGATTAGTACCATTTACCTGAAAAACTCAATTACAAACTCTCATATCTATACTTTCAAATAACATGAAAATCATCGGTACTGACATTCATCATGATTATCAGAATCAACGGTATTGACAGAAAAACTATATTGTGCTAAAAATGATCATCAGAATCAACGGAACAAAATCCTTTGTAACCTGCCATTCTTTTGATTTTTTTTTTGTGTGTAACAGGGATGTGTCCCATGCTCTCTAGGATCCACCTGGGCATTGGAAGGATGCAGAGAGGCATTTTAGAAATTTTGTTGGCTTCCTTGGGACATTTCTTGTTTTAGAGGGACTACTTGGGTTCATCTAGACATCCTTCGGACATAGAGAAACATCTCCAGTCAGCTAAAGAAATAAGGTCATGTCAGAAATTTTTTAAAACTTACGTTGACATTTCTTGTTTTAGAGGGGCTACTTGGGTATGTCCCAGTGCTCCCAGGACATCAAGACACGTCCCAATCTGCTGAAGGAGTCCTAGGGACATCTTGGTGTCCCCCACATCAAAACTTCAAAAAAAAAAACCAAAAATACATATTTAGAAAGCAGGCAATCTCAAACAGCTATTTTCATGATTATTGCTAATATAGCAATCACATATTCATGTTCACAATTTCATATTGGTGATTCAATGGATCCTTCAATTTTTAAGTTCAATTTTACATTTAAAAATGTTCAAACTTCATAAGATGCAACTGTTATTTCAATTTCAGCTCTCAAGAATGTTCAATGATATTGACACTGGCCAGTCTATTTATACAATTGAAAAGCCATGTGCGTGTGTGATTCACCATCCCCCAAATCCAGAAAATTTTTTACCATCCTAAATATCTGTGACTGAAACAGTCAAAACAACTCTTAAAATCCAACCCTAATCAACTTTAGCAAACCAAAAGGCTTATCATTATATTCATGTCGCTGCCAGCAAGCAATTTGAGAGTATATGATAAACCCAAAATGTGGTACCAAACAATTTTCAATTACACATTATAAATGCAAAATAAATATTATATGAAAACAATAAACTATGTGCATGCATGATATAAAGTGCATTTTAGGTTCTGATCATAATGAGCAACAGCAAGCACTGATAAGAAGACAGTCAGATCCTTTTGAGTATCATGTCCCACAGAAAAAAGACAGACAGATCCTGTGTATATTACAACCCACAGAAATGAGCCTAATATCCACAGTATAATTGGAAACTTGCTTTGTATTGACCTAGAATGTTCTGCATGGTCACAGTAATATAATTTACTAAAACAAATCTTAAACATTTTGTAAGATAACTCCCTCCAGTCAGCAGTATTGAATAATTCTACATTGTCAAGATTAGTAATAAACACATACTGTATAGAGGCATTACCTCAAATTCTACTGGTGTACTTGTCCGAACAGATTCATCAGATCCATCATTCTATCATAGAAAATCAGATCAATCAAAAGTTAAAAACCTTATTAGTAAACAGTCCACAGTCATGAAAAAACACAGAAACGAAAATACATCGTATTTCAAAAAAACTCTGGGACTCATACAAATAGGAATTGTCATTTAAAGATCTTTGAATTATTCCATATACTAGAATCCTTTCAAATATCCCATAACAAAATAAGAGAAACAACACAACTGTGAAATTTAATGCAGAGGCTTTTAGGATGCACTAATTGTTATTCATAAATAGTTACCCATGAATCAGTCCTAGAGGCCTGTGCATCTTGAAAAACAAAGCCAACTGACTGAAATGGCATAGCAGAATAACCTGCCAGACAGTGACAAAATGACAAAAACAACCACCATGGGATGATGTGATACCAGACAGGTGTCCCTTTTTCAAATAGGGAGGTAAATGTTCAAGCAAAGAATGTACAAATGGAAATCAGGATTATATATATCATTCGCAACCCAAAATTTTGCAGGGCTCGAATTCTCAGTGATTACACCCAACAAAGACTATCAACTAGACAACCCAAACAGTCATTCTAATTTACAAACTTGAATTGCAGATGTGACAGATAAATTATTGGAAACAGTTTATACTTTTCCAAAAACTGGGGCAAAAAGGATGATGTTTCATAAAAATTTTGGATACACGCTCATAGCTAGCTCTGCAGAGCTTATAACAGGAATACACTTCCAGGAACAGGCAATCGGTAACACGAGATTAGCAGACTTTGGGAGAAGATCTCCAGCACTGGGTTAAAGTTTAAATTATAGCAAATTACACCAAACATTTTTAAAGACCTTGATGGTGCACTTCCTATTGTGCATAGAACGCAATGATCCTTCATGCACTAGATCTTAAACATGAATGGTTCCAAATTTTACTCACTGAGTGACACTGAGCAAGATCTAAGTTTCAAACCCAGTACTAAGGTTGTACATATCATTTACCACATATCATCAGCCGATTGTCAGAAAAAAAAGGTTGATTTCCTGCACAACCTCTGGAGATAACTGCAGAATGAGGAAGATTTGAATGTGCATAGGTTTATCTATTTACAGTGACTATTTATGACAACTATGAATAATATACATAGTTTAATCAAATGAAATTTACCTACACATAAAAATTCAGCATGCTGAACTGGTAAAATTACATTTCACTAGTTGGAAGTTGATGTGTGGACAATGGTAAACTGCTATATTATAGAATGAACAGAATAATTAATGGCAAGGGAGTAAGGATGGGAAAACATGCGTTGCACATGATGAACTGCTATTTATAAAATGACCAGGCCCAAATCACATATAAATTTCAAGGATCATGATAACACTACAATTAGGGAGTTATCCAAGAGATCTGCTGCCATCTCTGTAACTGTAGGCTAAAGCTAATCAAATGTTTGACAACATATTCATCTTCTTATATAAGAAATCACACAAGACAATAAGAAAAAATAAGGGATGTCATAGGAAAAAGTAAGCCATGCCTGAATGTACGGGAAGTAAATATCTTTTAGCATGCATTTAAGTTGATCCTCATTCCAATACTGTGACTTTAAGCTGGATATGTGCACCTGTTGTAATAACAAGAAATAGTACATTTGTTGTTCACAAAGAAGATATCATAATTCGCCAATAATTGAAAGAATGAAAACTTGTACATGATGTTCAGCAAATAATTATCAATAATGATATTATCATAAGTTATAAAAAAAATTCTAACATTGTCCACAAGACAGACATAATGAGATTGATATGAAATCCATTATGAATCCAAAAAGCACTGTCACCTGTGCTCAAAATCATTAAAGCTATTACCTCACATTGTTAAATTCCATTACCCAACTTTTGTTGGACAACTTGGATACTCTCCAAACAGGCAGTGGACAAATCTGCTACTCAAGTATTAGGTGCGTCCATGTGTCAATTTTATAAGAATAATACAATATCATAAGCTTGTGTTATTCTTTTGTTGATAAAAGATAAATGTATTATTATTTATAAAATAGTACAAAAGAAACCAGTGGAACAGCAGAGGGAAAAACCACGAAGTGAATGCCTTAACAAAAGAGAAAAGAACATTACAGACAAGAAGACAGCCAAACACTACTATAGCTATACTAAGCTAACCACACTAGATAAACAGTTGTGTAACTGTCTGTAAATATACCATTCTATATATGTTTAGATACAGAGAAGCAATAACCAAAATATTGACACAAAATAAGAGCATTTTATCTCCTCAACGAGGCCATGGTAATTGAACCGTATAACTCACATCATGTTCATGGTGTCTCCAAGTCCATCCCATTGCCGCAGCTTCCTGTTACTAAGGATGGTAAAGCAGTCAGCCAATGTTATTCAGCATGTGAGGAAAACCCAAGACATTGGTTGCAAAGGAACTGATCATCTGTGTTAGCGTTTTAATTCGCACCTTTAAGTGAGACACAAAACATACCAGATGTGTAGTAGAACTGCTCTTAGAATTAGAAAGGGAAGCTCCTTGTAAAATAAAAACTAATCTAAAACTAGACAACATGTATTTGCAATTTATAATTGTTTACTCGCCTATCTAATAAAATGAAATACTTGTAATAATGAACAGAATTAACAATGCATACCAAATAGAGGAGTAGAAATATATCTTTAATCGCTCATGAAAATATTACAGAAGTAGACCAGAGATGGTCGGCCAAGGATTAAAGTCAATCTAACTACGTCATACTACCTTCCTTGACGATACAAAGACTATTTAAAAGACCCGACGGTTACCAAGTGTATCACAATTGTCAACTAACCCACTAACTCTCAACTTCACGAGAGCCGACAAAAAATTAATACATAGCCGGATAACATAGTCAGACAACATAGTTAGATAACATAGTCGGCTAACCCGTATTATCAAATATAAGAATTGACATTATACACTGCCTACATCATCCTCCCCAAAAGAAAAAGTTGTCTCCCAAACGAGTGAAAAACATAAAGCATCAAGTCACATCAGGTAAGATATTCTACCTTAGTGATGACACTGCAGAAGAAGAGCCTATATGCAAACCTAGAAGAACACACACAATACAAGTAGAAACATCATCTCCAAAACATATGCCAATAAATAAAAAAAATTGAGGACCAACTAACCAAGGGACTGTAATGTCCCCATTTTCCGAATGATCATCCAACAGGGTCGACTAGCCTATTTTTATTCCCTTAGGCTCAATTGGGAGATATAAGGGAATAATTTGATTAATTAAATAACAAATAATCCTAAGTCATTTTTGGGATATTTATATTGGATTAATTAATTAGACCTATTTTTATTATAAAAGTGACTTGGAGAAAGGAAAGTCAGTTAAGTGAAACTTGGAGAAAGGAAAGAAGTAACATAATAAAATTTAATAAAATGTCGAACAAATTATTATTTTATTATAGATGTCAAAAAAGAATGAAATTAGCAAAACGGAGCGGAACTCTTGGAGGCTTTATAAGGATGTTTTTGGAGACCATTTCATCGTATATTATCATTTGTCATTTGCATATTGGAAAGTTTCCTTTTGTGCTGTAACTTCTGGTTCAGCTTGTTCTAAGGACGAAAACCTTTAGAAATTTGTGGTTTAGAGTCTAGACGAAAACTCGATACCACTTGAGAGGTAAATCCACCTAGGGTTTACTATTGAGCATTATTGCAGGACTTTGGCATTGTTGAGGAGCTGGAAAAGACACTTATTTGCAGGTTACAGCTGCTAGGGTTTCATTACCCAATTTGAGGATTTGTCCCAAATACAAATTGGGATATTACAAAGGGTTGAGCAAGGCGATTATGGACAGGTTACAGTTCTGATTTTATAGCAGATTGAAGGTGGATTAGTGTGGAGCCATTTGCATTGAAAGAGGTTGGGATCACATAGCATATGCAGGCCATCCAATGGAAGGTCATCGCTTGAAGTCTAGAAGCATTTTGGATCAGGTTTATACATAGTTTCATGTCAGTTTGACGAGGAACTCCAGCGCTAGGATTTGATGGCATGATTGAGGGACATTTGGTACCAAATATACAACTCACGTGATCACTGCCATGTGAAGAGCCATCACTATTCAACGATGGATATTTACTACACATTTATGCTTGCTGCTTTGAGGATCAATCAAGTCTAAGGACGAGGAAATCGCTACCCAAGCAGATAGTTCAGTTTGGAAGATCACCAAACCTGTAATCTTGAATGAAGGAAACTTGTTATTTCTGAGTCATAGCAGACATGTCCATGTTTTATCAGACTTATGACTTTTGTCTCAAACCGGATCATAACTGTAATCAGACCTAATTTGAAAGAAATAAAGGCAACTTAGTGTTGGTATATTGTTGTTTATGTCCGCAAGTGTTTGGTTGTTATTTCCATTTGACATATGCATTGAAAACAATCATCTACATTTACTCAGAAATGAGAATACAGTGACAGTGCATGACAAGTGTTCAAAAAAATGTCAAACCTCAAACTCAAAAATTCTGGGCAAAACTACTGCAGGTTTTTTCAAGGACCCCATCTAATCGCACACTGAAGGCTAACAATGTTTGCACCCAATTGATCACTGAACCTAGATAGTACTGCAAAAATATCTTAGAAACATTCTGATCATGAAATGATTGTTTCGCGTCCCCATATGCTATTGAATGTACATTCCTCTAATTCACCAACCAACAAGAATGATTCTTTCTTTCTTCCTGGAAGAGCTTAATCATTTCAATCCTAAACCTTAGTAATGAGTTGGATGGGGTTCTAGGAGCAACGCCCCCAAGGAGGTCATTGCCCCTGGCATGCTCCCTATCATGATATAGGGCGGGGTAGAGGGGCGGAGCTACCGCCACCAAGCCCAAATTAAAACCTTTGAAACCACACAAACCTTCATGGTGCACACCATTTTTTCTCTCCAAAACCCTCATGTTGGCTATAGAAAAAGTATACTTGAAACTTGTATCACTGGCAGTCGAGGTTGTTTTGTTACCTAAGCATTAAATTGTACTGTTAAATGGTAATTGGCAAACCTTAAGTCAAGGAGAAAACAACAATTGTCAAAACATACAATGACAATGGATAACTTTGTCGGAGGGCAAGGTCAATTTTAGGTCATATGGTGCAGGTAGAGATAGATGTTGTACGAGTGATTCGTACGGCTGCAAATCATAAGGCTAGAAGGTGCAGTGGTACGATGGTCGGGTTTTTATAACTCGTACGCTGAAATATAACGTCAACCATATGGCGACAAAGGAACAAAACCCGAACCTTACGACAACATAGGATGAAGGCAATCTACGACAGTGGAATTAAGTTGTATGATGGAAGGCAACTAATTTTTGTGTACAATCAAGCTGAGGGAATTGTACGATGTCCTTAAAAATCGTACGCCAGCCCACGAAAAGTCATACGGTCAACCAAAGTGAGTGTATGACAAGGACTTAATCGTTCGGAAGGAGCAAGAGTATGCAGTCGTATGACAGTAAGGAAGGCATACGGTGGAGGTAGAAATGATGGTCATATGGATACTTGAAGACTTAGTCATATGGCTGAGCAAACAAATGATGCAGGTCATACGGCGGATGGAAAGCAAAAACCAAGGGATCATACGACTGAAGAAAATAAGTCAAGGTGAAATGATTTGATTTTTGGCTTATAAACCTGTGCCTCTTTATTTTTTCTTTATCCTCATCCGACTTTACCAATAATTTTATTTTTTTCTTCTTGTGGGGCCCACCTGCTTTCTTCCACTCCATTTGCAAAAATTTTATGTCCCGCAATAATTTTCCTTTCTTCCACTTCAACTGCAAATATAGTAATTTTTCTGAACAATATTTTGCCCTCTGAAATTTTGTTGTGAAATTGATTTTACTTGACGATAAGTATTCGTATGCTCCAAATCCAATATTTTAATATTATTCCTTTGAGGCTAACCTTTATTAATTTTGCAATCGTTCGTAAAGTCAAGTGCCTTTATTGGAGCCATAACTGTTTTCTCTTTCGAACCGAGTACTGCTTTCCACACACAAACTGTCCAACTTTTCAAACTTGTGTTTCATCTTTTGTTCTTCATTGATTACCGTAACTTCAATAAAATTACAAGTTGACAGAAATATCTCATAATCCCCCATTTGCCAGTGAAATAAGCCACAGAGAGAATTTGTTTCATGCTCCAAGCATGATTGTAATTCCAAAATCCCTTCGTCGTTCGGCTCCATTGGGCCCAGATCATGCTTCTCTGTCCATTCTTCTTCAGAGTCTGAATCTAACAAATCGGAGGAAGATGCTTTCTCACTGACCGCTTGGTTTTTCAAATCAATTATATATTTTCGACCTTTATTTTCGATGGAGATTGTATTCTTTTTTTTAGTTGTGGTCGACTCTGGCTTCGACCAGCCAACCTCAACCCAACAATGTAATGTAGGCTTTCCTTTGTAACGAGATGAACACAATTCAACAAAAATACTTGGATTCTGATAATTACATTTTGGGCCATTAAAACACCAAGTACCTTAATATTGTGTTGATCTACACCCACCAATTGGAAAGTCGAGGGCCAAAAACTCGTCTTACCCAGACGTCTCCAAGTATCTTCTGGAAGTACATTCACACTAGAACCACCATCAATAATTGTATTGGTGAGATTTTTTCCAAGGATCTCCATATTTACCACCGCTATTTTCTTTGTTGTGCTAATTGTTAATAACATGGGATCAATTACTTAGTCGCTCAAAAATGGAGGTTCGGTTATTGGGTTTTCATTCTTGCCGAGCTCCATATTGGCCGTAGCATGCACCATCTCATTCTTCCCCTATACAATAGCATTTTGGAGTTCCCAAACACATTGTAATAAATCCACTACTTTAATTGGTACGGTAGTTTGAAGTACTTGTGCAATTTTTTTCTCGGAGTGTAATTGATTTGTTACCATACTAGCGTTTGCATGAGTGGTGTTGTTCATTATCCATAGTCTGCTCCACTTCGGCTCTTGCTTCACGAAATCTTGTTTGTTTTGTACGTGGGTCAGAGTACACAACGTTCTTTGCTTAGGCTCGAGTAACGACCAATACTTCATTTTGCCTTTCAACATCAATTAAGTTGATGATGGCCTTTTGCTTCGGGCATCCAGTGTCTTCATGGTCTCCAAGTCCACACCATTTGTACAATAATTGCACTTTGTCTTGCTTGTTCAGGTAGTCTCTCACAAAGTGTCCCCATTCGTTACATTGTCGACACTATATTATTGGACGTCCTTTGGAGTCATGTTGTATTTGACTTCGTTGTCCTTTTTATTTCGATAACTTGGAGATGCTTTGTGGCTTTGACAAAGTGGATTGCTCTTATGTGAAGAGTACTTGTGTACTCCTATAATTCAAGTTATACGGGCACTCTTTTATCAAATGACCCATAACCTGGCAAATCTCACAGAACAATTTTCTAGGATAGTTACCTTTGGTGTGACCTTTACTTTTGCACTCACCACACCAAAGTTCAGTGGATTCTTTGTTGGTTTCTTTCTCCATCTTTAATTCTTTAATCATCTAAAGCCTATCCCTCCAAAGTGCTTGCACCATTCATGACTCACTGTTGCTGCTATCATCCAAACTAACATATTCCTCTATTTTTCTTTTACTTTGGGAGGACATTTTATAATTCACTTTCTAGGTCCATCACTCAATTGTAGGCTCCTGCATAAGTAGACAATGATACTACCTTCATCTTTTTTTTTTTTAAATGACGGAATTAGAACTTCGATGAACCACTTTTTCTTCGAGACCGTCAACAGGTTCTTTTTCTAATTTTACAAGTAGTTCTTTAAGTCTATGGTTATAAGCTTGTATGTTCTCATGCTTACCTTGCCTGGGATTGTAAATTTTGGCTACTATTTCATTATCATCACAGCAACTTAAACTCTTGTTAAAATCTCCCATGTGTTTCGAGAGGCTTGGTCAAGTTCGATATACCAGTCAATTGCTACACCTCGCAAGGTGCTTGGAAAAGACCGTAGCCAAATTGCTTTATCATCTTGCCCATTTGTTGTCTAGATTGTCTCACTAGTCTTACAATGTCTAACGGGATCCTCCGATGCATTGCCTGTAAACTTGGGCAACTTCTGTTTTTCTCCACTGGGGCTTACCATGGTTTTGTCCTAATGCAAACCTCGCGCCTACAAACGTTTCGATTCAAATGTTCCGGTGCTTCTCTTGTACTATCAGCCACGTGAGAATCCTCCACTCTTCCCGCAACGTCATTGTTCAACGCACTTGTTCTGCCTTTAGGTTTTCTTTTATACACCCTTGGTTCAGCTTCTTCTCCTTTGATTGACAACCCTTCCATGCCTCGAAGGTTGCTCTCATACGCTTATATGAAGGAATTTGATTCCAACTTCCAACTTCCTTCATCCAAAGAAGGTTGTTTTGACTTTCCAACTTGATCGGAAAGATCAATCCACACGTCGTTTGGCAGTGTAAGGTGCCTAGAGATTTCCTCCCACTTTGTGGAAATGTGTTCCCTCCCCCGACTACGACTTCCACTCACTCTCGCTCGACTACGACTTCTACTCAGGCTCGCCCGACTACGACTTCTACTCACGCTTGCCCGACTACGACTCCTACTCACGCTCGGACTCCAACTTTTACTTCGGAATGGACTTCAACTTCGACGATCTCTCTTAGTCTTCATATGTGTTCTCTTTGTTCTATCAACCTAAGAGATCTTTTGATCTCTTGATCCTGACCATGTGGTCTCTTCCCGTCTTTATTGGGTTCTAAAGGCATGAATCTCTTATATTGGAACCGATTTCTTTTAAGGCAAAGGCGCCAATGTTTACTCGCCTATCTGATAAAATGAATACATGTAATAATGAACAGAATTAACAATACATACCACATAGAGTAAAAGTATATCTTTATTTGCTCATGAAAATATTACAGAAGTAGACCAAAGATGGTCGGCCCAGGATCAAAAGTCACTCCGACTACATCATACTACTTTGCTTGACAATACAAAGACTACTTAAAAGACTAGATGGTTGCCAAGAGGAACACAACCGTCAACTAACCAACTCTAACTAACTCTCAACTACCCGAGAGCCAACAAACAATTAATACATAGTCGGATTACGTAATCAAATAACAGAGTCAGATTACATAGTCGGATAACCCATATTATCAAATATAGGAATCGGCACTATACACTGACTACAACAATCTTTACATTGAGTTTTGAGATGGTTCACATTCATGCTAAATAAAACGTAAATATGTGATCTTTTCAGGTTTGCCTAGTGTAAAAGGCTGAAATGCTCTTTCAACACAAGGCAAAGGATTTTATGTTTTTTGACTAAACACAAATCTTATAGCTATACAATTGCACCATTCAATTAAATGCAAAGACTGAACGAAACAAGTACACATAAGGATTAGATGACACCAAATGTTATGAGCTAAACATAGTTGTTGCACTCAAAGCTACAAGAGACCGACTCTACAATTACTGCAATACAAAACTTTTAGTAATTGTTAAATGATATTTAACTCATAAAGGTACATTAACACCTGAACACTTCCAAAGTAATTTAGAAACGAAATAGGCATACTAAATCCCATTGAATGGGATAACAAATTCTGGATTGACAATAACACTATATACTCCATGAATAGCAATTTCAGCATAATGTAAGCATGAGAATTACCATTTATCTATCCAACTAAGTGCCAAAGGGCACTTATTTATACTCTTTACAAAACTACATGAAAATAAATAAAATAAATTTATTGTACTTCTACCTTAACTACAACTGCTTGCATGATGTACAAGTTTTATTACAAATTTATTTTGTCCACTAATTCTAATGTAACTGCCAATTCAACTGTCGATTAAAATTTTACAATTATACATTAAAAGCTAATGTCTCTAAAAAAAAGCGAAATGCTAAAAATAGCTGGAAACTAAAAATAGTGTGAGCTCTAATAAAAAATTTGCATACTTTGAATATACTCTCCTTTTTGAGAATAGTGAAAATATTTTTTGTGCATTTCTTAGGAAGTGACTCTAGATGATTGATTTGACAACACTTTCCTTTGTTCTAATTAAGTCAGGTAAAACCTTTCACTTAAGCTTTGAAATTTTTGAGATTTCTAAAAAAGCCTAATTATTCAATGAACCTTGGTGGCATGCATCTTAAACCCTTGATGAAGCTCTGAAAATTCACTTATTTGCTGACAATGATTCTTATGACTTGAATTTCCCCCACGAAGCTTCAAAAAAAGCATTCAAGGACTTGCTTCAAAGAAACTTTCTAAAGAAGCCGTCAAAAGAACCTTCATGGAGTGCTTACAAGAAACCTTCAAAAGAAGCCTTCAAATAAAAAAATTTGAATGCTTCAAAAACCTTCTTTTTTTTTCTTTTTTCTAGAAAGTTCTCTTCGCTTTATCTCCTTTTTTTAATACTAATAATAAATTATAAAAATATTAAAAAGGAGGTATGAGGCAAGCGCACCTTTCATCCCCTTTATGAAGCTTCATTTGAAACTTCAAATGAAGCCTTCAAGGTGCGCTAAAAACTTCGCCTCGGGGTTTCATTTTAATCTTTTTTTTTTAATATATGACTTCTTACTTTTTAATTTTAAAACTGATTTGACTTTTCAATGGATTTTTTTAAATAACAATTGCTCATAATTATTAAAAATTAACATTTCTTTTTTTAATTTTCTACTTGCAGATTTTTTAACTTCTTAATTTTTTATTTCTTAATTATTATTTTTTAAAACAACAATAATATTAACAAATCATTAAATTATAAATTCATATTATTAACACACACAATTTTTAATTTAAACTTATTAATAAATAATCACTAATAATTTATAAATTAATACATTAAAATTAAAATTGATGGACAAATAATATGTATACGAAAATTTGACATTTTGGATTTTGACATAACGAATATTGGACTTGGCCGAAAAAATGAGTATTGGACTATGACACAATTCGCAATTTGTTGTGCCAAATCAAATTTTTTGCTTCAAGGCATTTTGAGAAAGTCTAGAAATTTTTTCGTCAAAATAGTCAAAAAGTCAAATTTTCTAAAAATAGAAATTTCTACTTTTAGAAAGTTTCTAAAAATAGACGTCAAATTAGGTTTTCTGGGTTTTTTGAGATACGTATGCTGGCAAAATTTTTCAAAAATAGAACCTCCGACTCAAGTGTCATGTCTAATTCTAATTGGCTGATTTTGGTTCACGATCAAGGTGTCTAGACAGAATCTAGGAACGATCAAGTTTTCTCTACTAGGTCAATTCTGCTTTTTCAAAAGGCGAAGCACGAGCTCAGAAGCCATCAGTCGAAGAGTTTCATCTGCCTGAGCTCATTTTCAGGTTTTCTAGGTTGTCTAGCTAACACAGAACTGACGAACTATCGTCGGTTTGACGAAGAACGCAAAACGGAGCAAGATGTATCCAGAATGAGGAAAAAAGTCGAAAAATTCATAAATTTTTCAAAGGCATGGATTTTCAGGCGCCCCTGGAGGCTAGGGGCGCCCAGCTTCAGCAGTGTTGGAATTTTTTCGCATTTTTCAAGAAAAATGTTGAAAATGTCTCTGTCGGTCAGTTCCAGGGTAGATAAAAGTAGTCATTTTGGTCAACATGCCATGAAATCAGCGGCAGTTGACTCGCAAAATGTTGAAATCAACAACAGAAAGCAGATGTTGGCACACAAAACGGAGCAAATTGCAGACAGAGGTTGAAAATCATGAATTTGGCTAAGGCATTAATTCCTAGACGCCCCTGGAGGCTGGGAGCGCCCACCTTTTCATGCCTTCGATTTTTTTCACGTTTTTCAAAAAACGTCAAAAGGCCTCCGTTAGCCCATTTCCGGGAGGTCAAATCCAGTCCAACTCAGTCGAAAGCTTGGAAAAGCTGGGATTTCATCTCAAGGGTGTTCAAACCATAGTTCCGAGACTCGCCAGAACTCGGCGAGTCGCGAGCCGAGTAAGGTCTGGCAAGTCCTGGAGACTCGGACTCGGACTCGGCCTTGAAACTCGCCTAAACTCACCATTTCTTGAAACTCGCCCAAACTCGGCCCAAACTCGCAAGTCCCGATGGTGAAACTCGGTCGACGCAACATGAGTGAAAAGTTGAAAAAAAAACATAAAAAACTCAAGTCAAAGTTGATTTTTTTTGGACTTATATTGCCTCTATTACACTTAAAGTAACTTCATTTCATTTTCTTGGCAAAATAGGAGGAGAAGAGAGAGTTGTGAGAAGAAATAAGAGTGTGCATTGTAGGGCAAATAGCAAGGAGGTAGAACCGTAGAACGAAAAATCCGTCATTAAATCGCATTGGAGCAGCTTCATACTTAGAGTTGGTGCATTGAGAGCTCTCTACCGGCGATTGGAAGGAGTTTGCAACTTTGCATTTCATTTCAAGGTTGGTTTTTTTGTGTTTTTTAGCAAAAATTGCATTGTTTTGTAAAATTTCAAATTTTATTTTGAACAAAGTTACAAACCCTACTTATTTTGTTTGAACTTTGAAGTTTGAAACTTTGAACATTCAACAAATTAAAAAACCCTACCTTTTGTTTGAAGTTTGAAGTTTGAACATTCAACAAATTAAAAAACCCTACATTCAAGTTTTCAACAATCAACAAATCCTACATATTTTTGAAAGTTTGAAACAAACCCTACCTTTTGTTTTTTAAAATTGGAACAATCAACAAACCCTACCTATTTTTGAAACAAACCCTACTTTTTTTTTGCATTAGTTTAATAAATTAATAATTATAAATGAATTAACAAATGTTCATTTTTTTTGTGTTTGTGTTATTGCAGCAGCCTTGATTTCAAGTTCAAATTGTATTTTGCACAATGTCTAACTCTTCACACCCAGTTCGAAAGGACCCAGCTTGGAAACACGCTGAAAATTTTCCAAGGCAAAAAAAAGGACAAACAAAATGTTTCTATTGCAAAACAATTTTTCATGGAGGCATTAATAGATTGAAATACCATCTTGCACGCATAGCCGTCCATGATGCTTTGGGATGCAATGATGCACCTATTGAGGTTGTTCGTGAAGTGCAAATACAATTAGAAACATTTGAAATGAAAAAAGCGCTGAAAAAGAGGCAAAGGGAGGAGTTAGCGTGCATTGGTGGTGTTGGAGAGGCTTCTTCCAAGCCTCCATTTCATCCTAGTGCTAGTACTTCTGCTACTGTTGGTGCCCGTGCTACTGCTAGTGCTGCCACTACTGCTAGTGCTACCGCTACTGCTAGTGCTGCCGTTGCCGCTACTGGTAGTGGTAGTATTAGCATTGGTCCTAGAATTCGTAAATCTAGGTTGGATTCATTTTTTGTGCCACGCACTACTCTTGGTGCCCAACCGTCGCTTGAGAGCACGGGTTGGAACAAGGAGGCACATGACGCAGCTAGACGAGCAATTGGCGACTTTTGGTACTATTGCACCATTCCATTCCATGCAGCCAGGTAATTCTTTTTTGTTTGATTGTTTTAAAATTTATATTATTATAGTTTGATTCTTTGTCTCATGAATTTTTATATTTAAATTTTAGATGTATGTTGAATTCAAATTTAAAATTAAACTCTCCTTTTTACATGTGCTAGGTCTCCTTATTGGCAAAATATGCTTGATGCCGTAACTGTTTGTGGGGCGGGGTTCAAAGGCCCTATTGAAGATGACTTAAGGGGCCACTTTTGACACAAAAGGTGGCTGATGTAAAAGCTGCAATAGAGGAGCAGCGCTTGGTATGGAGCAAGAAGGGTTGCACCATCATGACCGATGGTTGGACTGACAGAAAAAATAGGACGCTGCTGAATTTTCTTGTTTCCTCTTCAAGTAATTGTACTTCCCTCAATGCATTGAATAATTTGAATTTTAAATTTGATTTAACGATTAATATTTTTAATTTATGTTTTATTGAACCATTGATTTTGCTTCTTTTTTCAGGTGGCACCGTGTTCATCAAGTCAATTGATGCTTCAACACATGTAAAAAATGCCACATACCTTTGTGAGGCTATAGAGGAAGTCCTATTTGAGGTGGGTGAGGAGAATGTGGTTCAAGTAGTGACCGATAATGCAGCAAATTATGTTGCTGCAGGTAGACTACTGATGGAGAGGCACCCAACAGTATTTTGGACTCCATGTGCCGCACATTGCCTTGACCTCATATTGGAGGATTTAGGCAAGCTTCCATGGATCAAAACATGTGTGGATATTGCCAAAAATATTTGCAAATTTATATACAATCACACATGGGTCCTTAGCCTAATGAGGCAATACACGGGGTTAAAGGAGTTGGCTCGTCCTGGCATCACCAGATTTGCTACAAATTTCATCACACTACAATCCTTGATTCGGTCAAAGGGACCTTTGAGACGTATGTTTGTTGCTGAGGAGTGAACTTCCTCATCCTATGGTTCTTCCACCGCAGGGATTGAAGTGGCAAATTACATTTTTGATGAGCCAGGCTTTTGGACACCTGCTGCAGAGATTGTGAAGGTAACCGTTAATTTCAATTCTAGTATTCTTTAATTTTTATTCATATTTTTCTTTTATTTGTTTAACTTTATTTTATTCACACTTAAGTTAATGTTTCACAATATTTGCAGTTCACCGAGCCCTTGGTAGTTCTCCTACGAGTTGCTGATGGGGAGAAGCCCGCAGTGGGCTACATATATGAGGGCATGGATAGGGCCAAGGAGGCCATTAGATCAATCTATGGGGGAGTTGAGGGTAAGTATCGTCCCATTTGGGAGATCATTGATAGGAGATGGCAGCACCAACTTCACAAGCCCCTCCATGCAGTAGCTTATTTCCTAAATCCGGCATTCCAATTCCGCCCTGATTTCAAGGCGGATGATGAGGTTCTTGGTGGGCTCTACTCAGTGATAGAGCGGATGGCGCCTGCAGTTACTAGACCGATAGTCCATGAGATAGAGGCCTTTACTAGTGCACAAGGAGAGCTCTTTTCTCGTCTAATGTGCAAAGAGAGTAAAACAACATTGCAGCCAGGTAAAAATATATTTAAGGGCATAATTTTCCTCTTTTTATATTATTATTAAATGTTGAAACTTGAAACTCGAGACTTAAAATTGGAAATGAGATTGATTTTTTTTTCTTTTTCTCATTTCAGATGTATGGTTGCAAATGTTTGGTGCTAAAACACCAAACCTTCAGAGGATTGCCATTCGCATATTGAGCCAGCCATGCAGTGCTTCAGGTTGTGAGCGTAATTGGAGTATGTTTGAGCACATACACTCCAAGAGGCGCAATAGATTGTCCGTGAAGAGGTTGAATGACCTAGTGTATGTTCATTACAACCTTCGACTTAGACACAAACAGATTTTTGACCATGACTCCACCCCAATCAGGCTAGAGGAGGTCGATCCACAATCTGAGTGGATCACTAAGGCTACAGATCCTATCTTTAGTGATGAGGACTATGATTGGGTTGACCAGGCAGATAGAGAGGCTGAGGCTGTAGCCATGGCAGAGGAGGTGGATAGAGCACGAGCAGACACAGGCACATCTGATGTTGGTGAGGGTGGCATGGAGTCACAGGAAGAGATTATGGCTGCTGCATCATTGAAGACCTACCATTTACGCCTTCGTAGGAAGGCGAAGGATGCAGGCTCCTCTGAGCCATAGACTTCTAGTTATTGTTTTGATATTTCATATTTGCTTGGAACATTTGATCATTTTGATGTCATGGATTTCATATTCCATGAGTTTTGTATACATTTGACTATATTTATATATCTAAGTGTGTTATTTCCTTCAGCAGCTCAACTACAATTTGCATTTATATTTATGTGATCGATGTATACTTGTGTATGTGATCCAATTAGCTTCTATTTGATGATGTTATTGTGTCTTTAAGGTTTATTTAATAAAGGGGGCATGAAACAAGTTTTAAATCCTTAAAAATCTCTAAATTTCTTGGGTTTTTCACTTTTCCGAGTTTTTGCCGAGTCTGCGCCGAGTCTAGGCGTCGAGTCCCGAGTCTCGAGCCTAGTCGCCCTCGCCGAGTCTGCGCTGAGTCCGAGTCTCGGAACTATGGTTCAAACAGTTAAGATCACCTCCTATCCGGCTTCAACAATCATCGGGACGACAGAAAATGATGATCAAACAAGTCCTGTTAGCACGGAAATTGAGGAATGAAATAAAATTTTAAAATATCAAAAAATTTCTAAGGCACAAAAAACCAAGCGCCCCAAAAGGCTTGGGCCACCCAATTTCACCACAGTTAGAATATTCTAGAGATTTTTACAGAAAACAACAAAACTTCCTCTGCCAACCAGATCAGATTCACAGCAAATCAGTTTGGCATGTTTCCCGAGGCAGGCAGAAAGCAGAATCAGTTCAATTTTCATCAGGCTTGCCTATTTACCAGATCATCAGACTCAGTTTTGCTCCGACAGGCGAAAATCGGCATCCAAACAAAGGTCCACAGTCACTGGAATGCGCATGAAAATCGAGAAGTTGAAAACGTTGAAATTTTCCAAAAAAATGGTTAAGGGATGAAAAACCAACCGCCCCTGGAGGCTGGGGGAGGCCAAGTTTTCATGAGTTAGAAATTTTCATGTCTGACAATGTTTTTCTGACAGTCACTTCCAAATCTTCGTCCGGCGACAATTTCCAGAAGTCAAATTTGCAGTCAAACGTCGTCAGATTGTCAGTCCGAGGCTGGGGATGCAATCATAGTTGATAAATCTTCAAGGTGGCATGATCAGTCACTTTTTTCAGTCAAAATGGTGTCAGTTTACCATCTTGTTGAAGTCAGAGGTAGGCCATACTAGAGTCATAAATGCAAAAGTGTGGAAAACGAAGGAAATATTGGCCAACACTTTTGCAACCTCGCGTGTTTGATGACATCATCAAAAAAGATATTTTCATCATCTCACACTTGAAGCCATAGGCAGAGCTATAAAATAAGGATTCTTCCTATTCGAGCATATCTACATGGATTTGTGCTTTAAAAGATGCTTTCTTCATGGATAAGACTTAAGCTTTATTCTTTCACAAAAAAAGCTATTTTTTGCCCTAAAATTCTATAAAGACAAGCTTTTGGCTTCTTTATTCATTACTTTTCCAGGTTGCATCCAGGAGGAAGATTTTTATTTTCTTTCCACGAAGATTCAAGAACCCAAACTAAGTGTTTTTTTAGCATTCTTCATAGTTTCGGAATAAAGAAACAAGGAGGCACGCTTTTCAAGGTCATTTTTTCTAAGGGATCATTTTTCAGAAACAGGGCTGAAGCTTTTTCAATTTTCATCGAGATGGGTCCATCCAGAATTTCATCCTCTTGAAGATTGAGAAATTTTATTTTTCCGAGAATCTGCTTTTTTGCTTTTTTTTCCGGAAAATCCTTAGCTTTTTCAAAATCCGACGATCTGGGTTGCTTCAGAACGGAATTGCCTACAAAACCCATGTGCCCGCTTTTTCTGTCAAAATCTGTTTTTTAGAAGATATTATTTCCCAAGATTCCAATGGATGACATCACCAATAAAGCAAGAATGTAGATGAGGATGTGATTCAAAAGAAAGCAGCTTTAACTCGAATGCTTTTTGTTTTAAAGCATTTGCTTTCATCCAAAGCTCATCCATTCTTTATTTAGAAAGAAATCACTTTGTATTAGTTGGAGTTTTCTTTGTTTTAAAGCAAATTGTTTTAAAGCAGTTGCTAGTTGTTATCTCTGTCTTAGAATAGAAATAAAACCTGCGAGTTGGCTAGTTAGTTAGGGTAAATCAAGGAGATTTTAGGGTTTCCTACTCCTTTGATTTAGTATAAATAAGGGCAGCCTTGCCCATTGTAAGTAATGGTAATGGTAATTGTGATAGCAAACTTGTTGTGCCTATTTTAGCCTGCAGAACTTGTTATTCCAACTGCTCGTTCATTCTGTGTAATCTGTTTCCAGTGTTTGATCGCGTATTTTATGCCTGCCTTTTGCTACAATACTGTTGTCCTAGAGTTGTATCAACTTTTATGATTTTGGGAATAGAAGTCTCATGCCTGCCTTTTGCTCTGATTTTCTATCTCACTAATCGTCAAGTTTTGTCGTCAGATGTGTGGCTTGCGTAAATTTTATTTCAACTTTCATCATTAAAGTACAATGAGTCTTATGATGTGAATCTGGGAGAAAGTTACTTAAGTTTTTATGTTAAAACAAATCATTCCTTGTCCACTTTTGATTTCTGTGCTTTGTGTTTACTCAGACAATCAAAAGCGTCATTTAGTTTAGGCCTAGTTGTAGTTAGAAGTTATAAAAAGGAAAAACCTCTGCTGCAGCAAAGAGTTTTATAACCTTGTGCTCATAGCTGAGAATCAAAAAGAAGATAGGCAAATTTAATTTATTATCTTTTCAACGAACATCAGCAAAAAGGGAACTCCCGCTCATAATAGGAGAGCAGTTTATTTGTGCATAGTTGTCTGTTTCCAACTTGCATTCCAAAGGTGCAGATTGAACCGCCAACACAACTCAATCAAAGAATGACTTTCTGAATTTTGACAACATGACTTGCGACTTGACCAAAAATCGACAATTTCAGATTTGACAACGAAGTTTCTATTATCACAATCAAATTTTGGATTGGGTACAACAATTGGCTCTATATGGGGTACACGACATATACTTGCGGCATAGGACTTCAAAATCTCCAGGTTTACAAGTAGACTAATGCTTTATCAACGGGGCAATAGAGTCAAACATTCTTAAATCACCCAAGGATGAAACTCTTAAATCACCCAACAAAACACAACTATCTACATTACATAAAGGAAATACAATACAACATTTTAAATACATCAAAAAATAGGGAAATACAATACAAACAATATGAAACACAAAACGCTCTTTTTCGAGGAAGAACAAAGGGCGACCAAATGGGTTACACGAAACAATTTACAGGTTGGGAAAAGTAACAATCCCTCCTTTTGAGTTGGGAATCCAATCATGATACCACAGTCTTTCAGCCTTTGCAACACTTTGTCAAAGAGCCATGGTTCAAGCGGAAAGACAATCGTGGGGTGAGAAATTCGGAATGAACTAATTGACATGCATTGGTTTAGTTGATTGTCTTCCATAACGAGAAACTTTTGTAGCAAGTAAAAATAATGAGCCTCCTAAAGATATCTAACAAGTTCTTGTGGTCGTAGTACTTGTAGGCATAGTAATCACTACATTTTCGAATTGATCCTCTCCACTTGTCTCTTCAGCATATGCAATCCTAAACTCATCAGCATATGCAATCCTAAACTCAATCCAACTCTCAACCTCTAGGTAAGGCTCGACTTGTCAAAAGAAAATCTCCCTCACCAATTCTTGACTTGTTGAATCCACAATTGATATCAATGGGGCACCTTGTGATGTGAACACTTCTTGTCCGCCTTAACAATCGAGCCTTTGACTAACCAACCTGCAAAGTCTAAATCTGAAAGACCATCAAAGTTTTAAACTTCAAGCACCAAATTATTATCAAGCTACACATGCTAAAAAATATTCATCTCAGGTGACAAACTTTGCCATCCATCATCTTCTAACACCTAAGTAGGAATAGGAACATGATCATCTATTGTTTGGATTTCCTCTTCCTTGATATCCTCTTGACATTGTTTGTCATGTCCCCTTCTCAAAAATGAGGAATTTGATGGAAGACCCATAGCCTATCTCCATTTCTTGTAGGCTAAGGCGCATGGAAAGGGAAATAAAGTATAATTTGGGGCCCAATCATTGTTTACAAGGGCAATTTAAGTGCAATTTTAAGGCCATCTAAATGAGACATTATAAGGCCTATGTAATAATTTATTTTAAAAGTGTTTTATTTTAACACTTGATGGAAAAAGTAAATGTAATTGAGGGCCCGAATGAGAGCGCCTATAAAGGAAAAGCAACCACTCAAGGCAAATTATCAATTATCATCATTATCACAAATTTAAATTTTAAATCAAAGCTCTCAAGAACGAAAAACCTTGGTTGTTAGTGATTCCCAGAGGCCGAAAATCCTCTTGGAAAGATCTCAGAATTGGGAGAATAAACCTGCATTTCCAATTGTATGATTCTACATCAAGAATCGCAATTGTGCTTCAGCTAGATGCGATTTTGATTTGTAAACAAATGGTGAATTTGGACAAGATTGTGTTGACCTTGTCTGCTACACCAAACTGAATCAGCATTATGAAGCCCATCTTTTATAAGGAAGAGTAAGCTGAAATTGATAGAGAAGCGACAGAATGGGCAGCAGTTATCTCAGCACAAGAGGCCGAACTGGAAGATGACGTCAAGGTGTCACTTGGGGCTTCATTGGAATTCTAATGTTTTCTTATGCTCTTTTCTAGTTTCTTACCAGTGGAGATATTTGTACAATCTGATAATAGTTTCAGGTGCTCTCAAAGGCCAGGACTATAGCATTTGATCAGTTTCAAACCCTATGGATTTAATATTTGGTTTTCATAGTGATGAATTTCGTATCTCTAGGTATCAGTGAAAATACTTGTCATTTCTGTTATGGTAATGGATTTTAGACCTTATGGTTTTGATCTAGAAATGTGTCAATAACGTATCGACAGAATTGTATGTTGTGATGGAGTTCATACATAACTCCTAGCAAGGATTTTAGGCTTTGGCTATAACTGTAGTATCCACTCACTTGCAACCCCACTCTCTGTTCCTATCTGTTGTATTGTGAATTATTGAACTTCATTGTACAGAGCCTTGTTTGTATTTGTTATTTCCATTGATACATATTATTCCTATTTTTATTAGCATGTTGGCGAGTGTAAATGAAACAAATTATAAATGAATTCATGCCAAATGACAACATACAGTTTCTATTTTCTAAACTCATATTATTATTCATAGGAAGCAACTTTAAGCAATCTGGCCATGGTTTTAATATCTAAATGTGTCATCTTTGATGTGTATCGATAGAATTCAGAATTGCATGGAAATCAATATGGATACAGTATAAGTCTATAAGATACAGACAGGGAATTTTAAAGATTCCATAATACAGATTTTGGCTAGATACGGCAATTACAAATATATATGAAATAAAAGATAAAAAAAATTGTTTGATACAGATATTTTTTTTTGTCTATGATGATTTAAATACACACTGCGTATATGCGATCATTTCTTTTATGTTTTATTTCTTTAAAATTTTGAATGTTATTTAATGAACCCTAAACTGTATACAGCTTTAGATGGTGTGGTTCCGTATTCAAACATATCAGATACAGACCAAATATATGCTCGTATATGGATACGTTTGAATCATATCTGTATCCAGTATCTGACTCACGCATACATTTGTACAGAAGAGAGGGTGTACTTATCTGACAACTCTGATAGAAATGTGTTTTGTGGACTCGCTCATACAAGCCTCCTACCATCTATTCTAGGCTTTGCTATAGGGCATAAATATCTGACAACTCTGATAGAATTGTGATTTGTGGATGTGCTCATACAAGCCTCCTAGCATCAATTTTAGGCTTTGCTATAACTATATAACTATAGTATTCACTCACTTGCTGCCTCGCTCTCTGTTCTTATTTGTTGTATTGGCAATCATTTAATTTCATGGCACCGAGCCTTGTTTATATATTTGTTATTTCCATTGCTATATACTACTCTTTTTGTTCAAAAAGTACAATCGTAATACAAGGCATTGTGGTACTTTTATAAGAAACATCGATGAAGTGTAGATAACACAAATGATTCACGACTTCATGTACCACAACCAAATCAATTTCTATTTTCTAAATTCATGTTATTATTCATATGAAAAGAATTTAACCAGCCTCATCATGTATATTCAAAATCTAAAACATAGCTGTAATAAAAACATTTCAACATGAAAGTTGGCCGCATAAACCAAAATTGTGTATAAGAGTCAACAAAACAAACAGTACGTCTTCTCTAACTTAAGAAAACTCTTTGTATCAAACTGCCATATTCCATAGTTTAAAAGTATATTCATCCACAAATACTAAAGAACAAAAATTATTAGATTATTGCCACAATATACATACCTTAGTGAAACTACCATGGGGAGACATTTCTCTTTCTTCTTGGGAAACCTCTCTTATCTCTCCAGGTGTCTGAAAGTACATTGCTTTTTAGAAGCCATTATTACATGTCTTATTGGTATCCATATAGTTGAATTCAACCAATTTTTAATCTTGTATCTTATTCAAGATCAATAACAGCAAAGTAAGAAATATCTTGTGTAATTTTTGGCCTCAAAGCACCTAGCATACATATTTATTCATTGGAAGAACAATCCAAGAAACCACTAATTTCATATTCCAGCTTTTGTGCTGAAGGAACTCGCTAACAAGCTCTTGTGTTCTTACCTCAAGAAAATAAAACACACAAATCAATCATTTAACTTTCAACAGAACCAACTGGAAAATTCTTACCCTCCAGATTCGATCTGATTTTGACCTCTGTACCAATGAATCCTTTTCCAGCCTTAGAGTGACAACCTTCTTTGATGTTTTTGTTTTCGATGACACCATAACTACACTGAAAGAGCCAATATTTCAAACATCAAAGAAAATCAGTCTCGTTGTAAATTATTTTCATTATTTCATTGAGAAACATTTGTTTACAAAGAATCTTAAATGTCAAGCAATACCCTCCCAGATGCATAGAAGCTGCAACCCCTCCATATCCATACATCCCAAAGTAAGGCTGCAAGAAAAATAAGCATGTAATAACAACTGTCATTATACTACAGAAACTCTGTAAATCAATAGTTGAAATGAATGGTATACCGTGAAACACCAGAATTGTATGGCTTTCAAGTATTAAAAGAAATATCTAAGTATTAAAAAATTGTATAACATTCTACAATTTGGGAAGTTACATTTTCATCTAGCAGTGCATAATGGAATTCATTTTTTTAAGCTCAGAAAACACTTTACCATGAAATTTCCATCCAAGATAACAATGCATTGCAAGAGTACAGATTTCAATATAAGCTAAAATGTTTAATATTTTGTTAGTGTGCCTTCTGTACAAATCAAATGTACTACGGGAACTCAGTAAATCAATAGTTGAAATCAATGCAAACCCTGAAACCAAATAATTCCATAACGTTCAAGTATTAAAATAAGTATCTAACATTCTACACTTCACAAAGCTGTATTTGTTAGTGTGCCTTCTGTACAAATCAAATGTACTACGGGAACTCAGTAAATCAATAGTTGAAATCAATGCAAACCCTGAAACCAAATAATTCCATAACGTTCAAGTATTAAAATAAGTATCTAGGATTCTACACTTCACAAAGCTGTATTTTAATTCAGAAGTGCATAACAGAATTCTTGTTTTACACTTGGACAAATCTCTAACTTGAAATCTGCATCAAATATAATAATTCATTGCAACTTTACGAACTTCAAGGTAAGCCAAAATGTTAAATATTTTGTTACTGTGTATTCTGTATATACATATAGTTTCAAAGTAAACTCTAGCAAGTAAATACAGAAATTCAGATAAATGAATATGTACATGGTAAATTTTTGTTGAGAATCTAGAGACTAGGAAAAAAAATAGTACTAGTACAGACGTAAAGAGTTTAGTTGTTAACTTGCGCCTCCTCAAAATATTCATCCTCAACAATTTAAAAAAAACTAAAATTAAACATTAGACTATTTGATCGCTTCAACAACATATCAAGCAAAAAACTAGAAGCCAATCCATTCTTTTGTCATTTACTACATATTTCCACCCCGTCACTTTTCTTTTAGGTTTAAATTTACTTTGGTGCAGCAATCCTTTCTTTATTATCAAAATCAGTGCTAAAAAAAGATGAAAATTAGTAAAAAGAAGTGAAACATTATATTTTTGTCATTTCCTTCTGTTGTCTATTTCACTGTTCATACGAGAATGACTTGAAATTTCTTTTCTAACTCATCCATTGAAATGGTTACTTTGATATACATCCTTCAATGTTTACGGTTCTACAACTCACATGATATATATTGTATCATTGATGGTGAGATTAAACATAAAATACCTTGGGAGGAACAAATTTGTAAGTTATGTTAGTCCAGTGAAATTGAATACAAAGACCATTCTTTTATTATGTATGCTAGCCTTACAAATATCAAGGAAAAACTTTCTTAATTTGTTTGCTATTAAAGATTTTCCAAAGCTGTTGGAGCATCCATGGGGTTGTGGTGTATCAATAATAGGGTTGTGGTGTCTCAGTAATAAGGTACATTTGTGAACAGAATGACACAAATTCAAATCACCACACTGCAATAAGGCAACCCATAACTTTGAAGACAAGAAGTTTGTGTAGTAACACATACAAAACTAGAGCCTGGCACTCCTAAAATTACTCTAGGCAACGTGATGTTCATAGTTGCACTCAACAAAATAGAAAAGCTGTTGGAACATAAGCAAAATACATTAGTGCTTTTGTTTTCAATGTAATCATTTATAGAAGCAATCTACTGAAGCATAAGAACATTTTCCCATTCAAGAGTTAGTAGTTCCTAAAAGTAATAGAAGAGAGTAGAAATTGAAGGCACCAAAGGAGTGTGTAAAATTAAATTTTGATGGGGCTTTGAAAGGGAACCCAAGTACTATAGGTGCAGGCTTTGTGTTAAAAGACTCAAAAGGCAACTTCATGCATGGGAGCTCGAAACATTTGAATGTTAAAACCAATAATGAAGCAAAATGAGAAGCCCTTCTTGTAGGAGTTCAGGCTACATATATGATTGGATATAGAAATCTGGTGATAGAATGGAACTCGCAAAGAGTGCCCTTCTTATAGGAGTTCAGGCTACATATATGATTGAATATAGAAATCTGGTGATAGAATGGAACTCGCAAAGAGTGAATGCAGTGAACAAGGCATTTTGCCCAAATTGGAAGCTCAAGGCAATATTTGAAAAAGTATTAAACTGGAGAAACGTTTGAAATCTTTAAGGTAATACATTGCTATAGGAAGCAAAATTGTATTGTGGACTATTTGGCAAATGAAGGTATAAAGCATGATGAGTTTTTAGCTCAGTTCAGAGCTTTTGAACAGGTTCAGTGTGAATGTACAGGTAGTTCGAGTTAAGTTTAACAGCACAGCAACAGAGGCTAGCGGCTGAATGGTTACGGCTTCTGATATTACTATGGGAACGAATATGAGGAGGATGATGGAAAATCGTCATCTAATGGGTAAACAGGGGTGGAACATGGCTGACAAACTTGTGTAGGATAAATATTGTGTTGTTGAAAAGAAAAATCAGCCAAAGCTTTTGTAACAGAATCCTCTTTAGGTTGTTTCCTACTATATTTCCTATCTTTCCTTTCGACAGTGATGATAGGAAAATCAGTAGAAAAGACTTGTACCTGATCAAGAACAACCTGGCAAGGCATATGTGTGTTTACTGCAGGAGGTCTAAATGCAGGAGGATATCTGGACTGTTCTTGAACAAAGGATGGTTGTTGCAGGTCTGGTTGGTAGAATTCTCTCTGGAATGAATTTCTTCCTCTTCCTCGACCTTTGTTTCTCCATGTCTGGTTCATCATGACTGTTGGCTCTTCATAGGAAGAGTCTTCTAGCTGTTGTTCTGCTTCAAGAAGAGTATCAGCAAGATCTTCTAAGGCATCTGCATCTTCATCTTCATATTCATATTCTTCTATAACAGGGTCATAAATATTATCTTGAAGATAGAGATCTTCTTCTTCATCAATAGATGACAATTTTCCATCATCCTCCTCATATCCGTTCCCTGATCATTCTGAGTTCCAGGAACAAATCCAAGAGTTGTATACAGACGAACCTAAACCAGAAATACCTAAAAGTTAAAACGATGGCTGATCCTAGTAAAGTCAAGCTAGTCATGTCTGTCTTGCCAGATCCAAAACCCCAGCTTGAACTTTCTTATTTAGTTCATCTACTTACTGGAAAGTTTTCCCAATACATTACTATTACTATCAATGGGAAACAATATGATGCCCAGGTTGATACAGGTGCATCATTATCATTTTGCAAAGAACCTATACTGAGAAATTGGGAACAGTTAACTCAAAAAACTGCATACACTGCTTGTGATGTACAAGGAAATAAATTTATATGTGATAAATATAGCCATCAACAATCATTGCAAGTTGAAGGCGAGCAGTTTAAATGTGATTTCTTTGCAATGAAACAAATGCCAGTAGATGTCTTGTTAAGAGGCAATTTCATTGACAAATATACTCCATATGGATGCACGAAAAAGAGTATCATGTTCACCCTCAATGGAGAAAAAATTTGCAAAGATTGAGTATGCTCTATCTCTGCGCTTAGTGCGATCTGAGCTATCTGAAATATCTTGCATATTAGCTAGTTCTATGCAAGTTTCTTGTAATCTTTTCCCATAGTAATATCAGAAGCCGTAACCATTCGGTCGCCAACCTCCGTCGTTGTTCTGTTAAACTTAATTGGTATCAGAGCCTCTGACGATTCTTGAGGAAAGTAATCTGCTGTCTATCTAATTTCTAGTAAAGAATTGGAGAAGTTATCTAAGAAACGAAGAGTAATCTCTGTAGGGTTCCACTTCGGTGTTGGGATTTGAGATTGTTATACCCGTTTATGTCTTTGGTTGGTTAAGAGTTCTATGTTCTCTCCTATAAAACCCCTGTAAGTTCTCTTAGATATACCAAGCTTCTCTTTCTTAAAAGAAATGGCAGAATTTCAAGGATTTTCTCATCCTCATAATGGAGTCTAAAGGGTCAATGAGGCATTTGTTGAAGGAATATTTGAGCTTCCTGCTGTAAATCCGACGGAAGGCGATTTGATAGCTGATGGAGTTCCTGATATTGACATATCTGAAGATATTATTGAAAGGCAAGTAATTATAGACCCCCTCTTCTTACTACTGATTCTGTATACAAGAAGAGTGTTTTGAAGCCCAATTTGTTAAAAAATATCATATTCAAGTCTACTTTTAAGCCTTTTGTCATTCCTAGAATGAAAAATGTTAACTCTTGAATATGATCCTCTGCAAGCTTTTCAAACAAAAATGTTGTCTCTTCTTCCTGCTGAAGAGACTAATTATACTAGAAGTCATGAGGATGTTAGCTTTGTACACGTTGGTGCTATTAGGGTTCTTATTGGGTCTTGTGTTCCTGATAATATTAAACCTGTTTCATATCTTACTTTGTGTGATCGTCGTCAAGTAGACTATTCTCATCCCTGCCAATTGTCTAGTCTGTCTAGACTTACCAAAAATTCTATTTGTTTCACCTATTATCCTAATCTTACTGTTGCTGCAAGAGATAAGGGATGTCAGGAAGTCAAAAAGGGTTCTTTGAATTGTTGGGGAGTAGTCAATTCTCTGTAGGGTCTAAATATGTTTGGGAAATTTAAATATGCTTCAGTCCAAGTCCAAGTATTGTATTCTATGACGAATACAAATAATCCTGATATACTAGAAAACCTGCCATATGCTAAAACCCTTCATGGAGAAGTTCAGCTCCAGAAAGGACATATCAATGCTATAGAAATCCCTGCAGGTTGGAAACTTGACTGAATGCAACATGTCGCACCCAAGTTGCTTGAAGCTACTCGCCCTGTTCATGAAATACAACAAAATCAGATTAATATCATTCCTAGAAGTCTTTCCTCTAGGAGATATAATAACCCTTTTGAAGAATCTTTTGCTACACCCAGGTCTTCTTTTAGTAGTTCCTCTAAAAAGAAAGCTCAACTTTATGTTGAAGTACAAGATGACCCCTTGAATACTGGTCCAGAACCATTGCAACATGACTCTAGACGTCATAGGCAAAAGGAGAAGGGAAAAGCTATAAAAATTGATCATCCTTTCTGTAATATGGCCCATACATTACCAAGAGCAGAAACTCTAGAATGGTATAAGGAACAAGAAGTTACATATTATACCAAGGGAACATGGCCTCCACTGAAGGGAAATTACAAATCTTCTGATGGACAGATAAGTATGTTTCAGTATGCTTTTCAACCTAGAACTTCTGAAGAAAAAGAACCTTCCCTAGAATTTAAACAAAGAAATTACATCACAAGGTTCCGTGCTCATCTGCAACAAAATGTTGATGATTATTGTCAGGATATCTTAGCTTTAAAAGAATCTGTTGCCACTATTCATCATAATGTCCATAGGATTGGCAATGTTGTAATGGAAAACAATGCTAAGATAAAAGATTCTAAGACTTCTTTGAAACAACTGCATACAAAGTCAGATCAGGTGTTGACTCACTTACATAAAAATGATAGTGGTTTGTCTACACTGACTCACCTTGTACAGCCTTTAGGGAATCAGATAGATGCTGTAAATACTACTATTAGCTCTAGGTGTGACCATATTGATGATTCTTTACATGATTTGGCCCAGTCTTTAGATTGGTTAGTAAACCATGAACAAAAACCAGTCTCGCATGCCATTGTAGTTCCACAACCTCTTCAGTCCAAAGAAAAGAGAGCCAAGGAAACCTCAGATTTAGTCCTAATGATGCAAACAACATGTCCAGTCACTCCATGGTATTTAGATATTGATCAGTTAGAAGATCCTTATCATCTGATCAATAAATGGATAAATACTTTTATTATCATAGCATCCTCTTGTCAGGCACCCCGCAAGAAAATATAGCAAAAATGGTTGTCACCTATTTTTGGGCTATTTTCGCTGATTGGTGGAATGGCATCTCTGATCATGAAAAGGAAGCCAGAGTATTCAGAAATATTGTCATTACCACTGACACTGCTACTGGTCAGCAACACCAACAACAACTTTCTGCTATGAACTGTTTATTAGAATGGTTGACTAATGAATTTTGTCCTGAATCTGTATGTAGAAAAGAAAGACTTATGAAAGATATCTTATCTATGAAATGTTGTGATCTCAAGGATTTCAAGAACTACTCTATACATTTCAGGCAATTGATCTATCAATTGAAAGATCCTAAAAAGATTGAATTTGCCAAAAGCAAATATCTTGAAGGATTACCCTATAATATTGTTGATCGTGTCATAAGATATCTTGAGATTCGTGAAATCTCTTTAGAAAGCTCTCCTATTACTGATCTTATTCAGTATGCCCAAGATCAGATTCTCTAGTTTATTGAAGAATGTAAATATCAACAAAAATTTACCAAGCATGAAGCTCAACGCATTGCTCCCTCTTTCATTGAGACTTATGGCTGTAATCCTTTCACTAAATCTCAGCGCAAAGCCCCAAAAGAAATACAAAAAGCATCAGTTGAATTTCCACAAGCGCTCTTTTCCTACGAAGCATTCTTATGCTCCTAAGCATAAGTTTATGCGCAAGCGATCTTAGCCACGTCCTCAAAGCAATTAAATTATCTGCTATATTTGCAATAAGCCTGGTCATAAAGTTCCTGACTGTCACTACAAAAACAAAGCTGTCAAGGTTGTTTATGCTTACCCTACCGCTGCCGCGTGGTGGGATGTTATTGATGAAGAAGATCTCTATCTTCAAGATAATATTTATGAACCTGTTATAGAAGAATATGAATATGAAGATGAAGATGCAGATGCCTTAGAAGATCTTGCTAATACTCTTCTTGAAGCAAAACAACAACTAGAAGACTCTTCCTATGAAGAGCCAACAGTCATGATGAACCAAACATGGAGAAACAAAGGTCGAGGAAGAGGAAGAAATTCATTCCAGAGAGAATTCTACCAGCCAGACCTGCAACAACCATCCTTTGTTCAAGAACAATCCAGGCATCCTCCTACGTTTAGACCTCCTACAGTAAACACACATATGCCTTGCCAGGTTGTTCCTGATCAGGTACAAGTCTTTTCTACTGATTTTCCTATCATCATTGCTGAAAGGAAAGATAGGAAATATAGTAGGAAACAACCTAAAGTGGACTCTGTTACGAAAGCTTTGGCTGATTTTTCTTTTCAACAACACAATATTTATCCTACACAAGTTTGTCAGCCATGTTCCACCCCTGTTTACCCATTAGATGACGATTTTCCATCATCCTCCTCATATCCGTTCCCAAATCATTCTGAGTTCCAGGAACAAATCCAAGAGTTGTATACAGACGAACCTAAACCAGAATTGCCTAAAACGATGGCTGATCCTAGTAAAGTCAAGCTAGTCATGTCTGTCGCCAGATCCAAAACCCCAACTTGAACCTTCTTATTTAGTTCATCTACTTACTGGAAAGTTTTCCCAATACATTACTGTTACTATCAATGGAAAACAATATGATGCCCAAGTTGATACAGGTGCATCATTATCATTTTGCAAAGAACCTATACTGAGAAATTGGCAACAGTTAACTCAAAAAACCGCATATACTGCTTGTGATGTACAAGGAAATAGATTTATATGTGATAAATATAGCCATCAACAATCATTGCAAGTTGAAGGCAAACAGTTTAAATGCGATTTCTTTGCAATGAAACAAATGCCAGTAGATGTCTTGTTAAGAGGCAATTTCATTGACAGATATACTCCATATGGATGACGAAAAAGAGTATCATGTTCACCCTCAATGGAGAAAAGAAATATTCTCACTAAAGGACTCAATAATCATTATTCTGAAAATGCTATATCTGTTGCCGAAACATTAGAGCATACTGGATGTATATCTACTCCTGATCTTTATGAGGAAGGATACGGTCAATTTGAAATTCTCCGCATAAATTCTGACCATATGTACCATCTACTGCTCAACCTGGTCAGGTAACCATTTTTCACCTGGTCTATAACTTGTTCCACTCCTATTACCAAGTAGCTTGAAGACTTCTTCAAATTTGCAGGTCCTTCTGTTGTCAATCTTGATGAGCCAATAAGCCAAGAACTAGTTACTTGCATAGCAATCAATATGTGATTAAGATGGGCATCATATTTTTCTCCTACTATGCATTTTGATAATGATCACCAAGATTGGAATATCAGACCAAGATTTCAAATTCATGCCCCATGGAGACCAGTTGGATGGCGTGAAGTGTACAAATAGAATATTGCTAGCATTTTTCTTCATTAGGCGCCCAAACCTTGAATGAACCTCCATAAGGTGATGTGTACAATGAGACCTCAAGCTTATGAATGAAAGCATTATATTGCTTATCCATAAATCAAAGTGGCATCTCCATGAAACAATATTATCTCTTGGTTAGATGATGACAAGTCTCCACACTCCCACTCAATCCAACAAGATACAAATCTCCATCCTTGCAACTCTTCCAAGTGGTTCGCTCCCAAGGTGGAATTATGATAGTAAATGAAAGAGTCGTATCATCGACATTAGGAGAATACCTTCAAACTTCAATGTGCCCTCCAAATCCTCCTGAGTGTGTAGACAAGTCCTCCTGTCCTCCGATAGTGATCACTTTGAAAATGGTGACATTACAAACCCATTATATGTAGGAATTGTAATCTTTTTAGATGTCTTTGTAGGGCTGATCCTGCTGATTTCTCCTTCCTCTCCTTTATCCATTCTTCATCCTTAGATCACAAAACTCTCAAAAAGTCAACTTGTTATGTATTTCCTTATTTAGATCATTGTATTCATCATGACATGTTGTAAAGTCATCTCTTATTTGATGATGGGGCTCTTCCTCTTTTGGATGTTCCTCTTCTCTTAGTAAAAATTTTGCTCTAAATGTCTCTGAAGGGTGGTTGACTGAAGTATGATTGTTAGCTAAAGAGCTTCCTCCTTAGTTAACCGAATTCTGATTCATATTGTGCAAGGCTTGTACTAGCTCTGCCATGGACTCTCTAATTGACCTTTGGATTGTTCTTGCCAATTCTCTTTGACCTTAATTGATGATTTCATGCAAAGAATTCATTTCATTTGTAGGTATTCTTTTTTCACTGTCCCCATGACTTCCTAGTCTGATTCTGGTGACTGAAACTTCCTTGTTTCTCTTTGGTAATGCCTCAGTTCTCTTTCAATGGTGTGCATGTGTTATAAAATAAAAATCTGGATCAAAGTATTAATTTTTCACTCTACAAGCTGGCAAGATCACAACTCTGATCCCACTATAATGTTCCTTTTAATAATTTCATAAACTCTGTAAATTTTGGTGTTTCCTTTTATGCAATACTTGAACAAATAAAACAATTTTGAACAACAATAATAAAATACCAAATATGGAGCAGCTGTAATAAATACCAATTTTAATTATTGGAGCCTTTTTAACACAGTAAAAGACAATATCACTGCAGTAATTCTAGAAACTAGCAAAATGCCAATGTAAAGTGTAACAAAAACCACACACGTTGCTCAACAGAAACCCAAAGATAACAACGATTCACTTACAAGGTTGCAATTAGAAATTGTACAGCTGATGGAGGAAGGATGTTACAGCAGCTACAGGACAATCCTACGAATCCTGAATGTTGTGAGTGGGATGCAAGTGGTACAACTCCCACAAGCTAGTACGAAAGGATTTAAGGGATGTACGATGACCTTATCAACTGATACTACCAGGATTAGCAACGATTACATTTATTGCTCAACAACAAATGTCATGAGATATTAAGATATTAAACACTAAACTCCACCCCAAATTTGGAATTTGATCTGCAATCTTTAACACAACTGAAATCTTTAAAACCAAACTGGATTGAACTTCAATCCTTTAGAACAAATGCAATCTCTTGATGATGAATAAGAGGGTTTCATCCTTCAGTCCCAAGTAGAAACCAAGTGGGCTTTCGTCCTCCAATCCCAAGTAGAAACCAACTAGATTTTCGTCCTCCAATCCAAAGTACAAACCAAGTGGGCTTTCGTCCTCCAATCCTAAGTAGAAACCAACTTCCCACACACCAAAGCGTTTTCATCCTCAGGTGAGAACTTGAACACAAGTACCCAAGCTCTAAGAAAAGGGTTTGATGACAGTAATAATGGATACCTTCTTCTATGTAGTTCTCCTCCTTTTATAATCACATTTTAATTTGAATTTCCTTTTCCCTCCAAAAACTAATATTACATAAGGCTTTATAATGTCCCCATTTAGATGGCCACTTTATTAAAAATAATAATATTAAAGTTGTCATTTTTACAATGCATTAAAATAAAATTATTGGGCCGAACTTAAAATACTATTATTAAATTATTTCCCTAACTTTATCCCTTAGCATATCAAAAATAAGACATAGGCTTTGGGTATCCCAATTATTTTTAATTCTTAAAAGGGGACATGAAAAGAATTGAGCATTCACTGTGCATGCCAACTGTGGGAGCTATATAAGCAATCTACGCCTGCAACAAGGTGGTTACCAACAAGTTTTCACACTTCTTTTTCCTTAGACGATTGCAACCTCCTCCATGTTGTTTGTGAGTGATTGGGCATCCGAAGGAGTAGTTTCAATTGTGTTTGTCTGCTCATGCAAACTGTTGTTGAAGAACAAGACTTCCCAAGCTCATTCTAACCTCCTCCCTCTTTTTGCATTTTTTTCACATCAGTTAGAATAGAATTAGCTTAGCAATTTAATCTTGGATTTCAACATATATTTTGTATAAATTAATGAATCAACGTGAGTTGTAAACCTAAAACTGTATTACATAGCAATTAATGAATGGAATTTTGTTAAAATACATGTTTTCCTTTACGTGTGAGTGTTTGTTAATAGCTGCAACATATATTCCTTAGGATTGCATATATACACTTGGGCAACCTGTAAACAAGTAACAAGACCAAAATAGCAAGTGATCAGTGATTTTACAATACGATTTCAGTGGAGCCCCTTGAACAGAACAACCAAACCACTCACCTACTAAGTTGTTTAAGCATCTTTTAAACCCACACACGCATATAGAAAACCCTTGAGGTTAACACATTCCACGTAGGGGAATGATTTTTGTTCTAACATGATGGCATGTCAAAGCACACATCAACACATTGCATGACTACTTCTCCTCGATTGTTTCACTCAAATCCATAGAACTTCCACTACAAATTAGACCAATAACTTGACCATTGCTATTCAGCAAATCCACAAAGATGTTTATAAACACTATTGGTCCTTACAAACTTTCAAACATCAAGGATTGAGGCGAGCAAGATTCAATGATCTACAAAGTGCCAGATTGTTCCCGCAAGTTACAAGTTCACTTTTGGGCATCAGATCAAGTCCACACTCACGCAGATCATCTCTACACTTGTGTATCTAATCCCAGACAATGCACAATTAAATATTCGAGTTAGCGATAGGTGATAAAAATTTAGAGCCTTAGAGAATGGATTCATGACAGAGCCTTGTGCATCAAAACCAAAGCTAAGTACCCATGCAATTAATTTATTTAGTTTTGGCATTTATTTTCGAATTTAATTTATATAATCTTCAATCATCAATCCCAAGTTTATTATGTAATGTCCCTTTTTGGCACATTTAATATTTTCCGTGAACTTGGAAGAGTGCGGAAAATATTTTTAATTATTTAATAAAGAGAATATTTAATTAATTAAATTATAAAGTCATCCTAAGTATTTCTAAGGATCTCTTTGTATTTAATTAAATATTGTGCTAAACAAAGAAAAATAATAAAGTAAATTTATAAAGTGTCAAAAGTGGAGTTTATTTTAATAAGGAGGCACTTTATAATTTGAGAGAAGAAATAAAAGAAAATAAAAGTAATTCCTCTCAAAAAGATATAAAAGGAGATTTGGGATTTCTTTGTGGCAGTCTTGGTATTTGCATTGTTTTGAAACCCCAATTGTGGAGGTTGAACAGGTTTGTTCAACAATAGCCTTGGACGAAAACCCGAAGGCGAAGATTGGTTTCGGTGGTGAACAATCCTCTCTAGCCAATACAATGTGGTTCATTTAGGATCACAATTTGTACAGCTTGTTGCAGCCTCGAAGGATTTGTGCTGAAGCATATATCATTTTCACAACTTTTGGAAGCATATTTGCTTCCAAGAAGGGTTTATTTGCCAAATTTATGTGATTTGCAAGCAAAAATAAAAATTTTGAAGTTTTGATTAAAGCTTGTATTGAAGATTTTAGTGAGATTTTTGGAGAAGATCTTAAATAGGTCTCAAACCCTATTTCCAGCACTTAGCAGGGAAGGTTTTTATTTATGGCAGCGCCAATCCTTAGGGGGTATTTTAATTGAGAAAGGGAGACACAACTCTTGTTAGTGAGCCGCAGCCAATACAAGACAGCCACAACTTTTTAGAGTGAGACAACACCTTTGAAAGAGTCTCATTAATGTTTTGCAAGGGAAGAAGGCAAAGTAAGACTTGGAAAGAGTATCACTGCCTTATTTGCAGCCTTGACTTGTTGTTAGAGGAATTCCTACTGCTCCAAATCTCATTTAAGACTTGCAGCCTTATAGAATATTTTGAGGCATTCACAGCACAAGCACATTTCTATAATGTCCTTGGAGACTTACTCCGAGGGTTAGAAACAAACATTCTATATTTTGTAATTCTGATTTTAATACAGTGGTGTGTACTGTCCATTTCCTCTAATATTCGACTATATTGAATGAATGCAAATTGTTTGACAAAATGACTATGCTTTATCTTTGAATATTGTAATACAATGTTGAATGATTTATGAGTCAAACTGCGTGACTAGTTGTTCTATAACAAAACACTCAAAAAATATTGTTCGTTAAGCAAAATGCAAAGTGTTTGATGAAATACCAACATAGCAAAAATCAGAAAACTTGTGAGTTAAAATATGGGTAAGAGATTTTATAGTGCTATCAGGGCTGGTTTTCCTGCCAGCTTGTGGGAAACTTATCCGTTTGATGCAAAATATTAATTCATATGCAGCCTGGTGAAGGATCTAACAAGTACTATTTGAGAAGGCGGCAATTTAATCAACCAGTAAATCTAGAAGGAGTTCCTCTTGCAGGTTTATAAACTGAAGAACCTCCCTTTTCAAATTTGCATATTGAAGAAGAAAACATCATGGGTAATAGAGATCTTCAAGATCCTAGTACTAGACAGATCCTTAATACCCTTGCAATTGATTGAGCTAATAACTCAAATGATGCAAAGCAATAATACAAATCAGAATAATAATAGAGGTAACCTGCAAAACGGAGGTAATAATGGGAGTAATGGAGAACATAGCAATGCTACAAACAATGCAAACAATCCCAACAATCCCATTAAAAGCACTAGAACCAGTCAAGCATCTACAGTTAGGCCTCTAATGCCTAATCTCTTGGATCAGCACACAAATCAAGGTGGTGGACAGCAGGTTGTCGAGAAGAGCTTTACAGATTATATGCATGAGTGGCAGTCACTTGGTGATGAATTTCAGGCTGCGATGTCTCTACAGAATCAAGAGTTGCATCGAAAGTTGGGTAAGGTATCCCTTCCTTCTTTTTGATGGTTCTAATAAATGCACTACATGTGCATGGGTACATGTTGGAAAATGAAGCCATCAAATTCAATACCTTGTATTTGGAGGGTGACGCACATGAAGGATAGTATCATGGAATGGTTACACAAGGTCATAGCCTTATTACTTCATATGCAGATTTTACGTTTGACAAGAAAGATCTTGAATATCATTTTAAAGAGTTGGCCCAACTGAGACAGAAGGATACAATTGATGCTACATATTTGATTTCTAGAAGCTTTCAGTGATGTTACCGGAGGTGTTAGAAAATAGGTTGACTTATCTTTTCATTAAGGGATTGGAGGAGCCACTCCGAGGATGGGTGAAAGCATTAGACCCATCCTCTTTGGAGGATGCGCTAAGGAGAGCATGCGACATTGAATTATCTACTCCAAAAGCGAAACCTAAATTGGAGGATTTTCAGCCCAAGCAACAAAAGAAAATATTTCGAAAGGAAGAGTTCCAAGTGCAGCCTCAAAAGAACTTGTCACATAAAACAAGTCAAGAACTCAAGGATGAGTTGAGAGAGAAGAAATTGCATTTTTCTTGCAAGGAGAGCCATGGGAGCTAGGACACCATCGCCTAGGAAGAGGCAAGGTCCACTACATTGAGGTCACTTCGAATAATGAGCAAGAGAATGAGGCCAAGGATCCTGCATGTTCAAGAATGGAACAAGCTCAACTTGATGAAGATGATAACAGAAAATAAGGTACACTTGCCTCTCTTTCTGTAGCTCTAAGGTATAATCCAGTCCTATCTCAAGATATATTATTTAAGCGTAGAGTCATAGCACTACTTGATAGTGGAGCTACACATAACTACATTGATGAAGGATTGTTATTCAAGAGGGGAATGCATACTAAGGAGTTTGAAGGATTTATTGTTGTTGTAGCTGATGGCTTTATCATTCCTAAGAAGAAAATCAGCAAACTCAACATTCTCATTGATGAGTACACACTTTGTGATGATTTCTATGTCATTGGTTTGAATGGGAATGATGTTGTTTTGGGACTGGAATTGTTACACTCACTTGGTAAGATTTTTCGAAACTTCCAAACAATGGAGTTGAGTTTCTGTCATTAAGGGAAAGAAGTAACATTGAAAGGACTTCATTACAAGCTGCCACACCAAGTTACAGCTAAAAGAATGGAAGTTTTAAGTAAGCAAACTCTTCATTTTCCAAATGTGAGTGATGATTCTAGTGATTCATCTTTGTACAGCATGTTTTCACATAATTATTGTCATGATTCAGAGGCTCTAGCAATGCAAACAAAGAGTATCTATGTACACTTGTCAGTTTTCATCAGAGTAACGCAGCAAAGCATGGTGGAACATTACAGAATTTTGGAAAACTTGTTGAATACTTGAGGATTGTTTTTTTTTTTAGCAAGAAGATTACAGTGGATCTCCTTTGCAAGTGGGTTGCAGTGTACCTCATCAAACAAAACGCCACACAAATATCCTAGATTGATTTGGGATACTAGAATTCTATTGCAATGTTGGTTTATGATGCAGGGTGTTCACCAATGTTGGAGTTTCCATTGCTTAAGGACAAGCAATCATTGAGCAAGCGGGACTTGTAATGTCCCTTTTTGGCCCATTTAAGGAAGAATATGCGGAAAATGATTTAATTATTTAATAAAAGGAATACTTAATTAATTAAATTATAAAATCATCCTAAGGATTTCTTTATATTTAATTAATTATTGTGTTGAAGAAAGGAAAATAATAAAGTAACTTTATAAAGTGTCAAAAGTGGAGTTTATTTTAATAAGGAGACACTTTATAATTTGAGAGGAGAAATAAAAATAAATAAAAGTAATTCCTCTCGAAAAGATATAAAAGGAGATTTGGGATTTCATTTGAGGCATTCTTGGTATTTGCATTGTTTTGAAACCCCTGTTGTGGAGGTTGAACAAGTTTGTTCAACAACAACCTCGGACGAAAAACTGAAGGTGAAGATTGGTTTCTATGGTGAAAGATCCTTCCTAGCCAATACGGTGTGGTTCATTCAAGATCACAGTTTGTACAGATTGTTGTAGGTTCAAAAGATTTGTGATGAAGGATATATCATTTTCACATGTTTTGGATATTTGCTTCAAGGAAGGTTTATTTGCCAAATTTATGTAATTTGCAAGCAAATATAAACTTTAAAGTTTTGATTAAAGTTTGTATTGAATATTTTATTGAAATTTCTAGAGAAGATCTTAAATAGGGTTTAAACCCTATTTCCATGGCTTAGAAAGAAGGTTTTTATTTATGGCAGCGCCAATACTTAGGGGATATTTTAATTGACAAAGGGAGACGCATCTCTTGTTAGTGAGCCGCGGTCAATACAAGACAGTTGCAACTTTCTAGAGTGAGACGACACCAATCTTTTGCAAGGGAAGAATGTAATGTCCCTTTTTTGGCGCTTAGACCTTTTGTGCAAATTATGCTTGTTCCTAGTCTTCCAAATGTTATTCATCATGTTTGGGAGAACTCCAACGTCCTTCGAGTGGTCGTGGCTCCATCTTGCAAAGTAATTGTTCATGGTTTTGAGTTCGGCTAGTCATTTGGAGTTTATAGATGCTTTCGGAATTCAGTTTCGACCTCGATTGCTCTCCAACGTTCTTGGAGAAAGATGTTATATTTAGATAGTCACCCAACGGCCTTCAATTTTCGTCCCAAGTCTTTTATTACACTTTGGTATGGTCAAAGTTGTTCGATCAGTACATTTCTATGTTTTCCATAGCTTGGGACTATTATCTAGCAATTTAATTAATATTTCACTAAGGTTCCCTAAGGTTTGGAATTGTTAGAAGGTTAATCTGTACTTGGTAAAGGATATTTAACTTTACTTTAGTAAAGGTATTTAACTTTACTTTAGTAAAGGTTACATTTATCATTTTCATCTAATTAAATACTTGTATTTTGTTTTATGAGTATCCTCACACCTGTGAGGATGACTCATGTTCATATTCCTCTTGGAGGAATATTTAAATTTTAGTATTCTTCATATGAGGATTGACACTTTGCACACACACATTATGAAATGTGGCATGCATAGAATATGGGACTTACATGCAACTCCTTTTTCTCACCTCTATTTATGAGGTGCTTCTTTCTCTTATTTCTTCAATCCTCACGCCAATTCTTGAGGAGCTCTCTCTCTGCAATGTAATTCTTAGGCTTATGCCTTTTTCATAATAATGGGGTTTTTTTTTTTTGCTTTTTCCCCCTTACAAATTCTTGGTCTCCATTGTTGATGGAGCATGCTTTTGGTTTGTTCTTATTGGATGGTAACATTTACTTCAAACAATGCTCCTTACTTACTTAGTACATTCCTTATTCTTTTATTTTTCTTTACATGGTATCAAAGCTTCGTTTTACTAATCTGAGTTGTGATTGAAATTGTTGAAGGTTGTCATCTCTTCTTGGAGCATTTCACCTTCGGAGACTTTTTTTCTGTGCAGATTTGAGAGCAGAGAATTTTTTTTGTGTGCAGGATCAAAGGTTTTTAACCCTTTCACTTTCATTTCTAACCCTATTGTTTGCAAATTTTTTATTATTTATGTTTTTTGTGCAGCAAGGGTTGCAAAAAGAAACTAGAAGAGCTTTATGTAATATCCCAAATGTGGATATTTTCTCCTATTTTGGATTTACGGGCTTTCCAAATGAAACTTGTTTGGAATTCCTGATTTTTCCTACTTGGAATTCTGCCCTAGATTTATGCTCTTTAGTTTTCTGCTGAAACCATAAATTCTGATCCAATTTTCTGCTCTTAAACAATTAATCTCAACGAGCATGAAACACATCCAAACATGACTAAAATTGATGGCAAATGATACTACACATTGATACTCATCATAAACATGAAGTACACCAGGAATTACACGATGTAGGGCAATCAAATGAACAAAACAAATCCAATTTTGTAAACTGAAACCTTGCTGCTACAAAATCGGAATGCAAGTTACATCCAAATATCTAGGGCAAACATGCCCAACACAAAATCAGATCTTTGCTGTTACAAGTCAGACCTTTGAAAAAAGGTTAATACATACCAATTCACAATAAATGAAATGTTCCAAAGCAAGCCCTAGCTGGGCAAATTACACCAACTCAGTTATGATGACAAACAAAGGCAAATGATGATGTTTGAAGCTTCGAAATACACCAAGTCTGCTGCTCCAAGATGCTTCAGGTCTGCTGCTCCCAAAAGGTGATGACAAATGACACCAAGGGACCACAACAACCTTCCAAAGTCTCTCCAAGTGATGGCGCTTCACAATAGAGCAAAACCCTAACACCAATGTTGACTCGTTGCACCAAAAATCACTTCTTCACTAGGGCGAACAGGTCTGATCTGCTGCTATAAATCATAAATATCATCAAACCCTAACTAGCAATCACCTCCAAAAACCTTGAACATGATCCCTCCAAAGTGGCGCTCAACCCTAGGTTAGAAAACCTAGTCATGTAGAATCAAAACTCGCCAAGGAATAATGTCTCCAAGTCTGATCTGTAGCATCAAAACTCGCAAAGAAATAATGTCTCCAAGTCTGATCTGCACATTAGAAGTCTGCTCTAATGATATTAGAATGCTGCTCCAAAGTTTATTAGAATTCCGGTCCAAATGATATTCAATTTCTGCTCCAAAGATAATGAAAGTGTTGTTAAAACTTCGTAATCCTCCAATGAAGTGCAAGTAGACCTCTGTTATGAAGTCTTCCCAAGATGAACTAAGTTTTTGTCTAATTCACCATGTATTCACAAGGGTTTTCATCCTTGGAATATGCTGCTCCAAAGTGCAGTCCCAAAAAGACTAAAATAACAAGTCAAATGATGATGTGAAATGCCTCGCAAAACCTTACATTTATACATATCTTTTCACCTTTTACTTCTGCTGGCCGACCTAGACAAAAATACCAATATGTTTTCATTTTCTTCTCACAAGGGCGACCCTCCTTACGTCATTCTTGGCGCTCACAAATGTTATCTTCATGGTACATCGCTGCTCCCATGAGAACGGCCTACATACAACTTATTTGGATCTGCATTAAACTTAACAATGGTTTTAAACAACAATGCTACTAAGAAATATTATTATTATCTCAGATAAGCTATAACATCCAGAAAGGCAACTCTAATTATGATGACCGATCAACATCCAGCATGAACATGGTGTTGTACGGACATCCTTGGTGAGTCAAACATCACACATTTGCATAGTTACAACAAGATCTCCCTCTAAAACACCCAACGATGCAGTCTATTATTCGAGACGTCTTCCTTCAAGGCTTCACACATTAGAAAGATGAGGTGAATCTGCCCAAGAACCACCATGTCCTCCACAGGGCCATACGGCCAGCAATGAATTGAAGTAACCTCAGCAAACACTAACTCTGCAGCGACACATATCAAAATGTTTGGAGTAAAGGTGTTTAGCATATAGAATAATATTCCCCACAACATCTAGAGCAATCTCATTGAAGACAATCCAAAATGCAAGACTTTTCATGCACAGGTACAGCCTGGAGAGGTACAACCTGCCCCTAAACAATGCCAAAACTCCTTCACAAAAATCAATAGATCATTCTAATCAACAAACAAATGGAATATTATTAACCCCAATCCAAAAATCCTCAAAGAAACAACATAAACTATTTATAGCTCTGTGTGATTTCTGATTGAAAACACCATTACCAACTAGGGTGGATCTTTCACCACTGAAACTGATCATCTCCAAGAGGGTTTTTGTCCTCAGGAAGGAAAAAGAAAGAACACACAGGTTCAATCCAACAGCATAACTATATCAACCAAAGCATAACCCTTCAATTGAGCTCTCATTCCCCTTTTAGAACATTTTGAGAGGAATATATTATTATTTTCCTTTTTAACTCTTCATATTTCTCCTCTCCAAGAGACCTTTTTGAAAAAATAAAAATATATCATGTGTGAGGTCCCCTTTTTAAGTGTATCATTTAGAACACTTAAAAACCTTTCCAATGAGCTATAACACTTAGGTATTTATTAATTATTTTCATTCCTAGGAGCTTAAGTGAAAATAATAATTAAAATAGCTCATTAAATAACACCTTTTTACAGAAAATCCCAAATCTCACCCAACTACCAAATAAATTGAACCATTATGCTCTGTAAGGTTTGGGATGTGCAACGATGCCTTCCGGGTGACTTTCCAAAAATAGACAACTCCAAAAATCTTGGAGAGCAACCCTAGAGCCCGATCCAACTTCTGAAAACATCACTGTCACCCTGAACATCCACTGAGCTCAATGCCATAGAGAATTAAACCATTCCTAGAAAGAAAACCACTTAGTTGTTTTGTGGACTGAACCACTACCACTCCAGGAACATTGGAGTTCTCCCAAACATGTTGGATAGCCTCCGAGAGACTAGGCACAAGCATAATGTGCACAAAAACCTATGTGCCAAAAAAAGGGACATTACAGGGAGGCTATTGATTTGATATTGTTATGCTGTTGGATTGAACCTGCGAGTTCTTCAATGATCTCTTGAGGACAAAAACCCTCTTGTAGAATTTCTTCTTGGGGACGAAAACTCTCTTGGAGATTTGGTGTGATTTCATAAAGGGATCACCACATGAGTTGAATGCATGTGTCTTTTGACTATGTAGTGTTTTGATATGAGTTTATGCAAATTGACACAGATGTTGCCAAAGTTTGAGAAAGATTGCAAGCCAATATCCAATGTAATTTTGTGATGAAAGGGTTTCAAACTTTATATAATGGAAATGCCTCTATTATGATTTATATTGAATGACTGGATTTTATGAGTTGGTAGACATCTTAGCAACGAATCAAATCATTGTCTAATGTCCCCATTTTTGGAATGGTCACCATGGGAGTTGGTTTACACTTTCCGAGATGTTTGGATGATGCACTTTGGGCATATTTTGGCATGGACATGTTCCTTTCTATGGGAACAAATCATATTGAGGTATTCTCCTAATGATGGTATGACTCTTCTTAGTATGACTCTTCTTATTTACAATCACAATTCCACCTTGGAGAGGTCACAAATATGGAAGACTTGTCATATTCCTACATTGATGTTGAGAATGGGCCTTATGCAAGTATGCGCCAAGATTAAGGAGATTATCCTTGCACTTTAAAGGAGAAATAAATAATAATTAATACCTTACATTGGCGCTTGAGGGATAAAAATAAACAAAATTATATCTTTTATTCGGGCGCCATGATGCACTAAGGTGGGTCAGCCCACCTAGAAGAGACAAAACATAAAAACAAAAGATTATTCTCCCTAGGTCGGCCTAGAGGGAGTTTGAGCATAGAACATGTATAAATATAAGGTGGAGTTGGCATTTGCAAATCATCAATTCATCACTCATTCATTCATTGGAGTTTATCTCTAGCATAGGGATCTTGGTATGAAAACCTCAAACATCCTAGGAGGAGTTGGACGAAACCCTAGCTCATCCATTTAGAGGATACTGTGACAGGGATCTACTTGTACATCATTGGAAATGGAAATGGATCCTTTTATAGTCCACGATGTCAGGCGGCCTGTTTTTGGCTTTACAGGTGGCTTATAACATATGGGACTACCTCATACTCCAGAATGCAGGAGGCACCTGACTGTGCTTCAAATATGTGGCATAGATACCCTACCCCCTGTAGGATTTGAACTTGTGACCTCTCTTTCAAGAGGGCAACTTTTTCACCAACAGGGCAACTCAGGCTGTATTGGAGAAGACAAGCAGATTGCAAATCAGATTCTAAAGATCATCTTTGGAGGCATTCTTGGCATGGATAGTTCATCATTTGCAAGGAGAATTGTCCTAACTCAGAGCGCCACCTCTTAGAGGGAGATTTCATGCACATTTGGGAGTTGTGTTGCTGGTTACGGTTTGGGAAGGGCAGATTTTGTAACAGCAGCAGGGCAGACCTGTTTTGTCATAATTGGAGGTGATTTCATTGGTAGTTCAATGCGCTTTTGCCTAGGGATTGACCCTATCTCTTGAGCGCCACCTTGGAGGATTGTTTGAGGTGATTTGTGACATCCTTGGCATCATCTATCATCATCATTTGGAGCAGCATTCTTGGAGCAGATTGGAAGACAGACCTAGGTCATTGTCATCAGCAATTGCCTTTGTTTTGACCAAGCTGGTAAAATTCGTCCAGCTAGAGCTTGTATTGGGATACATCATTCAATGTATTTGTTGTATGTATTAATCCAATTGGAGGTCTGATTTATAACAGCAGAAGTCTGCCCTAAATATTTAATATATATTGCATTTTTCCAGTTCAGAAAATCAGATTGGTTTGTGCATTCACATTGTGTAATTTATGGTGAAATTCATGTCTTTGATGAATATCAATATGTAGTACCATTTGCTATCAATTCTAGCCATGATTGGATATGTTTCATGCTTGCTGGGAATTTAATGTTTAAGAGCCGAAAAGTGGATCAGACTTAGGGTTTCAGCAGAAAACTAAAGAACAGAAACCTAGGGCAGAATTCAAAATAAGAGTCTCCAAGGTTTAGAAGTTGGGAAAGCCCGAAAATCAAAACTAGGGCAAAATATCCCCATTTGGAATATTACACATTGTTAGTGAACTTTTTAAGGAGCCAATTCAAGATTGAAGAGGCACGGCTTTGGAAGCAGCCGCTATGCATTAGGAAGAGTTGAGCCATTCTTGGGAGGAATGTTTGACAGAAAGAGAAATGTAAGAGATTGGAAGTGAGATGCGGTAACTTACTGAAGTCAATTCTGCCCATGCGGAGGCCAGCCGCTCGGTTTGGGACTGATTTCTTGTTAAGAGCACCCTTCAGCAATCTCCATACAGCCATGGCAAGTCGGAATGTCATCCATTTCAAGTATTGTTTACTCCTTAAGAGGGATTAGAGCATCAGCGCTTTCTTGAGGAGTCCAGATCAGATTTAAGAGGAATTTCAATGCTTCATTATCATATTCAAACAATCTACTACCTATTCTACAACTGAGTCATCTTTGGTATGATTTCTTATGATGTTCGAATGATTTCAAGTGTTAATTCTTCATGCAAATATGCCACAGCAGTGATATATCAGATTTATCTTTATGATATGCTACAGTTATAATATTCCGCTTACAATCAGATTTATGAGATCTTTGTAATAGACTCTGATATCTCTTTGTAGGTGTTGTAATCCATGCCTGGAAGTACCGCCAGTGGAATCATCTCTCTTGTTTAAATTGTAAGGTTTCCCATTGAATAAGTGGATGTGCCCGTTTGTTTTAGTTGCCCACTAAAAAAGTGGATGTCCCACTGAATAAGTGGATGTTTACTTGTTTGCATTATAGCCACTGAATAAGTGGATGTTGTGGATGTTTACTTGTTTGCATTATAGCCACTGAATAAGTGGATGTTGTATCTTGCTGCAATAGTGTTTAATTGTCAAATCCAAAGCACCGTATGCTCTCACCTTGCCCACATTGGGAAATGGGTGATCAGAAAGTGTGGAGGAGTTACATGGTTGCATTTCGTTTGCTAGCACTATTTGCTAGTGTTGAAAATCTGGAAAAAATTTGGGCGTAGAACATTACAAAGAAGGTAGCGTAAGAATTGGTAACAGTATCGCTACCTTATTTGCAGCCTTGACTTGTTGTTAGAGGAATTCCTGCTGCTCCAAATCTGATCAAAGCCTTGCAGCCTTACAGAATATTTTGAGCCATTCACAGCACAAGCACATTTCCATAATGTCCTTGGAGACTTACTTTGAAGGTCAGAAACAAACATTCTATATTTTGTAATTCTGATTATAATACAGCAGTGTGTACTGTCCATTTCCTCTAATATTCAGCTATATTGAATGAATGTATACTGTTTGACAAAATGACTATGCTTTATCTTTGAATATTGTTATACAATGTTGAATGATTTATGATCCAAACTGCATGACTGGTTGTTCTATAACAAAACACTCAGAAAATACTGTTTGTTAAGCAAAATGCCAATGTCATGTCCCTAAAAAAATGATTAAGAAAAGAGGTTCAGGCAACTTAAAACAAAATATAATATTGTGAGGGATTAATCACACACCCTAATAAATTTATCTAGGCTAGTTAAATAAATGCATAAATAAAAGCACAAATTAGCCTAGATAAAATGTAAAATCCCTTACCCAGATTTTAACTTAAACTCACAAATTTTCTGATTTTTGCTGTGTTAGCTGTCATGTCCCTATATTAGTTATTTATAATTGAATCGATTATGTATTATTCAATTCAAATCAAACATATGAATGATATTATAAATTGAATATATTTAAATAATATTTATTTAAAACAATTAACAAGTATGTGTTATTTATAAATATAATAATAATATATCTTGTTAATTGTTTTAAATAAATATTATTTAAATATATTCAATTTATAATATCATTCATATGTTTGATTTGAATTGAATAATACATAATCGATTCAATTATAAATAACTAATATAGGGACATGACAGCCAACACAGCAAATATCAGAAAATTTGTGAGTTTAAGTTAAAATCTGGGTAAGGGATTTTACATTTTATCTAGGCTAATTTGTGCTTTTATTTATGCATTTATTTAACTAGCCTAGATAAATTTATTAGGGTGTGTGATTAATCCCTCACAATATTATATGTTGTTTTAAGTTGCCTGAACCTCTTTTCTTAATCATTTTTTTAATTGCCTGAACTACTTGCCACACAATGTTCTCGCCAGAAATGATGGAACTACTTAATAACATAATTGTCTCCAACCCATGCCCTTAGAAACACCTAGTATACTGATGCATTTGTCCTTGTGCATTTTGTCCCCATGAGTTGATTTTCTGCCATCTGCAATAGTATCACCACAAGATAATCCTATGTTGAAAGATTGAGATAATGACACTATGATATTGACCAATGTTGGAAGCACATCAAAAGTCAAAACCAAAATTCAGAGTTCAAAAGGAGAATAAGATAATTATGGCCTGTGCGCTGATGTAAAATAAATATTAAATTTACTCTATGGTGGTCTTTTATCCATAATAGACACAGTTATTCCAAAACATGGTAAAATGAGGGCACTTACACACCCAATTAATACAATGCAGCTACCAATCTGAACGATTATAGGTACACCTTCTGCAAATAGTAGTTGTCTTGAAATTTATAGTAAATTGAAACATAAGATGGAGAAGAATCAATATTTAATCCAAAAGGACAAAATCCTTAGCTAGTACTCAATTGCTGAGTCACATTTCACATAAGCAACCTCTATTCCATTATAAAGTGTATTTTTCTTAAAACACAAAATAGCATTGGCAAATTTGAGCAACTTAATAAAATAGCTAATTAACATTACGTCATAAAATATGTAGTGCCTGGGTAAATATGTAGCACCTCAGTGCATAAATTCCATCTCCTTGGGAACATTTCCTCCCTAAAGCTAGACGAGCACACTATAACTATGCACATAGGTAAGATGTTTAAAGCAAAATGGAAATTAATTTTGCATTGAAGCCTCTATAAATATCCAAAACATCTGAAAAACTAGCTGAAAAGCACAAAATTATGCTTTGTGATGGCCAAACTTCAGCTTTGTGATATCTTATTTATCACCCAGAGCATTTTGCATAAGCAGTCTCTGTTACATCATTAGATGTAACTCTTCTCTAGACAGAACTTAATGTGAGCCCCAATTCAAAACAGCTATTGTGTTACATGATAACATATGTTGTCCAGGTACAAACATTATTTTTCACTTGCAAAGCTTTGCCCATTAAGCACACAAGAAAATAGAGGAAGTGGGCAATAATGAAGATGTATTAATGCCCTTATAAAAACCCAAAAACACAATATAATAACTTTAAAACCACAAAATCATGCTTTCTGATCTAAAAACAATGTCAGACTATCAAAATCCAGCCATTCTAACATTCCCTTTGTCCTCTCAAATAAACCCCCTAGTGAAGTCAACTTGTGAACAATGATATCATCAGCCTCTTCTAGGTCTTGTTCATACCTTGCATGCATCTCCTCTCAAGTTTTTCTCTGACAGTTTAAATGTGTAATTGATCCTCCTTATTAGACGATAGTTTACTCAAGGCCTTAATAAGCATCATGCAAAAGGTATATATTCTCATAAATTGAAATAATAATGCTCATCCTCGTATTAATCAAGAATCATATAACAGAAAGATAAGGTTTACATATGTATGCCTCCAAGTGTGGTTATAGCCTAGGTGTCATCTTGTGTGGAAAGCTTCTGGAAAAACTATGCTTTGTTTTTGCATCAACATTGTGGATCACACTCAATAATCCATCATCAAGATGAGGAAGAAATTATATGTTGAGCGCAGATATAGTTTGATGTGTAGTGCATATGATGCCAAGGAGTGAACCACAAGATTGCATAGACCAAAATTTTTTAATTATGAGCGACAAATTAAAGGAAAAAAATTTAATGATAATTAAAATATTGACATAGATGAAAAGGTTTGATGAACAATGGAAAAAAAGAAAGATAAATTCAGAAAGAAATACCACTATGTTAACAAAAGAAATAGAATAAAGGTGATACAAAAAAAGCAAATACATCAAAATATGAAATGTAAGTAGTAGGAAACAAGAAGCAAAAAATACTGATAGATGGAAGAAAGAAAGAAAGAAAGGGTCAAAATACGACGGGTAGGCATGTGAGGTAAGAGAAAAAATTAGGAAGCTGACATTGTCCAAAAAGAGATAAAATGGAAAGTGAAATAGATAAAGCAAGTTAATTAAGCCCAAATAAATAGATTAAAGTGTGAAGTTTAAAACATGGAGGGAAAGAAGACGCTGCACATGTGATGAACGAAGCAACAAATTAAGATAGGTAAGGAGCAAAAATGGGAGGTAAACAAGAAGAAAAGTTGCAAGAGAAGTAAAGACAAAAGGATGACAATCTTAGAAAAAGATGCAAAGAGGCCCCAAGGAAAAAGTGGGGGTGGGAGGATGCAGACCCATGACCTAGGAATCAAGTTGCATTACTATTGTGTTGAAATGATTTTATGATGGGTTACCACAAGAAGCTTAAACCCCACCCTCGTCATTATTACAAGGTATTGTAGGTGTTTGTTGATGTCAAGTGCCTCGCTTCATTTTCCTTTGGAAAAGTTATCCTCCTTCACTAGGACTTTGGCAAAATCTAAGTGGATTTGGTGTCTATGTTGAATGAATGTTCTGCAAGAGTGAATTTGGCGGTGCGTTCATGTTTTATGTCAACACCATGTTCCTTGATCCTTACTTTGTACTTATCCCTACATCATGTTGTTTATATTTACCTTACACACATCCCTCTTGATTATGCATTCAACAACTTCGCAATTCAATGTAACTTTCTCATTCCCTATGGAGAGATTTTGTAGACTATCTTTTAAACACCTAAAAGAACCAAAATGAAGAACTTATTTTCCTGTGGACAAGAAACTAAGATAACTCCATCTCAATCCCATCTCATTAGCATCTCACTCAAAACATATCTCAATTTTCATTATTTAGCCTTTCCAAACAAAAGGTTGACAACTATTTACACTAACAAATGTATTTCCATTTTTTCAAACTAACTCTACAAGCATTTTGAACATGAAAGTTATGATGAGAGAGAATACAACTAGGGCAAGGAATTTGAATCTGGGCATCAACTAAAACAACTTTTTGGGCACAACAAAGCAGGAACATTGGGATCAATGGATGGTGTGCTCTTCTTCTTAAGTTGCTTGATCTAATCGAAGAGATTGGAGAAAGGGGGAATAGCTTCCTCTTGTGATGCCTTTGAAAGGTCCTACATCAACAACTAAGGTCTTTGCCCCCTCTTTTGCTCACTAGACGCTGCAAGGTTGCAAAAGTGCTAGCAACTCATATCATATAGCTCCTTTTACAAAACTTAGCTTGCAGCTTTAGGGGCAAATGAAGGCATGGTGCATCAAATGTTTATGTCAAAAGAAAAGGGAGAAGTGTCACAACAAGAGTGGGCTTTAGCTAAAGAGAATAATAAAACAAAGAAAACGTCACCCGATGATGTTACTAGCAATGCTAAAGTGGTGGCTTTGGGCAACATCCCAGTGTCCTTAGAGCCTACTCCTCTAAGCTATGTCTATTTGATTAAAGGCTTGAAGCACACTCATGCCAGATGTCATCCGTCTTTAATATGCAGAATCATGGGAAAAGTTGTCAATGGTTTGGTGTTCAATAAATGAATGGAAAATTTGTGGCCTAATATCCCTCTTCCCTCCATCTCTATTCTTCCGAATGATCTCTTTTTGATACAATTCATCTTGTTTGTAGATAAGCGACACATTTTGCATCAAGAGGCTTAGTTTCTGTAATGTTCCTTTTTTGGCACATAGATTTTTGTGCACATTATGCTTGTTCTTAGTCCCTCGGAAACTATCCGGAATGTTTGGGAGAACTCCAATGTTCTTGGGGGGGTCGTGGTCCAGTCTACGGAACAATTGTGTCTCAAGTCTCCATTTTTCATCAGGGATGGTCGAAGTGGCTTAATCGTGGATGTCCAGGGTTACAGTGATGGTTTCAAAAGTTTGATTAGGTTCACGGATTGCTCTCCAAGATTCTTGGAGGAGCCGTCTATTTTTTGGAAAGTCACCCGAAAGGCATCATTTCACATCCCAAACCTTACTAAGCATAATGGTTCAGTTTATCTCGCAGTTGGATGACGTTTGGGATTTTCCGCAAAAAGTGACATTTAATGAGCTATTTTAATTGTTATTTTCACTTAAGCTGCTAGGGGTGAAAATAATTAATAAGTCCCTAAGTGTTATAGCTCATTGAAAAGGTTTTTAAGTGTTCTAAATGATACACTTAAAAAGGCGACCTCACACATGATATAATTTTATTATTTCAAAAAAGGCCTTTTGGAGAGGAGAAATATGAAGAGATAAAAAAGAAATAATATCATATTCCTCTCAAAAAGTTATAAAGGCGAATGAGAGCTTATTTGAAGGGTTATGTTTTGGAATTGATTTTTGTTTGCAGATGGATTGAACCTGTGAGTTCTTCCATATTCTCTTGACGACGAAAACCCTCTTGAGATTAATCGTGATTTCATACAGGAATCACATGGTGTTTTCATGAATTTGTGGAGTTTTGAGTAGATGTTATATCTATTGAGATTGTGATTATATTGTGGTTTGTTTATGATGAATACTGAAGAGTTTTTTGGAGTTTGTGAAGATTGAAGGTCTTCTCTAGCTAATCCGTACCTCTCATGGCCGTACCTGTGCTGGAGTTCGAATAATATTTTGTTGTATTCATTGGTTCCTTGGTGCTAATATTGATATTGATTGGATATTGTTGGCATGTTAAGAGCACAATTTGCATATAGTTTATTGTGAGTTTGCTGTGCCAGATTGTTTTTAGAGGCAACCATACACTTGGAGGGTCGTACATATCGAGTTGGAAATTTATACGTGAATAGCGCTTGTAGATGTGAAATGGTATTAGATTGTTGTTGTCCTCATCACACTGATCTTTTCTGAGCAGATGTTTAGAAGTTCTTGTTGAAGATTTGAGCAGCTGGGAGAGACATTCCAGTTCTGAGCCGTACCCTCGAAAGGGTCTGATCTGTGCATTGTTCAATTGTGGTATGGATGGAAAAGTGAATCAAGGACTTTGACAAGCTAGGATATCTATCTCAGCCTGTCTTTGATAGACTTCTGTGCAGATTTCATAATACTTAGCAGCCATATTTATGATAGTTCCGTACAAATCAGAACTGGGCATATGCATGCAAAGGAAAATAGCCTAATCTGAGTAGAGATAATCATGCCTTGATGATGTCTAGGAGGGTGAAAATGAGGTGTGAAGCTATAATGACGAACAGATCAACATTGGAGCTGCAATGAATGCGAATAACTGCTGTCATTGAAGGATTTCAATCCTGCACCAGCATACTGTAGCAACTTCAGTCCAGCAAGTAGTATCCTTCTACATATCTTTCTTCATTGGATTATCTATAGCAGCTTAATGGTATATTTGTATGTTTAATCTCTTCTTTGATAGAGTAGTACTTTGTTCCATTGCTACAGCAGAGGCATTGATACATCAGAGATAGTGCACTAACATTGCAAGGGATTTATCATTGTAATATTGGCACTCAATGCATAACTCATTGTAATAATCTGATGCAAAACATTTTGTAACCCCTGGATGGTTTACCGCTAGTGTGGAGGAATGAACAGTATTTATCTTTCTTAATCCACCCACTGAATAAGTGGAGTATTCCCACTGAACAAGTGGATGAACATTGTATATCTATCTTTACTCACCCACTGAATAAGTGGAGTATTCCCACTGCATAAGCAGATTCCTGCCAATAGCGGATGATTATACTAGTTTATTTGCACATGTTTGAATTGTAACCAAAGCACAATATGCTCTCACCTCACCCGATTTGGGAACTTGGTGATCAGAAGTGTGGAGGTCATTTAGTTGTATATGCAATATTGTGCTAACTTTGTGTTGCCACTGTTCAAATTTTCAAAAAAAAATTCGGGGTAACTTATTACAGTTTCAGAACAAAACAAGGCTTTTTGTCTGCCCTTAAAAGTATGGTTTTCTCTATGGTATATTTTTGTGTTTGCCTTCACCATTTCCCCTTGGTTTTGCCGATTAGAGTAAGTGATCCAATTAATGTTGAATAGAATAGGGACCTTTATAAAACTGGATCTTGATTGTGATGGTTTGCATGGGAGCTATGCCAGAGCCTATGTGCTTTTGAACCTATCTAGTCCGATCCTTTGTTCAATCTATATTTCTTCTCCAATAAATTCATGGCTACAATATGTGGATATTAAGGGTTTTCCTTTCATGTACTTTTATTAAAATCTTTTGGAGCATACACGAGTAGATTTCTCTTCTAGTAAAAGGTGTCAGGATTGAGCTATGCAATGGATTCCTAGAAAAGAAAAGCCAAGTGAGAAATTCCTAAGGAGAAATCATGGCTGCATTTTTTTGTCTAGAGGACCCTTAGAAGTAAGAAAGGTTCACACGCATGAGAATCCTTAAATGCAAAATGATGGGAATAGTATTTCAGCAAGTGTGTTCGAGGCTCCAAGCCCTCAAAATGGGCTAAGTATGTGGTTTTTTCAACTCCAATTCAAGGGGATCCTAGATGGGCAAGCGCTATCTTCTTAAGGTAGCCACAATCCAATGGAAAAACCCAAAGCATGACAAGGTCAAAAATTGAAGGCTGAGAAACTTATGATCGAAGCTCGTGATACAATTGGAGAAAAATCATAGTGGACTACGGAGGGCCTACTTTCTTGACGTGACAAGAGGCTTATGGAGGAGGCTCATGCCTAAGCCTCCTCTTTTTTGCCTATCTACTCACTCAAGTTTCTTGTTTCTTGTTGATACAATCTCCTACTTTAAGGATTTATTCAGCCATTCCTCTCATATGCTGTTTGTCTTGTTTGAACCCTTGTTTGGAGGTCAATGATTTGTTGTTGTAGGTTCAAGCGATGTTATCCTTTACCGTACTCCTTTGTATCCTTGTTTTTCTTTAGTTTGGTTGAGGACCCTAGCAAACCCTTCACTAATTAATCTAAAAAAACAAACGTATTACCTCTTTGTCAAGTTAGCATTTTAAGATTAATTAGTGAGGGGTCTATCAAACAAGTTGTGGTGTAATCGCAATGTGGAGCACTCGTAAAAAAATGGCCTAATTGCAAACCTCCCTCACTGCAATAAGGTGACTCATAATGCCAACAAACATTGTTAGGTTGTGTAACAATTATGGGGTAGATTCATATATGACCCCCACCACGTTAAAGGCAAATCTTCATCCAATATTTACCAAGCAAAAGAAATCATGGTTTTACTTATTTCTTGCATGATTTTATATTTGTTTCAATACACTGTCTCTTAGAATTGTCCTTACAATATTGCCTATTCAAGAATTATTGAGTTTTTTTTGTTGGAAGTCAATAAACGAACTATTGCTCGAGTGCATGAATAGTCAAACTTCTTTGACTAAGCATCGAGAACTAAGGGGTATCTACTCCACCAAGTTTTCCCAAAGCACAATCCCCACCTCATTATTGATGGTATTGAGCCAATGTAGTCAACAAGACTTGATCTCTACCAGGCCACTTGACAATTGTGGCATTATCAACGAAAACTATTTTTTGATATTGACAACCATTATTAGATTCATGACTTGTCTTCATAAGGTACGAAGGATGGAAAGCATATCCCTTATTGAACCTATACTACTATAACAAACTCGCATCCTAACACCAGCCAGGCTGAAAATCTTGTTTTTTTTCTTGAGGTCTATTTTCTCTTAAAAAGAGTGGATCTCCATTTTATTACCTTCCTAACACAAATGCCATTTCCATATACACCAAACCTCTAGAGAATCTCTATATTTTCGAGTCCATTGAAGAAAACTAAAAATAATTAGTCACTAAGTCAAACATACAACTAACATGTAAGTCATATTGGGGATTGATTTTCTTGGATTTGTCATGGCACATCCAAATATATATCCAGCCCAATGGATTTATCCACGTATATGGTCAACCAAATAGATTACTTCTAATTCAATAAAACAAAGAACCATAAACACTAACCTCACATCTAACTCTATACAAAAACCAACAAAACAAAAGAGAAAACCCAATATTCGATCGCCATTTCACATTTTGCATTAGGGATTTGACCCGTATCTTCATAAATTGAATGTCTCCTTGGCTAACATTTGGGTATTTACTTGTACCTTTCTAACATGAATGTGTGATTGACTACATTAAGGGCAGCCTAAGAACCTAAAACTTAGTTGCCCAAATTGAGTGTAGGCATTAAGGATCCAATATTCAATTTCCATTCACAAAATGCATAAAACATTGACCCATGACTCCTCACTCCAGTGTCTCGTTGACTACCTTAAGGGGTGTTTAAGAACCTAAAGACTTGGTTGGGAAAATCGAGTATAGGCATTAGAGAGTATGGTGGCATTTTCTAGCATCAAGATTCCTGAAGAGTCTAAGGACCTCTACTATGACAAGCTTATATATGATGATGTTACATGCTACTAGATTGTGAATGGATAAGAATGCATTTGATGACTATGACACATGGATATGTATTTTGAATAGCAAAATACATATTCATAAACTTTTTAAGTAATTTACAAGTATTTGTCATATCATACCCAAGGACTCCTAAAAAATATGGACTTCCAATAAAAGTATTTGTGTTCATCTCATTTGCCATCTATGCCATTAAAGTTTATATGCCATTTTGAAAAGCAAATAAAATCAAGGTGAAAACAAATCATTAGCCATCATTACCTTTTCCACTTAGTTACAAAGAACTACACTAGCATTGCATTAGAACATTTCAAACTATAACATCCTTCTTACAAAGAATAAAACCATATAATGTTTCTACTAAATTCTAAGTCATAACTCTACATATTTGAATTTTAACAAGAAATAATTAAAGAACAAAAGAAATCATGTTGATGTCCAAAAACAATATCATACATAAATCAAATAAGACGTATATAAATTTACAATAATAAATAAAAACTAAGTAAAGAACAAAAGAACTTTAGGAGCTTCAAAATTTGCTAAATATTAAAATAAAGAATGAATAATTAGACAATGGGAACCCAAAACAAGTAAAACCTGGCCATAATGCAAATACTAATAGTTATATCCTAGCCATAAGATCGGAATGCAAATACTGATAGTTATGATATAAGAGCAACATAACTAATAGCCATGATGAAAGAGCAACATATCAATAGCCAAATCAATTGTGCTACAATGCTCACCTTCAAATACGGTGGTTTTCCTCCCACTGCCTCACCTCTAACAGCTCTATGGTTAGAGGAGCCCATGGTTCCCCTGTAAAAATAATCAACAAAGGCTGGTTCAAATGGAGTCATTCAAAATAGTCAATTTCTCTAGTTAAAAGATTTCTTACAAATGAATTGAAGTCAAATGAATTGGTCTCAAGTGGCAAAACAACTAAGGCTTTCACAGTGGAGACACATGTTCAAATCTCCAAGACACATGTTGCATGCTAAAATATTCAAATGTAAAGTGTTGATATCAAGTAAATTACCACATCCAACTCTAGCAATGGCATATCTCAATGGATGAGGCCAGGCACAAATAAAAAGATGCACCTCATTCATGGCATCTAATCCAAAAGGACTCCTCCCCCGTAAGGGGAATTTACCAAGTAAAATAAAAATTAAAAATTATTTTATTTTATTTTTAAGTTGAAAAGATTATTATGTAATTTTGCAATACGCTACTACATATCCACAATTTGCAAGAAAACTTTAAATAAGAAAATAATCTTTTGCAGGCATATTTTAATTTAAATGATGCAAGCATGAGATCAATCTTGCATGATTTTACCACCACCTTCTTAAAAACTTTTGGAATGTATTGAATGTTATGCCTTTGATTGACAAATATCAATTATCAATGTTTATCACAGTACCATTACACTCGAAAAACGCATAACTAATCCTAAATAATCACAACCTGCTGCATTTGTCAAGCCATTTCACAAGTTTTTCAAAAAGTGGTTTTGAAACATATGTATATACAGATTGAACGTTCTTGGTATGAAGTTAAGGATAGGAAAGAGTATTTTGAATTTTCTTTAAGTTTTACTTTGAATAGATTTATTTTATAAGTTAAACCACAATGAAGTTTTTTTTGATTTATACCTTGATGAGAGTTTAAGTTAAACAACACACGGCTGACCCTAATATAGTAGGCCATGCTTCATGACAGAATGACATACCATTTTAGGGCTCTCTTAGGTGAAAGTAAAAGACTTTTTAAAAAGTTTTAACATTTTTTTATGATTACCATTTTTATTATGCATAACGTCTTTTTTTAATCCATATGCACTATATTTGACATTAAATAACAAAATTAGTTTTTTTTCTCTGCTTTTACAACCAGTATATTGTTATTTAGGTATCGAGTTATTGCCAACCTTTTCCTGTTTTAAATCTAGGTAATTGAATTCCATTTATTCTTTTTTTACAATGCTGTGTAAAAGCTGGTTAATTGGAATGCTACTATAATGTTAACGATAAACTTCATATTTGATGATTGAGATAGTTTTCATTATGTAACAACAGAAAATTGAAAACAACTAACTGTGTAAAGCCATATGTAAGTCGGTGATACAGTAAAAGAAGACAATGTTTGCTTGCTTAATCAAAGCATTTGGCATGTTTATTCAAAACAGAAATGTAAATCTTAACACCAAACAATAGTCACCACAGATTTTATCTATGCATTGAATGCTGCATATATTGCATTCCTATAATTTGCAACGAGTGCAATCAAGATGCCAATTTTTAATGACAAATTACAAGACAAGATGTCTTTTCAGATTGTTGTCATAAAAACTATATTGAAAATGGATGAGAAATCATCATATTAGATCCACTTGATAATGTTATTAGTTGATGCACATGAATTCTGAAATCTGGCATGAACTCTGAAATCTGACCTGCTAGAGAATATGAGCTTGAAGATAAAGGCATAACATATTAACTAAAAAGTGAAAACAATAGAGAGAGAAGTTCAAAATTGTATACATTAAGGTAATGAAAATGATTTGGATAAAAATAAGATAATCATAAAAGCAGTTACAAAAAAAGACTTGTTGTAACCCAATACTTTAATTTGAAAACACCGTGATCAGTAAACTGCACCTCCTCATGACATTGTTACATCATGAAAGCTATAGACCTTTGCAAGGAAACAATTGCATGTATATTTAACAGTGCTGAAGCTGACTGCAGCAGACTGTAGTATACAACCCCAAAATTTTTTCCAAAATATAGAACAATGATAAACAGTGTTAGCACAACTAAACTCGTCTGCACTTCTGATCACCAAGATCCCAATTCGGGCAAGGTGAGAGCATAATGTGCTTTAAATTACAAATTAAACATTGTGCAAACAAGTAAACATTCATCTGCATATGCAGGCATCCACAAGTTGTGGGGATTCACCACTTTTAGTGGGTATGAGAGCAAGAAAGGAAATTTACAATGCCATCCACTTATTCAGTGGGAATACTCCACTTATGCAGTGGGTAGAAACAATAAAGAAAAGTTCATTTATCCACACTGGCGGTAAAACCATCCAGGGGTTACAATGTGATTGATTGGAAAGATAAATTATGTATTTCCTCCACACTGGCGGTTGAACCAACCAGGGGGTTATTATGTGTGATGCAACATAAAAAGAATGAATACAAATGAGGGCTAATTGCATACTACTCAGAAATAAACAACTTGATCATCATATCACCATCATAAAGATTCTAGGCACTAAGATTAGAATTATGCACAAGCTCTTAGTATTACCACCATCATGATAGCAAACTGATGATAAGTGAAACTCTGTATATGCCTACTGCTGTTCAGATTAAGATGCAAATCGGTCCCTTGTCTACTGTTTGGCAGCCTTGTAGCATATCACAAGCAGACTTAAGCACTTCAATATCCAAAACACACTGTAAACTGCCCAAATCAGACTGGTATTAGCAAATACCGTCACAGGATAACAAACAACTATGAGAAAGAAGTGGTCTGATCACAGAATTCATACATCTGCCAGGTCCATACGGCCATGGGACAACTTGATCTCACGTTATATCATCACAAACTGCTCCAAACTCTATAGAATTAATCTTCAAGCAAGTGCTCAATCATAACATAAATAATTCCATATTGTATAACCTCCAAACAGAGAATTCATTAATCACAACACAAATCGTACTTCCCAAGTACGGCTGTCCAGGCTGACTTAAAATTCAAATACATTCATAAGAAATGATATCCCATCCAAATACTACCAATCCTTACTCAAAAACAAACACAATTTACTGCTATAATAATGATCAGGATAATAAACTGGTTGCACTGTCAAGGACCCACTTCCACACAGATCCGTACGGTTTCTAGAGTACGGATATCATCCTAGCATCCTGAAAACTCATCCAAATCACTATTAAACTGTCTCAACATGATCTCCAAAACAAACCAAGTATTACATAATCAATAAGGAATGCAAAGAATTAACCAATAAATTTCAGATCAAGATCGACCCTTCCCAGCTTGTACGGACATACCAGTACGGATCATCACATAATAAATCACAGACTGCATCACGGTTACTAAGAATGCTCTAAAAGAGTCGCCCAAGACAAGTAATAACATTGCAATTGATTTCGTTTTCAAAGAGCATTCATATTAATTCTCACACTAATTCGAACCATCTACCATGTACGGCCCAGCATTTGTACGGAAGGACCACAATATTAATACTCTGCCCAAATACTATTGAAGATATAATGGAATGAGGTGCCAATAGCATCCAAATTCATTTCAAACAACCCTTGGATCAAAACAACTTCATTTTTTTATTTCTCCAAATCATCTACTCAGCCTGGTACGGCACAGCAAGGTACAAGAATTAGAGAAACATCACTCCAATAACATAGAAAATAGAATCAAACTCCACACAAGATCATCTACAATTGAGTTCCTCATACAAAATCAAAATACCAAACTCAATAAAGACCATCAACTCCAATCAGCTCCATGTGATTTTCTGTAATGAAAACCACCAATAATCTCTAGAGGGTTTTCGTCCTCAAGAGCATTCTACAAGAGGGTTTTCGTCCTCAAGAGAATATGGAAGAACTCTCTGGTTCAATCCATCTGCAACAAAACAAATCCCAAAGCATAGCATAACCCTTCCAAATGAGAGCTCATTCTCTTTTATAAGGCACTAGAGGAGTTACAAAGGAAATGAATTATATCTTGAAAATAATAACATTTTCCTTCTAACTTAATTTATTTCTTTTTTCCTCCACTCAAGTGCTCACTTTTATGTGCCTACATAAAAGAATATGTTTTCCCCTTTCAAATGAGCTATAACACTTAATAATATTTTAATTATTTTTCACCCTTAGGAACTTAAGTGAAAAATATAATTAAAATAGCTCATTAAATATTAAATTTTGCGGGAAATCCCAAACGGCCTCCGAAAGCAAAATAAACTGAACCAATATGCTCTGTAAGGTTTGGGATGTGCAACGATGCCTTCCGGGTGACTTTCCAAAAATAAAAAACTCCTCCAAGAATCTTGGAGAGCAAACCAGAAGCCCGATCAAACTTTAGAAACCATCAATGTTACCCGAAACATCAACTGAGCTCAAAACCAAGACAAAATTATCCATTTACAAAAGGAAAACCCAATTAACTGTTCTGCAGACTGAACTAAGACCACTCCAAGAACATTGGAGTTCTTCTCAAACATGTTGGATAGCCTCCAAAGACTAGGAACAAGCACAAATGCCCATAAGAATCAATGTGCCAAAAATGGAACATTACACAGACTTCATAATTAATTTATGAAAAAGAAAACAAAGGTATTCCTCTTTGCATAGAACAATTATTACAAAACGTGCTGAGAAGGCTATGACTATATTTTATGCAGCAAACTAAAACCTTCACAAGTTTAATATCAGCAGTGAAAGAAGGAGAATCTTCAAAAGTATAGAAAATAAGAAGGGATCTTTGCACAGTTGCAGCTAAGGGATGTAATATAGGCATCGGCTTATGAATCTTGTGGAACTTACTACAATTTAAAAACCATAATTTTGAGACACGGACCTGGCAGGCCTATTTTGGCCTTGGATCCTTGACCAGGCAAAAAAATCAGCAGAAACTAGAATAACTCAATAAATTAAATCACCTAGGAAGACCAAAAGAAGCAAAACAAAATTCTCCATGCTGCAAATCACATTTTTAAATTCTTTCTTATGTGAGTATACTGTAATACAGATATGTAGAGCCAAAAATCAGGAAGACAGATTGAGATTTCTTCTTAATTTTCATGTACTTTTTGCTTGAACAGCACAACTCTTAAATTGGATATGCTAAGCTCACCAAGGCTCCCTTGTCTGGGGGTCTGGCAAGACTTTTGGAGACTCACTCTGAGTATGGAGAAAATGGTGTAATAACTCAAGTAGAAATGCATTGTAGTTTTGAGTATTGAATCAACCACCCATAACATCAAGATCCAACAGAAATGAGAGCACTAATGAGTACAATCTCTTAAAACCTAAGAAATTGGTTTTGTCTATATCCAGGCCTGTGCCCTTTCTAGGTCCATATTGGGTCTGTATCCCAGTCCACAGCACCCATGGATGCAGCTCCCAAGCATTCCCTTGCCCAGGTACACCCCAAGTTCACCCAAGGCATACACGGGCAGGGTCTCCATACCCAACTCATACCGAAGGGGAACCGAGGCCATACCCAGTGTGAATCCTTGACAAACCCAGGACCCCACAGCGCAGATTTCAGATTTACGAAATATTTTCATAATATAAAGAGTGAAAATTTAAAAAAAATCATAATAATTTGCCTTCACCATAAAAGCAACTACATTGACAGCACTAACTAATTTGTATATTTTTTGCAAATTATGGCTATTTTTAATATTTTTATATTTAATATTTTTTCATATGTCCATAACCAAACCAGCAACTTGGCTCAAACATAAACAAATTAATACCTTGAATATTAACAAATTTACAACCACGCATTTCTACAAGCCAAAGACTCATTACTAAAAACAGTTTACAATCCAATGATTCTTCTTCACAATCAGATATCATTCCACAATTATATAACATTAAACAAGACACATTGTTGTACTTATTTATTTGATCACCCTACTTTGCACCCTCTCTTTTCAATGTGCTTCACAATTTAACTCATGATGATATAACCGGTTTGTCAATTTATATTCTGAACACTGACAAGAAACTTGTAATAGAAGGAAATGTTATTATCCAATGCACAAAACTATATTTAAATTTGATGTCAGGAATCTCATTTGTTTCTACCATAGATGCATGTGTGCATGTGTAGCCAGAATCACCTCTATGTAAAAACTTTGCATACCATGACCTTGCTTTACACCCTCTGTTCAGATTTTCTTTATGTTTTAGCTCATGATAATACAGCCAATATCTGAAGTCCTATAATCTAACATAAGACACTTGTACGTCATGATAATGTAGGGATGCAATGCCCAAAAATATATCCAAATTTCATGTCCCGAGTATCTTTTGGTTCTACCAATGGATGTATGCATGCATGTGTAGCAAGAAACACCTCTATGTACAGATCTGTATGCATACATATATACATACAAAAGTACGCACAAAATCACAGATTTTGTTTTGCTTTTTTAATTTACCTCCACAAGAGACACAGTACAATCTATGGCACAGAATAAATAAATAAGATGTGAAAGAAATTAAGACCAAGTGTTTTACACTCAAAGATGAAAACAAAATAGTATATCCCATTCTTTTATGGTTTCGGGCTATGTCACAAGGTTCAGGTTCGAGTTCAAGTTCGGCAACCATAAAATTCAGATTAAGTTCGGCAAGGGAAAAAAATTCGAAAAAAAATTCGTTATTAAATTCGCCTTATTTAAATTTGATTTAAAATATATAATAAATATTAATAATAAAATATTAAATATTAAATATATAAATATATTAATAATACAATAATATATTATATATTAGTAATAACATATAATATAATAATAAATATTATTATATATAGATATATTAATAATACAATAATATATTATATATTAATAATATAATAATACTACAAATTAATAATAACATATTATAAATATTATAATATATTTATATATTATGAATATTATTATATAAATATAACAATATATCAAAAATTAGCCGATAGGCCTTTATATGTGAGCATTATAGTGCTCGGAATAGTATCACGCTGTAAAAAAAATTCACCGGAAAACTTTCTGAACTCGTCGGTTGTTCCTATTGGCGTATTCCTTGAACCTCCTATGTGAGCATTAAAGTGCTAGTAAATATATTTAATCTTTTAAAATACCTGCCCGATTTGAATCACCATTTAAACCCAAGTTTATACTCTTCCTCCAATTTTAATGCGTCGTGATTTCAGACCCATTTCTCCCGCGCGTCGCAATTTTTTTAGGCATCACTTGCAGGTTCCCAAAAAGGAAAAACCAGAAACAAAGCCCTTATTTTGAATAGATTGCAATTATTTAAAAAACCGGCAAACCCTAAGCAAATTTAAACGAATTTTTTATAATGTTTTAAGGTTCGCCGAATTTCGAACTTGGTAGCAGAAATTCGTCAAACCCTGTGACCATGACCTATCGTGAAATCCACTCAGAATAACTCTTGTTTAGTTATTCAAACATCATTCAAAACACATAGTTTAGCTTTTCTATTAATAGCTCTACTGCATACGAATTTTCCACGATAAAAAAAAGTTGGTATTTACTTTATTTTTCAAATATTCTTGTAATATTATGGACAATTTTGGGTTCACAGGATTTTCAATGAATTTTCTGACTTCTGCCCTAATTTTTACACTTCAGTTTTCTGCTCTAACCCTAACTTCTGCACTTTAAATCAGATTTAAACAATTGCATACAACTTCACATGAAACATGACAAATCATCATAATATCATTGCCAACAATATTGCCAACATCACATTTGAATTCCACCACAAAATATGCAATTAAATCACTTCAATTTGCAACCACAAATGACTGAAATAAATCCAGAAGTCTGCTGCTATAAAAATCAGAACTTAACAAGTCTTCAATTACATCCAAAAGCTTGGGCGAACAAGACGAACAAGCCCAGCGCAAATCTGCCCTAAACCCTGAGGTTGTACATACCAAAAACAATGCAAAATAATGATAGCAAAGTCCTCCAAAATGATCTTCAAATCTGATCTGCACTTCTGTTCCAAAAACAATGAAGTGCAAGTGAACTCCCGTTACGGAGTCCTCCACAAGAAGAGCTAGGTTTTTGTCCAACTCCTCTAAGATGCTTGAAGTTTTCATCCCAAGATCTTTGCCAAGAGATAAACTCCAAATTGTTGAATGAATGAATGCTTAAATGATGATGAAATGCCACCAAAATAACTTATATTTATACACATTTTTACCCTCCTTATGTGCAGGCCGACCTAGGCAGATATATAATTATTTTAGCACCTTTTTTCTTCTCAAGGCCGACCTCCTATGTCTCATGAGCGCCCAAGCTTACTTTGGCCAACCTAGACAGAGGTATTTTCTTATTTTAATAATTCTTTTCCCTTCAAGAGGGCCGACCAGCACTAGTCATGGTGGGTGCTAAGGAAATTCAAATTAAAGGATATGAATTTCTTCTTCCAAGCAATCTTCCTCAAGCGCCAAGGGATAGGTATTATTTTCTCCTTTGTTTTCTCCTTCAAAGGTCGTCCAAACCTCTAATGCATCAAATAAGTCCTCCTCCAAGTTGTACACAAACGATCAAACAATAACACTTATCCAAGGTGGCATCAACATTAGTTATGATAGCAAATCCATCTCCACAACTTGGCAAGTCTCCACGCTCACAATGCCCCGGAAAAATATGATAAATCATCTCTACACCTCAATTCTCCTCCAAAAATCCAGGAGTGTGAAAACAAGGCCCTCAAATCTCCAATGGTGATCACTCCTAAAATGGCGACATTACAGTCCCCCCTTCTCAGAATTGCTTGTCCTCAAGCAATGGCAAGCATGCAACAAGTGAGGTAGTGTCAAATGACATGTACCTCCATCAACCCAAATACCCTCCATCCTGTGAGATAGTGTCAAATGACATGTATCTCCATCCATCCAAATGCCCTATGACCACACAAAATCTCAACCTATGGCTATACCTCCCAAGAAGAATGTGAAGAATGCAATGCGAAGTTAGGTCCGGTAGCCGAAGCCATAACACTCGAGCTCGACCTGGCCCCATCCTCCAAATTCTGAAAATACGCTACAACCACAAGCACAACCATCTCCAAAAATCTCAAGGCTCCATCCATCAAGTGCAAATAGCTAGTCCAATCCGAAGCCCTAAAGAGAAACATGCCTATCAACAAGTGATAAAGAGTATGAACTCTGAAACAAACCCACCTGTCTCCAAGCCTCAGCTGCTCCACAAAATCAAATCATCATCCATGCTCTAGAAATTGTGAAGCAACACATCTAGATCCCAAGTGTCAAGCCTATCACCACCTGGATCCCAAATCACCACATCCCTACATCCATCAAACATGAGGAAATGGAAGCATCTCAAAGTGCTAGCAATACAAAACCATCCTCCAATTCCTGTGGATCTCCCATGGGTGTGAAGAATACCCAACATAGGTGCAAGAAAGTGTATAACAACTCCTCTTAAGTTGCTGATATAGAACAGAATAACAACCTCATGACTGAGAATCAGACCTATGTGGATGTGAATAGTGTCTCCAAGGACATAGAATGATAGAGTATCATCGATATGCCATCCTCCAATGGTGAGGAGATGATCCAACTCTTCTCCAAACTCTCGAACAACTGCTGTCCTCCAAGAACTCAATAGGCAATCCATGCACCATGAAGTAGAACAACCATCTTCAAACCATGTAGGGAGTAGATTTCCATGAACTAAGGCTGGGACACAAATGCCCTCTCCCAACCCAACGCCATAAGTCATCATCATGCTCGGTCGAAGGATCTCCATCAAAGTAGTGGGTAGAATCTTCTACATCATGATCTTCCACAACTATGACCTCCTTATCCACCAGATCATTCATCTCTTGCCAATCTAAATCAACCTTAGCAACATCTTTTTGTCCACTACATAACAATATTTCTGAATTGTCCTCAAATGTATGAACAATATCCATACCACCGATTTCCAAACCACAATTTGATTCAGAGTCAACATGATGTAAAGGTGATGAACCAATGCTAGGCTCAACTAACGGAACATCAAAAGAACCCACACCTTCATGTAGCTGATCCAACCTTGTAGGTTTGGCACACTCCGTGATAACATGCTCTCTAACCATGTGGTCATCATGAGTTCTTAGGCGTTCGCCACTTGCAATGTGTGATGTTTCTTCGCCCATATCCTCATAATAACTTGTAGGGTGCAAATCACCACCAAGTATTCCTTCCTCTCCCATGGCAGCATCTTCTTCAACTTTATCCTCATAGGGCTGAAGTGTACTTTTGGCTTTATCTTCTTTCCTTCTTTCCACTATATCCTTGAGCCTTCCCAAATCCAAAACCGTTTCTTGAGGTTTATCTTCTATAATGCTTGGCGGATTCATGATGTGAGAATCATCATTGCCCTTCGGATAGCCATAGTCACCTCCTTTCAAACCCAAATATTGAGATATGAGCAATTCTATGCTTCTCCTACTTCTTTCAATCTCTTCGAACAATTTCCTTTTGTCATTCATGATAGCTTGTAGACCCACAGGCTTGCAAGATCAATGCTCTGATACCACTATAATATCCTAAATGGGGATATTCCGAACAATTTTGGGTTCGGGGGATTTTCAAATAAATTTTCTGAATTCTGCCCCAATTTTTGGACTTTAGTTTTCTGCTCCAACCCTAACTTCTGCACTTTAAATCAGACTTAACAATTGCATACAACTTCCCATGAAACATGGCAAATCATCATAATAGATCATTGCCAACAATATTGCCACCATCACATTTGAATTCCACCACAAAATATGTAATTAAATCACTTCAATTTGCAACCACGAATGACTGAAATAAATCCAGAAGTCTGCTGCTATAAAAATCAGAACTTAACAAGTCTTCAATTACATCCAAAAGCTTGGGCGAACAAGACAAACAAGCCCAACTCAAATTTGCCCTAAACCCTGAGGTTGTACATACCAAAAACAATGCAAAATAATGATAGCAAAGTCCTCCAAAATGATCTTCAAATCTGGTCTCCAATTCTGCTCCAAAAACAATGAAGTGCAAGTGAACTCCCGTCACAGAATCCTCCACAAGAAGAGCTAGGTTTTCGTCCAACTCCTCTAAGATGCTTGAGGTTTGCATCCCAAGATCTTTGCCAAGAGATGAACTCCAAATTGCTGAATGAATGAATGCTGGAATGATGATGAAATGCTACCAAAATATCTTATATTTATACAGATTTTTACCCTCCTTATGTGCAGGCCGACCTAGGCAGACATATAATTATTTTAGCACCGTTTTTCTTTTCAAGGCCGACCTCCTATGTCTCATGAGCACCCAAGCTTACTCTGGCCGACCTAGATAGAGGTATTTTCTTATTTAATAATTCTTTTCCCTTCAAGAGGGCCGACCAACATTAGTCATGGTGGGTGCTAAGGACATTCAAATTAAAGATATGAATTTCTTCTTGCAAGCCATCTTCCTTCAAGCGCCAAGGGATAGGTATTATTTTCTCCTTTGTTTTCTCCTTCAAAGGTCGTCCAAACCTGTAATGCATCAAATAAGTCCTCCTCCAAGTTGGTGTACACAAATGATCAAACAATAACACTTATCCAACGTGGCATCAACATTAGTTATGATAGCAAATCCATCTCCACAACTTGGCAAGTCTCTACACTCACAATGCCCCGCAAAAATATGCTAAGTCATCTCTACACCTCAATTCTCCTCCAAAAATCCCGGAGTGTGAAAACAAGGCCCTCAACTCTCCAATGGTGATCACTCCGAAAATGGGGACATTACAGCTCTACTGCATACAAATTTTCCATGTTAATAAAAAAGTTGGGATTTACTTTATTTTTCAAATATTCTTGTAAATCTCATTTAGCACATGAGTGGGACACAACATAATGCTCATACTCCCTAGCTACAATTTACTTTAAAGATGTCATAGACTTTCACATGAATCTTATCTATGCTTATTCTTTGATGTTAGAAGACATCTTTAATAAAGATGCCCACTTGTTTAGAGGTAAAACATAATAAAATATGTAAACTATTCAAGCCTCACATGTTGTAGTGTATCCTCGTACCCTTCTTTGATGTTACAACACTCCTTTTATAAAGCTGCTGATCAATAATTTTCTGCACGATTATGCTTGTTTAAATCAATGGTCAAAAACTAATTTTCAACCATACTGTGCTACTTGAACTTTCATTCAGATGCTAGTGGAAATTATTTTGAGCCAGTGAGTGATTTGGAGTGCTGATTCAAGTGGGGAGGATGATTTATCTTTCATAAACCATCATGGACATATGCTAATCACACTATAGAGAGATGCAGATTTATCTAGGAAACCTCAAGTGAAGGAAAACCAGTTGGAAGTAGTAATTGCACATCTTCCTAGCTTTCCTTGGAATAACTCACTCCCTGCATTTCCTATCTTCCTAGTGCTCTAGTGTTGAATTTTCTATAGTTGGCAGTGGAATTGGCAGAAGCTTTATTCGCAAGACTCCTCTTTTGTTGAAGTTGATACATGTTTCGCATCATTGGTTTAAGGGATTTATCCAAAGTGTGATTTTTACATATTCAGATTCCTCTTCAAAAATTACACAGTTCCAAAAATATAGCTCATCATTTCAGGACCGTATGCATAAATTATTACCTCTACAAGTTGTTGATTCATAAACTAAGGCACATATTCCTCCAATAGTTCACCAAAACAAAGAGAGTGAGGATACCTCACTTAGAATCAACAATGCTATTTTGCTTAGCTCTCTCTCTCTCTCTCTCTGAATAATTACAACTGATTAGCCCTAGATTGTTTGCAACTGACTTCTTTATTTCAGCAAATGCTTCTTGAGCTTCAGCACTCCATTCAATTTTCGCATCCTTCTTCTACATGGTGTTCAATGGTCTGACAATTACTCTAGGCGATGGGATTTTCACAATTACATTTATGTGGTTAGGATCAATGGATATCACTCTTTCTAAGATAATGTGGCCAAGGAGCTTACCTTCGGTGACCCCAAAGATGCACTTCTTCAACATACCATTAAAGTGCAAAAACAAACCCAGACTCACTCATGCCATTAAAGCCTTTTCAATATTCAATAGTTTGTCCTCTATTCCACAACGTGCCATTAAAGTGCAAAAAACTAATCTATTAAAGCCTTTTTCGGCATTCAATAGTCTGTCCTCTATTCCACAACATGCCATTAAATTGTAAAAACCCGAATCCTTTAGATCTGTTGCAATGCAAGGTGTCAGTGACAAGTTAAGCCACAACCAGATTAACTTTGGAAGTTTAACTGATGTTGAACTCATCTCTAATGGAAAAGGGCACACGTGTGGGATTCAATTGTTATCGATCTCCGTCACATATGGGCAAAATAGTAGACTTGAAGACTCGTCCAATAAGTTAAACAACTCTTCTTGTCTCTTCGCATGGAAAGCATTACCCCGCTTCTTGATCAATTCATCTACCATTCCTCTCCTATAAATATACCAATTGGGATATGCTTTGAGAATATATGTGAATAATGAGAGACTTGTAAAGGATAAGAGAGCTTAGATTAGCTCAAAGCGGAACATTTTTTAAAGAACCATTTTGTCATCCTAGATATTGTGGTTGTAATTCATTAGAATGAATACGTAAGATATCTAGACTACACTTATTCATGGAATTCACTTTGTGCAAGTGATAGGATGCTAGAAAAGTACTTTATAGCTCCCGTTTAAGAGAGCAAGCTTGTACAACTAATTTTGACAGTGAATTCTTGTTGGAGTTTTCTTCCCACATTGTGTTTCTCCTGTCAAATCACTTGTTTCGAGCCTCTTTCATGTGATGTATCCTTCACTTGTTTATCCTATTTACTTACAAGCTAGCTCACAATCTGTAGCATAAGTATATAAAGGATGCAGCTGTATTTAAGGATCCATAGTTCAGTTTCTCTCTACACTTAGTTATTGGAATTCACCTCACATAAGCATACTATTGTCTGTACTATGGTTTTATGGATTGTTTAAGATTCACGTATCTGTAGTAGCTTGTTTTGGAGTGTGAATTGAAGGAGAAATTGATGTAAACATGTATGTGGGCATGTTAACATTTGCATAGGGATTTTAAAGTTTTAAAAATCAGCAGTAGTTGTACTTTCATCTTAGTCTAAAGCCTTTAAAGTAGTTCCAATAAACACAAAATTTGTGAGCAACAAGTCTTCCTAAGAAAGCCAATGTTAATGAGACTTTCAATGAAATATTTATGAAGTTTACAAATCAGTGTATTCGAACCTACATTTCTCGTTGATGGGCTTTGTAAGTTGATTTGCCCCTGTGTTAATAGGGAAGACATAAGATGCCCATCCCCACCACCTAGATACTACAAATTAACATTCAACAGGGCATCACAAAGGAACCGTAGCTCCTCGGGCGCAAGATGTGTGATAAGAGACAACAATGGCAATCTAATTAAGGCGACTTCCATGAAGCTCCTATCAGGCATCAACAATGAGGCAAAAGCGTCCACTCTCCTACTCGGCCTACAAGTAGTCAAATAATGTAGTCTAGATGCAAATGGGATAGAGGGAGACTCTTTGGTTGTCATCCTTAGCATCAAAAATAGAAGATAAAAAATTGGAGAATCAACAATATTTTATCAAAAACATGGACTATACTAGGCTTGATAAACAATTTCAAAATAAACCATTGCTACTGCAAAGGCAACAAGGTCACCAATTTTCTATTGAATGAGGGGATCGATAGAGATAAAAGCTTAATCATGAGCAATCATCTAAATGATTGGTTGGGGCTTGGGAGTGGAATGTCCCCTTTTAGTGAGAAATACTTAACCCTGAATCTGCATTCAAAATGATTCTCAAGGTGACATTAGTAACATTAGAGATCAATAAACTTTAGTAATAAGATCAAAAATAATATATGTATTTCATTTTTTTTTTATCCAAGGATTATTCATTTCCTTCTTGTCATTCATGACTATCATCTAATACATTTCATAAGTACATTAGGATGAAAATTGAACATAACTCAGATCCATACTCTCCCCTCTTACTATTCACCAAGGAATTAGGATCTTACATGCTAGGGCGCGTGGACCATTCTTGGACCCAGCTTGAGGAACTTAGTTCCAAGCCCTTGGGGTCTACGCACGGAGCATCGGATCCAACTTGGGAGCTATGTCCCAGCCATTGGGATCAATACGAGATCTCAGGACCCAGCATCGGGAACTTAGTCCCTAGCCCTTGGGGTCTTTGCACAGGAGGTGGAATTACTCCGCTTTTCCCTACAATACCTATGGTTCCTCATTGGATGACATAATAAGGGTTACGGAGATATGATCTTTATTTCAATATTCCCTTGTACTCTGGATGGAATTATTATATACCATTTATCATCATAGAGTTATTTATGTTTCAATTTGGAATGCCATCCATGTCATCCTCATTCTTACACAATTGTTTATTATTGTCATGGGGCAGATCTCACACTCATGGAGAGTTATCTATACATAGCAATTACCAATTACATGGTTCGTTTACAAATTCAAGTATCTATAAACACTCATGAACTGGATCCATGTTAAATATGAAAACTAGTAATATGATACTAATGCTAATAACATGAAAATATCAAAATACACATCTATCTAATTATGACAAAAATAATTATCATAAGCATATTATTCTAACTATAATCTAAGGATGGTTAATCTAATACAACCTGTTTGGATCTGCCATTTACTTATATATAAATAATTCTTATAGCCTTTATATTAATTATATGCTTAGACAATCAATGTTAAAGTTAATATTACATATCTTAATTAATGCAGATTTGAACTGTTTTGCTTTTATCTCTTGCTGGAATATAAATCAACCGAATGACCTTTTTCTTTAATTATAATTACCTATATTCTTTTGTGATACCCCTCCTTCCTTTCATATACCCGCTGCTATCTTTCTTATCTCCGCTGCCTGCTTTTCCTATCTCCATTTTTTATATCCTTTGGAAAAGAATCAAGTTTCTATTTATAAGAGTGAAGGGGCATTTGGTTTCAAACGCCACTTTTGTGTGGCAGCGATTCCTTTGGGGATCAGAGTCTCTTATGGGGCCCGATCCCCAAATACTTATTATTTATTATTTAATAACTATTTTGTTAATGCATATTATTTTATATATATTTATAATATATCTTGTCATAAATACATTATATTAAGATATCTATATTTATATTTGTGTTTATAAAGATAATGATATATCTTGTTTATAAATATATAAATATTTATATACTAATATTATTATATTTTAATAACATTATATATGTTTTATTTAAATATGACCAAACGCCATGTTTTACAAAAGCAACTTCATCGACTTTATTATGATTGTTTTAATTTAAACAATGCCTTAATATCAGAACATGACAGGGAGTGAGTGTGTGGGATTAATGGTAAGAATCTTAGTCCACACTCGAACACATACAACCGGCATCGACAAATTTATTACACTTCATGCAACACAAGGCTTTCCATTATATCAATGTAGCTAAACATTGTCTCCACTACATTATGCTTGACATTCCTACCTCATTCTCCAACCTGCATACAATCACGCATTGCAACAATGTACATGACAATGAAATTATCTAGCGAACCACACCAAATGACATTTGTAAGAAATATAACCGACCTAAGGATGAAGCGGGTCTTCTTCTACCAAGGTTGTGATATCACAGATGCAATAAAGTAGATTCTATTAAGGGACTATGTGGAGGAAGCTGCAAGACATCAAGTAAATTATAAGCTATCCTCCAAATTTGTCTCAAATATTCTATTGATCACTAGCAACATGGAGATGGAAAAGGCTATCACTAGTGACAAGGAGATGGCAAAGGCAGCACTATGTACGAGAAAATCACAAAAAGAACTTAACCATGGCAGTTGAAAATGCAAATTGGTCTCCCTTGCATCACCCTGTCTATAATGGGTAAGGAATTTGCGCCTTGCATCAATGCAAGGGGATAGATGAGAGAATGCTGGCCCTAGTGCATAAGTAGTTGCAATTCAAGCACTTCCTAGGCACTATGTACGAGAAAATCACAAAAAGAACTTAACCATGGCAATTGAAAATGCAAATTGGTCTCCTTGCATCACCCTGTCTATAATGGGTAAGGAATTTGCACCTTGCATCAATGCAAGGTGATAGAGGAGAGAATGTTGGCCCTAGTGCATGAAGTAGTTGCGATTCAAGAATTTCTCACTAGAGTGAGCTTCTACAAACCAAAAATGGATGTAATGGGTCTTCTAGCACCTTTCAAATAGGATGCATGGCAAGAAAGGCTCGATGTGGCAAGGGAAGAAAAAGTTATCAAATTCCTCCTACAAGGAGCTAGAGTAGTCAAGGGAATGGACACTAGAAAAGACCTATAGGCAGAGCTTCATCAAGCTAGAGGTAGAAGATGATGACAGTGCATAATATGTCAAAATAATCGTATAAAAACTATAACATTCTGTCAATATGTCTTTTTTGTCTGAGGTAATAGGATGTACTCTTTTTTAGCAGCTGAGTGAATCAGACTTCTCTTGTTTTCCACTATATTCTCACAGCTCCCTGTTCATAGGGATGAAAAACCTATGTAAATTATGATATTATGATATTAATGAAAAGGGTGAGGGCACTAACCCTCTTTTGACTGATCAAAAATATATATATATATATATATACATTCAAACCTGCATTGTAGTACATACCTGGTATATAACTTTACTGTTTACATTATAGGCTACTATTATATTTCATATTAACTAATAAACTTTCATACACACATATTTACCATAATAGGAACAAATTCAACATGCAAATCTATGATTAAATTATATTTGGATGTTATGCGACGCACTTTTATATAAGTGTGCATACATATTACATCCATGTTGGTGCTTTTTATGTTCTCAAATACCATACATTTGTTTATATACGGTGGGCTTCAAATTACACGTTAAAGTCTCTTTAGACATTTTAGTTCCTGGAACGATCACTTTTCTTTACAAATTAGTTTCCATATCTTAAGTTACTGACACACTTTGCAATATATTGGCTATCAGAAAAATTTGTCTGCTTTCAAAAAATTGGACCAAGGTTAGATGACAACAATTTAATATATGATATTTTTCATTCAAAAAATAGAAGAAATTCTATTTTTTTTTAATTTCATGGATAGAACATGCCATAAAATAATGATCTCTGAATTTTCAGTTCTACATCTGCATTTATTTCGCACTAAAACTTAGTTTATCAATTCTATTATATTGTGTTTATGTGCCAAACCTAATTCAATTACTAAAACAAAATTATAATCCTTTAAATGCCAAAAAAACTTATAGTGGATTTCAATATGGTATTACATGCCTCATCACATTCAAAAGCTTTAAATTTAAGCATTCCTATACAATACATTTCATAGCTTGTTTTACCCTTGAAGCCACAAATTGAACAAGAATAAAATAACTACATAGCTATGAGAAAGAGTATGGCAAAAGAATTGACCACATTAGACAAGAAATATATTGTCCATTCAAATAATCATTAACAATTCCCCTTAGAAATGTCAAGGCACTTTAAATGTAAGCATTCCTATACAATACATTTCATAGTTTGTTTTACTGTTGAAGCCACAAATTCAACAAGAATGAATGACTACATAGCTATGACAAAAAGCATGGTGAAAGATCTGACCACATAAGACAAGAAACATCTTGTCCCTGCAATACTCATTGACAATTCCCCTAAGAAATGTCAAGACACTTGACAACAAATGCAGATCATCATGACCTAAACAAAATATGGACAAATTCATTTGGATTCACCACGGAGCTCATAATCAAAATAAGTGAGATGAGAAAAGGAATATGAACCATTTTGCAATAGAATTTTCTTTGCTTCCATCCATGCCTTGGCCACTATCAAAAATTGATATCTTCCGATTGCCTATTTTGACACTGTAAAAGCAAACATGAAATTGTCAGCCAAGCTAAATGTGTGCCAACAAGAATACTAGAACAAGTACAAATGAAATAGTATTAAGAAAAACACCATTTAGAAGGAGACATGCAAAGTTTTAAAAAATTGTTATGGATATGAAAAACACTCAGAAATGAAGCTCAATTACAGTATGAAATTAAACATCATTCCTACTTCTTTACAACTCTCAATTTCATACAATGATGATTTTGTCTTCATAAGGATTGAAGGCTGCTGTCCATATAGAATTATCATGAAAATATTAAATGTAAATAGTACTATCACAATATTAATCCTAAATAGTACTATCACAAACATCTAATTAACCCCAAGTATCATTAAAATTGTTAAAATCAACAACAAAAAAGTTGAAAGATACTTTGATAAAAAAATGTCTGTTGCTGCTGCTTCCCTAGCACGGTGCTGCTCACTCTCCTCCACCCTCACTGCAGCATGATTTTCATCATTTCTGGATGGCATCTGCCATGTGGTTTCAGATCAGGCTCCTTCACAGCAACTTTGGGCAAGGCCCCTCTCTATTTGAAGCCTTGGTATCCTGAATTTAACCCTCTTCTGAATCCTTCACACCGATTCCAGTTTGGGTTAGGCTGTTTAATTTCCCCTGCACTTTTGGTGTTAATACTTATTGCATTGTTGACTAATGAACTGTTAGACTCTTTTGGTTGTGCAAGTGGTTAGTCCCTAGCAAAGAAGAGCATGATGAGGGAGGACGCTGTCACATTGGTGTAGCACCAAAGACAAAAGACTTGACCCATGTGCAAAGAGTTCGTCTGGTTCATCCTTGTGATATCTGTTGTGTTGATTGCAATCTTTGGTCATGTTTTAAAGGGTAACATACTTTAATTCATTTTCTTAAAAATAAACAGTTAATTGAGAGATGTCTGTCTTCTCTTCTTGACAAATTTATGTTGTCAACATTTACTTGGGTTCATGGTTGTTCGGTCATTGATTTATATCTTGTGTTGGAATGGCTTTTGGCTGTGTGCATGTATGTAAACTTCACATTTCTTGTATTCTCTTTGTAAGAACTTATAATACTATGCTGGAGGATATTAGCAGTTTGCTTGGGCATGTATGGTTTCAGAAACATTTTGAAATAGCTTAACTTTAGGAGGAAATATGTTTTAAGAAATGGTGAAAAACAAAATTAGGCATAATGCCTTGGCAAGGTGGCCGCAGGATTTACCCAGCCAGCCTTACAGTGCATTAATGGGAGTAATTGCCAGGCATCGCTTGGAGAAATTTAAGAAAACCCTAAATGCCTTGGCTATTCTTGATGGAGGTGGTCAACAATTAAACTCAGTTGAGCATGACCACATGTAAAGAAAGTTTTCTAATGGCAGCTCATGAATTTTGGGGAAGCGGATAGGGAGACGAAGCACTGGACAGAAAAGGAACATAGGCAATTGTATAAAGTGTGCGGAGGCTTGGTTATCAAAGTCAACTTGTTAGGTAGAGCATTTGAGCATGAATTCTTCAGCTATCATTCTGCATATTTAATAAATTGCTTTGATTTTAAGAAAGAATCCTATTTTAAAGCCGTGTATGACTTGTGTTTAGGATTTGAATGATTTCAACATATGGAGTAAGCTCAAATATAGAGCAATGGCAAAATAGTACATGTGGTGGCTCAAATATAGAGCAATGGCAAGATGACGCATGTAATTGTTCTTCATCATGTACCATGTCAACAGAAGGTTGTAATGGCATCACTATATGTGGAATCAAATCAATTCATTTGCTATCGTTGGTTATGCGATGAGAAGAAAAAGAAGGGATGTGCTGCCACATGGTCTATTTTCTAAAGAGTAACTCGACACGTTATAGCAACAATCTCATTGACAGCTACTTCAGCCAAATCACCAAATTAAGGCAAACAAGGAAAATTAAGGACTATATTTAACAATTCCAAGTCTTGTCTTTAAGAGTGGAGCATGTTACAAAGGAAAATTTTAAGTAACTATATCTAGGGGGTCTAAAGGACTACATCAACTATGAGGTACACATATTCAATCCAACTCCTATTTCCAATCAATATTATGAAAAGGCAAGTAGAGGAAAAGGTTTTGGCCAACAAAGGCAAGGTTTAGTAAGCATAAAAGATAGAAGCACTCTTACAAAATCAATTTCTCAACCTACCAGATTGACTCCTCAACAAATTGAAGAGAAAAGAGCAAAAGGACTATGCATTAATTGTGACAACTAGCACATGCAAGGACATAAGTGTGGAGAAAAGAAATTGCTCTACATTGAAGTTGCCAATAAAGAAGAAATGGATGAAGACTTGGCATAGGTAGTTGATGAGCAAACTGGGGAAGGAATTAAAGAAATACAACCCACTATTTCTTGCCATGCACTTTCACACATTAGCACTACACAAACCCTCAAGGTAGTAGGTCTTTTTAAAAAATAGGTGCCAATATTAATCGACTCAGGTAATACTCATAACTTCATCAATAGTAAATAAGCTATACTCATAAATTGTTTTGTCTATCCAGTTTCAAAGTTTCAAGTCATGATCACAAATGGTGGTACAGTTAGTTGCTTTGAAAAGTGCCATAGTATTACGCTCTCCACCGAAAAATTTAGACTAGATAGTCCTATGGGTGGATCTAACATTGTTTTAGGAGCCCAATGGTTAACTTCCTTGGGAAGAATTGCGATGAATTTCCAAGAGCATTTCATGTGTTTCCAATCAAAAGGCAAGAAATTTGAACTTCGTTGGCTACGTGCAACATCACCACACTTGATGAGTTCTCAATAGATGCAAAAGATTCTAAAAAGGGTGTGGATGGGTTTGTGCCTCAATTATTTTCAATACAGGGACAACCAACAAAGGGGTCTAAACCACCAAACTTGTAGGCTATTGTGGAGAAACATTCAACAATCTTCAGAGATATGCCAAAAGGACTTTCTCCCAAAAGGGGTCATGATCATGCCATTCAACTAGTGCCAAGGTGCCAACCACCTAACATTAGGCCTTACAAGTAAACATGTCCAAAAGAATGAAATTGAAAAGATGGCACAAGAGATCTTTGAAGCAAGTATTATCTATCATAGTTAGAGTGTCTATTCCTCTCAAGTGGTGATGATATATGTAATGTCCCCTTTTGGGTTGTAATGACCACCCAAAAAAAAAAATTATTTTTGCAACTAAAGTAAGCTACAATGCAATGTCCTCAACACTTTCTGATCACCTAGTTCCCTAAATGGGCAAGGTGAGAGCATACAGTGTGTAGGACCACACCCAATTATTTAAGAACGCAACAACATGAAATGATCAAATCAACCAAAACACACAAGGCGGCAAAGCCAGCCAAGTCTACACTTCTTAGAGTGTGCTTGATGCAAGAAAATTGAAAGGAAAACACACTAGGCAGCAGAGCCAGCCACTTCTATGCTTGTTCAGCGGGGTGTGCAATTACAACAAGTAAAACAGACACACAAAGTGGCAAGCCATCCTTATCTACGCTTATTTAGCTGAGTGTGCAATTACATTAGAATGCAAATATGAAACCATTTTCGGTACTACCATCCAAGGTGTTACAAGATAACAATATTGCAACTAATATAAGATATAACAATGAGTAATGGCTGCAATTAAAATCTTATAATAATCTGGTCCAGCTGAACAATACTACTGGTGCAACAAATTATCAAGATAATGAAGCACTGAAATCATTAAAATCAATACTAAAAATCATACCCACTAAAGCTCTAATGGTGCAGATTTAGAATGATGCCCAAACTCAACTCTGAACACACCAAATGTCACTGCAAACACTGATGTGCAGTTCTCATACAGAATTGCAGCAAGGTGAAGATCTGAATGTAATGTCCCCATTTTAGAAGTGATCACCTGGTGATGACCTAATTGGCAAGTTTTCACACTTGGCTAATTTTGTAGGGCAAATTGAGTATAGGAGATGACTTGGCATATTTATGATGTAGTCATCATTAATAAAATAAATTGCCCTAGTGTGGAGCAACCCATTTGGAGGATGGGAAATAGAAGAAAGTGTGGAAATTGCCTATGAAAAAATAAAGGATATTTTATGATAGTTTCCCTTGAAGAGCACGACTTGTTTTGAAGACAAATTCATGATGAACCTTGTGCCTAAGTGGTTCGCCCTTGGAGAAAGCAAGGTTGGGAAAATAGCAGAAAATAAAATAATAATATCTTTCATGTTTGAGCTCCCAAAGGGAGATCGGCTTAAGGAGAAAATAATGGAAAAAGATAAATCTTTAATTTGTGTTTGGAGCGCCCAACTTGTCTTGAGGTGGTCGGCCAAGCTTGGGAGGAAAAAGTAATAAAAACAAAGGAATTATCTTGCCTAGGTCGGCCTAGGAGGAGGAGTGGAGATTGTGTATAAATAAGAGTTCATTTGAGGCATTTCCATCATACCGTTCATTCATATTTTCATGGAGTTTATCTCTCTTGGCTGCAACGAAAGTTGGGCTTGAATCAAATGACGAAAACCCTTGTGATTCTAGATGAAAACCTAATTCATCTTTGTGGAGGTTTCATAACAGAAGCCTACTTGCACTTCATTGGAGATTCGTGAAGGAGAAGAGCAGATTTGCATATTCAGATTTCAAGAACAGATTGGGAGCAGCAGATTTGTGGCAACTAGTGCATCCTTTGACCTAGGGTTTAACCCTAGCCTTGAGCACCACCATTGGGAGAAGGACGATTTGGTTCGTGAAGGGCGATTTTGGAGTTGAAGGGCAAATTTCATCATTGCTAGGGTTTCCTAAATCCTAAGTCATTGCAGCAGACCAAGCGCAACCTTGTGGAGGAGTTTTGGAGCCACATTCTTCATCAATTGTATGTAATTTGTTATCACTGCCTAGCTGATGTAATTCGCCCAACTAGGGTTTGTATTGGAGCATCTTTTTTATCATATTTTGGTATGTATCAACCTATTTATAGGTCTGATTTATAACAGAAGAGATCTGATTGGTCTTTAGGAATGTTTGGCCTATGCATTTGAATGTGATTGCATATTCAGAATTTCAGTTTATAGCAGCAGAGTTTAATTCAGAAAATCAGACTTGTTGTTGCCATTTTGGTTGCCCTACATTGTGTATTTCATGGTGTAATTCATACTTATGATGAATGTCAAATTCTATTATCATTTGTATTATAATTCATGATTTGCCATATTTGGATGTGTTTATGTTCGCTGGAACAATTTAATCAAGAACACAAATTCAAATCAGAATTCTAGGGTGTCAGCAGAAACTAAAAGTGCAGAAAACTAGGGCAGAATCCTGAATTTAAAAATCAGAATTTTAGGGCAGATCCCATTGGGGATATTATAGTGGTATCAGAGCTTTGATATTGCCAGCCTTAAGGGTTTATTGAAAAAGATAATTTTCAGCTCCTATCTTGTGGAGTTTGCCAAAGGTTGTGCCCTAAGATGAGCGCCAATTCTTTAAGAAGGTGTATATTTATTTATGAGACATGGAAGATAGAAGCAACAAGGAACCTAGCATGAGGGATATCCTCAATGACATTGCAATGAGTCAAAGATCTGATACTACTCATGTCTCAATACATGGGGCATAATATGGGTGCTAATGAAGATTCGGGAAGTGATGACGATGCTCACTTACCTACCATCTTGGATCAGCCAAGAAGCCCAGAAAATATACCACAAGAGGCAGACAAGACCTTTGATGTTTCATTGAGAAAATTAAGAAGAAAAGAAGAAAAATCGGAAGTTATCATTAGAGAAAGGATAGAACGGAAAGAAGAATTACTCGTTTGTGATTTGCAGCCTACAAGTGATCATGATAAAGGCAAAAAATCAGTCAACATCAAGGTTGCATGGACACGGATATGGGTACAATATCCAATACGATTACGGCTATTTTTCAAGACCCCCTAATTGGATACAGATACGGCTAGATACGATAATTCCATATAAATATATATATATTTCATTTTTATTTAGATTTAAATGTAAAAGTATTTAGATATTTTAAAAATATTGAAATTCAAAAAATATTAAAATTTAAATATTTAATAAATTTTAAAATAAAACTCAACTTAAATATATTAAGTATAAACAATAATTTATAAAATTATACACATTAATTAAATAACTAAATTGTATAACTCTATAAATATGTCATAAACTAAATTATATATATATATATAAACTATTATTTATTATTAATATTTTAAAATTTAATTTTATTTAGACTTAAATGTAAAAAGTATTTAGCTATTTTAAAAATATTGAAATTTTAAGAATATTAAATTTTAAATATTTAATAAATTTTAAAATAAAACTCAACTTAAATATATTAAATATTATACAATAATCTAAAAAATTATAAATATCAATTAATAAACTAAAATATAAAATATATATATATAAACTATTATTTTTTATTAATATTTTAATAATTAATGTTATTTAGATTTAAATGTAAAAGTATTTAACTATTTTAAAATTTCAATATTTAATAAATTTTAAAATAAAACTCAACTTAAATATATTAAATATAAAAAATAATTTAAAAAATTATAAGTATCAATTAAATAGCTAAATCGTATAACTCTTTAAATATGTCATAAACTAAATCCTATTGATTTGATATCTTTTAGCTACATTTAAAGAGTTGATCGATATTTTAAAATTTAAAGAGTCGCTCCCCCTGTGATTTATAACACTACGATTTGAAACCATTCTCCCCGCTCGTAGTCGCACCCTACTGGGAACATACGGAATAGGAAAGAGATCGAGATCGACGGCGGGAGCAAAAAAAAAGTCCACTCCACGGAACACAGCAAATAAATCGAGAAACGCAGCAAATAAATCAAGGATTGCAGTAAATGAATCTACCACTACATAGAGCTAGGAATAAATAAATTGAGATTTTATAAACTTAAAACAGAAAACGTGACAAAAGAGGGTTTTTTTGGAAAACATTTGACTGGATACGGGATAATTTTTTAGAATGTCGAATCCGATGTATCCGACGCGGCTTTAAAGTTGCCCTAATTTTGGGTACGGATGGGCATGATATCTATGTCGTACCGTATCCATACCCATACTGGATACACTAATACGCGTATCGAGGGGGGCGGGCTGGGGTATCCTGCAACACTGGTCAACATGCCTAGAAGTTTGGACTCCTAGCCATACAAGTGGAAGCCTTAAAGAGGATGAAGCCATGTTCTCAAGTTCACTTCGGCCATATGAGGATATGGACAGAGGAATCACCTATTGCATCTACAAGTGGAGAACACATAAGTTTTCATGGTAACCACAAGGTTGAAGGGTATGCTGTCCCAGAGTTTGCCAAACCAGCAATGATTAATCAGCTATGTGGAGGTATGAATTTTACTAATGTTCCTAGCATTGCTTCACCAACTCTACATCATAACGGCAAGGATTCAATTTGTACATTAAGTGACCTTGAAGTGGATGTTGTTCATACATATGAAGGCAATTCAGAAATTTTGTTATGTAGTGAACAACGGGACTTCGATAAGATTGATTTAGCATTGCAAGAATTGAATGATCACTTTGTGGTTAAGTAAGTCATAGCTGTGCATACACTTTCTAGACCAACGATTGAGGATGAGCATGATGAAAATGATTCTACTTACTATTATGATGGTGATCCCTTGATTGAGCATGATGATGACCTTGCTTCAAAACATGGATATTGTGGGAAAGATGTTATGAAGATAGCTGATTGTGGGAGACATGATTGTGAAGACCAATCAGAAAATTTGTATGAAGATGATAGGTCCCATGAGTCACATCATTTGGAAGGTCAATTGAAGGTAAATGAAGACATGTTGCAGCCCTAACTCATTTTGATAATACTCATAACATGATGGTAGAGAACTGTTGGAAGACTCAAGGGAGACACAAAGGCCTTGAAAGAGAACTATCTCTTGCAAACTTACAAGTACTCAAAGAAGCTTTGGTTGTAATGAAATCAAATTACCTACACCTACTTTCAGATAGAGATCATCTCCTCAAGCTTGATGAGATATATTTTGATGCATTGAGAGGAAAAGAAGAAGAGATTGATAAGCTTACCTTCGAGCTTAAGGTTACTACGGATTCCTTGAAGAGCACTCAAATGGATCTTCAAAAATCGGAAGATCAAGTTGATGAGCTTTGTTTGGAGTTGATCTTGGCACACTCGTCATCATTCAAATCAGAAATTCCGTCATCTATGGCAGCCACATCCAAGGAACAACAATTCAATACAAAGATTGTGAAGGATAGACAAATGGATGAAGAATTTGATGGACCCCATTGTGAAGTCTTGAGGAGGGAAGATCAAGATATAACTTGCAGCCATGGGACAGAAGTTGTGACAAGTGATACACTTGGTTTTCAATTGGAGACATCTCTTGGACCAGCACTTGTTGATGACCATCCACTCATGGAAAGAGATGCGATTAAGACCTATGAAGACATCACACAAAGGTATGAGGTAAGGACTGTTTTCTGACTTGCAAAGGCAGTCCCTTATCTTCACATAATCATGACATGACAGCCAAGAAGATGGAAGTTCGGATAACCCTTGAGGCATGTGATTTTCAGTTGGAGACGCCTATTGGATCAGCACTTGATGAAGAGCATGCAACAAAGGAAGAAGAGGTGCTGGAGGTGCCTGAGGACACTAAACTAAGGTATGAGACAAGTTCTGATTTTCTGATTTGGAGTGGCAGTCCCTTACCTTTACATAATCATTAGATAGCAACCATTACACGTGAGGATGATAGTGGGAAGACTTCTTCTATTATTGACACTCAAGACTTGAGGGTTGAACATGAGCCACCTGTTGTGGATCCAAGCCACGAGAGGTCTGATTTTGTACACCATGGCATAGAAGAGGTAAAGAAGACTCAAAACATGTGTGCTGAAAGGGATGAGCCTCTTATGATGGATAAGCACAGGGAGCACTCAAATTTGTATGGACTTGATAAGAGGTATGATTCAGAAATTTCAGTTTGTGCAAGTAGTTTTCAATCATGAGGATAATGAGTTACACCTTTTTGAGAGCCCATTGAAGGCTCAAGTGATGATTATGAATGAGGTAGTTGAGCACACACCATGTGTACCAGCCAATAGTATGCATGCATATGTAGATGAAGACATTTGTGAATCAATGTTGGTTGGGAACCTAACTACCTTTGGAGAGCTCGAGGACTCTAATTGTATTGAGACACAACACCATCATGATAATGAATCCTTCGTGGAGTATGAGGCTGCCCTAGTTTCAGAACTTGTGACACATGTCATGGAGACATTTGATTTGATTGGTATGCACTTGGAAGTGTAGAGTTTCAGTTGGTCTATGATCCAAGGTATGCAGATAATGTCATAGAGGTACTTGATTTTGAGTGGCATATGCTTGAGTTTCAACTGAGGTATGGAGATGAGCATGAGGGTAGAAGTGCTCCAGCCACAACCCATCGGTTCTATACCTCATGCATTGTTGATAGATGGCTGTTCTACTTTGCTGGCCATGGAGTTTTCAAGGTATACTTTGAGGACATCAGTTGTTTGGATGCTTTGGAGAAGTTCAGATCACTTCCTCAATGTTGGAGATTGGCATGATGATGAGATCCTATCATCATGTCATTGGAGGTACTATTTGCATCATCATAGGTATGATTTTCAGTATGTTTGATGCTGTTCTGATTTATAGGTCTGATTTATAACATGAAAGATATTATTATTTTATTTTATGCTCAGCTTAGTATGAAGCGCCAGCAAAACATCCATCTGAAGGTTCAAAGAGGTGACGTGGCTGGAGGAGACGATCCAACATCATCTGCTGAAGTTTGAAGGCTATATATATATATATATCAGCTCAGAATACAACACAGAAGTGATCAGCCAGCTATGATATCAATTGTCATCCATTGGTATGTCTGCATCTCACAAATATCTGAATCTGTAACAGCAGATTAGGAATTTCATTGGCAGTATATCTCAGCATTGCAATTGGCATGTAACATTCTTGATCTCTATAACAGCAATTTATACATTCACCACAGACTACTTGATTTTTTAGGATTTTCTGAATATAAGCAGCACTGTATTTCATTGCATAACCTGAATGGGATTCTATACTTTATCTTTATTCAAATCTTTAATTTGAATAGACAACCCATACTATCTATCTGCTGCCATTGTCTATATCAGTCATTAGACTTGTGCATAAGTGTATGCTGTTGTAATCAGTCATAGAGCTTCATTGAAAAATCAGAGTTTTAGCATATGTCTAGTCATGGATAGTACAGCAAGGTTGGGAAAATAGCATAAAATAAAATAATAATATCTTTCATGTTTGAGCGCCCAAAGGGAGGTCGGCTTAAGGAGAAAATAATAGAAAAAGACATCTTTAATTTGTGTTTGGAGCACCCAACTTGTCTTGAGGTGGTTGGCCAAACTTGGGAGGAAAAGTAATAAAAACAAAAGAATTATCTTGGCCTCGGTAGGAGAAGTGAAAACTGTGTATAAATAAGAGTTCATTTGAGGCATTTCCATCATACCATTCATTCATATTTTCATGGAGTTTATCTCTCTTGGCTGCAACGAAAGTTGGGCTTGAATCCAAGGACGAAAACCTTTGTGATTCTAGGTGAATTGGACAAAAACCTAATTCATCTTTGTGGAGATTTCATAACGGAAGCCTACTTGCACTTCATTGGAGATTCGTGAAGGAGAAGAGCAGATTTGCATATTCAGATTTCAAGATCAGATTTGGAGCGCCACCATTGGAAGAAGGGCCATTTGGTTCATGAAGGGCGATTTTGGAGTTGAAGGGCAGATTTCATCATTGTTAGGGTTTAGGAAACCCTAAATCATTGCAGCAAACCAAGCACCACATTCTTCATCAATTGTATGTGATTTGTCATCATTGCCTAGCTGATGTAATCCGCCCAACTAGGGTTTGTATTGGAGCATCTTCTTCATCATATTTTGGTATGTATCAACCTATTTATAGGTCTGATTTCTGACAGCAGAGATCTGATTGGTATTTAGGCATGTTTGGCCTATGTATTTGAATGTGATTGCATTTCCAGAATTTCAGTTTGTACCAGCAGAGTTTAATTCAGAAAACCTGACTTCTTGTTGCCATTTTGATTGCCTTACATTGTGTATTTCATGGTGTAATTCATACTTATGATGAATGTCATCTTGTATTATCATTTGTCATTATGATTTGCCATATTTGGAGGTGTTTATGTTCGCTGAAACAATTTAATGAAGAGCAGAAATTCATATCAGAATTCTAAGGTTTCAGCAGAAACTAAAAGTGCAGAAAACTAGGGCAGAATCCTGAATTTAAAAATCAGAATTTTAGGGCAGATCCCATTGGGGATATTACACTGAAAATGCACAAAAAACCCTAACCACCAAGCCAAATCTCATCCAAAACTGATTTGTTCAATTCAAAACCAAAACAAACTGATTCTACTAGCCTAGGCGCCAACAAACAGCAAGAAAAATCAAAGAAAAGAGAGGCGATTTCCCTTCAAATCCTCACCAGAATGGTATGGCCAGCTTTGTATGCAGATTTCTCCTTAAAAGACACTTCAAACAGCAGATAAAACTCACTAAAATCCTTGTGTCTTGGTTAGATGACCAACAATGAAGGTTCCCCATCAAAATGAGAAGTTACGGCCTGTAGGAGGCATTAGAACAGTACGGCCAGCAAGAACGTTACTCAAAAAAACACCAAAGAACTCTTACTTTAAACTCAGAAACTTCAAGAATAACAATAATTCATAAATCTCCAATAAACCGTACAAAACTTCAAACTCCAAAGAAAATCTCCATTTGCAGCTCAATGTGATTCCTGTATGAAACCACCAAGACCAGCTAGGGGGGATTTCGCCCTCGAAACCAGTATTTTCGAGAGGGTTTTCGTCCTCAAGAAAATCAGAGATGAACACAAGTTCACTCATATGCAAAAGCAAAATATCTTATCAAGTCTAACCTCAACAATGAGCTCAACGCCTCCTTTATAACTTTTCTTGAGAGAATAAAATATTATTTCCTTATCTCTCCATATTCTCCTCAAAAATAATAAAACGTTTCATTTTAATATGTGCAAATTCCCCTTATGCCCCCTTTAACCTAGTGCCTCCTGAATGCACAGCTTAAAGACCTTTATATTAAATAACTACACATATGTTGTCTTTTTGATTTAACAACTTAAGTTATAACTATTTAATAAGCTTAATTATCATCCAATGTTGTGGAAAGCATCAAAATGAACCAAATATAAATTTCTAATCACACCAAAGATGCCCCTAGGGTTAAAGGTGATGAACTGTATGCAACTATTGAACTGGTCTTGATGAATAAAGAACTAGAAACTTTGGCTACAAACATGATGGAAGCCAGAAGGCCAATGTCAATTTAACTTTAGTACAAATACATATAAGGGAAGATTTATTTTCCTCGATGCATTCTTGAATGCATGGAGTTGAAGGAAAAAACAATATTGAGGGATGGCCATCATGTATAACTCTGCTAAAGGCAAACAAAAATGAGTGGAATGGGAAACGACCCTATGATCTAACCTTGTGCTTGCATTCTAAATCTGCCCCATTATCTTACCTAGTTTCTAAATTTGTTTTATTCTACGTATCAATAGGACGTTCCTGAAACATGAATTTTTTTATGCAATGTTGCTAAAGGAAAAAGAAAACACTGTACCAAAAGTATGTGTATGAATAGGCGGACCCTTGTATTAATGGTTTTGTTTCCCTAGGAATGTGAGTTGCAAATCTGTGCTTAATGCCAAAAATGAACCAAAAGAAAAAGATTTCTTCTACAAGCATCATAAAAAGTAAGAGCTCTCAAAAGTTAGCATCATGAAGTGTAGTCTCATCTACACGAACATCAAATCTCAGTTTTACCTTTGTTTTGTGTAATCTTAAACTGTAAGGGAATTAAATATAAAATGCCTGCATTGTAAGGGAATTAAATATATAATTCTTGGTGTCTCCAGCAATTTTTATCAGTACAAATATATCTTGATGCACAACACCTCCAAAAATTGAAATTTAAATATATGAATTACATTCACCATTAACAAAATGGAGTGACTTAGAAATATTTTATTTGCTAGACTTGATTTACCTTATTAAACGCCTTTCACCAGATACATTAGCCCAAACAGCTTGTAAAGAGTTGTCCTATATAAACAAAACAAGTGTTCGTGCACCTTAGCATGCAAATGATATCAATAACGTAACAATGGACTTGAAATAAATTGGTAATTCTAGGCACATAAGAAATCCAATATGCCTTTAAACATGACATACAATTAGATCAGCCAAAGCTGTCTCCGTGGAGTATTCCTGAGGCAAAGCCACCAAAAGATGTGGTTCTGGAGTCACATCCCACATGTCCTGCCAGGCAAATTGAAAGTGAATGATTCCTCAAAATATCAATTATTTATCATTTATTTCATTAGTGTGGAAATTTTTATTTCTAATCTTCAGTTTTTCCCTTTACCAACAAACCTTTTAGCATTGACATGTTACAAGAGAATGTTCCAAATTTTACAAAAGTCTTGCACTTTCAATCAGCTACTTGTTTTGCTCATAAACAAGAATTTGTGTAACACTATTACCAAAAAGAGGAAAGGAAAATACCTGATAAGTATGTACGGTATTGATATCACCATCCTGAAAACATGTACATGTCATTAATCCAAAAGAAAAATGAACATGCAGAATGAGTAATACAATTAAAATATTCAAAAATTAGATAGCAAATATTATATTTGTGATAATAATTAAATCTGAATGATAGAGACAATCTTTCTCCTAAGTAGCATATCCCAATACTACAGTGTACATAAATTACAAACTCTCTTTAACTACATGCCAAGCATTTCTACTTGCATCCACATAAGTCCATTGGAGTTTACAATGAATATAATCATCATTAAGACTCTTCCCCAATGGATAACAACCATGGTGCTCAATAGAAAAGTCACTTTTAATAGTTTCAAAAGCAAGAAAAATATGAAATTCTTGACACGGAAAGAAAAAATTATAGAGAAAATATATACCGAAACTGCAGATAATTTGATAAACCTCAACATCAGAATCACAAAAGAAATACCAAGCAATAAGTCAAACCACCCTATAATCAACCTTGAGTATTGTATTCCACTTATTGGCATAATGATCAAACCCCATACTCAAGTCTTATAATCATATTCATAAAATTATTTTAAAAACCATACCAAGGAATATCCACCAACAATGCAAACAAAACACTCATCTATTGTCTCGCCAATTGTAATACATACTACAATCAATAAACTAACAAGCCACAGCGACATTCACTTCTTCTAGAAATTTCATCCCAAAACAATGTACTAAATAGTCACAAAATCTCATTTTGCAAGATCATTGCTACCCAACTTAATCATATTCATAAAATTATTTTAATCTAGTAGTTATCCACAAACAATGCAATACACTCATTTATTGTCTAGCCAAAAGTGATACCTATAAGAATCAATAGACAAGAAAGAGAGACATATTGAATTGTACTAGAAAGAGTATGTGTTGTATTAGAAATTTAGAAAAACATTCCCAAAGATTGTAGTAAATTACATTAACAAAATCTCATTTTGCAAGGTCAATGAAATTTTGCTCTATAATTCATTAATCAAGGTCCTAGTCTAGGTAAAGACAGCAATCTTCACTAGAGACGCTGCTTTTGGATTCGTATGTTAGATGAGAGCATACTTATACAATAATGCAACATCACGGACCTTTGCCATAACTGAGGCCAATTCTAACATATGTTTATGCCCAAGAAATACTGAAATACTAAATGGTGTGATGCTGTGATCCCAATAAGTAACGCTATGACCACTTTCCACATACGTGTATTATGTTCTATTTCAATAAAATGTGCTACATCCCATACCCATAAAAAACTTTATAAAAAGTGAACTTGGACAAATTGCTGTTAAGATCCATTTTGACATATAAGTTATGCTGTCACTTTATTATAGCAGATCATTTAAGACAAACTTAATAAAAGAGATAAAACTGGCAGATCATATTATATTTCAATAATTCTCAGAAAGTGTTACCTCAAACTAGACTATAAAGTCAGATCCAAAGACAATAATTTATCTGTCAAATGGGATGTATTCAAGTGCCAAAATCATAGTTATTAAGACTTGCCAAGGACCTGATCAAACTTGCAAGTCTGTATCCAAGGCAACCTCAATGACCCATGGTGCCGAAATCATCAATTCAGGAATCCAACTTCTCATTTAATTCTTCTAGTGATTTACCCTTGAAGATGTTTGTATGAGGAATGGGATAAACGTTATTACTCTTCAGCTATGTTACATAGAGTTTTGGGGGCTAGGATGATGAGACAAGTTTTCAGCAAGTCAATTTTTTTCCTGAATTTAGGAAACTGAGAAAATAAATGCAATTATATATAATTATCAATATATAAAATTTTAAAAATATGAAAATATGAAACTTTATAGCTATTCTATAATAAAAATATATATTATACTTGGATAAGAGCCTAAGCATAAGACCATTCAACACTGAAACATTTGAAAATCAAAATTTGTTAAGTGAAATGTAAAAATAAACAAACATTGAACATTCAAATGAAATCCTAAATCCAAAAATTGCTGGAAATATTTAAGTCTAAACTAATAATATGAAAATTTGAAACTTCTATAGCTATTTTATAGTCAAAAAAATACTCTATTGAGCTAAGAGCCTAACATTATGAACATTCAACATTGACACACCTGAAAATTGAAACTCGTTAAGTGAAATTTCCAATATTGAACAAGATGACTAGGGGTTTCCTATTTTCATAGGAAACTCAAAGAACAATCCCAAAACATCCCTCTTCTTGGTTGTTGCACTAGAAACATTTCCTAGCCCATCATGAGTATTGGAATCAGGGAAACAAGAAACAGAGGATTTAAGGCAAAATGTGGATTTTTAATTTTTTTGGAAAAAAATGCTCTTTGGTATGAAAGAGACAAGATTAGTAAGTTTTTTTTGGCTAAAAGTTTTTGACTATCTTGCAATTGTCAAATGGGTAGGTTAATGGCATAGATAGTGGCAACAAATTTTTCACAATCAGAAGTTCTTTTCTTCCCCTAGCCATGCCTTTTTCTTTGAAAGTCTTTTTGTTGACTAATGTAATATGCAAGCTATTTTTTCATTCCTTATTCTGCTAAACTTATTGGTCGGTTTTCACCTTTTCCCCTCCTCCATGCTCTACCAATCCTTCTTCTCAAGTAGTCTATAGCCTATGAAAATATTTCTCCTCGAGTGCATTGCTTATGTCTTTTTTTCATTTTTCCATTTCACTTGCTCTATGGACATGTTTAATCTACTTTGTGTTTCTTATTTGTGGCATTCATTAATTGTGTTGCCCCTCTCCTTTTGATGGGAATTCCTTTTATTCATTTTGACATCGTTTCTTTATGGCGTCATATTCTAACTTCTTATGGGTTTGTATAATAAGGTTGAGTGCTCCCTCTTTGCTTTGCAAATGTGTCCTTTATCTATGGAGGTTTCCTAGGGTATGGACTCAATTGGATCACAACATGTCCCCTTTCTTTTTTCAATTGATAAATTCCCCAAATATTAAGTCCTTGAGCTTGAGATGTCACAATTGAAAGTACCATTTTTGTAAAATCCTCCCGCGACTTGCACTTGCCCAGATTCATTGGTGTAAACCACACAAAGTTGGATGTGATAGTTTACCCAATTACAACACTCAAAATTTGCACATATTATCTCATAACATGTCTCCTTGAAAATTGAACATGGGTCTCAATTCTCTTTTTTTTTTTCTCTTGCTCTTGCCTCATATATTCCTTTAAACAAAGCAAGTCTTTACATCCATCCAAGTTGTTGATCCCTCAAATTCTTTTTGAGTCAAGTACAAACTTCAATAGCATAACTATTCCTTTAATGACCTTGTCTCTCCATAAGAATATATCACTTAACCTTGAGCATGTTAAAAATGTTGATACTTTGAGATTGTCATTGCCAATAGAATAAAAGAGAGTTGGGCACTTTTTGTAGGTGCTTCAAGAGAAAAAAAATAATGATGATACTAATTGCATACTATAAGATAAAGGTCTCAAATAATCTCCATCTCTAACCAAGATAAAGTTATAAGGCCTCTCTTAGTGGACACAAATTGACAATTTATATAGAAGATATGACGATGAACAATGTTAGACAATGTATTGGCCAAAAGGTAAATGGTCAACAAAATACAAGATTGTTGATCCCTCAAATTCTTTTTGAGTCAAGTACAAACTTCAATAGCATAACTATTCCTTTAATGAACTTGTCTCTCCATAAGAATATATCACTTAACCTTGAGCATGTTAAAAATGTTGATACTTTGGGATTGTCATTGCCAATAGAATAAAAGAGAGTTGGGCACTTTTTGTAGGTGCTTCAAGAGAAAAAAAATAATGATGATACTAATTACATATTATAAGATAAAGGTCTCAAATAATATCTATCTCTAACCAAGATAAAGTTATAAGGCCTCTCTTAGTGGACACAAATTGACAATTTATATAGAAGATATGACGATGAACAATGTTAGACAATGTATTGGCCAAAAGGTAAATGGTCAACAAAATACAAGATGTTAAGGCTAGGGGCTAAATGTCTAGCAATAAGGTAAAGTAGGATTAAACACGAGCTAAATGTAGAACAAAATAATAAAGTAAATTGCATACAATCATAAAGTAACCTGGCTATAATGGAAATCAAACTATAGGGTAGAGAGACATTCACCTAAGGTCGATTTGTAGGTGCACCGTGCAACAACTAACCCCTTAGCTTTAGCACTTATGGCAAGGTGTTTCTAGGTAAAGTTGAGGCACATTGACGAAACCCTATTAGACCATTGCTAAGAACTCTAGGGACTGGGCATACAATGGAGGTGTAACTCTTATCCTTGAATCTCTGAAGGTCTTAGCATGCAAAATTGTCTTTCTTTGGTAGAGTACTCCTTCCCCGAATCCTCCGAGAGTCCTCTAGGGGCATATGTGAGAGCAAGTGAAGCAAGAAGTTGATTTCTAATTTCATAAATGAAAATAGGGAACCTATAAAAAGGAGGAATCAAAACCCTAAAATCTAAACTTCCAAAACAGCCAAAATCCCCAACTTGGCTAATGCATTAAATTAATTTGTAAATCATCAACCCAGCCAATGGTTTCGGTAGATCAAGGGGAAAAATCACATCACCAATCGAGTCAGTGATGTCTAACAAACAAGAATGAGACTAATGAATGCAATTGTAAGGGAACAAAGAAGGCCAAAAGGGAATTTTGAGGAACAAAAGCCAAGAATGAGGACAAACTCGGCAAAACTAGGAAAAGAAGTGTTTGGCCAAAAAAGCAAGCACTAAAATGCAGGTGACACAACAGTAAGGACCCACAACACACTTCTCAAACAAAATAAGGTCAAAATGAGTGTAGTGTTAGGCATAAAGGAGAGGGCCAACAAGGACACAATAATAATGACCAACAACACACCTCTGAACAAGTACTTAACCCAATCCCTTTTTGGGAGCTTAATTTGCCCAAGTCTTAACAAATCAAAATGTTTTTATGGCCATTTTCAGATGTATAGACTAACCCTTCAATTTTCAAAATAATTTGATGAACGACAAGAAAGCCTCACTTGTTGTTGCAAAAGCAAAGGAGTGCAATCCTAATAACATAATAAATCATGAAAATCATAATGGTTGCACTCATCTCTAACATTTGTATATAAGAGAAAAGCCTCCTTGAATCTAAACCCACTTCAAGACTTTGTGAGCCATCTTTCTCTTATTGACTTGCAGCTATCACCTCCCACTCCATGTAGTTGGTAGGAAGAAGAGAATCAAAGTGCTAGTAAGAGAAAAGATCATATCATCCAAAATAGAAATGACAAGCTCCAAGAGGTGGTAGATACGTTGATGATGAATACTCAAGTTGCCTAAAGGCTTATCACCAAAATAATTAAGTGATAGGATTCCTCATCCCTATCCAATCTCAAAGGAAGAGATTTCGATGATGACTATCGCTCGAGAAACAGTGCAAATGGCTGAGGGGGGTCATGAAGATTGCTAATAAAAAACATGGAGGATCGCCATGCCTTCCTCCATGAGAGTTTATATAATTAGAATTATAGCAATGTTGGGGAAGGAGGTTCAATTCAATTCCTAGTAAAGAAATGAACACAAGGTCGATGGAGATTCCCTCTTGCTACTCTCAATGTTAGGAATGAGTTCGATCATACTTAGTTAGATACTGATCTGGAAGATCTGTGTAGGCTTGTTTGGTTTACTATTTTGAGTTAATTGTTTACTTATTCAAAATTTGGTTTGTCTGTGTATAAGGGTTTTTTCCTTTTTTTATTTTAATAATATTTCCCTTTAAAATGAGGAAACATTGAACCAAGGAATAGGCGTTAATTAGTTCTTTGCTCAAGTCCTTAAAGTGTTTTATTTTTGTTTTGATAATATAGTTGCTATATATGTTATTCTATTGTAATTCATGGACAGGTTCCACATTTGACTTAATATACATGTTTCTTTCTCATCAAAACAAGTATATCCACTCTTTCTGTAAGATGTAAGAACTTATATAGCATGCAACTGTTTTATGTCTTTCTCTAACGTCCACAGTTTGAATGAAATAATAGCCGGTGAAAGCTAGTTTGAGGCCCTATCTCAGAAACAATCCGAACATAGGTGTGCACTTAAACATTCAAATCCTGGCTATTTTGTCTATCCTTATTTTATCAAAATTTTGAATACATAATCCCTTGCATTGAGTCCAACTCTCGTTGACTGCTAAGAAATGTGCTTCAGACCGCATGAGTGTTCATGTCATCATTACCGAAACCCACGTCATACAATGTTAACCGTTCTTGTAAACACTACCTATGCATCCTTCAGCTAAGCAAAGTTTCAGTGAGTATGCTATGTTGACTTCGATTCCAACTGGAAAATTCAAATATAATGTCTGTAGCTTTCAGTAGTACAGTTAGTCTTGTGCGCCTAATTTCCGTACAACTCCATTTGGAATATTTTGTCCTCTGGCTGATTGTAACAAGGTTCAAGCCCATTGGGGCACATTCCCCTATTAATGCTACCTCTCAAAAAGAACGCCAAAACCATGGCAATGCCCTGGGTGACCTTTAACGGTATAAAATTGAAAAGAATGTTAGATCCCTCTGACATGGCTTCTAAGCCAACAAGATATCTAAACGTAAATATGCTTCCTGGTGTACTAAATGGAAGACCTGTAGAAACATTATCAATTTATCAAAGGGGTTAGTTACAAAGGCCAGTGACAACATTTACAAATTTGCCATAAGAGGTAGGTTGGGGACAAAAATGTTAGCTGGTAGAAGCTTGGTGATGTACTACCTCAGCAAGAGAATTTACCAAAGGAAAAACACTTTCAACGCAGGTTACTACTCGAAGCTTGAAATATCCTTGATTGTGCAATGACCATTTAACCAAAAAAATTGAAAAACTTATGAAAAACATATAATCAACTACAAGTTTTCAGATTAATTTGAATTAAATATTTCACCATAAGGGAAAAAATTCTTTCAGGGATGTGCCGCTCCGTTGACATAACAGTAAGGCTGGCCAGGGCATTTAGCAAAAAGTAATGCATCCACTAAAATGCACTTATCTAAGCTTATCAGTGTTTTCTTGGTGCATTACGTACCAGGCAAAAGAGAATATATTACAAATCTCACCCTCTAGTCACTAGAGAAAACATCACAAATCTCACACTCTAGTCACTACTCTAATAAGCTTAATAGTGTAGCTCCTAGAAAGTGACACCAAAAGCCAATTCATCAGACCAAAAAACATAAGATGGAAAAAAGAAAGCCGTTTTCATGTGTGTTATAGAAAGAGAGCACGAGCATTTACCAATATAAGTAGGGAAAAAAGTCAAGAGTTACTTTTAACACTAAAAACAAGTAAAATCATAAAACCAGATGCAAAGCATAACACAGGCACAGCAACCAAAGAAAATGGCGCGGGAATTGGCAGACCTGTAGGACAATAGTCGTAGTTTTATTAACGGCAGCGAGGGGGATTATCTTTCCGTTTTTAATTTTATTCCCCATCGTATCTTCCAGGTAAGATTGAGCACCCCACTGGATAGGCCTGGACCCCTTCTCCGTGCCCCCCTTGTCGTACTTTCTCTTCACGCTGCGGATAAAGTCCGGGACGCTCATCTCTTCGTCAGGGTTCTCCAAAGTAAGAGTCAAATTGGAGCCATTGGGAAGCAGAACTCTAAATGTGAATATCTTCTCCAGATTTTCTGGTTCTGCCTCAGGCTTTCTTCTTGTAAAGATGGCATCGCCGTCTTCTGTGACCGTCCGCTTCCTCTTCGTTCTTCCACGAGCCACAGATGTTTGCGACATCTTTGCTCGCTTCCCTGCACAATTCCACTCAAACAGCTTAGAAACCCAGGCCAAGAGTCAAGCCACACACAAATTCTAGACGAAAATGTCCATCCGCCACAGAGCTAAGAAAACCCCAAAATACTTACACCGCTGAAGTAATGCAACTATCTATGTATAAAGGCGAATTTCTCCAACTGCCTCACCGGCAGCCACACTAAAATTGTGATGAAAACAGTGAATTATTAGCAAAAGTCGTCAGTCTGAGAGTCACTCCTCTCTACACCATATGCTCAGTTATTGTTCGCATGCAATGCTCGGAAAAGCAAGTTTCTGTAGGTATATAAAAGAACACCGACTCCATAGGGTGGCTCCATTTTGCAGGAAAGGCGGAGTGGGGCGGTACACAACAATAAATGTCGCGCCTCCTTCTAACACGTGTGAGGTGTGCGTCCTTAACTATCGTTACCATAATACAAGGGTGCAGAGTACATACATACACTCCTGCCGTTACACCTTGGAATCTTGCGGAAGGGCGTGTGAATCGAAGATTATTTTATCACTCCCAACACTTGACACTGCTAATCAAAACATTCCATTAAGTCTGATATTTACTGTTGAAGCATGCCTAAGGGTACCATTTTCCATTGAGTTTCCCGTCGTCAATTAAGTTCCTATAAAACTGTGCCGTGTCGGTTTGTTTTTTACGAAGCTTGGGTTAACTCCATTTTCATCCCCCCAAAAAAGTCCCACACGGTAGTGGAGGTGTTCAAAACGGCGTTCACTAAAGGAGCTCAAAGAACCGAACTGTGTAAGGTGTAGATGCATCCCGGAGAGCTTGGAGTGCAGTGCACACCGTGCCGCACAAGAGTTATTTGAGCCATTTTAGGCAATTCTCTAAATATATAGGGTAATTTGTGGTTATTTTACGATTTAATAATTTAAATCCAAAAAAATTAATTAGGAATTTAATGTTAAATGCTGGTCTAAACCATAGTTTTTCATCCTTCTTGCAATCTCATATTTAGAAGCTCTCTGATGATGCCTTTTCAGTTTCACTGTACAATTATGGCTTTACCACTTTTTCCAAATTTATATATTTATAGCATTTTTTATTTAGCTTTTTGTTTATTTTAAAAAAATGTTTTAATATATGTATATCAATGAATGGTGTAATCTTTTGTGAAGTTGAACTTAAGCCTTTACCTATTTTGATACACATGTATTATCACATATTTATTCCTCACTTTATTCATACACTTCCATACATTAGTCAAACTATGCATTTATTACATCAATCCACACATGTCCCAATATGACCATTATCTACCTAGATTTAACTATTAATCCATCAAGGTAATTTATGTGATCATGGGGGGTTGTCACTATTTACCAGATTTACGTGGAAAACTCAAGAAGGGAAAAACCATGGTGAGGATTATCTCACATATATATGAATAGCAACACCGAAAACAAATAGGCTCACTGCCCAAAAGAAAGGCTCACCGCCAAGGGCTCACTGTCCAGAAGAGGGAATAATAGAAGAGGACTGTTACATATAGATTCACTATCTGAAAGCAATAGGAGAAATCCACCACTGCAACTTCTTGCCATCTGCAACCTTTGGCTCATTGCCTCCAGCAACTTCAAGCACACTAAAATGTAGACACCTTCTGCTCACTGTATTCAGGAGTCATAAACATTTAATCTCGCACACAACTCACTACCCTTGATTCACATTCGCATCATCTTCTCTACCTTGTTCCACTCAACTTCATCTTGCATTTATACCATCTACAACCAAGACCTATCTCAATTAGGTCGTTCCTAATGAAATGTATGCACCTCAAACATGCAACACCAAAATAGGTCGGCACTAAACACTTCCACGGTGGAAAGAAGTGAAAGTGGACCATGCCAAGGGTTAACAAGGACTCAAATATGTATCACCAAGCTACTCATCACACCCACAATCCACGAGGTACCTCCACAAAAAGCGCTAGCAAGCCAGGTCAACCAAACCTGAGCTAGAGACCACATCCACTCTTCTCCAAGTCCAAAAACATCATATAGACCATAAAGACACTCCACAGCATCCACACACCTTTCTAGAATATTTAACATCATCGGAATCTTCTGCAATATTGCCGCAACTACTTGAAACAAAGAATGTTTTCATTTTGCACATCAGGATACACCGCTACTTAACACCAATGCAAGAATTGAACTTGCGGAGTACCCCAACACTAGAAACTTCAAGGGAAGGTAGATACAGACAATATAATTACTTTCCTAGATCCGCAAAACAAGAAAGTTCAATGCGGAGAAATGTGGAGCAATCTCATTTCTCTCAGACAATCTTCTACATAGGCAAACACTCTGTCAAACACATCTTCCACTGCCGCATGATCCAGAACCTAAAACTTTGGATATAACACCTCTGACAAACACTTCCAAATCACACAAGCATATCTTCAACTATGAAGAAATATAGAGCATAATACTGAACATACCACTGTCACACTACACACCTTTTTATTCAAATTTTCTCAAAAGCACTTGAAAACCAAGTGAACCATTTGCGGGAGGTTGACATCAATCACAACACCAACAAGCTTCCAATAATCTCCCCCTTTGTCATTGATGGTTGTTACGTCAGAAAATGTCTCCTTGGGGGTTTTTCCCTCTTAAGGTTTAGCTCTCGGGTCCTTTAGAATGCATTTAGAGCATCTTGCATGATTATGATGACTCCTGATGATAAAACCCTAAAATTTCATGGCAAATGGGACAGGGGGTGCATTTATGATAAGCCCTACCTGAAATAGGGGGAGGACTTGGGCGCCCTATTTTAGATCAGGACCTATTTTGGGGTGTCGGTTTATGATCGTTATTTAGGTCCTATGCCGACATCCTAAGTTTGAATTACAAAGTTCTTAGTGGGAATGTTTGTAGTTGCATATATAAGCATGATTAATGATTCATTTGTAAACTAGATAGACATTTTGATTAATAGTCTTATGTGAAAGTAATTCAAAGAATTCATTGTGTGGCAGAGTAGAGTTTTGTGTTGTTATTGCGTTTGTATTTGCAGATTTGACATTCATCTCCTCGTGGCATGAAGAGCATCTTCCTTTCATGAGATCTTCACTACAAGGTGATATCAATTGTGTTTTCTATCATTTATCATTTAGATTTTGCCTCTATCCTGCAGGGATACGCACTCTTTATCTGACAACATTGCTCAAAAGACTTGAATGTCTCTTCGAGGCTTGATTGAGGCAAGCCTCTAAACACCACAACCCCCAACCCACTTTTCTATGATTGCAGGTTACAGGTTGCGAAAGCGAAAGAAGTGGAATTGCAGGAGAGCAATGTAGATTATCGAAATTGTAGATGAAAGAAGAAAATAGGGCCTGGACTCAGGCACCCGCTCATTAGTCCACCAAATCCCGCAATTGTACAATAGAACTGTGTTGCAGACAACATTCCCAGATCTCGACAAAAACTGAGGCACTGGACTAGGGCGCCCACTCATTAGTCCCTGACTTCTCTGCACACCGAACTTCGAAATCTAGTATGTATTTGATTGTCATTTGATATCTTTGTGTGCGATCATTTTTCATAATTTGTCCATTTGTTTACAAATTTACGAAATTAGGGTTTTTAGCATAATTAGACTTAATTGAACAACAAAATTACACAATTCTGATCTTCCCCTATGTTCCAAATGACAGGAGATCAGTAATAGAGTTCTCTACTCAATTGAATGTCCTTGAATGTTTAGTGGTGAAAAGAGGATCAAGATAAACCCTTAAAACATCATTTGGGCATCCCCCCCCCCTTTTCTATTAAACAATGGCAACACCAACTTTTTGAAAAACCATCAATACCAAGAACAATCAATCAGTAGTTCAATAACCATTTGTACTCCCCCTAACTGGATCAACTCTTATTTTTCACACACTTTTCTACACAATGGTTTTTCAATCACTTCAATTCTCTCCCCCTTTGTCATCAATGGCAAAGGGCAACATTTGCAACACCAGCAAGCACTTACTCTTTCTCTATTGCTTTCACTTTTTTGCACTCTACCCTCAAGGGTATAAGATATGCTCCAACTAATTGCACCAATCAATAGTAGCACTACCTACTCCCCTTGAGAGGAAACCTTCAACATCAGTCCAGGACTAAAAATGTATCTTGAAATGCTTCCTAGACATATGCACACACTTATGCATCTAATTCAAAGAAGGAGGGGCAATAACCCCTAACTTCTGCCAGAGATACTCAAAAGTATCTTTAGGAAGAGCCTTTGTAAAGATATTTGCAACTTGATCCTTGGTAGGCACATACTCCAATTTCACCTCATTCTCTGCAACCTTCTCTCTTAGAAAGTGATACCGGATTGAAATATGCTTTGTTCTTGAATTCATTACTAGATTATTTAAAATGTTTATAGCACTTGTATTATCACATAAGATGGGAATAGGTTCATCATATGATACTTTGATATATTTCGATGTCTGCTTCATCCATAGCACCTGTGTACAACAGGATGTTGTTGCAATGTACTCTGCCTCTATATTAGATAATGCTACTAAATCTTGCTTCTTACTCAACCATGAAACTAGTCTGCTTCCAAGAAATAAAGCACCACCACTTGTACTTCTTCTATCATCTGTACATCCTACCCAATCTGCATCTATATATGCACTCAAGGAGAAATCGGTATCCTTGGGATACCATAAGCCAAAATCTGGAGTGCCTTTCAAGTATCTAAATATCCCTTTTACTGCTGAAACATGTGACTCTATGGGATCTGATTGAAATCTAGTCACAAGGCAAACTGCATGCATGATATCTGGTCTAGTAACAGTCAGGTATAATAGTCCACCAATCATTGATCTATACTTGCTCTGATCAGCCTTAGGGGATTCATCATCTTCGCTTAACTTACAACTAGTAGTCATGGGCGTACATACCGGTTTGGAGTCTTCCATTCCAAACTTCTTCAACATTTCTTTGACATACTTTGACTATGAAATGAAAATACCTTTTTCTGATTGACTGATTTGTAACCCAAGGAAGAAATTTATTTCCCCACACATTGACATTTCAAACTCTTTCTGCATCTCCTCTGCAAATCGTTTGAACATACCTTCATTTCCACCAAAGATTATATCATCAACATATACTTCCACAATCAGGATTTGATCTTCTTCAACTTTGAAGTACAAATTGTTGTCTGCAGTGCCCTTTTTGAATCCTTGTTGTAGCAAATATCTATACAATCTTGCATACCAAGCTCTAGGAGCATGTTTGAGTCCATACAATGCCTTCTTCAATTTGCAAACCATACTTGGATCATCTGATAATTGGAAGCCTTCTAGTTGTTCAATGTATACCTCATCTTCCAATTATCCATTCAAGAATGCAGGTTTCACATCCACCTACTAAACTTTGAAATCCTTATGAGCTGCAAAGGCTAAGAACATTCTAATGGCCTCCATTCTTGCCACCGGAGCATATGTTTCCTCATAGTCTATTCCTTCCACTTGTGAGTAGCCTTTACACACAAGCTTGGGCTTATTTCTAACTACTTCTCCATTCTCATTCAACTTGTTCCCGAATACCCATTTAGTTCCTATTACATTTTTGTCTGCTAGTCTTGGGACAATTTCCCAAGTCTGATTTTTCTCAATCTACATCAATTCTTCTTCCATAGATTTGATCCAATGTTCATCTTTCCATGCTTCAGTCACTATTTTGGGCTCTATTTTTGACAACAAACACAAATTTACCTATTCATCTACCATAGCAATTTTCTTTCTTGGTAATACGCCTTTGTTCTTGTCTCTAATAATTTGGTCTTTAGAATGATTCTTTTACATATACTTGGGAATCTTAAGAACCCTTTCCGAAGCATCTTCTTCATTAACTTGCATTTCTTTTTCTTATTCTCTATCTTCTTCTCTACAAGGGGACTCATTAGATTCATATCCTTCTATCAATACTAAGTTTTGACATGGTTCTTCATCCACTTTGACATTTGCACTTTCAACTAACTTCTTTAGCCTCTTGTTGTAGCACCTGTAAGCCTTGCTCTTTATAGAATATCCAAGAGAGATTCCTTCATCTGATCTTGTATCAAACTTTTCCAAATTTTATTCATCTCTCCTAATGTAGCACTTGCTTCCAAACACTCTAAAATATTTTACAGTAGGAGCTCTTCCATACCATAGTTCATATGGAGTATTTCAATGGTTGACCCTTGCTTGCACTCTGTTTTGTATGTAGACTGCAGTGTGAATAGCTTCTTTCCAATAGATATCCAGTAGATTTGCTTCTTTCAACATTGTCCTTGCTACTTCCTAAACTATTCCATTCTTTCTTTCCACCACTCCATTCTGCTGAGGAGTCCTGGGAGCTGACAAATACCTTTTATTCCATGATCCTCACAAAAACAATTAAACTCATTGGAGGTGAACTCACCACCTCTGTCAAACCTTAAACACTTGATTTTAAGACCAATTTCATTTTCAACTATAACCTTGAATGCTTTAAACTTATCTAGAGCTTCTGATTTTTCTTTGAGAAAAGTTACCCAAGTCATTCTAGAGTAATCATCAATTAATATCATGAAATACCTGTCACCTTGAAAGCTTCCTACTCTTGTAGGTCCGTACAGATCTGTATGCACCAACTCCAGAGGTCCGGTAGTAGAATACTCTTTGATCTTGAAATTCTTCCTTGTTTGTTTCCCAATCTGACATTTCTTGCAAATTGCATTGATAGGCTTTGTAATTCTTGGCAGATCCCTCATAGCTTGCGTAGAGATGATCTTCACTAGGCTATCAAAATTAATGTGACACATTCTTCTATGACATAGCCAACATTTATTAACCTGAGTCATAAAACACATACCATTAGCACCTTTGAGCTAATATACATTTGCTTTTGTCCTTGTTCCTATAGCAACCAAAGTTCTAGAGTTTTCCTTTCTAATTTCACAGCCATCATCTTGAAACACGAGGTTATATCCTGTGCTACACATTTTTCCTACAACCAGAAGATTATGCCGGAGACCCTTGACATAAAGAACATCATCTGTGTTGTGCTTGCCATCAAAACTGATTGAACCTTTTCCACAGATCTTAGTAGATGCATCATTTCCAAACTTAACAAAACTTCCATCATACTTCTCAAGCTTAACAATCTTGTTCTTATCCCCTGTCATATGATTTGAACATCCACTATCAATTAACCAATAGTTCTCCTCTTCTTTTGCATGAAAAGTAGTTACCAAAGTTCCTTTGATGTTGTGCATTGTTTCTGGAGCAATTTCCTTTATACATCTTTTAGGATCAGTAGAATTAGTTCCAACATTCAAAGCCACGAACAAGCATTCGTCACTTCCAACATACGAATAGTCAGACTCATCATCAGATATGCTATCATCTTCATTAACATAATAACTTCTCTTAAACAATTTACCTTTATTGTCCTTATATTTGTCATTTAAAATTTTGTTCAAACATTTGAAGCATAATGACCTATCTTCCCATAGCTGAAACATTTGAAGGGTAACTTACCTTTGTATTTTCCAGAGCCCTTTTTCAATCTGCTTACAAAATTTGCTTCCACTTCATCAAAGTCATCTGGATCTAATTCAACATTCTTTTCTATCTTGCTAGCCTTAAAGGCAATTTCCTTTCTTGAATCATCTTGACCAAATTCTCTTATCTCAAAAGTAGTTAAAGTACCAAACATTTGATCCCTAGAATAATTATCCAAATTTTGAGTTTCTTCAATAGCAGAAACTTTAGCATTATAAGATTTTGGAAGAGTTCTGAGTACCTTCTTTACCACTTCACTTTCCTCCAGATTTCCACCAAGACCATTGATGCAATTGACAACTTCATCCACTCTCTACATGTAGCTTGCAATATTTTCATCCTCTGAAAGTATCTTCAGGGTTTCAAACTTGGCCTTCAAATTCTGCATCTTTGCTTGCTAGGCATTGTCATCTCCTTCATAGATATTATTGTGTCAGAAATTGTCCTCCTACATGGAATGGCACAATTTCTCATAGTTTAGCTCCTCTCCTTCGGTGTCCTCTTGCCCTTTCTATTTCTGACCTACCTAAACCCTAATTGACCTATATCTAACTGAAGAAATGTCATATTCTGAAGCAACTATTGACTAAACCTTGGAACTGAGTTTGGATTTTAGGTATTTTGGACCTCCTAAATGCAGATCTTAAATAAAAATTAGGGTATGGACTAGGTTGCATGCGCCCTTGTCTTGCCCTATTTTTTTGGATCTTGAATTTTGGGGTGGTGTCGACTTGTGTCGTGCACCTCGGGATTCTGATTTCAAATTTTGGTTTTTGCGCGATGTTGACAAGTTATTTCAAATATTTGAATTTCTAAGGTTAGGTATTTAAAGAGAATTACAAATCATTTTTTTATCACACAAAATCTATATGCAAGCTTACTATGCCGAAATTATGTCGCTTTTGCCATTGAAGATCAGTACTTTGTTGAAGCTCTTGGAAGTTATTTAAATTTTCTATCATGGAGATATTCAGTGGAGATTAGGAATCAAGATCTTGAGTCTATCTTGCTCTTCCTAGGGTTTTGTCCAGCCCTTTGCACGATCAGGAGAAGGGTTGAAGCCTCCAACTTGAGCTTGGGAATCCTTCGCAGATAACAGCTACTTCGCCTTCTTGTTCTACAAGTCTTCATTTCAATCATCTCCTTGAGGTGATGTTGTTGTTGTTGTTGTTTCCTTGAGTGAAGCAATGTGTTCATCTTTCCTTGATGCTTGAGTCATCGAGGGTTTTACATTTTCTACATACACATATGATCTATGAGCACACACATCTGCAGATTTTTATCATTGGCTATTGTTGAGGTAGAAATACCAAAGACGAGGCTTGACTGAGGCAAGCTCCTATATAGCCACAACCATCTTTCTCCTCCTTTTGTATGTGTAGGTCATATTCAAAAAGATCTGGCAAAAAGGAGCGGAAGAAAGACAGGTATTGCGGATATAGTCGTCACAGAACTTTGAGTTTTGGCATCGTGAAATAATCGGGACACTGGGGCGAGCGCCCTATTCTAACTATGCATTTGATTCTAGATCTAGGACTTTCTGAGGACACTTTGACATCAAGTACAAGAGATTTCAATCACTAGAAACTTTCTAGACACCAGGGTGGGTGCCCTAGTCTAACAGGCCCTCAATTTCTGGGTACATACTCTCTGTGATCCCTGCTCTGCATTTCTGTGATCTATCTGTCAGTATTTGTGTCAAAAATCTGTTTGTTATCATATACATTACAATTAGGGTTTCATGCTAGTTAGTTGCTTTATGCTAGTTAAAACCTAATTGAGGCATCTAATTAGTCACTGTAAGCACAAAAATCACGCACAGCCTCCATGAGGACTCCTATGATGATTCAAATCCTTGTCACGTACATGTAAGTGTGAAATAAAGTCCTTTAAGCAGTGAGCCTCTTGATGACGTGTCCTCTTTTCTTGTCTTGTGTTGATTCCTCTTTGTCGATTTCTCTCTCCCTGTTTGCGACGCTTTTCAACACTTATTGCAACATTCGTTGACTTCCATTTTTTGAGCTTTCGACGTTGCTCCTAGGCCTTGTGAGTGTCTTGTAGGTAAGTTTTCACCTTTCCCCTTTGTTTTTCATCTCGTGCACCTCCTAGAAGCCTTCTAGAGGTCTCCTTATCCATCTCCCACTTTCAGTTTTCAGTTCCGCTCAACCAATCCAAATCTCCCCCTATTATTTTCAGATCTCCCCCAGGAGATCCTGCATACGCAAGTGGAGATTTGGATTCTTCCACATGACTAACTTATTTCTTGAAGCAGAACCCTTCCTTTTCTTCTCTTCTTGCATCTCCCAGCCTGTTTTTCTACTTCTGACCCTGTCTAGCCCAGATCTCCCCCGGGTGATCCTACTGGCAAAAGGGGCAACCCTGCAATTTTTGCAGCCGCGGAAAAACTCAAGTTTCTCACTCGTTTTTGCTTCGTTTTCACCTGTTTTTCTTCTAGTTTGCATAGTTTTTGATGCCTAATATAGAGTTAACTATTTCATGCACCCACACATGCATAATTAGCTCTATTTGATCTCAAATTAACTCTTCAATCAATCTCATGCATTCCCTCACCTCTATTTTCTCTCCAGTGATAAGCTATCATTGCTTCATCACTCTCTAATCAGATGAGTTCACTGGCAATCAACCTTGTTAACTCCCCAATCATCTTTGTTAACTCATCAATCGAATGAGTTAACTCTTCAATCAATCATTTCTTCTAAACCTATAAATACCCCCTCCCTCAAGCACAAAGGGAGGCAAATTCATTGTGCACACAGCTCTTGCCAATTTTTGCTCTCCAACTTAGCATTCAAATGCTCTCATAGGATGAAGGTGCCTTTTGCTTTATTTGTTCAACCAAGCAACACTACACTGCTTCATTCTATGCCATTGTGCTCAATCCAAGCTCTCATTGAGCTCATACAAGCTTCATCAAAGCTTCCTTTTGCTTCTTTGTGTCATTTTGTTGTCAAGAGGATCACCCACTGCCACAAAAGGATTCGAGGTTGCCAATTACAAGGATTACTGAGGGTAGTGGAGTCGACAAATCTTCATTTCTTCCAGGTTCCTTCATTGTTTTTGTTTAATTCATAGTAATTAGATAATCAAACTTGCTCTTGGGAACAGTAAAACATTGTTTTTCCTTAATAATTAGATCTTGCATGTGAGATTAATTTCTTTCATATTTCTAGATCTAGATTATTAGCAAAAGCATTTCCCCTTTTCTTTAGATTAGATTACATCAAAATCATCGCAAACCCAAAAAAACATAAGTTAACTTTGCATTAGAAAAGTCATATAGATTAGCATACATATTTCCTTTTGATAGATTAAAAGCACTTTCATTTCCAAAATACTAAAAAATACCAAAAAAATGTTTTGCATATCACATATCATTTAGCTTGTATGCATATAGAAACCCTAGAATAGACAAAGTTGCAAAGCCTCGATTCCATCACGAGGTAATCACAGTTAAAATGATCCAACAAAACCCTTGATCACATCACAAGGTAAAAACAAATTTAAAACACAAGTCAAAACCCTAGGTCAACTAAACCCTAGATTTGGTTAAGGTTAGCAATTACACAACTTCCTCTATCCTAATTCACGAATGTGCTTAGGAGAGAGGAGAGTGGGTAAGGGCTATCTGTGACAAGATCGAGGAGATCCATCCACGACCACAACGAGAAATGTTCGTTCTACCACAAGGAGACCCATTTGTCCTCTCGTTGTTAGAAGAAATTAGACAATTACAACTACAACGAGAATTCCTTCAAGATATTGAAATAGCAGAAGCCATCAACGAAAACAATCGCTTACCCACACAAAGGTGGAATATAAGGAATCCAAACAAAAGGAGAGAAACTAGTGACCCTTCGGGTCATAGGGTTATCTGAACTACAACAACAATTGAACGAAACATACAACTGACCACACAACAATAAAGTCCACCAAACTTGCCGACCCCTCTTCGTGAAGTCCAACTCTGCAACGAGCCAGACCTTGGCCGTGTCTCACCTCCTATCGACTGGCTACTTTCACATGAGCGAGAGTGACATGGCAGATCACCCAATGGCAAGGAGGGAAGGGTCCATGTGCATGTTGAAATCTGACCCGATAGCCCCAAGCAATTGGAGTCACGATTTTGAGCATACATATTTTGGTGAACCCGACATGAAGAGCAAAGCCTCTTGGTTATGCTTTTTGCGTCCCATTACGTGGATCTCATTTCCATCATCATTCACATACGACATCAGCTTCACTACATATTTTGGTGAACCCGACGTGAAGTGCATAATCTTTTGGTTTTGTAGTTTGCGTTCCCATTTCAAAATGTTTAAAAAACACTTAAAAACTTCAAAGCATTCTTTCACTACTCTTCATAGCTGCTTCGACTTCCATCACTTACACCATCATCCATTCTATTTATTCTGTGGTGTTTATGGCACCCCCGAATATGACAGAATCTGACTTAAACCAAGGGAACATTCCCTCAACAGAACTAAAAACTCCTTCCTTTGATAGGTATGTGCTGCCGCATCCCGATGCACCAATCACCACTTGTTATGACTACGAAGACTCCAATTATGAACAAGATCAAAGAGAATCTAGGGTTTCTCTATCTTTCAATAACCCAACTTGGGAAAACAACCCAGCCAACCAAATGCATGACATAAAGCTAGAAGGACAAGGTCGGAGATACATCGACCTAAAAAACCTTCCACAAGCACATCGAATACTCATCTTGATGAGGAGGTTAAATGGTTAGCAAAATGTCTGCAAGAAACCAAAGACGCTCAAGAGGCATTGAGAATCGCCTTACAAGAAGAACAAAAAGAAAATGCCGCACACGAGGAAGCACATCACCATGAAAATATTTGAAGAGAACATCCTAGAAATGAAGAAACACCTAGAGTTCCCACTCCTACAGATTTAATTACAACTCTAGTGCAAAGAATCAGAATTCTGGAAGCAGAGCAAGTTGCTCCAGAAAGAAGGCTTAAGTCTTATGAACAGGACTAGGGGCATCTCAAAACCCCCCTACCTCAATTATTATTCGCAACACGCTAGTAATGACACATGTCTGAATGGGAACCCTCCTATTCAGAACAATCCAATGAATCCAACAATGGGTTATCAAAACCCACCCATGGGGTTATTACTATCAACCCCACAATCTCAATTGGCCTTTTTAGGAACATATCTCAAATATTTGAAAGAACCTTTAGACTAAAAAATAAGAAGTGTGCAATTACCTCGGCCATTGCTAGATCTCCCGAAGTTCAAAGGAGAAGGAGATCCAAATTCACACATTAAATCCTACACCACGGCCATAAGAGAACTCCTCCCTTGGGATGGGGTTGTAGCAAAGATCTTCCTGAAAACTCTTGAAGGTATCGCTTTGGATTGGTATTATCGTCTCCCATAAGCTTCGATCCATTCATTCAGACAATTAATCAGAGAGTTTGTCATGGCATTCGACACGAACAAACTCGTTAAAACAGGGTTGAGAGAATTCCTCACAATGAAACAAGAACCAAACGAATCTGTAGGACACTTTGTCACCCGATGGAGGCAAGTCCTCTATTCTTCAACTAGTGCTCCAAACATGGATCATCGAGAACTATGCGATCTCTTATTGCATTCCCTTAACAAAGACATGAGAGAAGATGTTAAAAAATTTCCATACAAATCCTACGAAGAGGCATTGGAAAGCGCTTTGAGAATTGATCAAGCCGCCATCGATAGTGGTAGAAAAATCTATGGTTCAAACATAAAGCTAATAAAGGAAGACACGGGAAACAATACCTCTGTCATTAAAATCCTTAAAAACAATAGGTGTGCAACCACAGATGGGGTGACAGATCAACCCCCAATCAAGAAGGTAAAGGATGACTATAATGGGAGAGATTACTATCCTTCTAACGTAAATGCCATAGATCGACCTAGAAAAAATGGGTACTACCTTTGAGACAACTACCAAAGTTGGAACCACAATGGAAATGGGAACGGAAATGACGAAAGATACGAGAGACCCCCATATGAGTTCAACCAATTTTGTTCTTTTCATAGAACAAGGGGGCATAGCACAAAATCTTGTAGGGAATATAACAGGTTCATAGCAAGACTACCAGAAGACCAACAACGTTTGTTCATATAAATGTTCTTAAACCCACAGGAGGTCACACTAGTTAACAAAGATACAAGACAAAACCAAGCTCCAATAGCACCATAAAACACAAACACGAGAATTTATCAGGACCCGTTCCCCACACACAAAGATACAGAAATGACAAACCAAAACAAAATAGCACAGAGTAGTAACCTCGAAATCCCACCACAACTGGGACAAAAAGGAGAAGCTAGGATGATGGGATTAGTCAAGATCATGCATAACGAAGAAGAAGAGGAAGACCGCGAGGATGAAAATGAGCAAATAAAAGCATACAAAAGTATCATTTCAGTAGTGGAATCAATACCAGCTCCAATTGGACCTTATGAGCTCATAGAAGACTTAAAGAAAACATATGCGCACATTTCGTTCATTGACTTACTCAGGAACTCCCCATCACATCGCTCTGCATTACTAAAAGCAATAGGTCTAAAATACCTCAACCAATGATCTCATCCCACCAAACTTAGAACTTAAAGATCCAGGGTTTTTCTTCAACTTACAACAAATGCCTTCTGAGGTTGAGTTAACAAAAAAAGGGGACCCGACACTATATCTTCAAGTGTGGATCTATGATACATGCATCAAACGAACATTAATCGATGATGGGGCCGCAGTGAATATAGTTCCTTTCTCCATTCTAGAGAGGATGGGCTATGGACACACCAATATCACTGCCTCACAAGATACTCTAAGCGGATATAATAATCTAAAAGTGGCTACCATAGGTAAAATTACCCTTCTAGTAACTCTGGTACCCAAAACCATTCCTACCACCTTTTATGTCATCGATAATGACACATGGTATAACTTGATCCTTGGAAGGCCATGGATACAAAGGATGAAGGTTGTGCCATCCACGTTGTTTCAAGAAGCTCGATTCTTATACCTAGGGAAAGTGTATGTCGCAAAGGGAGATCCAGAACCTTTCAGTATGCTAAAAATGAACACACTAAACAAATGCATAGGTATCCCCATAGACTATGAGCTCCATACTAACAAGTTAACCATCCCTGACCCTACACCGCAGTCAATATGCATCAAACGAATGGAAATCCCAGAAAAAACCATAAACACTGCAGAGATCAATACTCTAGAGAATGGGCCACTGCCAAAACAAAGGGAAATGGTTCCCAAGGATAAAACTATTGAGATCATGGAGTTGTTTGAGCGAGATGGACCACTCCAATTCCCCCTAGACATACTCATGATCGACATCCAAGAAATGAAGCCTACAAATTCTTCCCTTGCATAGGGGAGAAGCCTCATAGAATCAAAGGACCAATGTTTCAAACCATTACATTAGATCTAAGAAATGCGGACCCACATGCTTTCTCAGATGCAGAGGAAGACATAACGGAAGGTTATACACCATTGTAGCCACTAAGTGAATCACGTCTCCCCAAGACACCAGAAGAGATAGAATCTTATGAACCTCTCATGCCAGCCGAGGGTTCACATCAACCAGAGGCACCCATGGAAGAGGCGCATTCCACACATAATGAATCAACTAATGTCACAAGAATGTTACCTAGGATGTTTATGGTATCCAAACCATAAGAAAAGCCAACCACCTCCGCCTCGATTCAATCAAATGAACTCGGTGAATGGGAAGCACCTCGGGTACAAATAGAAATGGTTGAGAGACTCCCTGACGAGGATGAAGAAAGTGAAGGTATCTTTAATAGAGAGTGGAAGATGAGGGTGACAGTTGGTGTTGATGACCTTGTCATTTTCAAACTCCCAAAAAGTTATATCGGTTATGCCTTGGACGTGAGACCAGAACCCAATGGGAGGACAAGCATAAGTTTTGTCCCTCCTGATGAGCAAAGGGGCCACAAACTCCTCTTGAGCTATTCCAATTCTTGCAAAGAATCCAAGAGAGACCAGAGGTGAAGGTCTACATGCAAGAACAATTCGACCTATTAGCAGAACTATTGAATTGTAATGGAGTCTGTATTGGACTCCTTCTCATCAACATGCCTTTCGAGACTTACTTTGTTTCACAATGCCAAAAGAAGCCACTAAATTGGTAGCAATAGATTTGAATGATAAACCCTATAGAATAGGAGAACTTGTCTTAAGAAGAGGTAGCACGAAAAACAAGAAAATAAGATGGAAAAGAGCTTTTTCGGAAGACTGGAAAGGTCCTTGCATAGTTAAAGAAGACATTAGAAATGGTACTTATCTCTTGTGCACAATGGAGGGAGAGGAATTTGGCGAAACTGTTAATGCCTTTCACCTCAAGAAATATTATGTCTAAAAAACCAAAAAATCATAAAACATAAAAATACAAACAAAAAAAAATGTCAAAGACAATTTGTTTCTTGCATTTTTGTATCATTCTGTTCATCTTGCATTTTAGTTAGTGACTTGCTCTGGTACTATTTTCCTTTTAGTAAGGAGTCTAATGTTGCCTAGATACACGTCATCCTTTCAAGACCTAGAGATTCCTCATTTCCACAATCGCCATGATCCCCCTTCACTCCCAGTGATTCTAATCAAAACCTAGCTCTTAGCTTTACATTGATCCTAGTCTTATGAGTCAAGATGTTAGATCTAAACAAAGTCAGTATTCAAACCTATAGTGTTCAAAGGAAGCTTGCAAGTAGACCTTCCCAATTCTTCCCTAGTAGTAGAAAAGTCCATCCAGATTACAAAAACTTTAGGTGGCGCTCAGTCCCTTATCTTTCTTAGCTAAAAACGTTAAGAAGATCAAAACTCTGAAGGAAGCAATCTAAAATCTAAGTGAATAAAAAAATGAGTGATCAAAATAAGAGTATTGAGAGATCAAAGTATTGCATATCAAAAGTTCCAAAAAAGTATTCATTTCTTGAAAAGTCCAATCCAAAAAAAATGAGAAAAATCAAGTGGGGAAAATACAAAAAAAGTGAAAAAAACAAAAAAAAAGAGATACAAAAAAAGAGTGAAAGAGGGAAGATTGTTGAATGTCCATACTATTGGGTGGAGATTAGTCTAAGCTCTAAGCCTTAAGGGTGACATTCTAATAGAGAAAGAGAGGTATAAAGCACACACACGCACTAGCTGAGCAAAACTGAAGAGTCTAGTAGTCTCTAGGATTATCTTCTACCAAGGGACCCTTGTCCTTTCCCTTTTATCCTTTACCCCGGGTCTACTTTGCTTGCCATCTATGATCTAAGTCTAGCGAACACCTATAAAACTTGCTACTTGTCTAAGGTTGAAAGCTTATCAATTTGTCTTATCTAGATAAGGATCAGTGTTTAGCCTTTAGCAAAGTCTAGAAATCAGAAATGCTCCATATTCATTCCCATTCCCTACTTGAGTTTTTCTATATCCTATCTCACAACCTTGAATAGGTTTCTTATATCAGGACAACTCACAATCCCCTGGATTGAAAATCATACTAAAGAGCAGTCATGTTGTTTGTTCCACATTGCATTCATGCCAAAAAATAGAAAAAAGAGTCTCAAAAGCAATAAAGTCAAATGTCATATCTCATGACATTCGGTAAGAGTAAAAGTTTCATTTGCAGCATTTCTTGTGTTCTTGTATTATCAAATCGTGAATTGCATCTCATATATATGTCACAAAAAACTACAAAAATATGTCACTGTTATCATACTTGCATTGTTAAAAGAGTTGAAAAGGTCAAACATAATCAAGAAGTTCTCAAAACCTCCAAACATGCACAAGAGATGAGTACAAATTTGATAGGAGAAAACCATAAAAGGATAAAACTTTCATAGATACATCTGAAGTTTACATATACAAGGGTATCAAAGAGCTAAGACAAAATGCTCTCGAGAGAAGTAGAGGCTCCCCATGCAAGGGGGCACGATTTCAAAACGGAAAGTCAAGGGCGGTTCCCTCTAATAGAACCCTCAAGACTTTAGCTCCTCTGTCTACGAGTACCACTCGTCGCTCCATGAGATCTATGAGAGTGAGGTGCTCTATTGCAAGCATGTGACTGTGAAGGCCCCGCCATGCTAGCATCACGACGTCCAAAATTAAGGCGAGCCATCTCTTGAAGTACCTACTTCTCACCCTTAAGCATGTCGGCCTGGGTCTTCAACTCTATAGTTGTCTGGCACCCATGGTAGACAGAAGCAAAAATGTCAGTGTGTCACCCCACAGCAGGGGGCACACCAAGATCATCTAACAGACGATCACAAGTCATCCTAGTGAAGGGAGAAGCTAATCCAACATTAATCTTGCGAACAAAGTCCCTCCACTCTCTGACATTCCCTGAAATAGTAATTCGAAAGAATACCAAGTTAGTCCCATATGAAAAGAGAAAGGACAAAGATACATAAAAAGCAAATATATTAAACTTACGTGGAGCACCAGGCTGCCAATCAGGGTCAAACTGACGTATCACCTCATCTGAATGAGGAGGTTGAGGAACAATAGGACGACCTTCAGAAATATTAGAAACATCATCTGAATCATCAATGTCATCAAAATCCTCATCCTCAGGAAGGGCCTCGTCTGACGAATCATTACTATTTGGAACGTAGTCCTCATCAATGGACTCTGAGTCAATAGTCACAATCAGAGATCGGGAAGGAGTCCCTCTCCCTCCCCTCTGTCCCCCTCTAGAGATCCTAGTAATGAAGTGTTGCAAGTATGAGGTGAGCCATTGTTGTCATTGATGGCAACATACTCATATTGCATTGACAAGAAGGATTTGATGAGCTGTGTGCTGAGGATATTGAGAAAATTAGCCTCAGTCAGGAACAGTGAAGAACAGTGATGAGAAGAAGGTAAATGTACTGTATAGGATGAGAACCGGAGGATGCGGATTAAAGGGTTAGTAGATATGAGTCTTGAGATGCTACAGTTAAGATTTCAGAGGTCCGCATGAAGATCTGAAGGAGTTGTGGCTGCCGGTATAGAACCGGGTCCGGCAAGTATCCAGAGGTGACAGAGGATCACAAAAAGGTCCGATGAGGTCCGGAATTGTATCATCCTAATCTGCGGATTGGACGGAGTGTTTGGGATGTCCTTGTGATGTGTCATCCTGATTTGTGTATGATTTGGAGGTCCGGAAGTACCTCTTGCATTATGACAGTGGCGACAGACTGTGTTCTTGAAGTTCCGGATGAGGAAGACAAGAGATCCCAGTAAGTAGAGGAAGTGCGGATGTATCCGGACATTCAGACAGGCTTGTGAAGGTTCTTGGATCATGTTTAGGTTGTGGTGTTGGTTCGCATTGATGGTAGAGCCCGGAATTGAAGTTATTCTTCCGGATGAAGTTCTTGCTCTGTTTAGCTGACCGGATGAGTTGTTCATCCTGCGAATGTTCTTGTGATGGCCGACCGGATGTGTTATTCATCTTGCGGATACTCCTATGGTTGTTTGCCGACTTAGATGTTTGTTCCTAAGTCGATGTCTTGTATAAATAATGGTTTATGAGTTCATTTCAAAGTGTGGTGTGTGGATGAGTGTGGCATAGCGAAGAAACGTGCGAAAGGTAGAGCAGAGATTTTTAGGCTTAATTGGAACTGATCCGGACATGGTAGAGATGTCATTCTCCAGTTCAAGACTGTGATTTTCATCACTTTGTAGACAGTGTGTCTCCTTGTAGGCAGTGGGCCTCTTTGTGAGCAGTGTGCTCGGGCAGTGAGCCCTTATTGGCATGTGCCATTCATTTTTCTTTATTCTTCTAACAGAGAATAATTCTTGGGTTAATCACCCCGTGGTTTTTCCCTTAACCGGGTTTTCCACGTCAAAATCTTGGTGTTCAATGTGTTGATGCTTATCTGCTCTTGTGTTTATGTATTATGCTTCCATGGATGAGTATTTGATATGCTGCTAACTAACAACAGAGAATTAAGTGTTTGAAAGAAGAAGAAGTTTTATACAACTGATTCACCCCCCCCCTCTCAGTTGTATGCCCTAGATCCAACAATTGGTATCAGAGCTAAGTTCCTCTGATAGGAGCTTAACCGCTTGAGGAGATCCAGGATGTCGTCATACAAGAAGGATAGTCCGAAGTTCGATGGAACCAACTTCACTCTCTGGAAAGGTCGCATGAAGTGTCACTTGGAATGTATGGGAAAAGCATACTTGGCTATGATTTCAAAACCATATGTACCTCCACAAGGTGGTCCGACAACTCTGAATGAAATCACAGAAGCTGAAAACAATCTGCGGACCAAGGAAGCTCTTCTAAGCGCATTGAATGACTCAGATCTCTCGAATGTCATTGACCTACCAACTGCATATGAGATCCTAACTAAACTGGAACTTCTGTATGAAGGAGATGAGTTTGTCAAAAGTGCAAGGTTGCAAAGTCTGAAAGGAAAATTTGAAAGATTGAAAATGAGAGATGATGAAAACATCACTACCTTTATGCCAAGAGTAAATGAGCTGGTATGTGGAATCAGAAATGCTGGTGGAACTTTAGATGAAAATGAGATTGTCTGCAAAATCCTAAGATCCCTTCCTGCTGCCTATAAAATCAAAGTTGCTGCCATTGATGAATTCAGAGCCCACACAACTGTCACAAGAGAACAACTGGCTGGCAAACTAGCTGCATTTGAAATGACCGAGTTTGGAGATGATCCTCCCAAGACTGAATCTGCTTTCAAAGCCAGTGCCTATGTGAAAGGCAAACAGAGATTTGATCCGGGTGAAAACTCATCAAGGAAAATGTCATGGTATGATCAAGCAAGAAGAGACATGGAAGAAGAAGAAGCAGAAACAGCTCAACTTGAAGCCCTCATTGCAAAGAGACTGCCAAGAGGATCCGGTAAGTATGAAGGAAAACTACCCTTTAAGTGTTTCAACTGCAATAAGATTGGTCATTTTGCCTCAAGATGTCCGGAGAGATCTGCAAGATCTAATACTCACAGACAAAGGTTTCAAAAGAATTGCTATTATGTTCATGAAGAAGATGACAATGAAGGAGTAACAGATGATGAATCAGAACTAGGAAGCAAATCCGGAAATGAGTGGGTGTTTATAGCCATCAAGGAAGAAGATTCAATACTCTCTGAATCTGTCAATCACAAAGTTGTTGAAAAAGCCTTGGCTGCTCAAGTGGAAGAAAAGGATGATTGGGTTATTGACAGTGGATGTTCTCACCATATGACTGGTGACAAGAATAAGTTCTTAGATTTGGAAAGATATGAAGGAGGAATGGTAAAGTTTGGTGACAATTCTGCTGGCAGAATCAGAGGTAGGGGAACTATTTCCTTTGATGGTAAGAGCAAAACAGGAAATGTACTGTATGTTGAAGGATTGAAGCACAATCTTCTCAGTGTTGGTCAGTTAGTGGACAAAGGCTATGATCTCCGGTTCAAGAATGGAAAATGCAGAATCTTTACAAGCTCCGGAACTGAAATTGCATCCGATACTCAGACAAGAGGTAACATCTTTCATCTGGTTGGTTCAAATAAAAGTTGTTTGTTTGTTCAAATTGATCAGAGTTGGTTATGGCATAGAAGAATGTGTCATGTAAATTTTGATAACATCATCAAGATAAGCAATACTCAGGCTGTGAGAGATCTTCCAAAGTTGATGAAACCTACAAATAGTGTGTGTAAAGAATGTCAGTTAGGTAAACAAAGCAGAGTCTCCTTCAAAAGCAAAGATCAGTCTTCTACCGGATTGTTGGAATTAGTACATACTGATCTATGTGGTCCGACAAGAATCAAGAGTCTGCAGAGTGATAGATATTTCATGTTGTTAATTGATGATCATTCCCGGATGATGTGGGTTACCTTTCTAAAAGAAAAATCAGAAGCTTTTGAGAAGTTCAAAATCTTCAAGGCTATGGTGGAGAATCAAACCGGATTGAAACTAAAGTGTCTAAGGTCTGATAGAGGTGGTGAATTTACATCTGGTGAATTCATTGACTTTTGTGAGAAACAGGGTATAAGGAGACAGTTGTCTGCTCCTAAGACTCCACAGCAGAATGGAGTAGTTGAGAGAAAGAACCGGACCATCCAGGAAGCTGCTAGGACAATGATGTTGGAAGCAAATGTTCCTCAAATGTTTTGGAAAGAAGCTATCAGCACTGCAGTCTACACTCTCAATCGAGTTCAAATCAGAAACAACACCGGTAAGACCCCCTATGAACTCTGGTTTGGCATCACTCCTACTGTGAAATATTTCAGAGTATTTGGTAGCAAGTGTTATATTAAAAGAGATGAAGATCTAGGAAAGTTTGATGCTAGAAGTGATGAAGGAAATTTCTTGGGCTACTCCACTCAAAGCAAAGCATACCGGTGTTACAATAAGAGATTGAGGAAGATGATAGAAAGCACCAATGTAAAGGTTGATGAAGGAATTGAGAAGCCTTCAAGATTTTATGAGTTTGATGAAGATGACCAAGACAGTGTTCAAGGACCTCAATCCTCTCCGGTGAGACAGAGTCAGCCTGATCCGGTAAATCAGGAAGAAGAGATAGGTTTGAATGAGCCTGATCAAGAAACAGCAGTACTGAATACTCCCAAAATTCCAAGGTATGTGAGACTGAATCACTCTGAAGATCAGATTATAGGTGACAGAAGCAAAGGTGTACAAACTAGAAGGAATATTGCTCAAAATCAGGATGAATGCTGTCTGATTTCAAAAATTGAACCTAAAACAATAAATGAAGCCTGCAATGATGAAAACTGGACCAAAGCAATGGAAGATGAATTGATGCAAATTGAGAAAAATCATACTTGGGATCTTGTTCCCAGACCTAGAGACAGGAATGTAATTGGAACCAAGTGGGTCTTCCGGAACAAACTAAATGAAGCTGGTGAAGTAATCAGAAACAAAGCTAGATTGGTCTGCAAAGGCTACTCTCAAATAGAAGGAATTGACTTTGAAGAGACTTTTGCTCCGGTGGCAAGAATTGAAGCAGTCAGATTACTTCTTGCATTTGCTGCCTTCAAAGACTTCAAGGTATATCAGATGGATGTCAAGTCTGTCTTCCTAAATGGTGATCTGGAAGAAGAAGTCTACATTGAACAACCGGATGGATTTCAATTGTCTGATAATGATGATATGGTCTGCAAGTTGAAGAAAGCTTTGTATGGATTGAAGCAAGCCCCAAGAGCATGGTATGAAAGGTTGGATAAGCATCTTGTGCAGATTGGATTCAACAAAGGTACTGCTGACAGTAACTTATATTTCAAAATTGATCATGAAAACATTTTGATTGTTGAAGTGTTTGTGGATGATATCATTTTTGGAGGAAGAGATAGTATGTGCAAAACTTTTGCAAATCAGATGAAAAGTGAGTTTGAAATGTCTATGCTTGGTGAAATGAATTTCTTCTTGGGTCTGCAAATTACTCAAACAAAAGAAGGGATCTTCATATCTCAGACCAAATATGTGAAAGAATTGTTAAAGAAATTTGGTATGGAAGACTCAAAGCCTATGAACACTCCTATGGCAACCGGATGTAAGTTAAGCAAAGATGATGATTCTCCAAAGGCAGATCAGACAAAGTATAGATCAATGATTGGTGGATTGTTGTATCTCACTCAAACTAGACCAGATATAATGCAGGCTGTTGGTCTTGTGGCAAGATTCCAGGCTGATCCTAGAGAATCTCATGTTATGGCAATCAAAAGAATTTTTAGGTACTTGAAAGGAACAGTTGAGCATGGTCTATGGTACCCTAGAGATCAGGACTTCTCTCTTCAAGCTTACACAGATGCAGATTGGGCAGGAGATGTGGATGACCGGAAGAGCACTAGTGGTGGAGCATTCTTTTTGGGGAAGAGATTGGTTTCTTGGCTAAGCAAGAAACAAGATGCAATATCTCTGTCCACAACTGAAGCAGAATACATTGCAGCAGCAGGTAGTTGCACTCAAATCTTATGGATGAAGCAGATGCTAAGAGACATCAAAGTTGAATATGAGAAGCCTATCACAATTTTCTGTGATAATTCAAGTGCAATTAATATCTCCAAGAATCCGGTATTGCATTCTAAGACTAAGCACATATCTATCAAATTTCACTTTTTGAGAGAACAAGTAAACAAGGAAGAAGTCAGATTGGAATATGTTCCCTCCAAAGATCAGATCGCAGATATCTTTACAAAACCTCTTCCCAAGGACTCTTTTGAATATCTCCGGGAGAAGTTAGGGGTCATGGCCCCTCCGGTGATGAACTAAGATGCACTGATGTGCATTAGTCCGGTGGCTATCACAGTCATATCTTGTGATCCGGACTAATGGGGAGCTGCAACTAAGGGGGAGCAGCTGGTATGATTCTGATGTATGAGAATTGTAGGTATGAGCCCTTTGCCATTGATGTCAAAGGGGGAGAGAAGACATGTGAAAAACAAGTGGTTGATGATCAAAGGGGGAGCAGTAAAGGAAGAGAAGACATATGAAAAGTTGAAGTTCTTGTCTTAATGGTTTTTCACATCATATATTGCCATCAATGACAAAGGGGGAGATTGTTGCAAGTATGAGGTGAGCCATTGTTGTCATTGATGGCAACATACTCATATTGCATTGACAAGAAGGATTTGATGAGCTGTGTGCTGAGGATATTGAGAAAATTAGCCTCAGTCAGGAACAGTGAAGAACAGTGATGAGAAGAAGGTAAATGTACTGTATAGGATGAGAACCGGAGGATGCGGATTAAAGGGTTAGTAGATATGAGTCTTGAGATGCTACAGTTAAGATTTCAGAGGTCCGCATGAAGATCTGAAGGAGTTGTGGCTGCCGGTATAGAACCGGGTCTGACAAGTATCCAGAGGTGACAGAGGATCACAAAAAGGTCCGGTGAGGTCCGGAATTGTATCATCCTAATCTGCAGATTGGACGGAGTGTTTGGGATGTCCTTGTGATGTGTCATCCTGATTTGTGTATGATTTGGAGGTCCGGAAGTACCTCTTGCATTATGACAGTGGCGACAGACTGTGTTCTTGAAGTTCCGGATGAGGAAGACAAGAGATCCCAGTAAGTAGAGGAAGTGCGGATGTATCTGGAAGCGGAATGAGCTTCTGGTAGGGCCTCATATGCTCAAATATCCATGCCATAATCAAAGAAGAGTGGCTAAAAGCTAGAGCCCCTCGCCGTGAAATCCGATAGAAATCTCTGTAAACCATGGCCAAGATGTCAGGTCCCCAAACATAAACTGTGCCTTCCTCAATCTCATGAGTGATGGGTGCCCAACCCCATCTCAGATGAGTCGAGGCCTTGTCTCCTGATAGCCTCGAAGCAATTAAACCAATCAGGAACCTCCTCAAGAGTGGGATGCGGAGTCGTGGCACAAAAGTAAACTGAAATCCTGTGTGATCCCTAGGGTGATTAACCCCCATGAATGTAGCCCAAGAAGCCTTGTCCTCATAAGACTCGCTAACTGGAAGAGACAAAGGCTATCCTCTCACAGGATATACGATACACATCATATAGAGTGATAGTCCACTCTCCAGAAATCTGTGGGAACCTGAATGTGTTTCTGTCTGCATCCCAATAAGTCAAAATGTCACAGCATATGCGAGATACATGAAGAATCACAGGTACATGACTGTAACATCAGAAAATGTCCCCTTGGGGGCTTTTCCCTCATAAGGTTTAGCTCCTGGGTCTCTTAGCTGCATTTAGGACCTCTTACTTCATAATTCAACATCCTGATGGAATGAACCCTGGGTATCATGACAAATGGGACCTAGGGGAACCCCTTGAGCTTAACCCTGCCTAAAATAGGGTGGGAGGACTTGGGCGCCCGCGTCCTAGTCCTACCCTATTTTGGGTCAGGCCCAAATTTGAAGTGTTAGTTTATGACTGTTATTTGGTCCCTAGGTCGACATGGTAAGTTTGAATTTACAAAATCTTGGCAGGAATGTTTGTAGTTGCATATAAAAGCATGTTTAGGCATTCATTTGTAAACTAGATTTCAACTAGATGATTACTAGCAAGCTATTGTGTTCTAAAGGTGATTTAAGGCTTTCATTGTGTTGGAAAAACAAATTTGTGTTGTCTATATGTTTGTGTTTACAGATTTGAGTATCCATCTCCTCATGAAATGAAGAGCTTCTTCCTCCCATGAGATCTTCACTACAAGGTGACATCTATTGTGATCATTGAGCATTTATCATTTGGTTTTTGCCTCTGCCTCCCAAAGCACACACTCTCTATCTGACAACGGTGTTCGAAAGACTTGAATGTCTCTCCGGGGCTTGATTGAGGCAAGCCTCTAAACACCACAACCCCCTCCCAAAGTTTCCATGATTGCAAGTTACAGGTTGGAGTTGCAGATAGAGTGAAGAACTTGCAGGAGGGTACAACAGAGAGTCAGAACTGTAGATCAATGAAAGAAACATCTAGCTGGACTTGGGTGCTCACTCATTAGTCCTCAAAGTTCTACAACGGGAAAATCCCTAATACAACAGTTACAGGTTGCAGACCTTGTTTCCAGATCTCAGTAAAAAGTAGGGCCTTGGACTTGGGCGCCCGCTCTTTAGTCCCTAACTTTTCTGCCTCAGAACCCCGAAAACAAGTGCACAATTATTTGATATTTTACATCTTTCTACAGAAGTATTTTTCGTTATTCATCTGTTTACTGTCGTATTTGTGTAATTAGGGTTTTAAGGCATAATTATGCACAAGAGAAGGAAATCGTTAATCTAATCATAAAAATCCAAGTGTCCCTACATCTCACAGCGACCTAGGGTAGGATAGTACATTGCAACTCGACCCTAGGTCCTTGAATGAAAGGGTGAAAAGAGGATATACACCAAAACTATCAAAACTCAACTATCTAAAATTTACCCTTTACATTTTGGTGAACCCATGTTATTGGACTTGTTTGCATTTTACTAAGTGTTGTGCTTCATATTTTCATTGATTTCATTCATTCATATAGTCATTCATCTTATTGCATTGAAAAATTTACAAAAAAAATTGAAAATTTGGAAAAATTGAAAAAAATTGCATTCTAGGGTTTGCATGTTGCATAAATTAATTTGAATTTCATCAAAATTTTGATTTTTGCATTAGATCTGATTTAAACTCTAGAAAATTACAAAAAATCATTAATTTGCATTGCATTTTCATCATAAAATTGCTAGGGTTTTGTTGAAAATTGTGATTTTTGCATATAACCTAGTAATTCCAAAATCTAGGGTTTGTAGGTAAAATCTTGTTTTAGATTTTTCTATTGATTTTAAAGACTCATTCAAATGTGCATTTGGCTGTAGTCTTGCATGTTGGAACAAATTTGCATTTAGATTTTTAAAATTTGTATTTTTTGCATAGAAAAACAACAAAAACTAGCATTTTCATTGATTTTTTCACTAGATTTGCATTAGCATTTTGCATGTTAGAGCTTGCAAATCATTTTCAGATCTGAGCGCATTTTATTTTCATCATATTTTAGCTTGAAAAACATTCATACATCATTTTGTGTCAAGATCTCAAACCTAGGGCTTCAAAAACATTGATTTTCACTAGATTTGGCATTACCGACTCTCCAAATTTGCACCATATGTGTGTTGTGAAGGATATTTTTGCATTAATTGGTTGCTATCAGGGTAATTATTTGATGTTCCTCCTAAAAATCTTCACAACACCTTTTTAACAGGCTCTTTTATTGAAAATTTGGTGAAAAACTACACATTTTTGCTATTTTTGCCCTAGGGTTTGGCCTGGTTTGCACTCCAAGTGTGTTGTAACAAATTTTATGGATTGAGGTGACTGATATCATCAGTATTATTTTCTACACCTCCTAAACTTCTTTACAACACCCCTTTTGCTAGGTCCTGGAATTGAAAAATCGTGAAAAATTGTTTATTTTTGCTATATTTTCACTAGGGTTTGACCTTGATTGGCACTAAAAGCATGTTGTGATGGATATTTTAGCATTAAGAGGCTGTTATTACTGATATAATTTTCTGTCCATCATCATTTTCCTCACAACACCCTTGTCATGCTCTTTTGCATTGAGATTTGGTGAAAAATCACATGTTTTAGTGTATTTTCACTATACTTTGATTTGTCATCTTAGATTTGCATCAAGAGTGTGTTGTGAAGGATCTTATTGCACTATTGGACTGATATCAGACATATAATTTGATGCCCCTGATCAAAATCCTTACAACACCTTTCCTTTTATACATTTGCATTGAAAAAGTACAAAAAATCAAGCATTTTAAGTCATTATTGCATATAGTTTTACACTTGACTTGTGCGTAACTTTTGGAAAAACTTTTAAAATCTGATTTGGCACTCATGGCCTCTAATCGCAACAACAGTAATAAGTTCCCTCCTAGACCTTACATGAAGAGAAAGGTCCCTGAACCTGAAATTGTGTTTACACCTCAGAATAGAACAATTGGAGATATTGATGAACCTCTTTACATCACTGTGAAAATAATGGGAAACCCCGTGGATGGAACTCTTGTTGATCCTAATTGCATGACTAATGTTGCCACGAAAGAGTTCCTCTATTTACATAATTTGATGCAAGGATCTTATGACCCTTCGAACATGATGATTAAAACACATAAGGGAACCTTTATAAAACCTTTGGGTAAGATATCATTGTTGGTAACTGTATTTGAAAAACATATAGAACAATGGTTTGATGTTGTCCCTATTTTTGATCACTTTTTGCATAAAATTGGGACACCCTTGGTTAAAGGAAATGAAATCTGTCCCTTCAACAATTCATAGTTGTCTAAAATTTCCTTTTGAGGGACACGTGATTACCATCTCCCGGAATAAATACAAACCTTTGGTTGAAAGAAAACATTAAACAATGGATTACTTTTGGGACAAAAACGAAGAAAAACCTGAACCACGAACAGATTTTAACTTCTTGGGCTACAGAAATTACAAAGCAAAACTATTACATCCAACGACCAGACCCTTTATGCAAGAAATGACAAAAGACAAGCAACCCGCATTTGAAGGGAACCATAGACCAAAAGGACAAGGTCCCTATGCTGAGGTTCCTCCCCTGTCATCCTTACAAGGATCGGGAGGCAATAGTCGACAACAAAATATGCCACCTAGACAAATGATATTTGATCCTGGTGCTTCCTCTTCTAAATTGCAAAAATCTATGAAAAAACAAAGCCCTATCTTACAAGAGATAAGTGGTAAAACAAACAGAAATAGAAAAGCAAGAGAAAGAAGATGAAGAAGACAAGCTTATGCCATAAACCTTGCCTCTCAACAAGAAAGCATTGATCCAAACATTGAACAAAACAAAGATGACCCTAACAATGATGAGAATTGGGTTATGGTACCTGATGTCCCACTTTCCTCTAAAATCCAAGAGTGGGAAGATGACGATGATTTACTTGATGATGAGACTTAGCCCAGAGGACCCTCCAAGTATCTCTAACCCTTTATCCCTCTCGTAATGTGCTTCCCCCGTGATGTGTTATGTGTTGTTTAGGTCTCCTAGGATGACCCTTGATTCTCTCGTAAGGTCCGTGATGCCAGGAGACCGCCTCTATTGTGACCTCCTTCTATTTGTATCATCATTCTTCTATATTGCCTCTCTCTGATTTCATTATTGTGTGTTGTGTCTTGCAGACATGGCGTTGCGGTTGGTGACATTGGGGCAACCTCCTACGTGATTGTCCCTAAGACACTTGTTTCTCCTCTCTTATTTATTGTTTCCTTTCCTCTAGTGTTTCCATCTAGCGGGCAGATGACAAAAAATATTTATACTGATGCGGACCTAGCATCCCTTTCGCGAGAAATAAAAAATTGGACTTAGTTCCTAATATGACGATGAGGTTGTATATCTTAAATCCGACGCTTGGCTAGTGGAAGCACTCATGCTTTCTGCGTAGTGATTTTGATGGTGTTCTATCTCATTTACAAATCATAACAATACTATTGCTCCGTGCACTTTGTCTATCTTGAATCTTGCATACCTCATATTTCATATGCATTGATGTTGTTTTTATGTAGACACTAACATGTTTCTTGCAAGGATGTGTTTGTGGGAACATTTGGCGATCGTAAAGTACATGTCACCTCCGGGGGGCATGGGCTTTGTGAAAGTTTGTGTTCCCTTGTGTGTTTTCTTCCTACTTTAACGTGCTTGATATCGATACATGATATCAACCACCTTAAGGTGGGGGCATATAAGGTAAGCTATTTGTTGTAGATGTTAGCAATGTGTTTGTCCTCAGGTGCAGTTTAAAGACTTGTGCGATGAGTACATCCTGCACTCTAAGTTTGCAATCAATCATTAAGCCCTCTGCAGAGGTGGGATATCGTGTATATCCTTTTTATTTTAAGCCCTCTACGGAGGCAAGGGTAGTGTATTTCTCAGAGCAGATTGCACTATCCTGTCATTTTCAAAAGTCCTCTATGGAGGCAGGGAGCGGTTCTGTGACTAACTCAACCTTTAAGCGTGTGCAATTGTTGTGGTGAATCCCAATTGTCAGTGTGTGGCTGTAATGTGCCTGAGGTGGTGTTGGATCTAGAAATAGGAACACTCTATTGCTTGTCTGCCGTGTTTTCTCTGTGTATCTAAAGTGTATGTTTTGGCGTGCTTTCTTTGTTTGGCGTGTTTGTTGCCCCATATGTAGTCTAAAGATCTATGCGATGAGTACATCCTACATTTTGGGAGGTTTTGCATGTCTTGCGTGTGTGTTGCCCCATATATGCAGTTTAAAGACTTGTGTGATGAGTACATCCTGCATTATGGGAGGTTTGTTTACTTTCCTGTACTTGCATCTGCATTTCATATATGTGAGAAAAAAAAAAAAGAAAAAAATCGTGCTTGTCTTCCATGCATTAATGTGTCTTCTATGCATTCAATGTATTCTTCGTGTTTTGCGTGACTGTAAGTATTTTCTCCGTGTTTGTTGACCGTACTTTAATGCATGTATTGGCCTCACGTTTATACATACATTAAAGTGGGGGCTAAATGTAACATCGAAAAATGTCCTCTTGGTGGCTTTTCCCTCATAAGGTTTAGCTCCCAAGTCTCTTAGCTGCATTTAAGACATTTTACTTCATAATTCAACATCCCGATGGAATGAACCCTGGGTATCATGACAAAAGGGACCTAAAGGGACCCCTTGAGCTTAATCCTACCCAAAATAGGGGGGAGGACTTGGGCGCCCGCGCCCTAGTCTTGCCCTATTTTGGGTCAGGCCCAAATTTGAAGTGTCAGTTTATGACCATTATTTGGTCCCTAGGCCGACATGGTAAGTTTGAATTTACGAAATCTTGGTGGGAATGTTTGTAGTTGCATATAAAAGCATGTTTAGGCATTCATTTATAAACTAGATTTCAACTAGATGATTATTAGCAAGCTATTATGTTCTAAAGGTGATTCAAGGCTTTCATTGTGTTGCAAGAGCATATTTGTGTTGTCTATGTGTTTGTGTTTGCAGATTTGAGCATCCATCTCCTCATGGAGTGAAGAGCTTCTTCTTCCATGAGATCCTCACTACAAGGTGACATCTATTTAGATCATTGAGCATTTATCATTTGTTTTTTGCCTTTGCCTCCCAAGGCACTCACTCTCTATCTGACAATGGTGTTCGAAAGACTTGAATGTCTCTCCGGGGCTTGACTGAGGCAAGCCTCTAAACACCACAACCCCCTCCCAAAGTTTTCATGATTGTAGGTTACAGGTTGGAGTTGTAGACAAAGTGAAGTTGCAAGAGGGTACAACAGAGTGTCAAAATTACAGATCAGTGAAAGAAATAGTTACCTGGACTTGGGCGCCCGCTCATTAGTCCTCAAAGTTTCGCAATGGGAAAATCTCTGATACAATAGATATAGGTTGCAGACCTTATTTCCAGATCTCAGCAAAAAGAAGGTCCTTGGACTTGGGTACCCACTTATTAGTCCCTGACTTTTCTACCTCGGAACCCCGAAAATAAGTGCACAGTTATTTGATATTTTACATCTTTCTGCAAAAGCATTTTTCGTTATTCGTCTGTTTACTGTCGTATTTACGTAATTAGGGTTTTAAGGCATAATTGAGCCTAAGAGAAGGAAATTTTAAATCTAATCATAAAAATCCAAGTTTCTCTACATCTCACAAGGACCTAGGGTAGGATAGTACATTGCAACTCGACCCTAGGTCCTTGAATGAAAGGGTGAAAGGAGGATATACACCAAAACTATGAAAACTCAACTATCCAAATTTTACCCTTTACAATGACAAACCCTAGCTGTGCCTGCCCTCTTCAGTATAACACGATCCTTAGTACTTAATGAAGCAAACATCCCTGAGAGCCATCCCTACTCTTGGTAGGCATTCCATCGGATATGCATGTCCTGCAAAATTAGGAGAGAACTTTAGATTAGATCTCGTAAACTCGTGAAAATCCCTAAAAATTGTAAAACTGCAAAAAACCTTACACACAAAAAGGCATATAAACCTTCAAAATTGTAATAAACAGGTAGATATAGTGACCAAATCATGTCAGATCAGAGTGAAACAAGCGTTAAACAACTTGAAATTTTAGTTAAATTTTGCCCAACAGGGGTTTTTTAGGATCTCCTCCAGGCGACCCTGCCTGACAAAAAGAGCGACCCTAGAGGCGAATCCATCAACCAAAAACTGCTCTAAAAACCTCATTTGTCAACTGATTTCAGAAAACAAAAAACCAATCTTGCTCTAAATGACGAGACAAACACAATGCAACATAAAAAGTCATAAAAAATAGACAATTTCAATAGATTTTTCACAAAATACAAACTAGGGTTTAGAGAAGAGTTTTTCACTGATTGCATACCCAATTCTCTGCGACTGAAGAAGAGGCAGCCATCTTTGAGATCACCTCGATGATACCTTTCTAACAACTGCTCACATGAGTGATTCCGTTGCCGTTTTGCTCCGATCTCACAAATTTGGCTTACTTTGTTTGCCCTTAGCTTAGTTTTATTTGTGCATTTTAGATTAGTTCTTTTCTTTTATGCATCTGTTTCGTGCATTTGTTTTGAATGTTCTCATCCCTACAAGTCCAAACCGATAAAGGCAAGCAACTAGTCGAACTCAAACGGTCCATGGTAAAGTCGTCATTTCAGTTTTCATCATTCTTTTTGATATATTTAAATGTCAAACTAATACTAGTTATTGCAGGTACAAATTACAGGAAAATCGACAACAGGTAAGGCCTAGTTTAGGAACGGTACCTACCTTTCATGTAGATTACCGTCCCCGAGGGGGCAAATATGTAAGCACAAAAATCACGCACAGCCTCCACGAGGACCCCTATGATGATTCAAATCCTTGTCATGTACATGTAAGCGTGAAATAAAGTCCTTTAAGCAGCGAGCCTCTTGATGACGTGTCCTCTTTTCTTGTCTTGTGTTGATTCCTCTTTGTCGATTTCTCTCTCTCCCTGTTTGTGATGCTTTTCGACATGTTGCGACATTTGTTGACTTGCATTTTCTGATCTTTCGACCTTGCTCCTAAGCCTTGTGGGTGTCTTGTAGATAAGTTTTCACATTTCCCCTTTTTTTTCTTGTGCACCTCCTAGAAGCCTTCTAGAAGTCTCCTTATCCATCTCCCACTTTCAATTTTCAGTTCCGCTCAACCAATCCAAATCTCCCCCTATTATTTTCAGATCTCCCCCGGGAGATCCTACAGACGCAAGTGGAGATTTGGATTCTTCCACATTACTAACCTATTTCTTGAAGCAGAACCCCTCCTTTTCTTCTCTTCTTGCATCTCCCAGCCTGTTTTTTTGCTTCTGACCCTGTCTAGCCCAGATCTCCCCTGGGTGACCCTACTGGCAAAAGGGGTGACCCTACCGTTTTTGTAGCTGCGGAAAAACTCAAGTTTCTCACTTGTTTTTGCTCTGTTTTCGCCCATTTTCTTCCAGTTTGCATAGTTTTTGATGCCTAATATAGAGTTAACTATTTCATGCACCCACACATGAATAATTAGCTCTATTTGATCTCAAATTAACTCTTCAATCAATCTCATGCATTCTCTCACCTCCATTTCCTCTCCAGTGATAAGCTATCATTGCTTCATCACTCTCTAATCAGTTGAGTTCACTGGGTAATCAACTTTGTTAACTCCCTAATCATCTTTGTTAACTCATCAATCAATCCTTTCTTCTAAACCTATAAATACCCCCCTCCCTCAAGCACAAAGGGAGGCAAATTCATTGTGCACACAACTCTTGCCAAGTTTTGCTCTCCGACTTAGCATTCAAATGCTCTCATAGGACAAAGGTGCCTTTTGCTTCATTTGTTCAACCAAGAAATGCTACACTGCTTCATTCTATGCCATTGTGCTTAATCCAAGCTCTCATTGAGCTCATACAAGCTTCATCAAAGCTTCTTTTTGCTTCTTTGTGTCGTTTTGTTGTCAAGAGGATCACTCACTGCCACAAAAGGATTCGAGGTTGCCAATTACAATGATTACTGAGGGTAGGGGGGTCAACAAATCTTCATTTCTTCCAGGTTCCTTCATTGTTTTTTTTCAATTCATAGTAATTAGAGAGTCAAATTTTCTCTTGGGAACAGTAAAACATTACTTTTTCCTTTATAATTAGATCTTGCATGTTAGATTAATTGCTTTCGTATTTCTAGATCTAGATTATTAGCAGAAGCATTTCCCCTTTTCTTTAGATTAGATTACATCAAAATCATCAAAAACCCAAAAAAACATAGGTTAACTTTGCATTAGAAAAGTCATATAGATTTGCATTCATATTTCCTTTTCATAGATTAAAAGCACTTTTATTTCCAAAATACTAAAAAATACCAAAAGAACATTTTGCATATCATTTAGCTTGCATGCATATAGAAACCCTAGAATAGACAAAGTTGCAAACCCTCGATTCCATCATGAGGTAATCACAGTTAAAACGATCCAATAAAACCCTTGATCACATCACAAGGTAAAAACAAAGTTAAAACACAAGTCAAAACTCAAGGTCAACTAAACCTTAGGTCAAAACCCTAGATCTGGTTAAGGTTAGCAATTACAAAACTTCATCTATCTTGATTCACGAATGTGATTAAGAGTGAGAGGAGAGTGGGTAAGGGCTATCCGTGACGAGATCAAGGAGATCTATCCATGACCACAACAAGAAACATTTATTCTACCACAAGGAGACCCATTTGTCGTCTCGTTGTTAGAAGAAACTAGACAATTACAACTACAACAAGAATTCCTTCGAGATATTGAAATAGCATAAGCCATCAATGAAAACAATCGCTTACCCACATAGAGGTGGAAGCAAAGGAATCCAAACAGAAGGAGAGAAACTAGTGACCCTTCGGGTCATAGGGTTATCTCAACTACAACAACAATTGAACGGAACATACAACTAAACACACAACAACAAAGGCCACAGAACTTGCCGACCCCTCTTCGTGAAGTTCAACTCTCCAACGAGCCAGACTCTCGCCGTGTCTCGTCTCCTCTCGACTGGCTACTTCCACATGAGTGAGAGTGATGTGGCGGATCGCCCCGTGGCAAGGAGGGAAGGGTCTGTGTGCGTGCTGAAATCCGACCCGACAAGCCCAGGCAACTGGAGTCACGATTTTGAGCGTACAGTCACAACAAACATAAAAAAGATAATAGGAATCCGTAGCTTGATCCTTCATAGTGAGTAAGCTCAATTCCTATTTCCCAATGTTTGGTGAATGAAAGAGGGGCTTGATTCGGTTTAGATAAACTATCCTTGTCCCACTTTTTTGACTAAATATTTTGGTGAACCCGTGATTTAAAGAATTTGCATCTTTTTTAACACCATATCTGAAATAGTTTGTTGTCCTAAATTACATTTAGATTACACACCCTCTTTTATGAAAGGTGTATATATTGAATTTTTCTTGATATCTTTAGATTTTCATTAAAAGAGTTTGAAATTACAACTTTGTGACTTGCATAGTGATATCTTATTTCATTTTCACAAAGTTTATGCTATCTTGCTTTACATTTAAGTCTTGGGTTAATTAGAACATGTTATAATGTTGGATTACTTTTTACAAGACTTTAATGTGTATGATGAGTTGTTTATTTGTGATGACTTCAATATGTTAGATGAAGCCCTTGAGGACTTTATCTCGACTGAATATTCCACTACGACTCCTCAACCGTCGTTGTTTCAAAGAATAGTAAATGCAATCTATGTTCCTAAACCTGAAGAAGAACCTATGAAGCCAAAAATAGTGGTCAACCTGTGTTCAGATGTGGTTAAATCTCAATCTAAATCAGTACTCATTGCTAGAGGTCTTCCGCCTTCTTCTCGACCTCCTTATTACATCTATAACTATGCTAAACAAATAACACATCAAAGCCAACAAGAAAGATCACAACAAGATAGTAATACTATGGTTGCTTATACATATAATACACAGAATAACAAACAAAGCAACCAAAAATCGAGCATTCTGATATCTTTACTAGCTTTTCAACCTATGCTTCCTTAGGCAACTCGTTTAACACACAAAGTTGGTCAAGATTATGATCTTTTTGAGCAACTTTGTGCTACTCCTGCTAAGATTTCTCTTTGGGAACTTATACAAACTTTGCCTACATACCATGGAATGCTCCAAGAAGCTTTACAAAAGGTGATTGTACCACCTGTTGTCAATCCGAATGATGTAGCAACTCTTTTAGACTATATGCATGCGACAAAAACATACATTATGTTTCAACAACATGAGTTGCCTTCTATTGAAGTTCAAAATCAATATGATCATTTAATTATCTTCATTACAGTAAATAAGAAATTGATTAAGCGAGTTATGATTGATAATGGATCGACTCTTAATGTTTTGGGCATTAATCTGTTGCATAAGATTAAGTTTGATACTTCTTTGTTTAAACCAGATAGAATTAGCATTCATGGCTTTGGTAATGTTGGAAGATAGTCTATAAGCACTATAACTTTACCTGTATAAGTTGGGTCTGTGACTTTATCTACCTTGATTCATGTCATGCCTGGTTCCTTATCATACAACATGATTATTGGTAGACCTTGGATTCATGCATTGGGGGCAATACCATCTACCCTTCATCATTCAATCAAGTTTATTTATAAGAGTAAACTTCATACTGTTGAAGCTGATCCTAAACCAAATAATTGTTTACATATTGAAATGCAAAAACAAGTTATTCATCATAAGATTCTAAATAACTTAAAGGTTGATCCATCAACTCCTCTTGCCACAGCTAATGTTGTGCAAGATTCTCAACAATTGAATTCATTCCTTGGTGATGACTGGGGTTCATTAGATTTTACTCCTGCCTCTATGGGAGAATACACTCTCAACAACCCTAATCTTGAAACTTCAAATGTTGCATAAATTTCATCTAAGAACTCTATTCAGAAACCTAAAGTTTCTCTAGTAGTAAACACAGATAATACTTACTTATACTACATATTATGAGACCTATGAGGCTCCACCCTCTTCTAGAGAAATGGCCTCTCTTTATGGTCGAGGATTTTAGATTCTTTATAAGAATTGTGACCATATAGGTAATGGTTGTGGTATTAATCAACAAGGAATTTGAGTACCTCTAGAAGCTGCTTTGCAACATTACTCGAGTGGCATTGGATATAATCCTTTTAAGGAAACCAAAGCCCGTAAACATCCTAATCTTAATGTGAACATAATATCAGCACTCAATCTGATATTTCCTGAGATGATAGACATGAATTGTCCTCCAGGAGATATTCCTTTAGATACCTTTTCACAAGATGAAGCGATACTTGAATTCTTGGGAGCTTATGACAGTGTTCCTCATTATCATCACAAGTGGAGATTGCCTTATTGTTTAAATGTTGATGCATACTTTGGAAAAGATACCGACTTGATAAACATTGCTAATGAAGAGTCTGAAGAATCATCACAATCACCCAATCTTGTAGACCCTAGTACTTTACTCAATGGAAAGACTGTGGAAGTTTCTATGCACAAAGATAATACTGAGAAAGTTATTCCTATAGGTGATTGTTTAAGTAATGAAGAAAAAGAAGATACGACCAAGTTGTTACATGAATTTTCTGAGTTATTTGCTTGGAATTATTCGGATATGCCTGGTATTGATCCTCAGATTGTAACACATAACATTGTATTACAACCTGTTGCTAAGTTGTTTAAACAAAATATCTATAAGATGAATCCTAAGGTTGCATTGTTAATAAGGCTGAGATAGAAAAGCTCATAGAAGCTAGTTTTATCTACCCTATTGATTACTCACCTTGGATGTCAAATATTATGGCGGTCACTAAACATGATAATCATATTCGCATGTGTATTAATTTTAGGGATTTAAATCTTGTTTCTTTGAAAGATGATTTCCCTTTGCCAAACATTGATATGATTGTTGATTCAATATAAGGCCATCCATTACTTTTCTTCATGGATGGTTTCTCGGGATATAATCAAATTTACATCAACCCTCAAGATCAATATAAGACAACTTTTATAACCCCTTGGGGAACATTTTATTGGGTCATCATGCCATTTAGATTAAAGAATGCTGGAGCAACTTACCGATGGGCTATGACTCTTATTTTTCATGATTACATGCATAATATCTTAGAGGATTATGTTGACTGATGACATTCTTGTGAAGTCTATTTGTTGTCGGGATCACATCACAATCCTCCATCAAATCTTTGAGCGAATAAAGAAATACAACATGCGCTTGAATCCCCGTAAATACGTCTTTGGCGTGGATAGTGGAAAACTATTGGGATTTATAGTTTTGCATCGCGACATTGAAGTAGAGACGAAGAAGATTGGCGCGATAGTTAATATGCCAGCACCTAAGAACATATCTCAACTTCATAGTGCCATTCACCGATTTGTCTCACAACTTGCGGATAGGACTCACCCTTTTACTCAACTACTGAAGAAGGATTCAAAATTTCAATGGAATTCTGAGTGTCAAAAGGCTTTTGAAGACTTGAAAAAGTTATTTAGCTAATCTTCCCATTTTATAGCTTGCTACCGCTGATAAACCTTTTATTCTTTACACCTCAACATCTAATAATGCTCTCTCAACCTTATTAACACAACATGATATTGCAGGCAAAGGACGTGTTGTATATTACATCAGTCAAACTTTTCTCGATTATGAAGTGCAATATATTGTCATTGAAAAATAGTGCCTAGCTCTTGTCTTTGCAACACATAAGCTTAGGCATTACCTCTTAAATGCTAAAATACATGTCATGGTGAAATTTGATCCCCTAAAACATATTTTTGCAAAAACAGACCTTTCAGGTCGCCTTGTTAAATGGGTTATGTTATTAACAAAATTTGATCTCAAATTTATCTCTTAAAAAGCAATTAAAAGACAAGCGTTAACTGACCATTTAGTTGAAGCACCTTCACCTTTTGCTATACAAAATTAGGAGACATTTCCTGATGATCAAATCCTAAATATAGATACAGATGATAAATGGGAATTATATTTTGATGGTTCATGATGTCGAACTGTCTCCGGTGTTGGTGTCATACGAGTACCTCCTTCTAGCAAGTCGATTCCTATGTCTTACCGTCTGAACTTCTCATGCATGAACAACATTGCTGAGTACGAAGCTCTCATCGCAGGACTTCATGTCGCTTTGGCTATTAACATTAAAAACATCACTATATATGGTGATTCACAATTAATTGTGTGATAAATAACAAGATCATATCAAGCTAAAAAAGATAAATTATCTCAATATCGTGATCTTGCCTTGTCTCTGTTAAACCAATTTACATTATTTTCAATTGATACTATCTGATGCAGAGGTAGGAGGACCAAAACTATCCTCAATAACATTAACAAATCAAATAACTAATCCAATTGCTTTGGTCAGGTTGAAGAGAACATTAATACATATTTTTCCTCCAATTTTTATGAAGATCCAATGGTAGGGGAGAAGGTTATGATTTTTTTTCTAAAACTGCAAACCCTAGGTAGCGTTCAGACCTGCCCTCACCAAAATTGTAATATCTCTCACAAAACTTACTGAAATTATACCAAACCAAAATAATTGTAAACTATAAACACATATCTTTCCATCCATCTGTTATATGCATCAATGTGAGGTTGTACCAGGCCGTACCATGCATATTTTCAGACTGCATTTTCAGAAAATTAAATTCTACAGACCTGCCCTCAATAAAAATGTCATAACTTATTCAAATCTTAATAAAATTTGATGCAACAAAAAGAAATGGAAAGTAGACTCAATACTCTTTCCATCCATACCACATTCTGGTCATATAAAATCTGTATAAATCTGTACCAATCTCTGAAACAATAGTTTAACATTCAGAAATGCAGAAAGAAGGGTATCTTTTATTGATATCACATCAAAATATAACAACCCACATTCTCCAACCTTCTCCCCTCCACCTTCACAAATGGATACAAGGCCTTTTAAAGGCATTACATCATGACTCCTCACATTCCAACTTGACTCTTAAGTTTCTAACTTCCTAGGAACGAAGCAAGAGCCAAATGACTCTTCATCTTCCAAGTTTGCATCTTTTTTTTTCCAATTTTACATTGAACCTTTACATGGTTTGCAATATTTTGCATATTTGAAACTCCTAATCTCCTAAACACATAAAAATGACTTGATAAACCTCATTACAATGTTGAAGCATACAAATTTAATCAAACTCAAAGATTTGTCTAGGGCAACATTGATTTGCTAAGGTGCTCCTGCACCATACTCCTCAGCATGAAGAAAACTCTTGTCCCAAGAGTTGTGTGGTCTACTTCAAATGACTTTTGCCTCTTTATGTCTTCAACCCTGACTTGATGCCTCCTCTACTTCTTCTTTACCTTCCAACTGTGACTCCTATTAATGGAGTTTGACTGGCTGCCTCCAAGGTGCATCTCTATCATCAGAAGTCCACTCCTTCCTGCTACAACAACACTCCTGTCCCTCACCTGGGAGTCCTCTCTTGCCTCTCTTCCCAAGACTTTTGGTGACAACCAATGGACCATCTCCTCTGGCCCTCTTGACAGACCTTCCTGTCTGCCTACTACAGTGAGTGAACTTGCACTTGCAACCATAAAACTTCACAACAAGAATCAGGTAGCAAAAACTAATGCTTACCCCAAAATCCTGGTGTAGATTGCCTCCTTCGGTGCTCTATCTACACGCTCAGAATCTTCTGAGCTCTGATACCAAAATGATGCAGAGGTAGGAGGACCAAAACTATCCTTAATAACATTAACAAATCAAAGAACTAATCCAATTGCTTTGGTCAGGTTGAAGAGAACATTAATACATATTTTTCCTCCATTTTCATGAAGATCCAATGGTAGGGGAGAAGGTTATGATTTTTTTTTCTAAAATTGCAAACCCTAGGCAGTGTTCAGACCTGCCCTCACCAAAATTGCAATATCTCTCACAAAACTTACTGAAATTATACCAAACTAAAATAATTGTAAACTAGAAACACATATCTTTCTATCCATCTATTATATGCATCAATGTGAAGCTGTACCAAGCCGTACCATGCATATTTTCAGACTGCATTTTCAGAAAATTAAACTCTGCAGACTTACCCTCAATAAAAATACCATAATTTATTCAAATCTTAATGAAATTTTATGCAACAAAAAGAAATGGAAAGTAGACTCAATACTCTTTCCATCCATACCACATTCTGGTCATATAAAATCTGTATAAATCTGTACCAATCTCTGAAACAACAGTTTAACATTCAGAAATACAAAAAGAAGGGTATCTTTTATTGATATCACATCAAAATATAACAACCCACATTCTCCAACCTTCTCCCCTCCACCTTCACAAATGGATACAAGGCCTTTTAAAGGTATTACATCATGACTCCTCACATTCCAACTTGACTCTTAAGTTTCTAATTTCCTAGGAACGAGCCAAGAGCCAAATCACTCTTCATCTTCCAAGTTTGCATCTTTTTTTTCCAATTTTACATTGAACCTTTACATGGTTTGCAATATTTTGCATATTTGAAACTCCTAATCTCCTAAACACATAAAAATGACTTGATAAACCTCATTACAATGTTGAAGCATACAAATTTAATGAAACTCAAGGATTTGTCTAGGGCAACATTGATTTGCCAAGGTGCTCCTGCACCACTATCCCAAGGAAAGACAATCGACATGCGGATGCAATGGAAAGCACAACTTCCCTTATATCCCCTATAGATTTTCCTGATGAATATATCTTTATCATTCATAATCTTAAAAACACCTGTACTTGATGAGGCTGCACCCTTAGTTTTTGACCTCTGTTGTAATACGAATTCTGATGAATGGTTCTCCCATATATTCTATCATTTGCGTGATGGTACCATTCCTAACTCAAAATCTAAGAATGCACAAGTTTGCCTACACAAACTTCCGGCGTGTTATATTATTCTATCCAATGTCTTTTATAGACGAAGCTATAATGGTGTTCTTCTCCAATGTCTCAGTAATTCAGAGATCCTGATAGCTTTAGAAGAAGCTCACTTCGGTGTTTGTGGAGGGCACTTTGGAGGAAAATCATTAGTACATAAATTATTACAGTGAAGGGGAAAATGGATTAATCAGTAAAGAATAATAAACCCAATACATCTATGAAATCTGAAGATAAAAAGGAGCATAAAATAACAAACAATGATACTTACACCTTTACCTTGCGTCTTTCATAGTTCGCCTATCTCTTCTTGACCTTGATGATGATGAAGCCCTCATAAGCGATTGCTCCCTTGCTTGTTGAAGGTGACTAGAGTAGAATGGCTAGGATACTTGTTTGTATTTGAAGATGAGTTCCAAACACAAATGTGAGAGGATGAATATGAAGTGCTTGTATTTCTGCAGCATAAGTTCGATCAAGCTATGGATTCTAAAATGAAGAAGAGGAAGGCTGTATTTATAGAGATGTGTAGAAGAAGATCAATGGTTGAGAAGAAAAGAGAAGATCAACGGAGGAAGATTGTTGAGGAACGTGCAACAAATGGAAGAAAGACACGTGTCATTCGAAAAGCAGCTTTGTTGAGTTAACTCCTCTCTTGATGAGGATGAGATTTGATTTTCTTAATTTAGAATTTATTTTTCTAATTTAAGAGAAAGTTTGCTTTAAAGATGCTTTAAAACTGCTTTTGCTTTTGTATGACAAAAGGAAAGTATTTTTAGACGATAAGAATGCATAATTAAATAAAAAAGATTTATTTAATTATTTTGTAGATAAATGAGAGGAATAAATAAAATATAGAAATATATTTTATTTTGTAGATATTTTTGAAGAGAAAAATAAAATATAAAAGTATATTTTATTTAGTGGATATTTAAGATTTTATTTAAATAAAATTTGCATTTTATTTAAATTTGGAAGAATAAAAGATTTTAATTAAATAATTAAAATTATTTAATTATTTAGAAGAATGAAATTTGATGTAGATGAATTTAATTAATTAAATAAATGTGTTTATTTAATTAAATGAGAGGAAGTGAATCAAATAAATAAATAAATGTATTTATTTATTGATAGAGGAATGTGAAGATGAAATAAATATTTAAAATATTTATTTAAGTAGAGTCGTGCCAATTTTAGATGTATACATTTTGCCCCTCTTTGATGCAATGTGTTTTATCACGTTGCTTCAAAGAAAAAGAATTTTTGACAGTGATACATGCCCCAGTTTGCCCCTGGTACAAGTTTAACGACAGGATGCCCCCTTGGGAGATTGGACGGGAAGAAGGCAGAAGGCGTGAGACGGACAATCTCATGAAGAAAAAGGCAAAAAATGGGTTAGGATGGAGAAAAATGGGATATGGTTCGGAAGAACAGACATGGGAAGTAGCCATAGTTGTCATATAGTCTGATATGGTTCACTTGCTATATATAGGAGCTGGGTCCACAAGTTCTATTCATTTGTACACTTGTCCATAGTTGATTAGTCCTCTGGAGAGCTTAGGAGAGCATGGCAGCTAGACAAATGGATATTCCGCGTGAGGAGCACCGGTTTGAGCGGATCCGACGGTTCGATCGGCCAGCGGAGGCAGGACCCCCGGTATGTAGTTCGTCAAAACTCGCAAAAAGTCATTTATTAGGCTTAGTAATGGCTAGGAAAAAATACTTAGACAAATGCGCCAAACCGTAGTTCGGCGCATATGCACTCCGAAGTGGTGCATATGTCGTGAAGTGGCGCATTTGAGGTATACTTTGGCGCATTTGTTAGTTTGGCACATCTAAGCTCTAGATTGGCGCATTTGTCAGGAAATGGTGCATGTGACATAAGGATTGGTGCATGTGCCAGAACAACGCATACAATCTTTGGATTGGCGCATTCACAGGAAAGTGGCGCATACAAGCTCTAGATTGGCGCATTCACGGGGAAGTGGCGCATGTGATATGGATCGGCACATCTGCCACCTAGATTGGCGCATTTGCACTAAAAAAAATCAAATGACTTAACGAAATTAACCTAATTGGCACCTTGATCGATGCGTTAATTGATAAGCGATCTCCGAGATTGCCAGGAATCTAGTCGAGAGATGATATGCTGTTTTGATTAATTTGATATGTCAAGTCATTGATAAGATAGTATTATTGTTATGAGTAGGCTTGCTTGGATATGGATTTTGTTGACGGTATGCTTTGCTTGGTTTGCAGGAGGATATTTAGAATCTCCTTACGTCACGAGAGCAGTTCTCGTTGCCATTGTTGCAGCGGTATATGTTGACCGAGATAGATCGCGAGGCTCTAGGCGCTATGGGTCTGCACTATGTTTGTTTTATGCTCGAGGTTCGCGCAAACCGGGCTATGTTGATGGCAGTGGTGGAGCGATTCCACAGCGAGGATGGTACATTCCATCTACCGACGGGGGAGATGGCGGTTACTCTTGAGGATGTGTACCGGATTCTGCACCTCCTGATTCAGGGAGAGCTGGTTGAGTACGAGTCACAACGGGATGCTGGCTTGGAGGAGTGTAGACGTGTATTTGATGAGCCAGAGTTGGTGGAGGAGATTTCATGGTAGGACATGTATGACTACTTCCCGGGCATAGTGGCTGGACTAAACGGTGGCGTGATATGCCCCGATAGGAGGTCGCACGGCTTGCCGATCGGTTGGGGGAGGGTGCTGGAGAGCATGATCACAGACGGGACCTGGTATGCGTGGGGTGTGTGTGTACTTGCACACTTATATAAAGACATGCACTAGGTGGTTTATCACAGAGGAGCCAATTTATTTGCAGGTGTGTCACTGTTGCAGTTTTGGTTGTGGGAGCACATTGCTATCACACGGCCGATATGCGTATTTCATAGGCAGAGGGGTGAGCCTTATAGTTACGGCTATGCAGGTGTGATTTCCTAGCATAAGCTGGGGAAGCTGGAGTACTGGAGACATGCTTTTGATGGTGTGGATGCAGTTATCTGGCACCCTTACATAGACTGTGAGGTGTGGGATGATGAGGCAGATGAGCTTCCGTATTGTTTCCAACGTGGTGGATCATTGACAGGACTAGGTACATTTTGGAGAGGCAGATTGTTAGCAGAGTGCATAGACAGTTTGGCCAAGTACAGGGTAGAGCACAGGGGAAGGCACGCTTTGCCAGGACTCATGCAAAGAGGTATAGGTGGGGTCCTGTGGCATCATATGAGGAGGCCTTGACAGTTTTTTGGTAGATTCCTTACGCAGCTTGGCCCATGAGGAGGGACATAGTGGACGCTAACATGACGCCAGATTACGAGGAGTGGTTCACGGCACACCCATTCCCAAGGCATTTAGGGCCAGGAGAGTTAGCTCCTCGTATAGACGAGGACGATTCAGACGATGAGGGTGCAGCAGGCAGGAGGAGGGGAGGACTGAGGAGGAGGAGGAGAGATCAGGGAGATGATGGGAGACCGAGACAGAGGCAGAGGTCCAGAGAGGGACTTGTGGGCCAGCAGGCAGTTGTGCAACCGCAGGCTGCAGGACAGGTATAGGTCCAGGTGCCAGTTCAGCTAGTGGTAGCACAGAGACAGATGCTACCGCCACAGCAGGTGGCACAGTCGGTGCAGGGACAGGTGCCAGCACAGCAGGTGGCACAGGCAGAGCAGGTTCCGCATCTTGATGTGTAGCAGCAGGTTATGGTTGCACTACAGAGCCAGGTTAGGCAACTGAGGGCTCATTTGAGAGCAACAGAGTCACGGAGAGAGTCAGATGCGACTCGGTTATCAGAGTTGACTAGAGAGAGACACGCAACCTTAGCTAGCATGTGGGCCACGAGGGCAGAGAGAGATGCAGCTGTGGTGGCCATGGGCACAGATGGGACATCCAATTTTTTGGTTTCACAGGTGCAGCAGGCACAGGCACAGGTGGCTTAGGTGCAGAGTGAGCTTACTAGAGCCCAGGCACAGACTCAATACTATAGAGGGTTATATCATGGGGCAGTGGCAACTAATCAGCGTGCCCCTAGCTTTAGGAGCCAGTCAGAGGAATTCCAGCGGGCAGGTGGGTCTCGATCTGTAGGCTCAGTGAGGGGCCCACAGCAGACAGAGGGAGACAGAGGAGAGGCCAGTGTAGGGAGCAGTGTTCCCCGGCGGCAGGGTTAGGTATACCTGGATAGTTGTACCATTTTTTATCAGATTTGTACACATTTTTGATGGATGGCTGAGATAGTTGATATATGTACTTATTTTGCCCCGAGACATGTATCACCATTTGTTATGTTTTGTATACACTTATGATATGACTATGAGAGATTGGACAGAGATTTTGATATGTTGTACATTTGGACATGTTTTTGATGATTATATGATGATGCAGTTGTTCGTGGTCTACATGCATGTGTTCTTACGTTTATATGCTATTGATGCAATCGATTTTGTGATGTATTTGTATATGTGAATGCAAATGTGTATGGATATGATTATGCAGTTCTATATGCTTTTGTTTATGTTTTTGATTCTTTTGATATGATATATGGATGCAAATGTCTGTGGATGACCTAATGCACTTGATTATGTATGCAATTGATCATGTAAATGACTATCTTATGCGATATGATATGTTTCTTATGCTATGTTTTTGATATGTCCAAATGTACTCAATCAACACAGAGATGATATAGATATGTAGAAGAAAAGAGATGAAGAAATGAGGCTTTCATTTGATATACTGCAGGATATATTTAGTGCATGGATGCTATGGATTTTGCTGGATATGAGATGGATATGGATGTGGATTGTCATCTTGAGATTTTTGCAAGGTTTTTGCTTTCATCATTGGGCACTTTTTGGTATTTTTCTCTTTTTGAAATGTTGTAAGGAGATACAAGCATCTAGGCATAATTAGACCGAGATGACCTGAGTATTCTTTACATGGATTTTGATATAGCAAGTTGATACAAGCATCTAGTCAAACTTGAATCTAGATGACCTGAGTACTTGCGTTTCAATAGACAAGGATTGCCCCTTTTCATGTTTAGACCTTGGAGTCCTCAATGATCTTTTGCTAATCATGTCATTAGACAAAAGTCGTCACATTACTAAAGTTTAATCCACAACCAGCAGACAAAGAAATCAATTATGTCCCCATCATAGCATCTCTAGCTTTAGGCATCCTTGAGTAGCATAGGGAAACATAATGACAAAAATTTGAGACCTTGTAAGTTAACTTGTTGACAAAACTTCTTTGCATTAGATGTGTCTTTTGCCATAATTGATACAGAATCAGTTTGAGGGTTTTGACATGGTGCTCTGCTTTGTTTAGGACAGGTTGATGTTTTGCTTCAAGATCTTTGTTTTTCGGTAGCTTGCTTTGCTTCTCTTGTTTGTCTAGCAAAAGGTATCACAATCCTTATTGGTATCCTCTTAGAATAGTGGCATTCAAGAATCCAAATCCGTAACTAGGTTGAGGAGTTGCCCCTAGTTTAGAGAAAGATCGAACCTGGAGAAACAGACCCTAAGGGACTGACCTAGTGCCTCGGGGGCTCATTGCTAAATGGCCTTGCCTATGTGACGACGCAGAGGCAACATAGTTGGGGTAAACCCTAGCGGACCTAAGACCTAGGCGATGGCAAAGTGGTGCAGAAATAGCATGGACCCAGATTGACATAAGGACTAGAAATGGGATAGACGGGACAGTGGAGTGGAGAGCAGTGAAGTGAAGCCTCGGGGGTGCATTAAGAATGGCCTTGCCTACGTGATAACTCAGAGGCGACGTAGTTCGAAAATGTTTCAAAGGACTGGGTCAAGACAGACGATATTATGGACACAAGAGACACGAAGTCAGAACAAATGGAGGAAGTGGTTTGTCACAGATAGAACCTGTTTACCAGGTTTTCACCACTTGCTTTTATTTGCACAAGAAGCTAAAAGTACACATGATGCCTGTTTGCCAGGTTTTCACCATGGTACCTATCCTAGGCACCTGTTTGCCAAGTTTTCACCATAGGACAATTTTTTTGTTATTTTCTCATTTTTTAATTTTTTTATTCTTATTTTTGAGTACTTTTTCAATTTTTTTGAATTTTTTCAGGACTCCCTTACATTGGGGTTTTTAGGTATAGAACTTGCGAAGGTGCATGTTGTTGATAGGATCATCGAACAGTTCACCTTCAGATGTAGCCAATTGATATGCCCCTGATCCATAAGCTATGATGACGACATAGGGACCGAGCTAGTTAGGTTCAAACTTTCCTTTCTTTTCTCTGTCTTGCTAATTTCTGGGATTTTCTCTTAGGACTAGGTCACCAACTTGGAAGACTCGGGGTTTTACTCTGTGATTGTAACTTCTGGACATGTGTTGCTGATATGCTTTTAGGTGGTTAAAGGCCTGTTGCCTTCTCTCTTCGAGTAGCTCTAATTCTTGGAGTTTGGTTACTCTGTACTCTTCATCTGATATGAGGCCTTTTAATGAGACTCGCAAGGATGGGATCTCGACTTCAATGGGCAAGATAGCTTCAGATCCATAGACTAGGGAGTATGGTGTTGCCCCTGTGGGTGTGCAGATGCTTGTGCGATAGGCCCGTAGTGCGGGATTCAGTTGGACATGCCAATCACAGTCGGCATCATTGACAATCTTCATTAGTATTTTCATAATGGTTTTATTTGATGCCTTAGCCTGGCCGTTGCCTTGAGGGTAATAGGGGGTTGAAAAGTGGTGCTGGATATGGAATTTGTCGCATAGTTCCCTGACATCTTGGTTTTTGAAGGGTCGTCTATTATCCGTGATAATGGACGAAGGGACACCATAACGACAAATGATATAGTTCAGGATAAAAGAGGCAATCTGCTTACCTATGATGTTGGCTAAGGGCACAACTTCAATCCACTTCGTGAAGTACTCTGTGGCAGTGATTATGAATTTATGGCTGCTTGAGAAGGGAGGGTGAATCTTGCCCACTAAGTCGAGTCCCCACTGACAGAAAGGCCAAGGAGTCATTAATGGTTGTAGTTCCTATGCTGGTGCATGTATCAGGTTCCCATGGATTTGGCATTTCTTGTACTTCTTCACAAAATGATGGGAATCTTGTTCCATAGTTGGCCAGTAGTACCCCATACGTATGAGTTTTTTGGCTAGAGTAGGGCCACTAGAGTGGGTCCTGTATATACCGTCATGTATTTCGCTTAGGGCAGTTTGATATTCCTCACTATCGAGACACCTAAGGAGGATACCATCAAGACCTCTGCGATATAGGGTATTGGCGACAAGGGCATATCGGGATGCTTGACGGATGAAGGTTCTCTTTTGGTTACTGGAGAGATCAGGTGGGAGGGTGTTCTCTTTAAGATAGGCAAATATTTTTCCAGAGAGGGGGGAATCAGCTCCAACAATGTGGCAAATGATATGGGACTTAGGGGCATCATATGCAGGATGGGACACTGGCTCTACCAAGAACTCATAACGTGGTTAATTTTCTGGAATGTCGACGAGAGAGGCGATAGTGGCCATAGCATCTACAGCTTTGTTCTCAATCCTTGGTATCTATTCGAAAGAAATCTTGATGAAGTATTCTTTGAAATCATCTACCATTCATTTATAAGGGATCAATTTTTCATCTTTTGTTTGGTAGTCATCATTCACTTGATTGATGACTAGCTGTGAATCACCATACACTTGAAGTTCTTTGATATTCCATTCAACTGCTAGCTTGATACCGATGACTAGGGCTTCATACTCTACCACGTTGGTAGTGCAGGGAAACATTAATCTATATGATTTAGGGATTGTATCACCATTAGGTGTGATCAATAAGATACCTGCCCCCGATCCATGCTGGGTGTATGAGCCATCGAAGTACATTTTCCAGGTTGTATTTATGTGGAAGATGGATTCGTCTGGAAACTCAAAGATCAGAGGGCTGTCATTTGTTAGAGGTGCATCTGCCAATTGATCTGCTAGTACTTGTCCCTTTATTGCTTTCCTGTCTATATATTCGATGTCGAACTCACTGAGCAGCATGACCCATTTAGACAATCTACCTGTTAGGGCTGCCTTGTTGAGTAAGTATTTGAGTGGATCGATCTTTGCTATCAGTTTGACAGAGTGTGACAACATGTAATGTCTCCATTTTTGTGAGGCAAAGACAACAGCTAGACATGCTCTTTCTATTGGCGTGTATTGTAGTTCATACCCAACAAGTGTTCGACTAATGTAGTAGATTGCCTGTTCTTTCCCATCATAGTTTTGTTGTATGAGGAGAGCTCCCAGGGCTATTGGTGTAGCTGAGATGTACAGTAGTAGAGGCTTGCCTTGAATTGGTGGCATCAGTACGGGTGGTTTCATGAGATATTCCTTTAATTGCTGAAATGCCTGTTCACATGACTCGTTCCATTTAAAAGGGACATTCTTGTGTAGAAGGTAAGAAAATGGGTGGCACTTGTCTGCCAATTGAGAGATGAACCTTCTGATAGATTGCAATTTTCCCTATAGGGATCTTAGTTGAGTTAGATTCTTAAGAGGTGGCATCTCCATGATGGCCTTCACCTTAGCCGAGTCGACTTCAATACCATTTGCAGACACGATGTATCCCAATAGTTTGCCTGATGTAACCCTGAACACACACTTCTTTGGATTGAGACGCACATTAAACTGTTCCAACCTGTTGAAGATCTTGTCTAGTACTACTAGATGGCCTTCTCTTGTAAGTGATTTCGCCAGAATGTCATCAACGTAGTCTTCCATTATAGTGTGCATCATGTCGTGGAAGATTGTTGTCATGGCTCTCTGATATGTTGCACCAGCATTTTTTAGACTAACTGGCATGACACACCAATAGTAGGTGCCCCAAGGACATGTAAATGTAGTCTTGTGTTGGTCTTCTGGTGCGATCTTTATCTGGTTATATCCTGAGAAACCATCCATGAGTGACAGCATAGTGTGCCCTGCCGTGAGATCTACAATCATGTCTATGTTTGGTAGGGGGAAATCATCTTTTGGAAAGGCTTTGTTCAAGTCCCTGAAATCATTGCATATTCAGACTCTGCCATCTGGTTTAGCCACTGGTACTATGTTCGAGACCCATTCAGGATAGTCTATAGGCCTGATAAATCTGACGTCTAGCAGTTTCTTTAGCTCTTCCTTTACCATGAGGGCCACATGTGGATGCATCTTTATGAGTTTTTGTTTGACCGGTTTAGCTCCTGGAGCTAAAGATAAATGATGCATGATAAGATTTGGATCTAGCCCTGGCATGTCAGAATATGTCCAAGCAAAGTTGATTTGTTTTCTCTTGAAGAAATCAGTAAATGCTAGTTTTTCATGTTCTGTTAGAGCTTTTGCCATGTGGATCATTCTAGGCTCATCCCCTGTACTGACATTGATTAGTTCTGCCAGTTCTATCAAGATCGACGATCTCTCATGGTGTGTAAGACTGGGGAGAGGGTCAAGCCTTCCATCCTTTGGCGCCTCAGAGAGGTTTTCACCGTTGGATACGTCTTTATTTTTACTATTTTGATGATCTAACACTGCCGTGGAGTAGTTTTCACCGTTAGATTGTTCTTTTATTTTGATATTTTTATGACTGAAAGGCTTGGCACTCTCTCTAAAATAGGCCTTCTCGTTGAGTTCAATAGCATAGCCAGCTCTGTGGTCCCCTGCAGGTATATGATCTCTAAGCTCAAGATAATCTATGATGGCTTCATCATTTTCAAAGGTATCTAGCTCAGGGGTAGTGCCTTCTAGGTCCCAATTGATAAGTTCAGGGTGCACCAAAGGTAAGGGATCATTAGGTTGGTCTGGTTCAACGGTGTTGATGGTTATGACAGAGTTATTGAAAGCACGAACAAAGTCTGCGATGGTACCCTCTGTTAGTGGATCTGTCAAGGGAGGCATCATTCTTTCCTCACGATCATCACTATTGTTATTATGCGGAACAGACTCTAATGGTCTAGCCCTTGGACCTTGTCTCTCGTTAGCATGGGTTGGGTCATACTCGTGGACAACGTAGATATCTTTTTCATCGCACGATAGCTCTGAGAGGCTATCCCATTCATACTCATTTGAATCAGTCTCACTATTCATTTGTAGTTGTTGAATTTGCTCAACTAGATTGCTAGTAGACATTTCTGGTTGTTTTCCTTTATTCTTTTTTGTTTTGTTGGTTCTTGAGGCTCCAGTGTATCCTAGCCCTGTAGTGTCTCGGGCTATCAGGGTATGAGGTTGGATGGGCTCAGTGATGCCATCCTTTCTTGAACCAAGTGGACCGTGTCCTTCATATCCCATTCTCTGTAGCATTTGGAAACCTTGACCATATTGTGCAACTTGTATAGTAAGATGGTCATGTTGTGTGGATGAACTGCCTTCATCTTTGTATAGCTATTGTAAGACATCCTTTTCATCACTCTCATCTTCTAGGCTTCTCCATTTTACAAAAGGTCCTTTTATAGTTCTCTTTGCTTTTGGTGTCTTTAGGATAGGTCTCCCATAGGACCTAGGAGATAGGGGGCAATTGTGCCAAGTAGAGGGATTGAGAGATCGTGTATTCACCCAAGCCCTTATTTGTGAGTCTGAGACTAGGTTGTGGAGCTTGTGAAGAGGAAGCAAGTGAAGCCGGATCAACACGAGATGAAGAGGCTGTTGAAGCACGGTTGGTGGGGATCACAACTTCGGGTTTTGGATGAATGGAGTTGCAGTATTGATAGGGGTTAGGGTCACCTTCGATGGTGATCTCTTGACCTTCATGTGGGAACTTGATACATTGATGGTATGTTGAAGGTACTGCTTTTAGAGCGTGTATCCATGGTCGCCCAAGAAGAATGTTGTACGCTAGCTCCATGTCAAGGACTTGACAACCTACATCTTTTACCACGGGGCCCACTCTGATCGGTAGGGTAACAATTCCTTTGGACGTTCTTTCTCCTCATCATAGGCTTTTATGGTGATTTTTCTTTTAGGATCTATAGCCTTTTCTGAAAACCCCAATGTAAAGATTAGTTTCAATGTGCAAATATTCAAACCAGCCCCTCCATCGATTAGGACTCTTTTGATCTTGTGCTTGTGTATGAAAGCTTCAATATGAAGGGAGGCATTATGGGGTTGAGTGATTGACATATCATCCTTCTCAGTGAATGATAGGGAATGAGGTGAGGTTACGTGACCTACCATGGTTTGGAATTGCTCTTCAACGAGGTTCGTAGGGACGGAACCTTCCGCTAAGGCTTTGTCAAGAATGGCCCTATGAGAAGGGGATAGACGCAGAAGTTCTAGCATGGAGATATGTGCAGGGGTTTTATGTTGTTGATCCACGATACTATATTGGTTAGCCGGAGGGGCGGAGGTTCCCCTAAGGGTGACTTTGTTACTACGGGTAGTAACATTGCAATCTGGATCCTTATTGATAGTGATCACATTAATGTGTGAATTACCCTCTGAGATATGGTTAACAACATAGTTGAAGCCGACGTTTGTGTAGTTCGCGTTGTTAGATCCACTGTTGTTTCTATTGGAAGGTCCTTCTTGCTCATAGTTAGGAAGAGGATCCTTGAATGCCTGATGATCGTTGTTAGAGGTATGTCTGTTGACTGATATTTTGTTTTGTTCTATCAAGTCTTGGATAGTATGGTTTAGCGCAATACAGTCGTTAGTCTTGTGCCCCCTATTTTGGTGAAATTCACAGAAGTCGTTGTCGTTCCACCAATGGGGTTTGACTTTTGGTTCGTACTCTCGTGCCAGTGGAAGTGTTATGATCTTGTTGGCGATTATCTTCCGTAAGGCTGTTTCGAAGGATTCTCCCAAAGGGGTGAATTTTCTCCTAGGCTGAAAGTTGGTGAATCGAGATTCGTTGTTTCTTGGTTTTCTTTGTGGGGGGTTATTTTGAGGCATTGATAAATTGAAAATCAGTTGTTTAGGTGCCACATTCTTGGCATCCACCATCCCATCATTCACAAAATTCTTGTTTTTCGTCCAGAATCTCGATTTGTCTGTGTTGGTGTGGTACTAGGAGTGTCTTTGTACAGTTTGATTTGACCCTTGGCATTAGAGCTTTTTCAATGATGAGACCCATCTCAATGACCTTGCTAAAAGAAGTAGGACATTGGATTTGAATTTGATAGCTCATGTCAGATTGTAAGTTGTGCACGAGCATTTCTAACATTTATTTTTCTGGCATTTGGTGGGGACATTTTCTTGCTAGCTATCTCCATCTCTGTAAGAAGGCGGCGAAAGATTCTCCACCTTTCTGTTTTGTGTTACAAAGATCTAATATTGAGATGTTGTGCTCAATATTGTAAGAGAAGTGGGTGACAAATTTGTCGACAAGTTCATTGAATGTTTTAATGCCAGGTGGTAGTCTAGAAAACCACTCCATGGCTTGTCCTCCCAAGCTTCGTGGAAATAGCCGCATAAGGTAGGTGTCGTTGTGTGTGACCTCAAGGCAAGCAGCATTGAATTCTCTGATATGGTCCCTTGGATCACCCTTTCCTTGATATTTATCAAATTTTGGCACCTTAAATTTTGAGGGGAAAGGAATCATGATCAAGGCCCTATCAAAAGGATATGGTGAAATATCCTCTAAGGTGTAATGTTTAGTCGATGCTCCTATTTTCATGTCTGAAATTTGTTGTTGGAGAGCTTTGAATTTTTTGTTCATTAGACTTAGGGCATCTGTAGCATCAGTGTTGGTTTTGCTTTTGTCTGAAGGTGTTTCTTCTTCGTGTCTACTTCCCTTAGTTTCTTTGAGAGTCTCCACGTCATAGTCCTTAGGGAGCTTGACCCTTAGATTTGCTAGGTGTAAAAAAAATTCAGTGGGGTCTTGGGCAAGCACCCCCTCTAATAGGCGTTGAAATTTTGGGTTATGCTGCGTGTGAAGGATCTCGTCCATAGAAATTTCTTCCTCACTTTTGTGATTGTTTGGGATACTTTTCTCCATCATTTCAATCTGTTTTTGTTTTTGTAATCTAGTTAAGACCATGCAAGAGGTGACTAGAGATGAGAATGGGATGAGATTTGAAAGTTTCGCACAAGAGGTGATAGAATGAGACAAGGTTCGAGTAAGGTTCTTCTTAGATCAATTTTGTGTCAAACAAGTGGATGAACAAAACTATAGTCAAAGCGAGGATGATAGAAATCTGAATGCTTGATATTGACTTAGGTTTGTACAATCCCCTAGTGGAGTTCCGATAGAGAAAAAGGATAAGTGATCCTTGATAATGGATACGCACTAGGTTGGTTTGAGATGTGATGTGATCTAGAATAACCTAGTTCTAACCTTTTGTTGGATTTTTGGAAGAATTTGGTGAGATTTTGAATGAGAAAAGTAGTTATGATATGGAAGAAGAAGAAGGAATATGATTGATTTGCACGATCTTAATCAGATTTTGAAAAACTGAGACAGGTCTGAAAATGGTTTTTTGAAAAGTTTTGACAAATTTTTCTTTTTGCTCTTGGAATTATGGAAATTGTTTTTTGGTTCAAATGCTCAGCAGTTCAAATGCGCCACAATAGAGAGTATATGCGCTAAAAGTCAGATCCAATGCGCAATATTGGCAAAGTTTCAAATGCGCCATGGCATATGTCAAATGCATCGCCATTCGAGGCAAATGCGCAACTCTGGAAAAGTTTAAATGCACCATGGTAGATGTCAAATGTGCCGCCAATCGAGGCAAATGAGCCGCTAGTCAAGGCAAATGCGCAACTCTAGCTTTTTGTCTTGTTTTCTCAGAATTTTGGAAGATTTTAGAATGTTTTTAGGATTTTTCTGCTTTTGGTTTGAAAAACTTGGTGTTTCTGGATAGTCTGACGTTCAATTATGGCAAAAACACATCAAACACATAGAATTTTTTCATGATTTTTATCTTTTTATGTTTTTTTTGTATTTTTTAACTATTTTGACTCAGAAACAAGTACACCTTAGGCTGGATATGACAATATTTGTTGAATCCTCTAGCTGTGCTTACTCAAAGCGTGTAGCTCCAGAATCTGGTAGCATCGGCTCCCCTCCATGGCACTCACTTCTCACGCATACTAGATTTGGGTTTTCTTAGGCTTGTACCCACACCGAACCTTAGGATTGTCCTTGCTACCTCTACTAAGAGTCACATGAATCGAGGACGCTTCAAGAACTCTGCCCTTTGCATCAACAAATAGGAGATTTTGGCTTGCTAAACAATTGGTTCTTAATCAGGGCAACCGTTCGAGTGGTTACACATGCGGCAGCACTACTCTCTGTTATGGAGTCTCCCGGCCTCAAAGGGTTACGCCTTAGAGGGTTTTGGGGGAGGTTGGTCGTCGGTGTAACACAACAATACTCATTGCAGGAGGTTTTCACCTCAAGCACAATTTATTTTAAGTGGCTTGGCAGGGCTTGGCTTTAGCCTGTTACCACTCAGTGTCATTCCCACTTGGACAAGAGTGCATCCAAAGGTAGGCCCCCCTAAAGGTTTAACAAATAGAATGACAAGTCTGGCACTTTGGTCACCCAGTTAAGGGGAGAACATAAGCCTATTGTCATTCGCAAGCAAAGAAACACACTGGTTAATCCAACCTAGTTAAAATTAGAAAAACTAAATGGGCTACTCTACTTGTGTACTCACATGATTGTTAACTTGGAAGTGTTTAGAGGATAGCAACATTCATTTCCCGTTTGTTTGAGATAGCAATGATTTAATTTAGGAAACAAATCAACAATGCAAAAGATAGCAATGGGTTTAGTTACTTTCCATCCTAGTTAGAAATTATGTGGAAGTTGTCTGCGATGCACTTGGTTACTTTTCCCTTAATTAGTCTGAGTGAACTAGGCAAAGCATCTAAATGGTCTAATCCAGCCACTAACCCTACAAAAACAACCGTTAGCTCAAACACCCAAAATAAAATAAAAACCCTAAAAATAGAAAGCAAAATTAGATGCACCGCACTGCAGTCTGAATGCGCAGAAACAGAGATTGCATGTGGCATTTTACATAGGTGCAAAGACAGAAGGTAAATGTGCCAAAACAAGAGACTATGCACAATATTGACAGATGCGGCGTTTTACAGAGTAAATGCACCGAAAAGTAGGGTATATGCACAACTAGAACGCAGGCGCCGAAACAGGGGTTGGATGCACCGTTGCGGAGGTCAAATGCGCTGAAATACTATATGCATCGAAGCTGAAGGTATATGCATCGTCTGGGAGGTCAAATGCGCCAAAGTTTTAGATGCGCCGATTCAAGGGTAGATGCGTCGTTTTAGGACTCAGATGCGCTAGAAGCCTCTGTCAGAACTCTGTTCGTCACCTGTACAGACCTGTCACTTGGAAAAACTTAATTTTTGATTATTTAGAGGGGTAAGGGCCCCACGGTGGGCACCAAAATGTGAAGGGGAAAATGAATTAATCAATAAAGAATAATAAACCCAATACATCTATGAAATCTGAAGATAAAAAGGAGCATAAAATAACAAACAATGATACTTACACCTTTACTTTGTGTCTTCCATAGTTCGCCTATCTCTTCTTGACCTTAATGATGATGAAGCCCTCAGAAGCGATTACTCCCTTGCTTGTTAAAGGTGACAAGAGTAGAATGGCTAGAATACTTGTTTGTATTTGAAGATGAGTTTCAAACACAAATGTGAGAGGATGAATATGAAGTGTTATGAAGTGCTTGTATTTCTGCATCATAAGTTCGCTCAAGCTAAGGATTCTGAAATGAAGAAGAGGAAGGCTGTATTTATAGAGATGTGTAGAAGAAGATCAATGGTTGAGAAGAAAAGGGAAGATCAATGGAGGAAGATTGTTGAGGAACGTGCAACAAATGGAAGAAAGACACATGTCATTCAAAAAACAGCTTTGTTAACTCCTCTCTTGATGAGGATGAGATTTGATTTTCTTAATTTAGAATTTATTTTTCTAATTTAAGAGAAAGTTTGCTTTAAAGATGCTTTAAAACTGCTTTTGCTTTTGTATGACAAAAGGAAAGTATTTTTAGAAGATAAGAATGATTTTTGAAGATAAGAATGCATAATTAAATAAAAAAAGATTTATTTAATTATTTTATAGATAAATGAGAGGAATAAATAAAATATAGAAATATATTTTATTTTGTGGATATTTTTGAAGAGAAAAATAAAATATAAAAGTATATTTTATTTAGTGGATATTTAAGATTTTATTTAAATAAAATTTGCATTTTATTTAAATTTGGAAGAATAAAAGATTTTAATTAAATAATTAAAGTTATTTAATTATTTAGAAGAATAAAGTTTGATGTAGATGAATTTAATTAATTAAATAAATGTGTTTATTTAATTATTTAGAAGAATAAAGTTTGATGTAGATGAATTTAATTAATTAAATAAATGTGTTTATTTAATTAAATGAGAGGAAGTGAATCAAATAAATAAATAAATGTATTTATTTATTGATAGAGGAATATGACGATGAAATAAATATTTAAAATATTTATTTAAGTAGAGTCATGCCAATTTTAGGTGTATACAATTATGTATGGGGTATTATGGCAACACATGGAACATGATTCCTTCGCCTATGTCAAGAAATGCTTGCAATGTCAACAACATAAACATCTTATCTGAGCACTTGCCTAGGAACTTAGAGCCCAAGTTTCACCTTGGCCATTTTCTATTTGGGGCTTGGATTTGATTGGTAAAATCTCTCCACCTTCTTCTCAAGGACATACTTTCATCATCACTGCTATGGATTATTTTACGAAGTAGGTCGAAGTTGTTCCACTGCGCTCCACGACTACTGAAGTAATTTGTCATTTTATACTAGATAATATCATCTCTCGATGTGGTATACCTTCCTCCTTAGTTTCTAATAATGGTACTGTTGCAAGCATGGGCCTAACCAGTGTTGTCATTGATGTCAATATACTCATGTTGCATTAATGTCAAAGATTGGATGAGTTGTGTGCTGAGGATATTGAGAAAATTAGCCCCATTAGAAATGGAGAAGAACAATGAAGACATGGAAGTTCTATGAAGTAAAGATCCCATCCAAATGAAGCCAAAGGGTTTTTAGATATGTGTCTAAAGATCCTCCAGACAAGTTCTGAGAGGTCCACATGAATATTTGGAGAAGTTATGGCCATATGAGTAAAACCAGTTTTGGCAGCTATTCAGAGGTGACAGAGTAACACAAATAGGTCCGGTGAGATCTGGAAATGTAATATCATGTTCTGCGGATTTGGTGGCATGTTTGGGAAGCTAATGTGCATTGACAATTCAATTGGTTCATGGTTTTGAGGTCTGCAAGCAATCCTTCTATTATGACAATGATGATTGACTGTGTTCCTAAGGTTCCGAGTGAAGATGTGATTGATTACAGTAAGTAGAAGTGGTACAGATGTTCTTTGTGATTCAAGCAAGCTTGTGGTGGTCTCTAGATTATGTCCAGTTTGTGTTGGCGGTCCGCATTGATGATTGGGCTCGGAATGAAGATTTACTTTTGGACAATTGGTGTTCTTCCCAGTTTTGGCCGACCGGATGATTTGCGCATAGTGCGGATGATCTTGAAGATGTTTTGCAAAGCATGGCATGTTCCTCTAAGTTGATTGAAGCTCCAGCTGTGTATGATCGACAGTGTAGTGATACACATGAAGTTTTTGTAATAAGTCAAGTTGTATTTTTGGAATTGCTCTGTAAATAAAATAATGTATGTTGTGCCGACTTTGATGATCATGCCAAAGTCGATGTCATGTATAAATAAGAGTTACGAAGTCATTCAAAAGTATCTCAGTGGTTGTGATGAGTAAGTGGTAGAGAAGAGTATCGAAAAAGCAGAGCAGGGGTATTGAGCTTAAATGGAACTGACTCAAGCATTGTGAAGATGCTAATCTACAGTTCAAGTATGTAATATTTATTCTTCTGTAGACAGTGTGTCTCTTGTAGGCAGTGGGCCTCTTGTGAGCAGTGTGCTCAGGCTATAAGCCCTAATTGGTAAATGCCATTTTATTCATCTTTATTCTTCTAATAGAGAATACAATCTTGGGTTAATCACCCCATGGTTTTTCCCTTAATCGGGTTTTCCACATCAAAAATTTGGTGTTATATGTGTTGAATTTGTTTCTGCTCTTGAATGATTGCATTATGCTTCCATGATTAATATCAGATATGTTGTTGACATTTAAGAAGGCTTAAAATAAATAAAGAACTAAGATTTTGGTAACAACTGATTCACCCCCCTTTCAGTTGTCTGTCTTAAATCCAACAATTGGTATTAGAGCTAAGTTCCTCTATAAGAGCTTAACCGCTTGAGGAGATCTAGAATGTCTTCCTACAAGAAGGATAGTCTAAGGTTTGATGGAACGAACTACACTCTTTGGAAAAGCCGCATGGAATGTCACTTGCAATGTATGGGATTTTAGTATTGGAGCATGACCATAAAAGAGTATATTCCTCCAAAGAATGGTCTGTCAACTTTAGATGAAATCAAAAATGCTGAAGATAATCTTTGAGCTAAAGAAGCCTTGCTAAGTGCCTTATCTGATACAGAGCTGACAAATGTTATGGATTTAAAAACTGCATATGAAATCTGCTCAAAACTAGAAATTCTGCATGAAGGAGACAAATATGTTAAATGTGCCAAACTACGAAGTCTGAAAGGAAAATTTGAAAACCTGAAGATGAACAAAGATGAGAATATCACTACATTTATGCCAAAAGTAAATGAGCTTGTTTGTGGTATTAGATGTGCTAGTGGAACTTTGGATGAAGATGAGATTGTTGCCAAAGTTCTCAGATCCTTACCTCTTGCTTACAAACACAAGGTTGCTGCTATTGAGGAATTCAGATCTTTATCAAATATTACAAGGGATCAATTGGTTGGGAAGTTAGCTGCATTTGAATTGGCTGAGTTTGGAGATGCTCCTCCCAAGACTGAATCTGCATTCAAAGCTAGTGCCTCTACAAAAGGTAAACAAGGGTATGATCCAGGAGAAAGTTCCTCAAAGAAATTATCATGGTATGAAAAAGCAAGAAAAGATCTGGAAGAAGATGAGGTAGAAGCTGCTCAACTTGAAGCCCTTGTTACAAAAAGACTGCCAAGAGGATCCGGTAAGTATGAAGGAAAATTGCCTTTCAAATGTTTCAATTACAACAAGATTGGTCATTTTACCTTAAGATGTCCGGAAAGATTTTCAAGGCCTAACCCTAATAGATCAAGATTTCAAAAGAAGTGTTACTATGTTCAAGAAGATGATGATGGAGTAACAGATGATGAGTCTAAGATAGGAGCCAAATCTGGAAGTGACTGGGTGTTTATTGCCATCAAGGAAGAAGATCTAATGCCTATTGAACATGCCAATCTTAAGATAGAAAGGGCTCTGGCTACTCAGGTTGAAGAAAAGGATGAATGGGTCATTGATAGTGGATGCTCCCATCATATGACTGGTGATAAGAACAAGTTCATAAATCTGGAAAGATATGAAGGAGGAGTTGTAAAATTTGGTGATAATTCTGCTAGCAGAATCAGAGGAATAGGAACTATTTCTTTTGATGGAAAGACCAAAACTAGTGATGTTCTGTATGTTGAAGGTCTGAAGCATAATCTTCTTAGTGTTGGACAGTTGGTGGACAAAAGCTATGATCTTCGTTTCAAAAATGGAAAATGCAAGATCTTTGAAAGCTCTAGAACTGAGATTGCATCCGATACTCATACAAAAGGTAACATCTTCTACTTGGTTGGTACCGACAAAAGTTGTTTATTTGTTCAAATTGATCAGAGTTGGTTGTGGCATAGGAGAATGTGTCATGTAAATTTTGATAATATCATCAAGATAAGCAACACTCAGGCTATAAGAGATCTTCCAAGATTGGTGAAACCTACTAACAATTTGTGCAAAGAATGTCAGTTGGGTAAGCAGAACAGAGTCATTTTTAAAAGTAAAGAACAATCCTCCACTAGATTGTTGGACTTAGTACACATTGATCTATGTGGACCGGCAAGAATCAGGAGTCTGCAAGGTGACAGATATTTCATGTTACTAATTGATGACCACTCCCGGATGATGTGGGTGACTTTCTTGAAAGAGAAATCTGAAGTACTTGAGAAGTTCAAAATATTCAAGGCTATGGTCGAAAATGAAACTGGGTTAAACATAAAATGTCTCAGGTCTGATAGAGGTGGTGAATTCACATCCAGAGAGTTAATAGAATTTTGTGAGAAACATGGGATAAAGAGACAGTTATCTTCTCCAAGGACTCCACAACAGAATGGAGTAGTGGAGAGAAAGAACTGAACCATCCAGGAAGCATCTAGAACCATGATGATGGAAGCAAATATCCCTCAGATCTACTGGAGAGAAGCTGTAAGCACTGCTGTCTATACTCTTAATCGAGTACAAATCAGAAGCAATACTGGTAAGACTTCTTATGAACTTTGGTTTGGCATCACTCCTACTGTGAAGTATTTCAGAGTCTTTGGTAGTAAATATTATATCAAAAGAGATGAAGACCTTGGCAAATTTGATGCTAGAAGTGATGAAGGAATATTCTTGGGTTATTCTACTCAAAGCAAAGCATACCAATGTTACAACAAGAGATTGAGAAAGATTGTAGAAAGTACAAATGTGAAGGTTGATGAAGGCATAGAAAATCCCTCAAGGTATTATGAATATGAAGTAGATGATTAGGATAATGTCTCAAATCAAGGAGAGCCAGTCCCCACTCTAGTTCAGATTCATACCGATCTGAACCTGTCCAAGAATCAGAAGTACAACCTGTCCAAGAATCAGAAGTACAAGAGAATCCCAAGACTCCCAGGTATGTAAGACTGAATCATTCTGAAGATCAGATCATAGGAGATAGAAGAAAAAGTGTTCAAACAAGAAGGAAAATTGCTCAAGATTTAGTAAAGTATTGTTTGATTTCAAAGATTGAACCGAAAACAGTAAGTGAAGCATGCAATGATGAAAGTTGGGCTAAAACAATGAAGGAAGAATTGATGTAGATTGAAAAGAATCACACTTGGGATCTTGTTCCCAAACCTAAGGACAAAAATGTGATTGGGACTAAGTGGGTCTTCTAGAATAAACTAAATGAAGATGGTGAAGTAGTCAGAAACAAAGCCAGATTGGTCTGTAAGGGTTATTCTCAAGTAGAAGGAGTTGACTTTGAAGAAACATTTGCTCCGGTGGCAAGAATTGAAGTAGTCAAATTATTTCTTGCTTTTGCTACCTTCAAGGATTTCAAAGTATATCAGATGGATGTCAAGTCTACCTTCCTGAATGGTGATTTGGAAGAAGAGGTATACATTGAGCAACCGGATGGATTCCAATTGTCTGATCATGGTGATATGGTTTGCAAGTTGAAGAAAGCTTTGTATGGACTCAAACAAGCCCCAAGAGCCTGGTATGAAAGATTGGATAAACATCTTTTGAAGATTGGTTTCAACAAAGGTACTACTGATAGTAACTTGTACTTTAAGATTGACCATGAAAATATCTTGATTATTGAAGTATTTGTTGATGATATCATTTTCGGAGGAAGAGATAGTATGTGCAAGACTTTTGCAAATCAAATGAAAAGTGAATTTGAGATGTCTATGTTTGGGGATATGAATTTCTTCTTGGGTCTGTAAATCACCCGAACAAAGAAAGGAATCTTCATATCACAGACCAAATATGTGAAAGAATTGTTAAACAAATTTAGGATGGAAGACTCAAAGCCAATGAATACTCCCATGGCAACCAGGTGTAAACTGAGCAAAGATGATGAATCTCCTAAGGCTGATCAGAAAAAGTATAGGTCAACGATTGGAGGACTGCTTTATCTCACTCAAACTAGACCTAATACGATGAATGTTATTGGTCTTGTTGCCAGATTTCAAGCTGATCCTAGAGAGTCTCATGTCATGGCAATCAAGAGAATTCTCAGATATCTGAAGGGAACAATTGAGTATGGTTTATGGTATCCTAGGGATCATGATTTCTCTCTTCATGCATATACAGATGCTGATTGGGCAGGAGATGTGGATGACCGGAAGAGTACCAGTGGTGGTGCATTCTTTTTGGGGAAAAGATTGGTTTCTTGGCTAAGCAAGAAACAAGAGGCAATATCTCTGTCCACTACAGAAGCAGAGTATATTGCAGCAGTAGACAGTTGCACTCAAGTATTATGGATGAAGCAAATGCTAAGAGATATCATAGTGGAGTATGAAGAACCTATCACAATTTTTTATGATAATTCAAGTGCAATAAATATATCAAAAAATCTGGTGTTGCATTCAAAGTCAAAACATATATCCATCAAGTTTCACTTTTTGAGAGAGCAGGTGAACAAGAATGAAGTCAGATTGGAGTTTGTGCCCTCAAAGGATCAGATTGCAGACATCTTTACTAAACCTCTACCTAAGGACTTGTTGTGTGGTTACACAACACGCCCCATTTTGACTTGACAAAATAGGGACCCAACTTTTTGCTGCTTTGGCTTGTGTTTTCTGCTTGCTGGCGGTCTAGTAAAAGTAAGTCATATAGATGATCCTGCATAAGGGGACTGGGTAAGTCATCATGATGAGGTCAATTTTTTAAAGTTAATATTTCATATCAATAACCTCATGATTGGAAAAAGTACAAAATTTCATGCAGGTTTGCCTTTTGGATCACCCTGATATTCCTTAGGGAACAAAAGTTATGATGAGTCAAAGTCCTGGTCAAACCTGATATTCCGAGGGGGGGTCATATTTCTTAACATTCCAATTTCCTTCAACATGACCATGACGTCAGCCTTTCACATTTTAACGAAGCCCATCCATGATGATGAAATCATCATCATATCTCGATCTATGAAGAGAGTCATATTAGTTAATATCCCTCATATTAACTAATGTGCATACCCGGACCCGATAGTTTCATTCAATGGAATTTAGCGAACAAAAGCGCATGTATTGCATATGCATGATCTTATGCATGTGAAAAATGAAAATGTAAGGCTTGCATATCATATGAAGGGTCACATTACACTTGGAATACAAAAAGGCTACTACAAGGTGAAACCATTTGCAAAAAAAATCATAGAAATTCAAAAAATTAGGAAATTTGTGATCTTCTCCTTGGCAGGGTCATAACTCCCAGCTACTATGTCAGAATTTAAACTTTTTGGACTCATTGGAAAGATAAACTAGTTATCTAGTTTGAGTTTCTCGGTCGCTTAGGCTTAACACCAAGCATCGACTAAGTTTTGAGCCCTAATTTCGCTTCTAAGGCCTCCGAAAATGTAATTTACCAAGATGTAGAAAATACCGAAAATCATATTTTTGATATTTTTATCAAAAAATCACTCAAATGACCTTGGACCTGATTAGATATTGAAGCCATTTTAGGGCCTGATAGCATGATTTTGGTCAATGATGGTTGACTCGACTAATTTTAGCGTCATATATGCATTTTGTATGCGATTGTTCATGGATTCATCATTTGATTATCTGCGTTTGCATATTCACAGCCTGATTTAAGTGTTTATTTTCCTGCTAAAGTTTTTTAATGATGATGATGCTTAATCCTTGTGTTTGTTATCAGGTGCGCAGATATCTGGAAAACAACAAAGTGGCGAGGGCATATCAGAAGGTGAAGTTTGCGCGGGAAATGGCAAAATTTACAAAGATACAAGTTACAAAGTTGCATGCAGAGGTAACATGAACCAGAGCTGAGGAGGATATTGTCAAATGTGCTATTTGTTAGCTGGAGGATGGACTAGGTCAAAGATGCTGGAATATTCTATGCCAGCTGTGTAGTTGCCAACTGGCAGGCACGTGCTATTCATCTAGACTGTTGATCTTAATAGATAAATCCCTACCGTAGGTCATTTGTAACCGCTCCCTCACCTTATTCTATAAAAGGTGCAGGGGTGCCTTGTTTTAAACATTCAGAAGCTTAATTGAAATTTGACTGCTGAAATATCAGGGCCTATTTCAAAGTTATTGTAAGCATACATATCATTGCATACTTAATGAAAGAGAAGACCGTTTGATTACAAATCATCATAAATCCTGAGTAATCAGTGTTTGAATTCTTGATACATGCTTTGATTTGCTGCGTCCCTTGGAGTGCTTATCAGTCTGTATGTGTTGTCTTCATTCCTTTTCTTTCGAAGTTAGCATCATTTGTATCTAGCTATGGAACATCCTGGTGAAAATATGGTTTGATTTCTTCTCCTCATGACTGTATCTGGTATGTATGTGGTTCAATAGCTAAGATTCACCAAATTTGAAGTATTCATTTACATTTCTTTTAATTTCAGAGCATTTCATCATCATAATTGCAAATAACAGATAATCAGAAGCAAATAACATGAAATATGCTGACATCTTGTAGATAACTGAGTATCATTAGCATATGTGAGCTAAATGCATGTAGCGTTGAAAATATCATGCAAATAATTGCAAATAATGGTAAAATTCATGCAAATATCAACCTGTAGGCACATTATTTGAGTGAATTCATAGTGCAGAGGTAAAAAACTTTTGGAGATTTATGCAGGGCAGATATAAAGAACAAGATATTTGGAGAAATATTGATGAACTTTACAGAAATTACTGAAGAACGTAAGGCCCCTGAATGATTAACAGTAACACACATCAACCACTGAGTAATGTCAGTAGATTATGAACTGATCAACGGAGACTTGGGATCATGAATTCTTTGAATTCATCGTATCTTTCAAGATGAGTAAAGGTTATTGTGTAACTTTTATTCTATGTTTGTTTATGACTAACAGCATCATCAACAGGAGTATCTCAGGGAGGAGTTAGGGGTTATTACCCCTTCAGTTCTAAATTAAGGTGCACTGATGTGCATCAGTCCGGTGGATCTCACAGTCATATCTTGTGGTCTGGATTGGTGATAAGAGGCTGTTACTCAGGGGGAGCAGTCAGTATGATTCTGAAGTAAGAGAAGTGGTTGCAAGTATGTGCCCTTTGCCATTGATGTCAAAGGGGGAGAAAAGACATGTGAAAAACAAAAGCGGTTGCTGATCAAAGGGGGAGCAGTAAAAGGAAGAGAAGACATGTAAATGGATACTATTGATCAGGGGAGCTATGTCAGCCAGTAAGGGAAGTTCATGTCTTGATGGTTAAAACAGTTTTTCACATCATATGTTGCCATCAATGACAAAGGGGGAGATTGTTGCAAGTATGGGCCTAACTGGTGTTGTCATTGATGTCAACATACTCATGTTGCATTAATGTCAAAGATTGGATGAGTTGTGTGCTGAGGATATTGAGAAAACTAGCCCCATCAGAAATAGAGAAGAACAGTGAAGACAGGGAAGTTCTATGAAGTTGTTGGTTTTTTCCTTGACTGGATGTTCATTCCCAGATTTCCCTACAAGGTAGCCATCAGTGATCAACAAGATCTCTGGGCCAGGGGCCAACAATGTAGGAGATAGACTCTATTTTTATCTTCTCTTCTTCTTCAAGCTCTGCAAAACCTAGGGGGGTATTCCCTATTCAACACCCATGAGAATATGCTTGTGCGTTAGCTTGGGATGTTGACACAAAGCAGATAAATCCTCTTGTATGAAGACCAAAACTGTGGGATAAGTGCAAAGGGGCTAGCTTTGGGCTTATGTTCAGTTGTGAATCAGAGGATCTTGGTCCTAAACTACTTCTAATGTCCTAATGGTTGTTTTGGAGTTTGAATTTGATTTATGTTTGGATGCAAACCTGGACCTGGTGTATAACCTCAACACAGAGCTAGATTGGTGCCTATCTAGGGCTTGGAGTCAGTAGACATACACTTGTGAATGATCAGCATGAACACACTAAAACTAGATTTCAAGGGGGTTTGTGTGATATCTGCCTTACAGATACCTCTCAATACAGAGTGTTAAGTTATCTCTACTTATGGCATCCCTATTGCAGTATATCTTACCCAACACTTAATCTGAAAACAATCTAATCTACCCCTTGAGCAGAAGTTGAAAGATCAAGCATTCAATACAGGAATTCTATATTCTAGAATACCAGACACCCCTTAGATATCTAGATTCAGAAGGACACATGCAATACTGGAGACAGAATTAACAAAACACATGCAAATACAACATTACTCATATAAAATCAATCATGAAATCAGTAGATTCATGCACGAGACATACAACAAGAGATACATAAACTACAAGACCTCCTGTATAGAGCAACCAAAACCAGTTGTATCTTATTACAGAGCCAAAATATCCAATTTTCAACAACCTCAAATGAGTGACACAGTCTGCCTTTTATAGCAAAACTGTGTACTCAGCATTAATTACATGGTTGGCTCAAAAATTTTGCCAGATACACAGTATCAGAAAATGGTGCTCAAAAATAAATGCAGCAGGTAGAAACAAAGGACAGAGCAGGTGAGATCAGGATCTGAGCCGCCGCTCAGGGACATGCATCATCAATTCAGGTGGTTGAGCTACCAACTCGACCCATACCTCTGCAACAATCGCCACTAATGGTGCACCAACCCACAGCCTCTACACACGCAACAACAGCGAACCATAGATTTTTACCGCCAAAAACGGTCGCAGATATTCAAGAAAAAACCCTCACTGTAACTTTAAAACCTGGCCATCGATCAAAAACTTAGTCGCGGAGATCTACGGCCCCAAAAATGTTGAAAAGTTTCTATCGCTGGGTCCTTGCTCCCTCGTTTCATCCTTTTTACCTTTTGAGAAGCCTTTGTCGAAAACACACGCAGAAGCTGACACCTGGCGCCTTCCACATCCCCTTTGAAACAATAGAGACCCTCCTGAGACACCCCTGTGGAAGCCGCCATGTGGTGCCCTCCGCGCTCCTCTTGAGAAACACTTGAAACATTTGAGACTCTCGCGGAGATCGACACCTGGCAGGTTTCGCGGCTACCAAAGGAATAAAGAAACTATCAAGAAACTCCTGCGGACGCCGACACTTGGCATCACCCGCAACACTTAGAAATAATGAAAGGGTCCCTCGAAACTCAAGCAGAAGCTGACACATGTCATCATCCGCGGCACTTGAGACACTTTACTGGGACCCACCTCCGCGTCTTTACTTAGCACCGAAACAAATATAAAACATTACGCGAGGGCCGACACTTGTCGGCCTCTGCAGCAACCTCAAAGGACACATGGCATGCTTCGCCCCTGCATAGAAACTTTTTGAAATTTCAGCGGAGGCTAACACATGGCAGGATCCGCGAAGCCTAGAAAATTTAAGGCCCCGGTTTGAAACTTATGCGGAAGCTAACACATGTCATCATCTACGGCACTTTGAGAAACATTAAGGGTCATTCAGAAATTTGGCAAAGATCGACACTTGGCACAGTCCGCGGGGCTCTGAGCTACTTGAAACATAATAGAAACACACAAAGGGTCCTCGAAGCATCGGCGGAGACTGTGAAACATTTAGAGTCTTTCGGGAGCCTCCACGTGGTGCCTTCCGCGCTCCCGCTGAAACAAAATGAAACCCTCATAGCCACTCTCGGAAACATTCACACAGAGTAACAGTGAGCCGATATGCATTCTTTATGCATTTGACCCATTTTTTATCAATTTTCAAGGGCCGATGGAGATTTCTGACCCGCCACTGTATATTTTGACCCGCACACAACTGATTTCTTGCATTTTTGATAACTGCAGGGGCCAAAATATTAGAACTTTTTAGATTTTTAGGGAAGAGACCTGACTCAAAACCCCAAACATAAATTATTACTAATAGAAGTAAAGATCCCATCTAGATGAAGATAGAGTATGCGCACCAAAGGGTTTTTAGATATGTGTCTGAAGATCCTCCAGATAATTTCTGAGAGGTCCGCATGAATATTTGGAGAAGTTATGGCCATATGAGTAAAACTGGTTCTGGCAGCTATTCAAAGGTGACAAAGTAACACAAATAGGTCCGGTGAGATCCGGAAATGCAATATCATGTTCTGCGGATTTGGTGGCATGTTTGGGAAGCTAATGTGCATTGACAATTCAATTGGTTCATGGTTTGGAGGTCCGCAAGCAATCCTTCTATTATGACAGTGATGATTGACTGTGTTCTTGAGGTTTCGGGCGAGGATGTGATTGATTACAGTAAGCAGAAGTGGTGTGGATGTTCTTTGTGATTCAAGCAAGCTTGTGGTGGTCTCTAGATTGTGTCCAGTTCGTGTTGGTGGTCTGCATTGATGATTGGGCTCGCGAATGAAGATTTACTTTTGGACAATTGGTGTTCTTCCCAATTTTGGCCGACTGGATGATTTGTGCATAGTGCGGATGATCTTGAAGATGTTTTATGAAGCATGGTGTGTTCCTCTAAGTTGGTTGAAGCTCCAGCTGTGTATGGCCGATAGTGTAGTGATACACATGAAGTTATTGTAATAAGTCAAGTTGTATTTTTGTAATTGCTCTATAAATAAAATAAGTGTATGTTGTGCCAACTTTGATGATCATGCCAAAGTCGATGTCATGTATAAATAAGAGTTGCAAAGTCATTCAAAAGTATCTCGGTGGTCATGATGAGTAAGTGGTAAGGAAGAGTAGCGAAAAGCAGAGCAGAGGTATTGAGCTTAAATGGAATTGACTCAAGCATTATGAAGATGCTAATCTCCAGTTCAAGTATGTAATATTTATTCTTCTATAGACAGTGTGTCTCCTGTAGGCAGTGGGCCTCTTGTGAGCAGTGTGCTCAGGCTGTAAGCCTTAATTGGCAAGTGCCATTTTATTCATCTTTATTCTTCTAACAGAGAATACAATCTTGGGTTAGTCACCCTGTGGTTTTTCCCTTAACCGGGTTTTCCACATCAAAAATTTGGTGTTATATGTGTTGAATTTGTTTCTTCTCTTGAATGATTGCATTATGCTTCCATGATTAATATCTGATATGCTATTGACATTTAAGAAGGCTTAAAATAAATAAAGAACTGAGATTTTGGTAACAACTGATTCACCCCCCCTCTTAGTTGTCTGTCCTAAATCCAACAGGTACCCCATTTAAGAATAAGGACGTGAAGAAATTTCTTGAAAACTATTACATTCAACATCGCTTCTCTATGCCTTACCATCCTCAATCGAATGGCCAAGTAGAAGCTTCAAATAAGGTTATTAGACAAATTCTAGGAAACATTGTTAATAAATATAAAAAAGATTGGCATACTCAACTCTCCTATGTGTTATGAGCTTATAGAACAAGCATTCATACGGCTACTAGAACTACACCGTATAATCTTGTCTATGGTGCTGATGCGATAATGCGTTTAGAGCTAGAAATTCCTTCATTGCAAGTTTCCCTAAAGGACATTATTGACAATGATATGTAACGAGAGAAGAGATTACAAGAATACTTGATGAATAGCATATAAACACTCTCGAGCACCTTAAGGCCCATCAAAAGAGTATCCTTTTATTAAGATCACCTTTGTATTAACTGAACATAGCATAGTATTTTACTTATGTGTGAATTCCATTAATCATTGTGGGTTTTTACTATATGTTCTGCAAAGAATTGTTTAGTATATGTCACATTAGCATTAATTACATTTATGCATAATCATTAACATTAATCACTAGTTGTATTTTCTACAAATCACATGTGATAAATCAACAACATTACAAACATTAATAGAAAACACATATATATAAACATCAGTTTGAATATACATCATAGTCGACTATCCCGTTTATCAAAATGGGATGTCGTAGCATATAAGATACATCACATAGCTGAACCTCAGTCACTAGTTCCCTCTAGACCTGGTGGTGTGCGTGTGACGAAAGACTGCCCATGTGTGGCTATAGACTGCGAATGACTCCTAGAGACACTTCACAACCGTAGACCCCTGAGCTCACCTCTTAGACCCATCACCTCACCATGCAACTCTGTATACATCTGGTTGTATTGGTCTCTCTTTGACTAAGCCCTGTCTTTATCATCTCTCACCTGATGTAACTTTGGAAGTAAGAGGTCTGAGTCATGACTGGATGTCTCTTTGATGAAGGTACTGCTGTAGTTTGATCTCGTAGCACCTAGAACTCAGCCTCCGCACGCTCAACTTTCTGTATCGCCTGATCTCTATCCTCTGTAGCATGATCTAAAGTGGACTCCATAGCCACTCTATATCTCATAAACGACATAAATATCTCTACATGCCGCCCTGCAGAGTGCTGTGGCAAATACCCTGTCTGCACTCATTGCTCGACCGCATCGGTAGGAACTATCTCTGCTATCACGTGACTTACAAAATTGCTCCATGAATCAGTACCAATTGCAGAAAGAAAGACAGTCGATATCAATATCTCATCATATATATAACATCATAGGTAAGTGTCAAAACAATACATCAACATAAATAATATCTTAGCTAGATCTCCATCCTGCTAGGATGGATCCTGAACTACTGCTGGTATAATAATCTCTGTAGCTGGAGGCACATGACTACTAGTCTCCCCTCGCTCATGACAACTTGATCTCCTAACATCTGTAGAGACTGGACCATGAGCTCTCGACCATGGCCTCGACTTGGTCTCCTCATTGCTATCTACCTCCTAGTGATCTCGCCGTGGTCTCACTCTGAAGACGTATTGTGCTGGGATCTCCTCATCATCATCATCATCCTCATCCTCATCAAGATCATAGTATCTAGCAAAATCACTCACGTCATCCTCTACTCCTGTGTCACTCTCATGACCTTCCCATGGTCGTGGATCACCTGTGGGGTGACCAGAAGGAAAGATAGGAGCGGGTCATGCTGTCTGCCACCAAACCTGATACGCTCAACTAACATCTGTACCATCATAATCACTCACCATCACCTTAACTATCATCGATTATCAAGCGACATTTGCCCTGACTACGTTGTGTGCTGAGTGTGCGTAGCTTGGACACATCGTAGGGACATCTTGTCTGCATCTGAACTATCGTGCTACTCTGTCAAAGTAAAACTAGACAACTATGTGATCGAGGCGATCATCCATCAGCTGATCCCTCTGCATCCTGGCTAGCTGTCTGCACTGCTCTATCCATGGTCTCTGGCCGTGATATGGTCTCTAAACAATATCGTGGCATTGTAGCCTATTAAATACCTCTTTCTAGTATAACAAGTCACTGTGTCTCCAACATCTCACAAGTGGATAAGCATGTGCATGTGGATATGTCCACTTTGGCTCTATGGGAAAACTTGTAGGCTGTGTGCACCTGATGTGCTTGAACATCCATACTTATAACAAGGTGCACACAATCAAGCTCTGTGTCACATAATGGAGGTATAGTCCCAAATCGCGGTAGAGGTGTGCAAGCATACTACACCCCCACGCGTGCATAGTCCTATGTTGCTCCATAGATCTGATAGTATAAATTTGCCCCCATGAAGGTGTGTGTCTTGTCCATCCCGCGCAACCGCTAGGGTGACGGTAGCGATCATGATCCGCCGTACTAAGGGAATGTCACCACAACCTTACTTTAGCCATCAGAGTGTAATATGTCCTTGTCTTGCATGAGCGACGATGCGACCTAAACAATACAAGTGGCTCACTCTAGTATACTCTGCTGAGTGATGCTCTAGGATCCTCACTATCTCTCCATGGACAGGCAGTCTTAGTATGTGGTAGACATCCTCCAGAGTAACCGTCATCTCGCCTGTGGGTAGATGGAATGTAGACATATCTACATCCCACATCTCCATGAGTACCATAAGCATGCTATAATGGAATCTCATTGTGGGCATCCTAAACACTGACCATAGGCCTACTACCTACAGGAAACCCCTCTCCTAGTTGGACATAGTACTGGCATGGTCTCGAAGTAGTGTCATCAGGCGATCGCCTGTGTGCTCTCGTATCTCGGGAACATCCTATAGGTCAAACATTTGAATCTGAATAAGTCCACCTCATCGAAACATTAAATAGCATCTAACTAAACATTATGTGCCCTATCCCTGGGGCCCTTGTCCTTTCTAGACTTGGGCCCCCCAGGATGACCTAGGCGCCTAAGGAGGACCTAGGCGCCTCAGGAGGACTTGGGCACCCTGGCTGGACTTGTGTGCCCTGTTTGGGAACCCTTGTCCAAAGCATTCTAAATTGGCATGTATAACGATAAAAAATAACAAAAGCAGGAAATTATGATGACAAAATTGAAGTTTAAGACCCTACCTCTACCTCGATGCATCGGTCTGCGATGTGGGATCATAGCATCTCCAGTCTCGAAATCTAGTATGGACGTCGAGTCAGCGTGGCTAGTCTCTTTTTCCTTCTCCTTCTCACCTCTACATAGTGAAAACAAGAATGAATGGTGAAAAAGTGAAATCTCCCTTTACTTACAGTAAATGGATGAGAATTCCTATCACTATCTAGGTGCAAAAATGTACAGCTTTACTCATGAACCCCTATCAGGGGCTGCCAAACTCGTATTCGCATGTCATTTGTTGCATTGAAATACTGGTTTTGCCCTCCATCCAACCCAATGCTTTATGCTTCGGTGTTGTTTGCAAAAATGACCCTCGCAATGCATTTCTCATCACCTCTCCCTGAAATCTGTGCCCATAGATAACCGCCTTGTTTCTCCTTTTTGGACTAAACAAGTAGAAACAAGTGGGGGCATATATCTCCCACGATTTCCTCCCTCATCATGTCTCATCACTCAACCCCCTTAGTGTTCAATGATTGACCTATTTGTGTGTTGGTTACAGGTGGATTTGATTTTGATTATCTGACAAGTGTTCCTTTGCAGGATGTAACTCCTAACTTTGTGGTCTTACAGGATTATAAACTGGGGGCTTCTTCCTCTTGCGTGACAAAACTTCAGCTTCCTCTACAGTATCCCTTTGGGTATCCTTTTCATGATTGATGTATTTACTTTTTTTAAGTTGCATATGCACGTAGTGTCATATGGCCACTAAAGTGGGGGCTAAATGTTATGTTAGAAATTGTCCTCCTGCATGGAATGACACAATTTCTCATAAGTTAGCTCCTCTCCCTTTGTGTCCTCTTGCCCTTTCTATTTCTGGCCTACCTAAACCCTGATTATATAACTGAAGAAATGTCATATTCTGAAGCAACTGTTGACTGAACCTGGGAACTGAGTTTGGATTTTGGGTATTCTGGACCTCCTAAATGTAGATCTTAAGTGAAATTAGGGTCTAGACTAGGATGCCCGCGCCCTTGTCCTGCCCTATTTTTTTAGATCCTAAATTTCGGGGTGGTGTCAGCTTGTGTCGTGCACCTCGGGATTTTGATTTCAAATTTTGGTTTTCACGCGATGTCAACACGTTATTTCATATATTTGAATTTCTAAGGTTAGGTATTTAAAGAGAATTGCAAATCATTTTATCACACACAATCTATATGTAAGCTTACTATGTTGAAATTCTACCACTTTTGCCATTGAAGATCAGTACTTTGTTGAAGCTCTTGGAAGTTATTTGAATTTTCTATCATGGAGATATTTGATGGAGATTAGGAATCAATATCTCAAGTCTATCTTACTCTTCCTAGGGTTTTATCAAGCCCTTTGTACGATTGGGAGAAGGGTTGAAGACTCTAACTTGAACTTGGGAATCCTCCACGGATAACGACTGCCTCACTTTCTTGTTCTACAAGTCTTCATTGTAATCATCTCCTTGAGGTGATGTTGTTGTTGTTTCCTTGAGTGAAGCAATGTGTTGATCTTTCCTTGATGCTTGAGTCATCTAGGGTTTTATATTTTGTGCATACACATATGATCTATGAGCACACACATCTACAGATGTTTATCATTAGCTATTGTTGAGGTAAAAATACCAAAGACGGGGCTTGATTGAGGCAAGCTCCTATATAGCCACAACCATATTTCTCCTCCTTTTGTATGTGCAACTTGTATTTGAAAAGATGCTGCGAAAAGGAGCGGAAGAAAGATAGGTATTGCGGATACAATCGTTGCAGAACTTTGAGTTTTGTCATCGTGAAATAATCGGGGCACTAGGGCGGGTGCCCTAGTCTAATTGTGCATTGGATTCTGGATCTGGGACTCTTTGAGGACACTCTGACATCATGTACAGGAGATTTCAGTCACCAAAAACTTTTTGGACATTGGGGCGGGCACCCTAGTCTAACATGCCCTCAATTTTTGGGTACATACTCTTTGTGATCCCTTCTCTGCATTTATGTGATCTGTCTATCAGTATTTGTGTAGGAAATATGTTTGTTATCATATACTTTACAATTAGGGTTTCATGCTAGTTAGTTATTGAAGCTAGTTAAAACCTAATTGAGGCATGTAATCAGTCACAACAAGCATAAAAAAGGTAATAGGAATTAGTAACTTGATCCTTCATAGTGAGCAAGCTCAGTTCCTATTTCCCAATGTTTGGTGAGTGAAAGAGTGGCTTGATCCGGTTTAGATAAACTATCCTTGTCCCACTTTTTTGACTAAACAGATACTTTCCAGCTTTTTCCAAATCTCATGAACAGTTTTGTAGCTCATCACCTCCACTAATTTAGAATCAGAGAGACTATTTAGAAGAGCACTCCTTGCCTTGCCATTGTTCTCATAATCTTTGATCTCATCTTCATCCTTTAGACCATTAGTAGGTATAGTATAATCTTTCTCAACTAACATCCATACGCCATATCCTAATGAGATGAGAAAGCTTTCCATCCTGGTCTTCCAAAAAACATAATTTGTTCCATCAAACACTGGAACCTCAATACCTTTCCTGTGCGCCATCTGGATCATCGTCAAGTGGTTAAGCTTCTTCAAGGAACTTGGCTCTGATACCAATTGTTGGATGCACAGGACAACTGAGAGGGGGGGGGTGAATCAGTTGCACATTAAAACATTAAACCCTCAAGCTATTCCAATCTTCAAACTCTTATTATGCATTAGCAGAATGTAAACATATGAAGCATCAATGCAAAACACATCAAACACATAAGAACACCAGATTTACATGGAAAACCCAAGAAAGGAAAAACCATGGTGAGGATTAGCTCACATATATATGAATAGCGACACCAAAAACAAATAGGCTCATTGCCCAGAAGAAAGGCTCACTGCCAAGGGCTCACTGTCCACAAGATAGAAGAATAGAAGAGGACTGTTACAGAGAGATTCACTATCCCAAAGCAACAGGAGAAATCCACCGCTGCAACTTCTTGCCATCCGTAACCTTTGGCTTACTACCTCCAGCAATTTCAAGCACACTGAAATGTAGAAACCTTCTTCTCACTACATTAAGGAGTCATAAGCATTTAAGATTGCACACAACTCACTACCCTTGATTCACATTCGCATCATCTTCTCTACCTTGCTCCACTCAACTTCATCTTGCATTTATACTATCTACAACCAAGACCTATCTGAATTAGGTTGGTCCTAATGAAATGTATGCACCTCAAACGTGCAACACCAAAATAGGTTAGCACTAAACACTTCCGCGGTGGAAATAAGTGAAAGTAGACCATGCCAAGTGTTAACAAGGACTCAAATCTGTATCACCAAGGTGCTCATCACATCCACAATCCACAAGGTACCTCCGTAAAAAATGCTAGCAAGCCAGGTCGGCCAAACCTGAGCTAGAGACCACATCCACTCTTCTCCAAGTCCAAAAACATCATGCAGACCACAGAGAGACACTCCACAACATCCACACACCTTTCTAGAATATTCATCATCATCAAAATATTAGAAGTAGAAGAATCAAGAAAGAAGATAACCATGCTCAAAGATCTAAACAATACATTTGTGGCCCTAATACCCAAGAAGACAATGGTGGAAATGATGGATGATTTCAAACCAATTTCATTATGTAACATAGTATACAAGATCATCTCCAAAGTAATGGCCAATAGATTAAAGGAAACGCTGCCTCACATCATCTCAGAGGAGCAAAGTGGGTTTACCTTGAGGAGATCCATCTCTAATGGGATTATAATATCACATGAAGTTGTTCATACTATAAAGAGAAGCAAAGCGAAAAGAATGATAATCAATTAGACACAAGGAAAACTTATGATCAGGTGAATATACCATTCTTATTGGATGTGTTGGAGAAGTTTGGATTCAACCCTGACTGGATTCAATGGATAAATAGCTCCATCTCTTCACCTAGATTTTTCATTATGATTAATGCCAGTCCAAAGGGCTTCTTTGAATCTTCAAAAGTCTTAAGTCAAGGGGATCCCCTTTCCCCATTTTTGTTCAAAATTATGGATGAGGTGTTGGGTAGATATATACAAGAGGAAGCAAGGCTTGGCAAATGGGAAGGTATCAAGGTAACCCCAAATGTAGGAGTAGTTACACATCAATAGTTTATGAACGATACACTTCTCTTTGAGTAGCAAGTAAGAAAGAAGAAAGAGTCATTGAGAAGATTCTGGATAAGTATTTTCAAGCCTCGGGACAACATATCAACTGGAAAAAAAAAGAAATTCTCTTTTTCAACACAGAGCTCGAAAGAAAAAGAGATTGCCACTAGCTTTGGATTTAAAATTAGACAACTTCCAGGTAAGTATTTGGGTACTCCTTTATTTTTTGGTGCATGCAAATATAAGCTTTGGGATCACCTCTTGTCCAATTGCATTGCAAAATTAGCCTCATGGAAAGGAAAATGGCTATCCTTAGCCAGTAGGATCATAATGCTCAAATCGGTTATCTATGCTATTCCCATATTCTCCATGACATGTTTTAAAATTCCAAAGAAAATTGGTAATACACTAAATCAGACAATTAGGAATTTCTTTTGGAATGGAACTGCAGAGGATAAAAATTTCCCATTGATTGCTTGGGATAAAATATGCCGCCCCAAAAATTTTGGGGGAACAGGGCTGCGCAAATGGTCTATTTTCAACAAGGTGATAGGGGATAAGCTAGTTTGGAATTTGTAAACAAAATAACAACTAAAATGGGCCAAAATATTGTAGAATAAGTATTTGGATTCAAAAGATCCCTTACAAATAATCTCAACAAACCTGCTTGGTGATTCAACCATTTGGAATTTCATTGTCATCTGTAGGGATCTTATTGCCAATCATATCACTTGGGAAATAAGAAATGGGAAAAATTTGCTTTTTTGAGAAGATTCATGGAATGGATTCCTGGTATTGAAGGAGATTTGGGATCTATAGGAGGCTAGAGAAATTCTCTCTCTGACATGGGGACCACATGTAAGAGATTATGTACATAACTAAATTTAGAATGACATTAGGGAATGGAGGTGGAAGTCCTTAAAGGATATGGACTTCGCTGAGGAGCAAAATGTCAGATTGGATCAAATTCTGGCCACTAGGTAGATCTTCTTCTTGAAGGAAGATGATACAATCATTTGGTGTGGATCGTAATCTAGAAAATACAGTTTTAAAATTGGGTACTCAGTGGAAGAGGCTACTATCAACAAAGCGGATTAGCTCACCCACCTATGATGGCATAAATAACGTCTTCCAAAATTTGGGGCCTTTACATGGGTGGCCCTACAAAATAGGATTCTCATAGGGGATAAACTAAAAAAATTAGCTTTTCAGGACCCCTGAGATGTTTCTTGTGTAAAGAAGAGGAAGAATCAACTGATCACATTTTACAGAACTATAGATATGTTAAATACTATTGGAAGAAAGTGATGGAGAAATTTAATTGGAGTAGTTCTCTTTCACAATCCATCTATTAGCAACTTTCAATTCATGGCCAATCTTGCATCGAAAGGAAATATTCTCTTGCCTTTGGACAATCAACCCATCGATCATAATCTAGGAATTGTGGAAAGAGAGAAACAAAAGAATTTTTCAAGATAAAGCAATGGAAGAGGACAATTTTTTGAGAAAAGTAGAACACTCTATTGTGGAGGTAACTAACAATGTTGTAAAGAATTAGAAACTCAAAGATAAGTCCTTCACCTCATGGGATGGGGACATGAGAAATAAGTGGGCTAATCTGGTTGTGCCCCCTATTTGAGGGGCTTCTTGGGATCATCTGAATAGTAAATTAGGAACAGAGGCTAGGTGGTTCCCTCCAGAAATTGAGTAGATCAAATTGAATTTTGATGGTGTGTGGAGGGGGAACTGAGGACAATCTAGCACAAGCTATGTCATTAGAGATTAGAATGGAAGTATGATAGGGGTAGCTACAAGGAGACTTGGAATACATACAAATGACGAGGCAAAATTTTAGGCCTTCATAATGGGACTCCCATTATATGTCACTTTTAGGATTAGGAAGATTCATATTGAGGGAGATTCAATGATTACTATAAATTCCATTCATAGTAAACAAATAGAAAATTGGAAGCTTAACAACATGTTGATTTGAGGCTTAGAACTACTTAATAAATTCAAAGACTTCAAGGTGGATCATGTGTTTTAGGAAGCAAATGGGTTGGCTGATAGGATAGCCAATTCGGCCTTTGATATGGTGGAAGAGTCTTTGGTGAGCTACTCTATGCATGAATGACAAAGACTAATACTGGCTTTACCAAACCTCATTCACAGTGAGAGTTTGACAACAGAGATATTAGAAACCAACATACTTAGCTCGACAGGGGAACCCACCCCTTAAATTATTATGGCAGGAGAATTCAAACCATTTGAAGGTAAATCCATGTATAATCTACAGCATCCACGTGTCTGACACAAATGCCATCTCAACCAGAGATTTGAGATGATGAAGCATGGTTAGAAAACATGTGAAAGAATCTCACTTTGGAATTTTCCTTGTCTTTTCATGAGTAAAAATTAAGAAGAGCAATGGCTGGAAGCATTTTTGTACCTCATCTCGTATGATGAAGCCTAAAATTTAAAGTTTTAATTACCATATTAATTATGACATGGTAAGCCATTCGATGCTTGGGAGAATATTAAAGAATGGTATTGAAGAAACAACTCAGAGAAAAATAGATTCGATGGTCTATCTTATTGGAAAAAAGAGGCAAGTGGCTTCCGTGGAGAGATTTCAAAGAAGAGGTTGAAAAAGGTATTCAAGACCAATTCGGCTGTTGTTCTCCATGCTATTGGAATGGTACTGGGGAACTCGTTTAATTAAGCTAATATGGAGGGGAGGCATGCACAAGATTCTTGATAATGCAGTCCCAGGTCTTGGTTTTCATCCGGAACAAGGGATTTGGCCTTCCATTCTCCCAACTTACAATGGTCCTTGGGTGTTGTTCATTATCCCCACAGTTGGTGTCAATGAGGAAGACTGAAGAAATGAAGCTAAGTGGGGTTTGGGCTTCTTGAAGGTGGTTGTTGGAGTAGCGAACGCGGAAGGGGTGGATTGGATTGGAGTTTTAGAGATAGAGAATTCTAAGACCGAGGATGAAGAAGAGAAGGTGACTGATAATGGAGGACAACATTAGTTATTTAGCATGTATATATCTTTTACAGTATATGATATTACTGTTATGTATGTATGAAAAGTTTACAAATCTAATAGAAATCTGGCCCTCAGGAAGAGTAGCCATTTTGAATTGTTAAAATTCCTTTGAGTTTCTATTTGGTTTATGGGGTACGACTCGCTTAACACCAATTCAATGATAAAAAAATTAATTAATAAATAAATCCTCTTTATTCAAATATAGATATTCAATAATATTAATGGGTTTGTGTTACCAAGAATCAATTTATATAATATTTTTGAATGCAAAACCTATTTACAACGTTGTGAGGATAATTATTCTAATTTCCAAAAATCTATTTTTGTAGCAAGTCAACAAGTTGAAATTAAAATAATTCATTAATCTTCTAAGCATATCCAAAATAATTATCTCACTAATTATTTTCTATTATTTAAATGCACCCAATTTTTAATTCATTCTCAAAAAGTGAAGTCAATTATAAAAATAATTTATATTAAATAATTAAATAAAAATCCTAATATTGTGATTAATATATTTTAGAGATATATTACTCCTCCTGGATTAATTTATCCTACCTAATGATTTAAATAAAATAAAGCATTAATCTAACATACTAATCTATGGCCATGATAAGTAAATAAACTAGAAATAGTCTATCTTTATAATAAATTAACAATCAATAACCCATATTCTAAAGTCATCATAATGTAAAATATAAAGTACCATCTAAGGTGGGGCATTACAAAGAAAGAGAGACTAGGTCTAATCTTAGGGAGGTGGTTAAGCCTTATTGGTAAATAGATATGGAATGAAGAAGAAGGATGTACTCTAGGTTCAGGTAGATGGATAAATATGACTAGAGGTTGATTATGTTAAATGAGGATAGGGAGGAGGGTTTAATATGACAATGACTGTGATTTTGAATGACCATGTGATTATTTTGAATGTTGATTTATATAAATAAGATATATATATATATATAAAGATCTAATTGTACTAAAAATATGCTTGCTATACTATATATTGATGTACATTTATTGTAATAGACAAGGCTTTAGGTGAGCATAGAGGCCATAGGAAAATGTGTGGAAGAATATTCAAGTAGCATGGTAGAAGGTAGTGGAATACAACTCTTAAAGAGGGAGATATTCAAATTCTTCTAAAGAAGGGATCATGTAGTCAATGCACAACATATCTATGACTAGGCTCATAAATTTATGTATCTAAAATAATTATATTTTCAAAGCATTTATGATTTAGATGTATGATTAACACTAACTTATGTATGTGCATTAATGAAGTAATGTGGCTTGTAGTAATCCTATAAGTGTAGACTAAATTCATTAAGAGATTAAAAATATTATAAAAAAATGAGGCCTCAAAACTTTATAATTGAATTGGAATTACGTATAGTATTTATTATAAATGTTAGTTTAATTCATAGTTTAACAATTAAATATAAACCTACTATCATAGCAAATCCTTACACAAATGTTCAACCTAGTGCATGTTGATACAATCACGATTTAGATCAATGTGTGGTAACACATAAGTATGTTAAGATCCTTACAAGAATAACTCTTAGTACATATATTTTCTTAATAGCATAAGAATTTCAGAATAACAAATTTAATTAAACCATGTATTATGTTGTGTGCAAGAATGATATATTATGTTGTGTGAAAGAATGATATATTAGATTAACCTCAAGTTAATTATCCATGTGTTTAGTACTTATCCAATTTTCTATTTCATAGTAGTAGGGGTTCATCATTTCTCTTTAATTGTTTTTTTAAGATCACTTGGTCAATAACTCAATAGAAAACCTAAACCTTTCCTTAGTTAAATATCCTTTAGTTTTCCCAGACTTGCTTGGCAGGGGATACTATTCCAAGTGTCTTTACTATGGTGTGAGTGTGCCATGTGTGAAATATCCCAACTATACTTAACCAAAATTTTGCTAACTTTTTCTTACTTCTTACTTCAATGAATCAACATCTAACATAAATGAAATCAACATGATTTGAACAAACAAGGAAGTTGAGATATCTTATTGCAATTGTCAATACAACTTCTTATTACATTCAATAAATGCTTAATAGCATCAATGTTCATCTTATTACAATGATTTCAAAAGACAGGCCTTAGCACCTAGATTGAACAATGATTGTCTTCAAACTACAAGTATCTTGACTTCAAGTTGCTAGTGTCTTCAAAAGGTAAGTAGCTTCAAGTTACAAGTAACGACTTCAATCCTGCACAATGATGATAACTGAATGTTAACACCTCTCAAAGGATAAGGGAGCATCACCTTATCAAGGTTGAGGGAGCATCACCCCAACAAACATGAAATATGCAGATTTCATGAAAAGAGCATAAAGCTTACCAAGAAATATCAAATAGCCAAGATGTCCAAATGAAGTCGCTCTCCTCCTTTTATAGTGCTCCTCCTCAAGAGCAAGAGGCAACGACACCACGTTTTCCAATGAGCATATCCTAGAGGAATATTCCATTGGGATGACTCACTTATGAGTTGGAAGCCTTATCAAGCACGCCATCCAAGGTCATTCTGGGACCCACTGCTTGCATGATACTCAATGAAGCTTAGGTGCACATTGGGGATTGCAGGAACCAAGATTGGCGCCTCTCCTAAGCTAGGCACACTTTTGAGGTGGCAGAGGCTAGAAAGTGCGCCTCAACATCAAGACTTGTCTTCTGACACGTAAACAATTTCCTTGCAAGTTGATGAATTCTCTTCAAGGCGTAACTGAGGGATCCAAGTGAGGGGCATATCCAAGGTTGAACAAGAGGCAAAGTGCGCCTCAAACATCATGATGTTTTCTTGTCTTAGATTAAGAGCTTAGTTGGATAAATGATCCCTCAAACAAGTTTTACCTCCTAAACAAGATGAATGATCAAATTGTGACTTCCATTCCATTTCTAGCTTAGGTGCATATTTAGGGTTCTAGAGTTATGAAGTTGTGCCTAGCATCTTGAGGTAAGTTTCAATTAAGTTTAAACCTCCAAGTCTTCTCCAAGGCTTCTCCAAATGCAAGTTTTCCAATAGCAATGATGATGCCTCAAGATCCTTTCCTTAGGCGCAAATTGAGCTTTCTAGAGAAGGCACAAATCTGATGTTGGAGATGAGGAAAAGTGCGCCTCACTTCTCATAATCCTTCTCTTGTCATAGATGATGATTTCAATTGAATGGATGATCTTTTGAACAATCTTTACCCTTTGACGATCAATTTAACCTCCCCATCCACTTCCTTGCTAAGGCACAATCTCAAGGTTATAGAGGCATGATCTAGCGCCTAGGCGCACATTTTGGGTTGTAGGATCAAGAAGTGGCGCCTTGACTCTTAGGTGCATATTTGGAGTTGTGTACTAGCAACCTTGCACCTCAAGTCCTTCTTGCCTTATTTTGATGACTTAATCACCTCAACTCCTAAGAATTCCTCCTTCTTACTTAGGTGCAATTTCAAGGTGCCAGAGTCATGAATTAGTTCCTTAGTCCTCTAGCTAGTTCCCTTGGCACTTTGAAGTTCTTCAATTCATGTTTGAGTGTTTAGATACCACCCATCATTGAAGCGCTCAAGTACTATCTTCCTATGCATGTTTGAATGGATCCTTTCCAAGGCGCACTTTGGTGGTTGAACAGGTGGGAAAGTGCGCCTAGAGCACTTAGCATGTTCTTCAATGGTTTCAATTCACTGAATAGGCATCAAGGCATTTAGGTGACTTCTTTCCTTCACATGACATCAAATTGACACTTCATCTATTGTTGAAGATGTTCTCTTTGCAAGGTGCACGTTTTGAGATCCATAGAAGGAAAAGTGTGCCTAGCACTAAGACAACCTGATGTCACTTGATAAAGGTCTTGACCTGCAAAACAAAAGTTCATTAGTCAAAACCAAGTTCATTCCCTTATCATACGTATTAGCCCACAGGAATGATGAATAGGCTAATCCGGTTTCATTGTTGACTTATGCTAGAAATGGGGACATGTGATGCAATGAGGGCATGGTTGTGATGTACTCAACTCATTCATAAAAGTTTGGTTCACCAATTTCAACGATTTTATGTACTTGCTTTAGAAACAGGCCTAAAGCCTTGTAGCCCTGCCTAGAGGGTTTTTCCCACTTATCTTTCACAATTTTAGCCCACTTGGAAAACTAATAATTGTTTTGGATACCCATTTCCCTGTTATTTGACATATCTCAACTAGAGGGTAGGGTGTTCAAAGTGTTTGTCTCAAAAATTGAAAATACAGTCTGCTAGAAGGGCTAATTAGGCCACCTTCATTAAGGAACTTGCAACAAACTTGGACTTCTGACTCCCAAACCACTTGGGAACTCTAAGGCATATAAAAAATGACTTGATTTGGCCAACCACACCCTCCAACTCACTTTTATCTCCAAAACTTATGATTGTCCACTTTATAGGCCTAATACTTGGGTCTTATTAGGCCAAAACTTGGTCAAACTCAGTCATATCTCCATCTCCTACCTTGTAAAATGTTTGAACATCTGAATCTACCATATTATATGCCATTCCACTGATTTGGAGGTGATTGGGTGAGTGGAATGGCCAAATTCACATTTTTTCACTCTCAAAACCCTAGTTCAGGATTTGTAGTAGTTTTTAGTAAAATGGATGGTTCTCCCTCAAAAATAAGTGAATGACCTCAAAACAATTGAATTTGGAAGGTAGTTCACCCCTATATCCAACTCAACTAGTTGCAGGTCCTGAAAGTTCCATACAAACATGTAGTATGGCTGGGAGCCGCACCTTTGCAGAAACAAAATAGTTTTTGGCAGTTTTCAGAAAAAATGTTGTTTTCTCTTTCATATTTTCATGAAATGATCCCCAACTTGATGCAAATGAAACATTATTTGACCCCCCACCTGATGCAATTAGTTTGAAGTGATGAAAATACCATACAAGTCCATGGTAAGGCCAGGAACAGACTATTTGTAGTGAAAATCAGAAAAAAACTAAACTTTTGTTTTATAAAATTTCTTCTTACAATTCATTTTTTTTACAATCCTCCTTCTATGCCTTATTTCATTGTTTGAAGGATTATTTATATATTTACATGATCTCCCATCGGTTGCACCCTTAATTTGAACTCGGTGACCGTTGGGGTACTCCTAATTACAAGATTTGTTAAGAGAATTCAAATTTTACAAGGTATTACATGCATGTTTGACTTTGTTTAACCAAGACTTGTCCTAATATGATTCTAGACTATGAAATCTTATCTTTTGAGGACCTTATTACTTGGATCTAAACTAAGACTTCTTCCTAAGTCATTCTTTTGCTCAATTTATCAAGCCAAAATGGGCCTAGGTGCTCCTACACCATGCAACCGACCTTGAAATTGTTCCAAGTCTCTTGGAAACTGCATTACAACTTGTCCTCCACTGAACATTCCATGTCTCTGACCTTTTGATGCTCTCCATCTTGCATCTACATAGGATGACTCCTTCCAACTTGACTGAATCATTCCTTGAGTATACTATCTCTTATTAGATGTATGATGTCTCCCTTCACTCTGTGGGGTTGTCAAAATTGTCTCCCCATCTGTAAACACAACTTCTCCTTCTGCCTTTTGGTCTGTCCTCATCTTTATGTCTGTTGCATATTTAGCTTTACCTTTTTGTCTTTGTCTTTCACCCTGTTTCAGTTCACCTCTGCCTTTTGTCTTTATCATCAAACCTTTTGTTGTAAAGATCTTTGTATCATTAGACTTGTATACTTCTACCATATCAAGATATGACTGCCCCTTTACTCCTCTTACTGTCAATGGACATTTGACTTTCCCAACTATGATTTCATCATGTTTTTCTTGTCTTTCTACTTGCAATTCACCCTTAGTCTTCACTATCTCAAACTTAAACACTAATTCACCTTCCCTTTTCTTTAACCTGTAAATATTCTCCTTCACATTTGATTGTAGATTGTTTTGCTTTTCCCTATCTACTACCCTTACTCTTTCATGCCTTGCATTGGTTGCCAAATCATAACGACCTTACCTTTTTCTTTTGTTTCTTCATTCAATGGAGTCAATATGTATGTTCTTCCCTCCTTTTCTATGGTATAAGTGTTTTGCCTTCCATTATACATAGCTAACCTGTCAAACTGCCAGGGCCTTCCTAGCAACATGTGGCAGCAATCCATTGGCAATATGTCACAAACAACTTGATCCCTATTCTGACCAATTTGGAACTCAACAGTAGCTTGTTCATTTACCACAATAGATTGATGATCACTAATCCAAGATACTCTATAAGGGCTTACAATAGGCACTCTTTGCAAGTTTAATTTGTCCACCATATCACTAGATACCATATTATCAGTGCATCCATAATCAACTACTACTTTGCACACCTTATTTTTGCATCTGAAGGCTATCCTAAACAAGGCTCTTCTTTGAATTAGCTCTTTCTCCTTGGAGGTCTTCAAAGTTTGTCTTTGCATCATCAAGGTTTCACCAATTGCTAGTCCACAATCATGACTTGGAGAGTTGACACTTTCCTCATCACCTTCTTGGACTAATTGAGCCCTTCTTTCACTTCTCCTCTCTCCACCACTTGATGTAGATCCCTGATTTTCAGGACATTTGAATGAGGGGTGTCCAAACTTGTTACACTTGTAACATCTTTCTGCAAAGGTATTTGAATTTCTTCCACCACTAAATGTACCTCTTGTGTCTCTCCATCCACCTTTGAAATCAGATTGCTCTTGACCCCTATTTGCTTCTTCTTGTCTCTCATTTTCTTGTTTTGTATTAGGAAATGATCCTCTGCCCCTAGATGTATTACATTTGCCCCTTTGGCTTTGTTCTTGCCTTCTCTTTATCCTTTCTTCTGCCCTACATGCCATTTGAAAAAATTCCTCCGCTGTGCTAGGAGGTGTTAGGCTGATTTCATCTCTTATGTTCAATCTTAGACCATTTAAGTACCTAGCCACTTTTTCAACCTCATTCTCATGGTGACCTATTCTAATGCATAGCTTATGAAACTCTTCATTATAGGACATCACATCTAAGTCTCTTTGCTTCCAATTTTGCAATTTCATGAAGGTTTGCATGGCATAGTCTGCTGGTAGAAATTGTGACTTCACTTTAGCCACCATCCTGTCCCAAGAATTGATCTTGGTCTTTCCCTTCTTGACCCTCTCATCTTGAACAAAGTTCCACCATGTAAGGGCTGGTCCCTTCAACTTAGATTTGGCATATTTCACCTTTTTGATGTCATCTATCTCTTCAAATTCAAAAAAATTGTCTAGAACATCAATCCATGTCAAGACTTCCTCACTATCCATTTTTCCACCGTACATAGGTACTTCAACCTTCATCTTTGGAGTGTTGCCACCTTTTACTACCTTTAGCATCTTGATCATAATCCTTTCTTCTAGGTCCAAGTCATCATCCTCATCATGGACTCCCATTAGAGGGCTCTCTTCTTCATCCTCCTTGTCACTTTGGTCATCATTGACCACTCCTCTTCTTTGGTTCTTTTCCAAGGCTGCTATCCTGGCTAAGGTGGCTTCTTGACTCTCCTTGTAGAGCCTATCCTTCTGGAGTATCTGCTCCTTTAACCTTCTTATCTCTTCAGCCATTGCACTACCTTGTAAAGTGTTGGAACATCTGAATCTACCATATTATATGCCATTCCACTGATTTGGAGGTGATTGGGTGAGTGGAATGGCCAAATTCACATGTTTTCACTCTCAAAACCCTAGTTCAGGATTTGTAGTAGTTTTTAGTAAAATGGATGGTTCTCCCCCAAAAATGAGTAAAACGATCTCAAACCAATTTCATTTGGAAGGTAGTTCACCCCTCTATCCAACCCAACTAGTTTCAGGTCCTGAAAGTTCCGTACAAACACATGGTATGGCTGGGAACAACACCTTTGTAGAAAAAAAGTTTTTGGCAGTTTTTAGAAAAACATGGTTTTCTCTTTCATATTTTCATGAAATGACCCCCAACTTGTTGAAAAAGAAAGGTTATTGACCCCCCACCTATTGCAGTCAGTTTGGAGTGATGAAAATTCTATACAAGTCTGTGGTAAGGTCAGGAACAGGCTGTTTGTAGTGAAAATCAGAAAAAACTGAACTTTTATTTTATAAAATTTCTTCTTACAATTCATTTTTTTTTCCAATCCTTCTTCTATGCCTTCTTTCATTGTTTGAAGGCTTATTTATATATTTACATGATCTCCCATTGGTTGCACCCTTAATTTGAACTTGGTGACCGTTGGGGTACTCCTAATTACAAGATTTGTTAAGAGAATTCAAATTTTACAAGGTATTACATGCATGTTTGACTTTGTTTAACCAAGACTTGTCCTAATATGATTCTAGGCTATGAAATATTATCTTTTGAGGACCTTATTACATGGATCTAAACTAAGACTTCTTCCTAAGTCATTCTTTTGCTCAATTTATCAAGCCAAAATGGGCCTAGGTGCTCCTCCACTATGCAACTGACCTTGAAATTGTTCCAAGTCTCTTGGAAACTGCATTACAACTTGTCCTCCATTGAACATTCCATGTCTCTGACCTTTTGATGCTCTCCATCTTGCATCTACATAGGATGACTCCTTCCAACTTGACTGAATCATTCCTTGAGTATACTGTCTCCTATCAGATGTATGATGTCTCCCTTCACTCTGTGGGGGTTGTCAAAATTGTCTCCCCATCTATAAACACAACTTCTCCTTCTGCCTTTTGGTCTGTCCTCATCTTTATGTCTGTTGCATATTCAACTTTACCTTTTTGTCTTTGCCTTTCACCCTGTTTCAATTCACCTCTGCCTTTTGTCTTTATCATCAAACCTTTTGTTGTAAAGATCTTTGTATCATTAGACTTGTATACTTCTACCATATCAAGATATGACTGCCCCTTTACTCCTCTTACTGTCAATGGACATTTGACTTTCCCAACTATGATTTCATCATGTTTTTCTTGTTTTTCTACATGCAATTCACCCTTAGTCTTCACTATCTAAAACTTAAACACTAATTCACCTTCCCTTTTCTTCAACCTGTAAATATTCTCCTTCACATCTGATTGTAGATTATTTTGCTTTTCTCTATCTACTACCCTTACTCTGTCATGCCTTACATTGGCTACCAAATTCATACACTTACCTTCATCAATACTCTCACATATTCCTTCTTCCAAATCATAATGACCTCACCTTTTTCTTTTGTTTCTTCATTCAATGGAGTCAATATGTATGTTCTTCCCTCCTTTTCTATGGTATAAGTGTTTTGCCTTCCATTATACATAGTTGACCTGTCAAACTGCCAGGGCCTTCCTAGCAACATGTGGTAGCAATCCATTGGCAATATGTCACAAACAACTTGATCCCTATACTAACCAATTTGCAACTCAACAATAGCTTGTTCATTTACCACAATAGATTGATGATCACTAATCCAATATACTCTATAAGGCTTTGCAATAGGCACTCTTTGCAAGTTTAATTTGTCCACCATATCACTAGATACCATATTATCAGTGCATCTATAATCAACTACTACTTTGCACACCTTATTTTTGCATCTAAAGGCTGTCCTAAACAAGGCTCTTCTTTGAATTAGCTCTTTCTCCTTGGAGGTCTTCAAAGTTTGTCTTTGCATCATCAAGGTTTCACCAATTTTTGGTCCACAATTATGACTTGGAGAGTTGACACTTTCCTCATCACCTTCTTGGACTAATTGAGCCCTTCTTTCACTTCTCCTCTCTCCACCACTTGATGTAGATCCCTAATTTTGAGGACATTTGAATGAGGGGTGTCCAAACTCGTTACACTTGTAACATCTTCTTGCAAAGGTATTTGAATTTCTTCCACCACTAAATTTGCCTCTTGTGTCTCTCCATCCACCTTTGAAATCAGATTGCTCTTGACCCCTATTTGCTTCTTCTTTTCTCTCATTTTCTTGTTTTGTATTAGGAAATGATCCTCTACCCCTATATGTATTACCTTTGCCCCTTTGGCTTTGTTCTTGCCTTCTCTTTATCCTTTCTTCTGCCCTACATGCCATTTGAAAACATTCCTCCGCTGTGCTAGGAGGTGTTAGGCTGATTTCATCTCTTATGTTCAATCTTAGACCATTTAAGTACCTAGCCACTTTTTCAACCTCATTCGCATGGTGACCTATTCTAATGCATAGCTTATGAAACTCTTCATTATAGGACGTCACATCTAAGTCTCTTTGCTTCAAATTTTGCAATTTTATGAAGGTTTACATGACATAGTCTGCTGGTAGAAATTGTGACTTCACTTTAGCCACCATCCTGTCCCAAGAATTGATCTTGGTCTTTCCCTTCTTGACCCTCTCATCTTGAAAAAAGTTCCACCATGTAAGGGCTAGTCCCTTCAACTTAGATTGGGCATATTTCACCTTTTTGCTGTCATCTATCTCTTCAAATTCAAAAAAATTGTCTAGAGCATCAATCCATGTCAAGACTTCCTCACTATCCATTTTTCCACCATACATAGGTACTTCAACCTTCATCTTTGGAGTTTTGCCACCTTTTACTACCTTTAGCATCTTGATCATCATCCATTCTTCTAGGTCCAAGTCATCATCCTCATCATGGACTCCCATTGGAGGGCTCTCTTCTTCATCCTCCTTGTCACTTTGGTCATCATTGACCACTCCTCTTCTTTAGTTCTTTTCCAAGGCTGCTATCCTGGCTAAGGTGTCTTCTTGACTCTCCTTGTAGGGCCTATCCTTTTGGAGTATCTTCTCCTTTAACCTTCTTATCTCTTCGGCCATTGCACTGGCTTTTGGAGGCATCTTGTCTAGACTAGTCCTTCTTCACAATTTGACTTTTCACTTCCCAAATCAGAACCTAATGCTCTGATACCAATTTGATGCAATGAGGGTGTGGTTGTGATGTACTAAACTCATTCATAAAATTTTGGTTCACCAATTTCAACGATTTTATGTACTTGCTTTAGAAACAAGCCTAAAGCCTTGTAGCCCTGCCTAGAGGGTTTTTCCCACTTATCTTTCACAATTTTAGCCCACTTGGAAAAATAATAATTGTTTTGGATACCCATTTCCCTTTTATTTAATATATCTCAACTAGAGGGTAGGGTGTTTCAAAGTGTTTGTCTCAAAAATTGAAAATACAGTCTGCTAGAAGGGCTAATTAGGCCACCTTCATTAAGGAACTTGCAACAAACTTGGACTTCTGACTCCCAAACCACTTGGGAACTCTGAGGAATATAAAAAATGACTTGATTTGGCCAACCACACCCTCCAAACTCACTTTTATCTCCAAAACTTATAACTGTCCACTTTATAGGCCTAATACTTGGGTCTTATTAGGCCAAAACTTGGTCAAACTCGGTCATAGCTCCATCTCTTGCCTTGTAAAGTGTTGGAAAATCTAAATCTACCATATTATATGCCATTCCACTGATTTGGAGGTGATTGGGTGAGTGTAATGGCCAAATTCACATTTTTTCACTCTCAAAACCCTAGTTCAGGGTTTGTATCAGTTTTTAGTAAAATGGATGGTTCTCCCCCCAAAATGAGTAAAACGATCTCAAACCAATTGCATTTGGAAGGTAGTTCACCCCTCTATCCAACCCAACTAGTTGTAGGTCCTAAAAGTTCTGTACAAACACGTGGTATGGCAGGGAGCAGCACCTTTGCAAAAAAAAAGAGTTTTTGGCAGTTTTCATAAAAACGTTGTTTTCTCTTTCATATTTTCATGAAATGACCCCCAACTTGATGAAAATGAAAGTTTATTTGACCCCTCACCTGATGCAGTCAGTTTGGAGTAATGAAAATTCCATACAAGTTTGTGGTAAGGTCGGGAACATGCTGTTTGTAGTGAAAATTAGAAAAAACTAAACTTTTGTTTTATAAAATTTCTTCTTACAATTCATTTTTTTTACAATCCTTCTTCTATGCCTTCTTTCATTGTTTAAAGGCTTATTTATATATTTACATGATCTCCCATCGGTTGCACCCTTAATTTGAACTTGGTGACCATTGGGGTACTCCTAATTACAAGATTTGTTAAGAGAATTCAAATTTTACAAGGTATTACATGCATGTTTGACTTCAGTTCCTGCTAATCGAAATAGCTCCCTCCAGAACACACTGATAAACCTACTATCTCAATTGCTAACTATGGTCTTTGGAAGGCCATGTAGTCGAAACACTTCTCGAAAGAACAACTTAGCAACCAGCAATGCCAAGAACTCAACTGGAATTGCAAATAAGTGAGCATACTTAGTCAACCTATCCACGACTACATAAATGCAATCTTTCCCTTGGACCTTCAGAAGACCAGTAATGAAATCCATCGAGATACTTTCCCACTTATGTTCTGGAATTGGTAGTGGTTGGAGCAATCCTGCTGGAAAAGTAGTTTCTGACTTGTTCTATCGACAAATCAAACACTCCCTAACATATTGCAAAACTTCCTCTTTCAAACCCTTCTAAGTGAATCTTTCTCTGACTTGTCGATAGGTCTTGAAGTAGCCAGGGTGTCCTGCTAGTGGAGTATCATGGTATGCTTTCATGACTCGTTGTTTAAGCTCTGATTCAGGGGTTAGGAAAATCCTATCTTTGTAGTAAATGATGTCATCTACCACCTTATAATGATCATCCTGAATGATTCCATCCATGATTTCACAAGCAAACTTTGATTTGGAGTACTCAACCAGAAGCTAAGACTTCCAATCGGCAAATACTTCACTTAGGGCACAAATAGCAGGCTTTCTAGACAAGGCATCCGCAACTACATTCTTCTTGCCTTTAATATATTCAATGTCAAAATCATAAGCCTATATCTTAGTAACCCACTTCTGCTGTCGTTCATTCAAATATTTTTGTCCTAAGAAGTATCTTAAACTGTTGTGATATGTTCGGACCAAAAAATTAGCTCCCACTAGATACTGGCAGAACTTAGCCAAAGCATGCATGATAGCCAGCATCTCTTTGTCATATGTAGAGTGCAACCTTTTTGTATCCTTTAACTTCCTGCTTTCAAATGCAATTGGGTGATGATCTTGCATCAACATTGCTCCAATGCCTTCTCCAGAAGAATCACATTCCAGGACAAAGGACTTAGTGAAATATGGTAAAGCCAACACTGGTATCGTACTCATTACCTCTTTCAATTTCTCAAAATCTGCTTGAGCTTCCTTTGACCAGATAAAAGTACCCTTCTTTGTTAGATTCGTCAAGGGTGCAGAGAGTTGCGAGAATCCCTTAACAAATTGTCTGTAGTAGCTACAGAGGCCAAGGAAACCCCTTAATTCTGACACATTCGTGGGTACTGGCCAACTACGAATGGCTTCAATCTTCTCCTCTTGTACCTTCACGCCGCCATTAGCACCAATTACATGGCCCAGGTATAGTATCTCCTTCAAACCAAATTCACACTTAGACATTTTTGCATACAAAGACTGTTTGTCCATTATACTTAAGATTTCGTCCAAGTGTTGGATATGTTCTTCCCATGTCTTGCTATAGATTAGAATGTTGTCGAAGAAAACCAACAGGTACTTCCTTAGCTGCTTGTTGAATACATGATTCATGCAAGATTGGAAGGTGGTTGGTGCATTGGTCAAACCAAAAGGCATCACCAAGAATTCATAATGCCCATAGTGACATCTGAATGCTGTTTTAGGGATGTCCTCCTCATGAACACAGATTTGATGATAACCAGAGCGAAGATCAATCTTCGAGAAGAATACAGCCCCATTCAATTCATCTAGCAACTCATCAATTCTCAGTATTGGATACCTATTCTTAATGGTCCTTTGATTCAATGAGTGATAGTCAATACACATCCACATTGTTCCATCTTTCTTCTTTACCAACACAACTGAAGAAGCAAATGGACTAGATGAGGGTCAAATGTGTCCCATATCAATCAACTCCTTGATTGTATTCTCAATCTCGTTCTTGAAGTGCCGAGGATGTCTATACGGTGCAATGTTGATAGGTTTGGTCCCATCCTCTAACTCAGTCACATGCTCAAAACCACAGTCCGGTGGTCATCCTAGAGGAATGTTCCCAAACACCTTACTATGTTTGTCCAACATAGATTAAATGTTTATATGATATTCACCATCCAAAGAAGACTTGGAAAAAATAGCCACTTGGGCTGCCCATGCAATGTCATCATGGTGAAACAATGCTTCCATATGCCTAGCTGAAACAACTCTAGGCCTTCCATCTGAAATAGCCCTCAAAATCACTTTTCTTCCCTCATGAATAAACTCTATCTCCATCTTTGTCAGATCCTATATATAACGTCCAAGTGAATGCAACCATTGCATTCCCAATACCACATCAATGCCTGAAAGTCCAACCATATAGAAATCATCTGTTAAAGTATAATCCCCCATCTGAATGCTGAGTTGGGGTACCTTCTTTTGACAACTCATAGTGAAGCCATCTACCATTGCAACTGTGAACCCCTCAAAGTCCTTTGCTTGTAGGCCACATCTCATGACTAATCCCTCATCAATGAAATTATGTGTAGCTCCACTATCCACCAAACATGACTCATTGTCCATTGATAACATCCTTTACATGAAAGGCATGGTACCTAGGAACTCCCAACATAGAATCAATAGTCACACCTTCACCTGTATCAAGTTCCAAAGTAAGTTGCTCCGGTTGTGCCTCGTCATGATTTGAACCTGAATCCTCATGTGTATCACCATCATCATCAGAAAATACCTCAATAAGATGTGCCTTGCCTTTTCCAAGGCATCTATGTCCTGGTTCCCATGGTTGCTTGCATGAAAAGCACAGCTTCTTCCTTCTCAATTCATCTCACTCCATAGCTGAAGTATTGGGTTTTGGCTGAAATGGTTTTTTCTGATTAGAACTTGTACTTGTGAAGAAATTTTTCTTTTGAGTGAAGGCAGGAGTAGTATCCAAATCAAGTGCTAACTCAATGGCCTCCTCAAGAGTAGTTGGCTTATGTACTTTAACCAAACCCTTGATCCTATCATTCAATCCTTCAACAAACAACATAGTGATTCTCCTATTTGTCATATTAGGAACCATAACCACAATCTTTTGAAATTCATTGACATAAGTATCCACTTTACCAAATTGCTTCAACTGTGCAAGCTCACGGTAGTAGACCTCAACATCCTTGCGGTCAAACCTAGTTATGAGTTTTTGAACAAACTCATCATATGAAGTAATCCTATTGTGATGCTGTGAAACAAGACCATGATGCCACCATTCATATGCTATACCTTCTAAATGCATAGTAGCAAATTGAATAGCCTTATCTTCACTCATGGGCTTGAGTCTAAGAAAGGTGTCCAACTTATTCACCCATGCTCTAGCACTTAGCTTACCACTACCATCAAAACTTGGAAGAGGAATTTTGTTTAAGGCATCCTTATACTCCTTTGGCTGTGTAGGTTGAGCTCTTCTTTACCTTGGTTGATTCACTCTACCTCTTTGACTATCCCTTTTCTGGCTCATGTAGTTGTTAAAATTTATTCTATTCCTTACATGCTCAGGAAGTGCATCATACTCATCAACCAAAGATATAACATTCTCCTCAAAAGGAACATCTTCTCCTTCTTCCTGTGGCTGCTCCTCTTCTACTTCTTCTTCCCTAGGAAGAAAAGTAGGTTGCATAGGCCTCTCAACTGTAGGTGTCCTTGTTCTCCTAACACGAGGCGGTGATCTTCCAGCTACACTAGGTCTGCATCCTGATTACCTGCATTATTCTGATTGTTATTATTCATGTTGTCCATCAAGGCTTGAAACATCCTTTCAATATTTGCATTTGTTTGCCATTGTTGTTTAGTTGCCTCACGCTGTTGTGCTGCCATATCATGCTGATTATCAACCATCTCCCTTAACATATTATCAATGTCATCTTGTGGATTATGTTGCCTTCTATCTCCCATTGTACCTGTTCTCCTTCGATAGTGTTGTGGTAAAGGATCAACGTAGTAGCTCATAACCCATAGGCTAGCAGGATCCAAGCTCTGATACCACTGAAATATCCCAACTATACTTAACCAAATTTTTGCTAACTTTTTCTTACTTCTTACTTCAATTAATCAACATCTAACATAAATGAAATCAACATGATTTGAACAAACAAGGAAGTTGAGATATCTTATTGCAATTGTCAATACAACTTCTTATTACATTCAATAGATGCTTAATAGCATCAATGTTCATCTTATTACAATGATTTCAAAAGATAGGCCTTAGCGCCTATATTGAACAATGATTGTCTTCAAACTACAAGTATCTCGACTTCAAGTTGCTAGTGTCTTCAAGATGTAAGTAGCTTCAAGTTGCAAGTAACGACTTCGATCCTACACAATGATGATAACTGAATGTTAACACCTCTCAAAGGATAAGGGAGCATCACCTTATCAAGGTTGAGGGAGCATCACCCCAACAAACATGAAATATGCAGATTTCATGAAAGAGCATAAAGCTTACCAAGAAATATCAAATAGCCAAGATGACCAAATGAAGTCGCTCTCCTCCTTTTATAGTGCTCCTCCTCAAGAGCAAGAGGCAACCATGACACATTTTCCAATGAGCATATTCTAGAGGAATATTCCATTGGGATGACTCACTTATGAGTTGGAAGCCTTATCAAGCATGCCATCCAAGGTCATTCTGGGACCCACTGCTTGCATGATACTCAATGAATCTTAGGCGCACATTGGGGATTGCAGGAACCAAGATTGGCGCCTCTCCTAAGCTAGGGGCACTTTTGAGGTGGCAGAGGCTAGAAAGTGCGCCTCAACATCAAGACTTGTCTTCTGACACTTAAACAATTTCCTTGCAAGTTGATGAATCCTCTTCAAGGCGCAACTGAGGGATCCAAGTGAGGCGCATATCCAAGGTTGAACAAGAGGCAAAGTGCGCCTCAAATATCATGATGTTTTCTTGTCTTAGATTAAGAGCTTAGTTGGATAAATGATCCCTCAAACAAGTTTTACCTCCTAAACAAGATGAATGATCAAATTGTGACTTCCATTCCATTTCTAGCTTAGGTGCATATTTAGGGTTCTAGAGTTATGAAGTTGCACCTAGCATTTTGAGGTAAGTTTCAACTAAGTTTAAACTTCCAAGTCTTCCCCAAGGCTTCTCCAAATGCAAGTTTGCCAATAGCAATGATGATGCCTCAAGATCCTTTCCTTAGGTGCAAATTGAGCTTTCTAGAGAAGGCGCAAATCTGAGGTTGGAGATGAGGAAAGGTGCGCCTCACTTCTCATAATCCTTCTCTTGTCATAGATGATGATTTCAATTGAATGGATGATCTTTTGAACAATATTTACCCTTTGATGATCAATTTAACCTTCCAATCCACTTCCTTGCTAAGGCGCAATCTCAAGGTTGTAGAGGCATGATCTAGCGCCTAGGCGCACATTTTGGGTTGTAGGATCAAGAAGTGGCGCCTTGACTCTTAGGTGCATATTTGGAGTTGTGTAGTAGCAACCTTGCGCCTCAAGTCCTTCTTGCCTTATTTTGATGACTTAATCAACTCAACTCCTAAGAATTCCTCCTTCTTACTTAGGCACAATTTCAAGGTGCCAGAGTCATGAATTAGTGCCTTAGTCCTCTAGCTAGTTCCCTTGGCACTTTGAAGTTCTTCAATTCATGTTTGAGTGTTTAGACACCACCCATCATTGAAGCGCTCAAGTACTATCTTCCTATGCATATTTGAATGGATCCTTGCCAAGGCGCACTTTGGTGGTTGAACAGGTGGGAAAGTGCACCTAGAGCACTTAGCATGTTCTTCAACAGTTTCAATTCACTGAATAGGCATCAAGGCATTTAGGAGACTTCTTTCCTTCACATGAAATCAAAATGACACTTCATCTATTGTTGAAGATCTTCTCTTTGCAAGGCACAAGTTTTGAGCTCCATAGAAGGAAAAGTGTGCCTAGCACTAAGACAACCTGATGTCACTTGATAAAGGTCTTGACCTGCAAAACAAAAGTTCATTAGTCAAAACCAAGTTCATTCCCTTATCATATGTATTAGCCCACAGGAATGATGAATAGGCTAATCCGGTTTCATTGTTGACTTATGCCAGAAATGGGGACATGACAATGTGTTAGATGCTCATCGAGTTTCTTGTTAATATTCTTCCCTTTGTGAATATGATTATAAGGGTTATTGGGTCCAAAATCATAATAGAGCACTTTCCCTTTGATTATACTCTTAAGTGGTTTGATTCAAATGTGATTCTATGTTAAAATTTATTTTAATTTAAGTAGATACTAAATATACTTTCCATAACCTTATATATCGGATTCAATCAAGTAGGTGCCACATGTTAAATGGGTCCTCTTACAACTCTTAAGCCTTTATTAGAATATGTGGAGATCATTAAGGCCATGTGTAAAGTGGATCTCTGCCCTTTTTAAAGGATTTGTAGACCACCATTGACGTAACTTGAAAGAGTGTGAGATGTTGCCACATAGTCATGGGTTTCGAAAGGTTTGATTTAGGGGAGTGAGTTTGAATTTAAATGGATTTGAATGTGAATCACATCCACATGATGTTTGGACAACGAAATAGTATTTTTGTTACGAGAAGCTCCTAAAATTGGCATATTATTAGATCCATTGAATCGCGTATATTCCTTAGCCTCAAACTCTCATTGGTTAAGCAAGGTTTATTTTCTACATATTCTAGTGGGTCCTACTAGTACTTATTATTATCAAAATTGGAAATACCATCAATTGAAACTAGTGAGCAATATGAGATGGTGTTGTGTGTTAGGGGGGCTCAAGAATCTAAAATTTTGTAAATAATTTTAAGGGCATATTTAACTAGACCATATGTACCATATTTAATGCTTTTATCATATCTAAATTTCATTCAAACTCTATTTTGGGTGTGGTGTATTTTTAATGTGTAATATGGAGATCAAGGCTAATTAGGCTTTATATTTCAATTTAATTGGTGTTTTGGTTATGTTTCTTGGAATATAGATAAATAAAATTAGTGAATATTTATTTATGAAAAATCTATCGTAATAGTTTTTGATTGTCAGTTTTTTGGTTGTTTCTTATTCTACTTTGTAAAATTATTCTGTAGGTAGGACTTTAGGCATTTATTTGCGGAATCGTTGCATAACATATATCCCTTCTTTGTCCTCATCCATGAAGGTTTCATCTACTTCTTCCACTAGCACTGGAATGGTGGATACCCTTAAGTCACTTGACTTGTGTTGTGACCTCCATCCCTCCTTAGGTGATGATGTTTGTGCTACAACCCTAGCTTCTCTTCTTCACAAGCAGAATTTTTGTGACCAATGTAAAGGATTTTTATGCTAAAACAATGAATCATTCTACCCTAGACTCATACTTGGAAGCCCTAAAATCCAAAGCAACTAACATCTACATGCCAAATATTAGCAACCCTAATGGGGGTGAGTGGGTTGGAAATGTAGATACCTCACCACATGGTCAAAGTAATGGGGCTAAATCTATTTTCTAGAAAGGAGGATTGATCATGAAAACGATTGAGATATCGACCATTATTGAATTTGATTCAATGGAAGAGGTGGTTGACATGGAAGAAACCTTGATGGAACTTGCCTTCATTGGTAGGTTTAATGCCCTCTAGCCAAATCTAAAAAATCTTCATGAGTGGGCTTCCAAGCATTGGCTTCCACTATTTTAGGAGTGTGTAAACCTTTTTCTATCACCTAGTGTTTCTTTTTTATTTTGTGTCATTCTCTAAAAGAGAGAGAGAGAAGATTCTAACATCTAGTCCATGTTTTTAGGATGGTCATATCTACAACTTGAAGTTGTGGTATCCTTCTTTTGACCCTTTGAAAGACAAACTTTCCTCCATTCCTATTTGGATGTGTTTACCCTACTTACCTCTTAAATATTGGAGTAAGGTTGGTTTGTGAGTAATTGGTGATTCTCTTTAAATTTTTTTGGTGAGTTCTTCTGATGATCTTTGCTCTACATATGTACGAATTTCTATTTAAATAGATTTGGAGAAAGGCTTACTAGAAACTATTATTTTTAATAATGATGGTCAATCTTGGACACAAATTATAGATTATGTTAATATTTTGTTTAAGTGTCACCAATGTTTGGTTTATGGACATCTTGCCTCCAACTGCTCTAAAAAGATTTCTTTGCTTTGGAATATTGAAATATAAAACCCTCTTCTAATCCCACCTAGTGATGGATGATCAGAGCCAACATACCTTGTTTCTCCCTTTGAAGGGTGTGAAGTGATCACCTCTTAGAAATAAATATGTTGAGAGAAAAGTAGATCCCCCATTGGCAAGTCAATAATCAGGTTTCCAAGACTTTTTCTTCCTAGATGAATGCCCCCCATCTCCTAGAAGACTCAACCCCTGATGTCGTCCCTAAAAATACTCCTCTAAGAATCGATCAACCTCCCTTTTCATCTTGGCTAGAGGCCCATCAACATCCTCCTAAAGTTGACCTCTTTATAGGTCTTGGCAGCAAAGGATTGGTCAATTGGACTATGTTTAATAGGAAGAAAGATTCATCTAAGATTGAAAAATCTCAAGGCAAAATGACCTTGAGGTCTCACAATAAGAAAGGTTAACTAGTTGGTCTTTTGATGTATCATCCTAGTGATTGGAATTTAAGATTTATATTCACATGCTTACGCTTTGTAGCCCTTTTCGAGCAACAAAGGTTGTTTGCTTATTCTAATCATATATAATGGGAGTGAACCCCTATAGCCACATTCGCATATCCAAAAAATATTTATCTATGATAGAAGATAAATGGTAGTGTTTTAATTAACATAGTGAATTAACTTAATTAATTAAAAAGAATAAAATAGTTTGGCTTTTTATAGAGCTACAGGATGTTCCATAGGGTGTTACTAACTCTTCCATTAATTACTCTTTTATTCATTATAAAATAAATTGTAGAATTATGCATATGAATGAAAATATGATAACTAATAATATAATGGGATGGTATAAACAACTATAAGAAATTTCCTCCATCAAAAACTATAAGAAATTTCCTTTCGATTATATTATAATTTAGTTCAACATTAGATATGTTTCTACTTAAATAATAGACGACTTAAGAATAATTACCATCCTTTTGTCAGAGTCTAGCTCCTATTGTGGTGTCTGGTGCATTCATATAGATACATGAAAGGATAAATTCTATTTAAGACCATGTAGAATGAGTGTTGACACAATATTTTCCTTAAGTGTGTCAAAATTTTGCTAACATTCAAGTGTCCAATTAAAATTTGAAGTAATATTTTACATAAGTTTTATATAAATCTATAGTAATATTTGATATGCCTAATAAAAATTCATACATCCTTTGGTTTTTGTGGAACTAGAAGATTCTTTAACACTTTTATCTTAGTAGGACCAAATTTAATACCTCTAGTAGATATGTGATGCCCCAAGATAATTCCTTTAGTCATGAGAATGTGACATTTCTCTTTACTTAAGGAAAGATTAATGTCCTATATTGCTATATGACTCTATATAAATTTGCTTTGGTCTCTTTTTAAGTATTTCCATAAACTGTAAAATCATCCATATAAATTTCCACAAAATCATGAATCACATAAGAGAAAAGATTTAGCACTTGTAAATTAGTGGGTGAAATATTACAAATTCCAAAAGGAATAACATTATAGGCAAATGTTCCCCATGGACAAAGAAAAGTGGTCTGGTCTTAATCCTTAGGAGAAATGTGGATTTGATTATAACCACTAAACCCATCAAGAAAGAAGTAATTTTCCCTAGAAGAGTATCTAAAACTTGATGAATGAATAGCAAAGTAAAATAATCTTTGAGCAGTACTATTGAGCTCCCTATAGTCCACACAAATACACCATTTGATTTAGTATTTTAGAGGTAACTAATAATGGTGAAACTCATTAAATATTAGATATGGGATAAATAAATCCCAAATTTAACAAAATTTGTTAGGATTAGGTGTTGTACACATTGAAATTCATACGAAAAATTATAATATTTATTATTTACATATGTTGTAATGTTGGCCCCTCAAGAAATAGGGCACCACAAGAATCTTAAGATTCCATGGGTGGCATACTATGACACATGGAAAATGTGTTATGTTTGGCGTCAGAAAAGATTTAATATGGGGGTTACAATGTGAACTAGCAAATGCATCTTAGACTATCTATTTTGAGTAGTGTGTGAAAGCATCTAGGAAGAGGAGTTACATCTTCCAAGTGAAGTGTCTGGTTTGATTAGTTGACTAGTCTAATAGGAGTTACATATGCATGCATGAAAGGTGGTTCTTGGGTTTTAATAGTCATCTTTGACCATGACTTAGATTCCCCCTTTGGGAGACCACGATTTTGATGAAACCACAAGTGGTTTCTTGAATAACTAAATTTTAGAAATACAAGATTTAGTATAGAGGTTTGTGTTAGCACATAATGTTTATTAGGCCACAATTTTATAAGTGGTCCTAAAAAATATTTATATGGATCTAAATATAATATGTAGACCTTATAATATAAATATGCATAAAGCAAATTATAAAGATATTTAATTGATTGATATATTAACTAATATACAAAAGAATTATCTTTATATTAATTAAATAATAACATCTTATGAAAAGGCTTGATAAAACTCTTGAATGAGTGTGACTTACATTTTCACCCTATATTTTATGGAATCCCTATTGTAGGATAATATGCAGAGAGAATTGAATATGGTGAATACTTTGATATTCACTATGACTACACAAAAGATGTTTTATGTGAGGATATTATTGGAAAGAGGAGGCATTGTGAAAAACCCAAGTTTTGTGATTCTATATTTGTATAGACAAACTGTAAGTTTTCTCATATGATGATGCTTGTGGGGTTTTCTACCTGTATGGGTTTTTGCCCCACCACAAATATTTGTCTTTTTATGCAATGATTTCATTTAATTTCTTTCATTGCACATTTACTTTCTATATAATATATTTTATATATAATTAATTATCAGACCTAAAGATCTAAGGTTCCTAATAGTTTGACATTATTTTGGATGGTGTTGTAGGTTTTCACTATGGTTTTACCTATTGTCATGCTACCAAAGTGTTGACATAGAGGCTACATCATTTGTTAGATCTTCTCATTGTATTGTAAGACTTGTTCAAAGTTAATATAGTTAAATCTACATTTGACCTATTTTTTACCCAATAAGGTTTTTCCAAGATATCTCTTTTGTTCTATCTTCTATCTCCTCCCATTCTTTGTTTAAGTTTCATTAATTTTTATTTCTAATTTAGAGCAATAAGATACAATCCATTTCTATGCTCCTAATTGAAGAATAAACACTGTAAAATTAATATTTGGTATTAGTGCTTGCATTTGACTTGACTTTGTGAAGGAGAGGACACCCTTTCTTGTGTTTTTGTCTTTGTTTGTAGTGGTGGGTTGATATCAGATCTAAAAATAAGAATTCATGGCCAACACCTCAAGAGTTGAGATTGAGAAGTTTAATGAGTAAAAATTTGAGTTGTGGAAATTGAAGATGGAAGATCTTTTAGTAAAAAATGATCAGTGGATTGTAGTAACTGCTACACTTGGTACTCTACCTATGTGAATGGATCAAGATAAAATGGACAAACGTGAAATAAATGCAAGAAACATGATTAGGTTATGTCTTTCCAATTTAGTCTTAATGAATGTTTCAAGTGAAAGCATTATAAATATTTTATGGGATATAATTATTGCGCTATATCAAAGTACAAGTCTTGTAAATTAATTGTTTCTAATTCAAATAAAGATGCATTTATTCAAGATGCTTGAAGGATATTATATAATTGATCATATAAATGTACTTAATGTAGTAGTTAGTAAACTAGCATAAACATATGTAAAAATATAACAAGAGGGCAAATGTATCACCTTGCTTTGTTCATAGTCTAATTCATGGGATAATCTTATTGTGGCTATTATTTAGTACGTACTCTTAGTTGCAAATTGAAGAAGTGGTTTTAGATCTATTAAGTGAAGGTCTAAGGATAAAATCCATGGATGGATCCTCTAAAGATGCTATATTTGTAAGAGTTTGTTCTAAAGAAAGAGGTGGTAAAAAGAAATCAAGGGATAAAAAGATATCAAAGTCAAAGGGTAGGTCTTTAAGTCCCTTGGAAAATCTAAAGTGAAGTGTTGGAATTATGGAAAAGGATCATGTACATAAGGAGTTTAGACTTAAGAAAAAAGATAAAATTGAAGACTCCTCTATAGATAAGCCCTTTGATGAAGATGATGTTAGTGTTGATGTGTTTATAACTTCTTCTAACATACATTTTAGTGATGGTTCATGGCTAATTGATTTGTGTGCTTCCTTTCACATAATTCTTCATAAGGAATGGTACTCAAAATATGAAAAGTACAAAAAATGTGGGGTTTTATGTGTGATAATAATTCTCACAACATTATTAGCCATGGCAAGGTAAAATTGTAATTTAGTAATGGTATAGTTAAGACTCTTTTTGGTGTATTGCACGGTGGAGGGCTATCTAAAAACCTCTTTTCTATTTATAAAATGAATGACAATGGTGTGCATGTTACTTCTGGTAAAAATGGTTGTAAAATGGTAAGGGGAACTTTAATTTTGGTGAATGGTATTCAAGTAGGAACATTCTTTAAGTTAGATGCTAATACTTTGTGTAACTTTTCCATAGCTCCTCTAAGTATAACTAAACCTAATTTAAAAAGTTAATGTTGTGGCATTAGAGGATGGGTCATGTGGGAGAGAAGGGTATGAAAGAATCAATGAATAAAGATATGGTTGAGGGTCTTTCTAATTATTCTCTTGAATTTGATTTCTATGAGCATCGTGTGTTTGGTAAATAAAACAAGGTTAAATTTTCTTCTAGTAGCACTAGTCCAAGTGAGATTCTAGAGTTGCTACATAATGATATTTTTGGTGTGTTTTGAAGGTATTCCCCTTTGATTTGTTGATTTTACTTACTCTCTTTCCCATATGTGAATATGTTTTGAAAGGATAATTTTGATGCCATGAGTGGTAGTGTAATTGCTTTGCATTGAGATATGCTTATTTTAGATCGTCTGTGATTATTGAATTCTTGATTAGAAAGGATAGTTTATTTATTTGGAGTATTTGGCTACTTGTTTGTGAATAATTATTTTGTCATTTTGGCTTTCTGGTGAACAATTGGGGTCCAAACAATTATTCTTTTGATAAATGGATATGTGATTAAATCAATGGTTTTCTTTGAAAGAAACCACTATAAACCTTGTAGGGTTTGGTGTTGAGACCAATAAACCCTGTGTTGTTCCTTTGTGAGATTGTGAGCAATCTTTGTGTAGAGCTAAGAGTATCTCATTTATGTGATTCTTTGTGAGAAGCCATGAAAGGATCGTGAGTGAGATAAATGTGAATCATTAGTGAGTCTTGGGATGAATCCTTATGTGGATTCTTGAGTGTTTTGTGAGACCTTATGTGTGTTGAGAATGGATTTGTTGGTGGTGTATTCATGGTCCTTCTTCTTCGTAGCTTAGGGTTTGCCTAAACTAGCATAAACATATATTTCACTTAATGAAAGTAATATATTAGGGTGGAAATGACATACTCCATTGGCCCTCTTCATGGTGTTGGTGCCTTTTGAAGATATCTTTGGGAGCTTGTAGAGTTACTTACTTATCTTCTTGAGTTACTGGATTTTGGTAGTACAGATGAACAAATGTATACATTAAGGGTAATTATATCTTCTGAGATTGTAGATGAATTTTAAACATACCTATCCATATATTATATGATGTATGTAAATGTATTCATGATTGAAGTTTGGAAAAAAATGTACTTTGAGTTAGGTATTTTCCTTTTAGTGAAGAAAATGTGATTTACATGCAATTTGAGAAATAATTTTTTTGAACTTTTTAATGTCTAAATGTGTTGTTGTTTATATTTAGAAGATTAATTGGTTCAATACATTCAAACCATATTTAAATGGTTAAAAATCTATATGAGAAATTGTGATTTCTAGGTCTAACTGCTTGTAGTGTTGGAATGCTTGTCTTTCAGAAGCAAATAGGCATAGAGGAGAGTTTTATTTGCTTAAAAATTTGTGTTATCGATTTCCAATCATAAATAATATATAGGTAACCATTCTCTCTTTCCTTAAGAGAAAAATTGTGGTAATTTAGATAAATTTCCTATCTCTTTGCCTTGATCAAGTAGAGTTTGCCTATTTTGATAGTAGGTTTCGCCTTAGGCAAATTCCAATTCACCAAGGTGAATTTAGGTTCAATAGGGTGACTTCCAATTCACCTAGGTTGAATGCAAGTTTGCTTAGATGAATAGGACTAGTAAAAGAGGCAAGTATTGATAGGGAAGTTCAAATTGACCCTTATGTCCAGTATTTACACTACAATTTCTTCTTTGTAGAAAATTTTGCAAAACCCTTAAATTTTTTTCTAGTTCTTTCTTTTCTCTTTTTTTAAAAATTTTTGTAGGGATTAAAAATGTTATATTTTAAGCAAGTTAGGGCCATTTCTTTCTAGATTGTAATTGTGTGAGATCTTCTTGGAAAAAGATAATTTATTTACGTTTTTAGAAATGTCTTTATATTCTTTATCACCATCTATAACTTTGTAATTATTGGATGTATCCTTCTATGGTTTTGGAAATGATTTGTTAAATCTAGCGTTCTCCCTAAACATAGTGGTTAGTGAACATTGACATTTTCCTTAGATAATTAATGAATGAAAGTTAGTTTATACTATTATATATAATGTTAGAACATAATTTAAATGATTCCTAACCATCTCTAATTATTATTTATCCATTCATTTCGATAAAAATCTTGTTTGTGTATGCCTTAACTAGGTGTTTTCTCCTCTTTACGTGAATGTTATCCTTGTGTAAGAAAAATATTAATTTACATATTTAGAAAGAGAAAGTGGTATGATTGTACACTTGGTTTGTCCTTAGTACATAATGTAATCTTATAGATCAATGATGGGGTTATGTGTATATAATTGGAAACCTATTTATCCCTCTATTTCTCCCTCTTCTTCCTTGTTGTGCAAGTGCTTGGTAAAGGAATAAGTCATGTCTTGTTGACTATTAAATAGTAAGATATTAGTAGTTATTAATCTTGTACCCATGTTGAAATGGTGATGTGAAATGGTATCTTCCTCTTTTGTGTGATTACGAAAGTATCTCTTTCTTATGCTTGTGAAGTTGTAATGAGTAATGAATGAGTAAATGAACCTAATGAAGAAAGAAATGTTTTATAGATTCTTGTGAATGTGCTTTGATTAAAAGGGTTGTGTTTTGCTTCTTAATGATTCTAACTCATCTCTTCACCTTGGTTAATAAATTTAAGGAACAAACTATTTGGTGTCTCCTTTTATGTACATAGTCTTACTTTGTGACTTGTGATAATATTACATTGTGTTGTGTATCACCTTGGGTAGATTGAGTTGGGGACCACTCTCTACCTATGTTAATCTCTTGTGTTGGTACTTCTATTTTGGAGAATGTTGTATTAAGATACTTGCCACTCCTTATTGAGATTACATTGTATCTATCTTTGTGTGTGTCACTTAGACATCTCTTTTGTTGGTGCTTGAGTCTTCTAGTCCTATTTTGGATACATTCATCATTTTTTTCTTAAGGTGGTCCCTTGTATTTGGCTCTGTCTTGATGCCTTAGAATTTTTTTAAGACTCTAAAAAAATCCTTAAGAAATCCTACGTTTGTAAGTGTCGTGGTTGTTTTGTGAAACTTTGTCCCTGTTCTTGATGTATCCCTCTCTCCTTTGAAACTCTGCATATCCTACACACCTTCTCACGCCTTCATTGTTGGATAAAATTCACAGCAGAGAAATGAAATTAAATGCTGAGGAATAACAAACAAACATATACAAGACAAAATAACAAAAGAAGAACACAATATTAACATGGTTCACAAAATGGCTACATCCACATGAAGCAGGGGATCACTTTGTATTAAACTCTATTTCATACACATCTACAATAGCGTAAACTTTCTACAACAGTTCAACTCACAACAACTTACACACATTACATGTCTTAACATCCAAAAGACTACATGAAGTTAAACTCCTCGAAGGAATATGAGAGGACAAAGAAAGTAAGACAAGACACCAAGAAGTGTCAGTTATATCTGTTGGATCGATTGGGCTTCATAATACCAACAATATCCCACTTGAAGTCCAATCACTGTTGCAAGAGAGCTGCTCAGAGATATCCCCCACTTCAGGCTTATTGTCACATCTTGACAATGCCGAGAGAAGTCCTACAAAACTCAAACTTCTCCCTCGGTACAATCTTTGTCAATGCATCTGCCGAATTCACCTTTGCATCAATCTTCTCAACTTGCAACTTACCTTCTTCAATCGCGCTCCAGATGAAGTGATACCGCAACTCAATTTGTTTGGTTCTATTATGAAAAGTTGAGTTCTTTGCCAAGTGAATAGCAATGTTGCTATCACAAAACAAAGTGAAAATAGATTCCTTGCATCACAATTCTCCCAATAATTGCTATCACCATATCATTTCCTTTGCTCCTTCGATGAGAGCAATATATTCAGCCTTGGTAGAGGAGAGTGCAACCACTTGTAACCGTGAAACCTAACTCACTGCAGCCCCGACAAATGTAAACACATAATCTATTGTAAACCTCTATTTGTCCAAGTCTCCGGCCATATCGGAGTCAACATAACCTCGCAGCTGAGTATCCTATCCTCTAAAATACAAAACATGATCTGAAGTACCTTTCAGGTACCATAATATCCACTATACTACCTGCCAATGAGGTTTACTCAGATTTCTCATAAATCTGCTCACAACTCTTATTGCATGGGAAATATCCATACAGGTACAAACCATGGCATACATGAGACTCCCAACTGTTGATGAATAAGGAACACCCTTCATGTGTTCTTAATCTTCTTGATTTTTTGGACACATTGCTGATGACAAACGAAAGTGATCAGCCAATGGAGTACTAACAGGCTTAGCATTCTTCATGTTGAACCTATCTAAGATTTTGGCAGTATACTTCTCTTGAGACAATCTAATTTCTCTCTTCTGTCTATCCCTTATTATAGTCATGCCAAGAATCCTCTTTGCTTCCCCTAAATCTTTCATTGCAAACCACTGGGCTAAATGTTGCTTCAACTCATGAATAACTCTCATGCTACTACCGGTTACCAACATGTCATCAACATAAAGCAAAAGTATAAAAAACTCACCATTAGCAAGCTTCTTGTAGTAAACACATGGGTCAGATTTGCAACATGTAAAGTGATGCTTAGCCATGAAGCGATCAAATTTAAGTTACCACTACCTCGGGGCTTGCTTGAGCCCATACAATTTCTTTTTCAATCTACAATATAAATCCTCCTGACCCTATTTAGAGAAACCTTCAGGCTGCTCCATATACAACTCTTCTTCAATATCTCCATGAAGAGATACAGTTTTCACATCGAGTTGTTCAAGTTCAAGATCCCATAAAACTTCCATACCCAAGACTACTTGAATGGTGGTCATATTCACAATTGGCAAGAAAATATCATTAAAATCAATCCCCTTTTTCTGATCAAAACCTTTCACTACCAATATGGCCCTATAGCATTTATTGCCTCCATCTTCTTCTTTCAATCTATACACCCATTTATTCTTTAATGGTTTTCAATTTGGTGGGAAGGTCACCAAATCCCAAGTGTCATTTGGCATCAAGGAGTCCATTTCGTCTTGCATTGACTCCATCCATTTGACATGATTTGAGTCTTTGCAAGCATCCCTATAATTTGCTGGTTTTGCCTGATTAGAAAGCAATAACTCTGGATGATCTGAAATTAATAATTCATAATCACGAAATTTTGCCGGAAGGCTTTTCTGCCGAGTAGACCTCCTCAATTGAGGTGCTTGCTCCGTCAAAGTACCCTGTTTAGGTACAGTTCTCTATTGAGGCAAACTGCCCTATTCCTTATTTCTCTATGCCAAACTCCTTAAATTTCCAGGTGCCAGACTTGGCACATTCCTATGATCCAATGGAGGGAACGTATTACTTTCAAATAGCTACTTTAAGTTGTCAATAGGTAGCGTTGAAGTATTAATGGGCTGCGTGGCACATTCCTCTTGCAGCGTAGGATTTTTAAATGACTGTGGGACAGTCAAAGGCTATGTAGAAACTAGAGATGGCAGCGTTAAACTTAAAGTGAATAGAGGCTACGTTGATTTTGAAAGGGGAGCGATGAACATAGACTAGGCTGCATTGAAAACAAAGACTTGTCTAGCCGATGTGACACCACTTCAGGTTGCGTTTGATCATGAGATGCTTGCATAGAAATCAAATGACCAAATGACCCTTTTAAAGGCTATGTAGGAAGTGTTGAAATTTCCTGCATTGAACTTGGCTGCCTTAAAGTCAAAGGAGAATGCGTGGCATATGAAACAATAAATGTGGGATCATTCAAGGAGTGTTGTGCTCCACTTGAAGAGTGCTGGGCTCCACTACAAGGATGCAAAGAATATTGCAAGGACTGTGTTGCATTCAAAGGAGGCATAACACTTACATTTGGTAGAGAATGTGAATGCAAATCACTCCCACTAGATACATTTGATTTCCCCTGTACTGCTTTCATATTAGTGCCATTTTCAAACATATCAACATGTATGTATTCATTTGATGATGACCCTTATTTTTGCAGACCTGGGAAAACTTTCTCATTAAATACCACATCACAACTGCGGGTAAACTTTTTGGCAGTCAGATCCCAAAGACAAAAACCAAATTGTTCCTCACCATAACCGATGAATATACACCTTTTTGATTTGGGATCTAACTTCGTTCACTACTCCTTTGGAACATGAACAAATGCTTCGCAGCCAAATACATGTAGGTGATTATAAGAGATTCGTTTCCTAAGCCATCTCTCCTCTGGAATATCAAAATCCAATCGAGATGAAGGAGCTCGATTGATCAAATAGACTGCTGTATTACAAGCCTCTGCCCAAAATCCTTTCCCCAATCTGGCATTAGAGAGCATACACCGAGCTCTCTCAAGAATCATTCTGTTTAACCTCTCAGTTGCACCATTCTCTTGAGGGGTGAATGGAACTATCTTAATCCTATGAATGCCATTATCTACACAAAAGGTATCAAATTTTGAAGAATGAAATTCTCCCCCATTGTTTGTTTTTAAACATTTTATTTTGTGCCCAATCTAATTTTCAACAATGGTTTTAAAAGTTTTAAATTTTGAAAACACTTTTGATTTTCTACTCATCATGTAAATCCATACTTTTCTAGTACAATCATCAAGAAAAGTAACGAAGTAATTAGCTCCTCCAAGGGAGGTTACCTCTGTAGGACCGAAAACATCGGAGTGCACAAGCTCAAAAGGTGTCGATTTCTTATCATGATCGGTTGTTAAGAAGTTAGTTCGTGTTTGTTTTCCATAGAGGCAATGCTCACATAACTCCAAATCAACAGATTTTAGACCTAAAAGTTGATCCCTTTGAAGCATGACTTTAAGTCCCCTTTTGCTCGTGTGGCCAAGCCTTTTATGCCAAAGCTCCAAGCTGCTGTCCACAACTACCATTGCAACTCCCACTTTAGCCTTATTCTCTAGCACATATAGACTGCCTAATTTGTTTCCTTTTGAAATCACCAAGGTTCCCTTGGTTACCTTCCATGAATCTGAGGAGAAATTGATGTTACACCCTTGAGCATACAATTGGCTTATGGATATCATATTTCTTTTCAGCGTGGGAATATGTCTTACATCCCTCAAAATCTATTTGTTTCTATTTTTTAGTTGCAACACCACATCACCTTTGCCTATTATTTCACATGCTTTGTTATCACCAAGAAAAACTCTTCCAAACTGACCTTCTTGATAGTTTGTGAAAACCTCCCTGGCATGGAGTAGCATGGAAAGAGGCACCAGAATCCAACCCCATGAATCCGCAGTAGTGTCACTTCTTGATAAAACTAGAACTCCTTCATCTTTGTCATATGTAGTGTTGGCTTCGCTATCTTTTTAATTTTTCTTGTGCCTTTTTATATGACTAGCAATTCTTTTTTGTGTGGTCTGCTTTGCCTCAGAACCAACACTCACCATTTCTACCCCTAGACTTCGATCTTCTTGCAAATTTGGACCTTCTTCTATTATTATTTTTGCCTCTATCTTGAGGCCTTCCCCTACTAACAACAGTCAAGGCATCTCCAGTTGTTTTGTTTTTCCCTCTTCTCATATCTTCATTGAGAAGTGTAGTAGCAACATCATCATACCTCAACATTGATTCTTTTTTCTTATCCTCCCCTTCTTGGGATCTCCTTTTCCCGGATACCAAATTGCTGATTGTAATTATGATGCAGAGGTAAACAATAGAAAAATTATGGATAAACAAGAATAAGAAAGATGTAAGGTTTCACTAGTCTTCACAAGATTTCAATCGGGTTTCAAACTATACCCTGCTAACTGTTCTACCAACCTATCTTTCTAGGCTTAACCCTCAACAGGATCTATTTGGGCAACCTTGAATGACAACACACTTTTCTTGATGCTTTCCTAGGCTTCTCAGACCTTCAACACTCTATACAGGGTCTCATCAAACCCTAGGTCTTCAATCAACAAGAACAAATTTAGTCAAACCCTCACTGTTTTAGGGTTTATGACATTCTTTTCTAGACAACAACACACACAATCATCAATAAATCACTCATACAGAGGTTTCACGAGCCGAAACTTGGAGGGTACCTAAAACACAAACAAATGAAGACTTTCACCAAGTTTTATGGTTTTTCAACGGTGGAATCAAAAGTTATGATTTTTTTTTGCTTGTTGGAAACCTTAGCCTTGTGACAGGGTTGTTAGTAGTATTTTTGCCATATCTTGATCAAAAGAACAGGAAATCAAACCAAACCAATTGCATTTGACCTATAACTCATTATTCTTCAAATTTCATGCATTTTAGGTTGTACTTGATCCGTACAGGACCGTACAACAGAGTTTTCTTGCTATATTTTAGAAAAAAATAGTAAAAAATGATATGAAAACAAGGCTTTCTTGCACAAAAACACCTAAAAACCATCATCAAATCAATGAATTAGATATGTAATAATATGTTCTATCTTTCCAAACATTCCCATGCATGTACTGTACCATACATGTCCGTACAGAGGTGCTGTTTGCTTGCAAATCAATAAAAGCTGTCAAAAGAGCTAGAAAAATAGGCATTTCATCAAAAACTCCTCCTTTAGATTCTTGGAGCCTCCTTTCTCCTTGCTTCAACATGAATGAACATTACAAAATAGTTACCTGGCATCAAAATTACATGATTTTCCATCAAAACCTAAAGTAACCTAATGTCTTTTTTGCCTTAAACTTGTAAAATATGCACTTTTACAACCTAGACATGAAAACAAAACATGGAAAGAGACCTGACAAGGTTAGACATGGTCTTCTAAGACCTTATTAGACTCAACAAACCCAAAACTACAAATGAGGAACAAACCCCAACCTTTTACAAACCAAAAAGCACCTAGAAAATTCAAATTTGCATTTTGGCAGGAAAGTACAAATTTTGAATCTCTAGGACTATTCACCTAACCTAAACCTTTGGAAATAATCCCAATGGACCCTCTAAGACATCAACACACTAATATAGGACTCATGAACACAAAATAGTCCATAAAAACATAATTAGGTCTCTTGACCTTAAAAGCATGCATTAAGGTGATGCTCCTGCATCATACTCCTTAGGTGGGAGAAATTTGAGTTCCATCTCAAATGATGGTCTTCTTTGTTTCCTCATATTCCAATTGTGTTGCATTCGGAGATATTCTCTAACCTCCTCTTGATCCTCTCTATGCTTGGATTTATTGGCTCTATGTTTCTTGGTTTTAAGTCATTTGTTTCTCTCTTTCTTTGTGTATCTTCTCCTTCTTATCTCCTTCTCAACTGCAAGACTCTAAAAGTTTGTTTCTCTTTTAGATGCCTCATTACCGCTATCCATTTCTTCATCCTCTTCATTCTCTCCTTGGTCTGCACTTGTACAAACATTATCATCAACATGCATTAGATAAAAACCAGGAGGCTAATTTGCCTCTTCACTAGCTCCTTGTGCTTGCTTTCTTGTTTCTTCCTTTATCTCAGCTATACCTATCTGCTTATCAACTTTCATATCATCACCAACCTACTGGTTCCTTGAATGTGTCTCTTGCCAATGGACCTTTGTATATGTGTCTGCTTTTTGCAAGTGCTTCTTCTTCCCATTCTTTCTTGTGTTTCCTTATGTTCTCCTCAATGAGAACTTCCTTTAGAGTCACTTCCTGTGCATGTTGGTCTCTTGGCAACTCCACTTCCTTTTCATGTCACTCATTTGGCAACTCTTTGCTTTCCAAACCTCTATGGGCTTTTCTCAAGTTCTTTTCTTCTCTTCTCAAGGCAGACATCCTTTGCCTTCTTCTTCTCTTGACAAGTAGCTCTATAGGCCACTTCACTCTCTTTTTCATTTGCCAACTACCTTCTTGGTTTCTTTCCTCAAGTCACTACTTTACTACAAGCTTAATATCTCCTTTCAACTTTGCCATTTCTCTATCAAACTTTGCATCGTGTCTTATCTTATTGACTTTCATCTTGTCCTTCTGTTTGAGGCCTTCTTTGTTATCTTGTTGCTGCATCTTTCTATCTTCTCTTCTTGTCTTCGTGATACATCACCTAGTGCTTCTCTTCTTTTTCTCACTGCCCAGTCTTTTGGTACCTAGGTTCTTCACTTTAACCTATCAAGTACAATACACATACTTTCCCAAATTGCTATGAACATACTAACTTCCCTTGCCCAGATCTTTGGGCTCTGATACCAAAAATGATGCAGAGGTAAACAATGACAAACTTATGAACAAACAAGAACAATAAAGATGTAAGGTTTCACTAGTCTTCACAAGATTTCAATCGGGTTTCAAACTGTACCTTGCTAACTGTTCTACCAGCCTATCTTTTTAGGCTTAACCCTCAACAAGATCTATTTGGGCAACCTTGAATGACAACACACTTTTCTTGATGCTTTCTTAGGCTTCTCAGACCTTCAACACTCTATACAGGGTCTCATCAAACCCTAGGTCTCATGTATTTCAATCAAAAAGAGCAAAATTAGTCAAACCCTCACTGTTCTAGGGTTTATGACAGTCTTTTTTGGAGAACAACACACACAATCATTAATAACTCACTCATACAGAGGTTTCAAGAGCTGAAACTTGGAGTATACCTAGAACACAAACAAATGAAGACTTTCACCAAGTTTTATGATTTTTCAACGGTGGAATCAAAAGTTATGATTTTTTTTGCTTGCTGGAAACCCTAGCTCTGTGATAGGGCTATTAGTAGTATTTTTACCATATCTTGATCAAAACAACATGAAATCAAACCAAAACAAATGCATTTGACCTATAACTCATTGTTATTCACACTTCATTCATTTTTAGGCTGTACTTGATCCGTATAGAGCCGTACAACAGAGTTTTCTTGCCATATTTTAGAAATATAGTAAAAAATGATATGAAAATAGGATTTTCTTGCACAAAAACACCTAAAAACCATCATCAAATCAATGCATTAGCTCTGTAACAATATGTTCTATCTTTCCACACATTCCCATTCCTGTATCGTACTGTACATGTCTGTACAGAGGTACTGTTTGCTTGCAAATCAATAAAAGCTATCAAAAGAGCTAGAAAAACAAGTATTTCGTCAAAAACTCCTCCTTCAGATTCTTAAAGCCTCCTTTCTCCTTGCTTCAACATGAATGAACATTACAAAACAATTAACCATCAAAATTACATGATTTTCCATCAAAACCTAAAGTGACCTAATGTCTTTTTTGCCTTAAACTTGCAAAATACACACTTTTACAACCTAGACATGAAAACAAAACATGGAAAGGGACCTTAAAAGGCCAGTCATGGTCTTCTAAGACCTTATTAGACTCAACAAACCCAAAACTACAGTTGATGAACAAACCCCAACCTTTTACAAGCCAAAAAGCACCTAGAAAATTCAAATTTACATTTTGGTGGGAAAGTGCAAAATTTGAATCTCTAGGACTATTCACCTAACCTAAACCTTTGGAAATGATCCCAATGGACCCTCTAGGACATCAACACACTAATCTAGGACTCATGAACATAAAATAGTCCATAAAACATAATTAGGTCTCTTGACCTTAAAAGAATGCATTAAGGTGATGCTCCTGCATCACATTATCACAACATCCCAACTATCGAGAAGAGAGCATAAAAGCAACATGGATTTCATTTCTTCTTCAAAATTGACATCAATAGAGGCAAATTGGCTAATAACAACATTAAATTCATTTAAATGGTTTGAGATGTTGTTACCTTCTTTCATCTTCAAATTGACCAATTTCTTCAACAAGAAAACTTGATTTGTTGCTGAGGCTCTTTCGTACATATCACATAGCTTATTCCAATTTTGTTTTGCTATTGTTTCCATATCAATGTTGAAAAGAACATTGCTGGACAACGAAAGAATAATAGTTGCAGCTACCTTTTGGTCCAAAACATCCCAGTCATCATCCGACATCTTCTCCAGCTTCTTAGTCTTCCCTTGCAGAGCAATAGCGAGATCCTTTTGAATCAGCAAAGCACGAATTTGACGCTTCCACAAACTAAAGTTCCGTCCCAAAATTTTTTTGATCTTCCATTTATCTGCTTCCTCCATCTTTCTAGAAATTCATCACAAGATTTCCAAACAGCTTGGTCACCGAGCTCTGATACCAATTGTTGGATAAAATTCATAGCAGAGAAATGAAATTAAATGCTGAGGAATAACAAACAAACATATACAAGATAAAAGAATAAAAGAAGAACATGATATTAACGTGGTTCATCAAATGGCTACATCCACATGAAGTAGCGGATCACTCTGTATTAAACTCTGTTTCACACATATCTACAACAACGTAAACTTTCTACAACAGTTCAACTCACAACAACAACTTACACACATTACATGTCTTAACATCCAAAAGACTACATGAAATTAAACTCCTCGAAGGAATATGAGAGGACAAAGTAAGTAAGATAAGACACCAAGAAGCGTCGGTTATATCTCTTGGATCTATTGGGATTGATAATACCAACATTCTGTTGGCAGTGAGCCAACATCTCTCGTAGGATTCGTGACATGGCTTAATCGCCTCCCGTGGATTCATTAACTCTAGCGGTTATATCGGGTATTAACAGGTTGACCTTTTGGTGCAACGACAACTGTGTTTCCAACAATTAGTATTAGAGCCAAAGGTTCTAGGTTTGAATCTCCCTTACAAGTGACGCGGGCTCCCGTGAGTGACGCTGGGGGGTTGTTGGTAGTGAGCCAACATCTCTCGCGGGATTCGTGACATGGCTTAACCACCTCCCGTGGATTCATTAACTTTGGCGGTTGTATCAGGCATTAATAGGTCGACCTTTTGGTGCAACAGAAACCGTGTTTCCAACACATTGATAGGCCTTGGCTTCTCTTTTTGCAGGGCCCCAGTGTGGATGCAGATGCATCCACACCCCATTGGATCTCTGCATCCTGTTCTACCTTATATCCCCATGAATGCATCCTTGGGCCACTTTGTAGAACTTTGATATAGATGCAGATATGTCTGCATCTCCTTCCAACTTCTGCATCCGCTTACCTCCCCCATCTCCGCGTATCCATTACCCCTTTGAAACTCTATGAATTATCCTTGTCCCATTCCCTGAAGATTCCATATCCACTCGGACATGTCCCAAACCCCCTTTAGCTCCGTAGATCCTTGTATCCCCCAAAGTTTTGCAATGTCTGGTTCCTCCGCAAATTTCTGCAAAATCTCTAAAGGTGGAAATGAAAGGTGAAAATATTTTTTCCAAGCATTAGGGTGGTTTGAATATCCTTCTCACCCTTGGATTTCTGCATGGTGTCATTGATGTAGAATTGGTCGTTGAGGTTGGTGTATTGATTGCAGTAGGTAAACATTTTAGAGTATTCACACCTAGAGTTTGTGAGGGTGAAGTGTTATATATACCTGTTTCAAAAGTGAAGAAGTGTGGATCATTTATCACTTCCAGTGATTTCTCCAGGTGCAGAAAAGGAAGATTTTTCTAGAAGGGGTTGTGAATCTAGTTCTTCAGGCAGGTAATAAGGCAGATGAGAGCTTAAGAAGTGTAAACAGTAGTATATGTATGTCTCCATGATTAAGGGTGCATTTTTAGGGAAATACCTAAGCCGTTGCTAGGGTTTCCTCTTGCCCTATTTGAGGTAATGAATGCAATTTCAAATCTAATAAATGTGATAGCATTCTAAAGCATTACCAGGTTGGTGATGGTCTTTTTTAAATTACATATGGATTTGTATGATAAAGTGATGGATTATTAAGTATGTGTATATGCCTAGTGTCGCATGATAAATGCATTTTATGCTATAAAGTCAGTTCTCCTTGTTCTACCTCGTTTCCTCTCCTTTGATAAATTGGACTATGCTGCCCACTAGATAGGCACTGATCTTGGTAGTATTGATCAAACAAATCCTTTTAAATGAATAAATCTTTTAGTAACATTGTAGGAAACAACCCCTAATTTGTATGCCTTATTTTGGTTCAACATTATAACTAGGCAAAACTGTTAATAGGCCTTCCAAGTGCCAACATAGCTAACCCCAAGTGCATACTAACATCTTTTTTTCATGCAAGAATGCTTTGTATCAATTTAAATAGAGGTTTTATAATGCAGTAGGCTTGTTTTAATCTAGTGACTATATGAGGAATTAAAACAATATCCTAGGTATTGTTGCAAGAGTATAAATCTGAAAGTCTTTAAACATTGTGATTAGTCCCTGCTAAGGGATACCTCTAGGAACACCCTCCTTAGTTTAGCTAAGCCAAAAGTGAAGAGGGATTACCCACTCCTACTAATTGGCCCTTAATCACCTTCAACATGTGAATGATCCCATTTCCTGTCTCTTTGATGACACCCCTGGCTTGGGAGATTAGGAAATACTCTAGGGTTTTGGGTTAGCTATTTTGGGACTCAACAAAATGGTGTTGTTGTCAGGGAACTAGTTGAATTTGGTTAAAATTATTGTAGTCATACATCACAGTGAAAACACAGGTATTTCTTCCTGGCCGGGAAGTGGCAACTTTGTTTAATAACCTTACCTAGAAATTAGTTACAGTTGAAAGGAATTAAAATGGATTGTGGGAGAAGGTTCCAAGATTTGTTAGCACCTGAAAGTTCTTCAGACCACTCAAGAAGCCAACATAATAGATGGAGAACAATAACTTCTGGTTTTTTACCACCACTGAATGCCCAAGATCAAGTAGGTACTTTTGACAGAAATGATGCATTCTTAAATGCGATAGACCCATTTTAGTGCACATCAGATGACTTTGTTGATAACTGAGCAAGAAATAATAGAAGAAAAAATCTAGATCAGTATGAAGTTAGAAGAATGAAACTATTATTGGTAGGGGAAGTAGGGATAGATTTAGAGGAGATGTGGGAACATTTGGCATGCCTAATGAAGAGGTACATCAAAACACCCAACATCATGTACCTCACCTACTAGGTCACTCAACAATGAGCATGACAATGTTCCTAATGACGAAGATCAACACAAACAACCTGATGTAGATGAAAGAGAAAGGACTCTTGATGATGAGTTGGACTTGCTTGACCATATTAGATAGAGGTAGAGAGAAATGCAGGCCCTACTTAATTTGCAGCAGGCCCAACTTGTTGAACTCTCAGGTAGTGACACATGTCACTACCTCAATGCGGGGACAACATGTAATGGTGAAATTTGTATACCCATGCCAATTCCCATTTAGTTTTTGGCCCATTAGATTGAATGGATTAATATAATTACATATAATAAATGTCACAATCTTGTGCAAAGTTAATCTTATTCTCTGATCTATTATCCTAATCCATTTACACATGTTCCCACATATCTAACCTTATCTCATCCATAGCTACACATATATTAATAAACTTGATATTCATTGTACCTATTATTGCCCACATTATCTTGCCATTCCCTACCTTGATCTTATTAATCCCTCGTCTCGGGTCAATTTCGTGGCTGTAGGATCAATCTCCCACACATATTTGACCCTTGAATTTCAAATTTTGTTGACTCCCACCCATTTTCTTTTACTATGAGTTAACTTGGTACATGTTTTGTGAGATTTATTGCTTTGTAGTGGTATTTAAGGGCATTTAATGTGCATTTATTTTTATATCTAAACACATCTAAGCTTTGTTCAATTATCGTTCACATATCATTTTAGGAATCTATTGAATTGGAGTATTAAAAGGAACCTAAATTTGCATCATCATACTAGAGAGCATTTGCATGATTGAAGATTGTTTTCCTCGATCACTTCCATGGCCATAAAGCTATTCTTTTCAAGCGCTAACTTGGGAGAACTTGACCCTAGAGATCCGGTAGCCTCCCTAAGGTATTTTCAATACCTACAATCCTTAACATTTATTGAGGAGTAGACTTGAGGTGAATTGAAGAATAAAACTATATAGTATTTGAGATTAGATCTATGGGTCATGTGACATGTTTGCACCTGTGGAAATGGCCTAGAGCCATGGGATTTTCCCATGACAAAGTTGACAAACTGTTCCAATTTTGAGAAGTACAGATAGAGAGGATTCATTTTCAATCCTGAGGTAGGTGAGTTTTAGTGCAACATTATAATTATTTTGTCTCCTTAATTTTAAAGCTAAGTATCTAAATCTCCTTTACATTTACTTTCATAAAATAACATTTATTATGTAATTATCACTTCCACAACTAATCTTGTAATTAATTTAGATTAATTTATACTTACATACAATTAACCAAAATTAAACTTAAAAAAGTTGTTTTGCTTTTCTAATAATAAAAAAATAATTCTTGAGGAGTCAAAATATAAAGATGAAAGTTATCGCTAGAGTGATAAATTACCTCTAACTCAAAAACAATTAAGAAAGAATGAACAATATTATCAAAGAAGAAGTTGAGAACAAAATTTTTTCCATTTAGACCAAATTTATGATAAAAAAGAGGCTAGCAGCTACAACACTTGCATTTGAGAAATATAAGTTTACAAATTTTGGAATTTAGATGTTTGCTAAGCCCTTACAATCCGGTAATAAAAATGGAAAAATTCCATTTGCAAAATGAAAAACAACCTTCACTCTCCATGCACGCCTTGTGAAACCACACAATCAATCAATCATACAATTACAAGTACAAACTATAGACCAGAGGCGAACGCAATACAGTAAAAGTAGCAGCAAAGCGACCCACAATTCTAGACCTTGACCTTGCATTTGGTGCGTTGGAAAGATTCGTGGGCGACGTCAAGCTTGGTAGGGCGACACTTGACTTGAAGCGTATAATGCCCGGACTTCCAGCTCCCCACTTTGAAGCGCACAGACGCATAGATCTCCAACACCAGTTCCACTTTCCCTGAAGAATGCTCCAACCTCAAATCGTGGGCCTTCGCGCCTTGCAGTTCAACCATCTGCCCGAACAGATTGGTGTGCAAGAAAGTGGTGTTCTTGTGCGCCTGGTAGAATGGCAGCATCGACCCCCACGCAAAGTAGTCCCCATCGTAGGAAATCATGGCACCGATTCTGTCATAATATATGCCGATTTTCTTGTTGGAATTCCTGGTTGTGAGATTGAACTTCATTCTGGCGCTCACCAGACCGTCTTCGGAGACACTGAATTGCGGGGCGGAGCCGTAGTCCAAATAGTACTTGGGCTTGTGGGGCTGCAGAGACAGATATGTGATGAGCACCACCAGCCCTACTATCACAATTATGCCTGTTATCACTCCGCATACAAATCGAGGCACCCGCCCTTGCGGTGCGCGGATAAAACGTTTTCCAGCTTCCGGCATTGTAAAAGCTCTGTATAATCTTATCGCCTCTGCCTCTTTTTCTTATGACGCTCTGTATAAGTTTATGCGAAGGTACGTGAACACTATTATAGATCGCGGGTCGTTTACGTCTGCAGTAGGAGAAGAATAATACTTTGGTGTCGTTTGAGGGAATGAGCTGTAATTGTGCAAAGGGGAAGATGAAAGAGATTGGTCTCATCATAGAGATGCTAAAGAGATTGATAGCTTTTACTTTTGAGCAGGCCCCAGGGACACGAGCTGATGCTTTCTGTAAACCCAACCTATAGGATTGCTAATTCCTTGGAAAAACACTTGATAAGTGGGGTTCTCGTCACATCTGTCATACTTCGCACTATATTCCTCCTCTCAATCAAAAAAATTGTTCTTCTTTACTTTTTTTTTCTTTCTTTCTTTTATGAAGTTGCTTTTACGTACTTTAATGGGAAATACCAGAGGGGCTTCGCGATTCATTCTTGGAAATTTGCAAGGTGTTAATGACTTTAATGGATGTTTAACAGCTGACAAACCTACTTTTTTCTTTTAACAGAAATATTACGTGAACTTGATGCTTTAAACTATCAATTAAACATCAAAACAACTTGAATGAGATAGAGTGGGCCGGAGGAGACTAACTTACCCTACAAAATAATATCTTGAAGTGGCTCTTCATGGATAATTGTAGCCTCAAGATTAGGCTAGATTCTCTCCAGTCCAGCATGTCCATGGACTCCCCTCTTACGTGGAATGTTGAGTTGGAGCAGTGGGATTTGGTTCGTGTGGTCTCTAAATTCAAAGAGGAGAACAATCTATAGAATAAGAAGATTGTTGGACTTCAAAATGAGCTAGACAATATAAAGAGACATTTGAAGAAGGTTTTGTATCTGAGTAGAACCATGATTAAAAAACCACGTTGCAAGCATTCATATGCTTCAAGAAGAGATGGTGAGTCTTAGGTTCTGTTGTGCTTCACACACATGCTTCATTTTAGAAAAATGAGGACCCCTTGCTTTTCTTGGTTTTCTCCCTGTTTCTGAGGTATGCTTTTCATTTTGTTGTTTTGATGGTTTTACTCAGGCCTTTCTTATTTTCTTTTAAGTGTGTTTTGATTTTTGTCTTGGTTATGTTGTTTGGACTTCATCTTTTGATCTAATGTGTTTTTATATTTTGTTTTGATGCTTTTTACTTAGTTTTTCTTCTTGCCCTTTTTCTCGAGGTATCAGGGTTTGTTATTTCATTATGACAGTAGAATCATCCTAAAAATCCTGATGGTTTTCCTTTGTACATTTGCATAGTGGAGTTACTGGCCTGTCGAGGTTTGTCATCTTGGCATGACAGTGAAAGCATCCCCAACATATCGATGTTCAAGGACACTAGTGTTGTTCTTGTGCGTCACCCTTGTCGGACTTTTAGAGTTTGTTGTCTTGGCATGACAGTAAAAGCATCTCCAACGTCCTGACGGACAAGGGAGCTCCGACGTTCTGATCTTGCTATGAATCCTTTGGCATGAGATCGAGCTGTTGGTGTGTTCTAGGGCAATTGTTTGTAATCCTCTTGCTTGTGCGATTGTTTCTGTGTTCTTCTCAATCCTTTTTGCTTGGTTTATCTAGGTAGGGTTTCACATCTTGCTCTGCGTTTTAATGGTGTTTTAGCTAGTTTGCATGCTTATTCCTCTTTGCTTTAGTTTAGATTCTTTTTTTTTTGTAGTCGTGTTTTGCATTTTCTGGGCCATTTTTCATCTCTGTCGTTTTGAGTTTTGTGTTTTTCCTCCGTTGCATTTTTGCAATTTTAGTCGTTTGAATTTGATTTTACCTTTGCGTGCACTTCGTGTCTTCTGGCTTGTGGTAGGAGTTATCTCCTAGCCTTGATCCTCGATACTACACATTTGCTAAGTCTTTTGAGATCACGACATCGGGCTTGATCATTCTCCTTTGCTTTCTAAGTTTGAGTTTGATGTTCTCCCCGACTCCCAATCCCTGATATTTGAACTCTTAAGTCCCTGGGGATCGGTTCGTTGGGTTGTTTCTTTTCCCTTCATTTTTTAAGCATGAGTTTTAGAGTCTCTTGACCTCTGATCCCCGATGAATCAAAGCATTAAGCTTTCAGGATTGGTGTATCGACCTCTCATGGTTTTGGTTGGTATTTTGGCATTGATTCGATGACCTCCTCAACCCCTGATCCCTGAAAATACTGTGTACGAAGACTCTCAGGATCGTTGTGTTAGATTTACTTATTTTTTTACTACTTTTGAAGCATAAGTTTTAAGGTAGCCCTGACCCCCAATACCCAACATATTAAATCAACAAACTTTCAAGATCGGTGGATTGGAATCATGGGTTTTGCTTGTCGTTCTAGCCTGCGCTTTGAGATCGCCTCGATCCTCGATGCCCTATACATTACAGAGTGCTATCCTTTGGGTGGGTATCAAACTCTTGGATTTATCCATGCTTTATAATGGATTAATGATATTCTTTGCAATTTTGTTGTTGATTCCTTTACGTATTTTCAAAGTTAGCATCTTTCAAGGGAATATATGGTAATCTTGATGAAATAGATAGACATATGGAATGTACTTAGTGCTATGATGGTTTCTAATGGATGGATTTACATTGCAGATATGCAAGAAAATCCTCCAACCAAAAAGTATGATTTCAAGGGGTATCATTTCCCATCCAAAGTGTTCTCTACCTATTCGAAGATTGGAGACATAGACCTGGGGCACGTGGATGTCAAAAAATTCTTGCAAAGGGTGCATAAGGATGGAATGCTTTTCATTTTTTTGTTTTAATGCCTTTACTCGGGTCTTTCCTATTTTCTTTTAAGTGTGTTTTGATTTTGGTCCTTGTTTTGCTGTTTGGACTTCATCTTTTGATTTAATGTGTTTTTATATTTTGGTTTTGATGCTTTTTACTTAGTTTTTCTTGTTTCCCTTTTTTTTGGGGTATTGGCGTAAATTCCATTTCATCATGATAGTAGAGTCATCCCTGAAACCCTGATGTTTTCTATTGGTATGTTTGCATAGTGGAGTTACCGGTTTGTCGAGGTTTGTCATCTTGGCATGACAGTGAAAGCATTTCTGACATTCTGATGTCTGAGGACACTAGTGTTGGTCTTGTGTGTCACCATTTTTAGACTTTCAGATTTTGTCATCCTGGTATGATAGTAAAAGCATCTCTGACATCTTGATGGGCAAGGGATATGACCTAACTCTGACCTTACCTTGGTCCTGCATTTATTGCAATTTTCTTGCGTGTGTGAAAAAGAGGGTTTTATTATTGTTTACCCCATTTTCATTTTCACTTTTGGATTTTGATTTTTTTAATCCTGGGAGCTTTGACATTCTAATCTTACTATGAATCTTTTGGCATGAGATTGAGTTACTGATGCATTCTAGGGCAATTTTTTGTAATCCTCCTGCTTGTACGACTATTTCTGCATGTTCCTCACCATATTTTTTGCTCATCGTTTATCTAGGTAGGGTTTCACATCTTGCTCTATGTTTTAGCTAGTTTTCATGCTTGTTCCTCTTTGTTTTAGTTTAGTTTTTTTTGTAGTCAGGTTTTTCATTTTCCCTATTTTTCGTCTGTCATTTTGAGTTTTGTGTTTTTGTGATTTTTAGCCATTTGAATATGATTTTACCTTTGCGGGTGCTTTGAGGTTGTTTGTCAGTGATGTCATGTCACCTTTTTGAGGTTTCAGTTCTTTTTATTCTTTCTTTGTCTTTTGGTGGGTGGTAGGAGTTATCCCCAAGCCCCGATCCTTGATACTACACATTTGCTAAGACTTTCGAGATCATGGTATCAGGCTTGATCATTTTCCTTTGATTTCTAAGTTTGAGTTTGATGTTCTCCACAACTTCTGATCCCCAATATTTGAACTCTTAAATCCATCAGGATTGGTTTGTCGGGCTATTTCTTTTCCCTTTATTTTTTGAGCTTGAGTTTGAGAGTCTCCTCGACCTCTGATCCATGATGAATCAAAGTATTAAGCTTTTAGGATCAACATATTGACATATCGTGATTTTGGTTGGTATTTTAGCATTGATTCGATGACCTCCCTAACCCCTGATCCCTAACAATACTATGTACTAAGACTCTCAGGATCGCTATGTCGGATTTACTTATTTTTCCTTGCTTTTGAAGCATAAGTTTGAAGGTAGCCCTGATCCTCGATCCCCAACATATTAAGTCAACAAACTTTCAGGATTGATAGATTGGATTTATGGGTTTTTGGTTTTTGTTCTAGCATGGGTTTTGAGATTGCCCCGATCCTCGATGCCTGATACATTACATAGTGCTATCCTTTGGGCGAGTATCAGACTCCTAGATTTCTTGATGCTTTATAATGGATTAATGATATTCTTTGCAATTTTGCAATTTATTCTTTTATGTATTTTCAAAGTTAGCATCTTTCAAGGGAATGTATGTGGTAATCTTGATGAAATAGATAGACATATATAATGTACTTAGTGCTATGATGGTTTCTAATGGATGGATTTACATTGTAGATATGCAGGAAAAAACTCTAGCCAAAGAGATGAAGTATGATTTTAAAGGGTATCATCCCCTATCCAAAATGTTCTCTACCTATTCAAAGATTGGAGACACAAACCTGGGGGCATGTGGATGTCCAAGAATTCTTGCAAATGGTGCATAAGGAAGGAGAGTGATATTTTTAGGCTCCGTGCATGGCTAGTTCAAGATTGATTCAAGCTGCTACATTCCTTGTATCTCTACAATCTCCTGAGCTTGTTTTGTCTTGCGCACAGAGATATGACCAGAAGTAGAGAAAGGTCTTTGGTCTAGCAAGGTATGTGGTTCTAGACATTGGAGCTAACATGATAAAGATTTTTTTTGGATTTCCCACCTATACCAAGTATGAGAAGGAAGTCCAATATATCATGTAGTCAAATCAAAGAAACCATTGGAAGGAGATGGCATAGAAGAAGTTGGGAAACCACTTACAATTGAGGAACGAGAAGATAAAGAACAACTATTGGAGGAGGGATTTTCAAATTAGACTCTAAGGAATTTCAATACATTTGTATGTGCATGAGAGAAGTATGGTTGGAACGATATCAAAAGTATTGCTTCTGAAATGGAAGTCGTTCACAAAGACAGTCAACTAATAGAAGCATTGGTTCTTTACTTGGTTCTTTATTAAATTGACCAGCGTTAGGGGGTCAATTTAATAAAGAACCATTGGTAAAGGAGGAATACCTCCTAGTTTATGTCCCAAGGGAATGATAGGATAGATAACTTGTGAATTTTAGGATTTTGGGACTTAAATGTAGGTATGGGGGCTGACCTAATTTTCAAATTTTGAAGCAAGTATGAAACTTGCAAATAGGTTCTGTCCTAGTAGGTTGACGTAGTCATGAATGTAATGAAACATCACCTCTATAAAAAGGAGGAGTGCCACTTGGTTTTTTTTTGGGGGGGATATAGAGATTTTTGCTACAAGGCTAAAAATTTGTATAAAGTGTGGGAATCCTACTATCGCATATAATTTGCCAAATTTTGTGCCAATTAATAGTAAACATCTGATCTTCTTTGTGTTCCTTCCATTTGGTGGTAATGTGCTTGAATTTTCATTTATGTTTAATGTATCTTGGTGAGATAGGAGCTTAAATTTTATATCTTTAGATGAGATTGAGGAATAAAGTTTGATTATTGAGCATGTAATATGGTGTTTTCATACTTTCATTCCAATTTCTTAGCAATTCCTTAGACTCTTGCATTTGACATGTGTATGATTTTGTGAAATATTGGTCACTACATTCAGGTTATTTTAATCTCATTAGATCTATTAAGCATAGTGAAAACAAATACAGAGGCTATCCATTTATTTTATTTTTTCTCTAAATCCTAACTCTCTTTTGTATTTTCTTTGTCATCAAATTAGTTTAGGGTTAGATCTAGGAACTTTGAGCCTAAAGATCACACCTGTTTATACAAAAACTTCATCAGTTTGAGCACAAAAGAAAAACTTGTCTACATAAAGACCTCATCCATTCGGTCCAAGATTATATTTAGTAACATTGACGCCTTGAACAAACACTCACATAGACCACTAAGTTTCTCTAACACAACTGTGACCCAACTAACAAGGACCTTGGAGGTAATTAACCTTTCACATTGATTACCTTTTCAGGAGAAGTAGAGTGATCTTTGTTCTAATTTAGTTGATGTATCTACATCTATTGGGGAACAAGTTTTGAAGAACTCATACAACATAAAATGATAGGAGTGATTTGGGAAAATGAAAGAGAGGGCACACTAGGTCAACAAATCTTGCTAGATCTCAAACCCTAGGTGCTTCCCCTAATACAACACATAGAGCATTGATGGCTTTTTTTGATGTTGATCATTGCCCTCTTGCTATTCCTGGAGACCTCCATGACATGTCAAGAAATCCTGAGAAATTTTTCCCTAAATTTATATATGGAGAAGGAACGAATGTAGAGGAACATATTCTAGCTTTTAAGGATGTTGTTATTTGGGCTTGCATAGAGCAACAAGATGTAGTTTTTAGACTCTTTCCTTATTCATTAGGAGAGATGGCATATTCATGGTACATCTAAACCTACCAGGCAAATCTATCACATGTTGGGCTGAACTTGAAACTACTTTCATCAACCAATTCAAAATTTACATAGATCCCTCAGTTGTATACCATTAGATTGCTACTTTTTGAATGAAACCAAATTAACCTTTTTTAATGCTAGGTTCCACAAACTTTACAAAAGAATTGTTGATCCTTATATAGTAATTGAGCCAGCTGCAGTTCCAGTATACCTTAGAGCTATTGTTCCACTAACTGCAGTCATGTTAAACAAAACAAGACAAAGGGTGCTGCCACAATAATGGGTTACACTTTCTGGGACATCCTGATTTTTGCTGAAATCACATATTTTTAGAAAATATAATGATTTAAGCCTTGAAAGGTTCCATTTAAATGATTTTAATTGAAGAGGGTTTGATCAAACCCCCTTAGATTCAAACCCACTTAGATAGAACCCTGCTAGTTTTAAACCATACCTATAATGGAGTCTCCTCTACACCTATCAAAATGTTGATAAAAAACCAATTTTGATTTATCTTTTGAGGGATCAAATTAATTCATTTAAAATTTATGCTTTGTAAGTATGTAGTCCTTATTATAAGCTTCCCAAAATATGTAATTTTAAATATGTTTAATTTGATTATTATATCGTAGGCATGAGTTTTCCACAGTCCATGAATTAAGAGAGATAGTGCTTCTGGATTAAACTGTGTATGTTTTTGCTTCAACGTTTCGGATCATGCACAATGATCCATCATCAAGAAGAGGAGAAAATGTGTATTGGATAGCAAACATGGCCTTATAAAGGAATTGTAGAGGGGGATATAACAAGGAACGCAAAATGAGGGGAGGCGATGGGGAAAAAGAAAATAAGAGATGAACTAAATTCAAACTTGAAGCATGTGAACCCACAGAAGCAAAAGTATAAACACAAAACATAACAAAACCAAAAAGTATATGTAGAAAAATATATATGAGTAATATATAATAACAAAAGGTATAAAAGAAATAGTATCTATGAATAACATATAATATATATACAACATATGATATAAAATATATAAAATCACAAAGATAATAAATGAAATAAAGACCAAATGTCCAAAGAATACAAAATATAATTAATATGTATAATAGTAATATAAACCATGCGAAGTAAAATAAATAATATGAAAATATGATGCATAATAATATGTAAAATGTATAATCAATAACAATAATATAGACAAACATAATGTGAATAGTAAATATAATCCGTTAAATAATAACAAATAGACAAAACAACATACAATAAAAACAAAAAGGAACAAACCTACCATCAGTAAAAATGAACATCATCTTAATAGACCCAAATATACTACACACAAATAGGCCAAAAATTATAAACAAATACATGTAACTATATCTTAAAGCTTTGATATACTAAAGCATAGAATAGAGATACATACAAAAAAAAGAAAAAAATTGATGTCCTTGTTTCAACAAAAGAAAAAAAATTAAATTTTGATACATACAGAAAAAGTTATGTTTTACGAAATATGCCTATGTCTAAATTATAATTCGTTTGACCTCAAAAATTAATTAAAAAATATATATTCAACACAATATTATGAAACCAAAGGTATACACTATATATTGGTGTTACCAATGTAAATTACAAAGAATCATAATTTTATCCTTTGTAGAAAAAAAGTTATGTGCTACAGAATACACATCACTTTAAAAAAATGTTGTTTACTATTAAAAACCAGTTATAAAATGAGATGCAAAAAAATTTACAATTTAACTCCAATTTTTTTTTAAAAAAAAATTTAGAATCTACAAACAAAATCTCACAAATCACTAGTTCGCATCATCTTCAAATTCCTAATGGTTTAGAGGCTATAGGTGCTTTGCATCAATGATAGAATAGCATTATTCTCTCATTTGATCTCTCTTGTGCTTTCATGAAGTCCTAGATCCTGGGTGGTTCCAATCATAGCCAACTCTAACATTTTTCTTAGGGTTGCATGAGCTATGACTTGGTTATGGTACATCTACTATGTGGATTAAGATGTCTAGTGATTGGGCTGAAACCCATTTGAGGATCTTATACCTCTCACATCTTAATGTTCTTGAGGGTATTTTAGGATTCATGGTTGTAGCTGGGTTTTGTGTGAAAGACAGTCTAAAGGATTTGCATTGGGCATGTGCAAAAAGATGGGAGACCAAAAAGTGGCCAAACTACGTTTTGGTCCAAGCAAGAAAAAATGTGAGCGTGTTATAATGCGGGCATGTTATAATGTGATTGGGTTATAACATGCTCACATTTTTTCTTGCTAAACATAAAAGAACACAGACCTTTGAGTTACTATTTTCATTCACAAATTTGTTGAGGGGTAAACACGACTAAGGTTTTTCTGCGAGCACGTTTTGAAGAAATCGGAGGAGAAGCCACATGAACACTATGCCGCCATGCCATTCCCACTCTCGAGGACATCATGCATGAGATCCATAGGGTCAACAAGATGAATAAGGTAAGGTTTCCATTTTTTTTCTAAATTTGAAAATGAATCATTTGTTTTTCAATGTTTTGATTGAATGTTTATTTTGAATTTTCAGCCAATGAACCCCATGAAACACCCCCAAACCCTAATCCACAAAATAAAGGGGATGATGGGATTTGAGGTGAAGAGGAGGCTCAAAACGACCCTCCTCAAACTCCTCCTTCAATTCCTTGACATCCTCGTGAGACATAGGAATTTTTTTTAGGGAAAATTAAGGAGAACAAAAGACAACTACAAAGCTTAGTTGAAACATTAAAAAATCCAAATACATCCAATGCTCACCGGAGATCCAATGCTACATCCCTAGAGATGATTGTTTCTTACATCAATTTCTTGACAAGCTAAATCAACAAATGGGCCGATTATAGGGAGAGTTGCCAATAATACTATGCAAACAAATTATCATACAAATAGGTGAAGGTCAAGACAATTTTGAAATATGATCTATGTGCCTTATTTGTTGATCCTAGAAGTAATGAGCCATTGCATAGAAGTTGCAAAATATTCCCCATTCACTAGTGTGTACACGATGCAATATATAAAAGCTTTTGGTATAGGTGGTGGATGGTTTTTGATGATTCACCATTTAACAATAACAAGGTCCCACAATATTTTTTGAGGAAATTCTATTGCGAGTTTATCCTCAATGGGATTCTAAACTATTTTGACATGCGAGATTTCCAGGGCAAAGGTGGTGGCTCTATGTAGGATAGGGAGGGGGCACATTGTGCTGAGGACCATCTAGCTAGACCCTTAGCGAGGCCATCCTTTCATCATATCACACTCCTTCTACTTTGAAGGAGAGCATTGAGGTAGAGTGTCACATCTCATTTTTACGAACAATATTATTATTCCAGATTAGTGAACATTTACCATGATTGTTTTACTTCAATTAAGTTACACATGTGTAAAGGTAATCATCGTGTTCAGATATATTTACATAAATTAAAAAGTTGATTTAAATATTAAAGATTATTGGTATGATTATGATGTTTTGCTTTGGCTATATTTTTTGAGATACTGACCTATTGACGTCGAGATTAAGTGCAATTGGATGTAGATACTCATCGAAAACGAGAGCGTGGCTGAGGTAGAAATGTTCTAGCCACTTGGCAAGAACTAATGGAAGGGTTACCCTGATGCAATCACACACACCACGTAGTTGCATATGCATTATTGAATGGCTTTGATTGCATTAATGAGTGATTTCTAATTGTTTCAAATGCATGATGTGATTATTTCGACTTAATATCTTTTTGGAAATATATTTGTATTATGTGTAATTAAATAAATAATAAAATATTGTTATTATGGATGTTTGGAAGACAATATGTCTTTAAAATAAATAAATAGATTAAATTATTTATAATTTGTGCAAATTGTAATGCACTTCTCTTTGTGATTATTTAAATAGTTGTGTTTAAAATAAAATAGTTTAATAATATTATAAATAGAAATATTATAATTAGAAAAAGAATGAAGGAATTACGATATAACTTTCTGTCATTCATGCGTCAGTAATCTGAAAAAGATAATATTTTATTGTAAAATAACATTATTTCCTTAAATTCCATTGGGCAATGACACATGCAAATGGAAATTGAACTTCAGTTAGAAACCTAAATTTTGGATTGCTGAAAATATAGACTTTAGTTCTAAAACCTAAAAAGAGGGTCGCCAAAAATTAAATTGGGGGTTTTTCTTTTGAAAAAAAAAGAAAGAAAAAAGCGTTTTAAAAGCCAGTCAGGAACAGCGATCGAAAAATAGCGATAACTTTCTCATATCAAAACTAAATATTAAACCGAAAAATGTTCTGGAAAGCTAGAGAAGAGAAGAACAAAACCTAGAAATCCTTTCAAGAAATTCATAGTTTTGGTTAAGTGTTTTTACAGAGGAATATGATGTGTTTAGATGCGGCAACGGATGGAGCAAAACATGAGCAACCAAGGCAGAATCGCCATCTTCTTTCAGGAATAAACTCCAGGTATTTTTCTTATGCTTACATTGATTAATAGACTATTAAATGACTGATAAAATGATTCAACTCGTATAAAATTATAGGTTCCTGTAGCATGATCTTATTACTATATTTTATTATCATGCTGGCCGGAATGAGAGAAAAACTAAGTAAATCAACCTCCTTTGTGTTAGTTAAATCAAACCTCTAGAATAGAGCTTGATGTTGTTATGGTAAACTTACATTATGACTGTATTTTATTGCATGCTGGTAAAAGATCATGACTGCATTTTGATTTCATGATAGCTGAAATGAACATTAGTTTACATAAATCGATCCTTTGTGTAAAGACATGACCATAGTTTATGTGTTTTCCCAAGGTCTAGACTTTTAATCTAGTTAAAAACTTATGAAAACTCTATATTGTTGTATATAAATGACTGGTAAATATGATATATCTGCTTTCCTTCTCTGTATGCTGGCTGAACCAGCGACAGAAAGGTAGGAAATCAACCTTTGTTCTGATTGAACAGTAGATCTCTGAATTTTAGATCAAAATATAAATTTCATGTAGCTTCTATGCAAATGATTATTGTTGTCAATTTCCTTAGTTCAAACTAGAAAACCCTTGTCTTGCTGTAGCTAAAAAGAATGGTAATGAAACTATTTAACTGATAATCAGCACATCGACAAAGTCTGAGGCCATAGTTTAATAAGACTTATTTACTTAGAATGTTGTTATTAAGTTATTTTCGATCTCATTTTCACTGTTTCTCTTCCTGAAGCACCATATAATGATTGTAGCAAGTATGATGAAAACACAATACCGGAGATATTAGATGACCGTTTAATTATTTTGAATGATTATACCTATTATCATTATGACTAAAAGGCTGAATATAACTTGTTTTTCGTTCCGTTTTGACCCATTATCTTGAATGATATATGTCTATTTTCATAACTCTGTTATTAATCATTTTACCAATATGCAACAATTTCTGTCGCAGTTGCGATAGGAGGACTATAATATTTAAGTTGAAGTTCCTGTTGCAAATTAGACAGTACGAATATTTCTAATTGAAACTTAGAAAATAACTAGATAGCTCGTGTCACTAAAATGACAGTAAGGTAGAAACTATAATTTAAATAACTTCTTTGAATGAATTAAAAGATTTGAAACTATATACTTTGTTTAAACTTTTGAATGCAATTGTATGTAAATGTTAGATTATTGGTTGTTGAAAGTGAATGTCTTTTCCTTATTTGATACCTTGGAAAAGGGATGGGTTTTGATTTATTATAAATCTTGAATTGGTGATTCTTAATTTATTTCATTTCTTGCTTCTTGGGAAAAGAAGTAGATTTTCATAGGAATGTATTCGGTTGCTTTCTGGTCTTGGATGCCAATGTGGATATATCAGATATGGCTTTTCCTCTTTTCAGGAATTGTCCAGGCTACTTGAAATGATTAGATCTAATTGGAATGCCATTGAAAAAGATGTTATTTTGTCTTGCAAAACTTATTATATATATCTTTGCGACATTCTATTGTGAATCAATTTGCTTTTCATTTTAGAATTGCACTTTTAAACATCAAACTTGCATTGGGTATTCCCTCCTGCAGTTGTTACCAGGTAGTTAGACATTTCGTGCAGGGCTGGGTTTCCATCATTTTATGAAGGGATCCGGGGAAGTGTAAATACTTCATGGTTGGGTGGAAAAGCACCTGAGCCATGTTCTCGTCTCTCAGTTTGTAGGTGGTGGACCACTTGGTTCATGTAGCTGGAGAGTGTTGATTTGTTATTCATTGATGTACTTGTTATTGTACCTTTCTAGATGTATTAAGGCATGTTGCCAAAGGATTTTTATCTTTTGATTCATAGTGCTTATTACCTGGATTTGGCATGTGAATATGTAAGATTTAAAGAATTATTTGATTTATATCGATGAGATTTTCTTTGTGAAGATTTATTGACTCTATTGATTCTTCTTGATGAAGTTATTGTTTATGATTAAATATTGTAATTAAGCGGATTATATATACATCATTTTACTTTTGTTTCTTGTGATGTTGATTTAAGTGAATTATTACTTCATTTTACTTTTGTGATGGATTGAGGGCCTTTACATGGAGACACTACATTCTATTAGTTCCCTCACTTAGTCTTTACTACAACATGGTAGCCATATTTCATATGTTGGTGAGGGTGAGACTAGTAGGCATCGTTAGTCGGGGAATCTTTGCCATTCATGTGGAGCTTTATGTGATTATGGGTCGAAGGATTAATACAAACATTGGAGAGGATGCTCCACACTTTCAGGGCTATGCCACATAGGGGTAGAAGTAGGTGTAGGACACGTCCATATTGGATAATATTGCAATAACAAATGAGTTTTTGGATAGGACCTTTGGTATTGATACACAGGTAATTTTTTATTAGGTTCTGCAATTTATTATATTTTTATTTAAAATCTCTAATTAATTATATTAATAGATATTATAAGTCAAAATTAATGTAGGTAATTGTATGCATTATGAAATTCTAAGGTCAAAATACTCATCTTGTGTCTGTCAGCCGTCCATTGCAAGCTTATGAGAGGAGGTTGAGTCGATAGGTATGTAATTTGTAACAAGGTAGTAAATATAGTACATGCAAACTTTTTTTCATATATCAATGGTAATCTTATTTAGTGACAATTTGATGATGAATAGATAGATGTTGGACCTTCAACATTAGGAGTAGTTGGTGGGGCCAGTTATAGAGCTAGTTTCACTTAGGTAAGTTTTACTATTTCTAATCATATGATTTTAAATAATGTTATGTAGATTTTGGTCAAATGATGACATCTTTTTGGACTCCTCATATTGTCAGTCAATGGAGGTGGGCATTGCTGCATTTGTTTTTTCTTCAGTGCCTTTGACCGAGGTATGAGCCAGTAACATGTAAATGTCATTATGTATTTCTTGTTTTATCTCACATCATTTAATGTACATAAATGATATTCATCTTTACTCAAATTTTCTTGTTCACGCTTCTCATAGGAGATCACAACACCAACCCATCCATCTAAAGATGAAGAGAGACAATGAATGATTGAGAGGGATTGCCAGCTTGCGGTAAGTGATTGATTACTTATGTCATGTTGTATATTTCATGTATTCTATATTAATGTGGATATTGTTTAATTTTATTAACAAGCAGAGCTTCAAAAATCTCTATCGAGGAGGTCTAGTTGGTGGACAAGAGAGCATGAGTCATTGATTGATTCTCCATCTTAATGGCTAAGCAAGGGTATACCACTCTATAGGAATTTTGATGTTGGGACATTTTGTTGTATGCCTATATGGCTTTGTAAACATACTTTTCTATTTTATCAATGTATATCGTTGTACATGCCTCTATGGCTTTATATATACTATATGTTATTTTCATGACATTATGTATACGATATTTATATATATATATGATGATCAATTATGGTTACATGATAGATAATGTATCATGCTTAAAGTTTTGATATTGCATACTTTTTCTTCCATGTTTCCATGAAATGATATGATGATCAATAATGGTTACATGATAGATAATGTATCATGCTTAAATGTGACATGAATGAAATCAAGTATGACAAGATCCCTTAAGAAATTCATAATTGTCATGGATCCATCTAATCATTAATTTAAAAATAAGAGTTACACATGATTGAAGTATGTACAACCCTCATCCATTAAACTTACATGGCTACATGCAAATAGAACACAAGCAATGCTTACAGTGTTAGGATATGTTCCAGAGTGCTTGATTAATTCAAATATTTTTAGAGCATCCTTGCAAAATACATTTTGTGCATATCCTGCAATCATGGCATTCCATGAGACCACATTTCTTTTAGGCATCATGTCAAACAGTTCACGCACCTTGTCTATACTTTCACATTTTGCATACATGTCTCCCAGGGTAGTTGCAACTACAACATCTGCCAAAATTCCCATATCATTTATGTTTTGATGAACTCCCATACCTTGTTCCAAATATCCCATTTTAACATAGGCATGGAGGATGTTGGCAAAGGTTGTGGAATTTGGCTTTACACCTGCTAATTGCATTTAGTTGAAAGTTTCTAAATCCTTATCAACAAATCCATTTTGTGCATATCTTGCAATCATTGCATTCCATGAGATGGCATCTCTTTGAGGTGTTCTATCAAATAGTTCACATGCCTTGTCTATGCTTCCACATTTTGCATACATTTCTATCAGGGCAGTTGCAACTATAATATTTGAAAAAATCCCCCTTCCTTTATGTTTTGATGGATATCCATGTACCCTGTTCTAAAGATCCCATTTTAGCATAGGTAGGGAGGATGCAAGAAAAGGTTGTGGAATTTGGTTTTACACCCTCCAATTGCATTTTATTGAATGTTTCTAAAGCCTTATCAACAAATCCATTGTGTGCATATTTTGTAATTATTGCATTCCATTTGATGGGATCTCTTTGAGATGTTTTGTCAAATAGTTCGTGTGCCTTGTCTATGCTTCCACATTTTGCATACATGTCTACCAGGGTAGTTGCAACTATAACAACTAATAAAATTCCCATATCCTTAATGCTTTTATGGATGTTCATACCCTGTTCTAAAGATCCCATTTTGGCACAGGCAGGGAGGATGCTGGCAAAGGTTGTGGAATTTGGCTTTACACTTACCAATTGCATTTTCTTGAAAGTTTCCAAGCCTTATCGACAAATCCATTTTGTGCATATCTTGCAATCATTGCATTCCACGAGATGACGTCTCTTTGAGGTGTTCTATCAAATAGTTCATGTGCCTTGTCTATGCTTTCACACTTTGCATACACGTCTACCAAGGTAGTTGCAACTACAACATTTGACAAAATTCCTATATCCTTTATGCTTTGATGGATGTCCATACCTTGTTTCAAAGTTCCCATTTTGGCACAGGTAGGGAGGATGTTGGCAAAGGTTGTGGAATTTGGCTTTACACCTGCCAATTGCATTTTCTTGAAAGCTTATAAAGCCTTATCAACAAATCCATTTTGTGCATATCTTTCAATCATTGGATTCCATGAGACAACTTATATTTGAGGTGTTTTATCAAATAGTTCATGTGCCTTGTCTATGATTCCACACTTTGCATACATGTCTACCAAGGTAGTTGCAACTACAACATATGACAAAATCCCGCTTCCTTTATGTTCTGATGGATGTCCATGTACCTTGTTCCAAAGATCCCATTTTGGCATAGGTAGGGAGGATGCTGGTAAAGGTTGTGGAATTTGTCTTTACACCCACCAATTTGTTTGAAAGTTTCTAAAGACTTATCAACAAATGTATTTTGTTCATATCTTGAAATCATTGCATTCCATGAGATGGCATCTCTTTGAGGTGTTTTGTCAAATAGTTCACGTGCCTTGTCTATGCTTCCACACTTTGCATACATGTCTACTAGGATAGTTGCAACTACAACATTTGACAAAATTCCCATATCCTTTATGGTTTGATGGATGTCCATGTATCCTGTTCTAAAGACCCATTTTAACACAGGTATGGAGGATGTAGGCAAAGGTTGTGGACTTTGGCTTTACACTCACCAATTGCATTTGCTTGAAAGTTTCTAAAGCCTTATCAACGATTCCATTTTGTGCATATCTTGCAATCATTGCATTCCATGAGATGGCATCTCTTTGAGGTGTTCTATCAAATAGTTCATGTGCCTTGTCTATGCTTCCACATTTTGCATACATGTCTACCAAGGTAGTTGTAGCTACAATATTTGATAAAATTGCCATATCCTCTATGCTTTGATGGATGTACATATCATGTTCCAAAGATCCCATTTTGGCATAGGTAGGGAGGATGCTGACAAAGGTTGTGGAATTTGGCTTTACACCCGCCAATTGTATTTTATTGAAAGTTTCTAAAGCCTTATCAACAAATCCATTTTGTGCATATCTTGCAATCATTGCATTCCATGAGATGGCATCTCTTTGAGGTTTTCTATCAAACAATTCATGTGCCTTATCTATGCTTCCGTACTTTACATACATGTTTACCATGGTAGTTGTAACTATAATACTGGACAAAAACCCCCCTTCCTTTATGCTTTGATGGATGTCCATACCCCATTACAAAGATCCCATTTTGACACAGGCAGGGAGGATGGTCATTTGAAATTTGTTGATCTAAATTTTACCACCATGTTATCCATTTATAATTTTGTACAGATCTGATATAAATTTTCTTTTGCCTTTTATACTCTGGCTATTCTTATCACACATATGTTGGAATCTCTTCTAGAGCATGCAGATTAATTGCACCTACCCCGTCAGAGATCAACCAGAGATCTCTTTCCTACCACTCCTGACCAAAACATTTAATGCATCCTGCTGGCCCGTCAGGTAAGAGTTATTGCTGGTTAGTTTCTTTATTTCTGTTAGGTAGATTTGAATTTTAGTTTGAGAAGTAGTTTTTTGGGTGAAGAAAAAGGGAAAGAATGTTAAAACAGTTAGTGAAGCACAAGAGTGAAGATTGCAAGTAGCAACAACACAACAATGAGAACATTTGTTGCAGCAACAATAGGGAGAATATTGCAGAGAGAGTGCAGAGAATAGAGCTCCAGGTTGCTCCAAACATGCACAACAAATAGTTAGAGGAATGAGTAGTGAACAACTTTAGACAGAAAGGGACAATTGTAATGTCCAGCAAGCTCTAGAGTGAGCAACATTTGTAAGGAAAGAAGAAACAGAGTAGTAACTCTGCAGTTTGTATTTTGTTGAGTGTAAAATAGTTTTAACATTAATAGAAATCTTTGTTTGTGTATTTTGTTTTGTGTCCCCTCTCTCTCTGTTTGTTTATTCTTCCTCCTAACAGAGTGGTATCAGATAGTAACACTTCCAACAATTGGTATCAGAGCTATACCACCACCAACAACATATACACCTTCTGATATTTATCTCACACTTATGTTTGTTTATTTTCTTGTAGCTAGTAGAACAAGCTCTAAAATTAATTTTAACAGGTTGGTGCTTCTAAAAATTAAAGTCGACTTGATCTTAACGGTATGATTTTTAAGTGTGAAAATTGATTAAAAAAACTACGGGGCCTATAATTTCATTAAACCATTATTAGATTATTAGACAAGATATGATATGCACCTAATTAGATTCACACTATTCTTAACATTCCTCTACTGGCTATATGCTAAATAACATCCTACATCGACAACTGGATAGACAGAAGCAATAATAAACCCTTAAACTTTATCTCTTTGGCTATACTCTTATCATAGTAATTAGTCATCTCTTCCTTTATTTTGTTGCGTATGGAAAGGGTTCTTTAATAGAAGGGTGAGTGACCTTCAATTTAGACTAAAGTTATATGCCCCTATGTATCTTAAATTGGACATTAACAGTTAAACTCAAAATGCAACTTATGGAATGAATGGAATGATTGCAATAAAAGTGAAAATTAGATTTAAAAAAAAAATCAATTTAAGTAAATTATGGTGTTCCTTGTTAATGTTGAGGCTAAATGGTAATTAAGCTATCTTGGAGATAATAAACAAATTTATATGATTCTTAGAGCAGCAAAACAAACAAGATTCATACAAATAAGCCATTGAATGCATCTTTGGCAAGATTATAAGATTAAATAATTGCATATCATACATCACCTTTGAAGATTCTGCAATTATCACTTTCAAACTTTCATCACAACACTTTAGACAGTAATTCATTTCCATTGAAAAACACATTATCTATTGTTGTTGTCAGAACATAGAGCAAGCACCACTTGGAAAGGGCTCCTCTACACTGAATATAATTATTATTGTGCCGAAGAACAAAGAAGAGGCTCACTACAACTATTGTTCTCTTAACACATTCAAGTACATGTACTTGCTTTTGCTTTCATCAATAGTTCTACTTAAGTTTTTCACGACTGAATATTATTTTCTTTCTTAATTGATGTGTAGGTCATTACAAGACACAAAGTAAACACCATTTACTTATGTAAGGATTAGTTCTATAAAATATTAAAACGGTCAAAGATTTTCAATTTTTGGTTGTTTCACGACTCATATGTCATGCATTTGATACTTATATATATGTTTGATGGTAACTCCAATGTTTGAAGTATATGTTTTCAGAGTAAAGATTGCATTGAACGATGGTGTGAATTGTTAATAATTTTTTTTGTCAGATCTCAACTCAAGTGAAATGAAATGGGATAAAAGACTCTTGCCTTGTTAATTTGTATTCTACATTTATTGAATTACATAAGTGACTAACTATTTAAACTTCAAACTTGCCTATCAGCATAACCATTGCACCCTCAAATGGAGCAACTGCTAGTAATCTTTTAAATATAACTAAAAGTGTTGAGTATGTGACATTTTTAGTCTCCCTATTTAACACCCTAAATATACTTGCTTAGTCTATATGCTCTACAATGACTAGGGATGTCTTCATCAATGCAAACTTCTCTCATTCCATATTATCATTTTGAACTATAGTTTTCATGTAAGTTTTGTTAAGGACTTTGCATCTTTTTTCTATTTTTTTCATTGTTGTAAGTGCCCAATAGCATTGGTTTTGTTCTAGCAATAATTTGGTTAATTGTTCAACTCATTTATAGAAACTTCAAAGATCTTATTTTTCTCTAATCTAAATGCCAATTATTTTAACTTTTGTTGGTATTTGTTAAAATTGTTTGCCAAATTTAGTGTTGTTTATCGGATTAGGTTGTTGTTTAGGTTAAATTTTTTTTTTGGGTTTTTGCTTTATTAAATTTTACATATTTTTTTTATTACTTTTGGCTACCAAGGGTTTGCATTTGGCACTAGTAGTGTCACCCCTTTTTGCCCTACCTGGTTTCCCATATTGAGGGGGTAGGGCTCCTAGGTGCCCCTACCACTTAACTTGGGTTGCCTAGGAGATCTTCTTGGTCACCCCTTTTGGATAGGGATGATAAAAAACTTGTTTGTTTTGCATTTTTTGAGGTTGGTTTTGCTGATTTGTGAGTGTTTTGTAGTTTTAATTTTAGTTTTTATAATTCTTTTGAGTTTTTGACTTTTTTTGTGTTTTTGGATTATATGATTTTTAGGTGTTTTCTAAGGTCTAACAAAGCTTTTCTTTTTGGAAAAACACATACATCTGGTGGAATGCCACCAGAGAGTAGGCTTGGTACATAGATGCTATAGAGGCATTATCTAGGGTAGAATTGGCCATCCTTCACAAAGAGGGACTAGCAATAGTGTTATGGGTTTCTATCATTTGACCTTTGGTGCAAATTTTCTGCAACATTCTTACTTATTGGAATGTTGACCGAAACACCTTTTAGTTTCTAGGAGTTTTAGAGGGAGTCGAATGTTAACAAGAAATGTGGAGGAGATACCGGTCTGGAGATCCGGTCCTCAGTCAAGTCTTTGTAGTTAGTTTATACGCCGGTCAAGTAGGTAGATATTGACAACAAAACATAAGAATAACAGAATAGAGCATCACATACACATCAAAATAAGACAACACAAAATTGCTTGATATCGGTAGATCTCTCTCTCTCTCTATATATATATCAATAGCAATCAAATGTGTACATAATCTATCCATCCTTCGGCAGGTCTAAGTCTCTACTTCATTAGTTACATTCATGACTTCTATGTCATTCTTTACATCAGAATCTATCATATATCATAGTCCTATTCTCCTATATATTATCATCATATCCTATATCTCTATATATATTATATCTATTACATATAAGGATGTGTTTCCTATTAGATCCGCATAGTGTGTGCTAGCTTCCGGTCAGCTCTTCTTTATGTTCTGCACCCTGACATCACCCCCCCTCAAAATTATGTCTTGTCCTCAAGACATGCTTTGATTTGGTTGGAAATATCTCTTGAGTCTTGCACCATTGACATAGCCAACTGATATGTGACCCTCTATATTCTTCAATCTGACTGCTCTAGAATCTATAATTTCTTCAATGTAGAAAGGTCCCAGCCACCTTGTCTTTAGTTTTCCTTGCTTCTTAAACTTATTGTCATACAGGAGTACTAAGTCACCTTCCTTGAATGTCTTGTTCCTCAAGTTTCTATCATGCTTGACCTTCTATATTTTCATTTCCAAGTTCAAATTGTATGCTGCCATCAATTTGTCCTCATCCATTTTCTCCAATTATTCAATCCTTTGTGTGAGAGAGTCCTCTTCACCCAGCTTGAGAGTCCTTGCTGTCTAGAAATTTGGTAGTATGAAGTGTACCAATATTGTAGCATCTATTCCATACACTAGTTCATAGGGAGTGAATTTAGTGATTCTTTTGAAGGTTGTTTTGTATGCCCATAGTACCCCAGGTATTTTTAGATCCCATTGTGTCTTGGTCCCATTGTATATCTTTGTCATTGCTACCCCAATGATCTTATTCAGGGCTTCACTTACTCTATTTGCTTGTGGATGATATGGTGAACTCCTGCTGTGTGTTATCTTGAAGTTGTCCAGTAGCTCTGAAATCATTTTGTTTACAAAATGTTTTCCTTAGTCACTGGTGATGCTCAATGGACAACCAAACCTAGGAATTATGTTCTCATAGATGAATTTGGCAGCAGTCTTTGCTAGGCAGTCTCTAGTTGGTTGTGCTTCAGCCCACTTAGTTTGGTATTCTACTCCAGTAATGATGAATCTAGCTTTGGACTACTTTGCTAGTGAATCTATAGGTCTAATGAAGTCAATAGCCCATTTTTGAAAAGGTAATTGTGTTGGAACTAGTCTCAATGGCATTTCATCTCTTGTAGTAGGTCTTCCTAATTTCTGACACAAATCATAATTCTTCACATATCTCTTTGCATCTTTGAAAAGTGTAGGCCACCATAACCCAACTACTTTGATCTTTGATGAGTGCGAGGTAGCACCCATGAAATACATCTTTTTACCTCTCTTTTCCTCCTTTCTGATTCCATCTTCTTGATGTCTGCACCTGAATAGGCTAGCAAGATTGTTCTAAATAATGATTAATAGGAGATGAATTACTTAAGATCATGATTTCTGATTAAAGGACTAACATGCATGGAATTGATGGAAATATGCAGAAAAACTTCTCTTTTTGAATCAACAGGTGCAAATGTTCGGGTTGGCAATTTTGTGCATCTCCGGAAGTAGTCCTAATGACCTCCGAAGATAATATCAGAATAGCACGGCATCAAAAGTTTTGGATTAAAGAGGAAAGGCATCTCAGGAGTTGGACTATCTAGAGCATCTCCGGAGCTGAGCAAGAAGGCCGTAATTACATCTTCGGAGCTACAGACAGAGACATACATCTCCGACGCCTCTTTAGAGAAGAGCAGATTTCTAGCATAGCTGTCAGTCAGACACTTTTACTAGTGATCGTGATACCCCTGATATTACTCAAATCATCACCTAAGTGATTAAGGGCAATCTATAGTTAACTGCTGAGAGTTTTTATCTCTTTTTAGTTTTTGCATGAGTTATTGATGAAACTGATTTAATATCCATATTTTCAGGGCCTCGCTACCCAAATGTATTAAGACTAAAACTTAGATTTAGAGTGGACTTCTGTTCCACTCAATCTATTTTCATTGCATGGTTATTTTTCATAGTTAGACAACTAGTATGATAAAGAGATGGATGTCATCTCATAGAAGAATTGGTAGATAAGATAAGTGATATCTCATCACTAATTTAATATATACTTACAGAAGAAGCAGAAAAAAAAGGTGATTATTTTTCCTTCTGATTTCTGTAATCTCATTTTTGATATTAATGCAAAGTTGATGGAATTGGACTGAATTGAGTTGTGATATCATTCTCTGGTGCTGATTCTTTACTTTAGTCTTCAACCCTAAGGGTGTGGAGCAAGGGCCCACTCTCACCACCAAGGCAGAAGGCTAGTACTGTTGTTGTTTTAGATTTCGCTTTATAGAATATTTATTATTTTCATAGATAGATGCATGTTTCAGTTTATAAGATTTGTTTTAAGTAATTTACTGTTCAATTCTGTTTTCAACATTCTTTGAATTCATTTAATAAGTAGATAGATTAATCTCTTTACATTAGAAAAAGTCATTAGAATTAGTTAGAGAAAACTGGTAACTATAGGATTCCTAATTGTAGATAGCCAAGGACACAACGCTAGATTTGACATCTGAAATATAATGAGGTACAACGACCCTTGTCATTTTTGGCACCGTTGTCAGGGATGTTGTGTTAATTAGGAAAACTTAGCTAAACATTTTAAGGATAGATCTGTATGGTTAGAGCTAGAGATTCAAAAGAAAGATACATAAAATAGACACCCCATCAACAAACTATAGGAGAAAGCAGCGGGGTGCCACAAGATCTTGTTGAAAAAAGAAACTTAGAACCTACCTTGGAAGCTACACCTCAAATCAATAATCCCTTAAATCCTCCAAATCTTCCACTCACTGATTATATCCATGAATTACAACAAAAGTTCTAGGCAGGTCCTTTGATAGAACCTAATTTCCTAGAACCTTAGAGAGAAGAACCAGTACTAAACATGGATGATAATCATGAAGAGGAGGAAAATTAGGCTCCAAGAACCTTCTCATATCCCATTGTTCTGGCTGTTGGAGACAATGTTCCTATGAAAAATATTTCACCAGGACACTTGCCAAATTTTAGAGGTCTTTCTTATGAGGATCCAAATTAGTTTTTGTTTGAATTCAAAGTGGTATGCCAAACTTATGATTATGGATCAGATAACCAAAAACTCAAACTGTTCCCTTCAACCCTGAAAGATTTTGCAATGAGATGGTTTATGGGTTTACCCCAGAACTCTATCCATTCTTGGGATCAGATGGAAACAGAGTTTTTAGGAAAGTACTAAGATTACTGTAGAGTCAGTAATAAAAATGAGGAATTGTTTGAAATTAGACAAGGAGAGGAAGAAACCTTAGAGGACTATGTGGATAGGTTTAAATTCGCCTTGAGAAGGTATGGCAACCTAGTAAATCACTCTTTGGCCAGAACCCTGTTTGTAAAAGGATTGGATAAAGAATCAAAATAGGCACTGGATCTGATGGGAAAAGGAAATATCAACAAAATGGATATACCTGCTATAGAAGAACTTTGCAAGAACTATTCTAGAACCCAAGATGGAGTGAGATCATCCAAAACCTTCAAAGGGAAGAATGAAATAGGATAGTTAATGGAAGAGATTGCAAATCTGAAAATAGATATTTTGGTCCAGCTAAATACCACATTAGATGGGATTCAAGAAAAAACTAGAACAACTGACCAAAATAGAACAACTGAACCACTCTCCATTTTTTTTTTCCTAGGTGTAGAAATAAGCATCTGTTGAGAGAATGCCCTTTAGACAAATCAGAGATTTGTCAGATCTATGATAGGGAACATCCTACCAGTCAATGTAGTCAACTTCCAGCCTTAAAAAGGTTGAGTAAGAAGAATGCCGTCATAGAAGAAGAATTGAATTATGTGGGACAAAAACAGGCTAGAAATTTCCCTTATAATCAGTATCCAAACTAGCCTTCTTACATGGGTTCTTCTAATTGGGGAAACAATCAATGGAATCCAACATGGCATGGGCCTCAAAATAATTCTCCTTGGGGACAACAAGATTGGCCAAATCAACATTGGCAAAACCAAAATTGGCAAAATCAGCACTGGGGGAATCAATAGTGGCCACCACAATTTGGATCACAAAACATGCAACTTCAATGGGGTCCTCAATAGGGATATAATCAACAATATTAGGGACAACCTAGGCATTTCCAACCTCAACAATAAGCATTACTAACTGGACCCTCCAACACACAAGGTCAGTCACAAAATGAGCCAGTTAGCCAACCACCCTTACCAGCTCAACCTATACCAAATCCACGAAATAAACAGGGAGCAGCTGTTTACATGACAGAGCAAGAGAACATGGTTGGTATTAACACTATATATCCAAATAATCTCCAGCTATGTTTTGGGAAAGCATTCCCAAGACCATCTCCTCTAACTATAGTTGAAGTAACCAATGATGAGGAATCATCAGATTTGGAATGAGCGGATAGAGGCTCACCTCAAGAGGGATACAAAACAAATCTTTTCATCAGAAAGGAGTGTCCAAACCCTCATGCTTTTGAGGTCCAATTTAGGGCATATGTCTATCACCCTGAAAGTCAGAACAAAATTTTGCCATTATACTTGAAAAATCTGCAAGAGTGTTCCATTGATTTTGGTCTTTTTATGAATAGTTCAGCTAATCCAGTGCTTGCAATAGCAAAGAAAAGGTGGAACATTTTGACCTCAGAGTAGAAAATGAGAGAAGTGGTAACCCCTGCGAACTTAAGGTTATTTATGAGGAAGGCAAGGTTAATATCCAAAATGATGGATAAACATAAACATGAGTGGATAGGTGGATGGTTTAGACCCCCCCTCATAATTGAGCCACTACCTGTCTGGGCTGAGCAGATGGAAGATGATAAGTTGCAGGAGTGGTTAAAGTAGGTTGATCAGTACAGGGGAAATAGTAATACCAACCTCACCACTTGGACTACCTATGCACAAGACTACAACTTGATTAACAGGCTACTCCACCAGAATAAGTCCAGATTATGAGAAGCAGGAGGACTTGCTAAACCTTAGGCATGGGGGGGATGATAAGTGCCAGGTAGCACCCATGAAATACATCTTTTTACCTCTCTTTTCCTCCTTTCTGATTCCATCTTCTTGATGTCTGCACCCGAATAGGCTAGCAAGATTGTTCTAAATAATGATTAATAGGAGATGAATTACTTAAGATCATGATTTCTGATTAAAGGACTAATGTGCATGGAATTGATGGAAATATGCAGAAAAACTTCTCTTTTTGAATCAACAGGTGCAAATGTTCAAGTTGGCAATTTTGTACATCTTCGGAGGTAGTCCTAATGACCTTTGGAGACAATATCAGAATACCACAACATTAGAAGTTTTGGAGTAAAGAGGAAAGGCATCTCAGGAGCTAAACTGAAGTCTAGAGCATCTTCGGAGCTGTAGACAGAGATATACATCTCTGGTGCCTCTTTAGAGAAGAGTAGATTTCCAGTACAACTGTCGGTCAGACACTTTCAGTAGTGATCGTGATACCCCTGATATTACTTAAATCATCACTTGAGTGATTAAGGGCAATCTATAGTTAATTGCTGAGAGTTTTTATCTCTTTTTAGTTTTTGCATGAGTTATTGATGAAATTGATTTAATATCCATATTTTCAGGGCCTCGCTACCCAAATGTATTAAGACTAAAACTTAGATTTAGAGTGGACTTCTGTTCCACTCAATCTATTTTCATTACATGGTTATTTTTCATAGTTAGATAGCTAGTATAATAAAGAGATGGATGTCATCTCATAGAAGAACTGGTAGATAAGATAAGTGATATCTCATCACTAATTTGATATATACTTACAGAAGAAGCATAAAAAAAAGGTGATTATTTTTCCTTCTGATTTTTGTAATCTCATTTCTGATATTAATGCAAAGTTGATGGAATTGGACTAAATTGAGTTGTGATATCATTCTCTGGTGCTAATTCTTTACTTTAGTCTTGAACCCTAAGGGTGTGGAGCAAGGGCCCACTCTCACCACCAAGGCAAAAGGTTAGTACTGTTGTTGTTTTGTTGTTTCAGATTTTTTTTTATAGAATATTTACTATTTTCATAGATAGATGCATGTTTTAGTTTATAAGATTTGTTTTAAGTAATTTACTGTTCAATTCTATTTTAGCATTCTTTGAATTTATTTAATAAGCAGATAGATTAATCTCTTTACATCAGAAAAAGTCATTAGAATTAGTTAGAGAAAACTGGTAACTATAGGATTCCTAATTGCAGATAGCCAAGGACATAGCCCTGGATTTGCATCTGAAATATGATAAAATGATGAGGTACAACGACCCTTGTCAATCTTTCTTACTGCCATGTCTCTAACATTATGTCCTCCTGGTATCCCTTCATGTGGTTCTCTTAGGATGTCTTCTCTTTCATGTTCATATACTACCCTTATGATGATATCATCCTTCCCTCTGATGTGTAGTTCTCCTTCAATCAATGTATATGGAAAAGACTTCTATATTAGATTCTATCTTTCTTGTGCTGACATCTCTGCTGGAGGTTCACCTTTAGTCAACAGGTATGCTATGTTTGTCAGTTCTTCTGGTACTGCATTTACTCTGAATAGATTTGTGCCAGGTAGTTCTTGTTCATGTACCTCCAGATTTTCCCCAGTCTCAATTCTGGACAAGTAGTCTGGTCCCTGATTGTGCTTTCCCGGCTTCACCATGATTGAGAATTCAAACTCCTGAAACAAGACTAACCATTGTCAAGTTCTTCCTTAGATGATTGGTTTGTTGAGTAGGTATTTCAATGGTTCATGATTAGTGTAGAATACAAAAGGTGTTGACAAGAGGTAATGTTTGAACTTTTGTAATGCATACACCATTGCTAGGGTTTCTCTTTTAGTTGTGGTATAATTCTTGTCTACTTTTGATAGCTTCCTGCTTGCAAATGCTATAGGGTGATCCTTAGAACCCCTTGGTCAAGTCAGTATTTCTCCTACTGCAATCCTTGATACATCCACATGAACATGGAATGTATTCTCCCAGTCCAAAAATATGAGTATTGGTTCTTCTGCTATCTTCTTTTCAAAGTGGCAAATGCCTTTTGGTGCTACTCATTCCAGGTAGTACTTTTGCCCTATTTTTTATTCAATAGTTCTTCTATAGGTGCTGAGATGGCTACATAATTTTTGATGAATTTTCGGTAGTAACCGGTGTACCCTAGGAGTTTTTTGACATCAGATGTGGTTTTTAGTGGCGGCAAGTTTTGAATAATGGCAACTTTTAGGGGATCAACCATCAATCCTTATTTACATATTATATGACCCAACAATGTTCCAAATGGTACTGCATAAGTACATTTCTTCAAGTTTAGGGAAATTTACAAGCTCCTACACTTATTCAACATCAACCTTAATCTCTCTGTGTGGTCTTTTACTAGTCCAATAAGTCCAAACATCCAAATAGACTTCTAGAAAATCATGTATAAACTCCTTGAACATATTGACCATGATTCTACTGAATACTACAGGTGCATTTTTCAATCCGAATGACATAACAATATACATGAAAGATCCTAGTTCAAATGCAAATATTATTTTGGTTTGGTCTTCCTCTCTAATTTTTACCTAGTGATATCCAAAGAATCCATCAGTGGAGGAGTAGATTTTCCTGCTGGCAACTGACTCCAAAATTTCCTCTTTGAATGGTGTAAGGAAATGATCTTGAATGCAAGCTTTATTCAACTCTGTGTAGTCTCTGCATATCCTGATTTCTCCTATTTTTTTATTCTGTACCACCATTGGACTAATCCACTTTGCTTCCTCCATTGGTTTTATGATTCCTACTTTAACATCTTGTCAATTTCTACTTTAGCTTTTTTCTTAATGTTGGGATTCATTCTGTATGGTCTTTTCTTGATTGGATTACAACCTTCTTTCAGTTGGATTTTCATGGTTCCAACTTCCTCTTTGATTCCTTTTATCTCTATGAACTTCCTAGGAAACAAATCCATATACTCAGACAAGATTTCCACTACTTGCGCCACTTCCTTCTCATCCCAATAGTCTCCTATCTTGGCTAGCATAGGATCTCCTTCTTTGGCAATTTTCTCTTCCCTTAACTGGATAGGATTATTGTAGTATTTTTCCTTGATATCTATTGATTCCGCCAATTTTCTTTCTCCTTGTTCAATCTTTATTTCTTGTTCCTTACTATCCTCATCATCATGTTGTGTTGTTTTGTGGCATTTGTGTTTCTCTAGGTATGATTCCTTATCCATCCATTCTATGATTTTCCATATGCCTTTTGTTTTTGCCGGTGGTGAACTTTGCTCTGGTTTTGCTTTTTCTTCTTCCACATCCTTTTGAAAGATGATCTCCTTGATTTTGAGTAGTGATGTGTAGATATTCTTGTTCGGACTAAAGAATGAGAATGTATGAATGAAATCCTTTTGTAGTTCTTCCCAATATCTAGTTTCTTTCCTTCATTCCTAATTTATATACCATGTCTGTGCAATTGATGATAGTGTCCAATAAAATAAATAGGTGTACAATATCTCATTATATTCATTTCTTTCTCTCCATACTATTGTACACATGGATAAATGTTCTTGTGGTGAGATATGACCTGAGTATTTGGGTATGATATCATATTCTCCTTCCTCTGGCAAATATCTTCTCTTGATGAGTATTTTGAACACTAGCCATTGATATATTGTGTCTTTGTGTGTTTCACCAATTTGCAGCATTGCATGCCAATGTGTGTTGTATAGCTTGTAATCTTATGTTTTCTTCTAAAAAGACTATCTCCATTTCTCCTAGGTATTTATGCAGATTTTATACTCCTGAAAACCTAGGCAACTTGATATGGGAAATGCCTTTCAAAATGTGACTTACCTGGTAAGGTTTTTGAGCCATGTCCTCCTTGTCCTCTGTAGATGTGCCGCATATGATCTCCTATGAGTTTTGATGAAGTGCAGAGGATTGCAATATGTCTTCTTCGCCAGTCCTGATCATGAATATGCTCTGGTAACCAAGCATTTTCCTTGTTTTCAATTCCAATTCTTCTCTCAAATAGGCTTCTAAAACCTCCTCGCTATCTGTACTATAGTAATCCTCCTATATCTCCACTTCTCCCTCTGAATTAGGCTCTTATGTTGTCTCCTCTACATCCAACCTTGTAATTGTGTAGAGATTCTTCTCATCCTTGTCATTGTCTTAAGTTTGATTAGCTTCTTCTACATATGCTTCCTCCATTGATGATCCCAAAGGAATGTTGACAGTCTTGTTATCATTAGGAAATGATAGATCTTCTTTCTCGGAGTCTATGATACTGTTTGCATCCACAAACCATCTCAATCCTAAAAGTGCATTGAAAGATTCTACTTGACCAACAATGAAGTTTAAGATTTGTTTGACCCACATTAGGTTAAATTCCACTTGGTTCCATGTTCCCATTATCTACATGTTAGATCCATGTACCAGAATAATGTTGTAAGTTGTCTCTGACAACATAGGTGTTCATAACTTCTCTCACAACTTCTTTGTGATCAAGTTGACATCTGCTCCCAGATCTATCATGACATTCTAGACCTTTCTATGATTCATGTGAACATCCACCATAAGTGGTTTTATCTTCCATTCTCTATCTGTTCTTCCCATCCTTTAGAGTTGACTCTTCTGACCTTTCTCCTTATTCTAGTATTTAAAAAATTGCTTCAGTTTCTCAATAAGTCTATGTTGTGTCAATTGGGCTAATTGCTTGAGAGCTTCTACTTCTCCTCCGATGAAAATTTGCTTGCATTGCTTCTCCTTTTCTTGTTCCTTCTTTATTATTTGTTTGGCTTCCTTCACAACTTCCTCATGCTTTTTCCTAGAGGGAATAAATTCTTCTTCCTCCTCACTATCTTCCTCTTCCAGGTTTCAGTGACATATTGCGTTCCGATATTTGTTCCTTGTCTTGTGAGTGCCACAACTTTCTCCTTCCTTCTTCCTTTATCATTTCCGGTATGTTTTGGCTTGCTTCTCTGTAGTACTCTTCTTCTTCTATAGACTCAGTTGAAGATGTGTTTGTTTCCTCCATGTTCTTCTTCCAGCAAGTCCTTGCTCCTTGACCCTTTGGTTCCCTTCTTATGATCCTTGCTCCTTTTTGGTTACCCAGATTCTGTAGCTTATCACTCTTAGATTGTGGTTGTGCTTTTTGAAAGTACAGTTGTGCTCACTCACAAGAAAATAGATCATGCTTTGTATTGCTACAAATTAAACACTGCATTTTCCTTTTAGCCCAACAATCATTTGCAAAATGAACTATCTTGCCGCAATTGAAATAGGTGGCATCCTCCTTCCTTTGATTTCTTCTGTAATGTGTCGTACCTGTTGGTTCTTTTAAAGATATTAATAATGTTATTTTTATTAGAATGTTTTCTTTTAGACTAGAGAGAGGATGCAGAAGGGGTTTTAGTTTTCTCGTAGATGTGTGTTGCCGGAGCATACAATATATGACATATACTAAAAAACCATAAAAAGTACAATGAATTTGCATAAACAAATAATGACCCAGTTCATCAAATCACCAAATATTAATTATCATCACATACCCATGTTGAGTTTTGTAACTTCGTACAACTGCTGTTACCGAACCAACAAATGGGTACATACAAAATCACTCCAGAACTCCAAGATATAGAAGATATGGTGCATACAATTGATAACAACAATATAGGAGTCCTAGATGCCCCAAATAGAAGAGAAGAAAGGCTGCAAACAAGCAAGAATGAGTCTCCAAAGATCCACGTCCTCTAGGTAGAGTGTACGGCCTAGCTGTAGATAAAATCAGCCACCACGCAGCTGCAAACTCCTCAAAATGACCTCTAATCTCGCTGTTCTCCACTACAGATTCTGGGCGACTAAGATAGAAGGGACTTTATGCAAGAATATCACACCAAACAACTGTAAGGAGGAAGTACAACTGTCCAAGGTAGTACGACCAGCAAAGAGGATGGTATGACTACAATATAAACTCCCTCAAACACTTTGAAATCTAATGGTAATCCTTTGCTATCAGCTGAATATCACAACTACAAAGATATAGCAACAAACTCCACAAACCCTCATCAAACAGATTTCTATTGAAGCACAACTATGAATACTGGATGTATCCACCATAGAAGTATTTGCTAGTGGAGGTTTTCGTCCCTAGAAGCCAAGACCAAATCAATCTTGTAGAGGTTTTCATCTCAGCAAGACAATACCAATCCTAGAGCCACGCTCCAGAAACCCTCACAGGGAAATCTAAAAAGAGAGAAGAAATAATAATCCAAGCATGCCAAATGACTCCCTTATTCCTCCTTTTATTTCCTTCCTTGAGGACATTGGCTTTTTGGAGGGAGTTTTAATGTTTTAAAATTACTTTATTCCCTCATTGGGATGGGCACCCATGTCCTTTAGTGACCCCCTTTAATATTTTATTTCATAGAGTCACATATGCCGTTAAACATTATAAAGTCCCATAAAATAATAAAATATATCTTCAGACTTTAAAATACCCATCCAGATGAAGTCAAAATCCCATGACCAATAGCTCGCCAAAAAGGTCTCGACAAGACGAATACATTCCAACTCCAAAAATCTTGAAACACCACCAAACCTGAACTTACTAAAAATAATAAGTAATGACCATAAGCAAACTGAGCCAACTCGAAGGGTGCCAATTGGATCCACAAACCATCTGATAACTCTGAGCTCAATGCAACATCTGGGAGAGCCAACAACTAACTACCAAATCACCAAAACAACACTAAACTATCACTTACTAAAAATAGCAGTGTTCCCCAAGGACCAAAGAGAACAAACCCATAAAAACCTAGAAAGATTATCGACATGCAACCACTTACTATAAATAGTAAGTACAAACAAGTTGTTTGAAATCTCTTTGGAAAGTGTCAACCAGCTCCACTGGATCACCCGAACACCTTTGTGACATCGAAATACTCCTTTCATTATGCTATCACCAACCCAGAAAGTCAACTTTGACTGAGCTGCAAGAGAACTTGAAAGTGGGGACATTACATCTTCCACGGCCTCTGCCTCCTTTGTAACCTCCAAATTGCTGTTTGTCATCATTATTATAACTATTCCCATAGAATGAACTACCAGAATTGGAATTTTGTATTGCATTGACATTTCTCTAATTTCTCCAATTTGGTTGTTTGTAGCCTTGATCATGTGAGTTTCTTTCTACATAGGACATGTTATTACTCTCTGCTGAATTGGTGTACCATGTTTCATCTTCTTCATCAACAAATTCTCTTTTCCTTTGAAAGGTCTATGAAGGACAATCTAGTGTTTCATGGTCATCCCACTCTCCACATAATCCACAATTTACTAAATTTATTCTTTTTGTTGCTTTGATGTCTTCTTTTATTGTGGCAACTTGTCTTTCACCTTTCATCCTAGGGCATTCATTTCTCAAGTAGCCTTCTCTTGTATAGTATGAGCACCAAATATTAGGCCTTTGATTATGTGTATTCTCCTCCTACTTAGCCAAGGTCTCCTGCCTCAGCTTCAACTGCTCCAATTCTAGGTTTTCCTTCATCTTATCTTGTCTACACCAAGATTGAGACTCTATCCAGTAGGCTAGTGTCATTTCTTCTACATATGTCTCAAATATTCTTCCATCTAGGGCTGACCTTATTTCATGGCTTATTCCCTAAATAAACCATTCTATCTTTTGCTTCTCATTTAGTGGCTCCTCCAATTTGCTAGTTGTTTCCTTGAATCTTCTATCAAAGTCCTTTATTGATTCCTTATCTAACTGCATCAAATCTCTCTTCTTACTTACCCCTTCCATCAGAACATTCAAAACTCCAAAATTCTCCAAAAATAGCTTCTTGATCTCATCCCAATCCTTGTCACTATTCGAACATGTTCAATGCTTCATTCCACAAGGTACCTATGAAGTCAAACACCTTGATTTCATCTCTTATTACTCCCTTCTAGTTCCAAATAGAATCCAAAACAAAAATGTGTTTGATTTCTTTAGTAGTGTCCTCAAAGATTGGTAGCTTGATAGGAATATCCATGATTGCTCTTCTTAAAGTCTAAGGTACTCTGCGATGGGTTTCTTCTAGTCTACTCCTCCGGTTAGGCTATCTTCTATTGACTCGCTTTCCTTCTCTTACCTTGTCTCTCTATAGTCAGATATCAAAGAGCTCCTCTCCTAAAACCTCTATGAAATTGCTCTGGATCTCTTCTATTTTCTCTGCTTCTTTGTTTGCTTGAATATCTTCCTTCTCCACTAAAATTCTCTTAACTTTATATGGAACTTGGGGTGACTCATGGTCCAGGGGTTGTGTCTCTTCATAGTGCCTCTTCAAATTAGGGGATACTCTTCCATTTGTGAATGACATCATGTCAACATCCAATGATGAATGAAATAACCTTCCAAATCCCTCAAAACTCCTCTCAATGTTTACCGCATCTTCTCCTTCTTCTCTTATCTCCTTTATGCTTTAGCAAATTAGTACCTCTATATCTTCCTCATCCATCTTCAAAACTTCTAGTGTTATTTCATATTTTCTGGCAATTAGTGACATAAACCTAATTTGCCTGTTTCTTCTCTTTCCTTTTCGCATTATTCTCCGGTAGCACCTATAGTAGCGTGCTTCGCCACATCCTCCATTATGCCCTCTATCTCTTCTCCTTCTAACCTCCTTTCTCTAGTAGCACCCACATTGGCACACTTCCTTCACGTGTTTATCTTCTTCTTCCCTTCCGATAGCACCCTCCATGGTGCAATCTTTGAATTCTTCCTCCTTTTCTTTTGCAACTTCTGTTATCCTCTTTTTTCCCATCTCTTGTGCCCTTTCCATCCTTCTACTGTAACGTTCTTATCATTCCTGAGTTAGCTTCTATTAAGTATAAAAGAGATCATGAGCTTGAAGAGTTAAACAAGTTCATCCCTCTTCTACAAAACACTGGGGCACAAGCCAAGCATGGATTCTACCCAAGGAGGAGAGCCAAACTACAGGGGTTCTTCCCTTTTGTTGTATATAGAAGGACCAACCAAATTTAACCAAAACCAAAAAAACAAGCTAAGACTAAGATTAAACCTTAAAGTGATGAATAACAGGCTATAACGGACTATAGGAAACAAACCTCAGAGATCAGTAAGCACAACAGAGATGACATAAAAGTTTAGAACCTAGAAAATGTAGCAGAAATGCTTAGGATAGGGGCACTTGGTCTCCTTAGTCCCTTTTTAGGGTTAAGTAAAACTTCAAACTTTGTCAGATTTGTATCCGTCTGCACCACTTTCTTCCTGGAAACCAACCTTCGAAACTAGTTCTTCTTACCTGCACAAATGGAAAGAGGGAAAAGGTTGTACTGTTTGAAGTCAAACCCTATGTTGGTGTTCTCACCTCCACAACAGCGAATGATAAGATCCAAGAGTGAGTGCCCTAGGAGGGCAGAGGCTAGATTTGCAACAATATGATAGATAATGATGATAAGAACCACAAGATATCTAACCTTAGTTGATGAAGACCTAACACCAACAAAGGAGAGTGATGAAGAGGGCTTCAAAGTTCCTTTAAAGCCTATAAACAAGTTCAATAGCATTCACAAGTAGAAGACAATCCAACCATGAAGAAACCTTTAGCATAGAGCATCATATGACAACAAATTCACATTCATTCGGTTAGGTGTAAAATGAACTACAACACACACTTAAATATGCATTCCCGCTCACTTACAGCAATCAAAACAACTTTAGGCCGACAAATATAAACTATAGAAGTGTCCTAACCTGACACCACAAAGTGGGACCAAAGCACCAAAGCAGGACCAGGGCGCTTGGGCGCACTGGGCCTTTGGTCCACAAGCTTCGAAAAGTGTCTTTTAATGCAAGCTTAGTCTAGTCCTAAGTTGATTATGCTAGGTTTACTTGTCGGGATCAAGATATTCATCATTTAGAGCTCAAAGAGGTGTTAACATAGGTCCTAATTAGCAAGGGCAATAAAATGGGTCCAACCTAGGAGCTAAACTAAGTGTAAAATGCTAGTGTGCACATTTTACAACTCAATATTTAGCCCCCACTTTAGTGGGGGTAGAAACTTATGTTCAAACTCATACTAAAGGATGGACGAAAACACATAAACATAGAATACCAAATAATTCCACCAAGTTGTGGACTACGAGTAGCCCCCAAACTTAGGATGCTACGGTTACAAACACATAAGCAAAGAGAAAACACGGAAGACATAATTAATTCACACATACACAGAGGTCTACAAGCATACATAGGAATACACACACATGCTTAACACGAAGCATACACATAAGAAGACATAATGAATACACATAAGACACAATGAATACACATAAGACACAAGGAAAATAGGATGAAGGCACATGAAAACATAAGCTAGAAACATAACACACAAAAGAAGCAAACATAAGAATACACATAGAGCAAACACACAAGGCACATGGCTCTGACACTAGCTTGCTTTGTCTCTAGGGGTCATGTGTAGAAAATTGCCACCGTGAATCACACACTAGTAAGGACCTCCAAATTACTAGATGACCATGCTAAGTCACATGAAGCACATGGGCTAGCTAACTACGTTGCACTAGGTGGCTCATGGACTAAAGAGGAAGCATCACAGGCTAGTGAGGACTGCCGAATCACTAGGTGAGTTCTCTGCCAACTAGCAAATACACAACCAAAAGAGAGCATAGCACGATGCATGCCCCCACCTTAAAGTGATTGCTAACTCCTATCAGGGAGCAATTGCTTTAAGGTACCACAAATTACAAAATAGGCACAAGAGATTTCTGGAAGCACATGCCCACAAGATATGCATTTCCAAAGAACTATATCGCACAAAGGGGTTTCCCCCACAAAAGGAAAATTGAGGCAATGCTATAGGCATGATACACAATGGCTTGTGTAGCCATGGTATGGCGTTGAGGATAGCAACAAGGTGCCACATAAATCAAAACATAAGGAAAGCAATGCATTAACTAAGTAACAACACAAAGTGATCTACCTAATTGGCGTCAGTACAAGAATTTTTGTATAATATGAGAATTCTCAAGACTATATATATATATGGTATTGTCATCATCCACCAGCTGGTAGAACTACATAGATAAAGGAAGAAGTAGCACATGAAATCAAAGTAAACATCCCTTGGGTCAATAAGGGAGAATGCTAAAACATCGTATGCCTTGCATCATCCCGAAAGGAAAGAACATCAAAACAAGTTACGACATATAGAAGAATGATGATACAAATAGAGAGAATGGCGTAGCAATTTTTTGGTCCCTTTGTATCCTTGTACCTACAAGGGTGTCAAGGGTCATCCAAAGAGAGCTTAACAACACAACAACAATAATAATGACAACACATAAATACAAATAAAGCATCAAGCAACATATAATGGGGGAAACACAATCACATACACACATAACATAGAAAACAAGGTACCTCATGTGCGAGTTAACCTAAAGCAAGCCATCCTCCTCCCAATCTAGTTCCTCATCCATTTGAAAAGGAGGACATGATGCAAGAGGAACTATAACACGAGAGGTATAAGGTACTATAGCCATACCTGTATTATCTTCAGAATTGCTATTAGAATGTAGTACAATAAGCTCCATAGTGGCATGCGAAGCTTCTTCTTTCTCTTTAGGAGACACAAGAGTAGTAGCTATCTCTTTGGCATCTTCTAGTGATAAACGATTGGTAGGAGGGAGGTTCTCCTCTCTTGCAGCAAGGTGAGCCATAGAACAATGACATTTCTTTCTTTCTCGCACAATCTTATTTTGCTTAGCTTTACTCATGATGTTCTCAAGGGGAACTATAGCATCTTCCAACGTGAGTTCCTTTTCTTCCTTTGTTTCAAGAACATTAGAAGAAATAGGAGGAACCATCGAAGTCTGGGAGACCACAAGGGGAGGGTTCCTCAATGTGGGATGCTCTTCCTTCTCATATTACAAGGAAGGTGGAAGTATAGGAGTATCCTAAAGTGGTTGAAATACCTCAGGGAATGAAACTTGTGCAACCAAATGATCACCACTAGTATCTCTAGAGGCAGGTGGAATAAAAGTTATATTGCGGTTGTGGGGAGGTTTGTTTTGTGCATGAAGGTTTCCTCGTCCTTGGAGGGATGACAGAGGGGAAACCTTGACATATCTACCAGACGCTTGGGGATGAGGAAGAACCTCCAATTTGGGTTTAGATTCATTCACTACTTGTGGGACAGGAGGAATTACAGCTGGAGCCTCAGAAGATTGAGGAGGTTCAGGAACATCACAAGGAGGAATATTGCTAAGTGATGAATCTAATATTTTCTTTGCTTTAAATTTCTAATATGACAACAAGAATAAATCGTCTTTCTCGAGTGACTTCTATTGATTGTGGACAGAAGTAGTCGAGCGAAAAGATTCCATTTTGAGCAATGGGGTGATACTGACTATGATGTACACCATGCACTCATCCCTCAAATGGAAACTTCAAACACTTATGAAACATAGAGGGGATCACTTTCATGGAGCAGAGCCATGGGTAGCCCAACTTCACATGAAATAGATTTGATGTAGGAATGATGATAAAATGAGCATCCAAGTCTCTTGGCCCAACTTTAACTTCAAGAATTAAAGCACCAAGGGTTGGACATATAGACCCATCGCATGATTAAATAGCCACCTCTGATACATCATATGTATCTCGATGTAAACCATGCATGTAGAGAAAATCTTCAATTACTACACTCACCATGCATATAGGATCTATCATAACACCTCGAATAGATTTATCATTGATTCAAATGGTAATATAAAGAGGTCCATCAGGAGCTTTAATAGTAGCATCATGTGGAGTAAAAGATATAGTAGGTTCCAAGTTCACTCACTCTTTATGAGGGTGAGCATCCACCATGTAAACATCTCCACCATAATCTTTGTTGTGAAATACATCCACAACATTAGATTCATGATGAGGTAAAGGATCAATATATGTTTGAAGATTTAGATTAGGAGCTGCCACCGATTTATTCCTTTTATTATTAACGCTGACAATTTGGATGACATTGGTATTGACGAGTTCTTGAACCTCATGTTTAAGACACATACATATTTCAGTGTCATGGCCAACAAAGCAATGGAATTGACAAAAAGCCTTCACATCAAAGGAAGATGATTGCATCTTGTTTGGATTGAGAGGTCTAATGAGTGGAAGCTTGATGAGATTGTTTTGTAAAAGTTGTGTCATGATAGAATGAAGAGATTCAAATAATGGTGTAAAATTTCTTTTTTTGGGTTTCAATTTATAAGGGGCAGAAGCAGGGGATGACACAACCACCACATGTTTTCTAATGTTATCTACTGAAATTTTATTTTTCTTGATGAAATTCTTGTTTTGTTTCTTGAAAGAATGATTATTAGAGGCTTTGGATTGACCAACTAGAGCCGGTGAGGGATTATGCTCATACTGACTAACTGAAAGTTGATAATTACGAAGAGCCATGCAAAGGTATGTTACATCCCTAATTTTGATTATCTTTTATTTTTCATTTTTATGCAATTAGTAGATAATTTTGCATGGATTAATGATTTGACGTTTAGTGAAAATGTCAGGATAAATCAATGACTTTATGAGTTTATGATTAAATGCATAGCATTTAGACATGTGATTATATGTTATTGTGATTATTTATTTATGATGTATATGGATTAACTAATGATACACTAATCCCAATTTGGTGATTATGAGTTGTAACCAGAAAAGAAATTTGAACTGTCCTCTTGTTATTTGTGAAAAAAATGAATGATGTTAACTAGCATGCACACTAGATCAAACCCTCTTTCGCAATAAAATTCAAGGACAAAATTGAGCCAAATCACTACCAAGTGGAGGTGGACTTAGCTACAGATTTTGTACTCAGGGGTGCTATGGAAAGATCTGATTTAATCAAGCCTTTTATCAAACCCTAGGTCAATCAATACACTAAACCCTAGATTTGTAAAGATCTAATCATAATGGAAGATGTACAATAGATAATTAGAAACTAACTTCTCAAGAGTGATCAGGGAGATATCAGAACCTGTGTCTCAGAAGCTAGAATGTCGGAGGACTATTTCAAGGGTGCCCAAGTCCTCAACTGTGGAATTTTTGGAAACTGTAAATTAGAGAAATGATGTATAGACTATCCTGATTCCAGATCTGATGTTAGCTAAGGAAGAAGGATAGTTTCAAAAGCACCTAAGTCTTCCATATAGGAGTAGTCTTGAAATGGTGTCAAATCTTGAAACCCTTTTCCTTACTTAGTCTTCCTGTGTCTTCATTCTAGATCTCACACTTGTAACCTACACACAAGAAGAAAAGGGGTTTGGGGTTTATGGTGTTTAGGGACTTGCCTTAGTCAAATCTTGAGATAGCATTCAAGCTTCCCAACACCGTTGTTTGATAGAGAGGGTGTGCCTTAGCACGACAGAGGCTAAACACAAATCAATATGATGAAATCAAATGATGATGAACACAAATGATATCACCTATGTGATGAAACCCTTAGGAGGATTAATTCTCTTCAACTCATAAGGAGAGATAGATGATAACTTCAAAAATTGTAATAACACACAATGACAATACAAATTTGCTCTAGAATCACAATGAATACTTTGAAAATGCTTCAAGTTAGCTATCTCCATCTTGGTCCATAATGATATCAAAAATACACTTATATATGATTTCTCGCTAACATTCATGAAATTAACCAAAAGAGCCGACAAGGAGAAACCTTTTTAAAGGTCTTATGCTAACATGCATTTAAATTTTCCCCGACCAATTAGGGAGGACTTGGGCGTGGGTGCCCAAGTCCCAAGGCACCTTTTTGGTTCGGGGTAAGGCAGAATATGGGCCCCTTGCTCCCAATTTGCATTGGTTTTGGGGGATTTTGCATTGGGATGAATATTTAAGATGTATAATGTAATCACGGGGACCTAGGAGCTAAATAGGTAAAAAGACATGTGTCCACTTTTTACTCCATAAAATTTAGCCCCCACTTCAATGTGTGTATGATCTTACGATCAATACATGCATTAAAGTATGGTCGAAGCATATCAAACACATCAAACACTAGAGTGAAGACACACCCTATGTTTGGAAGACCATTTCTAGCTCCCAAGATTAGGCAAACATAAGAAAACACTTGACAGTCACGTAAGACACAGTGAATACAGTAAAGAAGCATGCAATACACGGAGAAGATAGTAAAGCACACAATACACAGAGAAGATATGAATACAGTCATGCAATACACAAAGAAGACATGATTAAACAATTAAACAATCGTAACTAGGCGATGGGGGGAGCTCATCGATATGCGCTACCACAAAGGCACACAAAACACACAATGTGGGGGGAGCTCATCGCTACGCACCTTTAAACCACTAAAACATGTAAAATACACAGCGTGGGGGGAGCTCATTGCTACGTGCCTTTAAACCACTAAAACACACAAAACACATAGCGTGGGGGCGCTCATCGCTACGTGCCACCAATAAAACATGCAAGGAAGACACATGGAAAACATACGGAATACACGAGTGCCGTAGAGTATGTCATTGGCACACTATATGTCTTATACATAGAAAACACAGACAATAGGAAGGAGCTCATCGCTATACTCCACTATCTAAGACACGCCAAACACACTTGACGGTTGAGCTACGCTACCACAACTGCCAAAGACATGCTTAAGGGTGAATAACTCAAGATCCAATCTCACCTCAAGAAAGGACTTTCAAAAGGATGTGCAATCATTCAAGGGAAGACACAATCCTGCCTTTCAAAGAAGGGCTTTCAAAATGAAATTCCACCCGCATTCGCAGATGCCTTATAATGAAAAGGAAGCATGCACAAAGTATACAACCCCATATGCATCCGTAGATGCCTTACAGTGAAAAGGAGGTATACACAAAACAAAACAAAGTACACAACCCCACTTGCATCCACAGACACCTTATGGTGAAAAGGAAGCATACACAAACATGCTTTATCGATAATATCTAAAATACCACAATATATTCCCCCACCTTAAAGTGGTTGATCCCGCTTGCTGGTATCAAACACATTTAAGGTAAAGTAAAAACACACAAGGGAACAAGAGCTTTCGCATAGCCAATGCCCCAATGTGACATGTGCTAACAATCGCTGAATGTTCCCAACAAACACACACGTTAGTATCAAATTCTAATCATCAACAATATTCATGCATAGAAATAAGGTAACATACCACATAAAAAAACCAAGGCTACACTTATAGGTTTGGAACTGAGTATAGTCGATAGGTTATACTTCAAGTATCTCAGAAATGAGTATAGCTACAAGGTGAGACGCAAAACATTCCAAAGTGCATAAAAGTAGATTAGAGTATTGCAAAGGATTGTTACAAGAATCTCACAATATGATACATGATCACATCACAACATGAGGTGATTCTACTAGTTAAGCATCAGTAGATATTTTAACCCCATCTTTATATATGGACTAGGTCCATTTTTATTCTTGTTATAGGGACGTATGGTCCTTATCAATATTTATTTGTTTTCGTCATCCGCCAACTAGTAGAGCCACTGAGGAATGAAAACATGAAAAATGTGAGAGGAGACAAAAGTGACTTAGGTTCACAATGTGGGAAAATTCCCCCAAGACATTATCTAGAACATTATGCCCCCAAGGCACCACACAAAACAATTACAACGAGAGAGAGAGAGAGAGAGAGAGAGAGAGAGAGAGAGAGAGAGAGAGAGAGAGAGAGAGAGAGAGAGAGAGAGAGAGAGAGAGAGAGAGAGAGAGAGAGAGAGAGGTGTCACAATAGAGGTGGTCTCCTTGTATACTTGACCTTACAAGAGTATAAAGGGGCATCCAGGGAGACCTAAACAACATTTAACATAACACGGGGAACACAACACAACACATAAGAGGAGGCCACCCATGAGAGCAACTCAAAGAGGTGCTACATCAAAAGGTGGCTAAATGGGTGAGAAATACTTAGCTGATTCAATGGGATATTTCTTGGTGGACAATCCATGTCTATCATCTTAGGATATATCATATTTAGTCTTGGACTTACTGATATTGTATTGACATTAAGTTTAGGATGAAGATAAGCTTTGGTGGGATTCAAAGAACGGTATCCAATATCGGTCGAGTAGTTAATTGTAGAAGCTTATAAAGGTACTCTGATTCCTTGTTGGTTTACATCACAACCATTACTGACATAGTCACAATTTTTGTAAAGGATTTGAAATCCGTGACGATAGAGAGACTCCATATTTTTAGATGAAGGCAGGGTCTCATAAGTCTCATATTTTGTAGTATAAGTAAGTATTATCTTTGTTTTCTACTAAAGAAACCTTAGGTTTCTTAGGTATTTCCAAAGATTGCTTTCATGAGATCGTCACAACTTTTGATGCTTCAAGATTAGGGTTGTTAAGTTTATATCCCCCATAAAGGAATGAGTAAAATCTAATGAACCCCAATCATCACCAAGAAGTGCATTCGATGGTGATGCTGAATCTTGCACAACATTATCTATGACAAGAGGTATGAATGAATCAACTTTTAAGTTATTCAGAGTCTTATGATTGATAACTTGTTTTTGTGTTTCAATTTGTAAACAAATTCTCGGCTTTGGATCAACTTCAGTGGTGTGAAGTTTATTTTCATAAATAAAATTTACTAATCAATGAAGGGTAGACGGAACTACCCCCATGACATGAATTCATGGTTTACCGAGAATCATATTATAGGAAATTACACTAGACATGACATGGATAAGGGTAGATAATGTCATGAGTCCAACCTTTACTGGTAAAGTTATGGTGCCTAGGGATTGTCTACTAATGTTATCAAAGCCACAAATGTGAAGTTTATCTGGTTTAATTAAAAATGTATCAACCTTAAGTTTATGTAGCAAATCAATGCCACAAATATTAAGAGCCGCTCCATTGTCAATCATACTCGATTTATCAACTTTTTGTTTATTGTGACAAAGATTAGAAGACGATCATGTTTATTTTGAACTTCAATTGACGGTAATTCATGTTGTTGAAACAAAATATCTATTTTAGTCGTATGCACACAATCTAACAGGGCTGCTACATTATTAGGCTTAACAACGGGTGGTAAGATCACCTTTTGTAAAGCTTCCTGGAGCATTTTGTGGTATGTAGGTGATGTTTGTATGAGTTCACAAAGAGATATCTTAGTAGGAGTAGCACGAAACTGCTCAACAAGATCATAATCTTGACCAACTTTATGAGTAAGATGGGGTGGTTGAGGAAGCATAGGTTGAGAAGTTGATAAAGTGATCGGGATGTTTGACTATTATTTACTTTGTTTATTATTTCATGTATTGTATGTGTGAGCAACCACATTGTGGTAGGGTTGTTGCGACACAATTTGATACGCTTGATTTCCTTGAGTAATTTGTTTTGCACAATTGAGAATGTAACCCAGGGGTTGAGGTGGTGTTGGATCACCTTGAACCGTAATTACCGGCTTGAAATGAGGAGGTGCATTAAGTGCCCCTTGTACAATGATTTTAGGAATATTAGTACACTTATTCACTATCCACTTAGTAGGTTGAATAAGTCTATTAGTGATGATTGAATTAACATTGTTTTTATATTGATTAAGCTCAACATCCATCCCTAAAGGATTTAATGCGAGAGACCTTTCTTTATCCACCAATGCTTCTTCTTTTAAAGGGAGAGCATTAGAATGAAGGGAAGGTATAATGTTGTTAAGAGAATTGTTGATGATTGTATCTTTAGTGATGTCCAAGGGGTTTCAACATGCAACCAAAGGAGAACTATTCATGGTTTCCACATCCTTAGTGATGTCCAAAGTACTTGAACATTCATCCAAAGGAGGAAGATTGAGGATCTTCACTTCCTTAGTGACATCCAATGTGCTTAAACATTCAACTAATGGAGGAATAGGATGACTCATGGAATCATAATCATCATCATATACTTTAGATAGTAGATCCAAGCATTGTCATGATTTATAGTAGTAATAGAAGAAGAAGAACTTTCACAATCATCTTTCTCTTGAGTATTCATGAAGATGAATTCAGTTATATTTTCTAATATTGAAGGATGCTCACCCATGAGGGTTATGAATCTATGAAAATAAAGATCTTTTATATATGCATGCAAAGATACCAAAGATAAATGACATGAAGATGCCATAATAAAATGTCTTGGAACAACAATGTACAATAAGATCTATTCATTTATCAAATACCACCAATATGAGAGACTTTTGTACACCACAACACTAGTTTGAGGAAACAAGGTTTTTGAAGCTTTTTGCAAAGAACAAAAACACACTAGTGTGACTAAAAATGAAGTGATTAAAATCATAAAAGTGCTGCACAAAAGGTAATATAGACAATTTTAAAATTTCTTGAAAAGAAATGTTAAAGAGATGCCAAATTCCTTATGTTGAAATACACCATGTGTAATTACAAACATGTGAATTTTCAAACCAAGGTATGAAAGGATGCAAAATTTTCAAATGAACAATGAATAATATGCTATAAATTGATGTTAAATCTGAATTGGAATGTTTATGATGGCAGCAAAATCTGAAATAAGATTTTGACTACAAACCCTAGCTTTTGAAATTGACTAGGTCTTAGGAAAGATGCAACTTTTTCAACAAAACCCTAGCGAATGAGATATTCAAATGCAAGGTACAACACCATGAAATGATTGTATACTATAATACGGATCAGATCTAATGTAAAAATCATAAATTTAAATCTTTCTAACATATGCAATGAAAGCAATGCAAAACTATGCCTTTTTGCAATCCTAAAATGCTTGACTTTTTTCACTTTTTCCAAGATCATGCAATATTTTCAATTGGATATTAATAAATATGCAATGCAATCAATGCAAGATCTGATTTGAACAACCATCAAGATGCAAATTCTTGAAGCTATGGGTTCACCAAAATGTTATGTGTGAAAAATATGAACGATGTTAACTAGTATGCACACTAGATCAAACCCTCTTCCACAATAACATTCAAGGAAAAAAGTTAGCCAAATCACTACCAAATGGAGGTGGACTTAGCTACAGATTTTGTGCTTAGGAGTGCTATGGAAAGATCTACTTTAATCAATCCTTTTATCAAACCCTAGGTCAATCAATGCACTAAACCATAGATTTGTAAAGATATGATCATAACGAAAGATGTACATCAAATAATCAAAAAACAACTTCTCAAGATTGATTAAGGAGATATTAGAACCTGTGTTACGGAAGCTAGAATGTCAGAGGACTATTTCAAAGGTACCCAAGTCCTCAAATCTCTGGAAACTGTAAACTGGAGAAATGATGTACAAACTATCCCGATTCTAGATCAGATGTTAGCTAAGACAACAGGACAGTTTCAAAAGCTCCCGTCTTCCACAGAGGAATATTCTTGAAATACTTTCGGATCCTAAAACCTTTTTCCTTACTCAGTCTTCCTATGTCCACTTTTCTAGATCTCACACTTGTAACCTACACACAAGGAGAAAATGGGTTTGGGGGTTATGGTGTTTAGGGAGTTTCCTCAGTCAAATCCTGGGATAGAATTCAAGTTTCCCAACACTGTTGTTTGATAGAGAATGCGTGCCCTAGCAGAGGAGAGGATAAACACAAATCAATATGATGAAATCAAATGATGATGAATGTTGGGAATTAAGGTGTCTCAACCTTTGCAAATTCCTAGCATTATTTATTTAATTGTATATTTATGTATTGCCTAATGTTGTAATTACTTACACATTCAGTTTGGTCACTTAGTTGAGGTGGCATGGTGACATGTCATCTTACTTGGAATGTGACTTGGATGGTCAAGTCAAACCTAAATGGATTTGGGCATCCCATTTGAGGTGGCACTATTATGCCATGTGTCGGCATCTTGTTGTATGTGGAAGAGGATATTCCATATGACAGAATATATGACGCGTAAGAGCCAAGTTTGGAGATTCCTATGACAAGTGGTGACAAGTGTCGATGAGTATCTTTGCATGAGAGAAATGCATCTTTGGGCGCCCAAGTTGGGCTATGACATGTTGTAAGAGGAATATGCTATATTTTGCATTGTATGACAGATTCTCTTACATCATTTAAGGTTGTTATGTTGGGAAAATCTATGACAACTGTAAGATGCGTAAGAGCATTTGTCATAGTCTATTTTTAGCCTTGGAGTGCTCCATGTTGGGAAAGTCAAATCTGCCATGTATGACAGATGTAAGGGATGCATTTGCACCAAGAACAAGTGTCCTTTGATGCGAGATAATGGCCATGTGGCCAAGGTGGATGCCTATCTCAAGATGCTTCTAGAATATGCCTTGTAATCTCTATATATTGCATAGTTTGGAGTTGTAGTTGCATAGTGTTTTTATAGGTACTATTATGCTACCAGAATAACTCCAGATTCAACATTTGAAGGCTCTTGGAAGAACTTGCATTGCAAGTGTATTGTAAACTGTTATTGTTTCAGATAATACATTGTGCATGTTTTAGAGTGTGGGGTTTTTCACTTGAAAAGGTTTTCCCCACAATACATCTTGTGTCTACTTCTCTCTGTCTACATTCTTGTATTGTGTTTGCTGCTATAATATCTCTAATATAAGTTTAATATTTTTGCAATTGTAAGGGTTAAAATGAATTTGCATACCTCTCCCCTCATTAGATTAGTTTAGGAAGTGATTTCTGCACACCTAGCTTCCTTTCAGTTGGTATCAGAGCCTGGACAGTTTTGGTTCTAGCTGTTGGGTAGGGGTTTTTTGTACTGATCTTAGATTGAGTGGGAGTTTGTATAGAGTATTCTGTAACCTTGTTGTTGGAAGGAGATGCAGGCACATCTGGAACAATAGAGGTGGAAAAGTTTAATGGCAGCAATTTTGAGTTGTGGAAATTGAAAATGGAAGACATGCTCGTTGATAGAGACCTATGGGAAGTAATTTCCGATGTAAAACCAGCAGCAATGTCACAAGATGATTGGGATCTCAAAGATCATAAAGCCAAGGGTCTTGTGAGACTGTATTTGATTGATTCTGTCCTGTTAAATGTCCATGAAGAGAAAACTACAAAGGAGTTGTGGAAGAAACTTGGTGATGTTTATCAAGATAAATCCATTATAAACAAGTTTAAACAAGTTATTCCTACGAAAGAAGCTATATTCTTTGAGGATGGAAGATGGAGGATATGTTGCTGATCACATGAATGCTTTTAATATGTTAGTTGCATAATTGACATCCGTTGGTGTGAAGGAGGAGGAGGATCGATGTATGACCCTGCTTTGTTCTTTACCAGATTTGTGGGATTATCTTGTTATGGCCATCAGGAGTACCACATCCACTTTCAAAATGGATGAAGTGGTGTCTTCACTGTTATTTGAAGAGATGTGGAGAAAGTCATTTGAGTCGGCCAGAGAAGCTCTTGCGGTTCGTGGAAGACCCAAGGAGAAAAGGAAAAAGAAAGACAAAAAAGCTGAGAAGGGTAGATCAAAATCCCGTGGGAGATCCAAATTGCGTGGGAGATCCAAATCTCCTGGAAAGTCCAAGGCACTATGTTGGAACTGTGGGAAAACTTGGCATTTCTGAAAGGAATGCAAAGAGGAGAAGAAGAAGAAGAAGAATGTCCCAGATTCAGATTCTGACAAGTCACAAGATGATGGTGATGCCTTCATTGCATCCTTGGCCACCCATGCATTTGATGATGTGTGGCTGATTGATTTTGGTGCCTCTTTCCACATGACCTTGCATCGAGATTGGTTTACAAAGTATGAAGAGTTTGATGGTGGAAGAGTGTACCTAGGTGATGATTCTCATCTGAAGATAGTTGGTCATGGAAGAGTCACAATCCAATTCCCTGATGGATGAGTGAAGGGGATCTCTGGGGTTATGCACATCCCAGGCTTGGTACGGAACCTGCTTTCTATACAAGTAAATTAAATGATGCAGGTGTGCAAGTTGTCTTCTCAAAAGAAGGATGCAAGATGACTAGAGGAGCTATGGTGCTTGCGAAGGGTACTCGGAGAGGTACCTTGTTTTAGCTAGAGGCATGCATTTCACAATGCAATAGTTCTTCTGACTCGAAGAAAAAAGTTGTAGTCACTTCATCCCCACCATTGGAACCAGCAACTAAAAGATCTGTTGTATCAAATTCTGATGGTAGTGCATTTTGGGTACCTAAGGGTGCTCATGCTTTGGAATTTAAGCTTCTTGCTAAGAAGACAATGTTATGGCATAAGAGACTTAGCCACATTGGTGAGAAGGGTCTTAGAACCCTAAAAAATAAAAACCTCATTAAAGGGTTAGATGATTGTAATCTCGATTTTGACTTTTGTGAACATCGTATATATGGAAAGCAAAATCATGTTCAGTTTTACTCGAGTTCTCATAAGTCTTTTGGTGTATTAGATCTTATTGATTCTAATGTGTTTGGTCCAGTTAATGTACCTTTGATCTCTAAATCTATATATTTTATATCTTTCATAGATGATTATAGTAGAAGGACATGGATTTATTTTCTCAGAAGCAAATATGAAGTCTTTAGTCAGTTCAAAGAGTTTAAAGATTTTGTTGAGAATTGGACTAGTAAAAAGATTAAGTGTTTGAGAATTGACAATGGTGGTGAGTTCTGTTCCATAGAATTCAATAAGTTTTGCAAAGAACATGGGATTGAAAGACATAAGACAACTCCATACACCCCACAACAAAATGGAGTTGTAGAGAGGATGAACAGGACACTGATGGAGAAGGCTAGGAGTATGCTTAGTGGAGCAAGCCTTGAACAAAAGTTTTGGGCTAAAGCTATTGCCACTGCTTGCTACCTGGTAAACAGGTCTCCTACAACAGCTCTTGTTGGAAAGACACCCATGGAGGTGTGGTCTGGTAAGAAGCCTTCAATAAGACATCTTCATGTTTTTGGTTGTGAGGCATATGCTCATGTACCTAGGGAGAAGAGGTCAAAATTGGAGAACAAGGATGTTAAGTGTATCTTCATTAGCTATGGTGTCAGTACGAAAGGATACAAGCTTTGGGGTCCTGTGGCTGAAAAAGTGCTGTATAGCAGAAGTGTTATTTTCAGAGAGCTAACACCTTCTTCCATTGTTCTTCAGCCAGAAGAGAAAGAAAAGAAAGAGGATGTGGTTCAGTTTCCCACTACCCCTGAGAAGACTGAATTGACAGACCCTGTGAGACCTAATGATGAGGATAGCTCTAGCAGCTCTGAAAGCTCAGAAGAAGAAGAAGAACCTCAACCTCAGCCTTTGAGGAGTTCTACACAAATCAGGAAGCAACCTGAAAGATTTGGTTATACATTGCTTGATTCTAGTTGTGCTTTTTCTTTGCTTACTAACGCTGATGAGCCTAGAACTGTGATAGAAGCTATGGGCATGAAAGATGTAGGTTCTTGGAAGGAGGCCATGGAAGATGAGATGGCTTCTTTGGAAAAGAATAAAACTTGGGACTTGGTGCCTTTGCCTAATGGATAGAAACTTGTTGGATACAAATGGGTTTTCAATAAGAAATTCGATGCAGATGGCAATGTTGAGAAGTATAAGGCTAGATTGGTTGCGAAGGGGTACTCACAAGTGGAGGGAATTGATTATGGTGAAATTTTCTCTCCCGTTGCAAAGCTGACATCTATTTGGTTCCTGTTATCTCTTGTAGCAGCTTATGATTTAGAAGTGGAGCAAATGGATGTGAAGACAACATTCCTTGATGGTGACTTGGAGGAAGAGATTTATATGTCACAACTAGACCATTACATAGAAAAAGGTAAATAAATTTTGGTTTGCAAGTTAAAGAAGTCTTTGTATGGATTGAAACAATCTCCTAGGATGTGGTACTTGAAGTTTGATGCCTTTGTGTTATCTATTGGATTTCTGAGATCGAAATTAGATCATTGTGTGTATTACAAATTTGACAATGATCGCATTCTTATAATTGCACTATATGTTGATGATATGTTGCTGATTGGGAATGGTAAGAATATGATTTCTAATTTGAAGTCTCAGTTGTCAGCATACTTTGATATGAAAAACTTAGGGGCAACCAGGTACATTCTGGGAATGGAAATCAGAAGAGACAAAGCAAACATAAAACTTTGGTTAAGCCAGAGTAAGTATGTGAAGACTGTGTTGGATAGATTTAGCATGGCAGATTGTAGACCATTGTTTGTTCCTGTTTCTTTGGGGACAAAGTTATCTTTTAATGATTGTCCAAAGTCTCCTTCTGATATGGAGGATATGAGAAGAGTACCTTATGCTAGTGTTGTTGGTAGTTTGATGTATGCTATGGTCTGTACAAGACTAGACATTGCCCAAGCAGTGGGAGTCCTTAATTAGTTTATGGCTAATCCTGGACATGTACACTGGGATGCAGTAAAGAGAGTGTTTAGATATTTATGGGGTACTCTTGATTATTCCCTATGTTATCATGGTCATCCTACAGGACCTCCGCATTCTGTATGTATTCGTGGATTTGTGGATTCTAATTGGGTAGGTGATTGACAACATGAGATCCACTAGTGCTTATGTGTTTACTATGTTCGGTGGTGCTATTAGTTGGATGAGTAAGCGATAACCTGTGGTTGCTTTGTCCATGACAGAAGTTGAGTATATGGCAACAACTCATGCTTGTAAGGAAGCCATTTGGATTAAGAGGTTGTGTTCAGATATTGGTGTTGATGCAAGACAGATTACTATCTATTGTGACAGTCAGAATGCGATTTGCTTAGAAAAGAATCTGACTTTCCATGCCACAACAAAGCATATCGATGTACAATTTTATTTTGTGCGAGACATGGTAGAGGATGGAAAGGTGATATTGGAGAAAGTAGAGACTTTAAAGAATGTTGCAGATGCATTGATGAAACCAGTGGGCATAGAGAAGTTCAGATGGTGTTTGGAGTCTATGGGCCTCTTGGCCCCTAGCAGTTAAATCTTGTCATTTATTTTAGCTCTTGCAAGGTGTTCAACAAGTGGGAGAATGTTGGGAATTAAGGTGTCTCAACCTTTGCAAATTCTTAGCATTATTTATTTAATTGTATATTTATTTATTGCCTAATGTTGTAATTACTTGCACATTCAGTTTGGTCACTTAGTTGAGGTGGCATGGTGACATGTCATCTTACTTGGAATGTGACTTGGATGGTCTCATCAAACCTACATGGATTTGGGCATCCCATTTGAGGTGGCACTAGTATGCCATGTGTCAGCATCTTGTGGTATGTGGAAGAGGATATTCCATATGACAAAATCTATGACGTGTAAGAGCCAAGTTTGGAGATTCCTATGATAAGTGTCGGTGAGTATCTTTGCATGGGGGAAAGGCATCTTTGGGCATCCAAGTTGGACTATGACATGTTGTAAGAGGAATATGCTATATTTAGCATTGTATGATGGATTGTCTTACAACATTTAAGGTTGTTATTTTGGGAAAATCTATGACAGTTGTAAGATGTGTAAGAGCATTTGTCATAGTCTATTTTTAGCCTTGGAACGCTCCATATTGGGAAAGTCAAATCTGCCATGTATGATAGATGCAAGGGATGTATTTTTAGCAAGGACAAGTGTCCTTTGATGTGGGATAATGGCCATGTGGCCAAGGTGGACGCCTATCCCAAGATGCTTCCAGAATATGCCTTGTAATCTCTATATATTGCATAGTTTGGAGTTGTAGTTGCATACTGTTTTTATAGGTACTGTTATGCTGCCAGAATAACTCTAGATTTGACATTTGAAGACTCTTGGAAGAACTTGCATTGCAAGTGTATTGTAAACTATTATTGTTTCAGATAATACATTGTGCAGGTTTTAGCGTGGGGTTTTTCACCTGAAAAAGTTTTCCCCACGATACATCTTGTGTCTACTTCTCTCTGTCTACATTCTTGTATTGTGTTTGCTGCTGTAATATCTCTGATATAAGTTTAACAATGAACACAAATGCTATCACCTATGTGATGAAACTCTTAGGAGGATGAGTTCTCTTCAACTCATAAGGAGAGATAGATGATAACTTCAAAACCTGCAATAACCCATAATGACAATACAAATTTTCTCTAGAATCATAATGAATTCTTTGAATGCTCTTTACTCCAATGCTTCAAGTTACCTATCTCCATCCTAGTCCATAATGAATTCAAAAACTCACTTATTTATGCTTTTCCGCTAACATTCATGAAATTAACCAAAAGAGTTGACAAGGAGAAACCTTTTTAAAGGTCTTATGTCGACATGCATTTAAATTTGCCCTGACTAATCAGGGAGGACTTGGGCGTGGGTGCCCAAGTCCCAAGGCACTTTTTTGGTCTGAGGTAAGGAAGAATATGGGCCCCTTGTTCCCAATTTGCATTTTTTTTAGTGGATTTTGCATCAGGATGAATATTTAAGATGTATATTGTAATCACGGGGACCTAGGAGCTAAACAAGATGGTAAAAAGGCATGTGCCCACTTTTTACTCCATAACACCTTTGAGAAAGAGAGGGAGAGCATCATCAGAAAGAAGTGAATAGACATATGGAAAGGATAAGTTGTTGCCACCTAAGTTTTGTGCTTTTAATGTCTAGTGAAACTCATCATAAGTGGTAAGTTGTCTTAGACCTATTCGGTCAGAGTTTTGGGTTTTGACTTGACAATCATTGATTTGATGTCAAAAATCATTAGCGTAGGTTTTATTGAAAAACTGAGTCAGGATAAAATGACTCTTGACAAGATTAGGTCGATAGTCATTATTTTCCTTATGCACTATGATTATAGTTATGTTATTTTAAATATTCTATTAGAGGTTATTTTATATTATTTTTATTGTCGATAATTTCTGATAAGTGATTCGCTAAGTTAACTTATCCTTTCTTTGGTAATTTTTTCGAGATAGAGAGGGGGAGACACATCAACCTCATCCTCGTATCGTTACAGATTTTTGTGACAACGCAAGTATTGGGTGTTTTTCTTCACCTATGGTTATGTTCATATATATATACTTATTTTAATATGATTTAAGAAGCTAAACCTTCGAGGTGGTCGTTAGACTTCTTAAAACATGGCTAAGATTCCATGATATTGCAAGTAGTTTTATAAGTGACTCAACTCCTTTACTCCCTAAATGATTAAGAGAGTAAGGAGGAGCTCTTAAATTGACGTGAAGAGTGGTCTTTTAAGACCATCACTTCCTCTAATTGTATGCCTACGAGGAATCTTTATTGGCTATGAATGAAGAGAAATGAATGCAGTTATGGTTTTGGGTTATTAAACACTGTGAGAGTGTTTTCTTAAGAAAGACATAGAGATAACAGAGGAAAGAAAGAGGGAAAAACACAATGGGATCTAGAAGCTCTTGGACAGTAGGAAAGAGAGGGAATCGAGATTGAAAGAGGGAAGATTGTTGGATGATCTCAAATAGGTTCTTTTCTTGTGTTGAAAGTTATATGAATAGTTTATGAACCATATTTTATTCTGATACTCTGCATAAGTTTGTAGTCGATACTCTGCATATGTTTATAGTTGATGCTCTGCAGATGTTTATAGTCAATGCTATATATATGTTTATAGTCGATGCTCTATACTTGTTTTTGGTCAATATCCTATATCTTTATAAGGAGATATAAGGCTAAACATCACTGTGTTTTATGGCCGACAGAAGTAAAATTTTCCTGTGTCTTTGACTGATAACCTATGATTATCTCTGAGATATATTAGATCGATCATCTTAGTTTATCTCTGAGATTTTTTTTGTAAACAGTTTTGATACCTCTGTGTTCTTGTTGGCCAAAAGTCTTTGACTATTTCTAAGTAATAATGGTCGTTAGTCCTAGAGTGTAATTGAGTTTGTTTAACCGATAAACAAAGCATACTTCTGTGAGTTGATATAAGTAAATAAGCCTAGTTAAAAACTAAATGTTTAAGGCTGATATCTTACCTTATCACTGTGCAAGTTCAAGGCCAATATCTTGTTTAATCCTGTGCAAACTTAAGGCCAATTAGTCATGTTTGTTTGTATTGAGATAGACAACAACTAGCTTTACATTCTATTAAGTATGATGAGAGTAAGTTTATCTATGTTTATCTTGTCGAAGATTATATTATCTCACCTTTTTCCACGAAAGGGAAACTCAAAGACTTCTCTTAGTGCTCACTATGTATACTTATAACAGACCAAAGAGATGTATACTTATAACATGCTGAAGAGATGTATGTATATAGTAGGCCGAGATGCTATTATTGTGTTATTTTATTATATAACTGAGATGTTTATATCTATCTGTAATCCAACTGAGCCACCAGAGAGTTCCAATGAGATATAGGAGTTAAGATCAGTGAGTAGGATAGTGATGAATCCTATTTATCTTTTTATTACATTCAAGTTGTTTAGTTTTCATCCTAAGACTAAGTGTAAGGTCTCTTTTATTCTAAGAAAACAAGAATGATATTGGATATCATTGGAACATCAAGGTATGACCATAATATTATATATGCTCATAAAGAAAATATATATCTTGTGTGCAAGGATGATGTGCATAGGTATTTAACCTTTCTATATCCAGAGTTAGTGGATGAAAGGTGACTATTTGATTGAATTTTGTTTATTATTCTCTATAGACTCAATCTATTTTGAAGAACAAACTTAGTTAATAGTATTTATGTTATGGACAATATTTATTAGAGTTTATTTACGTAAAATTAGAAACCCATGTTCTATTGTAATTATATGAGAAACGTGAAGTTGAGTAGAGCCTAAGTGGTCTAGAGAAGACTAGAGGCTAATATACTCATGTAATATTATTATCTTTACATATAACGAGAGTTTTTAATAATGTTTTGTATATTAGGTTAAGAGAGGATAAATCCCTATAAGATTGACCTAGATGGGTCTAGTAAAATCTCAATATAGTTATGACTTTAATTAAACTTAGTATATTTATGGTCTATAGTGAATAGTTAGGAATCCATAGATCAGGACAAGAATAGATCTTAGGAGAAGTTTAATAAGCTTTTGTTAAAATGATAGAGTCGATACATGACATCAAGCACAAGAATGGTTAATTTTAGAGTCGATGAGTAGAATAATAGGAAGTCATAGACTCTGATGTTTCCAAGAATGTAACGAAGGACTTTTCAAAATATTAAGTCGTTAAAACCTATTCATTGTATATATATCCTAGAATCCAGGAATAAATTCCAAGTCAGATGGACTAAGAGTTAAACTTAGTCAAGACATTTCATGACTAGTGTTTAGTCAAAATAAATCAACTGTAGGATGAGATAGTTCCCAAGTCGAGTTAGGGGTGTGTGAACTCATGACTACATTTATTGCAAATGTTTGTTTATATAGAAACTTTGGCCAAAGTAATGTATTTGTCTTTGCATGCATTATTCGGTTCACAATGTCTAGATGGCATAACCTATTAATAGGATCATACTTAGCTAGAAGATTGTCTAGAGTTGTATGGTCGATTGTGTTATGTAGGACATGACAATAGAACTTAGATGGAAAACCTATTGGTTCCTTATTTCTATACTCTTTGTGAAGGGTAGGGCCACTTCTAGGAAGGAAGGTGTGTGGGGGACCACTAGTTTGTGGTTGGAGGTAAAGTACTTGGATGATGCTCTCCCTTTGTAGCAGAAGACTCATTGAGACTTGAGTGACAAATATCAAGATTCTAGATGCAATATTCTTTATGTATTGATGTAAAATTATTCTCATTGCCAAGTGCATGTATTATAATTGTAAAGTGAAATATTTCTCACTAAGATTTATCTTTGAATATATTGATCTTCTAAGATGAAGAATATTTAGAAAAGATATGTAGTTATTTCCTTGTAATTATGCAAATGATATAAAAAATATAAAAATATTTGATGTTTACCATGTTTATTTACTTTCTTGTAAATTATTGAGTTAATTCGAGTAATATGAGAAGCCATGTTACAAGGTGAGTGAATGAATCATACCACATCAATGATATCCTATCACGGATGTGAGGTTGTAAGTTTCCTATAAAGATTCTTTGCACATCAACATCTGGAATAGAATATTGGATTTGTGAAAAGAAGGCTTGATAATGCCCCATGAAATCAATTATTTTCTCTTTCATTCCTTATTTACAATGAACCAAGTCCATCAAAGAGTCTTGAGGTCCAATGTTCGCCTAAAATTGCTCAAGGAATTTATTGATTAATTGTGAAAATGTAGTTATATAATTAGAAGGAAGCGCGAAAAACCAATCCAAGGCCGTGTCCTTGAGTGAACTAGGAAAACATTTTGCTAAGATCGCATCCTCAAAGTAGAAATCACTACACATAGTGGTAAAAGCTACCACATGGTTGGTAGGGTCTCCCTTCCCATTATATTTCTCAAAATGGGGAGTCTCAAAATTCTTAGGCATAGGAGTTCTTAGGATAGAATAAGACAAAGGGCTATGAAGGTAATGTGTTGTTATAATAGTTTTAGGTGGGCTATTACTTATTCTAGCCAATTGTTGTTGCATGGAGGTCATGTTCTTCAACAATTGGTTTCTGATGGGGTTGAAAGCGGAATCGAGTAGAGATTGAAATGAAGGACTAGGTGATGGTGTATGAGTAGCCTTTTGAAATGTGATAGGTGGTTTAGATGTAGGTGGAGTGACACTAGGTGTAGAGTTTATGTAATTGTAAGGAACATAACCATAGTGGCAAACATGATTCCCAGTAGGTAACCTAACACATGTGGTAGCATTATTACTTGACTGTGTAGTAGTGGTAAGAATAGTAGATGCATAAGTAGGCATAGGGAGTGAGGGTATGGGTACCGACACTTGAGTCCCTATTTGATTAGGAGAAGGCACATTCATCATGATTTCAACACAACTAGCTGTTGACATAATGTTGTTATGCAGTATTTGAGCTAGGCCATGCAAGACTTCTACTCCCTCTTGTCCCTCAAGCAACAACCCTCTAAGATTCTCAATGATAGGGACTTCCTCCTAACTTTTGAATTTGGGCCTCAGGAACATGAGCGATAAGGTCATCAATATCAATGGATTCTTGAGAAATTGATGTTTTAGGGATAAGTGTAGTAGGAAGTTGTGTGACTTGATTAAGAATTCCAGATTCAGATGCATCAACATTAGAACCCATAATTCAAATACTTCTCTGCACAAATGTATTAGAAATGAGGCACCATATCACAAGGCTCATAAAGTGGCTACAAGCTTTAATAACACACAAGATGCCCAAATAGAAGAAATTGATGATGTAGCAAAAGAATGATCTGGGTTTTCTTTTAAGTGAAGCAAAATTTATATCTTTAATCAAATTCAATTCAAATAAATACAACTATGCTAACACAATTTTTAATGCAATGAAATGATAACTATGCAACTTCCAAATCTAGGATGCAATTTCTCTTTTTCAAATTTCAAATGCCACAATGCAAAATGCTTTTGAACAACTAATGAAAGGTACAACAAATGCAAATGCTCTAATCAATGCAACAAGATCTAAACAACCTTCAAATCTAAAAACCCTAGGGTCAAAACTAGCAAGATTTTCTATTAATGCAAAACTTTGACAAACCCTAGGTTGAAATTATGCAAAATTTAACTATGTATGAATGCAAAGCAACCAAAGACCACACTCCAAATTAGATCTAGAGTGATGAACAACTTAGATCTAAAAGAAGAAGGAAGCAAAAGGTGCAAGAAGTGACGGGTTCACCAAAATGTTAAGTAGAAAAGAGATCACAAGCCTGAAGAGTTAAACAAGTTCATCCCTCTTCTATGAAACATTGGGGCACAAATCGGGCATGGCTTCTACCCAAGGATGAGAGACGAACTATAGGGGTTCTGCCCTTTTGTTGTATATAGAAGGACCAACCAAGTTCAACCAAAACCAAACAAGCAAGCCAAGACTAAGATTAAACCTTGAAGTGATGAATAATAGGCTATAACGGACTACAGGAAACAAACCTAAGAGATCAGTAAGCACAATAGAGATGACATAATAGTTTAGAACCTAGAAAATGTAGTAGAAATGCCTAAGAAAAGGGCGCTTGGGTGCCTTGGTCCCTTTTTTAGGGTTAGACATAACTTCAAACTTTATCAGATCTATATCCGTCTACACTACTTTCTTCCCAGAAACCAGCCTCCAAAACTAGTTCTTCTTACTTGCACACATGGAAATAGGGAAAAGGTTGTGATGTTTTAAGGGTTTGCCTTAGTCAAACCCTGTGTTGGTGTTCCCACCTCCACAACAATGAATGATAAGATCCAAGAGTGTGTGTCTTAGGAGGGCAAAGGCCAGATCTGCAACAATATGATAGATAATGATGATAAATGATGATAAGAACCACAAGATATCCAACCTTAGTTGATGATGACCTAACACCAACAAAGGAAAGTGATGAAGAGGGCTTCAAAGTTCCTTCAAAGCCTGCAAACAACTTCAATAGCATTCACAAGTAGAAGATAATCCAACCATGAAGAAACCTTTAGCATAGAGCATCATATGAGAGCAGATTTGTATTCATCCAGTTAGATGTAAAATGAACTGCAACACACACTTAAATATGCATTCCTGCTCACTTATACAATTAAAACAACTTTAGACCGACAAATACAAACTAGATAAGTGTTCTAAGTTGACACCACAAAGTGGGACCAAAGTACCTAAGCGGGACTAGGGCGCTTGGGTGCCCTAGGCCTTTGGTCCACAAGCTTCAAAAAGTGTCTTTTAATGCGGGCTTAGTCCAATCCTCAGTTGATTATGGTAGGTTTACTTGTCGGGATTGAGATATTCATTGTTTAGAGCTAAAAGAGGTGTTAAAATAGGTCCTAATTAGTAAGGACAATAAAATAGGTCCAACCTAGGAGCTAAACTAAGTGTAAAATGCTAGTGTACACATTTTACAACTCAACAACTTCAATCTCTCTTCTCTTCTTATCTCCATTCCAGTTTTGATTTCTTCGCCGATCTCTCTTTTCCTTCACTTCTCCCCTTTCGTCATGGGTTTTCTTGATTTGGTGTTCCACTAGTCGTCTTATCCCATGTACTTGTTTGAAGATTTACATCGTTTGAAAGGTCCTTGTGGACTCTACTCCCTTTCCACTCGCCATCCCCTTAAGTGCTTGCCCCCCTCTCACAAAGGTGGAAACTTAAGGAGAATTGAATACCTCCGCAACTTGAAAATTTTCCCCGCCAACCTTGCCTCCTGTCCTCTCTGAAACTCTGCACTACTTTTTTGGATGTTTTGCCCTTTCAATCTTTAACTCATAAGATTATATCTCCTTTATTTAGCTCTCCTAATGATTAAATATTTAATCCATTTAAAAAAAAAAGATTCTTTATTTTGTCAAAAGATGCTTTCTTTTACTTTCTAAAAAATAATTCATTTTAACAACCTTGCAAGTTCATGGAAAATGTTGGGTTAAATATTATTTAAATATAATTAAAATATATAAATTTTTATAGCAAGTTAGAGTTGGAGAATGAACTTTCTTTTATTTTCTTAAACTTTACTTCAGTTTGTTTTTTAATTAATTAATTTATAATAATTATAATAGAAACAAAAAGTAAAAAAACAAAACAACTAAAGTAAGTCTAAAATAATAAAAGAAATAATAAAAGAAAGTTCATTCTCCAACTTTAGTTTATTATAAAATAAAACAAATACTAAACCAAATGTTAGCAAGAAATGTGGAGGAGATACCCGTCTGGAGATCCGGTCCTCAGTCAAGTCTTTGTAGTCAGTTTATACTCCAGTCAAGTAGCTAGAGATTGACAACAAGACATAAAGAATAATAGAACAAAGCATCACATACACATCAAAATAAGACAACACAAATTTACCCGGTACCGACAGATCTCCATATATATATATCAACAACAATCAAATGTGTACATTTACTATCCATCCTTCGGCAGGTTTAAGTCTCTACTTCATTAGTTACATTCATGACTTCTATGCCATTTTTTACATTAGAATCTATCATATATCATACTCCTATTTTCCTATATATTATCATCATATCCTATATTTTTATATATACTATATCTATTACATATAGGGATGTGTTTTCTGTCAGCTCCGGCCTCCGCATAGTGTGTGCGAGCTTCCGGTCGGCTCTTCTTTATGTTCTGCACCCTGCTAACGTGGAAAATCACTCTTTACATTTTTTACCATATTCTAAGTGTCCCTATTCATGGACATTGACTTACACTTCGTGAGGTAGAGTCTAAGGTTGAGAGATTAGCTTGGACATCTTTGCTAGGAGAAGACAATCCAAGAGACAAGCTCAGGATCCAACTTATCTTAGTTCCTTCTCATGCCATTTTGCCCTTGTAAAAGGTCTTGATTGGTCTTATTTCCACTCATTTTTCAAGACGCAATAAGACCCCCATACTCTAGTGGTGTTGGGCACTGATTATTCAACAGGTGGAGTAGGGTGTAGTACAAGTTCACAAATTTTGAGAAATATAAGTTTACAAATTTTGGAATTTAGATGTTTGCTAAACACTTCAATCCGCTAATGAAAATGAAAAAATTACAATGGTAGGTAAAATCAAAAAACAATCTTAACTCTCCATGCACGCCTTGAAAATCACCAATCTAAGTACCTTGTTTGAGGAGGCAAGGCTAGACAAAACTGAAAATTTCTTGATAAATACTCACTGATCTCAAGAAGAGATTACAAACTTTTTAAGGCCTTACTGCCCTGTTTCTAATTAGAACCAGTGCTCTTCTAGGTCCCGTGGTCTCGTGGACATTATTAAAATATTTCATTCATTCATTCAATCATACAGAGTACAAACTATAGCCCAGAGGCAAACGCAATACAGTAAAAGTAGCTCGAAGCGATTCACAATTCTAGACCTTGACGTTGCATTTGGTGCGTTGGAAAGATCCTTGGGCGACGTCCAGCTTGGTAGGGCGACACTTGACTTGGAGCTTATAATGCCCGGACTTCCAGCTCCCAACTTTGAAGCGCACAGACGCATAGATCTCCAACAGCAGTTCCACTTTGCCAGAAGAATGCTCCAACCTCAAATCGTGGGACTTGACGCCTTGCAGGGCAACCATCTCTCCGTACAGATTGGTGTGCAGGAACGTGGTGTTCTTGTGTGCCTGGTAGAATGGCAGCATCGATCCCCACGCAAAGTAGTCCCCATCGTAGGAAATCCTGGCACCGATTCTGTCATAATATATGCCAATTTTCTTGTTGGAATTCCTGGTTGTGAGATTGAACTGCATTTTGGCGCTCACCAGACCGTCTTCGGAGATACTGAATTGCGGGGCGGAGCCGTAGTCCAAATAGTACTTGGGCTTGTGGGGCTGCAGAGACAGATATGTGATGAGCACCACCAGCCCTACTATCACAATTATGCCTGATATCACTCCGCATGCAAATCGAGGTACCCGCCATTGCGGTGCGCGCATAAAACCTTTTCCAGCTTCCGGCATTGTAAAAGCTCTGTATAATCTATCTCCTCTGCCTCTTTTTCTTGTGACGCTCTGTATAAGTTTATGCGAAGGTACGTGGGCAGTATTATAGATCGCGAGTCGTTTACGTCTGCGGCAGGAGAAGAATAATACTTTGGTGTTTGTTTGAGGGAGTGCGCTGTTATTGTGCAAAGGGGAAGAGAAAAGAGATTGGTTTCATCATAGAGATGCTAAAGAGATTGATAGCTTTCACTTTTGAGCAGGCCCCAGGGACACGCTGATGCCTTCTGTAAACCCAACCTATAGCATTGCCTAGTTTTAGCCAATTCCATGGAAAAACATTTGATAAATGGGGCTCTCGTCACGTCTGTCATACTTCGCAATATATTCCTTCTCTCAATCAAAAACATTGTTCTTCTTTACTTTTCTTTCTTTCTTTTATGACTACTTTTACCTAGGTTGATCAGGGACACTCTAATTAAATATCATCCATAAGTAAGTCACACCCGGACCGACAATGGACTGGGCATAAGGGGCCAATAGTTCAGTTGGTAGAGCACTCCACCAGCAAATGGAATGTCCTAGGTTTGAGTCCTAGCTGGTCCATATGAACTGTAGCTCAACAATAAAATTAACCTTTGACTATTCAAGTGGATGATATTTAAGAATAACCGATTGAGAAATACTAAAGGGACTTCACGATTCATGATTGAAAATTTGCAAGGTGTTATGACTTTAATGGATGTTTAACTGCTGAAAAACCTAGTTTTTTCTTTTAGCAAAAGTATTATGTGATGCTTTAAACTATCAATTAAACATCAAAACAACTTGAAAAGGATAGAGTGGCCCGATGGAGACTAACTTACCCTACAACATAATATCTTGAAGTGGCTCTTCATGGATAATTGTAGGCTCAAGATTAGGCTTGATTCTCGCCAACCCAACCTAGCCATGGACTCCCCTCTTATGTGGAATGTTGAGATGGAGCAGTGGGACTTGGTTAGTGAGGTTTGTAATTTAAAGAGGAGAACACTATACAAATAAGAAGATTGTCAGTCTTTAGAATAAGCTAGGCAATACAAAGGGTGATTTAAAGAAGGTTTTGTATTTGAGTAGAACCATGATAAAAAATTGCACTGCAAGCATTCACATGCTTCAAGAAGGGATGACGAGGAACAAAAAGGAGTAGTCAGTTTTAGGTCCACACAAGCACACAAAAAACCAAACTAAGAGGAAGATTATTGAGATTGAGGAATCAGAGGATGATTTTCTCAAAGATCATTTGCAATTCTGGAAGGAAGAGTGGAAGGCTGTCAAAACTCTCCATTTCCTTCCCTTTGCCAAGTGATGCATCTTTGGTTGTGTTTAGGTGATGTTTTTGTTGGTTGGCTACATGTTTGTTGTTTGCTTTTAGCTCCCTCTCTTAGCTTTGTTCTATGATTTTCTAGCCTTTTTTGCATAAGTCCCTTGATGCTAGGGCTCCTAGCTTGCTTTGCTCTCATGTAAAAGGATTTGGGCCCTTTTAATTAAAAAACTTGATCTTCAAAATTCATGTTTTATATACCCACTACACAATTATCTCTTTATTTTGTGCCACTTTGTATAAATGTTATAAATATATGGTCTTAACATTCAATTATGCATGCTGTTAAGGGTGTGGTTCAGTGGTTAAGTTGCTTGGTTGTAGTGGCAGTCACCAGAGTTCAAACCCCGCTGGGCCAACGAGCTCGCAAGCTTTACGCCTTCGTTGGGCCATTGAGCTAGTGGGTTTGAAGTGTTCTTGTTAGGGGATGAAGTCCCCTGTGTTGTGGCCTCACCGGTTCATAGCTCCGAGCAAAAGCATTATCGTGGAGCCGAAGGGCGTGTCGCACCAGTGTCACCGGTCATGTTAAAAAGTTTACCAGGCGCATTTAAAAAAAAATATTTAATTATGCTTACTAATTTTGTACATCAACAACATTTATCTCTAAATCCATTAGCCAACCCTCACCATAAATCATTTCAATCCCACCAATTACCTTTCCAAGCATTTTCCCCACCTAAGACTATGCCACATGGCACAATATAATATTTGGACTAGACCACATGGAATGACTTGGTATGCTTATTTCAATTTTTTTCTCAATATACCAATTTAACTTTCCCAAAATATGATCATTATCTTGTCAGCCCACATGCCAAAAGTCTCGAGTTGTGTGTCTATGATGCAACATCTTAGGAGGGTGCTGCCACAATAATGGGTTACACTTTTTGGGACATCCTGATTTTTGCTGAAATCACATATTTTTAGAAAATATAATGATTTAAGCTTTGAAAGGTTTCATTTAAAGGATTTTAATTGAAGAGGGTTTGATCAAACCCCCTTAGATTCAAACCCCCTTGGATAGAACCCCACTAGTTTTAAACCATACCTATAATAGAGTTTCCTCTACTTTTATCAAAATGCTGATAAAATACCACTTTTGATTTATCTTTTTGGGATCAAATGAATTCATTTAAAATTTATGTTTTGTAAGTATGTAGTTCTTATTATAAGCTTCCCAAAAAATATAATTTTAAATATATTTAATTTGATTATTACATTTATTTTTTTATTTCTTGTGAATGTAGGTTTTTCAATGAACATCAAGGTCTTTGTTTCACATGTACAAACAAATGAAAATAGAGAAAAAAAATTCTAAAAAATACATGTTCTCTAGGTATTAATGTCCTTATTCCAACAAAAAAAAATTGAATTCTGATACATACAAAAAAAGGTTATGTTGGACAGAATATGCCTGTGTCTAAATTATAATTGGTTTGAATTCAAAACTTAATTAAAAAAAATATTCAAAAAACATTATGAAACCAAATGCAATCTCTAGATATCGGTGTTACCAATCTAAATTCAAAATAATATAAATTTTATCCTTTGTAGAAAAAAAGTTATGTGCAACAAAATACACATCACTTAAAAAAAATGTTGTTTACTATTAAAAACTAGTTATCAAATGAGACGCAAATTTTTTTACAATTTAACTCCAATTTTTTTTAAAAAAATATATTTAGAATCTAGAGATAAAATCTCACAAATCACTAGTTCACATCATCTTCAAATTCCTAACGGTTTAACAACTATAGGTGTTAGAAAGTGAAGATTTAGTTCAAAATATTGATTTCAATGTGAAGTTTGGCGAAAAAGTGTAACCCATTATTGTGGGATGACCTAGGAGTTGAGGAATCTTGCATTTCCAAAAAAGACTCACCTTTATTTTGTTCTATTTTGGTTGTGAAATGTGGGTTAATTGTTGTGGTTTACAATTTTGTTTATATGTTTGGGAGCCTAATGAATCTACTATAATAATGTGAAGGCCTGTATAGGAGATAATGGTGTTTCATGGGCACACAAGCTAAAGGAGTGTCTTGCCTCTCAAAATCAAAGTATGAGCCCACTAGATCTGCACAAGCATAGCATGTTGTCATGCAAACTTAGTGATGCCATGTCAAATCTAGTCCACGAGGCCTTAGAGAGTGGATATGTGAAGAAGCCACGCTAAGGACAACAAAGAGAAAACAACAAACACCTTCTTGTTGGTTATGCTAGATTGTGCAAAATGTGAATTATGCATGAATGGAATATAAAGGCATTCCAAAAATGACCAAGGAATCACTAGACACAATAATGGAACTTAAATCATCATATGATCTTGGAACTTAGGTTATATACAAGTGACACATAAAAAGAATTTCAATTCTCACACCTATAAGAAGATTGGACAATGCTATGTTAAAATAAAGATAAGAACATTTTTTGTTTCTATAGGGCTACCTAAAATTTGAGCTAAAGTTAGGGGTTGATGACTAGGCTAAATAAGGATAGTCATAAGCATAGCTAGGATTAAACAAGGGGATAGATTGTAACATAAATAGTCTTTATAAATAAGCTAAACATTGCTAGTTGTTCAAAATAGTTTGTTGGGTTCTATACATTTGTACTACCCATTAACTATTTAATTCTTATGCATATAATAGAGACTGAGTTTTTTGAATTATTCATTATTCATATTCTTGTGAGCATGTCATGCCCTACTTTTATGTAGGACATTAATGGGATAAGATAGGTTGAACAACTTTTTTCTGCTCACGAGTAAAACACATGCTATGTTTCAATGTACACACTCATACAAAAGCACAATTACATCTAAAACTTTCACTCTCTAAACCCTCTTGGGGTTGTTGGACCACTAGGAGTGTTAATTTATCTCCAAACCATAGTTTTTTTTCCTAATGTATTCTAATGAGTCATTTCCTTGATAACTACTCTATGCCTAGTTTACTTAAAATAATCACAAGCTTAGGAGAACAATTGTAGTATATGTTCATGCTTTCTTAGTGCATTGTTATGCTCATGTGATTGAATAGTTAAAGAAAGAATAGTTAAATAATTGAATTACTTGAATGTAGATCTTAGCTTATATGTTCCTTATAAATTATTTTACTATTACTTTATGTTAAGAAAATGAGTGCTAGACAAAAAAAAATTAGTTATGCTTTTCCTAAGTGTAAAAAAAAGTGTTCAAATTTTGAATAAGTGTAAATGTCAAGTGTGAAATGTTCTTGACAAATCTAGCCCCAATTAGCTAATAAAAAGGAAGATGTACTTATATGATGTCATAATTGTTTGTAGGTCATGGGCTTGTAAGTTCTTTACATGATCCAATGTAAAAGTGTGTGCCTAAATGTGCTAGTTTTATGTGACCACTAGCAAAATATAATGACTCTATCTCGAGTGTGTGATATTGAATATCCATCTTAAGAAATCAACATTATGAATGTAACGTGCATGACCTGGTTTGTGCATTCCATGTTAGCAGTTGCTTGTGTGTTTTGGGAAAGGGACTATGTTGTAGTTTGGAGTTGACATGAGCATGGAGTTTGAAATGTGAAATTATATTAGTGCTAATTCTTTGTTGAGTAGGAAAGTGTATTGAAACTTCTCCATGCTCTTATGTTATTCTTGGTTATGATTTGACATGTTTCCCCCAGCCTTGATTCTTGCTAAATGGTTTGAGGGTAGACTAGTGTAACTAGGATTTGAGAGAGATGGGATCTCCATTAGAAGGTTGTACTTCTCCATGGACATTATTCCCCTATTAGTTGCCTTGTAGTTGGAACAACATGGTTGGTTCATAGTGCAAACCTGCCTTTCCTTTTGGTCTATGTTGTATTAGTTACGTGTTGCATGCCATTAGTTCTAAACTCTAGCTCTTCTTATTGATACCTTATCCTAGTACTAGTACTATCCCTAGATTCTAAAACCTCTCTCTAGAACCAAATATTAGCATCTAGTACTTGCACTTTTTGATGAAAATTTAGATTCTAGAACTTCTTGGCATTGACATTTGGTTGGAGTAGTATCACATGGTGTAGAAATTCATGCAATTATTGTGCTTTTCATGGGCCTATAGGACCTATCCTTGGTTAGACACATGGATATAGGGCATGAGGTTGCTTCATGATACATGGGTTCTACATGATCGTAAGATCACCATTCACATGATTCTTATGTGGATATATACTATCTATACTATGATTTATCTTATGGTTTGAGACCACCATTCCCATCCTTCGTTTAGGTGGCTTGATCTAAACACTTTTCATTCTCAAAACCCTATCTCAACATCAATCTATCAAAGTCTAGCTCCTATTTGCAAAATCAAAGTGTTATACATTTTATTTTTCAGTTATTCCTAAAAACCCCAGGAAATATTTGTAAAGTGTACAGTTGTGTCTTCTCTTGCAATTTTAACATTTAATAAAGGCAACCTCGTTGACTTAAGGAGGGGTTTTTACCCCAATAATTTTTGGGATTTGATAGAGCAAATCCATTCACCAACAAATCTATAATGTTCAACCCTTGATAAAATCCTCTAATTTTCCTACAGTCCTTAATAGTGAAAAAAATAGGATAAAGATCCATTTAAAAATAAACACACACCTAGATAAAAGCATTTGCAACAATGAAATGAAAAAAACAACTGTATAAAATTATAGTAAACCTTTAAAGCCTCACCATTCAAAGCCCCAAATCTATTCTCTAGTGTATTCAAGACCATGTTGGTGTGAACGAGGTATATTACCTAATTGGTTCCACATTAGGTCCTATTCACACTTGTCTAGTTAATTTTACTTAGTGAACACTTAGGATAGTTATCTCTCTGCGTCTCATGTAATATGATTAAGAAACTTGACATCATCCTATGTAGTCTTATCTCATCACCTTGCCTATATAAGCAACTTCTCTCATGTACTTTTTGTATTATGGTATTTTGTATCATATCATAATATCATAATTGGGCATGTGCAAAAAGATGGAGGACCAAAAAGTGGCCAAAACCACTTTTCGGTCCAAAGAAGATATAATGAGAGCACATTATGGATTGGTAGTTACCGAGCCATAATGCTCTTACGTTTTAGAGCAGTTAAAATGCTTTAGATAATAAGTGTAGCAAATCCTCCAACTTCTTTCACTCTAGAGTAGGCTCATGTCTAGATTAGGTTATATATATATATATATATATATATATATATATATATATATATATATATATATATATATATATATATATATATATGAAATAAACATTTAAGTATAAGTGACATTTACATATGGACATTTACTTCCTTATACTTTAAGTTATATCTCATGTCTATAGTTTCAGGATGTTTGAGAATGGTTTCAATTCTCTAGGAGTTATAATGCAGATTCTAGGTTTTGGAGGATCTTATAGTTTTTAGACTTAATGAAATATCAATAATCAATAGGCTCCTATCATCTTGTAATTTTCTAAGGGTAGTTGTAACTATTAAAAATCATCATCAAGCCTCTCCTTAGAAATAGGAGGGCCTAGTGTTATGCAAGAGACCTGGCAAGGAATCCAAGAAAAATACTAAGTCAAGTTCAAGAAAGTGGTAGTCCTCAACATTTTTTTAGGAGATTTTCAAGCTTGAAGACCATGTCACCTTCTTCAGAGAAAATCATGGAGATAAATAAGCCATGATTATTGCTACTATGCCCAAAGAGAGTGCCTAGTCAAGAAGAGGTTAATTGCTGCATTAAAGAGGCTTTGCCCCCTTGACCCCTGCAAGGGGTGTTGCCCCTTGACCCCATGAGGGAGAACTACCCCCTCGACCCCCATAAGAAGCACTACCCCATAAACTCATTGATCGTTGCCACCTCTCTCTGCCCCACTTTCATCTCTCTAACTCTATCTCTCCATCTCTCCCTCTATCTATTTCTATCTCCCCCCTCTCTCCCTCTCCCTCTTCCTCTCTATCTCTCTATGTCTCCCTCACTATCTCTCTCTATCCCTCCCTCTCTCCCTACCTCTTTCTATATCTCACTCTCTCTAACTCTATATCTCTATCTCTCTTTACCTTTACCTCTCTCTAATGCTATCTCTATGTCTCCCTCTCTCTATCTCTTTCTATCTCTATCCCCTTCTATATATCTCCCCCTCTCTCACTCTCTCTCTATCTCTTCCTCTCTCTCTATCTCTTCCTCTCTCTCTATCTCTTCCTCTCTATCTCTCTATCCTCTCTATCTCCATCTCTACCCCCTCTCTTTCTCTCCCTCTTTTTGTTTCTCTCTCTCTCTCTCTCTATATATATATATATATCCCTTTCTATCTCTCCCTCTTTTTGTTTCTCTCTCTCTCTCTCTATATATATATATATATATATATCCCTTTCTATCTCCCCCTCACTCTCTATCTCTATATCTATCTCTATCTATCTTTCTCCATCTATCTATCCCTTTGTCTATCTCAGCCCCCCTTGGTGCTCTCTCTCTCTCGCTCTCCTTGTTTCTATCTCTATCTATCTCTTTGTCTAGAGATAGACAGAAAGAGAGAGTGTCGCACAAGACAACTAAGAGGGAGAGTGAATAAGCTATAACCAAAACATAACTTCTTTCAGATATCACCACATCAACCACTTAGTTACTATTATTAAGATTTAACATGAAAGCATAAAATTAGAAACTTAAACACATCCACACAATCAACACATGTGACACCAGATTTTTTATGTGGAAAACCCAAGTTAGAAAGGGAAAAAACATGGTGAGTGTTAGCTCACAATATGATATAGTAACAATACCAAATATCGAATGGCTCACTGCCAAGAGGGTTCACTACCCAAAAGAATGCTCACTGCAAGAAAGGCTCATTACCGAAGGGTGGCTCACTACCAAAGGGTGAACTGAGATAGTAGCATCTACACCATGCTAGGGTTCAGTTCCATTGAAGCACAATATATCTCCTTTGCTCTACTCTGCTTTTACACTTTGCACTTATCTTCTCATCTTCGCACACTTATACCTTGTTCATAATTTGAATACATATATTTATACAATTCATCAACCTTGGAATGTACATCAAGGTCGGCATTACAATCATCAACCATTAGAACAATTTCCAAGGTTGGCAAACATACATAAACTAGAATAGGTCTAGACCTAAATAGATTTGCAAAGAAAAGAATGAATCTAGACCACGTCACACATTAGCTGAGACTCAAATGCAATCTCCCATGCAGCAACACGCTTCCACAATCTCCAAGGCATAACGGCAAGTAGTGAGAACAACCAGGTCAGCCAAGACTAGAGTTAACACTAAGACATTTAGGAACATGCTTGATCTATGCTCCAAATTATACTTTGTGGACCAATCAAAGGGTACAAACATGATATAGAGACATCCAAAAGCACATTGTAATCACACATAACATCCGCACAACACCCAAATACTTTAACCAAAAGATTCTTCAAATTGGATGACTTGAACAATACTGTCAATCACTGTCATAAAGAAAAGATTGCTTGTGAAGCACCAAATCACAAACCACTTCAATTGAAGGCACATATCGTCATCCAGACTGAACTCTAGAACCACAAACCATAAAACTTAATTGCTGAGAAATGTAAAGCAAAATACTTTCTCCCTGTTGCCATGGAATACTTAGAAAAATAGTTTTTACTTTGGTGAACAGAACTCACTGAAATCTTCAACCAAAGGCTCAAACTTGGAACATAGCATCTACAGACATCCATTAACATATCTTCCAATTTGTAGACAAAGATATTCAATCTATTGGATATGCGGAGCAAAACACTGCACTGTTCTTCTGCAAACCAAAATACTTTGTAACACTCTGTTTTCACTAGGAGAGCAAATTTTCTCAAAAGCACTTGGAAACTCAATATTAGGAACACTTTTTCATTATCTTCAACACTTATATAAGCCAATACAAAGCAACTAAATCAACGCAAGTAAGCATCAAAACAAGAGCACAGTTGACACCAATGAAAACACATATATGTTGACATCAATGACAACACCGGTAAGCACATACTTGCAACAATCTCCCCCTTTGTCATTAATGGAAACATTGATGTGAAAAACTATAAGAGCCAACAAGACAAGATTTTGCATTGATTACTTTCTCCCGCTTTCTTTTTACACATCTGAACTCTTTCTCCTCCTGAGTTTTTCACATGATTTCTCTCCCCCTTTGACATCAATGGAAAAGGGCATCACTTCTCTTCCTCTGCACATACTTTCATAATACTACTCTGATCAAACAAGAATTACTTTTCCACTTCCCCTATTAGCAATACTGCAATACTTATTGGGGTAAGTGCAAGAAGATGGGGGGCCAAAAAGGGGTCTTAAGTGGCTACTTTTTTTTTTTTTCTGAAATCAAGAAATAGTGACCTTGGATGAGAAATTGAGCATAGTTACATTCAAAATTTGAAGATTCAACCAAAACAATGTTCGTAGTGCTCCGAGTCTACTTTCTAAACTACTAATTTTTTTTTAAATGGTATAGATTAAGGGGTTGAAAACAGGAAGCCACAGAAATTGGTGTTATTTTTGTCAAAAAAACATAACATAGCATGTTTTGTGGCTCCCTCAAAAGGTTAACTTTTTTTTGGTATTTTTAAAATCGTTTCAGTGAGAAATTAACTAACAACATGTAGTTTATGCCTAATTTTTCTAATAATTTTTTAATGAATATTTAATTTTTTACTAATTTTCAAAGTGGACACATCCTAAAAAATAGAATTTTGGTCGTGCTACCCCTGTAAATTTTGAAAACTAATTGATTTTTTTTTAATATGTGTAGAATGGAGTCTAGTTTATAAAAATGTAATTTATTTGAAATTTTAATGAACAGTTAATTTATAATGAAAAAAAGACTAAACACTGGTTTTTGTCCAAAAACGAACACACAAACAAAAGAAATTAAAGATGAAAGGCTTAACATTGTCAAAATGTGAAAAAAATTACATTGTTAAATAGCTAAGAGAAAGCCTAACATTACCCAGGTCTTTGATTTGTTTGACCTTGAAACACGTACAAATCTAAGGGTTAGCACAAACAAAATTATGTGAAATCTTGTAGAATTTGCAAAAACACGTCTATGGACATTGGGAAGGCATTCCAAGCCTTTGGGTTGGAAATCCAAAGAAAATTCCAACCCTGAGGCATGGGATTCCCAAAGAAAAATATAACGCAAGCGCATTATGTTATGCTTTTTTTCCTTTTTACATGTTTGCCTAGTTCGACATAACGTGAGCGCGTTATAACACACTCGCGTTATGTCTCCCTTTGAATGATTTATGTTCAAGTTTGGTAAGTATGTTTGATGGATGTATATATGTATGCTTGTAGGTATATATGTATGGTTGTATGTATGTATGTACATGTATGCACGCTTGTATGTATGCATATATGTATGCATATTTGTATGTATGTATGTTTGTATGTATGTATGTATGCATGTATATATGTATGTATGTAAGGGTTTTGGGTTTAGGGTATATAAGGACCTGAGCCCGTATAGTTTTTAGGGTTGAGGGTTGAGGGATTAGGGCTTAAGTAATAGGTATAGGGTAGAGGGTAGAGGGTAGAGGTTGGAGGGTTGAGGGTTATAGTTGGGGATTAATATTCAGGTTGTTGAGTGTATAAGATTAAGTGTGTAAGGCATGAGGATTAGGGTTTAGGATATTGGGTTTAGGGTTTACGATATGGATTGAGGGTATATAAGGCATATGTTGATTTGGGTTAAGAGCACGTATGGTTTAGGTTTAATTTAAGTATAGGGTTGAGGCACAATATTTGAGGTTTAGGGTATAAGGGTGAGGTTATAGGGTATAGGGATGAGGGTTTGTGGGTGTAGGCTTTAGGGTTTAAGGTATAGGGTTGAGGATTGAGGGATTAGGGCTTAAGTATATGGTTGAGGGTATAGGGTTGAGGGTTTAGGGATAGGTTTTAGGGTTTAAGGTTTCAGAGTTAAGGGTTGACAGATAAGGTTTAGGGTTTAGGGGTAAGGGATTAGGGTTTAAGGTATAGTGTCGAGGGTTGAGGGTTTAGGAATAGGGATAACATTTAGGGTTTAGGGATGAGGGATTAGGGTTGAGGGTTGAGGGTTGAGGGATTAGGGTTTAAGGTATAGTGTTGAGCATTGAGGGTTTAAGGTTGATGGATTAGGGTTTAGGGTTAAGGGATTAGGGTTTAAGGTATAGTGTTGAGGGTTGAGGGTTTAGGGTTTAGGGATTAGGGTTTACGGTTAATGGATTAGGGTTTAAGGTTGAGGGTTGAGGGTTTAGGGATAGGGTTGAGGTTCGAGGGATTAGGGTTAAAGTAGAGTGTCGAGGGTAGAGGGATTAGGGATAGGGTTTAGGGTTGAAGGTTTAAGGATTGAGGGTTGAGGCTTTAGGGCTGAGGGTTAAGGGATTAGGGTTTAAGATATAGTGTCGAGGGTCAAGGGTTTAGGGATAGGTTTTAGGGTTTAAGGCTTAAGGGTTAAGGGTTGAGGGATAGGGTTTAGGGATAAGGGATTAGGGTTTAAGGTATAGTGTCAAGGGTTGAGGGTTTATGAATAGGGATAGCATGTAGGGTTTAGGGATGAGGGATTAGGGTTGAGGGTTGAGGGATTCAGGTTTAAGGTATAGTGTTGAGGGTTTAGGGATAAGGTTTAGGGTTTAGAGTTGAGGGATTAGGGTTTAGGGTTGAGGGATTAGGGTTTAAGGTATAGTGTTGAGGGTTTAGGGATAGGGTTTAGGGTTTAGGGATTAGGGTTTAGGGTTGATGGATTAGGGTTTAAGGTTGAGGGTTGAGGGTTTATGGATAGGGTTGAGGATCGAGGGATTAGGGTTAAGGTAGAGTGTTGAGGGTAAAGGGATTAGGGATAGGGTTTAGGGTTGAAGGTTTAAGGATTGAGGGTTGAGGCTTTAGGGCTAAGGGTTAAGGGATTAGGGTTTAAGATATAGTGTTGAGGGTCGAGGGTTTAGGGATAGGTTTTAGGGTTTAAGGTTTAAGGGTTAAGGGTTGAGGGATCGGGTTTAGGGTTTACAGATAAGGGATTAGGGTTTAAGGTATAGTGTCGAGGGTTGAAGGTTGAGGGATTAGGGTTTAAGGTATAGTGTTGAGGGTTTAGGGATAGGGTTTAGGGTTTAGGGTTGAGGGATTAGGGTTTAGGTTTGAGGGATTAAGGTTTAAGATATAGTGTTGAGGGTTGAAGGTTTAGGGATAGGGTTTAGGGTTGATGGATTAGGGTTTAGGGTTTAAGGTTGAGGGTTGAGGGTTGAGGGTTTAGGGATAGGGTTGAGGGTTGAGGGATTAGGGTTAAGGTAGACTTGTGAGGGTAGAGGGATTAGGGTTTAATGTTTAAGGGTTAGGGGTTGAGGGATAGTGTTTAGGGTTTAGGGATAAGGGATTAGGATTTAACTTGTAAGGTTTAGGGATTAGGATTTAAGGTTGAGGGTTGAGGGTTTAGGGATAGGGTTTAGAGTTTAGAGATAAGGGTTTAGGGTTTAGGACCTTGAGGGATTAGGGTTTAGGGTTGAGGCTTTAGGGATAGTGTTTAGGGTTGAGGGTCGAGGGATTAGGGTTAAGGTAGAGTGTCGAGGGTAGAGGGATTAGGGATAGGGTTTAGGGTTTAAGGTTTAAGGATTGAGGGTTGAGGCTTTGCGGTGAGGGTTAAGGGATTAGGGTTTAAGATATATTGTCGAGGGTTGAGGGTTTAGGGATAGTTTTTAGGGTTTAAGGTTTAAGGGTTAAGGTTTGAGGGATAGGGTTTAGGGTTTAGGGATAAGGGATTAGGGTTTAACCTGTAAGGTTTAGGGTTGAGGGATTAAGGTTTAAGGTTGAGGGTTAAGGGTTAAGGGTTTAGGGATAGGGTTTAGAGTTTAGGGATAAGGGATTAGGGTTTAGGACCTTAAGGGATTAGGGTTTAGGGTTGAGGCTTTAGGGATAGCATTTAGGGTTGAGGGATTAGGGTTTAGGGTTGAGGGAATAAGGTTTAAGGTAAAGTGTTAAGGGTTTAGGGATGGGGTTTAGGATATAAGGTTTAATGGTTGAGGGTTGAGGCTTTAGGGTTTAGGGTTAAGTGAGACCTAGATGGCTAAGGATGGATGGAGAGGTAGACAAGGAGTGACTGGGAGATGTAGAGAGGGGAGAGGTAGAGAGGTGAGGGGGAGAGATAAGTGAAATATAGAGAGGTGAGAGATAGAACATGAGCTAATAGAACTAGAGGTGAGAGATATTGCAAAGCTGCTATCAAAGGTGAGATAGGCACAAATATTTATAGGCACTCCTTTCTATCATATTTTGCAATATATTTCACCTCTAGCTACTTGGTACTTCTTTGCCATGACAACTCAGTGGCACATTATAAAGAGAATACATTTAATTAATTCACTTCATAAGTTTCAAAATAAAATACCTAGACCACTACAAAAAGAAGGATGATGATCCCTTGAATTATGCACATGCTAATCCCTCCACTTCTAAAGCATCAATCTACTGGTATTTGGATCAAGGAACCCTCAGTAACACATGAACTCTCTGAACTCCTTTATGCTTTAGACACATATTTTGCTATGGATCAATCTATAGAAAGACAAAATGTGAGTGCGTTATAACGTGCTCACATTTTGGCTTGCTATACAAATAGTAAAAAGGCCTGGATCCCCATGATCTAGGCCGACATACTCTATTTTATTTTGTTTATGCACATGTTCTGACAAAAGAAAATGTTTTCATGCTGTTGGGAAGTTCACATGCACATTTTGCATATTCCACCACCTTTTCATGAACTTTCCACCACCTTTTTCTGCTTTGCCAACTTAAGGAGGAGGAAATAACATAGTTTTCATATAGAATTTGATATATATCAATTCAAGTTTCAATTTTTGTAGTGTTGCAATGTTAATTATGATTGAATTGTAGGAATTTAACATTATAGATTGGTTAATAGTATTGTTTTTACTAATTCTATTTGAGTACATTATTCAATTTAATGTTGAAAAGGAAGCAAGTGGTGAAATACTCAAATTGTTGAGGAGTTTGATGCAAGAAGAAGAAAACACTACATAATTGGGTACTCTCTCCATTCGAATCTCCATTTTTTAGGTATGCCAAGTCTTTACATGCATGTTCTTTACATTTTCCTTAATTCTATTTGAATTACGTTATCATGTTTTATCATACATGTTCATATCACTTGTATGGTTTACATATTTTACGTTTATATCAGTCTCACTTTTTTGATTTTATAGTTTATTTGCCTTGTCTATGCTTCCACATTTTGCATACATGTCTTATATTTTACATACATGTCTTACATTTTGCATTTATAGTTCATCATAGTTCTTACTACCCAAAGAGCTTAGTCATCACACACAAATATTGTTATAATAAACTATGTTTTAAATCAGTTCATGGTATGCATAATAAAAGATATCTCAAAGGTCAACATTAATTAAAATAGACAGAGTCACAATATCATTGTTAAGTCCCTTTGCATAATGAACCTTATAATACAAACTCATTAATGTCTATCTAATGAGAGTCAACCTAAAGGACCTCATGCAAAATTCCATCATGTGTGTTTCCTTTAAACCTGCATATATAGCCTTCAGTTACATCTCTAGATTTTATTACTCAAGAATCCATAAGGTCATCCTACAATCTCACATGGTGCCATGTATATTTTCTACACTTGGGCTCTTTAATAAGTATGTGCAATAATGAATTAAATAGACCTTAACATACCGTGATGTCAAATTATACAAGATTAAATCCTTACAACATATAAATATACAATCCCTTAAGCATAATGAAATACTATTATCTTGTCATAACAAGTTAAAATACAAATGAATAGGTACCAAGATCATACAAGTAAATCCCAATAGGCTTAATCCAATCATGATCCATGCTATGCTACATTATTCTTCATGTTGATAGTTCATACAAACATTATATACCAAATGTTTCCATTCCCATATCTATGACAATGTACCAAGTTAAATACTACAAATCAGTCACATTGCCATGGAATTGATATAGGGTCTCAAGATAGTTTAGTCACAACAAAGTACAAAGTTTAACATGAGTGTCTCCATGAAAATCATAAGCCTTAAGGCTGATCCTCTTGGTTGTCATAACATGATAATGTGAAGATAAGGGATTGCTATCACACATCAGAAAATTAGTCCTTACCTCATGCCCTAGTGTGATGTCTCCCATGATCTCAATCATCTGTACTTTCATGACTAGATAGTTATCAACAAGTGTTGGCCCACGAGACATCTCCAAGTGAAAATCAAGTGTATCATGTGTCCTAAATTCTATCCCAATGAGATCACATTGGAACTGACAGAGATGGAATCATCAATTGACTTTGACCACATATCAGATCTAGTTCAAACAGGTAACATATCTACTTGCATAGTTTTTGAAATTCCTAATGTTATCTTACTTTGTAGTGTTTTTGTAATGTTGACTAATTTCATCTAATTTGCTACACATATCAATATAGGGCATGTTTATGTAGTTATTGCAGATGAAGATAACGAAGGGGGAACATATTATTACTTGTGTCATTGTGTTGAGGCCAAAAAGAAATTGGAGGCCCCAGTTAGAGATGGAGAAAACATCCAATACCCTATAGGCTCAGAGGTTGTTACTGGAACATGGCTTAGAAGGTACCCACATAAGAGTGTTAATTTTTGGCTGTTTCAGGACTTTGACACGCATCGGAAGATTCTTCATTACCCGAACCTTGTCGTGGCATCCAATGTTCATTTGATATAATTTCGGGGTGGACCTTTAAACAAGACCTTGTGGAAGGTGTGTGAGTCTGACCATGAGGCAATACTTGACATAATAAAGAGTAGAGCAGATCTGGATGGTTCGTTGGATTAATTTGTAAGTATTCACATTGATTTTGTAAAGCCATGTTACATTGACTTGTAAGTATGCACATTAATTTGTAAGTTTACATAGGTTTGTCTTTTTTTATTTGCTGCTGCATTTTTACACATATACAGTGAATATTGTGATGAATATGTTTGTCATTGATGTCAAAGTGCTTAGATGTTAGTAATTGAGTAAGGAATGCATAATTGTGCAGGTCTATTGGTTGTCTATTGTTTGGTGATACCATTATGCTTTCAGGATATGTTGTTGGGTTTTGTGATATAAAGACACTTGGTTCTTCATAGAGTATGTGATGTGATGCACAGAGTTGTATGAACTTGACAAGCAGTGGTATGAGCTTGAAAAGCAGTGGTATGAACTTGATTTGTTTGCTATGGTATACATTTGATGTTTGCATCATCATCATGTTATGCTTCATGGGGTTAGACCTAAGTGATGGATGAAGTTGATCCTGAGAGTAATGTATAAAATCTAGGTAATGTATAAAATTTAGGTGTCTTGGTTTCTAACTAGATAATAGGTGTGTTGTTATATGGAGTCTAATCAGACTCAGAGGTTAAATTTACCCCACTTTTATCGGTGCGAGTTCCCCCCAAATTATTTAACGAGGTTAAGGGGTAGTGCCCCTTGTGGGGGTTTGGGGGCAGTGCTCCCAAGATGGGGTCAAGGGGCAGCGCCCCTTGCGGGGTCCAGGCGGCGCGATACAGGGCGGGGTTGAGAGGCAACATCCCCGCGGGAGTTCAGGGGCGCTGCCCCCGAAACCTCCAATGATTTTTTATTATTTTATTAAGGCATCGGGAGTTATTTTTCTATTGGCCGACATTTAAAAAAACCCTATTTTTGAAACTGACATAAGGCTTGATAAAAGTGGCTAAGGGTTAGGGTTTCCATTGATGTATTGTAGTATTTTGCAGTGGTATTGAGTTGTAAAAATTGATAGTTGTAATCAGTTTGATTTATTGGATAATAATATTGGACTCTTTGTTGGTGGATGTAGCCCGGGTTTGGGTGAACCACATTAAAACTTGTTTCTCGCTGTTATTATTTTTGTGTATTTTCATTCCTCTGTTTAATCTTTATTTGTATTTAATTGACATCTTCTACATGCAATCCCTAAAAAGTGGTATCTGAGTGGGTTGTGTTCGATTATTGTCTACAGGAAGGTCTCACGGTTGAGTGGGAGCAATGACAGACAATGGTAAATTGAAGGTAGATAAATTCAATGGGCAGAACTATTAGTTATGGAAGATGCAGATGGAGGATTATCTCTATTAGAAGGATTTATGGAGGCTGTTGGAAGGAATAGCCAAGAAACTGGTAGCAATGATTGATGAGGATTGGAATCTTCTGAATAGAAAGGCATTGGAAACCATTCAGTTGTGCCTGGCACCATCTATGGCATTCAATATAATAGAAGTGAAGACAACAAATGAAATGATGAAATCTTTGGCTAAATTGTATGAAAAACCCTCAGCCTCAAATAAGGTATTTCTCATGAAGTGTTTGTTTAATCTGAAAATGATTGAAGGTCGATCTGTGATAGATCATTTAAATGAGTTTAATATGATTACTAGTGAATTAACTTCTGTAAAGGTGAAATTTGATTAAGAGGTGAGGGCTCTCTTGGTTTTATGTTCTTTGCCAGAAAGCTGTAATAGATTGGTAATGGCTGTAACTCTGTCTCTGGTTCAAATATTTTGAAATTTGATGATGTTGTTGGTGTTATCCTTAGCGAGGAAATGCGACGGAAAAGCTCAGGAGGGTCCACATTGGGTAATGTTTTGAATGTAGAAAGTAGGGGTAGATCAAAGGAGAGAGGAAAAGGTTCTGGAGGTCATGAGAAATCATGAGGAAAATCAAAGGACAAAGGTCCTAATCCAGAGGACAAAAGGATTGTTGGTACTGTGGGAAACCAGGTCATTTGAAAAAAGATTGTTGGTCTCGAAAGAATAAAGGAGACAAACAAGAAGGCAATAAGGAGGCAAATGTGGTAAGTAATAAATCTGAAGATGATGCTTTGATTCTTTCCCTAGATAATGCTGATGATTCATGGATTTTAGATTCAGGTGCCTCATTTCATGCTACGCCCCATAGAAGTTATTTTCTTGATTATGTCCAAGGGGATTTCGGGCTGGCTTATTTGGGAGATAACGAGCCCTATCAGATTGTTGGAAAGGGAAGAATCAAGATTAAGTTGCAGAATGGGAATCATTGGCTACTACAAGAGGTAAGGCACGTTCTAAGGCTGAGTAGGAATTTAATTTCAGTAGGGTAGCTAGCTGATGAAGGTTGCATTGTTACATTTACTGATAAAAATTGGAAGGTTTCAAGAGGTGCCTTAATAGTAGAAAAATGTGTGAAAGTAGGCACCTTATATTTTTGTATAGGTCATATTGTTCCTTCTACTTTAGCTGTTGCAGAGGAAAAACAAACAGGTTCAGGAACAGTTATTGTAGGTTCTGAGACAACACTGTGGTATAGCAGACTTGGGCATATGAGTGAAAAAGGTATATAAGTACTTAATTCCAAGAAAGTTTTACCAGGTCTGAAATGTATTATATGGATTTATGTGAAAGTTGTGTGTATGGAAAACAAAAGAGAGTCAGTTTTCTCAAGGATGGGAAGCAAAAGAAAGATGAAAAGTTGGAGCTTGTGCATACAGATGTATGGGGACCAACTTAGGTATCTTCTCTCGGTGGCTCTCGGTGTTATGTTACATTCATAGATGATGCAACTAGGAAGGTTTGGATTTATTTCCTTAGGCAGAAATCTGATGTATTTAAAACATTTAAGAAATGGAGAAGCTTGGTTGAGAATGAGACGCGTAAAAGATTAAAATGTCCCAGACCTGATAATGGTGGTGAGTATTGAAAGGAAGCTAGGTGTGCAGAAATCGCTTCCTAGACTAATCTAATGAGGGAAGGAGAGTGCAAATTCTTTTTAATCCCTACAATTATAGAATGTTAACAACAACAATGGAGATATTGCAGCAATACACATACACACAAAAGTGAGATAGAAGAGAGAGACACATGATACACGTGGGGAAAACCCTTATCGGGTGAAAAACCCCACACTCTAAAACCTGCACAATGTATTATCAAAACTGAAATGGTTTACAATACACTTGCAATGTAAGCTCTCACGAGTCTTCGACAGTCATATCTAGAGACAAACTGATAGCATAACAGTACATGTAAAACCTATAGTACATCTCATCTCAAAAGCACCTGTTTATATAACAAAACAAGGCAAAAATGGCTCCACATTGGGATGGGCATCCAACATGGCCTCATGGCCAAAAACCCATGCCTATGGACACTTGTCCAACACTATAGGATGCTCCTAACACTTGTCAAGTCACGCCATCCCAAGGAGGTCACCTATTTCCAAAATGGGCTATGACAGATGCTCTTATGACTCTTACAACTGTCATAGAATATGTCATAGTTGTCATAACTTACAGCTATAAGAGAATCTATCATACACAGGCTATAAATAGCATATTCTCTTATAACATGTCATAGTCCACCTTAGGGTGCCCAAAGATGCCTTTTTCAAAGATACTCTTCAACACATGTCTTCACTTGTCATAGAATCGACACCTATTTCTAACTCTTACATGTCATAACTTCGTCATAGGAATTTGTCATGATCGTTTTGGTCAATATTCCCTTACAGAACATCCAAGATGTCGACACATGGAAAAATATTCCTACCACTAAATGGGACACCTATCTCCTCATGTGAGGACAAAATTACATGTGGTCATATGCCATGTAGGATGACACATCACCGTGCCAACTCCCACAATATGACAACATAGGATTTGCATCCAATTAATACAATAGGCAACAAATAAATAAATACAATGTAAAAATACAAGGAATTACCAAGGTTGAGACACCTTAATTCCCAACATTCTCCCAATTGTTGAACACCTTGTAAGAGCCAATAGAATTAACATGATTTAACTACTATAGGCCGAGAGGCCCATAGACTCCGAACACCATCTGAACTTTTCTATGCCCACTAGTTTCATTAATGCATCTGCAACATTTTTCAAAGTATCTAGCTTCTCCAAATTTACCTTCCCATCCTCTACCATGTCTTGCACAAAGTGAAACTGTACATCAATATGCTTTGTTCTGGCATGGAAAGTTGGATTCTTTGCAAGGCAAATCGCACTTCGACTGTCACAACTGATCATAATCTAACCTGCATCAACACCAATATCTGAACACAATCTCTTCAGCTAAATGGCTTCCTTACAAGCATGAGTTGTAGCCATGTACTCAGCTTCTGTAGTGGATAAAGCAACCACAGGTTGTCACTTACTCATCCAACTAATTGCACCACCAAACATAGTGAACACATAGGAACTGGTGGATCTCTTGCTGTCAATGTCACCTGCCCAATCAGAATCCACAAATCCACGAATACACACTGAATGTGGAGGTCCTGTAACATTACCATGATAACATATAGAATACTCAGAAGTACCCCTCAAATATCTGAACACTCGCTTAACTGCATCCCAATGTACCCATCCAGGATTAGCCATAAATTGACTAAGGACTCCCACTGCTTGGGCAATGTTTGGCCTTGTGCAGACCATAGCATACATCAAACTACCAACAACACTAGCATAAGGTACTTAGCTCATGTCCTCCACCTCACTAGGAGATTTTGGACAATCATTAACATATAACTTTGTCCCGAATGAAACAGGAACACACAATGGTCTACAATCTGCCATGCTGAACCTATCCAACACGGTCTTCACATACTCTTACTTAACCAAAGTTTTCTATTAGCTCTGTCTCTTTTGATTTCCATTCTCAGAATGTACCTAGCTGCCCTGAGATTTTTTTATCTCAAATTGTGCTGACAACTGAGACTTCAAATCAGAAATCATATTCTTACCATTCCCAATCAACAACATATCATCAACATACAATGCAATAATGAGAATGAGATCATTGTCAAACTTGTAATACACACAATGATCTGATTTCGATCTCAGATATCCAATCGACAACACAAAGGCATCAAACTTCAAGTACCACATCCTAGGAGACTGCTTCAAACCATACAAAGACTTCTTTAACTTGCAAACCAAATTTTCTTTACCTTTCTCTATGTAATGCTCTGGCAATGACATGTAAATCTCTTCCTCCAAGTCACCATGAAGGAAAGTTGTCTTCACATCCATCTGTTCTACCTCTAAGTCATAAGCAGCTATAAGAGATAACATAAATCAAATGGATGTCAGCTTTACAACGGGAGAGAAAATTTCACCATAATCAATTCCCTCCACTTGTGAATATCCCTTCGTAACCAATCTAGCCTTGTACTTTTCAACACTGCCATCTACACTAAATTTCTTCTTGAACACCCATTTGCATCCAACAAGTTTCTGTCCATCAAGCAAAGGCACCAAGTCCTATGTTTTATTCTTCTCCAAAGAAGCCATCTCATATTCCATGGCCTCCTTCCAGGAACCTGCATCTATCATGCCCATAGCCTCTTTCATAGTTCTAGGCTCATCAGTGTTAGTAAGTAAAGCAAAAGCACAACTAGAATCAAGAAATGAATAACCAAACCTATTATGTTGCTTTCTTGTTCATGTAGACCTCCTTAATGATTGAGGTTGAGGTTTTGCTTCTTCTTCTGAGCTTTCAGAGCTGCTAGAGCTCTCCTCATCATCAGGGTTTACAGGGTCTATCTATTCAGTCTTCTTAGGGGTAGAAGGAAACTGAACCGCATCCTCTTTCTTTACTGTCTGTTCTGGCTGTAGAACAATGGAAGAAGGTGTTAACTCTATAAAGATAACACTTCTTCTATCCCAAAGCTTGTATCCTTTCACACTGACACCATAGCCAATGAAAATACATTTAACAACTTTGTTCTCCAATTTAGACTGTTTCTCCCTAGGCACACATACATATGCCTCAACCAAAAACACGAAGATGTCTAACTAAAGGCTTCTTACTAGACCACACCTCCATAGGTGTCTTACCAACAAGAGCTGATGTAGGAGATCTATTTACCAGATAGAAAGCAGTGGCTATAGCTTCAGCCCAAAACTTTCATTGTTCAAGACTTGCTCCACTAAGCATACTCCTAGCCTTCTCCATCAATGTCTTGTTCATCCTCTCTGCAACTCAATTTTGTTGTGGGGTGTATGGAGTTGTTTTATGTCTTTCAATCCCTTGCTCCTTAAAGAACTTATCAAACTCTGCCGAACAAAACTCACCACCGTTATCAGTTCTCAAACACTTAATCTTTTTACTAGTCTGATTTTTAGCAAGGGCTTTAAACTCCTTAAACTGACTAAAGACTTTAGTCTTGCTTCTAATAAAATAAACTCATGTCCTTCTATTGTAATCATCTATGAAAGATACAAAATATATAGATTTGGAAATCGAAGGAACATTAACAGGACTAAACACATTAGAATGAATAAGATCAAATACACCAGAAGACTTGTGAGAACTAGAGTAAAACTAAACATGGTTTTGCTTTCCATAAATGCAATGTTCAGAAAAGTCAAACTCGAGATTACAATTATTTAACCCCTCAACGAGGTTTTTATTTTTCAGGGTACGCAGACGCTTTTTACCAATGTGGCCATATCTCAAATGCCATAACATAGTCTTTTTAGTAGGAAGTTTAACTTCTAAAGCATGTGCACTACCATCATAACTAGTTACAATAGATTTCTTCACTGCTCATTCAGATGGTGAGGATGAAGTGACTGCAACTCTTTTCTTCGAGTTAGAAGAACTATTGCACCATGAAGTGCATGCCTCTAGCTGAAATAGAGTACCTCTCTGAGTACCCTTCGCAAGCACCATAGATCATCTAGTCATCTTGCATCCATCCTTCACAAAGATAACCTGCACACCTGCATCATTTAACATACTTACAGAAAGCAGGTTCTTTACAAGGTCTAGAATGTGTATAACTCCAGTGATCCCCTTCACTCGTCCATTAGGGAATCAGATTGAGACTCTTCTACGACCAACAATCTTTAGATGAGAATCGTCACCCAGGTACACTCTTCCACCATCAAACTCTTCATACTTTGTGAACCAGTCTCAATGTGATGTCATGTGGAATGATGCACCAGAATCAATCAACCACACATCATCAGATGCATGGGTGGCCAGGGCTGTGATGAAGGCATCACCATCATCTTGTGACTTGTCAGAATCTAAATCAGGAGCATTCTTCTTCTTTTTCTTCTCTTTGCATTCCTTTCAGAAATGCCTGATTTTCCCATAGTTCTAACACAGAGCCTTGGACTTTCCAGGAGATTTGGATCTTCCACGGGATTTGTATCTGCCCTTTTCATCTTTCTTGTCCTTCTTTTTCCCTTTCTCTTTGGGTCTTCCATGAATCTCAAGAGCTTCTTTGGCTGACTCAGATATCTTTCTCTGCATTTCTTTAGATAACAGTGAAGATGCCACTTCATCAATTGTGAAGGTGGTGGTAGTGCTTTCGATAGCCATAACAAGATGATCCCATGAATCTGGCAAAGAACAAAGCAGGGTCATACATCGATCCTCCTCCTTCATTTTCACACCCACGGATGTCAACTGTGCAACAATCATGTTAAAAGCATTTAAATGGTCCACAACAGATCCTCCATCTTCCATCTTTAGAGAAAACAACTTCTTTTTCAAAAAGAGCTTGTTCACTAGGGACTTGGCTTGATAAACAGATCCCAGCTTCTTCCAAAGTTATTTAGCAGTCTTCTCCTCATGGACATTCAACATGATAGAGTTAGCTAGACAGAGTCTTATGAGAACCTTAGCCTTCTGATCTTTGAGGTCCCAATCAGCTTGTGGCATTGCCGCAGGTTTAGTGCCATCAACGGTTTCCCATAGATCACGATCAACAAGTAGGTCCTCCATCTTGAGTTTCCACAACTCAAAATTTATTCCATTGAACTTCTCCACCTCTACTCTTTTAGATGTGGTTTCCATCTCCTTCCTACAACAAGATACATAATACTCTACACAGACTCCCACTCAACTTAAGATCAGCTCAAAAAAACCCTACCCAACAGCTAAGACCAAAATTGGCTAGGCTCTGATACCAACTGAAAGGAAGCTAGGTGTGCGGAAATCACTTCCTACACTAATCTAATAAAGGGAGGAGAGTGCAAATTCTTTTTAATCCTTACAATTACAAAATGTTAACAATAATGGAGATATTGCAGCAGTACACATACACGCATAAATTGAGACAGAAGAGAGAGACACAAGATATACGTGGGAAAACCCTTATCGGGTGAAAAACCCCACACTCCAAAACCTGCACAATTTATTATTAAAACTAAAATGGTTTACAATACACTTGCAATGCAAGCTCTTAGGAGTCTTCGACACTTATATCTGGAGACAAGCTAGTAGCATAACAGTACCTGTAAAACTTGTAGTACATCTCCTCTCAAAAGCACCTATTTATATAACAAATACAAGGCAAAAATAGCTCCACATTGGGATGGGCATCCAACATGGCCTCATGGTCCAAAACCCATGCCTATGGAAACTTGTCCAACACTGTAGGATGCTCCTGACACTTGTCAAGTCACCCCATCCCAAGGAGGTTGCGTATTTCTAAAATGGGCTATGACAGACGTTCTTACGACTCTTACAACCGTCATAGAATCTGTCATAACTATCATAACTTACACTGTAAGAGAATCTATCATACACAGGCTATAAATATCATATTCTCTTACAACATGTCATAGTCCACCTTAGGGCGCCCAAAGATGCCTTTTTCAAAGATGCTCTTCGACACATGTCTTCACCTATCATAGAATCTCCTATTTCTGACTCTTACATGTCATAACTTCATCATAGGAATCTGTCATGACCGTTTCAGTCAATATTCTCTTACACAACATCCAAGACGCCGACACATGGCAAAATATTTCTACCACTAAATGGGACGCCTATCTCCTCATGTGAGGACAAAATTACATGTGGTCATATGCCATGTAGGATGACACATCACCGTGCCAACTTCCACAATATGACAACATAGGATTTGCATCCAATTAATACAATAGGAAACAAATAAATAAATACAATGTAAAAGTACAAGGAATTACCAAGGTTGAGACACCTTAATTCCCAACAAGTATTGCAGCAAAGAATTTGAGGATTATTGTTCCTTTAATGGAATTCGTAGGTAGGAAATGGTTCCAGGGACTCCACAGGAGAATGGAGTGGCTGAACGCATGAATAGGACAATAATGGAGCATGCAAGGACCATGAGATTGCATGCTGGGCTGCCTTTAAACATGCGGGCAGAGGCTGTCAACACTACTGTATGTTTAATTAATAGAGGTCCTTCAATTCCTTTGGGCTGTGGTATTCCAGAGGAAGCATGAACATGCAAGAAGGTGAGTTATTCTTTTCTCAAAACCTTCGGATGTGAAACATTTGCACATGTATATTCCAAAAATAGAACCAAGTTGGAAGCAAAATCAAAAAAATGTACCTTCATTGGATATGGCATTGATGAATTTGGTTATAGGCTTTGGGATTTTGAAAATCAGAAAATTGTGAGAAGCAAGGATGTTGTATTCAATGAGAAGGTGTTGTACAAAGATTAGTTGCAGTAGCATGAGAACAAAGAAAATGATTATGTGGTGTTGGATGATACTCCAGATAGTGATGTTCCGATGGTTCCTCATGCTCCGCAACAACAAGAAGAAATGCCACAAACTCCAGTGAATGTTAGATGGTCAACAAGGCTAAGTAGACCTCTTGAAAGGTTTTCTCCCTCTTTGTATTGTATTTTGTTAAAAGATGCTAGTGAACCTGAAGGGTATGCTGAAACTATGCAGGTGGATACAAAGGTTCAGTGGGAGCTTGCAATGAAAGAAGAAATGGACTCCTTGCTGAAAAATCACACTTGGAAATTATGTAAGTTGCTTGCATGTAAAAAGGCTTTACCAAACAAATGGGTTTATAGGCTGAAAGAGGAAGATGGAGGTAAGAAAAGATTTAAAGCCAGGTTAGTTGTAAAAGGATTTGAACAGAAAAAGATATTTATTTTGATGAGATATTTTCTCCGGTTGTCAAGATGACTTCTATTCGTACTATTTTAAGTATTGTGGCTGCTGAAGATTTGTATTTGGAACAGCTAGATGTGAAAACTTCCTTTCTCCATGGTGATTTGGAGGAGGAGATATATATGGAACAACCCCAAGGATTTGAGGTCAATGGTAAGGAGAAACTGGTGTGCAGATTGAAGAAGAGTTTGTATGGCTTGAAACAAGCACCTCGGCAATGGTATTTGAAATTTGATAGTTTTATGGCTGAGCAAGGCTACAACCGATGTAATTCTGACCATTGTGTTTATTTTAAGAGGTTGGATAATGCAAACTACATTATTTTATGTTTATATGTTGATGACATGCTTGTAGCAAGGTCTAACATGGATCACATAAGAGAGTTAAAACAACAGTAAGCACAATCATTTGCTATGAAGGATTTGGGGGCAACAAAACAAATCCTTGGTATGAAAATTTGCAGAGATAGGAAGAATAGAAAATTGACTCTATCTCAAGCTGATTATGTTGAAAAGGTGTTGTAGAGATTCCATATGGAGAATGCAAAAGTTGTTAGCACATGTTTGCCTAGTCATTTGAAATTGACTAAGGAGATGTGTCCTAAGACACAAGAGGAGGAAGAAAAAATGTCCAAGGTACCATATGCTTCAACTATTGGATGTTTAATGTATGCCATGGTATGCACGAGACTGGATATTGCACATGTTGTAGGAGTCGTAAGCAGGTATATGAGTCATCTTGGATTGGAGCATTGGAATGTAGTAAAATAGATTCTCAGATATTTGAGAAGTACATCCAATAAACACTTATGTTTTGGGGGCTCTAATACTGATTTAGCAGGTTATGTAGACTCAGATTTAGCAGGAGATATTGATACCAGACAGAGTACTACAGGTTATGTCTTTACTGTAGGTGGGACAATAGTGAGTTGGATCTCTAGGTTGCAAAAGGTGGTTTCCTTATCCACCACAGAGGAAAGTATGTAGCAAGGAGATGATATGGCTGCAATCTTTCATGGAAGAATTGGGAAAACAACAGGCTAATAATTATTTGTTTATGAATTGCCAGAGTGCCATACATCTTGCAAAGAATTCTGCCTTGCATTCAAAGACCAAACACATACAACTCAGGTATCACTTCATTCGGTCGATGTTAGATGTTGGACAATTAAGGCTGGAAAAGATACATACAGATAAAAATCTAGCGGATATGTTTACGAAGGCAGTGACAAGGGAGAAGCTGAGCTCCTCTTTAGCTTCGGTTGGTCTTCAAGACTAAAAACAAAAAAATTAGAACAACAGAGTCCAAGGTGCTTATTTCTAGTGGGAGCTATAGGGTTAGTGGTGTTATGATCAGTATCCAAATGGGAGATGAGATGGTGTGGAGTCTGATCAGTCTCCATGTGGGATATTGTTGTTATATGGAGCCTAATTAGACTTGGAGGTTAAATTAACCCCACTTTTATCAGTGCGGTTTCCCCCCAAATTATTTAATGGGGTCAAGGGGTAGCACCCCTTGCGGGGGTTTAGGGGCAGTGCCCCCAAGATGGGGTCAAGGGGCAGTGCCCTTGGCGCTCTCCCTGTCATGATACAGGGCGGGGTTGAGGGGCAATGCCCCGCAAGGGCTTAGGGGCACTGCCCTTGAAACCTCTAGAAATTTTTTATTATTTTATTGAGGCATCGGGAGTTATTTTTCTATTGGCTGACATAAAAAACCCTATTTTTGTAACCAACATAAGGCTTGATAAAAGTGGCTAAGGGTTAGGGTTTCCGTTGATGTATTGTAGCATTTTGCAGCAGTATTGAGTTGCAAGGATTGCTAGTTGTAATCGGTTTGATTTACTGGATAATAATATTGTACTCTCTATTGGTGGATGTAGCTTGGGTTTGGGTGAACCACATTAAAACTTGTCTCTTACTATTATTATTTCTGTGTATTTTCATTCCTCTGTTTAATATTTCTTTGCATTTAATTGATATCTTCTGCATGCAATCCCTAACAAGGTGTCTCTACTTGTGTCTTAAGTATATACTATATGTCAACTAGGTAGATAGAGACTAGAAAAAAGGTATTTAATCTAATTTAGGTGTTTTAGGTAGACACTATATATCAATGACCTATCTAGAGACTAGAATAAGGTATAATCTAGAATGATCTAGGTGTCTTCTAGGTAGATACTATATATGAACTACCTGTCTAGAGACTAGAATAAGGTATAATTTAATCTAGGTGTCTTAGGTAGGTACTATATGTCAACTAGGTCTACCATAATAGGTGTCTTAGGTAGAACTATAATCTAGGTATCTAGGTGACTTAGGTCTAGACTACGATAAGGTATAAAGACTAGGTGTCTTAGGTCTACTATGTCTATAAAATCTAGATACATACTATACAATAGGTGTCTTAGGTGTCCTATGTCTACTAGAATACATGTGTCTTAGGTCTTAGGTGAGGCCACATGAGCTTCCACCTTCCCATGGTTGGCCTTGTCAGTATAGAATATTTATATTTCTTGAAGCTAAGGGAATCTCTTTTTCTTAATAAGAAAACTTTATCAATTTCAGTGTTAAGGTCATGTTGATGTTGATTGATGAGTTGTGGTTGTTGGAAGTTTTGGAAGTCTAAAGGGTGTCATAGTGGCAATGTTCATATCACAACTACAAATGTTTAAACATTCAAAACTAGTTAGGGTTTTTAAGTTAAAGTTATTAGTTATGTTTTAAACCCTAAGTGTATTGTCTTTAAAGACTCAGTTTGGTAAGTTTTGTTTATGTTATACTCTTTGTTTAATCTATCTCAGATAACCTTCTATGTTCTTCATGTCGTCTTCGGCACTTAGGTTGTATTATGTTTAGGGTTATCTAGTCCTCAACCTCATAAAAACCCTAGTATTTACTTTACTCTAAAATCTAAGTTAATACCTTACACCCATACCGGCGATATTGTATCGACGATATCCCTGAAGAGTCTAAAGTGCAAAAAGACATCAATCTTTGACGAGTTGTTACTTAGAAACCATGACACTTAGAAACATTTTGTCTGAGGCAACATGATCATGTAGAACCCGTCTACAATAACCTCTCTTAGGTTTTGATATCTCTGAGGTGTTTTCTAGTGGTAAAAGGTTTTCTACTGCCCCAAAAATCATCAGAAGGAGGTAGTGTAAAGTTGCAAAGGGGTGTAACTTTCATCCTGCTCTTGATGCGACCAGAATGACAGTTCCAATGGGTCTGAATGGGTATATTTAGGCTAGGCATGGTCCTATTTTGCACCCAAACATGCTGAAATAGTTTGAGCTACATTGTACCGGCGATATCCCTGAAGAGTCCAAAGTGTAAAAAAGAAACAATCTTTGATGAGCTGTTACTCAGAAACCATGACACTTAGAACATTTCATCTGAGGCAACATGATCATGTAGAATCCCTCTACAATAACCTCTCACAGTTTTTGATATCTTTGAGGTGTTTGCCCGTGGTGAAAGGTTTTCTGTTGCCCCAAAAATCGTCAGAAGGAGGAAGTGTAAAGTTGCAAAGGGGTGTAATTTTTGTCCTACTCCTGATGCAACCAAAATGATAGTTCCAACACATCCAGATGGGTATGTTTAGGCTAGGCATGGTCCTATTTTGTACCCAAACATGCTGAAACAGTTCAAGCTACATTGTACCGGTGATATCCCTAAAGAGTCCAAAGTGCAAAAAGACAACAATCTTTGATGAGATGTTACTCAAAAACCCTAAAACTTAGAAACATTTTGTATAAGTAACGTGATCATGTAGAAATCCTCTACAATAACCTCTCTCAGTTTTTAATATCTCTGAGGTGTTTGCCCATGGTGAAAAGTTTTCTGCTGCCCCAAAAATCGTTAGAAGGAGGTAGTGTAAACTTGCAAATGGGTGTAACTTTCGTCCTGCTCTTGATGCAACCAAACTAAAATTTCCAACATGTTCAGATGGGTATGTTTATGCTAGGCATGGTCCTGTTTTGCACCCAAGCATGCCGAAAGAGTTTGAACTACATTGTACTCACGATATCCCTGAAGAGTCGAAAGTGCAAAAAGGCAAAAATCTTTGATGAGATGTTACTCAGAAACCCTGACACTTATAAACATTCTATCTAAGGTAATGCGGTCATGCAGAACCCCTCTACAATAACCTCTCTCATTTTTTGATATCTCTAAGACATTTTCCCGTGGTGAAAGGTTTTCTGCTGCCCCAAAAATTGTCAGAAGGAGGTAGTGTAAAGTTGCAAAGAGGTGTAACTTTCGTCCTGCCCTTGATATGACCAAACTGACAGTTCCAACACATCTGGATGGGTACATTTAGGCTAGGCATGGTCCTATTTTGCACCCAAACATGCTGAAATAGTTCGAGTTGCATTGTACCGGCGATACCCCTGAAGAGTCCAAAGTGCAAAAAGGCAGCAATCTTTGAGGAGATGTTACTTAGAAATGCTGATACTTAGAAACATTCCATCTGAGGTAACATGATCATGTAGAACCCTTCTACAATAAACTCTCTCAATTTTTGATATCTCTGAGGTGTTTGCCCGTGGTGAGAGGTTTTCTTCTGCCCCCAAAATCATCAAGAGGTAGTGTAAAGTTGCAAAGGGGTGTAACTTTCATCCTACTCTTGATGTGACCAAATTGATAGTTCCAACACATGGTCATGTTTTTCACCCAAACATGCCGAAACAGTTCGAGCTACATTGTACCAGCGATATCCCTAAAGAGTCTAAAGTGTAAAAAGGCAACGATCTTTGACTAGTTGTTACTCAAAAACTGTCACTTAGAAATATTCTGTCTAAGGCTACGGGATCATGTAGCATCCCTCTACAATAACCTCTCTCAATTTTTTATATCTCTGAGGTGTTTGCCCATGGTGAAAGTTTTTCTGCTACCCAAAAAATGGTCAGATGCATGCAGTGTAAAGTTGCAAAAGGGTGTAACTTTCATTCTACTCCTTGTGTGGCCAAATTGACTATTCCAACACATTAAGATGGGTACATTTAGGCTAGGCATGGTCTTGTTTCACACCCAAACGTGCCAAAATAGTCTGAGCTACATTGTACCGACGATATCCTCACACGTTGCCTTTGCTATAACTGTTATAGTCTTCGCATGTCAACATGCATCTTATGGTTGTTAACATACTTGTTCTAGTAGTCAACACAATAATATATGAAATGCTTGTTCTTTTATCTTGGTTCACCTTGACTTTGTTCTCTAGTACTATCTTTGTAGGGTTTGTTCTAGTCCTTCAATGCATTATTTTATCACTACAATCTTAGACCCCTATTAGGCTTGAAATAGACCTCTGTTAGGCTACTCTCCTAAAACTTAATATCATCTTCATGTTGCCATATCCATGCTGTTCAACCCTCATCTTCTTCCACCTTTAGGTCACTTTGTTATTAGGCTTGAACTTAGACTTCTGTGATATTTGAAACCCTCTACACTTCATGGCTCTATCATTATGTAATATTCTACACTACACCTATCTTGCTTATCATATTTCATAGCAATCTTGCAAAGAGTTGGGGTAGTGGTATACAACCTTCTGCAAGATCAATACAATGTTGTAACAAGGCTTTCAAGCTTCACAAGTTTTTGGGTAGGAAATTGCTTTATGGAATTAGAGTCAAATTGGTAAATGTGATGACATGATACATATTAACATGGTGAGATGCAAAGTATACATTTATAATATTAACCACATTCTCAAAGGGATTGTTGATGACTTATGGAAGCATATAGCCCCAATGTTATGTTGCATACTCAAATAAGGTAAGACTCAATGTACTCTCATAACCTCACCTTATACTCAAGAGGAATTACATTTAATAACCACAATGGTCATCAGGTGCTCATAAGCATATGATCTTGACTATCTTATTCAAGACAACAAACATACCCTTTGCATCCCAATATGGTATAATAACAAGGAATTAAGAAATATTTTCAATTGAGCAACTCATAAAGAATATGGATCATCATACCAAGGAGCAACTATAAGAACATCCTTTTGGAACATAGGGAATTGCAATATCCCCTTGGTCACTTGTAAAATTAGATAGAGTTGTTTGTGAAACTATGAGACATGATCCTTAGTGTTGTGCAAATGACACATGATCCAAAGGGTTGTGTAAGAATTATAGGGTGTGTTTTGAGTTGCACAAAATGATTCCTATCACTATGTGAATTATGCATGGTGCAAGGAACCATGAACTTTGTGTTGGATCAAGTGGCATTGTTTAGGTGGCACATGATGCAAGGACTTATGCACGAGGTCGTAGATCACTATGTGAGTGACTAAGGCTAACATGCAAGATTTTGCAATAGCATGCAGATCATGATGTGAAGAAAAAAACTTGCTTTCCATTTATCCATTTTACCAGTCTTCCTTTCTCTATTTTCTCGGGCATGTATAGTTTTGAGAGACTAAAACTTTCAACCCAAAACTCAAATTCTCTTATCATCAATTGGGATGGATTCTTTGACAAATAAACTTTGAAACCTAGAGGCATACGAAAATGATCTACACTGCACCATTCCATATTACATAATGATCAACAAAAATGATTTGTATTAACCAAATATCCATATAGGCATATATCAATATCTGTCGATATAAGTATAACATATATACAAAATAGCCATATAGGCTTACAAGAATGCCATATAGGCATACAATGTCAACTATATGCAATACAAAATATATGTCCACAAATGCCATATATGCATACAACAAATGAACACAATAAAAAGTCATTCCCCTCTGTTCGGTGAAGAGAATAGATCACGGGCAGTCTTTGATCTTTGAGGGGATGGAGATGCATATGAGGCTGGTCTACTACGAACCCGAGGGTTGCTCCTCCTATTTAGTTGTTCATGGATATGTAGCTGTTACAATAAAAACTATAGACATTAATATATAGAAATTACATTATAAAAAATGAAACTTTTAACAAAATAATCAGTTATCGCTATCCAAAAATCTATCTCCTCATTTGGCTCAATACCAGGATTAGGTTGTGGCGATGTCATGTCCTATAGAAACCATCCAAATAGAAATTAAACTTCAAATCAATAATCATTTGATTTTTCAAAAATAAACAACTATAACAACAAATGTAATTTGAAATTTACTAATCTGCATCATACCCCCATCAAAGGCATGGAGCTATGAATCACAGAGGACACACCATGCTTCATTTACCTATGAACATCGGGAGGTGTTTCTGTAGCCTGCATCATCTGAAAATAAAACAACATTATTCAATTACAAAAACTATAATAGTGATGCAAGTAATGGCTCCTAACATACACACACATTCACCTAAACATGGAAGTACACACAATAAAGCACACAAGTCACATGCATATATACAAATTAGATGAAGATTCATGACTATTGTGTGGTATAAGGGTCAACAAAGGAGTGACCATAGTAGCATCAAATTTTAGGTTTAAGAAGTCAGAGAGGGAGTGAAGGTGTTAGTTTAGGTCTAGGTTGGTGGTAGGGTGGGGTAGGGTTGTGCTCAAATTTTTGTTTATTTAGTAGTCATGGATGTAGGAAAATGCCTAAGATAGAGTTTGTGGGTTTATGGGACAATGCCTAAACTAGAAATGACATAGAAATTAGGTAAGTTTATGGGTTTACAAGAATGAGGAATATCAAGAGTTTGTGGGATAATAGGCGGGAGGAAAGATACTAGATAGGAGAAGAAAAACCTTATTTTAAAAATTTCTTATCATTTTCTTTGTCTTGAGGTTTGTTAGGGGGTGGGTTGGAAGAAAACTAGGTCTGGGACTTCTGGTAGGGGTATATTAGGAAATAGGTAGGGTAGATATGGGTTGGTTAGTAGGTTGGGTGTAGTGTTGGGGAAGTTTCTTAGGCCTACTTTTAGAAGTGGATGGGGAAAGGTCCTACACTTTTTCTTTTACTTTATCTTGGAGGGGTGTTAGAGGGGAGATAGAAGTCAATGAAGAAGGTGAAGTAGTAATAGATGGATAAATGGTGGGGAAGATAGGGGCATAGCTAGTGGAGTAGGTGAAGTAATAGAAATAGGTTGTGGGGTTGGGGAAACAATGCATTTAGAGGCATAAGATAGGTAAAGGTGAAAGAGGGAATTGGTATGAGGTTGAGGTGGACCTTAAGGGGTTGACAAAAAATAATCTAAGAAGTGTCTTAAGGTAACAACTAGTTGGTATGGGCTATGAGAAATGGTGAAGACATTACCATAATGGGGAATTTTAGATTCAACAAAGGACGGACCTAGATGATGTTGGAGTCAATCATATGCTATATAAGATGCTATAGGCTCATACCCCTCTCTGGTGTCATGTCCTGGGGTTTAATTGGTGGTAATTGGATGAGTTTATTAGAGAGAAGTTGTCAAAGAATAGTGCGGAGGGGATCAACAAGATTTGGTAGACATGTATGGAAAATGTGACATTTTTTCAAATAACTATATTGTAATTAAAATTTTGTCATCTATCAACATCTAGTTATTAGTTATGCAATGTCTAGTAATGCTTTGAGTTTGAAAGATGTACAATAAAATGTAATCAACAATATGAATATAAAATACAAAAATCTAGTAAGTACAATTCATTAATTAAACTATTCAATATTAATCTATTCAACATCCAAAATCAGATATTAGAATACCATTCATATAACGATTCTATTCACATGTAATATTTATAATTGTTTATTAGTTACATACCCCGACAGTAGATGTCCTAGTGTAATATGCAGGTGGAGACCTGCTGAAAATTGCATCAACACTATGACCCTAGAATTTCATTAAAATCATCAAACTAAATTAGTTAATCTTTCATTTCAAAAATGAAATTTAATAAATTAAATTCAATAAACTTGCAAACATTTACTTGAGTATCAAGGTTGAAAGTCTCACTCGGGAGGGCATTTGTCATCACCATCTACTTAGTTGTAGATGTAGCCTATGCACTTGCGTCCTGACTATCCATGGGGTCATAACCACAGGTTGACTCGCAAGCCTGACAAGTATGGGGTGGAACCCTACTCCTCGAACTCTCCACCGGCCCACGCTGTGCTACAAGACTGGCATGCTCTATGATGCTATGGGTCAAGGCACTAATGGACTGAAGTGTCTCAACCTCAACACTCTCCTTCACAATGGAAGGGATAGACACATGCTCATGGGCTGGTCTAGCGAGTGCTTGTCACATTGGCCACTGTGGGTCAACACATGCCCCTGGTCTATCCTGTGATGACCCCCCACCTCTACCTTGGAAGACCGACATATCAAAATAGTTTGGTGCTTTGTTTTTCACAAACTTGCAGTAGAGTTTCCTCAAAAAGTATTGCGGGACCTCATTATTGTTGCATGGAGGATGGTCAAAAACCATCCACCAGCTCTGCCCAAAATTGTCCCTTACCACTTGGTTGTTGTACAAATGGATAGGGAACCTCTTGCACGTAAGGGGTAGAGGTTGATTTGTTCGTGGGTATGTAAAAATGGAACACAAGTCCAATTTTGTAATTTGTTTATTTTTTACTTGTTCATACGACAACTTGTCTACATAATACTCTCTAAATTCTCTCCTCTTTTCTGCCCAAATAGATATTTACTTTCTAATTGAATCTACATTTGATAACATAGATTCAATAGATTGAGCAAGCGTGGATCTATGCGAGGTCGAAGTTGCAGGATCCTTCAGCCTTGCAATTATATCTTCAAATTGTTTTTATTGTTTTCAATTTTCCCCATTACATTTTATTGTGTTCTAGGGGCATGTCGAGGAATGGATGGAGGAGTTTGTTGTTCGGGTTGTTCTTCAGCAAGTATTTGTGGATTTTCAGGAGGAGGAGGAGGAGGTGCATTATTATTTCCTATCAATTAAGGAAATTTACATCAAAAATCAACTTAAACCTACCTATTTAGAAACAAATTCACACAAAAAACAAAAAACAACTCACTCCTTTGGCCTCCCTGATGTTGTCGTGGTGGCATTTTGGCAATGAATTGGCAAGATTTTGGTGTCAAATTTGGTCTTCAATAACGCGAGTACGCTCCTTAGGGTTTGCAGGCTGTGGGTGCAGAGAAAATGGAAGGAAAAAATGAGTAGTAACTTCCCTTTTTTTAATAGTAAAACATAATGCGAGCGTGTTATAACACACTCACATTATGTCTTAGAAAATAAAAAAAAATTGGCCACTTTTTGGCCACCCAACTTTTTACACCCGCTCATTGTTCTTTTATCAGGAACTCATATCAACAACAACTACCTACTCCCCCTGAGGGGTAACCTTCAAAAACATCAATCCAGAGCAAAGAATAAGACTTTGAGCACCACTGGACTAATGCACTTCTCATGCATCTTAGTTTAGAGCAGGAGGGGTAATAACCCCTAACTTTTCTCTGAGATACTCAAAGATATCTTTAGGCAGAGGCTTTGTGAAAATATTTGCAATCTGATCCTTTGTAGACACATACTCCATCTTTACTTCATGCTTTATTTCCTTTTCTCTTAGAAAGTGATACCTTATCAATATATGCTTTGTTCTTGAGTGCATCACGAGATTCTTTGAAATGTTTATAGCACTTGTATTGTCACAAAAGATTGAGATTGGTTCTTCATACACAACTCCTATATCCTTCAAAGTTTGCTTCATCCATAACAATTGAGTGCAACAATATGCTTCAACAATATACTTTGCTTCTGCAGTAGACAAAGAAATTGAGTCTTGCTTCTTGCTCAACCATAAAACTAATCTGTTACCTAAGAGGAAAGCACCTCCACTTGTTCTTTTTCTGTCATCAACATCTTTGGCCCAATTTGCATCTGTATAAGCACTGAGTGTGAAATTGGTGTTCGTAGGATACCACAATCCATATTTTGAAGTGCCTTTTAGATACCTCATGATCCTCTTGACTGCCATCACATGTGACACTCTAGGATCTTCTTGAAATCTTGCCACAAGACAAACTGCATGCATTATATATGGTCTGGTATAGGTTAGGTAAAGTAGTCCTCCAATCATAGACCTATACTTTTTTTGATCAGTCTTAGGTGATTCATCATTCTTGCCCATCTTGCAACCAGTCACCATGTGAGTACATACTAGCTTAGAATCCTCCATTCCAAACTTTTTCAACAATTCTTTCACATACTTAGAGTGAGAGATGAAAATTCCTTTATCTAATTGAGTGATCTGTAGTCCTAGAAAGAAATTCATTTCACTAAACATAGACATCCCAAACTCTTTTTGCATTTCATCTGCAAATTTCTTACACATACCTTCATTGCCTCCAAAGATAATATCATCAACAAAGACTACAACAATAAGGATTTGATCACCATTAATTTTGAAATAGAGATTATTGTCTGTAGTACCTTTAATGAACCTTAATTGCAACAAATACTTATCCAACCTTGCATACCAAGCTCTAGGGGCTTGCTTTAGTCCATACAAGGGTTTCTTCAATCTACATACCATATCACCTTGATATGATAACTGAAATCCTTCTAGTTATTTAGTGTAATCCTCTTCTTCAAGCTCACCATTCAAGAATGTAGACTTCACATCCATCTGGTACACTTTGAAATCTTTATATGCTACAAATGCCAAAAACATTCTTATTGCTTCAATCCTTGCCACCGAAGCATAAGTCTCTTCAAAATCTATACCTTCAATTTGAGAATATCCTTTGTATACCAATCTTTCTTTATTTCTCACTATTTCTCCACTTTCATTCATCTTGTTCCTGAAGACCCATTTAGTTCCAATCACATTCTTTTCAGCATGCCTAGGAACCAATTCCCAAGTCTGATTCTTCTCTATTTGCGTCAGTTCTTCTTCCATAGATTTTACCCAATTTTCATCTTTGCATGCTGCACTCACAGTTTTAGGTTTAATCTTTGAAAGTAAATAGTAGTTTACCTATTCTTCTATAGCTCTTTTCCTTTTCAATACTCCTTTGCTTATGTCACCAATAATCTGATCTTCAGAGTGATTTATCCTTACAAACTTGGGAGTCTTAACAACACTTTTTGAAGCCTTTTCTTCTTCAATTTGACTATCCTTTTGATTTTCTTCAAGAGGTTCATCTGATTCATAGCCACTCAGATATGAAATTCTTTCTTTGTCTTCATCAACTTTCACATTAGCACTCTCAATGATCTTTTTCAATCTCTTGTTGTAGCATCGATAGGCCTTACTATTAATAGAGTATTCAAGGAAAATTCCTTCATCACACCTAGCATCAAACTTTCCTAACTCTTCTTCTCTTCTGATATAACATTTGCTTCAAAAAACATTGAAATATTTCACTGTGGGAATTCTTTCATACCACAATTCATAAGGAGTTTTAGTACCATTTCCTTTGACATGAACTCTATTTTGAAAATAGACAACAATAAGTATGGCTTCTCTCCAATACACTTCCAGTAGGTTAGCCTCCTTCATCATTGACCTAGCATCTTCTTGAAGTGTCATGTTCTTTCTTTCAACAACTCCATTCTGCTGGGGAGTCCTAGGAGCAGACAACTATCCCTTTATTCCTTATTCTTCATAGAAAATATTGAATTCATTTGATGTGAACTCACCTCCTCTATCAGACCTTACGAATTTGATTCTTAGTTCTATCTCATTCTCAACCATTGCCTTAAATCTTTGAACTTTTCTAGGGCTTCTATTTATCTTTTAGAAAAGTGACCCAAGTCATTCTAGAATAATAATCAATAAGCAACATAATGTACTTGTCTCCTTGCAGACTTCTTGTTCTTGTGGGACCACACAAATTTGTATGCACTAGCTCTAGCAATCCGGGATAAAATTATTCTTTACTTTTGAAACTTGTTCTTGTCTTCTTCCCCAACTGACATTCCTTGCAAATAGTATTAGCAGACTTCACAAGCTTAGGCAAATCTCTCACAGCTTGGACTGAGCTTATCTTCACAAAGTTATCAAAATTGATATGACACATCCTCCTATGCCATAGCCAACTCTCATCTATTTGAGCTAATAAACAATAATCATTAGTTCCTCTCAAATGATAAATATTACCTCTAGTCTTTTTACTAGTAGCAATTGTTGGAATTAGGGTAGACAACTGAGAGGGGGGGTGAATTAGTTGTCAGAAAACTTTTACACTTGTTGCACTTAATTCTTTTCTACTACCTTTTAGCGGATCAATATGATAACCATGAAAGCATGAATCAATAACATGTGAGCAGAAATATACATTACACAGTTGACACCAAGAACTTTTAATGTGGAAACCTAGTTAAGGGAAAAACCATGGTGGGGGTTAACCCACAAAGGTTATACTCTGTTAAAAGTATTACAAAAGGGGAATGGACATGCATTCAAGCTCACTGCCCAGAGCTCACTGCTCAAAAGAAGGCTCACTGCCTACAGAAGGCTCACTACCTACAGAAGGAAGATTACAATGAGTTTGAACTGAGTGTTAGCATCTACCAATGTAAACATTCAGTTCCAGTTAAGCACATAATACTGACTTGATACACTTCATCTTCACTTTACCCTTTTTACTACTCTGCTATCATCCAAACCTCAGATCTCTATCCTTTTTACATTTTACTCCATTATCAAACCACTCACACCAAAATCATTCAAATCCATCAGCTATATATATATCCACATCCTGATCTTCAACCACTTTTCAGTCAGCTTCAAGAACACTTAGAACTTTATTGAAGATTCTGCTTTGTCAGCTAAACCCATGTACAACTTGTAACGTGGACCAAAACTTAAACTCACAAATCATCAATTAGGTTAGCTACTATCACCAATCATCACAACTTGTCCAACCAACAACTTCCATACATCCAGAACCAAGATCAATTACAAGGTCGGCTTGTTCTTCTTCTGTCTACTTTGTCAAACTATTAACCTGATACTCAGATGCTAATAACTTTTGAATCCTTCATCACTGGAGGCCAAAACTCTAGATTTATATTATCTTGACAATGCTTATGACTCCCTCAAATTCACAACAGACTCTAATTTACCACCAGAGAGATCTGGATCAAGATATCGGACCTTGTCCCCTGCTCGATTTCTAACTTCCTAGACTTAGATAAATTCTAATTCTGACTTTTGGTATGAACAAATTGTGTTATGTGGATGGGTGGAATAATCTTAGTTGCCATCAATGACAACACCTATCATGTGTAGTAGTGTCTCTTGCTAACAATCTCCCCCTTTGGCATTGATGGCAACACTTAGTGAAAAATGACTAAGAGTCGATGCTACTCCCCCTTGCTCTGTACACTTGCTTTCCACTATTTCCAAAGCTCCCCTTTTGCTGGATTTTTCATTTTTCACTATTCTTCACTCCCCCTTTGACATCAATGGAAAAGGATGGGGTCTGTAAGCCAAAAAATCTAAAAAACTTCTATGTATAGTGCCGCATATGTGCACCCAATCATTAAGATATATTTACATGAACTTGAGTATATCTCCAAAAATGTTCTTCAGGAGGACCAACTCTATATCCCAACTCTTCTTCATACTATTCAAAGTTGAAATGTGGCCATTTAACAAGAATGCTTGTGCTTTAGCCTTCCGGAGGTCAATGGGATCACTTGTTTGTATAGCAGTTTGGGCTTCTGATACAACGTTGAACATTGCTTCTTAGGGGAAAGCAATCCTTGGAGCTCACCCATTCTTGCTTCAATGTTCTCCTTTTCACTTGTTACTTTCTTTATTTCTTCTATCGGGCTAATTGCTTGACACTCCTTGCTTGCCACTGATACTGTCAACGGATCAAAAGCTTGGGACATACTTGACAATTTCTGTTTGGTGTCCTTTATTTTATCTTCTATATCCTCTAGGACTTTAGGAGTAGATAAAAAAACTTATATATCCTACCTCCTTTTGAAAGAGCATTTTGAACACTCTTTATACTATTATCTAGCACCAATCTATCTATCCCAATCATGCCTTTAAGTGCATCAAATCTTTTGCTATTAAATTCATTCTGAACTTTAACTTCTGTAGATTTTTCAAAGGACTCAAAGTGAGTACTTACAAAATTTACAAGGCTTTTCAGATGTCTAAAGGGAGAGTCAGAAGGATTCTTCTAGAGGGTTGGCATTATCTTCTCCAATACTCCGGTTGCAAGGCCTAGCAACTCAATATCCTCAATGTGAGATTTCAACAACTTTTCTCTTGCCTTGGCTTGAGTGAAAGATGCTATCTTCATTACTTGAACCAGAGAGAGAGAGCATCTAGATTGAACGGTACTTGAAACATCTCTGGTTCATCAAACTCAAGCATTTCTTTACTCAGGAAACCTTTTACTGCATCTGTAGTGTCTCTTGCTACAATTCCTGAACCACCTTCCTTCTCTTGAGATTTCTCAGCATCAAAATTTATTTGTGTGGGTGCATTAACATTTGCACTATCTTCTTTTGCCTTGTCTATTTTACCTTCTTCTGTATCATCTATAGGGGGAATCTTTTCTTTGTCTTCACCACTTGCTACCTGTTTCGAAGGGCTTTGAGTAGTACCAATATTATCTTCTTTTCTGGATTGACCAGGTGGAGTTAGAGTATCTACTGCATCATCAGTTCTATCTGTCATCTCTGTGTCTTCTTTGCTTATTTTCTTCTCTTCTGGAATAGAGGAGTCATCAACTTTAGTTTGTTGCTCACTGATGTTATCCACATTTGATGAATTAATCCCATCATCTGTCTCCACATAGGTTTGCTCCAGAGGATCTAGAGTATCACCTTGGTCATCATTTCCTTTTTTAATCATTTCTTCTGGAGCTTCTTGTTCTAGAACTAAAGGATTGTCTTCCTCAACTTGTTCCTCTGAAACAATATAGTATTTATCTTTATCTAGGGCCTTTCTCAAATTTTCCTTTGTTTCCTTTGCGACTTCCTTAGTTTCTCCAAGCATTAGCTTGTTCATCTGGATCTTACTTCTGAATTTCTCCTTAACTCCCTTGAGTATTTTATTTGCTTCCCTTCTAGTCATTACTGCACATAGGGTAGAGAGGACATATTCTCTGAGTTCTAAATCTTTAACCTTGGCTGCTTCCTTCCTCATTTCTAGTATTTTCCTTAAACTTTTAGGAATTTCTTGTAAAATTTCTAGTAGAGTTCTATTGAATTTATTTGAGTATGTGATGATGGCATCTTCCAAGATTTTCTTATTTTCTTAATCAAAATTATCATAATAAACTTTGACAGACCTTAGATTTCCATGAACAGTAATTGTTTTTACAATTTCATCAACAGTCATAGAAACCTTACCAATTTCTTGCTTTTTACTTGCCCTAAGCCTTTGAAGTCTTGGCTTTCTTAGATTAGATCTCTCTAACTTCTTCATCTGTCTCTATATCTTCATCATCTTTTGTGCTCAAATACATTATTGCAACCTTTGTTTTCTTTCTCTTACTTCCCTCATCGGATGGTCTGTCTTCTAGTTTTGTAGGTTTAGGGGGAATAGAAGCAGCTGCAAAGCTTCTAGTAGTCCTTGAGGTGGAGGATGGTTCCATTGAAGCATCTTCTTGTTTCTTTTCCTGCTTTTCCTTTTCAACTTTTTCAATTCTTTCTCTATTTTGCTTCACTACTTCCTTGGTTAGTCCAATGATCTCAGCATACTTTTCAACTTGCTTCTGCACTTTCCTTTTGGTCTCTGATTGTTTGAGCTCCACATGCAATTTTAGACTTAGCTCCTTGTAAGTTCTAAACCTTTCCATAGATGTGTCTTTTGATTTGCTCAAGAAATGTTGAGCATACATTTCCAAAACTTTCTCATCAACCTCATAGCCCATTGGCATAATCCATATGGTTCTTGGTTCCACATCCTCCATTAGACACTAATCAGTGTCAACCATAAAACATATTTCATTCTCATAGTTCTCCACAACTAACTTAGGGATTCTCTCTCTTGCATGCATCATACTTTGAAAGTTTTTGAAGTATCCCCATATTGTAGTTTTCTGTGCTTTAGAGTCACCAATGCTACGTAGGTGATCTTTGATATGAATGGCAACTGGCTCACCATTGGTCTAGTGCACACCCTTTACTCCAGGTACTTCATTCATATAGTAGAAGAACAAGCATAGAACCAATGTACCATATTTGAAAGTATTTTCTTATCTTTCTTAATTTTGTTCAAGTTCTCAATTAGCTGGTTCAGTAACAGCTCACATAAGCCATAATCTGCATTCTCCTTCAACATTTGATATGCTACATATATAGCAGTTCTGGAGATAGAATTTTCCCTACTAGAGTGGTAAATCTTATATCCAATCACCATGGAGGTAATTTAACATCTGGTTCTATAATATCATTGATGGTCATTGCCCTTTTATCAAAGTTGGCACTGGTAGCATCAGTCATTGTCTGGTTTTTCATGACTTTCAGCATGGGTAATCCACCAGTTGAATTTAACCTAGTTACAATTCTGATAACATCCTTGGCAATCTTGAATGGTTTTAACAACCATATGAATTCATCATGCATCCGACTCAAAACATACCGGACCCATTCATCTTCATCAAATGTAGGAAACCCCATAATATGAAGAAAATGTTTATCATACAGTGCCTTATATTTGGGTTTAAGATTGTGATTTTCATCCATTAGTTGACTCTCAAACAAATATACAAATCTTGAGTCTCCAAATTCATCTATGCTTGCATGAATATAAACCCTAATATCTTCAATATGCAACACACCATATGGAACACTTGAAAAAGCACCTAATGGGTTGACTTCTATTGATTTGTGAGGATGCTTTTTAAATTTGGGTCGAGGCCTTTCAGTAATCTCAATAACCAAAGGTGTAGCCATTGTAGAAATTATACGTTCAAATCTTCCCAGATAAATACCTCTTTTCAAGAAATTGGGGTTGATGGATAAGTTCACCGATCGTACTTCAATTCTTTGTAATCTCAGCTCAGACACTATTCTTGTTGCTTTCTTTGAGTGCAAAAGTGATTCAAATGAGGAGTGAACAGCTTTTTGTGCTCTACAAAACCTAATTTGTCTTTGTAATAAATACGTTGCCCTAACTTCATCTAGTTACTTTATTTCTTGACAGTTCTTTATGAATCACTCCACAAGTTTTCATATCAACATCTTCTCTTCCGTAAATCCTTCCAAAAGTTTTGAGACAATTCAAAATATCCTCTTTCATTGTGCTAGATTCAGGCACCCACTTACTGGCTAGGGGAAATTGATTTTCAATGCAGCTCCCCCTGAGCCAGAGCTCCAAATTCAATTCCTGGAGGAATTATCAGTACTGGATTCCGGTGCGGACTCATTCCTATTGTTCTAAATTATTTTCTTGATCCAAGTCTTGTTCATTTCATTATGTATCTCATTCACATCAATTTTCCTTTTGCCTTTGTCTTGTCTCTACTCATCCAATTTTTTGTTTACCGGAGCTCTTCTTTCATAATTCCTACTTCTGCAGAATCTTGCCATATGACCAGATCTATTGCAATTAAAGCAAACAACATTTCTTGTCTTGTATACTTGATTTCCTCTTGATCTACATTGATTTGCCATGTGTCCATATCCATTGCAAGTGAAGTAGTAACCAAATGTGAAAGAGTTGTCATTATCTCTAGAGTTACTCTTTATCAAACTTCTACATTCATTTGATCTATGACAATACTTCTTACACTTGAAGCATTGACTGGAGAAGGATGGACCATTTTTATTTACTCTACTTCTGTACTGAGTAGCTCTATGACCAAATTTATTGCAATTAAAACAATTTCCATTGAATGATGGACATCTTTGAGCATTAGGCTATCTTACCGGAGGTCTTCTAGGTCTATTTTTTCCATTCCTTGGTTGAAAATTTCTTTATCCAGATTCAAAGCTTTCACCTTTCTCATATCCAAGACCATGCTTGTCATTAGCCTTTTTCTATCCTTCAAGCGGTGCTTCAAGTTTAGCTGAGCTTATCTTGAACTTCTCCTTGTATTCATTTGCAACTTCTAGGTCATGTCTGAGAATGACAACTTGCATTTCAAGTTCTCTCTCATTGTCTCTGATTTCTTGTAGATTAGACTCTAGGAGGCTAGCTATTCCATCCAATTTGTAGCATTCTTTAGTTTTCTCTTTTAGATTTTGATTTAGGTCTTCTTCAGTTTTCTTTCTATCTTCAATTTCTTTGGTTAGCCTCATCAACCCGGATTCCATCTCATGTTTTAGGACAACAACTTTTTGGGCTAACTTCTCACATTCCTTTGTCTTCTCTTTCAGATCCTCATCCTTGTTGTTTTCATAATGGTTTCCTAGTTGAAGAGGTTGTTCCTTCCTCTTTTCATTGGATTTGCTCAATTTCTCTTTTAGAATCTTAATGAAGTCTTCAGCATTTTTAAGGTTCTCTTGGAGCTCTTGGACTTCTGCTTTGAACTGTTCAAGATTTTCTAGAGTGAGATTAAGTTGCCCTTGGAGGTTATATTCATCCATGTTACTGCTTGCCTAGATCTTCCTCAAGCTGTTGAACTTTTTCAAAGGAACCTTGCTCTGATACCAATTGTTGGAATTAGGGTAGACAACTGAGAGGGGGGGAGGGGTGAATCAATTGTCACAAAACTTTTACACTTGCTGCACTTAATTCTTTTCTACTACCTTTTAGTGGATCAATATAATAACCATGAAAGAATGAATCAATAACATGTGAGAAGAAATACACATTACATAGTTGACACTAATAATTTTTAACGTGGAAATCTGGTTAAGGGAAAAACCACAGTGGGGGTTAACCCACAAAGATTATACTTTGTTAAAAGTATTACAAAAGGGGAATGTACATGCATTCAGGCTCACTTCCCAGAGCTCACTTCTCAAAAGAAGGCTCACTGCATATAGAAGGAAGATTACAATGAGTTTGAACTGAGTGTTAGCATCTACCAATGCAAAGATTCAGTTCTGGTTAATCACATAATACTGACTTGATACACTTCATCTTCACTTTACCCTTTTTACTGCTCTTCTATCATTCAAACCTCAAATCTCTATCCTTTTTTCATTTTACTCCATTATCACACCACTCACAGAAAAATCATTCAAATCCATCGGCTATATATATATCCACATCCTGATCTTTAATCACTTTTCAGTTGGCTTCAAGAACACTTAGAACTTTATTGAAGAATTTTCTTTGTCAACAAAATCTATGTACAACTTGTAATGTGGACCAAAACTTGCACTCACAAATCATCAATCAGGTCGGCTACTATCACTGATCATCACAACTTGTCCAACCAACAACTTCCATACATCCAATACCAAGATCAATTACAAGGTTAGCCTATTCTTCTTCTGTCTGCTTTGTCAAATTGTTAACCTGATACTAGATGCTAATAACTTTTGAATCCTTCATCACCAGAGGCCAAAACTCTAGATTTAGATTATCTTGACAATGCTTATGACTCCCTCAAATCCGCAACAGACTCTGATTTACCACCAGAGAGATCTGGACCAAGATATCAGACCCTGTCACCTGCTCTATTTATGACTTCCCAGACTTAGATAAATTTTGATTCTAACTTCTGGTATGAACAAACTGTGTTATGCGGATGGGTGGAATAATCTTAGTTGCCATCAATGACAACACTTGTCATGCGTAGAAGTATCTCTTGCCAATAACAATCACTATTCCGAAGGTCTCCCTGATCTTGCATCCATTATCCTTGAATCTCAGATCATAACCTTTGTCACACATCTGACCAACACTCAAAAGATTATGCTTTAAACCCTTCGTATAAAACATCATCTTTATTGTGCTTTCCATCAAAAGAAATAGACCCTCTTCCAAAAATCTTAATAGCTGCATCATCTCCAAACCTAACCAGTCCTCCATCATACTTTTCCAAGCTTGCAAACTTACTTTTATCACTGATCATGTGATGTGAGCATCCACTGTCAATAATCCATTCATCTTTATCTTTCTCAACCTGGCAGATGGACAAAACACTTTCTTCCACTAGTTTTTCTTCCTTCACACAACTAATAGGATTAGTGGATACATGTTCTTCCTTGATAGCAATAAACATGCATTCATTTCCAGTAGTATCATCAGACTCATCATCTCTTACACCATCATCATCAAGGTCTCTAACATAATAGCATTTCTTTATGATTTTAGGTCTATTTTCAAATTTCTTCCTATTCCTTTCAATTCTCTCTGGACACCTAGAAGCATAGTGACCAATCTTACCGCATGTAAAGCATTTGAATGGTAATTTTCCTTTGAACTTATTAGTACCTCTTTGCATTCTATCCACAAAGTTGGCTTCAATCTCATCAAGGTCATCATCAGGTTCCACATCATACTTCTCAGATCTTGAGGTCTTCTCTAAAGTACTGGCTTTAAAAGTAGTCTCAGTCTTTGGCAGAACATCACCAAACTCTCTCATCTCAAATGTAGTGAACTTTCCAAGCAACTGATCCTTTGTAATCTTGTTCACACTCATGAGTTCTTCAATTGTAGACACCTTGTGACTATAGGATTTAGACAAAGACCTAAGAATCTTTAGGACAACTTCATCCTCATTAACTGTTCCTCAAGACCTTTGATTCCATTGACAATTTCATCAACCTTTTGCATGTAGATTGTTATGTTCTCATCGTCACTCATCTTCAGAGCTTCATACCTCACCTTCAGGTTTTGTAATTTGGCACTCTTTACAGAATCATCTCCTTCATATAGATTTTTTAGCTTGTCCCAGATCTCATGACCAGTTTCCAGATCCATAGCTTTACCAACTCAGTGTTAGATAAAGCATTCAATAGAGCATCTCTAGCCTTTCCATTTAGCTCATATTCTTTGATTTCATCTTCATATGATGGACCATTTTTAGGAATAGTATACTTGGTTTTTGTCATCTTCAAAACACTATAACCAAGAGAAATGAGATGAATTTTCATCCGTACCTTCTAGAGAGCATAATTAGTTCCATCAAACTATGGAGACTCCTTGTGCGCCATCTTGGATCTACCTCAAGCTGTTAGGATTTCTTCTGAGGAATCCTCTCTCTGATACCAATTGTTGAAATGCACAAGACAACTAAGAGGGGGGGTGAATCAGTTGTAACCAAAACTTAAGTTCTTTCAAATATCAACACATCAACCACTTAGTTACTGTTATTAAGATTTAACATGAAAGCATGAAATCATAAACTTAAACACATCCATAGAATAACCACATGTGACACTGATTTTTTATGTGGAAAACCCTTAGAAAGGGAAAAACCACGGTGAGCGTTAGCTCACAATATGATGTAGTAACAATACTAAATATCAAAAGTCTCACTTCCAAGAGGGCTCACTGCCCAAAAGAATGCTCACTGTAAGAAAGGTTCACTACCGAAGGGTGGCTCACTGCCAAAGGGTGAATTGAGATAGTAACATCTGCACCATGCTAGGGTTCAATTCCATTGAAGCATAATATATCTCCTCTGCTCTGCTATGCTTTTACACTTTGCACTTATCTTCACACACTCATACCTTGTTCATGATTTGAATACATATATTTATACAATTCATCAACCTTGGAATGTACATCAAGGTCGGCATTACAATCATCAACTGTTGGAACAATCTCCAAGGTCAGCAAACATACATAAACTAGAATAGGTCTAGACCTAAACAAATTTGCAAAGAAAAGAATGAATGTAGACCACGTCACACATTAGCTAAGACTCAAATTCAATCTCCCACGTAGCAACACACTTCCACAATCTCCAAGGCATAACCGCAAGTAGTGAGAACAACCAGGTCAACCAAGACTGGATTTAACACTAAGACATTTAGGAACATGCTTCATCTATGATCTGAATTATAATTTGCAGACCAATCAAAGGGTAGGAACATGATCTAGAGACATCCACAAGAATGTTGTAATCACTAGGAACATCTGCACAACACCCAAAACTTAGGATAGACAACTGAGAGGGGGGAGGTGAATCAGTTGTCCAAAACTTCTTGCAATTAATCTCTTAAATCCTTTTCTTAATTTAGCAGCGTAATAATAAATCAATTATGCAATAATTCAAGAGTAGAAACATATTAACACATATGACACCAAGATTTTTGACATGGAAAACCCAGTTAAGGGAAAAACCATAGGGTGACTAATCCAAGATTGTATTCTCTGTTAAAAGAATATGAAGAACAAAATGGCACATGTCAATTAGGGCTCATTGCTCGAGCACACTTCTCACAAGAGGCCCACTACCTACAGGAGACACACTATCTATAGAATAATAAGTATTACATACTTGAACTAAAGAATAGCATCTTCACCATGCTTGAGTCAGTTCCATTTAAGCCCAATACTTCTGCTCTGCCTTTCGCTCTGCTCCTCTCTACCACACTTTCATCTCCTCAAGATGCATTTGAAATGACTTTACAACTCCTTATTTATACAAGACATCGACTTAGGGATAATCATCCAAGTCGGCATACATTACAGAGCAAATACATAAATACAACATGACTAATTACAAAAAGACTTCACGCAGATCAACACATTGTCGGCCACACAGATCTAAGACTTCAATCTTCCTTAGGAACACGCCATTCTTCATAGAACATCTCCAAGATCATCTGTAGGATGTGTAACTCATCTGGTTGGCCAGACTTAGGAAGAACATCATCATCCAGAAGTAATTCTTCAATTACAAGCTCAATCTTCAATGCGGACCACCAACATGAATTGGACATAATCCAAAGACCTCCACAAGCTTGCCTGAATCACCAGGAACATCCACACTACTTCTACTTACTGAAATCATTCTCTCCTTCATCTGGAACCTCAAGAACACACTCTGTCATCACTGTCATATTAGAATAGATGCTTGCGGACCTCTAGACCACGAACCAATTAAGTTGTCATTTCACATTGACTTCCTAAACACTCCACCAAATCCGCAAAACAAGATATTGCATTTCTGGATCTCACTAGACCTATCTGTGTTACTCTGTCACTTCTAAACATCTGCCAGAACTAATTTTACTTAAGTGGCCATAACTTCTTCAGATCTTCATGCGGACCTCTGAAATCTTTACTGGATCATCTTAAGACACATATCTACAAACCCTTTGATGCGCATCCTCTGATCTTCATCTTAGCTGGGATCTTTACCTCACTGTCTTTACTGTTCTTCTCTGTTCCTAATAGGACTAATTTTCTCAATATCCTCAGCATATAGCTCATCCAATCCTTATCATTAATGCAACAGGAGTATGTTGACATCAATGACAACACCGGTTAGGCCCATACTTGCAACAATCTCCCCCTTATCATTGACGGCAACATATGATGTGAAAAACTATTTTAACCATTAAGACAAGAACTTCTCCTCACTGACATAACTCCCCCTATCAACAACAACCATTCACATGTCTTCTCTTCCTTTACTGCTCCCCATTTGATCAGCAACTACTTATTTTTTACATGTCTTCTCTCCCCCTTTGACATCAATGGCAAAGGGAATATACTTGCATCACTTTAGAATCATATCATCTTCTCCCCCTGAGTAGCAGCTTCCCATCATCAATCCAGACCACAAGATATGACTGTGAGATCCATCGGACTGATGCACATTAGTGCACCTTAATTCAGAACTGGAGGCGTAATAACTCCTAACTTCTCCCTTAGATACTCAAAAGAGTCTTTAGATAGAGGTTTAGTGAAAATATCTACAATCTGATCCTTGGAAGGCACAAACTCCAATTTGACTTCATTTTTGTTCACTTGCTCTCTCAAAAAGTGAAACTTGATGGATATATGTTTAGTCTTTGAATGCAACACTGGATTTTTTGATATGTTAATTGCACTTGAATTTTCACAAAAGATTGTGATAGGTTCTTCATACTCCACTCTGATATCTCTTAGCATTTGCTTCATCCACAATACTTGAGTGCAACTACCTGCTGCTGCAATATATTTTGCTTCTACAGTGGATAGAGATATTGCCTCTTGTTTCTTTCTCAGCCAAGAAACTAATCTCTTCCCCAAAAAGAATGCTTCACCACTGGTACTCTTCCGATCATCCACATCTCCTGCCCAATCCGCATCTGTATATGCATGAAGAGAAAAATCATGATCTTTGGGATACCACAATCCATACTCAACTATCCCTTTTAGATATCTAAAAATCCTCTTGATTGCCATGACATGAGATTATCTAGGATTAGCTTGGAATCTAGCAACAAGACCAACAACATTCATAATGTCAGGTCTAGTTTGAGTGAGATACAATAATCCTCCAATAATTGATTTGTACTTTTTTTGATCAGCCTTAGGAGAGTCATCATCTTTGCTTAATTTACATTTAGTTGCCATGGGAGTACTCATTGGTTTTGAGTCTTCCATCCCAAATTTCTTCAACAATTCTTTCACATATTTGGTCTGAGAAATGAAGATTCCTTTCTTTGTTTGAATGATTTGCAGACCCAAGAAGAAATTCATTTCCCCAAACATGAACATCTCAAATTCACTTTTCATTTGATTTGCAAAAGTTTTGCACATACTATCTCTTCCTCCAAAAATAATATCATCAACAAACACTTCAACAATCAAGATATTTTCATGATCAATTTTGAAATACAAATTACTTTCAGCAGTAACTTTGTTGAAACCAATCTTCTAAAGATGCTTATCCAATCTTTCATACCAGGCTCTTGGGGCTTGCTTGAGTCCATACATTGCTTTCTTCAACTTGCAGACCATATCACCATGATTAGACAATTGAAATTCATCCGGTTGCTCAATGTAAACTTCTTCCAAGTCACCATTCAGGAAGGCAGACTTGACATCCATCTTATATACTTTGAAGTCCTTGAAGGTAGCAAAGGCAAGAAATAACCTAACTGCTTCAATTCTTGCCACCGGAGCAAAAGTTTCTTCAAAATCAACTCCTTCTACTTGGGAGTAACCCTTGCAGACCAATCTGGCTTTATTTCTGACTACTTCACCATCTTCATTTAGTTTATTCCAGAATACCCATTTGGTTCCAATCACATTCTTGTTTCTAGGTCTGGGAACAAGATCCCAAGTGTGATTTTTCTCTATTTGCATTAGCTCTTCCTCCATTGCTTTGGTCCAGCTTTCATCATTGCATGCTTCATTTATTGACTTTGGTTCAATCTTTGAAATCAGACAATACTCTTCTAAGTCTTGAGCAATCTTTCTTCTTGTTTGAACACCTTTGATTTTATCACCTATGATCTGATCTTCAGAGTGATTCAGTCTTACATACTTGGGAATTTTGGAACTTTCTTTCACTTCTATTTCTTGAACAAGTTCATTCCAACTCATCTCTTCTTCCTGATTCACCAGATCAGTCTGAATCTGAATTTCAGAAGGGGCTTGAACTCCTTGGATCGAAACATCATTATGATCATCTTCATCATATTCATAAAACCTTGAGGGTTTTTCAATACCTTCATCAACCTTCACATTTGTAATTTCTATAATCTTTCTCAATCTCTTGTTATAACACCGGTATGCTTTGCTTTGAGTAGAATAACCCAAGAATATTCCTTCATCACTTCTAGCACCAAATTTACCTAGATCTTCATCTCTTTTAATGTAACATTTGCTACCAAAGACTCTGAAATACCTCACAGTGGGAGTGATGCCAAACCAGAGTTCATAAGGAGTCTTACCAGTATTGCTTCTGATTTGTACTCGATTAAGAGTATAGACTGCAGTGCTTACAACTTCTCTCCAGTAGATCTGAGGAACATTTGCTTCCATCATTATGGCTCTAGATGCTTCCTGGATGGTCCAGTTCTTTCTCTCCACTACTCCATTCTGCTGTGGAGTCCTTGGAGTAGACAACTATATTTTTATTCCATGTTTCTCACAGAATTCTATGAACTCACTAGATGTGAATTCTCCACCTCTATTAGACCTCAGACATTTTATGTTCAAGCCGATTTCATTCTCTACCATAGCTTTGAATATTTTGAATTTCTCAAGAGCCTCTGATTTCTCTTTCAGGAAAGTCACCCACATCATCCAGGAGTAATCATCAATTAATAGCATGAAGTATCTATCAACTTGCACACTCTTGATTCTTACCAGACCACATAGATCAGTATGAACTAAGTCTAATAATCCGGTAGAAGACTGTTCCTTACTTTTGAATGTGACTCTGCTCTGCTTACCCAACTGACATTCTTTACACAAACTATTAGTAGGTTTCACCAGTCTTGGAAGATCTCTCACAGCCTGGGTGTTTCTTATCTTGATGATATTATCAAAATTCACATGACACATTCTTCTATGCCACAACCAACTCTGATCAATTTGAACAAATAAACAACTTTTACTAGTACCAACCAAGTGGAAGATATTATCTTTTGTTTGAGTACCGGATGCAATCTCTATTCCAGAACTTTCAAAGGTCTTGCATTTTCCATTTTTGAATCGGAGATCATAGCCTTTGTCCACCAACTGTCCAACACTGAGAAGATTGTGCTTCAGACCTTCAACATACAATACATTACTGGTTTTGTTCTTTCCATCAAAAGAAATGGTTCCTCTACCTTTGATTCTACCAGCAGAATTATCACCAAATTTTACCACTCCTCCATACCTTTCTAAATCTATGAACTTATTTTTGTCACCTATCATATGGTGGGAGCATCCACTGTCAATGACCCAATCATCCTTTTCTTCAACTTGGGCAGCTAGAGCTCTTTCTTCAATTTTATGATTGACAGATTTAGAGGGCATTAGATCTTCTTCCTTGATGGCAATAAACATCCAATCACTTCTGGATTTGTTTCCTATCTCTGATTCATCATCTGTTACTCCTTCATCATCATCTTCATGAACATAGTAACATTTCTTTTAGAACCTTGATCTGTTAGGATTTGGTCTTGAAAATCTTTCCGGACACCTTGAGGCAAAATGACCAATCTTATTATAGTTAAAACATTTAAAAGGTAATTTCCCCTCATACTTATCGGATCCTCTTGGCAGTCTTTTTGCAATAAGGGCTTCAAGTTGAATAGCTTCTGCTTTATCTTCTTCTAGGTCTTTTCTTGCTTTTTCATACCATGATAGTTTCTTTGAAGAGTTCTCTCTCAGATCAAAATTTTGTTTTCCTTTTACATAGGCACTAGCTTTGAATGCAGATTTAGTCTTGGGGGGGGTATCTCCAAACTCGGTCAATTCAAATGTAGCCTATTTATCGACCAATTGATCTCTTGTGATACCTGAATAGGATTTGAATTCTTCAATGGTAGCAACCTTGTATTTGTAAGAATTAGGAAGGGATTTGAGAACTTTGCCAACAATCTCATCTTCATCCAAGATTCCACCATCACATCTAATGCCACAAACAAGCTCATTTACTCTTGGCATAAATGTAGTGATATTTTCATCTTCTCTCATCTTCAGGTTTTTGAATTTTCCTTTCAGACTCTGTAGCTTGGCACATTTATCATACTTGTCTCCTTCATGCAGAAGTTCTAGTTTTTGCCAAATCTCATATGCAATTTTTAGATCAACAACATTTGTCAGCTCTGAATCAGATAAGGCACTTAGAAGAGCTTCTTTAGTCTGCAGATTATTTTCAACATCTCTAATTTTATCTATGGTACGCGGAACATTCTGTGGAGGATCATACTTCTTTGAAGCCATGATCCAATACTACATTCCCATACATTGCAAGTGGCATTCCATATGACTTTTCCAAAGAGTGAAATTGGTTCCATCAAACCTCAGACTATCCTTTTTGTAGGACGACATCCTAGATCTCCTCAAGCGGTTAAGCTCCTTTTAGAGAAACTTGGCTCTGATAGCAATTGTTAGATTTAGGATAGACAACTGAGAGGGGGGGTGAATCAGTTGTCCAAAACTTTCTTGCAATTAATCACTTAAATTCCTTTTCTTAATTTAGCAGCGTAATAATAAATCAATTATGCAACAATTCAAGAGCAAAAACATATTAACACATATGACACCAAGATTTTTGACGTGGAAAACTTGGTTAAGGGAAAAACTATGAGGTGACTAACCCAAGATTGTATTCTCTATTAAAAGAATAGGAAGAACAAAATGGCACATGCCAATTAGGGCTCACTGCCTGAGCACACTGCTCACAAGAGGCCCACTACCTACAGGAGACACACTGTCTACAGAATAATAAGTATTACATACTTGAACTACAGAATAGCATCTTCACCATGCTTGAGTCAGTTCCATTTAAGCCCAATACTTCTTCTCTGCCTTTCGCTCTGCTCCTCTCTACCACACTTTCATCTCCTCAAGATACATTTGAAATGACTTTACAACTCCTTATTTATACAAGACATCGACTTAGGGATAATCATCCAAGTCAGCATACATTACAGAGCAAATACATAAATACAACATAACTAATTACAAAAAGACTTCACGTGGATCAACACACTGTTGGTCACACAGATCTGAGACTTCAATCTTCCTTAGGAACACATCATTCTTCACAGAACATCTCCAAGATCATCCATAGGATGTGTAACTCATCCGGTCAGCCAGACTTAGGAAGAACATCATCATCTGGAAGTAATTCTTCAATTACGAGCTCAATCTTCAATGCGGACCACTAACACAAACTGGACACAATCCAAAGACCTCCACAAGCTTGCCTGAATCACTAGGAACATCCACACTACTTCTGCTTGCTGAAATCATTCTCTCCTTCATCTGAAACCTCAAGAACACCATCTGTCATCATTGTCATATTGGAATAGATGCTTGCAGACCTCCAGACCATGAACCAATTGAGTTGTCATTTCACATTGACTTTCTAAACACTCCACCAAATCTGTAGAACAAGATATTGCATTTCCGGATCTTATCAGACCTATTTGTGTCACTTTATCACTTCTGAACATCTGCCAGAACCGGTTTTACTTAAGTGGCCATAACTTCTTCAGATCTTCATGCGGACCTCTGAAATATTTATTGGATCATCTTAAGACACATATCTACAAACCCTTTGATGCGCATCCTCTGATCTTCATCTTAGCTGGGATCTTTACCTCACTGTCTTCACTATTCTTCTTTGTTCCTGGTAGGACTAATTTTCTCAATATCCTCAGCATACAACTCATCCAATCCTTATCATTAATGCAACAGGAGTATGTTGACATCAATGACAACACTAGTTAGGCCCATACTTGCAACAGTCAAACATACATAAATTAGAATAGGTCTAGACCTAAACAAATTTACAAAGAAAATAATGAATGCATACCACATCACACATAGCTAAGACTCAAATTCAATCTCCCATGTAGAAACACACTTCTACAATCTCCAAGGCATAACCGCAAGTAGTGAGAACAACTAGGTTAGCCAAGACTAGATTTAACACTAAGACATTTAGGAACATGCTTCATCTATGATCTGAATTATAATTTGCAGACCAATCGAAGGGTAGGAACACGATCTAGAGACATCCACAAGAACATTATAATCACCAGGAACATCCACACAACACCCAAACACTTTAACCAGAAGATTCTTCAAATCAGAGCACTTGAACAATACTGTCAACCATTGTCATAAAGAAAATATTGCTTGCGAAGCACCAAATCATAAACTACTTAAATTGAGGGCACATATCATCATCCTAGACTTAAATCTAGAACTGTAAACCATACAACTTAATTGCGGAGAAATGTGGAGAAAAATACTTTCTCCCTGTCGCCATGGAATACTCAAAAAAATAGTTTTTACTTTGGTGAATATAACTCACTCAAATATTCATAATGGAGGCTCAAACTTGGAACATAGCATCTGCAGACATCCCTTAACATATGTTCCAATCCTTAGACAAAGATATTCTATCTATAGGATATGCGGAGGAAAACACTGCACTGTTCTTCTACAAACCAAAGTACTCTGTAACACTCTGTTTTCACTGGAAGAACAAATTTTCTCAAAAGCACTTAGAAACTCAATATCAGGAACACTTTCTCATTATATTCAACACTTATATAAGCCAATGCAAAGCAACTAACTCAACACAAGTAAGCATCAAAACAAGAGCACAATTGACACTGGATGACAACACAGATAGGTTGACATCAATGACAATGCTGGTAAGCACATACTTGAAACAGAGAGAGAGAGAGAGAGAGAGAGAGAGAGAGAGAGAGAGAGAGAGAGAGAGAGAGAGAGAGAGAGAGAGAGAGAGAGAGAGAGAGAGAGAGAGAGAGAGAGAGAGAGAGAGAGAGAGAGAGAGAGAGAGAGAGAGAGAGATGCTATCTCATATTACTCAATTTAACTCAAGAATTTACAAGAAAGTAAATAAACATGGTAAACAAGAGATATATATTTTTTCAATCATTTACATGAATACAAATAATTAAAATCATATATTTTCTGAATATTTTCAACCTTGAAATTATAACATATTCAAAGATAGAATTATAGTGAAATCTTTTCACTTCATTACAATACATAATTTGCACTTGGCAAAGATAATTGTTTTACATTAATACAAGAGAATACTAGACCTAGAATCTTGACACCTATCACTCAAGTCTCGGTAAGTCTTCTGCTATAGAGGGAGAGCATCATTCGAGTGCTTTACCTCCAACCATAGACCAACGGTCACTCGCACACCTTCCTTCCTGGAAGTGGCCCTACCCTTCATGAAGAGTATAGAAATATGGAACCAACAAGTTATTCCATTTGAATTCTAGTGTTGTGTTCTACATAACACATTTGACCTTACAACTCTAGACTATCTTCTATCTAAATTGTATGATCATCCTGATGGGTTACATCATCTAGACACTTGTGAACCAACTAATGCATGTAGAGACAAATGCATCCCTTTGGCCAAAGTTTCAATATAAATAACATTGCAATAAATGCAGTCATATGTTCACACACCTCTAACTCAACTTGGGAACTATCTCATCCTACAATATGGCTTATTAAGCTAAAAACACTAGACTTATATGTCTAGACTTTACTCCTAGTCAACCTGACTTAGAAATTAACCTTGTACTCTAGGTTATCTATTTATACAAAGTATAAGTTTAGAAGATATAACTCTTCAATGAGTTCTTAGACATGCATTCTTGAAACCCTATGAGTCTATGACTACCTATCATGCTACTCAAACTCAATAATTAAGCATTATATGAACTAAAAGTCTTGTTTCAACTCCAACTAGAAAACATTAAATCTAATCAAAGAGCTTCTCATACTCTTAATAATAACATCTTATTTGGTGGTTTGTCGACCTTATTTGTCGTCCATACAATACAAAAGAATAATATAGCATCATAATCAAACTTAAGAGATTCCATGATCTCTAATCTCATCTGAGTTGGTTCTAAGGTTTAAATTCCTCTAATTCAAAACATCAAAAAGTTAACAATCTGTAATAATAATTATAAAAATATCACTAGTCTACTATTGACCGCTCGAACATTATAATATTTACATATTAAGCTTGAATCTAGACATCTCATCCGAGATTTATTCTCTTCCTAAGAATAATATCAGCTTCTTAGCTATACTCTAACTTAATCATTCTTTCACTTTGACAAGTTTAAGTCTACATTAGTACTATTGACCTAATGTTCTTCTCGAATCTTTCAACTTGAAATAAGGATAGATTTGTTTCTACAAATCTCTTCTTTAGAAAAGAAAGATAACACTTATCATAACTTTTAAAACTAAAGAGATATCATAACACTATCCTATTGTGATTTCAAAGACGTCATTATCATCTAGATATCTCAGATTAAAAGTATAACTTATCTAAAAAACAATCTGTTTAGAATAAATAGAAATTATACATGCGAGTCTTTGAGTGATATATATATCAAGCTCTGTTATCTAACTCTTAGTAATTCCAATTTTAGAATATAGAAAATTCAAAAGATCTCTTATCTAACTTAAAAATATAATATTAGAAAGAGTTGGTTTCTACTAATGGATACTCCATTCTACCACAGTTTTGTATTGGATTTATCTTGGCCATGCAACTAAAACCAGAGTGTAAACCTAGTTAGACTCTATACAGAGTATCTATAATAATTGAATTGGAAAAGTATTCTCCCATAAATGTATAACCTTCATAGATAACTTGTATCCTTTGAATCTATATGATATTTACTCAACAACCAACACATACTAAAATCTTGTTGGTCTATCAGTCTGTATAGAAAGTTTACTAAAATAACATATGCCACTGGTATTAACATGAAGATTTGATCTACAAAATGATCATAAACTAACGATCATTTATAACACAAATGACTCTTGTTATCCCGACCATAATTACTCACAGATGACTCATAAAGAAAAAAATTCTTGGATGGACGTAGCAATATGCTATGCATGTCAAAATATAATCAATATAGATCAATCTTGACAACACTGGTTAATCACATTAGTGATATACGATAAGATTGTCAACACTGGTTAATCACAACAATGATATATGATACATAATAGAAAACTAAGACTTGTTTAAACATGATGGTTTAGACACTACAGTGAGCACGTCAACTCGTAGGTTTACATAGTCGAATAATAATCATGTTGACTCTATTTACATATAGAAACATAATGAGCACACCAAATCTATTTACATTCGGAAGTATAATGAGCACATTAGCTATGTTTTCACATAGTAATACAATAAGCATAATGACTCAATAGTTATATAAAAATAATAGTAAAATTTCTAGATATAAACAGTGTTAGATACAACACAGTAGTAACTAAAACCTTCGACCTCATGGTTTCTTACTGTTAATGCTGAAACACAAAAAGATTTGCAAACATAATTAATAGTATTAAAAATAGGAAAGAACCTGAGAGTTTGTACAGATAATTAGTGTAGTCTCTTCTCACTCTCTTTCCTCAACGAGCTCCTATGCTATTCTCTTATGTCATCTCTGGCACAAAGTTTATTCCACAAAGCTCTCATCATCTTTATTTTTTTTTTTCCTCCCCTAACTGTTGAGAGAATCTCCTTTAAATGATCACCTTCTACACTCCTCATATGATGCTCCCATGACTTCCACGAAGGCATCATATTAATTAGAGGTAATGGTCATTAAAGACCACTTCCCAAAATAATAACAACGTGCCTCCACTTTTCTAAACAATTAGAGAATGAATGGGAATCATACAACCTCATAATTTATCATGGAATCATTTCCCATTTTCATGGAGAAGATTGTCGACCACCTTATTAAGCCTTCTCCTTAGACTCTATTAAAATATATAACATGTATATATATCCCTATATATAACATAATCTCAAAAGAGAGTAAAAAGCATCCTCTTCTTACTTACCTTCTTACTGACATTCACAAGGTTATGAGAATAGGGTCCAGATTATCTTCCCTATTTGTCTTGTAAAACATCAAAGAATGGTTACATTACCAAAACGAATGACTTAACAAAAAACATCAAATCAACATAATTAACCTATAGTTTAAATCATTATAATAACATAAATATAATCATAGCGTATATATAGAAAATGACACCTATCGACCATATCTTGTCAATGGTTATTTTATCCCAACTTGGTTTTGATAAAACTGACACTAATGGATCTTGAATGTGTCAAATTGGTGACTATCGAGTCAAAACGAAAACCTTTGACCAACAAGGGTAGTTACGACTTACCAAATCTTGACATTGGTTCACTAAACAATAAACACAAGACTTAGATGGGAACAACCCATTCCTTCTCATATGTCTATTCTCTTCTCTCCAATGATACTCTTTCTCTTTTTCTCAAAGGGTGGAAACTTGTTTCCTATTTACAACTTGCATTCACCAAACTAGGGTTAGTGCATTGTTAGTCATCCTTAAACTAAATAGATAAATAATCTTGACATCATATGATCATATGTCTAAATTCTTATGCATAATAATTCATAAAATATTTGATTTATCCTAGCATTTTATCTAAACGTCAAATCATTAATCCTTGCAAAATTATCCACTAATTGCATAAAAGTGAAAAGTAAAACATAGTCAAAATTAGGGATTTGACCACACACACACACACAGTTGGAATAAGGTTCCATTAACCTTGTAAATTCTAATATTGTATTTATTCCATTTATTATTTGTAATTTGTAATTACCCATAAGGGAATGAGGTAATTTGTAATTACCAATGGAAGTTACAGAGTGATATTTACTATTGGCAAGGGTAAAACTCAAAGGTAAATGAGTGTAGGCACCACCCCTTGAAGAATTTTCTATTTTTGGCATGTATGACAACTTGTCATAATGTGGTGTAAGTGGATTTATGGCATCTACAAGTTGTCATAAGATTCCATGCATGTATGATGCATATGACACCCATTATTAGTTGTGGTTGCTCTCTTTAGCCCTAGGCACCCATAATGGGAAGATTTATTGTTGGAGGTATCTATGATGGTTATGACACATCATAACATGTTGTAAGTTGCTATTCTTGACGATGGGCACCCAACTTTGCATGGGTATCTTTTGACACTTGGAGGTTGCATGTATGACAACATTTAATGCTTGCATATGGGGTATTTGGAGGAGAGAGAAAGTGGACACCTAGAATGGATGGAAAACTCTTCTATAAATATTTTCCATTGTATTTGTTGTTGAAATATAGATTTTAGGTACTCAGGTGCTGTCAAAATGCTGTCAGGTTGAAGATTGGTGGAGAGAGTTGTTGAGTTGTTGTATTGTACAATCTTTTACAGATCAATACAAAATTGTTCCTCTTTCTTGGTGTAGTTTTTTACCCACAAGGGTTTTCTCCATGTTTTACACTATGTTGTGTGTTCAATTTTCTATTTTGATGTTTTTGTGTTGCATAGTTTCTGTTTTACACTATGTTGTGTGTTCAATTTTCTATTTTGATGTTTTTGTGTTGCATAGTTTCTTTTCTATGTTTCAATCTCCATTGTTAATACACAGTTAAAGATTGTAGAAATTTATATTCAAATCAGATTTCTATTGAGTAGTTGTGCTTTCATTTCTAACATTTGGTATCAGAGCTTGGCCAACTTTGACTCTTGGATGGTAATGTGGAAGTTGTAGCTACAGTGGGAGATTTGGTTGCATTTGTTTTGCAGATCTTGTGTTGATATTATGGTTGCATCCACCTTTGCATCAACCTCTCGATTGGACATTGAGAAGTTCAACGAAATAGGGTATGAGTTGTGGAAGTTGAAAATGGAAGATTTATTGGAAGAAAGAAACTAGTAGTTGGCTATTCAAAAAGAGAAGAAACCCGATGATGTCTCTCAAGATGAGTGGGATAGACTAGATAAGAAGGCACGAGGAACCATTTAGTTGTGTCTTCCTGACTCTGTCCTGTTGAATGTTGTGAGGAAAGAGACCGCGCATAATTTGTGGAAACGGTTGGGTGAGATCTACCAAGCCAAGAGTATGGTAAATAAAATTTATTTAAAATAAAAAAAAGTTTTCCATGAAAATGAGAGAGGGTGATTCAGTTGCAGAGCATTTAAATTCATTTAATTTGTTGTTGAGTAAGCTTGCATCCGTAGATGTTGATGTTAATGAGGAAGATAAATGTATCTTAATTCTTTGTTCTTTACTTGAGTCTTGGGAGAATGTTATACTAGCTATCACTGCTAACCTCACAAATCTGAAGTTGGATGCACTTGTTTTAGTTCTGTTGTCACGGGAATTGAGGAAGAAGAGTTTAGATAGTTTAGGGGATGCTCTTAGTGTTAGGGGAAGGTCTAGGGAAAGAGGACCGAAAGGAGATCAGAAAGGGCTAAGGACAAGTCCAAGGGCTGGTCTAAGACTCTTGGAAAGAAGAACAGAGTTAAGTGTTGGAACTGCGATAAGAGGGGACATGTGAAGGAGTGTAGAAACCCAAAGAAATATTGGGAGAGTGCTTCATATAATTCTTGAAATGTAGATGAAGATGTTTTACTTTTTGCATATAATATTGTTTCTAATGATTATTGGCTGGTTGACTCAGGATGCTCATTTCATATGACTCCGCATAAGGAATGGTTCTCCACATATGAGGAATATGATGGAGGTAATATCTACCTTGGTGACAACTCTTCATATCTGATTGTCAGGAAAGGAAAGGTATTGTTGTGTTTCAATAATGGGAGGATTAAAACCCTCCCTGGTGTTTTGCATGTTCCTAGATTAGCTAGAAATTTGATTTCAGTTTCAAAGTTGAATGACTTGGAAATGCATGTAACATTTGACAAGCATGGTTGTAGATTGGTGAGAGAGAACTTGGTGGTAGCGAAAGGGAAAAGATTGGGAAACTCATTTAAGATTGAAGCCACTACAGTTTGTAATGCCTCTTATGTATCTGAGGCTAGTACTGAAAATACATGTATGTTGTGGCACCGTAGATTGGGTCACACAAGTAATAATGTTTTGAAAATGATTAAGAATAAAAGTTTGTTGGACGGTTTCTCTTATTCTGATGAGCACTTTGATTTCTATGAGCATTGTGTGTTTGGTAAAAAAAATCATTTCCTTTAGGAAGCAATAGAGCAAAAGATAAGTTATAAATTATTCATATGGATGTGTTTGGACCTGTGAATAATGATTCTATCGAAAAATCTCATTATTTTGTTACCTTTATTGATGACGTATCCAGATTTACATGGATTTATTTTATGAAACACAAATATGAAGTTTTCACTAAGTTTAAAGATTTTAAAGTCTTAGTAGAGAACCAATCAGGTTTGAAGATAAAATATTAAGATTTGACAATGGAGGTGAATATTGCTCTAAGGAATTTGATGAGTTTTGCAAGCATGCAGATATTATTAGACAAAAGATAACTCTGTATACACCACAACAGAATGGTGTTACAGAAAGGATGAATCGAACAATTATGGAAAGGGCTAGAAGTATGCTGAGTGATGCACAATTCGATGAATGCTTTTGGGTAGAGGCTATGTGTACATCTTTCTACTTGATTAACAAATCTCTTTGTAAGGCTCTTGATTCAACACCTTATGAAGTGTGGACATGTAAGAAACCTTATGGTTCACATTTAAGGGTTTTTGGCTGTGAGGATTTTGTTCATGTGCCTAAGGAAAAGTGATCTAAGTTGGATCCAAAACCTAAAAAGTGTACATTCACTAGATATGGTGATAATGTCAAGGGTTATAAGATTTGAAATCCACTAACCTGTAAGATTATCTTTTCTAGAGATGTTATTTTTAGGGAACTTAGAGCTATTTCTAAACCTGAGAAACCAAAAGAAAAAAGATGAAAAGGTAAAGAGTCTACACTTTGATTTAGAATAGGAAGATACACCTGGGTAAGTGCAAGAAGATGGGGGGCCAAAAAGGGGTCTTAAGTGGCCACTTTTTTCCTGAAATCAGGAAATACTGGCCTTGGATGAGAAATTGAGCATAGTTACACTCAAAATTTGGAGATACAACCAAAACAATGTTCGTAGTGCTCCGACTCTACTTTCTAAACTACTATTTTTTTTTGAAAATGGCATAGATTAAGGGGTTCAAAAGAGGGAGCCACAGAAATTGGTGTTGTTTCTGTCAAAAAAACATAACATAGCATGTTTTGTGTCTCCCTCAAAAGGTCAACTTTTTTTTGGTATTTTTAAAATCACTTTAGTGAGAAATTAGCTAATAGCATGTAGTTTATGCCTAATTTTTCTGATAATTTTTTGATGAATATTTGATTTTTTACTAATTTTCAAAGTGGACACATCCTAAAAAACAAAATTTTGGCCCTGCTACCCCTATAAATTTTGAAAACTAATTGAAAATTATTTTTTTATTTTTTTAATATTTGTAGAATGGAGTCTAGTTTCTAAATATGTAATTTTTTTGAAATTTCAATGAATAGTTAATTTACAATGAAAAAAAGACCAAACAGTGGTTTTTGCCCAAAAACGGACACACAAACAAAAGAAATTAAAGATGAAAGGCTTAAAATTGTTAAAATGTGAAAAAAATCACATCGTCAAATAGCTAAGAGAAAGCCTAACATTACCCAGGTGTTCGATTTGTTTGACCTTGAAACACGTGTAAATCTGAGGGTTAACATGAACAAAATTATGTGAAATCTTGAAGAATATGCAAAAACACATCTATGACTATTCAAAAGGAACTCCAAGCCTTTGGGTTGGAAATCCAAAGCAAATCCCAAGCCCAAGGCTTGGGATTCCCAAAGCAAGACACAACGCAAGCGCGTTATAATGCGCTTGCGTTATGTTTTGCTTTGCATTTTTCCTTTTTCACAAGTCTGTTGTTTGTCATGTTTGACATAATGCGATTGCATTATAACGCGCTCACGTTATGTTCCCCTTAAATTTTTTTCTATTCAAGTCTATTAATCATGTATGTATGTATGTATGCCTATATGTATGTATGTATGTATGTATCTATGTATGCCTATATTTATGTATGTATAGTGTTGAGGGCAGAGGAGGGTAGAGATGGGAGTGAGCCAGATAGGGGAGGAGAGGGGTGGATAAGGATTGAGTGATTAAGGTTTAAGGTTGAGATTTGAGCGTTTAGGGATAGGATTTAGAGTTTAGGGATAAGCGATTAGAGTTTAGGACCTTGAGGGATTAGGGTTTAGGGTTGAGGCTTTAGGGATAGCATTTAGGGTTAAGGGTCAAGGGATTAGGTTTAAGGTAGAGTGTTGAGGGTAGAGGGATTAGGGATAGGGTTTAGGGTTGAGGGATTAGGGTTTAAGGTATAGTTTAGTAGTTCTTGTGGATGGAGCCAATAAACAATGGGAGATTATTTGCCTGTTTCATAACAATATACCTTCCCTAAGTGCGGGGTGGACAGCAAGAAACATAGATGTACCCCAATGCAAATCTTTTCTCATAATGATCATCCTTTTGATTTCAATTGTTAATTACTCACTGTGGATGTACCATACACAAAGCTTTTCTCATAGGGTTTAAGGTATAGTGTCGAGGGTTTATTGATAGTGTTTAGGGTTGAGGGTTGAGGGATTAGGTTTTAGGGTTAGTGGATTAGGGTTTAAGGTATAGTGTTGAGGGTTGAGGGTTTAGCGATAGGGTTTAGTGTTGACAGATTAGGGTTTAGGGTTGACAGATTAGCATTTAATGTCAAGGTTAGGGTTAGAGTGTCGAGGGTAGAGGGATTAGGTATAGGGTTTAGGGTTGAAGGTTTAAGGATTGAGGGTTGAGGCTTTAGGGATGAGGGTTTAAGGCTTAAGATATAGTGTCAAGTGTTGAGGGTGTAGGGATAGGGTTTAAGTTTTAAGGGTTAAGGGTTGAGGGATAGGGATTAGGGTTTAAGGTATAGTGTTGAGGTTTGATGGTTTAGGGATAGGGTTTAGGTTTGAGGGATTAGGGTTTAGGGTTGATGAATTAGGGTTTAATGTTTAGAGTTGAGGGTTGAGGGTTGAGGTTGAGGGATAGGGTTAATGGTTAAGGGATTAGGGTTAAATAAGAGTGTCGAGGGTAGAGGGATTAGGGATAGGGTTTAGGGTTAAAGGTTTAATGATTTAGGGTTGAGGCTTTAGGGATGAGGGTTAAGGGATTAGGCTTTAAGATATAGTGTCGAGTGTCGAGCGTGTAAGGGTTGAGGGATCAGAGTTAAGGGTTGAGGGATTAGGGTTTGACATTGAGGGTTGAGTACATTGAGGTTTGAGGGTTAAGGGTTTCAGGATAGGGTTGGAGGGTTTATGAATAAGGGATTAGGGTTTAAGGTATAGTGTCGAGCTCATTGAGGGTCTAGGAATAGGGATAGCATGTAGGGTTTAGGAATAGGGATAGCATTTAGGGTTTAGGGATGAGGGATTAAAGTTGAGAGATGATGAATTAGGGTTGGGGATTGAGGGATTAGGGTTTAGGGATAAGTTTAGGGTTGAGGGTTGAGGGATTAGGGTTTAAGGTATAGTGTTGATGGTTTAGGGATAGGGTTTAGGGTTGAGGGATTAGAGTGAAGGGTTGAGGGATTAGGATTTGACATTGAGGGTTGAGGGTTGAGGCTTTAGGGTTTAGGGTTTAAGGATAGGGTTGAGGGTCGAGGGATCAGAGTTAAGGGTTGAGGGATTAGGGTTTGACGTTAAGGGTTGAGGTTTGAGGGTCAAGGGTTTAGGTATAGGGTTGAGGGTCAAGGGATTAGGGTTAAAGTAAAGTGTGGAGGGTATAAGGATTAGGGATAGGGTTGGAGGGTTTAGAGATAAGGGATTAGGGTTTAAGGTATAGTATCAAGTCAGTTGAGGGTTTAGGAATAGGGATAGCATTTAGGGTTTAGGGATGAGGGATTAGAGTTTAGGGATGACGGATTAGGGTTGAGGGTTGAGGGATTAGGGTTTAGGGATAAGGTTTAGGGTTGAGGGTTGAGGGATTAGGGTTTAAGGTATAGTGTTGAGGGTTTAGGGATAGGGTTTAGGGTTGAGGAATTAGAGTGAAGGGTTGAGGGATTAGGATTTGACATTGAGGGTTGAGGGTTGAGGCTTTAGGGTTTAGGGTTTAGGGATAGGGTTGAGGGATTAGGGTTTGACGTTGAGGGTTGAGGGTTGAGGTTCAAGGGTCAAGGGTTTAGGGATAGGGTTGAGGGTCGAGGGATTAGGGTTAAAGTAGAGTGTGGAGGGTATAAGGATTAGGGATAGGGTTGGAGGGTTTAGGGATAAGGGATTAGGGTTTAAGGTATAGTATCAAGTCGGTTGAGGGTTTAGGAATAGGGATAGCATTTAGGGTTTAGGGATGAGGGATTAGAGTTAAGGGATGATGGATTAGGGTTGAGGGTTGAGGGATTAGGGATTAGGGATAAGGTTTAGGGTTGAGGGTTGAGGGATTAGAGTGAAGGGTTGAGGGATTAGGATTTGACGTTGAGGGTTGAGGCTTTAGGGTTTAGGGTTTAGGGATAGGGTTGAGGGTTGAGGGATCAGAGTTAAGGGTTGAGGGATTAGGGTTTGATGTTGAGGGTTGAGGGTTGAGGTTCGAGGGTCAAGGGTTTAGGGATAGGGTTGAGGGTCGAGGGATTAGGGTTAAAGTAGGGTGTGGAGGGTATAAGGATTAGGGATAGGGTTGGAGGGTTTAGGGATAAGGGATTAGGGTTTAAGGTATAGTATCGAGTTGGTTGAGGGTTTAGGAATAGGGATAACATTTAGGGTTTAGGGATGAGGGATTAGAGTGAAGGGTTGAGGGATTAGGATTTGACGTTGAGGGTTGAGGGTTGAGATTCTAGGGTCAAGGGTTTAGGGATAAGGTTAAGGGTCAAGGGATTAGGGTTAAAGTAGAGTGTGGGGGGTATAAGGATTAGGGATAGGGTTGGAGGGTTGAGGGATTAGGGTTTAAGGTATAGTGTTGAGGGTTTCTGTCGTCAAATGTAGATTTATGGGTTCGATTATATTGATTGCCTCTCCAGTTTTGGGGTGTGGATGTTTTGGAATCAATTAGGAAGTCTTTAGGAGACTTTGTGGAAGTGGATTGGCAATTGCTTGATAGAACCCTTGCTATTTATGCTTGGATAAGGATTTGTCACAAACTAGAACTTCTGCTTCCAAAGAAGATCTGTCTTTCTTCCTCAATGGGCATTTTCTATCAAGAACTTGATTATGAGGGCTTGCCCCTTCATTGTTATGCCTATCATATGGTGGAGCATCTGGCAAGCTCTTGTAGGAAACATGAAAAGTTCTCCCTCAAAAACCTTGTGGTCATTCAAGTCTGAAGGGGAAGGTTTGGAAAGAGAAATGCACAAGATGTGATCAATCTATAGTAGGACAGAACGTGAGCGCGTTATAATGCGCTCGCGTTTTGTCTTTCTATAGAAACGGTAAAAAAGTGTTGACCCCCGTGATCCAAGCCCACATGCTCTGTTTTCATATTGATTCTGCACGTGCTCTGACAAAAAAGAAGTGCTTTCATACTATTGGGAAGTTCACATGCACATTTGACACATTGTACCACCTTTGTATGATCTTTCCACCACCTTTTCTGCTTTGCCAACTTGAGAAGGAGGAAATAACATAGTTTTCACACCAAGTTTAATATATATCTATTCAAGTTTCAATTTTTGTAGTGTTGCAATGTTAATTGTGATTCAATTTTAGGAATTTAACATTATAGATTAGTTAATAGTATTGTTGTTAGTAATTATATTTGAGTGTTATTCAATTTAACATTGAAAAGGAAGCAAGTGGTGAAAAACTCAAATTGTTGAGGAGTTTGATCCAAGAAGAAAAAAACACTACATAATTGGCTACTCTCTCCATTCGAATCTTCATTTTTTAGGTATGTCAAGTCTTTACATGCATGTTCTTTACATTTTCCTTAATTCAGATTGAATTACTTTATCATGCTTTATCATACATGTTTAAAATAGACACATTCCCAATCAAGAAAGCAGCCTACAATCTCACATGATGCCATGTATATTTTCTACACTTGGGCTCTTTAATAATTATGTGTAATAAACAGACCTTAACATACCATGATGTCAAACTATACAAGAATAAATCCTTACAACATAATAAAAATACAATCCCACTATTATCTTGTATTCATTTCTTAGGAAGTAATATTGGTCTCTTTATCATGCTACAGACAAATTCTCCGTCATGCCGAGGAAATGATCAAGAATTAAACCAACAGAGGAAGAGATAGAAGCTAAGAATGCAAAGAAAGCAGTGGCTATGAGGGAACTTTGTGAGAAGAGGAAATTGGACACGATAAATGAAGACATACCAATTGAAGAGGAACCACAACCATCACAAAGAGATATGGTATTGGTGGCACAAAGAGAACGAATGCAAAAACTTCGTGCTACGAGAGATTTGAATACCATAGTTGGAGACACGTCCTCTACCGCAAGTCAACATGTATGGACACTATCTACCACATCTCAAGTTGAGAGTACATCATCACTCACATGTGATGAAGGAGGTACGCCATCATTCCCACCTCAACCTCAAGGTATGTCATCTATTCCATCTTAGATCGAAGGTATGCCATCTAGCCCATCTCATTTAAATATTGATGAAATTCCTAATGTTGAGATGAATTTACCTAACTTAACACCACCTAGAATTTTGCATAGAAAGCCAAAGTATTTGATTGAAATTGATGAGAATATTTTGCAACCAATGGAAGGTAAGATTCCAAAATGCACTTGTAGAAGATATGCTCATAAGATTTGGAGATTGTTCTTTGAAAAGTTAAATGAGACTGCAAGATGTCAACTATTCATTGAAATGATGCGAAGTATAAAGTATAGGTCCATCATGAAGATTCTTGGGTTGAGAACATCAGAGGCTTCAAGTGAAAAATCTATTGTCAAGAATCTAATGAGTATGTATGAGAGAGTGGGTAACACCTCATGCACAAAAGATAGTAATGCAACACGGTGTGTGATTACATTGACTATAGTAAGTAGTCAAACGAGGAAAGCTCATCTCATTAGAAAGATGAGTCAAGAATTGAGAATTAATAGGAAAACTTTATCAAGAGACATTGGAAGACGCCAAAGAATTGAGGACACTAATGCCAGTGAATTATGGGTGTTCTCGGGGAGACTACCACGAAAAGATAAACCAATTGTTGAAGCATTGAGATCACTAATTGAAGACTTTTGGAAGAATTACACAAGGGTATCTCTGAATTAAAGGGATGTGGTAAGAAGGAGAATCGGTAGTCAGAACCATGAGCCACATCTAAAGCATTTTTTGGATGAGACTCAAACACAATTTTATGGTAAATTTTTAGAGAAGTATCCTCAAATTAAAATTTGTCAAAGATATTTTAAAATGCTAAAACCTTTCTATGTCAAGATAAATCACACATGCACTACTTGTTGTTGTAGATTACATATTGAATTTTCTAACCATTTTGATGCTTATAGGTCTATATGTTTAGATATGCATACTAACAATGTTTTGCAGGGTTGTGCCATATGTGCCCCACCAACATCTTCAAGAGATTTCATATCAAGAATTTTATGTGAAAGAGAGGAAGGTCAAATATTCTACAAGAAATTATGCTTGGATGGCACATGTCATCGTTGCGGTGGCTTGCAACATTTGCCAATATGTGAACATATAGAAAGAACACATGCAGTTGGAAACGAACTAGTAGAGTTTGGCAAGTATAAAACAGTGGCATACAATACAAAAGATGGTAAAGAAGCAAAGAGGTGTGAATTGGTTATTGAAAAGATTCCAGTGTATCAGTTTATGCCTATATTTCGTGACAGCATAGTGTATGAGTATGCAAGACATGCCCATAGAGCTCGATGGTTGGACTTGCAATTCAAGTTATGCAAGGACACATTTCTGGTTGGTAGCATTGTTTCAGTCGTCGACTTTGTAGAGAACTACAGTCTACAACCACAGCGTGAGGTGCAATCACAATATTACAACTCCACACAGGTTTCTATATTTGTGCACATCGCATTCATTCATGCGAATGATAGTACAGAGGATGACAAAAAGATCATAAGGGAGTATAATTTCTATATTAGTGATTATCGCACGCATTCTACGGAGTTCGTGCAAGGTTGCTTTCAGGTGTTCTACAATGATTTGGCTAGAAGGGGCATATCGTTCAGTCAACATATCATATGGTTGGATAACTGTGCATCACAATTCAAGAACTCGTGGAATTTCTATTGGCTGAGTAGGAGGCATAATTTTATAGGTATTCAACATATGTGGAACTTTTGTGAGGCTGGGCATGGAAAGGGGGAGCATGATGGTGCAGGAGCATGTATCAAAAGAGCCATAGTACGAGAAGAGTCAAAGTATAAAGACAATGCAAAGTTGACAGATGCAAAATCGATTGTCGAGTGGTGTAATGCTTCCATGGGTCCAGGTAATGAAGGTAAGTCTTCAGTTTGTAGATTTTTTTGGTTGATAGATGATACTAACATTGCACCATATGAGGACTGTTGTACACTGACAGGATCAAATGAGATGCACTCTTTCAGAAGCTTAATTGCAGGTTCATGAAGTATCCATACGCGAAAGATGTCATGCTTTTGTTCTTCCTGTACAATTCAAGTCTGGGGTGAGTGCGAGTCAAAGGAGTGGGTTGACGAATGGCAGTTAAGTTATCTTAGCCCACTTGACACATATCGATCCCTGACGGCATTGGAACTAACACAAATGGAATCATCAGTTGACTTTGACCACATATCAGATTTAGTTCAACCAGGTAATATAGGGCACGCATATGCATCTAATTTCATCTAGTTCAACCAAGTAATGTCATCTTACTTTGTAGTGTTTTTGTAATGTTGACTAATTTCATCTAATTTGCTACACATATCAATGTAGGGCACGTATATGCAGTTATTGTAGATGAAGATAATGAAGAGGGAATATATTATTACTTATGTCGTTGTGTTGAGGCCAAAAAAAAATTGGAGGCCCCTGTTACAGATGGAGAAAACATCGAATACCCTACAGGCTCAGTGGTTATTACTAGAACATGGCTTAGAAGGTACCCACATAAGAGTGTTAATGTTTGGCTATTTCAGGACTTTGACACACATCGGAAGATTCTTCATTACTTGAACCTTGTCGTGGCATCCAATGTTCATTTGATAAAGTATCGGGGTAGACCTTTGAACAAAATCTTGTGGAAGGTGCGTGAGTTTGACCATGAAGCAATACTTGACACAATAAAGAGTAGAGAAGACCCAGATGGTTCATTGGATTAATTTGTAAGTATTCACATTGATTTTGTAAAGTCATGTTACATTGAGTTGTAAGTATGCACATTAATTTGTAAGGTTTGTCTTTTTTTTATTTCCTCCTGCATTTTTACACATATACACATTTTTACATCATCATGTTATGCATTTTTGGTGTCCTACTCCTAATGCGACCAAATTGCTATTCCAATGCGTTAGGATGGGTACATTTATGCTAGGCATGGTTCTATTTTTCACCCAAACATGTCGAAACAGTCCGAGCTATAATGTATCGACGATATCCCTGAAGAGTCCAAAGTGTAAAAAGGCAACAATCTTTGACAAGATGTTACTCGAAAACTGTGTCACTTAAAAACATTCCGTCTAAGGCAACATGATCACGTAGAGTGCCTCTACAATAACCTCTCTCAGTTTTTTATATTTTTGAGACATTTACCCGTGGTGAAAGGTTTTTTGCTGCCCCAAAAATTGTCAGAAGGAGGCAGTGTAAAGTTGCAAAGGGGTGTAACTTTCATCCTGCTCCTGATGTAACCAAACTGATTGTTCCAATGCGTCCGAATGGGTACATTTACACTAGGCATGGTCCTAATTTTCACCCAAACATGTCGAAACAGTCCGAGCTACATTGTACCGACAATATCCCTGAAGAGTCCAAAGTGCAAAAAGGCAGCAATCTTTGACAAGATGTTACTTGAAAACTGTGTTACTTAGAAACATTTTGTCTGAGGAAACACGATCATGTAGAGTGCTTCTACAATAACCTCTCTCAATTTTTTATATCTCTGAGGTATTTGCCCGTGGTGAAAGGTTTTCTGCTGCCCCAAAAATCGTCAAAAGGAGGCAGTGTAAAGTTGCAAAGGGGTGTAACTTTTGTCCTGCTCCTAATGTGACCAAACTGACTATTCCAACACGTCCAGATGGGTACATTTACGCTAGGCATGGTCCTGTTTTTCACCCAAACATGTCGAAACAGTTCGAGCTACATTGTACCGACGATATCCCTGAAGAGTCCAAAGTGCAAAAATGCAGTAATCTTTGATGAGATGTTACTCAAAAACCATGTCACTTAGAAACATTTCATCTAAGGCAACGCGATCATGTAGAGTGCCTCTACAATAACCTCTCTTGATTTTTTATATCTCTGAGACATTTGCCCGTGGTGAAAGGTTTTCTGCTACCCCAAAAATTGTCAGAAGGAGGCAGTGTAAAGTTGCAAAGGGGTGTAACTTTCATCTTGCTCCTGATGTGACCAAACTGACTATTCCAACATGTCTAGATGGGTACATTTACGCTAGGCATGGTCCTTTTTTTCACCCAAACATGTCGAAATAGTCCGAGCTACATTGTACTGACGATATCCCTAAAGAGTCCAAAGTGCAAAAAGGCAGTAATCTTTGACGAGATGTTACTCGATAACTGTGTCACTTAGAAACATTTTGTCTAAGGCAACACGATCATGTGGAGTGCCTCTACAATAACCTCTCTCAGTTTTTTATATCTCTAAGGCATTTGCCTGTGGTGAAAGGTTTTCTGTTGCCCCAAAAATCATCGGAAGAAGGCAGTGTAAAGTTGCAAAGGGGTGTAACTTTCATCCTGCTCCTGATGTGACCAAACTAATTGTTCCAACGTGTCCGGATGGGTACATTTACGCTAGGCATGGTCCTATTTTTCACCCAAACATGTTGAAACAGTCCGAGCTACATTATATCGACGATATCCCTGAAGAGTCCAAAGTGCAAAAATGAAGCAATCTTTGATGAGATGTTACTAAAAACCATGTCACTTAGAAACATTCCGTTTGAGGCAACGCGATCACGTGGAGTGCCTCTACAATAACCTCTCTCAGTTTTTTATAGCTCTAAGACATTTGCTCGTGGTGAAAGGTTTCTTGTTGCCCCAAAAATCATCAGAAGGAGGCAATGTATTAAGTCAGGATGAAAACCTATTCACTCTAGGCACCAATCTCAAGTTGCACAATCATGAATTGGCGCCTAGAGCAATAAGGCGCTATATCATGGTTCGAGGACCTTGAAATGGTGCCCAAGCATGTAGGAGGAATTTTCAAGGAGCCAGAATGTTTTTGAAACTCTAAGGAACTAGTCCAAAGACTCTATGGCGCCATCTTGATACCATTGAGTCAACTTTGGAACTCAAACATATTGAAACAAGGTCTAGGAAGCTAGGTGCCATCTCTTGCCAGTTCAACCTCTCAGATGCGCTAACATTGGAAAGACTCTTAATGAGCACCTAATTTTGAATTGATCTTGTGATTGAAAGTTTGGTGATGTATTAGTGCAAGATGATCTTCAATTGAAGCAATCTAAGTTCCAGGAAGGGTTTAGAAGTTATCAACCTCTTCACTAAGTTAGGCGCACTTTACAAGCTTTCTTACCCAAGAGTTGCACTTCATTAAGACAAGGCGCATCTTAACCTTCGGGACTTTTCCAAAGAAGCGCTTCAGTTTATTAGCACCTTTGGACCTTGTTTTGCATTTTGAAAGAGAAGGCGCACTTGGAGGCATTTCTAACCCAGATTGACACCTAGGTATAGTCATCTCTCTGGAGCATTACAATGTGTTTTAAAATGAAGGAGGACATTTCATAAGTTGGGGAATTGATCACTGAAGACCTTGGAGTGTTTGAATTACTCTAAGCAAGAAGGCACATTTCCATGGAGTAGCATACTCTAGATAGCGCCTAATGCCATCAAGGCACAATTCCACCCTCACTTTGGTGCCTATCATCAAGAAGGGGCATTGGGCATTCCTTGAACAGTTCTGAGCATTTGAAGTTCATGAAATGACCAAGGAATGTTGGGCGCCATGTGTATGCTCAACAAGCTTGAGTTTGTGCCTAGACAAGTTGGCGCTTGTTCATGTTTTAACTTCCCTCTTGAAGCGCCTAACTTGGGAAAAGTTATCTTGTTGTTAGTCAAGTGTTTGATGTGTTTTGGAGACTCCAAAAGACTTCCTCTTGCTAGGCACTCTTCTTGTTGGCAACTACAACCTTCAACTAGCGCCTAGATCCTGAAGAAAAACACTTGCAAGTGTGGGCACACTTTCCTTGTGATGGAGCATCAAACTGGCGCCTAGAAATCATAATGCACGAAGTGAGTGCCTAGGATCCTATTGGTCCAATAGGTGGTTTTGGGATCCGTGTCAAGTCATTGGATTAGGTTGCCAACTCAGAATGATTTTCATGCACTTAGACTTTAAGGCGCCAAAACTAGCAAGAAAATATTTGGGGGGAAACCACGCTGATAAAAGTTGGGTAAATTTAACCTCCGAGTCTGATTAGGCTCCATATAACAGCAATATTTATATCATGTCCCTTTGCTTTATGAAACAAGCAGTACGTGTCAAGTCATAGGGATAACACTATGGTCCTTAGAAATTTCTCTGTGACTTTTGATAAGATTATCTACTATTATGTGGATGCTTGATAGTATTATCCTGATCCATTGGACTAGTGTGGCTATGAGGTTGGAAAGTGTTGCAACCTCCATCCTTTAAACTTCTCCACCTTGTTATGGGTTGTTTTGAGTATTTTCACTTGCTTTCTCTTCGAGAATATTTTCTAATGATACATGATGTGTCATAGATCATTCAACTTGATAAACAACATGGAGGGATTCTCATGCCTCCTATACTTCTTGCAAGTTTCTTTATAGATAGCTCACATCATTGTCCATGTAGTTGGTCATTTCCCTAAATATTATGATAAGATAATCCTGTTAATGAACTTTGGATTGAATGAGAATCAACATACTTTGTCTTGACTAGAATAGTTGGGATGGACAAAAATCTATTGATTCTAGGTTGGGTTGTTAAAGGTCAAGAAGTTTTGGTGTCTAATGCCCTCTAAATCTAAATATTCAAAATCATAGTGGTTCAATAAGTTACAACAAACAGTCAGGTAGACAATAGACTATAAGGAACAAGGACTACACATGAATCCAAAACAACACCAGTCAATAAGGACATCACAAGTAACTCAACATTACTTCCAGAGGCGTTCAAAAAAACAAAGGGGAGAACACAACTAGAGAATGCTAGACTGTAGTAGGGATGAGTGTTTGATGCAGAGCACACAGTGGAAGCATAGAATTATCAACTTTTGAACCTTCGAACTCACTATTGGCAAGACAACATACGATCGGCGAGCTTAAAATTTCATCGGCTGATAGGCCGATGCCACCATGACTCTGTTTGATTTCACTTCTGACAAACATACCACCATTGACTCTTATCGGTCAGACAGACCGCTATCGGTGACTTTATATCCTTTCACACCGATGTCTTTGTCACTCCGATACAAGACTCTAAGTCCCTCACCTATCGGTAGGACTTAATACCATCGACACACTCAAAAACTCTTCTACCGACACACCGATCTCACCAATGAGAACCTTCGGACCACACCCATCGGTGAGACTCCAAACATCGGTGAACTCTAATCTCGTTGGGCCGATACATCGATGGATTTTGACTGTTGGTGTGACCCCCTTCATCGGCGAAGCTCTCAACTGCTCTTCCGATGCGCTGATGGGATTATCTTCCGATACACAGATGTCTTCAACTTTGAACCACACTTGTCGGCAAGACATACCACTATCAGCAAAGCCTAACCAAGGTCTGCCGATACGACCAACTCTTGACGTCGATACAAGGTTCTTTTGAAGGCAAAGGGCGCCTAGGCTTATGGGGCTCAATTTGATGTATTTATTGAAAGCTCAAGGTGAATTGATGCTTATTGAAAATGCCACTTAGTCCTTCATTTGCATTGTAGGCACCATTTCCTATTGACTTATATACTCCTCCTCATGCTAGGGCGCGATAATGAAGTGGTTTAGACAATAGGTGCGCTTCACTTACTAGAGGCTTGTTCTCCTTCCACCTTAGGCACACTTTTATGGTGGAACAGGTGTCAATGGGTGCCTTGTCTTAAATGAATGCTCTCTCCAAGTTGGGCACCCTTTTGAGGCTTTATGAGTTGCAAATTGTGCCTTAACCCTTCATGCTTGTTGCTCAATGTTTGAATGTTTAAGAAAGTCTCCTTTAGGCGCTCATCTTAATGACTTTTCCTCAAGGCGCAATCATCCTAATGACTTGGATATTCATCCTAGTGTTTTAGGCTATCAGGCTACCAGACTTAGTCATTTTCAGGATCTCAAACATAAAGAATAACATGATAATTCATTTTTTTGTATTGCATATAGTTGACATTGTATGCTACTCATAAAGAATATTAATATTTTCTGTTCAACATGATGATTCATTTTTTTTTTAAAATACAACTTTTATCTTTTAGTTCCAAAATGAGGTTTAGGTGATACTTGAATAACAATAGCTAGCTTATTGGATCAACAAACATATTATGTAATACAATTGGACTTTAAATATTTGAAGTAGCCATCTACAAATATCCATTCAAACATGGATTTATAATGCAAGTATGGATGCCATCAATAAAAAAGATTTGTATTAACCAAATATCCATATAGGCATACATCAATATCTGTCGATATAAGTATAACATATATACAAAATAGCCATATAGGCTTACAAGAATGCCATATAGGCATACAATGTCAACTATATACAATACAAAATATATGTCCACAAATGCCATATAGGCATACAACAAAGGAACACAATAAAAAGTCATTCCCCTCTGGCTAGTGAAGAGAATAGATCATGGGCAACCTTTGATCTTCTAGGGGATGGAGATGCACATGTGGGTCGTCTACTACGAACCCAAGGGCCGCTCCTCCTATTTAGTTCTTCCTGCATCTTTACCTGTTACAATAAAAAGTATAGACATTAATATATAGAAATTACATGTTATAAAAATGAAACATTTAATAAAATAATCACTTACCGCTACCATATAATCTGTCTCCTCACTTGCTTCAGTAGCAGGAATAGGCCGTGGTGATGTCATGTCCAATAGAAACCATCCAGATAGAAATTAAACTTCAAATCAATAATCTTTTGATTTTTCAAAAATAGACAACTATAACAATGAATGTAAATTGAAATTTACTAATTTGCCTCATACCCCTGTCAATGCCATGGAGCTATGAATTACAGAGGCCACACCGTGCTCCATTACCCTATGAACATCGGGAGGTGTCTCCGCAGCCTGCATCATTTGGAAATAAAACAACATTATTCAATTACAAAAACTATAATAGTGATGCAAATCATGGCTCCTAACATACACACACATTCATCTAAACATGTAAGTACACACAATAAAGCACACAAGTCACATACAAAAATCTAGTAAGTACGATTCATTCATTAAACTATTTATTTTATTACCTCTGTAAAACTTTGAAGTCCACCACCGCTGGTAGGTGTTGCCGTGAAATCTCCAATATTAACCTATTCAACATCCAAAATCAGATATTAGAATACCATTCATATAATGATGCTATTCACATGTAATATTTATAATTGTTTACTAGTTACATACCCCGACAGTAGATGATCTAGTGTAAAATGCAGGTGGAGAACCACTGAAAATTGCATCGACACTATGACCCTAAAATTTCATTAAAGTCATCAAACTAAATTAGTTAATCTTGCATTTCAAAAATAAAATTTAATAAATTAAATTCAATAAACTTGCTAATATTTACCTGAGTATCAAGGCCAAAAGTCTGACTCAGGAGGGTATCTGTCATCACCATCTGCTCAGCTGTAGATGTAGCCTGTGCACCTGCGTCCTGACTATCCATGGGGTCATAACCACAGGCTGAGCCGCAAGCCTGACAAGCATGGGGTGGGACCCTACTCCTCGCACTATCTCCCAACCCACTCTATGCTGCAGGATCGGCATGCTCTATGATGCTCTGGGTCAAGGCACTAATGGACTGTAGTGTATCGACCTCAACACTCTCCTTCACAATGGAAGGGATAGAAACATGCTCATGGACTGGTCTGCTGATTACTCATCTCACTACCCGCTGTGGGTCAAGACGTGCCCCTGGTCTATCTTGTGCTGACCCCCCACCTCTACCCTGGAAGTCCCGCATATCAAAATAGTTTGGCACTTTATTGAGGACAAACTCAAAGTAGAGTTTCCTCAAAAAGTATTGCGGGACCTCATTATTATTGCATGGAGGATGGTCAAAAACCATCCACCACCTCTGCCCAAAATTGTCCCTTATTGCTTGGTTGTTGCACCAATGGATAGGGAATCTCTTGCATGTAATGGGTGGAGGTTGATTTGTTTGTGGGTTTGTGAAAATCGAACACAAGTCTAATTTTGTAATTTGTAATTTTTTCACATCTTGGTATGACAACTCGTCTGCATAGTAATCTCTAAACTCTCTCCTCTTATTCGTCCAACTAGTTATTTGCTTGCTAATTGAATCTACATTTGATAACATAGATTTAAGAGATTCAGCAAGCGTGGACCTATGCAAGGTTGAAGTGGAAGGATATTTCAACCTTGCAATTATATCTTCAATTTCTTTTTTGTTGTTTTCAATTTGCCCCATTATATTTTTCTTGTGTTCCAGGGGCATGTTGAGGAATGGATGGAGGAGGTTGTTGTTGTTCCACAGGTATTTCCCCCTCAGGATTTTATGGATTTTGAGGAGTAGGAGGAGGAGGAGGAGGTGCATTAACATTTCCTGACAATTAACAAAATATACATCAAAAATCAACTCAAACCTACCTATTTAGAAACAAATTCAAACAAAAAAACAAATATAACTCACTCCTTTGGCGTGCTCGACGTCGTGGCAGTATTTTGGTGATGAATTGATAAGAGCTTTGTGTTGAATTGAGTTTTGCAAAAAGCGAGCGCGCTTTCTAGGGTTTGCAGGCCACGGGCATAGAGGAGAAGAAAGAAATGAAATGAGAGAAACCTTTTTTTTTATTTATAGCGAATCAAAATACGCTCGCGTTATAACACGCTCGTGTTTTGTATTATTTTTTTTTGAAAATAATTTGGCCACTTTTTGGCCCCCCATCTTTTTGCACTTACCCACCTAAGGAAGAACATAATGATGGATTTGGGGGTGAAGAAGAAGAAGATTTGAGTAGTTCTGATGAAGATGAATCTGTTGTTATAGAAGAAGTTGGTATAGATGATCATGCAGAAGAACAAGTTGAGACTATTACTCCACCCTTGAGGAGATCCACAAGACTGTAACAGAATCCACTTGACATGTATATTCCACTAGATTTTCATTGTGTATATGCTTTATTGAGTACTGACGATGAGCCTAGATCCTACATGGAAGCTATTTCTGCAGATGATAGTGAGTCTTGGCAACTAGCCATGCATGAGGAGATGATGGATTTAGACTCTTGTAACACCTACGATCTTGTTTGTTTGCCCAAAGGAAGAAAGGCCATAGGTTGTAAGTGGGTCTTCAAGAAGAAGTTTGGAGTAGACGGTTCATTGGAGAAGTAAAAATTAGACTAGTAGCCAAGGGCTACTCCCAGAGAGAGAGGGAGTTGATTTTGGTGAGATATTCTCTCCTGTTGCAAAATTAACTTCTATTAGATTTATTTTATCCATTGTTGCAGCTTATGATTGGGAGATTGAGCAAATGTATGTTAAGACTACATTCTTGCATGGAGATCTTGAGGAAGAAATTTATATGCAACATCCTACAAGTTTTGAGGTAAAAGGGAAAGAACAATGGGTTTGCATGTTAAAGATGTCTCTCCATGGTTTAAAATAGTCCCCCAGAATGTGGTATCAAAAGTTTGATTCATTTGTGCTGAAATTGGGTTTTGTTAGGAGTGAGGAGGATCACTGTGTTTACATTCATTGTATTTATGATTCTATACTGATCATTGCATTGTATGTTGATGACATGTTATTTTTCAGCAATACTAAGGGTATGATTAGTGAGCTGAAAGCTCAACTTTCAGGTGCATTTGATATGAAGGATCTTGGAGTTGCTAGGTATATTTTGGGTATGGAGATCAGAAAAGACAGACATAACATAAAGCTTTGATTGTCACAAAGTAAGTATGTGGATACTATTTTGCAGAGATTTAGTTTACAGGATTGTAACTTGGTTAGGATTCCTTTACCCATTGGTACTAAGCTTTCATTAGATATGTGTCCAAAGAATGAAGATGATTTTGAGGATATGTCTAATGTGCCATATGCTAATGATGTAGAGAGTTTGATGTATGCAATGGTTTGCACTAGACTAGATATTGCCCAAGCAGTGTGAGTTTTGAGCAGATTTATGTCTAGCCCTAGTAGCCAACATTGGAATTATGCGAAAAGGGTGTTTAAATATATTGCAGGTACTCCTGATCATTGTTTGGTTTTTTCTAGTATTGATAGTGTTGATAAATCTTTGGACATACAAAGTTTTTTTATTCAAATTGGGCAGGTGATTTGGATAGTCAAAGGTCCATTAGTGGCTATGTGTTTACTCTATTTGGAGGAGTAGTGAGATGGATGAGTAAAAGGTAACCCATAGTTGCATTGTCTACCACCCAAGTAGAGTATATAAGGATGCTACTTATGTCTCTAAAGAGGCAGTTTGGTTGAGGAGACTATGTACAGGTATTGGATTTGATTGCAAGATCATTCAGATTGGTTGTGATAGCTAGAGTGCTATATGTTTGGCCAAGAATCTAATGTGTCATGCTTAGACTAAGCATGTTGATGTTCAGTATCACTTTGTTCAAGAGTTGGTTGCAAATGGACAGATTGAGATGAAAAAGATAGACACTCAGTAGAATGTTGTGGATTTATTGACCAAGCTTGTGAGCACATAGAAGCTCATGTGGTGCAGAGAGGCCATGGGCCTTGTTTTCCTATAGGTTGATTTATGTAATGTATAATGTGAAGTGGGAGAATGTTGGAATAAGGTGCCATTAACCTTGTAAATTCTAATATTTTATTTTTTCTATTTATTATTTGTAATTTGTAATTACCCATAAGGGAATGAGGTAGTTTCACTGACAGTGGTAATTCTGGAGTTACCGAAAGAAGTTACAGAGTGATATTTATTGTTGGAAAAGGTAAAACTCAGAGGTAAATGAGGGCAGGCACTACCCCTTGAGGAATCTACTATTTTAGCATGTATGGCAACTTGTCATAATGTGGTGTAAGTGGATTTATGGTAGCTGCAAGTTGTCATAAGATTCCATGCATGTATGACACATATGACACCCATTATTAGTTATGGTTGCTATATTTAGCCCCAGGTGCGCATATCAATGGGAAGATTTGTTGTTGGAGGTATCTATGATAGTTATGGCATGTCATAAGATGATGTAAGTTGCTATTCTTGACCATTGACGCCTAACTTTGCATGGGTATCTTTTGACACTTGGAAGTTGCATGTATGACGACATTTAATGCTTGTATATGGGGTATTTGGAGGAGAGATAAAGTGGATGCCTAGAATGGAGGGAAAACTCTTCTATAAATATTTTTCATTGTATTTGTTGCTGAAATATAGATTTTAGGTACTCAGGGGCTGTTGGAATGCTGTCAGGTTGAAGACTGGTGGAGAGAGTTGTTGAGTTGTTGTATTGTATAATCTTTTACAAATTAATACAAACTTGTGCCTCTTTCCTGGTGAAGTTTTTTACCTGGAAGGGTTTTCTCCATGTAAACACTATGTTGTGTGTTTAGTTTTTTGTTTTGGCATTTCTGTGTTGCATAGTTTATTTTCTATGTTTCAATCTCCATTGATAATACACAATTAAAGATTGCAAAAATTTATATTTGAATCAGATTTCCGTTGAGTAGTTGTGCTTTCATTTCTAACACACACACATAGAGAGAGAGAGAGACTTACTATTTCATTGAATTACCATAAGCTTAAGACAAGCATGGGCACCATATCATTTTCCAAAAGACAAGGCACATCTACTCAAAATCTTTCTTTCATATTTCATTAAAATTCCATGTTTGGTAGCCTAAAATAATGGTGCTTTTGTTTGCTTCTATGCATTTCAGTATTTAAAATCTATTGCACGTTCCCTTCTTAACTTCAATGTTCCACTGTTTTATGCATGTATACAAAGTGTTATGCCAAACATATGATCTAGATCATGGATCTGATTGGAAATTAAGAGAAATTTTGGTTCTTGATCAAAGCTTTATTTTGAACATAAGTGCTTATTTATAACACTTACACAGTCATTTATGATAATAGCAATAATAGAGAAAAAACCATATATGATTGTGCTGATAAACTTTCCCTTCGACCACTCAACCACTTTACACCTTACAATATTTGAAACAAACCTTTTCTTGCAACCTATAAATAGGATGCAAGTTCACATAGGATGCCAACCTTTGCACATCCAAACCACTTTGTTTCAGATCAACAAACAACCAACAACCATTTGTTTCTCCTTCACAACCCATTTTTAAAGGTGTTATGATACCATATTGCATATACAAATTACACCATTATTACATAGAAGAAAAAAACATAATAATATCTAATATTATATGATTGATTCAGGATTTCATTCATTGATTTTACATTACATTACATTATCTTATAAAGCCTTTATTTGTCCGGTACAAAACCACCCAAACTTACCTACGGAAATGTAACCCCCAAAACCAACATTTTAACTGATTTATTTAGTAACTATTATAAACTAACATTTATTTATAAATTAATCTACCAATTTATTATTTATTAGTCTAACCTATACATAAACTATACTAAGATCTAATACTAATTATGATGTTTGTTAGTGTGATTCTATTTTTAGTGCTCTACTTATTTTCCTTATTAAGTGAGCTTTCTTTGTTTGATTACTTACAATAGTTAACGTAATTACTCAGCATGTAGCATTAATGTCTTTGGTGTGTGAGGTTGATTCCACTATTTGGTATGCATTTATTAGATTTTTAAATAGGTTTTTCATTGTCAACATCGAATATTCTTAGACCAAGGGCCTTCATGGTGAGTCTAAATTTAAAATTTCTCATCATTTTAATAAAAATTTTAAATCTTCTTGTTTCATTTAAGTTTTCAAAAAACTTTGTCCATATTTTATTAGCGCTTCTTCTACAAGTACATTTCAGAATCTTATCACTCATTGGTTTCAGAATTTTCTCATCAATTTCAATAACAAAATTTAAATTTTTACACATAATTTTAGGCTGTGTTCTCAATGATAAACTTGATTCATTAGTTAAATTTTGTTCATTACACAAATTTTGTTTATCTTCATCAATTTACAAATTTTGTGTGTTTTCAATAGATTGATCAAATTCATATATCTTCTAAATTTATATTTCAAATTACATCATCATTAATTATTTAATCCGCAAGGAGAAACAAAACATTGAAACGTCACATTGGAACGTGAGGTCGCCCACCTCAATTGGAATGACACACTGATAAAAGTATATTAAAACATGCCTTGTGCCGACTAGAAAAAAACCCAAAACTAGCAGTTTAGTATAGCTAAGTCTGCAAAAATGGAGATGGAAATTCGAGTTTGGCGAAACCTCCCCAATGAAATTGTGTTGAATAACATAGCAAGGCTGCTCCCACAAAGAAGCCTTGTGAGATTGAGGACTGTGTGGAAAGCATGGAGTGAGATGTTGTCCTTATATGCTGCTATGCAAAAAATATATCCAAACATACATCTTTCTTACAACTCAGCTTTTTTATTTCAATTCCGTAGTGACCGACATTATAACCTACACACATGGGTGATGGAAGGAAGCGGAGATTTTTACAAAGTTAGTGATTATTCTTATCGCATAGAAATAGCATGCAACACCATGTTCTGTGTGCATGATCCTTCCAAATATTTTTTTGACAACAAGTTTTACATTTGCGACGAAAAGAGCAGGGATTGGAAGCGCCTCCCTCACATTGAAAACACCATCCGTTTGATTGGAAAAGCGTTTGATTATTCCACCGACCAATTCATTATGGTGGTGGCTATGACGTAGATCGGATTCATGTCTATGATTCATCATGCAATTCCTGGGATGATCATGAATTTAGTTTAGGGACGAGAGTTTACTACAGAGGAAGATTTTACTGGTTGGATCAGGAATCCAAAAATGGAGGGGTTGTAGAATTGAATCTTTCCGAGAGAAGCTGGACAAAAATTTCACCCCCACAAGATGCCATTGCCGATATTTAGATAAATCATATTATGATATTCTTGATGTTGATAGCGCTGAGTATCCGACCGTCGCTAGTGTGTACTGGAATTTAGCTGGGAGTGATGTTGGGCAACTAATTTTGGTTGACAGGGAGTGCGGGTTTATGTGGAAATTAGAGAATGAAGAAGAAAACATAAGGTGGTGTCGAGTGGATATCTGTTTGCCTAAAAAAATTAGGCTGACTTCAGTTAACAATAGCGGATGGATTGCTGTGGTTGGAGAAGGAATCAATGTATATGATGGAACCAGAAGACTGGTGAGAAAATTTGGAATGGATGAAGTTGATCCATAGCTTGCGAGTTCAATAAAGAAACAAAATGATTCCAATAATTATGATTTGTTCCACACCTTTTCTTGGATCCTTTTGAATGCACCTACTTATGTGGGCCATGGTATCCTAGCTAATTGAGAGTAGATTTAGCAGCAAATTGAGATCAGGATAAAGTCCGGGCCCCTTTACTTAAATATCATCCATTTCAATCTAGTCAAACAACCTATAGCAATTTTATACCTCATCCATATCAAAAAGTGATAAATATTTGTCCTATTTTTATTGGTCAAAATTAACATTTGAGTGTTGAAATGGATGATGTTTAAGAGTAACAGTTCGTGGCCCACAACAGAGGAATAGACTTTTATGTTAAATTCCACAACAATTTTGTCTTAGCATTGACTTTTAATTCAGTCCATTTTGTCTTTTGAATGGAGATAAGAGAAGTAAAAAAACATTACTTCCAATATGTGATTTAAGATAAAAGTTAAAATATGCTTGGACTTCGTGATTCATGCTTAGAAATTTGCAAGGTGTTATGAGCTTAATGGATGTTTAACAGCTAAAAAACCCAGTTTTTTCCTTTTAACAAAAGTATTATGTGATGCTTTAAACTATCAATTAAACATCAAAATAAATTGAATAGGATAAAGTGGCTTGATGGAGACTAACTTACCCTACAACATAATATCTTGAAGTGGCTCTTCATGTACAATTTAGGCTCAAGATTAAGCTTGATTCTCTCCAACACAACCTAGCCATGGACTCCCCTATTATGTGGAATGTTGAGTTGGAGAATTGGGACTTGGTTAGTGAGGTTTGTAAATTTAAAGAGGAGAACACTATACGAATAAGAAGATTGTTAGTCTTTAGAATAAGCTAGGCAATACAAAAGGGGATTTAAAGAATGTTTTGTATTTGAGTAGAACCATGATAAAAAATGCACTGTAAGCATTCAAATGCTTCAAGAAGGGATGGTGAGGAAGAAAAAGGAGTCATCATTTTTAGGTCCAAGAAAGCACACCAAAAACCAAACTAAGAGGAAGATTATTGAGATTGAGGAATTAGAGGATGATTTTCTCAAAGATCATTTGCACTTCTTGGAGGAAGAATGGAAGGCTGTCGAAATTCTCCATTTCCATCTCTTTGCCAAGTGATGTATCTTTGGTTGTGCTTAGGTGATGTTGTTGTCAGTTGGCTACATGTTTGTTGTTTTCTTTTAGGTTATGTTGTCTTCTGTTGGCTACATGTTTTTTGTTTGCTTTTAGCTCTCTGTCTCTTAGATTTGTTTGTTCTATGATTTGTAGCCTTTTTGCATACGTCCCTTGATGCTAGGGCTCCTAGCTTGCTTTGCTCTCATGTAAAAGGATTTGGGCCCTTTCAAAACCCAATATTTACTTTTTTAATTAAAAAACTTGATCTTTAAAATTCAACTTTATATACCCACTACACAATTATCTCTTTATTTTGTGCCACTTTGTATAAATGTTATAAATATATGGTCTTAGAATTCAATTATGCTTACTAATTTAGTACATCAACAACATTTATCTCTAAATCCATTATCCAACTATCACCATAAATCATTTCAGTCCCACCAATCACCTTTCCAAGCATTTTCCCCATCTAAGACTATGCCACATGGCACAATTCAATCTTTGGACTAGACCACATGGAATGACTTGGTATGCTTATTTCAAAATTTTTTCCTCAATATACCAATTTAACTTTCCCAAAATATGATCATTGTCTTGTTAACCCATATGCCAAAAGTCTCAAGTTGTGTGTCTATTCAATGCAACATCTTAGGAGTTGAGGAATCTTACATTACCAAAAAAGACTCACCTTTATTTTGTTCTATTTTAGTTTTGAAATGTGCGTTGATTTTTGAGGTTTACAATTTTGTTTGTATGTTTGGGAGCTTAATGAATCGACTATGATACTGTGAAGGCCTATATTGGAGATAATGGTGTTACATGGGAACACAAGGTAAAGGAGGGTCTTGCCTCTCAAAATCAAAGTATAAGCCCACTAGATCTACACAAGCATAGCATGTTATCATGCAAGCTTAGTGATGCCATGTCAAATCTAGTCCATGAGGCCTTAGAGAGTGGATTTGTGAAGAAGCCATGATAAGGCCAACAAAAAGAAAACAACAAACACCTTCTTGTTGGTTATGCTAGATTGTGCAAAATGTGAATTATGCATGAATGGTATATAAAGGAATTCTAAAAATGACCAAGGAATCACTAGACACAATACTAGAACTTAAAGCATCATATGATCTTGGAACTTAGGTTATCTACAAGTGACAGAAAAAAAGACTTTCAATTCTTGCACCTATAAGAAGTTTGGACAATGCTATGTTAAAATAAAGGTGTGAACATTTTTTGTTTCTATATGGCTACCTAAAATTTGAGTTGAAGTTAGGTGTTGATGACTAGGCTAAACAAGGATAGTCATAAGCATAGTTGGGATTAAACAAGGGGATAGATTGTAACATATAGAGTCTCTGTAAATAAGCTAAACATTGCTAGTTGTGCAGAATAGGTTGTTGGGTTCTATACATTTGTACTACCCATTAACTATGTAATTCTTATGCATATAATAGAGACTATGATTTTTTTGAATTCTTCATTATTCATATTCTTGTGAGCATGTCATGCCCTACTTTTATGTAGGACATTAATGGGATAAGATAGGTTGAACAACTTTTTTCTACTCATGAGTAAAACACATGTTATGTTTCAATGCACACACTCATACAAAAGTACAATAATATATAAACCTTTCACTCTCTAAACCCTCTTGAGGTTGTTAGACCACTAGGAGTGTTAATTTATCTCCAACCCATAGTGCTTTTTTCCTAATGTATTCTAATGAGTCATTGCCTTGATAACTACTCTATGCCTAGTTTACTTAGAATTATCATAAGTTTAGGAGAACATTTGTAGTATATGTTCATGCTTTCTTAGTGCATTGTTATGTTCATGTAATTGAATAGTTAAAGGGAGAATAATTAAAATAATTTAATTACTTGAATATAGACCTTAGCTTATATGTTCCTTATAAATTATTTTACTGTTAAGCTTACTTTATGTTAATAAAATGTGTGCTAGACATAAAAAAAAACTTTAGTTATGCTTTTCCTAAGTGCAAAAAAATATTCAAATTTTAAATCAGTGTAAATGTTAAGTGTGAGATTTTCTTGAGGAATCTAGCCCCGATTAGCTAATAAAAAGGAAGATGTACTTATATGTTGTCATAATTGTGTGTGGGTCATGGGGTTGTAAGTTCTTTACATGATCCAGTGTAAAAGTGTGTGCCTAAATGTGCTAGTTTTATGTGACCACTAGAAAAATATAATGACTTTGTCTTGAGTGTGTGATATTGAGTATCCATCTTAAGAAAACAACATTATGGATGTAACGTATGACCTAGTTTGTGCATTCCATGTTAGTGGTTGCTTGTGTGTTTTGGGAAAAGGACTATCTTGTTTGGAGTTGACATGAGCATGGAGTTTGAAATGTGAAATTTGTTGGGTGAATATTTTGTTCTCAACTAACTGAGGACAAAATGGTTATATGAACTATGCAGTATGATGAGATTAAATCTCCCCTCTCAGAAAGGGGAGGCTCGCTTCTTATTTCTATTTGAATCAATTAATGATTAAACTATGCTTATTTACACTACAATTATCCATGAGGGTGTTTCCATTAACATATTCTCTTTCTTCAAAATAAGAGAAACAAATTACAATAAAGACCTTGATGATTACAGTGACTAAGGAACTAAATAATACCAATTGTAGCAATAATAACCAATATACAATTCCATTAGACGAAAGAATAACAGGAAAGATACCAACACATAAGAGTAACTAGGAAATCCATAGGAGCACAAAGTCTTCTGCCACTTTCCACGATGATTCCACTTAAATAATCCGTGCAACAAATTATAGCTCAAATACCATTAACTCGCAACACCACAAACTCATAAGAATATAGATGATACTTGTGGCTCAAAGTTTGCAATCTCTCAACCACACTCATATACAAAACATATATCTCCAAAGATAACATGATAACATAAAGTTTACCAGTATTAAATATGATTTCCTCTCAACAATGAAATACTAGATTACCCACAAATTAACTTCAAGATAATACAATAAGAGAGACGTAAGAACACTCTTTCATATAACAAAGACATTTCCAAAACAAAGGTTGGAGATAAATTCACTTCTTTTATTGATAAGTTCTTGATTCACACTTTCAACACAAAGTTTCAAATACGCTTCAAAAAATTGGCAGAGCTTCGCTTCCAAGATTAAAACATAATATTTACAAAAGAGGCCCTCTTTATTTATAGGGAGGAGCCGAGAGTAAAAATAGGAAAACTATAACTACTTTGACTTATTCAACACAAAAGTCCAAATTGATTTAGGACTTCTCTATTTTTACATGTAATTACATATTGGAAAAATACATGTAAATATGTCTGGAACAAAAAGAATAAAGCATGAAAATGTTGAAAAATAAACTAAGGCATGATCAACTTTTTCCACCATCCTTTTCCATGAAATCCACATACTTCTTCATCACTGCTTGCATTTCCTCAGTATCTGGTCCTGAATTATGTTTAGAAATGGCAAGGACCCTTGTTATTGAATCCTTCATAGTGCGACAAGCTTTCTCATGCCTTCCCAAGAACACTTTGAGGTTGTCCAAAGTCATTCGGATAGCCTGTCAAATCCACTCACGAATTGTGCATGAGTTGAAACAAGCTCTCTTCAACGATGTAGGGGGATGAAGATGACAGGGAAAAAAGAAAATAGTAGAAATAAAACACTAAAATCCCCTTTTAAAACCCCTAAATGACATTAAATGAAGGACATTTATTACACTCGTGTAAACAGGTAGTTGCACAGTCGGCCCTTTTTTTACCGCTGGTGCAACCTAGAGGGAAAATATGTAGGGTCGACGAATTTTGCCAACCTTACATTAAAAAATTTACAAAGATGTAGTAGTGGCAAAAAACACTGACACTGCATATAAAAATTTACTAAGATACAATGGTGGCAAAAAATGTCGACACTGCATATAAAAATTTACTAAGATGCAGTGGTGGCAAAAAATACCGACACTGCATATAAAAACTTATTAAGATGCAGTGGTGGCAAAAAATGCCAACACTACATATAAAAACTTACTAAGATGCAGTGGTGGCAAAAAATGCTAACATTGCATATAAAAACTTAATAAGATGCAGTGGTGGCAAAAAACACTGACACTGCATATAAAAAATTACTAAGATGCAGTGGTGGAAAAAAACACCGCCACTGTATATAAAAATTTACTAAGATGCAGTGGACTGGCAAAAAATGCTGACATTGCATATAAAAATTTACTAAGATGCAGTGGTGGCAAAAATGTTGACACTGCATATAAAATTTTACTAAGATGCAGTGGTGGCAAAAAATGTTGACACTGCATATAAAAATTTACTAAGATGCAGTGGTGGTAAAAAATGCTAACACTGCATATAAAAACTTACTAAGATGTAGTGGTGGCAAGAATTGCCGACACTGCATATAAAAGTTTACTAAGATGTAGTGGTGGCAAAAAACACTAGCACTGCATTAATACAAAAATTCTAACTCCCCCAAAAGGTGAAAGATGTAGTGGTGGCAAAAAATACCGACACTGCATTAATAAAAAATTTCTAACTCCCCAAAAAGGTGTAATTTGCAATTAGACATGCTTCACAAATCTCAAGAAATTAACACAAGTTAACGCTCAAAATGACGTTTTGAGACTAGGAGAATGCACATGAGGGCAATTGTGACTGCCTCGTTTTGCAAGATTAGAGTTGTGGGCTACAAAATGGACAAGTTTCGTAGGGGTCATCCCACAAATTAAGCGTAGCTGAATTTGAGGATAACAACTAGCTCTAACTGGGGAGCTTCCTTTGATCATCCTTTGAAATGATCCAAGGGAGAAGAATTCAAGTCTCTAAGTGCCTTCATCCATGCATTGGGTTATAGAGTTAGGTGACACAACAAAAAGACATAAAAGAAAAAGACTCAAAACTATACAAATATTCACAAACTTATCTGTCGCTTCACTTTGAGAAAAGATTCAGATGTTGTCTGCTATGAGGAAGTAGAAAAGGTGTTCCATCCTATTTTTTTATTGAATGAGTAACATTTCCCAATGTTTGCCATTCTGGGATCTTCTTTTGTACCCATATTGAATTGCCCAACTTCTGCTGATGAATTCGGTCCCAATTGTCATCGTTTGATAGAGCGACCATGCTTATCAAAAAGTTTCTCCAAAGAAACCAATCCATTGGAAATCTTATTTCCTTTCAGCTATAAAATCTCTTCACTTGAAGAGGATGATTCATTTGTAAATAGACTTTCATTTGAAGCATTATCCAATGATTCAGGATCTTCATTAGTGGTCAAGAAACAAGTACCCATACCCAAAGACTCAAAAAGAATCTCAACTTTTGAATCCTCAGATTTTGTCACTGTGTACTTGGCCTCCCTTTCAGGATGAAGTTTCTGCATAATACCCTTGACAGGTATTCTATCTTCTGACCAATCCGGGTTTATCTCCCTGCCAACATCCTTACAGAAATTCCATCCCAGTAATATACCATATGAAGCTAGGACATCAACTACTAAGACTGTCATTTTGCTCCTCTTTTCAGGGAAAGCTGCAAATGCAAACTGTGCATCCTTGATCTACCCTATCAGAGGCACTTGTTTCATCTCCATGGAGAAACAATGACCAAAAGTTTTTGTCAATGTTAACCCTAGGGCATTGGCTACCTTGGCGGGCATCACATTATCAAAAGCTTCTAAATCTATGACACAGTTACTGCGCTTATGACCATTTACTAGCAAGGAAATATAAAAAGGCTCAATTTTCCCTATGGTGGTTCAAGGAGAGGCAACTAGATTACCCTGATTAGATCTCATTTTAGAGACGACCGGAATAGTTTTGGAAAAATCCTGCCTAATAGGGGCAGCTTTGTTTTTAACAAAATTAGCTAATTGTTCAAACTGATTAGGATTAGCTTGTAGGTTTCTACCTCAGACATTTGAATCTTTATCTTCTTAGCATGATCTATAATATCAAAAAGTTGATAGGGACTAGCTACAGAAGACGGAATACTCTCATTTTGAGGTTTTACATTGGGGGTATTGGTCCTAGGAACAAAGGATGAAGTAAGAGGATTTGATGTACTTACTTTGTTGTTTCCCATCTCATTCCTCAGCTGAAAAGGCAATGGAGTGCCCCTCTTAGCAATGGTAACTGCATGTCAAGGATCTTCTTTTGAAATTTCCCTTTATCAACCACTTGTTAATGATTTGATTGATTTTGAGACTGGGTGAAAATGACATGATTCGCCATAAGCATCTTCTTCTTGTTCTACTTCATCTTTGAAGTTCAAGAACCTGATGTTAGAGTCGCTAGCTAATTCCTCTTCACCCTCCATCAATAGATTAGCATCATCTTCCTAATCAAATTTTGACTGAGGAAGATTGTCTTTCTCTAATTCATAATAACCCACTGTTGCATTTACCGGTGGTGCCTCCAAAGCGAGTCTTCCTTGTGATGGGGGAAGCCTGTTCTGGTTCTAGTTCCTTGCAGGAATGCCTTGGTAATTAGGAGCATTTGGAAATGTTCTCCTTGGAATGTCCTTATAAGAAGGAATGGACATATTATGAGACATTTGCTTTTTTAGAGCCAATAGCTCGTTGGCTAGCTTTTGTACCATAGGATAAGTGGTACTGGTAGAAGGTAAAGCCAAAGGGGGCTACCCACTAGGCCTAATAGATTCCTTCTTCAAATTTCCCGTCAAGATCAAATCATCCTCCACTTTAGTTGCCAAACTTTGAACAATTGCAAGATCAGCTGGTGCTGCTCTTCGTAAAAGAAAACTTACTTCCGGTAATTGTGAATTGATGAAGAAGCATTTTAGGTTCTTAGCTGTGGGTTGAGCAATAGTTGGGATTCTATTCTTTATCTTATTGAACTTTGCCATGAAATCACGCATGGGCTCATGTGGTTCCTTTTTCATTTGAGTAAGTTGGGCCAACAAGGCATAAGCATCTTCTACTGGCTTGAATCTAGCTTCGAACTATGTTCAAAGTGTTGCCCAACTAGTGATAGTTCCTGGTGCAAGGTGATAAAACCAATCAACTGCAACACCTTGGAGTGTTTCTACAAACAATCTCATAGAAACATCTTCATATTCCACCACACAAACATCGCATGCAATGTAGAATGAGGCAATATGCTCATCTGGATGTTGCTTTCCATCACCATAGAACTTGGGAAAGTTCTTACGTGAACCCTAAGGTAGTTCATGTAGAGGCTGACCCAAATTCAACGGCCCAAAGGCATTTCCCCATGGTCCTTGAACATCCATTTTTCCTTGGTAAAATGGAGGAATAACAGAGCTCTGAATTGGTGTGATAGGTGAAACTCTTAACAAACAATAGAGTAGATATAACAAAACTATATTACAAAATATGAGGCTGGTATACTTCAACCAAAGGCATGAGGCTCTTGGTTGCGCGTTCATTCCCTAGTAGAGTCGCCAAAAACTGTTGGGTGAATATTTTGTTCTCAACTAACTGAGGACAAAATGGTTATATCAACCACAGTATGATGAGATTAAATCGCTCCTCTCAGAAAGGGGAGGCTCCCTTCTTATTGCTATCTAAATCAATTAATGATTAAACTATGCTTATTTACACTACAATTATCCATGAGGGTGTTTCCATTAACATATTCTCTTTCTTTAGAATAAGAGAAATGAATTACAATAAAGACCTTGATGATTACAGTGACTAAGGAACTAAATAATACCAATTGTAGCAATAATAACCAATGTACAATTGTGTTAGACAAAAGAATAACAGGAAAGATACCAGCACATAAGAGTAACTAGGAAATCCACATGAGCACAAATTTTTCTGCTAATTTCTGTGATGATTTCACTTAAATAATCTATGCGTCAAATTATAGCTCAAAGACTATTAACTCGTAACACCACAAACTCACAAGAATATAGATGATACTTGCGGCACAAAGTCTGCAATTTCTCAACCACACTCATATACAAAACATATATCTCTAAAGATAACACGATAACACAAAGTTTACCAGTATTAAATCTGATTTCCTCTCAACAATGAAATACTAGATTACCCACAAATCAACTTCAAGATAATATGATAAGAGAGACATAAGAACACTCTTTCATATAACAAAGATATTTCCAAAACAAAGGTTGGAGATAAATTCACTTCTTTTATTGATAAGTTCTTGATTCACACTTTCAATACAAAGTTTCAAATATGCTTCAAAAAATTGGTAGAGCTTCACTTCCAAGATTTAAAGGTACTATTCACAAAAGAGGCCCTCTTTATTTATAGGGAGGAGTTGAGAGCAAAAATAGGAAAACTATAACTACTTTGACTTATTCAACACAAAAGTCCAAATTGATTTAGGAATTCTCTATTTTTACATGTAATTACATATTGGAAAAATACATGTAAATATGTCTGGAACAAAAAGCATAAAGCATGAAAACATTGAAAAATAAACTAAGGCATGATCAACTTTCTCCACTGTCATTTTCCATGAAATCTGCATACTTCTTCATCACTGCATGCATTTCCTTAGTATCCGGTCCTGAACTATGTTTAGAAATGGCATGGACCCTTGTTATTGAATCCTTCATAGTGCGACAAGCTTTCTCATGCCTTCCCAAGAACACTTTGAGGTTGTCCAAAGTCAGCTAGATAGCATGTCAAATCCACTCACGAATTGTGCATGAGCTGAAGCAAGCTCTCTTCAACAACGCAGGGGGATGAAGATGATAGGGAGAAAAGAAAACAGTAGAAATAAAACACTAAAATCCCCTTTTAAAACCCCTAAACGACATTAAACGAAGGGCATTTATTACACTAGTGTAAATAGACAGTTGCACGGTTGGCCTTTTTTTTTACCAACAGTACAAACTAGAGGGAAAATATGTGGGGTCAGTGAATTTCACCGACCTTACATTAAAAAATTTACAAAGATGCAGTGGTGGAAACAAACGTCGACACTGCATATACAAATTTACTAAGATGCAGTGGTGGCAAAAAATGCCGACACTGCATATAAAAATTTACTAAGATGCAGTGGTGGCAAAAAACACCAACACTACATATAAAAACTTACTAGGATGCAGTGGTGGCAAAAAATGTCGACACTACATATAAAAACTTACTGAGATGTAGTGGTGGCAAAAAATGCCGACACTGCATATAAAAACTTACTAAGATGCAGTGGTGGCATAAAACATTGACACTGCATATAAAAATTTACTAAGATGCAGTGGTGGAGAAAAATGCCGACGCTGCATATAAAAATTTACTAAGATGCAGTGGTGGCAAAAAATGCCGACATTGCATATAAAAATTTACTAAGATGGAGTGGTGGAAAAAAATGCTGACACTGCATCTAAAAATTTAATAAGATGCATTGGTGGCAAAAAACGCCGACACTGCATATAAAAATTTACTAAGATGTAGTGGTGGCAAAAAATGCCGACACTACATATAAAAACTTACTAAGATGCAGTGATGGCAAAAAATGCTGACACTGCATATAAAGATTTACTAAGATGTAGTGGTGGAAAAAGACATCGACACTGCATTAATAAAAAATTTCTAACTCCCCAAAAAGGTGAAAGATGCAGTGGTGGCAAAAAATGTCGACACTGCATTAATAAAAATTTTTGAACTCCCCAAAAAGGTGAAAGATGCAGTGGTGGCAAAAAACACCGACACTGCATTAATAAAAAAATTCTAACTCCCCAAAAAGGTGAAATTTGCAATTAAACCTGCTTCGCAAATCTTGAGAAATCGACATAAGTTATTGCTTGAAAGGATGTTTCAAGACTAGGAGAATGCACATGAGGGAAATTGTGATTGCCTCATTTTGCAAGCTTAGAGTTGTGGGCTACAAAACAGACATGTTTTGTAGGGGTCATCCCACAAATTGAGCGTAGCTGAATTTGAGGATAACAAAATTACATTAGTGTTAATTCTTTGTTGAGTAGGAAAGTGTATTGAAACTTCTCCATGCTCTTATGTTATTCTTAGTTATGATTTGACATATTTCACCTAGCCTTGATTCTTGCTAAATGGTTTGAGGATAGACTAGTGTAACTAGGATTCGAGAGAGATGGGATCTCCATTAGAAGGTTGTACTTCTCCATGGACATCATTCCCCTATTAGCTCCCCTATAGTTGGATCCACATGGTTGGTTCATAGTGCAAACCTACCTTTTCTTTTTGTTTATGTTGTATTATTTAAGTGTTGTATGTCATTAGTTCTAGACTCTAGCTCCTCTTATTGATACCTTATCCTAGTCCAGTTACTATCCCTAGATTCTAGCACCTTTTCTAGTACCAAATATTAGCATCTAGTACTTGCACTTTTGAATGAAAATTTAGATTATGGTTCTTGGCAGTGACACTTGGTTTGAGTAGTATCACATGGTGTAGACATTCATGCAATTATTGTGCTTTTCATGGGCCTATAGGACCTATCCTTAGTTGTATTAGACACATGGCTATAGGGCATGAGGTTGCTTCATGATACATGGGTTCTACATGGTCATAAGGCCACCATTCACATGATTCTTATGTGGATATATATACCATCTATACTATAATTTATTATGATTTATCTTGTGGTTTGAGATCACCATTCCCCTCCTCTCTTTAGGTGGCTTGATCTACACATTTTTCATTCTCAAAACCCTATCTCAGCATCAATCTATCAAACTTTGGCTCCTATTTGACAAATAGTTGTGCTATACATTTTATTTTTAGTTATTTCTAAAAACCCCAAGAAATCATTTGTAAAGTGTATAGTTGTGTCTTCTCTTGAAATTTTGGAATTTAATAAAGGAAACCTCATTATCTTGAGGAGGGGTCTTTACCCCAATAATTGTTGGGATTTGAGAGTTCAAATCCATTCACCAACAAATCTATAATGCTCAATGCCTGATAAAATCCTCTAATTTTCCTACAATCCTTAATAGTGAAAGCAAATAGGACAAAGAGCCATTTAAAAATAAACATACCCATAAAAAAGTATTTGCAACAATGAAATGAAAAAAAACAACTGTATAAAATAACAATAAACCTTTAAACCCTCACCATGCAATCCCCAAATCTATTCTATAGCCTAATCATGACCATGTTGGTGTGAATGAGGTATATTACCTAATTGGTTCCATATTAGGTCCTATTCACACTTGTCTAGTTAATTTTACTTAGGGAACACTTAGGATAGTTGTCTCTTTGTGTCTCATGTAATATGATTAAGACACTTTCCATCATCCTATGTAGGCTTATCTCATCACCTTGCTTATATAAGAAACTTCCCTCATGTACTTTTTGTATCATGGTAGCATGTATCATATCATAATACCATAATTCTATTTTTGCACCACAAACAAGAAATTCACCCTCTTGCTACTCTCTTATGGAAGGCTAATCTTTGGTTTTGTAGGTGATCTTAGGATCTTGAGTCCATTGGTGACCCTTACATGGTATCAGAGCTTCAAATCTGCAAGCCCTTCTCAAATCTAGGAGAAAATCAAGCATGAGCTTTTTCTAGGTGAAAATTTTGGTTGATCTTGAAAAGTTGAGTATGCTCTTCTCTTGCACCATATGATGACCTGAAGAATCATAAAACTTGGATAGCAAAAAGATAAGTTCATGAAAATGGGGGACCAAAAGGGGGTCAAAAGTGACCTTTTTTCTAAAATCAGAAAAAACTAATCTTGCATGATAAATTGAAGATAACCACGCTCTAAATTAGATGTGATAAGAACAAGTTTTGTAGTGCTCAAAGTCTAGTTTCAAAACTACTAATTTTTTTTCTAAAATGGTGAAGATTAAGAGGTTCAAATAGGGGGAGCACACAAAGTGCCCCTATTTTTGTTAGAAAAATATAACATAGTGTTTGGTGTGCTCCCCCTAAAATGTCAACTTTTTTTAAGTATTAGACAAATTGTAACGATGGAAAATTAGCTAACACCATGTAGTTTATGCCTGCTTTTTCTATTAATTTTTTATGAATATATGAATTTTTATGAATTTTCAAAGTGGACACATCCTAAAAAATGAAAATTTGAGCATGCTCCCCCTATTTTTTTTTAAAACCAATCAAAAATCTTTTTTTCAATGTGTATATAAATTGAATCTAGAATCTAAAGACATAGGGAGAGATATTGAGAGGTAGAGGGATGATAGAGATAGGGAGATAGGAGAGAGATAGGCGTTAGTGGTTGGGGTTTAGGGAACTTAAGGCTACCCTAAGTGCGAGGTGGATATATTTAGTGAATTGAGAGATAAAGGGACGATAGAGATAGGGAGATAGAGGTTTAGGGGTTAGGGTTTAGGGACTAGATAGAAAGAGAGAGAGAGAGAGTTACAAAGAGATAGCTAGAGAGAGAGAGAGAGAAAGACTTTGTGAAATAGTAGAAGAGAGGATGATAAATAACATTTTAGCTAGTTTAAAATGCACTCACATTATAACACGAGCACATTTTGAACTAGTTAAAATGATGTCTAACTGCATGTAAAAAGGCATGCCACATGATTTTCAGTGCACATGCTCTATTTTATTCCTTGTTCTATACTTTTTCTGACATTGAAAGAAACTTTTCTGTTGGCAAGAGACACTATGTGGCTTCATGAGTGTTGTCATTAATGGCAACAAAGTCCATCCCACACATCCGCAGGACATGGTGTGTCTATATTGGAAGTCAGATTGAAGAGTATTTTGGTCCGGTGACCAAGAACAGAGCATGCAACAAGGTCTGACAATCAGGTTCGGATCTCTAAGAGGAAGTATCTCAGTAAAGTGCGGACTTGGGGAAGTCAAGAGGAGTACCATGACTAATATATTCCAGAGATTGAGCCTTTGGTGTTGTAAGAGTGAAAAGATGTGAACACCTAAATGTTGGGTTCTTGTTTGGCAGAGTAGACTGAGGAAGAACTGACTGGCAGAGCATCAGACCTTAATCCAGATGAGATATTGATGGTGATGAAGGTTCTTATGGTATCATTCATGATTGGCTGACATGATTGATGACTTCTATAACTATCTTTTTGATATGCATCACTTAGTAAGCATGGATTCAGCCGACAGACCAGAGTTTGGAAATATCTTGAGTTTTCTGGATGCCGACTAGAAAGATGATTGAAATCATTGATGCGGATATATATACCTGATTGATTTCGGTATGAAGATATATGTGGTGTGTTGTGTAGTGCGAAGAAGAGTAGAGAACAGTGTGGAAATAGATATAGAGGTTCGGTATGTGATAGAACAGCAGCACTAAGGCAGAGGAAGAATGAAGTGTAGTAGATCAGTATACTGAGCTTAACCAGAACTGAACCTAAGCATATGTGGATGCTTCTCATAAGTTCAAGTACCTCGTTCTCTTCTATAAACTATTGTAGATAGTGAGCCTCTTGTGAGTAGTGTGCTCAGGCAGTGAGCCCTAATTGGCAAGTGCCATTTTGTACTACCTTATTCTTTTAATAGAGAATACAATCTTGGGTTAGTCACCCCGTGGTTTTTCCCTTAACAGGGTTTTCCACGTCAAAAATATTGTGTCATGTGTGTTGAGTTTATTTCTGCTTCCATGGTTATGTATGCTAATATGATTTGATATTGCTCTAATTGTTAAAGAAGAAAATAAAATCAAATTATTAAGATAACTGATTCACCCGCCCTCTCAGTTATCAACAAATGGTATTGGAGCTAAGTTCCTCCTAACAGAGCCTAACAGCTTGAGGAAGATCTGGGAATCTCAATGGATATGTATGGTATGAGGGAACAACTTCAGTCTGCCCTAGATGATCTTGAGTAATCTCACTCTGAAGTCAACAAATTGAGGGAAAGACTCCAACAAGCTAATGATTTCATAAATGAACTCAAAGAAAAACTAAGTATCTCAATAAAGAAAAGAAAGGAACTACTTCAACAATTAGCAAGTCAAAGTGAAGCCAATGATACTAATGAAGATCTGAATGAGAAAACCAAGCTATGTGAGAAGTTATCAAAATAAGTCATTATGGTAAGACATGAAATGGAATAAGGAGTTATGAAATTCACCCAAGAAATTGAAGAGACAAGAAAAAGTGAAGATAATCTAAAACAATCTCTCAAGGAGAAGTCAGAAGACTGCCACAAAATGGATAGAATAATCAGGCATCTGGAATTTGATCTTGAAGAAGCTAGAGACAATGAAGAACAACTTGAGAATCAGATAGACACTCTTAAAAGGGATCTTCAAACAACAAATGAATACAAAGAGAAATTCAAGATAAGCTCTGCTCAACTTGAAGTTCTTCTTGAAAGCCAAAAGAGGGTAGATGACAAGCAAGGCTTGGGGTATGAGAAAGGGGAAAGCTCTGGATCCGGTCAGAAGAACTCTGGATCAGGGAATCCAAGGAACAGGCTTAGAAGACAACCGGTAAGGCAAGCAAATGCTCAAAGATATCCATCATTCAATGGATACTGCCACAATTGCAATAACTTTGGTCATAAAGCAAATTAGTGTAGAAGAAGAATGAATTAGACTAATTCATCCTTCTCTGGACAGTGTTTTAACTGCAAAAGGTATGGTCACAAATCTCAAGAATGTAGAAATATGCAAATGAACAATTCATTCAATGGTAGATGCTTTGCATGCAACAGAATGGGACATATGGCTAATCAATGCAGATCAAGAGGATATCAATCAAATCTGCAAAGAAATGTTGTTTGCTACAATTGCAATAGATTTGGTCATATTGCTAAATTCTGCAGAAGTAAGAATCAAGATAAAAGGGGTCTGGTGCATCATAATCAAAATCAAGACAAAGGAAAAGGAAAAGTGAATGTGGATGAAATTCAAAGGGAGATGAACAAGATTTGGGTGAAGAGGAGTACAAAAAATGTTGAGGATGGTTCCGCACCAGAATCTAGTGCTGATATTCCTCCTGGAAACTAAATAAGATGAGCTCTGGCTCAAGGGGAGTCAAGAAAGAAAACAAATTTCCCCAGCCAGATAATTGGTGCCTGAAATTGGCACAAGGGAAGTTGCGGATTAAAGGGTTCTGAAAGAAACATCTAAAGAAGCCTTGGTAAAGATATGAAAGATCTGTAAGAAATTTAGAAGAGGTTAATCTACCAAGACTGATCTGGTTTAACAGTCATCTGGTAAGAACATGATTTTTACAGTTAGATCCGGTATGATTCAAATTAAGGTATCTTGATCTACGGATAAATGGAATGATTGGAGAAAGGTAGATAGATTGCTAATATTCACCAAGGATAACTCTAAGTGCATTTCAGTGGTCCGAAAAGATCTCTCTCAGAAACAAAGAAAACAAGGCAATCGGAATAACTTAAGTTGTGCATTTATTACAAAATGGAATTAGGGTTTGTGCAGAAATATAAGGGTTCTCTTATTGAACATTTGCACATTCACATTTGAGAAAAAGAGAAAAGGAGCTCTGCAACAAAGTTATCTCAAACCTCTCAAAGATCAACCCCAGAAGTCAATTCTTCTAGCAATCTGATTCGGCTCATATCGTGAACCCTAGAAACGTAAAAGGTATTTTTCGCTCTTGAAAACCTCTCTTTGAATCTTTTGAAAGATGGCTACTCTGAGTGTTGTGAAGATCATTGATAGGCCGCATCCTAAATTCAAGAAACATCCCTACAAATCCCTAGAAGTTGATCCCCTAGGTGCCTTTTCAAGCATTCTGCATGGGGTTTTGCATGTAGAAGATGTTAGGGCATATATTCATGCAAACATTAAGGAATTTGGGGAATCCAAGCTAATGGATATCTATCACAATCAGTTAATAGATGATGCTTTTGAACTCAAACCTCAGTACAAGGCTATCTGGGACAAGCATTTTAGACATTGCATCCATTTCCCCTGTTTTGTAGAAGATGAATGGGTTTGATATGTTTTGAGCAGAGTGCATGACAACTTCATGTGGTTTAATAGACCATTTAAGATCACAAAAGATGCTATTAGGGCAGTAACTGGTTTGCACTCATCCGGAGGGTTACCTGTTCTCAAATCAGTCAAAAACCAAACTGTGAGTGAGGCTACCAGATCAAAATTTGATAAGAGAGCAATGACAATAGAAGATATCACTGATCCAGATATCAAGTTTGCCTCCATGATAATTGGTTACAAGATATATCACTCTAGCAGGGAAAATTTAGTACCCGGAACTGCAATTTACACTACTTATCAGATGCTAAGAGAAAATGCTGACTATGATCTTTGTGAGCTTCTCTTGAATCAACTGTTGGAGAACTTGCAGAAAATTAAGAAGGATAAAAAGAATTCATTCAAGTATGGTGGCTTGATACTTTGCCTATTCTTCTATTATATGAATGAGCTACCTGGAACTAGTGGTTGGATATGGCAAAATAACAGACCAGTAGCCATACAAATCAGAGATTACTTGCATGGAATTGGTGATGCCAAGGCACATAATACAGTACTCTGGGGCTACTTCAAAAACTTTTAGAGTATGATGTAAGCCAGAGAAAGAATCCCTCAATCATTGGTTGAGAAGTACAAGGATACAGTGTGCTTTATGGTAGACATTGATCAATGCCTAATGGAGGCAGTGGACCCAAGGACAGTCTGGATCATGCCAATGGGGTATGAAGTAGATGAGAAAATGGTAGAGCTACATGTTCAACACATGCTAAGTCAACCCAAGGATCCTAAGGCAGAAAAATTTGGAACCTTTCAAGAATTAAGTGTGAAAATTCATGTTGAACTAAGACAGCCTGAAATCAAGAGAAAAGTGAGAAGAGAAGTGGAAGAATTTGCCAAGAAACATGGAATATCAAAGGAGGTAGTTAATGCCAACAGAGAGAAGATGGAAAGGGCAGAGAAAGAGAAACAAGATGCAGAAAAGGAAAGTGATCCGGTGCAAGCCCCTTCTAGGACCAGATCCTCCAAGAGCTCTACACCTGCCACCTCTAAGAGCCAAAAGGCATCAAAATCGGAAGCCCAGACATCTGGAAAGGGAGAGAAAAGAACAAAGAAAATGGCAACAAGATCTTATACAAGTCAGAAGGATGATGAAGAAACTGAAACCGATGAGGAAGTCAAGAAAATGAAGAAGAAGAAGAAAACATCCGATGAACCCTCTATCAATCAAGGCAAGGAAGAAAAGGCAGAAGAATTTGTTGAAAAGCCTACTCTCCGCATTGATGATATCATCAAATCAGTCACTGTGGATGGGAACTTGAAACCAATGACTGAGTTTTATGATGATTATAATGAAACTGATCAGAAGATTCTGTAAGAAGCTACAGTCAGAACAATGTCATGGCAAAAGACCTAGAAATCTGGGAGCAGATTGCTATCCAACTTTATCCCTCCATCACTCCAAAAAAAATAAACATGATCTTCAAAGGTTGCAAGGACAAGTTTCGGAGCAAATCCATAATGAATAAGCTTATGCTCGAAGAGACTGATCAGGTGGCTAAAGAGACTGAAGAGATCCTCAGGAATGCCTATAAAGGATTCAATATTCCTGTTATAGAGGACTTAGGTGATGAACCCTCTGCCATGGATGACAAAGGAGAATCTACTGAGTCAATTGCAGAAGAGACAAGTAAAGAGAAAGCTAAGGACTTAGATTGCTCTATTCCGGAAGAGGAAGTTCATAGAGAAGCAAACACTTCTCTTTCAGATCCCCCTGCAAACTCCAGAATTGAAGGAGAAGAAAGAAAAGAAGAGAGAATCAATCAAGAAGAAGAAGTAAAGGAAAGAGAAGAAGGTCAAACAGAGAAGACCACAAGTGACAGTGCTAAGGCTCCAGAAGGGAAGAAAACTCTGTCTCTGGCAAGAGACACAGTAGAAGCAGTCAAAGACTTCCTAACAAAAGAAATGATGGAATTAGATGAACCGGAGCTACTTCAAGGACCATTCAATTTTGATTCCCTCTCTCCAGTCCAGACAGTGAAGGTAGCATCTTTTGCTCAAGCCAAAGCAAAAGAAAAGCTTCTGAAGTCTCACATGGAATATTGTGAGCTAGAGATTGCATCTGGTGTGCTAGAGAAAATCATGCCATCATTCCAAAAGGATTCTTCAGCCTCCACATCCGGTAATCTAAAGTCTCTTGTAAATTCTGTTAATACACATTTTGACTCTTTAGAGAAGTCAATTGAAGAAAAGGTCCAGAAGGAGTTTTTGGGAAAGAGATTCTCTGAGATACAAGAATTTATAACCAATGATAGGAGAAACATGGATATTGGGATAAAGAGCTTAGAAAATGCTCTTAAAGATGGCAGAGAAGTTTATAAATTTTGTTTATCCTGGTCTAAAGTGACAAATGATATTGAGAAGAAAGTGAAAGAACAAGAGAATAAACTGTCAAGCTTCTCTCAGAATTTTGATCCTCTCACCACATCCATAATAAACCAGGAATGTCAGACTATTGCAGTCATAAATGAGATAAAGAAGATTGAGAAGGAGAGAAAGAACATAATAAGTAGGATGGGTGAACTTAGAGGGATGATTATCCCTAAATTAGAGGCCATGCATGAGGCCCTAACTGATGCTCAGACCACAGCCCGGACCAGTGATCTGACAGATCTAAAGAGGGCAGAAGCTTTTGCATTCCTGTTGAGTGGTCACATCTCAATTCTGGACAGGATGAAGCAGAGTTGGGCAACTGAATTTGTCCAGTTAAAGACAACTTTTGCAGATATACTTCAATATATGTAAGTATAACATGTATATATACTTATGCGGCTAAGTATAGTTGGATTTTTGGGGATTTTTGGTGTGCGGATACTACCCTTTGCCATTGATGTCAAAGGGGGAGTGAGTAGCAGTGAAAAATGTGGAATCTAGCAAAGGGGGAGCTCCAGAAAAGTGTACATTAGAACAGAGCATCAACCAAGGGGGAGTGCAGTGTGACAGTCATTTTTCACTAAGTGTTGCCATCAATTCCAAAGGGGGAGATTGTTGGCAAGAGACATTGTGTGACTTCATGAGTGTTGTCATTGATGGCAACAAAGTCCATCCCACACATCTGTAGGACATGGTGTGTCTATACCAGAAGTTAGATTGAAGAGTATTTTGGTTCGGTGACCAAGAACAGAGCATGTAGCAAGGTTCGACAATCAGGTCCGGATCTCTCAGAGGAAGTATCTCAATAAAGTGCGGACTTGGGGAAGTCAAGAGGAGTACCATGACTAATATATTCTAGAGATTGAACCTTCGGTGTTGTAAGAGTGAAAAGATGTGAACACCTAAATGTTGGGTTCCTGTTTGGCAGAGTAGACTGAGGAAGAACTGACCTGCAGAGCATCAGACCTTAATCCGGATGAGATATTGATGGTGATCAAGGTTCTTATGGTATCATTCATGATTGGCCGACATGATTGATGACTTCTATAACTATCTTTTTGATACACATCACTTAGTAGGCATGGATTTAGCCGACAAACCAGAGTTTGGAAATATCTTGAGTTTTTCGGATGCCGACTAGAAAGATGATTGAAATCATTGATGCGGATATATATACCCAATTGATTTCGGTATGAAGATATATGTGGTGTGTTGTGTAGTGTGAAGAAGAGCAGAGAATAGTGTGGAAATAGATATAGAGGTCCGGTATGTGACAGAATAACAGCACTAAGGCAGAGGAAGAATGAAGTGCAGTAGATCAGTATACTGAGCTTAACCGGAACTGAACCTAAGCATATGTGGATGCTTCTCATCAATTCAAGTACCTAGTTCTCTTCTATAAACTATTGTAGGCAGTGAGCCTCTTGTGAGTAGTGTGCTCGGGCAGTGAGCCCTAATTGGCAAGTGTCATTTTGTACTACCTTATTCTTTTAAGAGAGAATACAATCTTGGGTTAATCACCCCGTGGTTTTTCCCTTAACAGGGTTTTCCACGTCAAAAATATTGTGTCATGTGTGTTGAGTTTATTTCTGCTTCCATGGTTATGTATGCTGATATGATTTGATATAGCTCTAATTGTTAAAGAAGAAAAGAAAGTCAAATTATTAAGATAACTGATTCACCCCCCCCTCTCAGTTATCAACATTTTCATGATTTTGAGGTTCTCCCATCATTGGTTGACAAAATTGATGCACTTTTTGTTCTTGTTTCAATACACAAGATGCCAATTATATGTTTTAAGCTCAATTTTGATATTGGAAAGCATCCTTTCATGTTTTGAGGGATTGCAACACTGGATTGAATAAATTAACTAGTTTTTTGTTTTACATTGATAAAAAAAATGTAATTTTGCATGTTTTGTATTATAACTTGATAAATTATCAAATATTTTGTTTTCTTTTGACCATTTTTTTAGAGTGATATAGAATTCAATACAATACCAAGGAAATGAGAAAAAAAACTCTAGCACTGGAGGAGCATGAAGCCGAGAATGCAAAGAAAAGAGAACAAATGAGACAACTTCATGACAATAAGAAATTGAACTTCACAAATGAAGGTGAACCATATTTGCCGGTTGAATTGGATGATGAAGCATTTAAGAGAGAGAAGGAATTGGAGAAACAAAGGGAACGAATGAAAGAACTTCAAGCAAGTAAGAAATCAAATGTGGGATAACTTGAAGGTATGCCAACTTTGCCATCTCAATTTGATAATGTAGAAAATGTTCAGTCTCCAATTGAAAATCATGATGCATTTACAAATGTTGTAGTAGATGATACACCAATTGATCAAGTGTTTAGTGATCAAAATTTGTCTTGTGAATCAAGTTTGCCTTTGAGAATGTACCTCCTAGAATTTTTGTAAAAAGCCTAAGTTTTTGATTGAAATTGATGAGAATATTCTAAAACCAATGGTTGATAAGATTCCTGAACATACTTGTAGAAGAAATGTAAATAAGACATGGAACGTGTTTTTTCAAAACATAAGTGAAACCATAAGATGTCAATTGTTTGTTGAGTTGATGAAAAATCTAAAGTTTAGGCCAATTATGAAGATTCTTGGCCTAAGAACATCAAGTGCTAATAGTGAAAAATCTATTGTAATAAATCTAATCAATGCATATCAAAGCATTGGTTCAAACTCAAACACCAAAGATAGTAATTTTACACGACGTGTCATTACATCAACTATTGTGAACAATCAAACAAATAAATCTCGCTTGATAAGAAAAACAAGTCAAGCACTAAATATAAATAGAAAAACCTTGATGAAAGTCATTGGGAGGCGTGAAAGAATTGAGGTCCCGAACAACAATGAACTATGGGCATTTTCTAGTAGAGTCCCATGGAAAGATAAAGCCATAGTTGAAGCCTTAAAATCCCTAATTGAGGAGTTTTGGTCCAATAACACAAGAGTATATCCCAATCGAAGGGATGTTGTAAGAAGGAGAATTGGTTGTCAAAACCGTGAGCCACATCCAAAACATTTTTTATATATGACTCAAACACAAATTTTCTCCAAATTTGTAGCTACTTATCCTCAAATTAAAATTAGTCAAAGGTATTTTGAAATGGTAAAACCTTTTTATGTCAAGATAAATCACACATGCACAACTTGTTGTTGTAGAGTTCACATGGAATTTTCTATGCATTATGATGTTTATCGACAAATATGTGTATCTTTGCATACTAATGATTTTTGTAGGAGTGTATGATAGAGGCTCCACCTAAATCGACATAAGATTTCATTTCAAACATTTTTTGTGCTATTGGTAACTCCTTAGGTGATTTTCTGTCTGTGGATAATGTTACTTCAAATTTTTATCATACAATATTTACAAGAATTTTAGTTGACTTAGAAATCTCCAAGGATATTTCGGCAAAAATCTCTCTAAAAGTTGTTGATCGCACTTGAGTACAACCTTTGGATCATGAAGGGTTACCTTTTTGTTGTAGAAAATGCTTCAATACAAGTCACATAGCGATTGCTTGCCCAAATATGAAGCATAAATCAGTAAGTCAGGCTACTTGGTGGAAAGAAGCTCACCTGGATCTTCTCACAATACAAGCTGCAAAAAAAGATAATCCCACACAGGGCCAAAATGTGAAAACTTCTACAACACATCAGTCATCCTCCATGGCTAACTCTCTAAAGAAGAAAGAGGATCAAATAATTTCTCTCTAGGACATAAAAGAGAAAAAAAATTGTATCTCATCAAGAGGAGGAAGAATCATCCTCCATGAATAAATCTCTCATGAGGACTGAGGATCAAGAGAAAATGGGTCATAAGATCAATATTTCTTCTCATGCATCATCTAATGAGGAAGGAATAGAGGACGGATCACAAACCCTTGTTCAAAAGCATAAGAGATCCCCATCCCACCAAATGCTCCTCCGTTCCCAAACACCATTGAGGGTGGGCGGGGGAAGAATGTTTAATGTAGCCTCTTTGGCATCATCTGCCTATTTGTTGCCAGTTGCCTATTCCTGGATTTTTCTTTTTTGTATTAGCTTTCTTTTTCATTAATAAATTGTTTAGGTGGTTTTCCACCTTTTACCTATAAAAAATATTTCTAGTAGGTCTTGCATTAAAAATACTGAAATATTAAATTCATTTATATAAAATTTAACAATTAATAATAATAATCCTTTTGCATAATTTCTCCTAAAAATTAAAATATGAACATTATAAATATTTTGACTTTCAAAATATATTTGTAGGATACAAAGTCAAATTTGCATTTATTAGGTCTTTATGAAATCACATGCACAAATTCCAATGTTAATTCAAACAAAAATTTCAATCTGTAGGAATAAAACTAATAAAAATAAATGGGTTGTTGATCCTATGCAAATCCGAGTTTAGGTTTGATTTACAAGTTGCAAACCAGGCTTCAATCTTGACTTTCACTTTGCAAATGTTATTGCATTTTACAAATTATAAAGTAAAAAGGGAGTGTAGTGTGCCTACCGAGGTTTAGATCGAGCTTGTAGTTTACAAAAAAGTTGAAAATTGCAAATAAAGTTGGACTTCTAAATTACACACTAAAGTTCAGACCCAAGTTGCAGCTTACAAAAAAGTTTTAAATTATTTAAATGAAGTTGGATTTTCAAATTACATGCTATATTTTAGACTTAGCTTGCATTTTGCAAAAAAATTGTAAATTGTAAACATAGTGAGAAACCTAGAGTCAAAGGTGCAAAATGAAAAAAGGTTTAATGAACTAAGCTTGAATCAAGTTTGCAATTTCATTAGACCTAAAGAACTAGGGTATGGAAAAATGGGGTTTTTAATAGTGCACAAAATGGGTGCCCTAACCAGAGTTCAAATTCAATCTAATGATTACAAATACTAAAAATGTGAATGCAAACCAAGATTTTAACAAGACACTAAAGGATTGAAAGGCATTGTAGGTGAAATTCATTGGTAAACCAAAGTCATAATCTAAACATTGAAACCCTATAATCTCAAACATACAATCAACAAAAACCAAAGAAATAAGAAGAGAAAATAGGGAAAAGCTTGGCAAATGCAAAAATTAGCCTTAAAAAAAACTTGAGTGATCTAGAATTTGGAAGGGTCATAGGTTGGAGGGGAGATAAATCACTAGATTTTTTGAGAGGGAGATGAATGATCAAAAAATTAAAGTGGTGTCCTTCGGCCCTCAAGGTTTCAAAAAGGTTTTGCCCAAAACCATCCTCTCAACCTCCATAGTTTCAAGGAGGTTTTGAAATACAAAGGACATGTAGTTTGGACCTTTGAGGTGGATTTGCATATTTTAGCAAAAGGTTAACTTTATAACTAAAAAGGGGATAAATTTGACTTTGTCCTTCAACTTTTTAATGCCTCTTTTTGTCCCTAAAACATAGGATCCCTTATCAACCCTTAAGAAATAAAATTGACCTAAAGACTCTAGGTTAAAGACAATTTCCTACAACAAGACAAAACAAAGTTGGCAATACAAAAATCATTAGAATTTTAATGATAATTCAAATCATAACATCCCATATAAGAGTCCCCAAATTTTAAAAAATTAGGGGTGTGTTATGGAGGTCACAACAATACTTCATAATGAGGTCCTAATCAAGTCCCTCCATCCACCTATAGAGTTGTATCAGTAAGTGAAAAACAAGAAAAGAATTGCTAGGTCCATGTCAAATGAATAATCAACAAACATGTTAAAGTATCATGAACAACTTGAAATCAAATATTAAACAACAATGGAAACAAATAACTAAAAACTTAAAGAACTCAAAAGGATCTCTTGGAAATCAAGAGGGATCATTGACTCTCATTTGCTCCTTTCTTCACTAGGTGAAGGGCTCAATCTATTGAGAGGGATCCTACTATGTTGGTGCATCCTATTGTGGTGCCTCCCCCTATCCCTAATGTGTTGAAACCTCTCCTCCTCAATATTAAGGTCATACACCTCATCATCATCCTCATTCTCCTCTGATCTACTCTCCTCTCCACCCTCTATAATGGCCAACTACTAGGCATGGTAATGTAGCTATCACTTCTATCCTAGTTCTTGTTCCCCTATTCATCCTCCTCTCTATAAAATTTTCTCATGATAGGAATTAGAGGATACCACTAGTCTGTACCTTGATGAATGGTTGAAGACTCCCAGAATGACCTGTAGTATGCATCATTTGGGGGAAATTCTATAGGAGGAACCTCTCTAAACTACTAAAAAACTTAACCAACATGGTGGATCTCCATTCCCTTCCTATTGTCTTTCAAGAAGGTCTCTTCTTTACAATAAGTGTGACAACATCATCCCCAAATCACTATCCAACCATGTCCATATACAGATCCATTATCCATGTAGAAGCATCAAAGTGACCGACGCTACACCGTTGCATTGCTCTAGGAGCCACCTAATCTAAAATAGGCATGAGCCTCTAATAGGGCCTAATATGCTTGAAGATCCAACCCATTATCAAAGACAGGTAACTAAATGACTAAGCATTATATCTTGCAATTTGATAAAGATCATGATAAACATGTATGTACTAAAATGTTGACATCCTAAGAAATAACTCTAACCTGCTCCACCTACTGAATGATAAGATCCCAACTACATATGAGAAAGCATGCCTTCTTATCTCTAGCTCTAGAAAGTCTAGAGGCAATCACGCCAATAATCGCCTCTTGCAAAGGTAGAATAATACAAATTTAGTGCTAATTTAGTTGAATCCCCTCCTCCCTAAGGTTCCTTATCTCCCATTTGAGTATTCCATGCAACCCTTTGTGCCTCAAAAGTTCAATCATATAGGACAAGGTAGTCCCTCTAAATGGGAACACCCATAATTTGATACAGGTAAGATACGATGATTGTCTACTCACTTAATACCCAAAGGAACTAGAAGGTGTTCTATTTTGCATCCTAATATGTGAGGATGTCATAAAAAATCCCACTCGAAGGGTGTAAAAGTGGAATTTATGCTACCCTAGCTAGTCTATCTCATCATAGTCTCTCCTAATCCACATCAAAGAGCTCATTCACAATATTGGCAAGCTAAGACTACTCCATGGAATCACTCCATTAAATGTAGGAATCCTACCAAATCTTGCCCAAGCACCCAGAAAAGTCCAAAAAATTGTAAAACCCATAAAAAAGACACAAAAATGATAAAAATTTAAAAAAATTGACCTAAAAATAGGAAAACTCTGTTGCAAGTATGAGGTTAACTAGTGTTGTCATTGATGTCAACATACTCATATTGCATTGGTAAAAAGGTTTGGATGAGCTGTGTGTTGAGGATATTGAGAAAAGTAGTCTCAATCAGGAACAGTGAAGAACAGTGATAAGAAGAAGGCAAATGTACTCAATAGGTTGAGAATTAGAGGATGCGGATTAAAGGGTTTGTAGATATGAGTCTTGAGATGATCCAGTTAAGATTTTAGAGGTCCACATGAAGATATGAAAAAGTTGTGATTGGTCAAGTAGAACCGGTTCCGGGAGCTGTTCCGGAGTGATAGAGTGTTACAAAAGGGTCCAGTGAGATCCGGAGGAGCATTGTCAGACTCTGCGGATTGGAAGGAGTGTTTGGGATGTCCTTGTGATGTGTCATCTCAGTTTGTACAAAGTTTGGAGGTCTGGAAGAACCTTTTTCAGTTTGATAGTCGCGACAGACTGTGTTCTTGAAGTTCCGGATGAAGAGAAGAGATTCCAGTGAGTAGAGGAAGTGCGGATGTACCTGTCAATCAGGCAAGCTTGTGAAGATTCTTGGATCATGTTGAGGTTATGTTGTTGGTCCGCATTGGTGGTAGAGCCCGAAATTGAAGATATTCTTCCAGATGAAGTTCTTGTTCAGACTAGCCAACCGGATGAGTTGTTCATCTTGCGAATGTTCTTGTGGTGGCCGACCGGATGTATTAATCATCTTGCGAATGTCCTTATGGTTGATTGCCGACTTAGATGATTGTTCCTAAGTCGATGTCTTGTATAAATAAAGGTTTGTGAGTTCATTTCAAAGTGTGTTGTGGAGCAGATGAGTGTGGTATAGCGAAAGAGCGAAGGGCAGAGCAGAAGTATCTCGGGCTTAAATGGAACTGATCCAGACATGGTAAAGATGTCAATCTCCAGTTCAATTTTGTGATTCTTATCACTTTGTAGACAGTGTGTTTCTTGTAGGTAGTGTGCCTCTTTGTGAACAGTGTGCTCGGGCAGTGAGCCCTAATTGGCATGTGCCATTCATTTTTCTTATTCTTCTAACAGAGAATAATCCTTGGGTTAATCACCCCGTGGTTTTTCCCTTAACCGAGTTTTCCACGTCAAAATATTGGTGTCCAATGTGTTGATGATTATCTGCTCTTGTGTTTATGCATTATGCTTTCATGAATGATTAACTGATATGCTATTAACTAACAAAGAAGAATCAAGTGTTTAAAATAGAAGCAAGTTTTTGTACAACTGATTCACCCCCCCTCTCAGTTGTGTGCCCTAGATCTAACAATTGGTATCAGAGCCAAGTTCCTTTGAAAGGAGCTTAACCGCTTGAGGAGATCCAGGATGTCGTCATACAAGAAGGATAGTCTGAAGTTCGATGGAACCAACTTCACTCTCTAGAAAGGTCGCATGAAATGTCACTTGGAGTGTATGGGAAAAGCATACTTGGCCATGGTCTCAAAACCATATGTACCTCCACAGGGTGGTCCGACAACTCTAAATGAAATCACAGATGTTGAAAACAATTTGTGGACCAAGGAAGCTCTTCTAAGCGCATTGAATGACTCAGATCTCTCAAATGTTATTGACCTACCAACTGCATATGAAATCTGGACTAAACTAGAACTTCTGTATGAAGGAGATGAGTTTGTCAAGAGTGCAAGGTTGCAAAGTTTGAAAGGGAAATTTGAAAGATTGAAGATGAGAGATGATGAAAATATCACTACCTTTATGCCAAGAGTGAATGAGCTAGTGTGTGGAATCAGGAATGTTGGTGGAGTTCTGGATGAAAATGAAATTGTTTGCAAAATTCTCAGATCCCTTCCTACTGCCTACAAAATCAAGGTTGCTGCCATTGATGAATTCAGAGCCCATACAACTGTCACAAGAGAGCAACTGGCTGGCAAACTAGCTGCATTTGAAATGACTGAGTTTGGAGATGATCCCCCCAAGACTGAATCTGCATTCAAAGCTAGTGCCTATGTGAAAGGCAAACAAAGATTTGATCCGGGAGAGAACTCTTCAAGGAAGCTATCATGGTATGATCAAGCAAGGAAAGACATGGAAGAGGAAGAAGCAAAAATAGCTCAACTTGAAGCCCTCATTGTAAAGAGACTACCAAGAGGGTCCAGTAAGTATGAAGGAAAACTACCTTTTAAGTGCTTCAACTGCAATAAGATTGGTCATTTTGCTTCAAGATGTCTAGAAAGATCTGCAATGTCTAATACTAACAGACAAAGGTTTCAAAAGAACTGCTATTATGTTCATGAAGAAGATGACAATGAAGGAGTAATAGATGATGAATCAGAAATAGGAAGCAAATCTAGAAATGAATGGGTGTTTATTGCCATCAAGGAAGAAGAGTCAATACCCTCTGAATCTATCAATCATAAGGTTGTAGAAAGAGCTTTGGCTGCCCAAGTTGAAGAAAAGGATGATTGAGTTATTGATAGTGGATGCTCTCACCATATGACTGGTAACAAGAACAAGTTCTTAGATTTGGAAAGGTATGAAGGAGGAATGGTAAAGTTTGGTGACAATTCTGCTGGTAGAATCAGAGGTAGGGGAACTATTTCTTTTGATGGAAAGAGCAAAACAGGTAATGTACTATATGTTGAAGGATTGAAGCACAATCTTCTCAGTGTTGGTCAGTTAGTGGACAAATGGTATGATCTCCGGTTCAAGAATGGAAAATACAGAATCTTTACAAGCTCCGGAACTGAAATTGCATCCGGTACTCAAACAAAAGGTAATATCTTCCATCTAGTTGGTTCTAATAAAAGTTGTCTGTTTGTTCAAGTTGATCAGAGTTGGTTATGGCATAGAAGGATGTGCCATGTGAATTTTGATAACATCATCAAGATAAGTAATACTCAGGCTGTAAGAGATCTTCCTAAATTGGTGAAACCTACAAATAGTTATGCAAACAATGTCAGCTAGGTAAATAGAGTAGAGTCTCTTTCAAAAGCAAGGATTAGTCCACTACCAGATTGTTGGAATTAGTACATACTGATCTCTGTGGTCCGACAAGAATCAAGAGTATGCAAGGTGATAGATATTTCATGTTGCTAATTGATGACCATTCCCAGATGATGTGGGTTACCTTCCTAAAAGAGAAATTAGAAGCCCTTGAGAAGTTCAAAATCTTCAAAACTATGGTAGAGAATCAAAACGGATTGAAACTGAAGTGTCTAAGGTCTGATAGAGGTGGTGAATTCACATCCGGTGAATTCATAGACTTTTGTGAGAAGCATGGCATAAAGAGACAGTTGTCTGCTCCTAGGACTCCACAACAAAATGGAGTAGGTGAGAGAAAGAACCGGACCATCCAAGAAGCTTCCAGGACAATGATGATGGAAGCAAATGTTCCTCAGATGTTTTGGAGAGAAGCTGTCAGCACTGCAGTCTACACTCTTAACCGAGTTTAAATCAGAAACAATACCGGTAAGACTCCTTATGAACTTTGGTTTGGTATAACTCCTACTGTGAGATATTTCAGAGTATTTGGTAGCAAGTGTTACATCAAAAGAGATGAAGATCTAGGAAAGTTTGATGCTAGAAGTGATGAAGGAATTTTCTTGGGTTACTCCACTCAAAGCAAAGCATACCGGTGTTACAATAAGAGACTGAAAAAGATGATAGAAAGTACAAATATGAAGGTTGATGAAGGAATTGAGAAGCCCTCAAGGTTTTATGAATATGATGAAGATGATCAGGATGGTGCTCTAATTCGAAGAACTCAATCCTTTCCTGAAAGTCAGATTCAGACTGATCTGGTAAATCAGGAAGAAGAGGTTTGTCTGAATGAACCTGATCAAGAAACAGCAGTGCAAGAGACTCCCAAAGTTCCAAGGTATGTAACTTTAAATCACTCTGAAGATCAGATCATAGGTGACAAAAGAAAAGGGGTACAAACAAGGAGGAAAATTGCTCAAAATTTAGATGAATGTTGTTTGATTTCAAAGATTGAACCTAAGACAATAAATGAAGCATGCAATGATGAAAATTGGACAAAAGCAATGGTAGAAGAGTTGATGCAAATTGAGAAAAATCACACTTGGGATCTTGTTCCCAGACCTAAAAACAAGAATGTGATTGGAACCAAATGGGTCTTCCGGAACAAACTAAATGAGGTTGGTGAAGGGTAAGTGCAGGAAGATGGGGAGCCAAAAAGGGGTCTTAAGTGGCCACTTTTTTTCTGAAATCAGGAAATACTAGCCTTGGATGAGAAATTGAGCATAGTTACACTCAAAATTTGGAGATGCAACCAAAACAATGTTCATAGTGCTCCGAGTCTACTTTCTAAACTACTATTTTTTTTTGAAAATGACATAGATTAAGGTGTTCAAAAGAGGGAGCCATAGAAATTGGTGTTGTTTCTGTCAAAAAAACATAACATAGCATGTTTTGTGGCTCCCTCAAAAGGTCAACTTTTTTTTGGTATTTTTAAAATCGCTTCAGTGAGAAATTAGCTAATAGCATGTAGTTTATGCCTGATTTTTCTGATAATTGTTTGATGAATATTTGATTTTTTACTAATTTTCAAAGTGGACACATCCTAAAAAATAGAATTTTGGCCGTGCTACCCCTATAAATTTTGAAAACTAATTGAAAATCATTTTTTTCTTTTTTTAATATTTGTAGAATGGAGTCTAGTTTCTAAATATGTAATTTTTTTAAAATTTCAATGAATAGTTAATTTACAATGAAAAAAAGACCAAACAGTGGTTTTTGCCCAAAAACGGACACACAAACAAAAGAAATTAAAGATGAAAGGCTTAACATTGTTAAAATGTGAAAAAAATTACATCGTCAGATAGCTGAGAGAAAGCCTAACATTACCCAGGTGTTTGATTTGTTTGACCTTGAAACACGTGCAAATCTGAGGGTTAGCACGAACGAAATTATCTAAAATCTTGAAGAATATGGAAAAACACGTCTGTTACTGTTCAAAAGGCACTCCAAGCCTTTGGGTTGGAAATCCAAAGCAAATCCCAAGCCCAAGGCTTGGGATTCCCAAAGCAAGACATAACGCGAGCGCGTTATAACGCGCTCTCGTTATAGCGTGCTCGCGTTATTATTTTCTTTGCATTTTTCCTTTTCCACAAAAGTTTGTGCTATTTTTCATGTTTTAAATAACGAGAGCACATTATGTTCAACTTAAATTTTTTTATGTTTAAGGATATTAATCATGTATGTATGTATGCCTATATGTATGTATGTATGTATGTATGTATGTATGCCTATATGTATCTATGTATCTATGTATGCCTATATGTATGTATGTATAGTGTCGAGGGTAGAGGAGGGTAGAGATGGGAGTGAGCCAGATAGGGGAGGAGAGGGGTGGATAAGGATTGAGTGATTAAGGTTTAAGGTTAAGGGTTGAGCATTTAGGGATAGGATTTAGAGTTTAGGGATAAGGGATTAGAGTTTAGGACCTTGAGGGATTAGGGTTTAGGGTTGAGGCTTTAGGGATAGCGTTTAGGGTTGAAAGTTTAGGGTTGAGGGATTAGGGTTTAAGGTATAGTTTAGTAGTTCTTGTGGATAGAGCCAGTAAAAATGGGAGATTATTTGCCTGTTTCATAACAATATACCTCCCCTAAGTGCGGGGTGGACAACAAGAAACATAGATGTACCCCAATGCAAAGCTTTTCTCATAATGATCATCCTTCTGATTTCTACTGTTAATTACTCACTGTGGATGTACCATACGCAAAGCTTTTCTCATAGTGTGTACACCTATTGGCATAATGAACCCCAGAAGGGCCAGAAAAACATGCCATATAACATTACTAACATTAAAAAAGTTCATAGCCATTTTTCTGACATATTCTTGCAACTCAAATATCTTTAAGAGAAGAGTGTCAAAATGATGGGTTTAACAACGTAACATAAGGCAAAGTAGTTTTGTTGGGTTTACGGATAGGGTTTAGGGTTTAGGGTTGAGGGATTAGGGTTTAGGGTTGAGGGATTATGGTTTAAGGTATAGTGATGAGGGTTGAGGGTTTAGGGATAGGGTTTAGGGTTGACAGATTAGGGTTTAGGGTTGACAGATTAGGGTTTAATGTTGAGAGTTGAGGGTTGAGGGTTGAGGGTTTAGGGATAGGGTTGATGGTCAAGGGATTAGGGTTAAAGTAGAGTGTTGAGGGTAGAGGGATTAGGGATAGGGTTTAGGGTTGAAGGTTTAACGATTGAGGGTTGAGGCTTTAGGGCTGAGAGTTAAGGGATTGGGGTTTAAAATATAGTGTTGAGCGTCGAGGGTTTATGGATAGGTTTTAGAGTTTAATTTTTAAGGGTTAAGGGTTGAGGGATAGTGTTTAGGGTTTAGGATAAGGGATTAGGGTTTAAGGTATAGTGTCGAGGGTTGAGGGTTTAGGAATAGGGATAGAGTTTAGGGTTTAGGGATGAGGGATTAGGGTTGAGGTATTAGGGTTGAGGGTTGAGGGATTAGGGTTTAAGGTATAGTGTCAAGGGTTGAGGGTTTATTAATAGTGTTTAGGGTTGAGGGTTGATGGATTAGGTTTTAGGGTTGATGGATTAGGGTTTAAGGTATAGTGTTGAGGGTTGAGGGTTTAGGGTTGACAGATTAGGGTTTAGGGTTGACGAATTAGTGTTTAATGTCAAGGTTAGGGTTAGAGTGTCGAGGGTAGAGGGATTAGGGATAGGGTTTAGGGTTGAAGGTTTAAGAATTGAGGGTTGAGGCTTTAGGGATGAGGGTTTAAGGCTTAAGATATAGTGTCAAGTGTTGAGGGTATAGGGATAGGGTTTAAGTTTTAAGGGTTAAGGGATAGGGATTAGGGTTTAAGGTATAGTGTTGAGGGTTGATGGTTTAGGGATAGGGTTTAGGTTTGAGGGATTAGGGTTTACGGTTGATGAATTAGGGTTTAATGTTTAGAGTTGAGGGTTGAGGGTTAAGGGTTGACGGTTGAGGGTTGAGGTTGAGGGATAGGGTTAATGGTCAAGGGATTAGGGTTAAATAAGAGTGTCGAGGGTAGAGGGATTAGGGTTTAAGGTATAGTATCGAGCCTGTTGAGGGTCTAAGAATAGGGATAGCATTTAGGGTTTAGGGATGAGGGATTAGAGTTGAGGGATGACAGATGACGGATTAGGGTTAAGGGTTGAGGGATTAGGGTTTAGGGACAAGGTTTAGGGTTAGGGTTGAGGGATTAGGGTTTAAGGTATAGTGTTGAGGATTTAGGGTTGAGGGATTAGGGTTTAGAGTTGAGGGATTATGGTTTAAGGTATAGTGTTGAGGGTTGAGGGTTTAGGGATAGGGTTTAGGGTTGAGGGATTAGGGTTTAGGGTTGACAGATTAGGGTTTAATGTTGAGAGTTGAGGTTTGAGGGTTGAGGGTTTAGGGATAGGGTTGATGGTCAAGGGATTAAGGTTAAAGTAGAGTGTTGAGGGTAGAGGGATTAGGGATAGGGTTTAGGGTTGAAGGTTTAACGATTGAGGGTTGAGGCTTTACGGCTGAGGGTTAAGGGATTGGGGTTTAAAATATAGTGTTAAGCGTCGAGGGTTTATGGATAGGTTTTAGGGTTTAATTTTTAAGGGTTAAGGGTTGAGGGATAGTGTTTAGGGTTTAGGGATAAGGGATTAGGGTTTAAGGTATAGTGTCGAGGGTTGAGGGTTTAGGAATAGGGATAGAGTTTAGAGTTCAGGGATGAGGGATTAGGGTTGAGGGTTGAGGTATTAGGGTTGAGGGTTGAGGGTTGAGGTATTAGGGTTGAGGGTTGAGGGATTAGGTTTAAGGTATAGTGTCAAGGGTTGAGGGTTTATTAATAGTGTTTAGGGTTGAGGGTTGATGGATTAGGTTTTAGGGTTGATGGATTAGGGTTTAAGGTATAGTGTTGAGGGTTTAGGGTTGACAGATTAGGGTTTACGGATTAGTGTTTAATGTCAAGGTTAGGGTTAGAGTGTCGAGGGTAGAGGGATTAGGGATAGGGTTTAGGGTTGAAGGTTTAAGAATTGAGGGTTGAGGCTTTAGGGATGAGGGTTTAAGGCTTAAGATATAGTGTCAAGTGTTGAGGGTATAGGGATAGGGTTTAAGTTTTAAGGGTTAAGGGATAGGGATTAGGGTTTAAGGTATAGTGTTGAGGGTTGATGGTTTAGGGATAGGGTTTAGGTTTGAGGGATTAGGGTTTACGGTTGATGAATTAGGGTTTAATGTTTAGAGTTGAGGGTTGAGGGTTAAGGGTTGACGGTTGAGGGTTGAGGTTGAGGGATAGGGTTAATGGTCAAGGGATTAGGGTTAAATAAGAGTGTCGAGGGTAGAGGGATTAGGGTTTAAGGTATAGTATCGAGCCTATTGAGGGTCTAGGAATAGGGATAGCGTTTAGGGTTTAGGGATGAGGGATTAGAATTGAGGGATGACGGATGACGGATTAGGGTTGAGGGTTGAGGGATTAGGGTTTAGGGACAAGGTTTAGGGTTCGGGTTGAGGGATTAGGGTTTAAGGTATAGTGTTGAGGGTTTAGGGATAGGGTTTAGGGTTGAGGGATTAGAGTGAAGGGTTGAGGGATTAGGATTTGATGTTGAGGGTTGAGGGTTTAGGGTTTAGGGTTTAGGGTTAGGGTTGAGAGTTGAGGGACCAGAGTTAAGGGTTGAGGGATTAGGGTTTGACGTCGAGGGTTGAGGGTTGAGGTTTGAGGGTCAAGGGTTTAGGGATAGGGTTGAGGTTCAAGGGATTAGGGTTAAAGTAGAGTGTGGAGGGTGTAAGGATTAGGGATAGGGTTGGAGGGTTTAGGGATAAGGGATTAGGGTTTAAGGTATAGTATCGAGTCTGTTGAGGGTTTAGGAATAGGGATAGCATTTAGGGTTTAGGGATGAGGGATTAGAGTTGAGGGATGATGGATTAGGGTTGAGGGTTGAGGGATTAGGGTTTAAGGTATAGTGTTGAGGGTTGAGGGTTTAGGATTAGGGTTTAGGGTTGATAGATTAGCATTTAATGTCCACGTTAGGGTTAGAGTGTCGAGGGTAGAGGGATTAGGGATAGGGTTTAGGGTTGAAGGTTTAAGGATTAAGGGTTGAGGCTTTAGGGATGAGGGTTTAAGGCTTAAGATGTAGTGTCAAGTGTTGAGGGTGTACGGATAGGGTTTAAGTTTTAAGGGTTAAGGGTTGAGGGATAGGGATTAGGGTTTAAGGTATAGTGTTGAGGGTTGATGGTTTAGGAATAGGGTTTAGGTTTGAGGGATTAGGGTTTAGGGTTGATGAATTAGGGTTTAATGTTGAGAGTTGAGGGTTGAGGGTTGAGGGTTGAGGGTTGAGGTTGAGGGATAGGGTTAATGGTCAAGGGATTAGGGTTAAATAAGAGTGTCAAGGGTAGAGGGATTAGGGTTTAAGGTATAGTATCGAGCTTGTTGAGAGTCTAGGAATAGGGATAGCGTTTAGGGTTTAGGGATGAGGGATTAGAGTTGAGGGATGACGGATGACGGATTAGGGTTGAGGGTTGAGGGATTAGGGTTTAGGGACAAGGTTTAGGGTTAGGGTTGAGGGATTAGGGTTTAAGGTATAGTGTTGAGGGTTTAGGGATAGGGTTTAGGGTTGAGGGATTAGAGTGAAGGGTTGAGGGATTAGTATTTGATGTTAAGGGTTGAGGGTTTAGTGTTTAGGGTTTAGGGTTAGGGTTGAGAGTTGAGGGATCAGAGTTAAGGGTTGAGGGATTAGAGTTTGATGTCGAGGGTTAAGGGTTGAGGTTCGAGGGTCAAGGGTTAAGGGATAGGGTTGAGGTTCAAGGGATTAGGGTTAACGTAGAGTGTGGAGGGTGTAAGGATTAGGGATAGGGTTGGAGGGTTTAGGGATAAGGGATTAGGGTTTAAGGTATAGTATCAAGTCTGTTGAGGGTTTAGGAATAGGGATAGCATTTAGGGTTTAGGGATGAGGGATTAGAGTTGAGGGATGATGGATTAGGGTTGAGGGTTGAGGGATTAGGGTTTAGGGTTTAAGGGGGAGGTATATTGTTATGAAATAGGCAAATAATCTCCCATTGTTTACTGGCTCTATCCACAAGAACTACTAAACTATACCTTAAACCCTAATCCCTCAACCCTAAACTTTCAACCCTAAACCCTATCCCTAATCCCTCTACCCTCAACACTCTACCTTAACCCTAATCTCTCGACCCTTAACCCTAAATGCTATCCCTAAAGCCTCAACCCTAAACCCTAATCCCTCAAGGTCCTAAACTCTAATCCCTTATCCCTAAAGTCTAAATCCTATCCCTAAATGCTCAACCCTTAACCTTAAACCTTAATCACTCAATCCTTATCCATCCCTCTCCTCCCCTATCTGGCTCACTCCCATCTCTACCCTCCTCTACCCTCGACACTATACATACATACATATAGGCATACATAGATACATACATACATATAGGCATACATAGATACATACATACATATAGGAATACATACATACATACATACATATAGGCATACATACATACATGATTAATAGCATTAAACATAAAAAAATTTAAGTTGAACATAACGCGCTTGCGTTATTTAAAACATGAAAAATAGCACAAACTTTTGTAGAAAAGGAAAAATGCAAAGAAAAGAATAACGTGAGCGCATTATAACGCGCTCTCGTTATAACGCGCTCACGTTATGGCTTGGTTTTGACGAACCTAAGGCTCGTCATTACCAAGCCATAACGCGAGCGCATTATAACACGCTTGCGTTTTGACCTAATTTTTTTTTAAAATTAATTTGGCCACTTTTTGGCCCCCCATCTTCTTGCACTTACCCTGAAGTTATCAGAAACAAAGCCATATTGGTCTGCAAAGGCTACTCTCAAATAGAAGGAATTGATTTTGAAGAAACCTTTGCTCCGGTAGCAAGAATTGAAGCAGTCAAATTATTTCTTGCATATGCTGCCTTCAAAGACTTCAAGGTATATCAGATGGATGTCAAGTCTGCCTTCCTAAATGGTGATTTGGAAGAAGAAGTATACATTGAACAACCGGATGGATTTCAATTGTCTGATAATGATGATATGGTCTGCAAGTTGAAGAAAGCATTGTATGGATTGAAGCAAGCCCCAAGAGCATGGTATGAAAGGTTGGATAAGCATCTTGTGCAGATTGGATTCAACAAAGGTATTGCTGATAGTAACTTATATTTTAAAATTGATCATGAAAACATTTTGATTGTTGAAGTGTTTGTGGATGATATCATTTTTGGAGGAAGGGATAGTATGTGCAAAACTTTTGCAAATCAGATGTAAAGTGAATTTGAAATGTCTATGCTTGGTGAAATGAATTTCTTCTTGGGTCTACAAATTACTCTAACAAAGAAAGGGATCTTCATTTCTCAAACCAAATATGTGAAAGAATTGTTGAGGAAATTCGGTATGGAAGATTCAAAGCCAATGAACACTCCTATGGCAACCAGATGTAAGTTGAGCAAAGATGATGACTCTCCAAAGGCAGATCAGACAAAGTATAGATCAATGATTTGTGGATTGTTGTATCTCACTCAGACTAGACCAGATATAATGCAGACTGTTGGTCTTGTGGCAAGATTCCAGGCTGATCCTAGAGAATCTCATGTTATGGCAATCAAAAGAATTTTTAGGTACTTGAAAGGAACAGTTGAGTATGGTCTATGGTACCCTAGAGATCTGGATTTCTCTCTTCATGCATATATAGATGCAGATTGGGTAGGAGATGTGGATGACCGGAAGAGCACCAGTGGTGGAGCATTCTTTTTGGGAAAGAGATTGGTTTCTTAGCTAAGCAAGAAACAAGAGGCAATATCTCTGTCTACAACTGAAGCAGAATATATTGCAGCAGCAAGTAGTTGTACTCAAATTTTATGGATGAAGCAGATGTTAAGAGACATGAAAGTAGAATATGAGGAGCCTATCACAATTTTCTGTGATAATTCAAGTGCAATAAACATTTCTAAGAATTCGGTGTTGCATTCTAAGACCAAGCACATATCTATCAAGTTTCACTTTCTGAGAGAACAAGTGAACAAGGATGAAGTCAGATTGGAGTATGTACCCTCCAAGGATCAGATTGCAGATATTTTTACTAAACCTCTCCCCAAGGACTCTTTTGAGTATCTCCGAGAGAAGTTAGGGGTCATGGCCCCTCCGATGATGAACTAGGATGCATTAATGTGCATCAGTCCGGTGGATATCACAGTCATATCTTGTGATTCGGATTGATGATGGGGAGTTGCTACTAAGGGGGAGCAGCTGGTATGATTCTGATATGTTACAAGTGCAAGTATGAGCCCTTTGCCATTGATGTCTTAGGGGGAGGGAAGACATGTAAAAAACAAGTGGTTGATGATCAAAGGGGGAGCAATAAAGGAAGAGAAGACATGTGAAGAGTTGTTGCTGATAGGGGGAGCTATGATAGAAAAGAGAAGTTCTTGTCTTGATGGTTTTTCACATCATATGTTGCCATCAATGACAAAGGGGGAGATTGTTGCAAGTATGAGGTTAACCAGTGTTGTCATTGATGTCAACATACTCATATTGCATTGGTAAAAAGGTTTGGATGAGCTGTGTGTTGAGGATATTGAGAAAAGTAGTCTCAATCAGGAACAGTGAAGAACAGTGATAAGAAGAAGGCAAATGTACTCAATAGGTTGAGAATCAGAGGATGTAGATTAAAGGGTTTGTAGATATGAGTCTTGAGATGATCCAGTTAAGATTTTAGAGGTCCGCATGAAGATATGAAAAAGTTGTGATTGGTCAAGTAGAACCGGTTTCGGGGGCTGTTCCGGAGTGACAGAGTGTTACAATAAGGTCCGGTGAGATCCAGAGGAGCATTGTCAGAATCTGTAGATTGGAAGGAGGGTTTGGGATGTCCTTGTGATGTGTCATCTCAGTTTGTACAAAGTTTGGAGATCCGGAAGAACCTTTTTTAGTTTGATAGTCGCGACAGACTGTGTTCTTGAAGTTCTGGATGAAGAGGAGAAGAGATTCCAGTGAGTAGAGGAAGTGCGGATGTACCTAGTCAATCAGACAAGCTTGTGAAGATTCTTGGATCATGTTGAGGTTATGTTGTCGGTCCGCATTGGTGGTAGAGCCCGAAATTGAAGATATTCATCCGGATGAAGTTCTTGTTCAGACTAGCCGACCAGATGAGTTGTTCATCTTACGAATGTTCTTGTGGTGGTCGACTAGATGTATTAATCATCTTGCGAATGTCCTTATGGTTGATTGTTGACTTAGATGATTGTTCCTAAGTAGATGTCTTGTATAAATAAAGGTTTGTGAGTTCATTTCAAAGTGTGTTGTGGAGCGGATGAGTGTGGTATAGTGAAAGAGTGAAGGGCAGAGCAGAAGTATCTCAGGCTTAAATGGAACTAATCCAGACATGGTAAAGATGTCAATCTCCAGTTCAAGTTTGTGATTCTTATCACTTTGTAGACAGTGTGTCTCTTGTAGGCAGTGTGCCTCTTTGTGAGCAGTGTGCTCGGGTAGTGAGCCCTAATTGGCATGTGCCATTCATTTTTCTTATTCTTCTAACAGAGAATAATCCTTGGGTTAATCACCCCGTGGTTTTTCCCTTAACCAGGTTTTCCATGTCAAAATCTTGGTGTCAAATGTGTTAATGATTATCTGCTCTTGTGTTTATGCATTATGCTTTCATGAATGATTAACTGATATGCTATTAACTAACAAAGAAGAATCAAGTGTTCAAAATAGAAGCAAGTTTTTGTGCAACTGATTCACCCCCCCTCTCAGTTGTGTGCCCTAGATCTAACAAACTCAACACTCTGTTTAAAAATGTCCCTTTTCACATGCAGTGATCCTAGGTTCACCTAGACAATTTTAAAATTGGCATGATGATTCTATGATCACTAGGGTGATCTTATTTCTACCAAAACAAGTGAACACACTCCAAAATAGCAATCTTGTTTGCTATCCACCAAAAATAAATTTAAAAAATGACCAAAAAGTCCAAAAATTAACATGAAAGCACAAAAGGTAGCATTTACCTATCCCTAACCTAGACACCTATCTTTTGACGCTAACAACCCTAAATTTGATGTCCTAAAACTTGTAAATTTGACCAAAAATATTAGGGCTTAAATGATTTTCTCAAATTATGTACATATGGGTCTACCTAGGGTTGAGTCACTAACATAATGTTGATTCTAACATTGAAACCTTTTCAATGATTGTAATTTCATCTAAATCCATTGTGGTCAATCTAGAGCTTGAAACCCACAAGTGGCTAGAAAATAAATGAGTTGCAAAACCCCTAATTTTTAAATTATACACTAGGTTTAGCTATTTGTGTTGCATAGTTTATTGTATAGGTAACCCCAACAAAGAAACACAAGGATATTTTTTCTTCCCTACCTCAAGAGTGCATCCTCTTTTCCATGTTTTTCACACATTTGAGTTGATTTATTATTTGAAATGAACTTAGGTTGTGCTTTTCTATTTGTTTTGCAGGTCTCGGATGAACAACAAAAGTTCATGACTAAGGTGGTATTTCTCAAACCCTGCACCAACGGTGAGTAATTTTGTCTTTATCTTCAATACGCATGCTTTTCAAATGAATATATTTTGCATGATCTTTTCTTTCATTTATGTAGGTCCAAATGTAGGACATCAAGCGAAGTAAATTTAGGTAAGTGTTGTGGTCCCACACACCTATTTTGGGAAGTGGAACCTACTCATTTTTGTAGACTATATTTCCCAAGGGAGAAAATATGAAAGTGCCTAAAAATGGATAGGCATATATGGAAAGTCTAATGATGACCTGATGACCCAACACACAATCTGTACATCTAATGTGAATAAAATCTCTTCTCAACTAATCCAACCTTGATGGAAGTGCTAAGTTGACCTATATGACTCCCTTGGCCTTTTTATTTTATGTTTATTGATCAAGTGTTTATATTTTCACTTTGCAAAAGCTTGTTTTTTTCTTGTTAATTGATAAGATCGCCCCTTTGTTGAATGCACAACTACCTTGATGATTCTGTGATCGCCCCAATGATTCTATTACTAGAAAAACTAGTGATCCTATACCTTTTTTTCCCATGTAAATTTTTGCATGCACCATTATTGCATTAATTTTGACTCAAAAACTTTAGATCAATTTGTGATTGAGTGCACCCAATATAGGAGAACTTCAGTTATCTTTGCTAATTATGGATTATACTTTATTTATACTCTAGAAAAATAACTTAGAAGGGTCTTTTGGTGACTTCTTCTAGAAAAATATATTCCTTTGTTTGGACCACCATTGGTAAACAAAAATAAGTATATAGTGTTCATGTTAAGAAGTCATACTAAAATTTCAAGCTTCTAGCAGGTTTCCTATAGTTTCTATTAGTATTCATCAAAGACATACAAGCTCCAAGAGCTCTTAATCAGTCATATTTGTTAGTACCATAGCCCAAAATAACTTCTAAGATTTGTAGTTTGCAGTGCCAACTTTCTTAAATGCTTTGTCCCCAATCTTTGTTCTTGGTATCTTTCACCTTGTTTCCATTAGAAAAGAGAGACCATCATAGAAAGGAGAGAAGATAGTTTGAAAGCTAGTTTTTTGAAGACCGCCATGCCATCAACATTATATTCCTACATCTGGGATTTTCATTTATAATTGTTTTAGATTAATTTCATTTTCATAGAATAGAAAATAATTTGAGTAGATATCTTATCACTCTAAAATTACAACATTCATTTGTAAGTTTTAGATTTACAAATTAGTTTTAGTTTAATAATAGATTAGTTTATTTCTCTACCAAAACAACAACACTTCGTTCTCAAGGATCCAAAAAACAAAGCACACAAGATCAAAATGCAACTACTTTTCCTTGAACAAGATAATAATAACCCCTCCCCCCCACACCACAAAAATAAAAAATCAAGCACTAGATAGGAACCAAATCATTCTTTTTACTTGCATTATTATAAAATCAACAATCACTTGTGTTTTATTTTAATTTATAATAATAAATTTTTTATTGATGAATGATAAAAGGAATGAGTTAAATTGTTTAATCATTGGTTGCTTTTGTACATTTGCTTTTTTTGTTCAAATTGCAAGTGAGATGAAAAAGATAAAAGATTATTTTGTTGATTTTAATATTTAAAATTCATTTAAAAGGATAAAATAGTTTTCTTCTTGCATGCAAGCTATTCTAGAATACAAAAGAACAAAAATATTGTTCTCCTTAATAGTTTATTCCAATAAATTGCATTAGATAGATTCAAATAGTTTGCATATTAAAAACATATAGAAAACACACAAAAAAAATAATAAGACTAATTGCATCATTTAATTTAATATTATTTGTTTCAGCATTTAGAATCAAGATTAGATTAATTTTAAATTGCTCATTTGCATTGTGATTTTAGCATTTAGATTAGTTACAAACACGGAAACAAAACAATCAACTCATAAGACCTTTTTGTTCAAGCTATACAAGCTCCCAAACTAAGTCACACATTCAACAATTGAGCACCAACCAAAACTCATCCATAAGTGAAAACTAGTCAAAAACATTCAAACTAAAACTTCAAAGAGGTTTCTAGTCATATTTTCTCTCTTGATTACACTTGGCCTATCATGCCTATGTGTCCAGGAGTTAGAAAGGATTGGGTGGAGACTACTTTGAGGGAGTTGAGAGCACACTTACCAACATTTGAAGCCATTGAGGAAGAACAAACCTAAACCATGTACAAAAAATCCAATAGGAAAACAAGACATTATGAGCACAATATTGATCATTTAAATGAAATCCTTGAGTGTGAGATTGTCCATCTAGATGCTCACTTTGAATTTTTTAACAAAATCATGATCAACTCTACCAAGAAGTTAATATCCCATGAATTCCAACCAATACCGATGTAACCATCACTATGCAACAACCAAACATCCTTGTTATTCACAAAGCACTGCTTCCTCATGAGGAGGGTAGCCCACCTAATTATTGACCATTGTACCTTGTGAACAATAGTAGTCAACTTCTATTTGATCAACTTAAACTACAAGTATGCCCACCATTGATGAGTCACACACAATAGTGGTGAGTTAGATTTGGAGAACATATCTAACCAAACTGAGAACGATTGATTAAAAAATTCTCACTTTAGGCTCTTGACCACACTCCAACAATCTTGCACCATGATCCCAATGGTCCAACATATTTTTGCACACACCTTTTCATATCAAAAATAGAAAACATTTTATGATGTAACTAAATTCCTTTATTCACATCACCTATTTTGTACAAAGTATTTCATGGTCTTATACAAAGAAACATGATAACACAATTTCATAATATTTAAAAAATATTGAAATTGCATGAATTAGAGAAATGATAGTAAATTTTGAAAACCTTAAGAAAGGAATGGAAAGAAAAAAAGTAACCAATACCTAGAGAAATGATGGTTTGTAAATTTAAGAGCTTAATAAATTTACACCTAAAATATCTAGGGAGTAACCAATAAGATATATGCTTTAGCAATTTTCATGCCCTTAAGTTTACAAAAACTTGAGTGTGTTATGGCCACAATTAAAAAAGATTAAAAAATTGTGTTGAGACATAATTTTAAAGTTATATTAAAAACAAAAGGTTGGGAAGTGTGATGAAAAGTACATTTACTAAAAATAAGAACTATAATGAATAAGATACTTGGTGTCAAACATTCATGTTTAACTATCTTTATTTCTATTAATTTTTTTTTAAAAAGTAGTATAACACACTATCTATTTTGTGAAGCATTTCATAGTCTTATAGAAAGAAAGAAGGTAAAGTCAGATTTATATTTATATCAGAAAAAATGGAAGTAGCAAGGAAATGCTTTGTGTTTTTTTTCATTTTTAATGCAAACAATTTTATAGTACTTCTATTATATTAAAAGTGAAAAGGAAGGATTTTGGCTAATATTACATTATATGTGAAAAGGAGAGATTTTCATTGGAAGTAAAATATTGTAATTAGCAAGCTAAGGCTATTGTACCATTTAAGGTTCTATGAGTGCAACTTTTTTCATGGGAGGGAAATATGCAATCTGTGGAAAATATTTTTTTTATCCAATGCTCTTTTCAGATTTGAAGGGATTGTTTAGGGGGTGGATTTTGAAGTGATGGTAATGAAGCTAGAATGTTGGGGGTATCAATTCAAAAATATTTAAGAAATAAGTAGATGAATTAACCTATGTAATTATGTTGAGATGTGTAAATACATTGGCAGTAAGGGGTGTTGTAATGGAATGAGTGAATAACAAAAATTCTATAATATAATTTTGATGGCCATTTACACATCAAATTTAATAAACCTAATAAATTAGAATAGATATCTTAAATATATCTTTATAGATGAAGAATTTGAGTTTAATCGGTTAAAGTATTGGGTTCTCGCTATGACTCTTGGTCTTCCATAGTTAACTTCTAATGTAGATGTAGTTTTTAAATAAATAGACTTCCAAATAATTTCTAATGTGTTTGTTCACAAAAAACTATAATAATTTTCTATTAAATGTTGGTAAAAAATAATGATATCACATGAATCATTGATAGTCATATTTTCTCTCTCTTGATTACACTTGGCATATCATGCCTATGTGCCGAGTTATAAAGGATTCAGTGGAGACTACTTTGAGGGAGTTGCAAGCACACTTACCAACTCTTCAAGTCATTAAGGAAGACAAACTTAAACGTAGTACAAAAAAATCCAATTAAAAAAGAAGATATTATGAGCACAAGATTGATCATTTAATGAAATCCTTGAGTGAGATTGTCCATCTAGATGGTCACTTTGAGTTTTTTTAACAAAACCTTGATCAACTTGTAATTTTCACTAGAGGTAAAAAATCGCAATGAGCAAGCTAAGGCTATTGTCCCATTTAAGGTTCCATGATTGCAACTTTTTTCATGGAGGGAAAATATGCAATTTGTGGAAAATATTTTTTTAATCAAATACTCTTTTCAAATTTGAATGGATTGTTTAGAGGGTGAATTTTGAAGAAGTGATGGTAATGAAGCTAAAGTGTTGGGAGTATCAATTCAAAAATATTTTAGAAATAAGTGGTTAAATTAACCTATGTAATTATGTTGAGAGGTGTAAATATAATGGAAGTAAGGGGTAATTTTGATGGTCATTTACATGTAAAATTTAATAAACCTAATAAATTAGTATAGATGTCTTAAATATATCTATATAGTTCAAGAGGGTGAATTTAATTGATTGAAGTATTAGGCTCTCATTGTGAGATCCAAGTTCAAATCCTTATAGACATCTGATGTGGAATTCTAAGTTGTGACTCTTGATCTTCCACAATTAGCTTCTAATGTACATATGTATTTTTTAAATAAATAGACTTCCAAATAATTTCTAGTGTGTTTGCTCACAAAAAATTATAATAATATTTAGTAGTTTAGAAACTAGATTCAGAACACTACAATTCTTGTTCTTTCCATATTTTCAAATTTTGAGTGCATGCATCTCAAATTACTCATCCAAGTTCAGGTTTAACAGGAAAAACTATAATAATCTTGTATTAAATGTTGGCAAAAAGTATTGATATTACATGAATACGTGTATAAACAAAATATTTATAAACAATCTACAACATATAAATAAATATATCTACATTAATAATCATTATATTTTTAATGTTAAAAAGCTTGTTGCATAAGTTAAAAACTTTAACAAACATGGTGCACTCCTCCATATAGCAACTATTTGAAACAATGCCCGCTATGCTTACTGCAATAAGATTCTATGTAGGCATATTTGATTTTACAGATCTCCTTGTTAACATGATTAGGTAGGGGTGTGATGAAATCTGTTACAAGAAAATACAGAAAATATTCCCTTGTAAAAATTAGTAGAATAATAAACCAAGAGGCACCCTGATTTCGAATATATTTAATTTGTACTTGTAGGGAATAAATTATAAATTGTGTTGGGGGTGGATGTGTTGAAATTGGTAGAGCAATAATACTGAAAAACAATTTAACAATTCACATTGTAAATGATAACAGAAATAAATTGCAATTTCATTATAATCTTTCGTTGTAGTTTTTACATTTTATACAATTGGCTTATAAAACCTTATTTTCTAATTTTACCAACTGTCCATACTAATAACTTCCCACACAACTAACTACCTAATAATTAATTTATTAAATGTAAACCTTATTTCAAGGGTGAAGATTCTAATGCAGTCATATTTGATTTTGCAGATCTAGACATTGTGATCTATTACAATGAGATATGTAAAATACTCCCTTATCAAGTAGGCAGTTGAATACTGATTAAAAAAATCACAATTCAAGATCACAATAATTATAATATAATTCAAGAGGCAACATGCTTTCGAATGGATTTAATTTGAAGAGTAAAATATAAATTGTAGTGGGTGTGCGCCAGTGAGGATTAGTTGAAATGCAGGGATTCGGTAAGGCAAACTACCCAGAAATTAGGCCTACTTTGATGATTATTAAATCTCACAAGGTAAGTAAAACTTGTACCGTTCAATAACCAGGTGCTGCGACCCTTTCCTTTATTACGGCCTGTAGCGGATTCTTCATAACCATGGTGAACTCCTGCGTCTCCGCAAGATCCACCGTTTCTCCTGGTTTGCTGTGCCATTCAAATTTGTGGATCAATGTGGCCACAATAAGCTCAACATGGAGCATGGCCACGCCTAAGCCGGGGCAAATCCTCCTCCCCGCGCCAAACGGCATCATCTTGATCTCCTTGCTTCCCGTCATATCGACTTCCGCGTTCATAAATCGTTCGGGCATAAACTCCGCAGGATTCTCCCACTCTGCTGGATCGTTGCCCATTTCCCACGCAAAGAAATTTATAAACGCCCCCGCCGGGATATGATAACCGCCAAGACTAGAGGCCTCCGTAACGGAGTGCGTGAGTACGATCTTCCCAGGGGGATGTCGGCGCAGCGCCTCCTTCACCACCGCCTCCAGGTATTGCATTTCAGAAAGCTTCTCCTGCTCCACCAACTTACCCCCTTCCTTACCAACAACGCCTACAATTTCCTTGTAAAGCTTGGTCTGGACGTCTGGATGTTTTACCAAGTTAGCCATCACCCACTCCATCGTGGTCGACGTGGTGTCGGTGCCGGCGGTGATGAACTCCGTGATGAGCGTCACCATTTCTTGGTCGGTCAAACGTCTCCCACCTTCGACAGTCAGAGAAAACAGAGAATCCACATATGCCCTGCAATCCTCGCCCGTCCCCTCCGCCAACTCCACCCGGCGCCGGTTAATAAGGGCAACCACTGTCTCCACCTGCCGGCGGCGCATTCCTTGAAAGCGCTTCCGCCGCTTCCTGTAGAAAACCCCCAAAATGGGAAACGTGTCGTCTAACGCCCGAACCGAAACGTTGAGAAGCAATTCTTTAAAAACGTCCTTCACCTGACGGATCGCAGTCTCGTCCAGCCGTGCTCCAAAACACATGTAGAGCAGTATACAAAACGCCGCGTGCCTCAGATGCTCTTTCACTTTCACCACGCCTTGGTTTTGCGCGGCCTCGCTTTTCAAACGCTCCATGAGGACGTGGAGGCACCATTCTCTGCCTGGTCGGAAGGAGTTCAAGGCAGGGGAGCTGAGGGTTTCGCTCACCAGATTTCGGCGTAGGGTTCGCCACATAGGACCGTAGGCGGCGGAATGGATGGTCATCTGGTTGCTGCTGAAGATCTTGCGGAGGCCTTTCACAGGTGGTCTGCTAGCAAAGACGGCGCCTTTCTGTATCAGGGCCTCGTGGGCTAGCTCGCGGCTCGCTACCATTATCAGCGGTTGAGACCCCAATTTGATTGTGAAAATTGGGCCGTATTTTCGCTGCGTTTCTTCGATATAACCTAGAAAGCTTTGGTTGGAGAGCTTAATCTGTAGTAGGTTGCCAACAATTGGCCATCCTCGAGGACCCGGAGGGAGATTAGATTTCTTCTTGTACTTTACCAGGAGTAGCAGGGAAAGCGTTAAAAGGAGAACAAGATATGCAAATGAATCCATGGCCAAGGCGGCTGGAAATGTGTTCATGAGCTTGATTTCCAATCTATATTACTCGATTCCGGGCATCTGAATTTTATAGCCCACTATTCCTGTCGACTTCGGACTGGCGAGAGCAGTTTGTTTATGGCGATAGCGGTTGTTGGGCGGAGTCGAATAATTGGTATTCAGATAGTAATTTTCAAATAAATAAGTATATTATATTCATCCAGATATATATTAGACATATATAATAGATATGGAATTATTCAGCATATATAACATATACGCCATTTACATGTATGGAGTATTATTAAAGTATTTTATATATGAACAATTTACATTTACATGTATATTTTATATTGGCAAGCTAACACTAATCTGTGCCATCACTCCATTAAAAGTAGGAATCCTACCAAATCTTGTCCAAACATTCAAAAAGTTCCAAAAAAAAATATTGTAAAACCCATAAAAAAGACACAAAAATATAAAAATTGACCTAAAAATAGGAAACTAAACTCTTTGTGGGAGTGGAAAACATTGTGAAATTCATAGAAGACATAAAAATGACAAAAAATTAAAAAACTGACCTAAACATAGGAAAACTCAACTCTATGTTTAAAAATGCCCTTTTTGACATGTAGTGATCCTAGGTTCACCTAGACAATTTTAAAATTGGCATCATGATTCTATGATCACTAAGGTGATCCTATTTCTACCAAAACAAGTGAACACACTCCAAACTAGTAATCTTGTTTACTAGCCACCAAAATAAAATTAAAAAATGACCAAAAAGTCCAAAAATTAACATGAAAGCACAAAAGGTAGCATTTACCTATTCTTGACCTAGGCACCTATCTTTTGACTCTAACAACCTTAAATTTGATGTCCTAAAACTTGTAAATTTGACAAAAACAAAAATTAGGGCTTAAATGATTTTTCTCAAATTATGTACTTATGGGTTTGCTTGGGGTTGATTCACTAACATAATGTTGATTCTAACATTGCAACCTTTTCAATGATTGTAATTTCATCTAAATCCATTGCGGTCAATCTAGAGCTTGAAACCCACAAGTGGATAGAAAAGTTGCAAACCCCCTAATTTTTAACTTATACACTAGGTTTAGCTATCTGTGTTACATAGTTTGTTGTATAGGTAACCCCACCAAGGAAACACATGGATATTCTTGCTTCCCTACCTCAAGAGTACATCCTCTTTTCCATGTTTTTTGCACATTTGAGTTGATTTCTTATTTGAAATGCACTTAGGTTGTGCTTTTCTATTTGTTTTGTAGGTCTCGGATGAACAACAAAAGTTCATGACTAAGGTGGTATTTCTCAAACCTTGCACCAATGGTGAGTAATCTTGTCTTTATTTTCAATATGTATGCTTTTCAGATGAATACATTTTGCATGATCTTTTCTCTCATTTTTGCAAGTCCAAATGTAGGACATCAAGAAAAGTAAATTTAGGCAAGTGTTGTGGTCCCACACACCTATTTTGGGAAGTGGCACCTAATCATTTGTGTAGACTATATTTCCCAAGGGAGAAAATATGAAAATGCCTAAAAACGAATAGGCATATACATATCGCAAGTCTAAGATGACCTAATGACCCAACACACAATCTACATGGTGTGAATAAAACCTCTTCTAAACTAATACAACCTTGATGGAAGTGCTAAGTTGACCTATAGGACTCCCTGGCCCTTTTTATTTTATGTTTATTGATCAAGTGTTTATATTTTTCGCTTTACAAAAGCTTGTTTTTTTATTGTTAATTGATAAGATCACCCCTTTTAAACCAAATTGCCCCTTTGTTGAATGCATAACCACCTTGATGATTTTGTAATCACCCCAATGATTCTATTACTAGAAAAACTAGTGATCCTATACCTATTATTTTCTCCCACGTGAATTTTTGCATGCACCATTATTGCATTAATTTTGGCTCAAAAACTTTAGATCAATTTGCACAATTGAGTGCACCCAACATGGGTGAACTTCAATTACCTTTGCTAATTATGGATCATACTTTATTTATACTTTGGAAAAATATCTTAGAAGGGTCTTTTTTTTTGTTTGTAAGAGGAGCTATTTCTAGCCCCAAGATAGAGGTCACAAGAGGGGCCTCCTCCCCATCAACATACTCAACTTAGAATCCACTTATTCGACTTATTCAACTTAGAAACCACATATGTTACTTGGGGGATTTGAACTTGGATCTCCATCTTGAGAACCTTATGGCCTTGCCATTTAAGCACAACCCCTTTCATGGTCTTAGAAGGGTCTTTTGGTGACTTCTTCTAGAAAAATAATTTCTTTTGTTTGGACCACCATTGGTAAACAAAAACAAGTATCTAGTGTTCATGTTAAGAAGTCATACCAAGATTTCAAGCTTCTAGTAGGTTTCCTATAGTTTCTATTAGTATTCATCAATGCCATACAAGCTCCAAGATCTCTTAATCAATCATATTTGTTAGTACCATAGCCCAAAATAACTTCTAAGATTTGTAGTTGCAACACCAACTTTCTTTTGCTTTGTCCCCAATCTTTGTGCTTGGTCTCTTTCACCTTGCTTCCATTAGAAAGGAGAGTCCATCATAGAGTGGAGAGAAGATAACGAAAGCTATTTTTTTGAAGACCACCATGCCATCAACATTATATTCCTGCATCTAGGATTTTCATTTATAGTTGTTTTAGATTGATTTCATTTTCATAAAATAGAGAATAATTGGAGTAGATATCTTATCACTCTAAAATTGCAACATTCATTTGTAAGTTTTAGATTTACATTAGTTTTAGTTTATTAATAGATTAGTTTATTTCTCTACAATTTTATTGACCAAAACAACAACACTTTGTTCTCAAGAATCCACAAAACAAAGCACACAAGATCAAAATGCAACTACTTTTCCTCGAACAAGATAATAAGAACCCCTCCCCACCCACCCCACAGAAATAAAAAACCAAGCACTAAATAGGAACAAAATCATTCTTTTACTAGCATTATTATAAAAATCAACAAGCACATGTGTTTTATTTTAATTTATAAAAATGATTTTTTTATTGAAGAGAAATAAAAGGAATGAGTTAAATTGTTTAATCACTGGTTGCTTTTGTACATTTGCTTTTTTTTCAAATTGCAAGTGACATGAAAAAGATAAAAGATTATTTTGTTGATTTAATATTTAAAATTCATTCAAAAGGATAAAATAGATATGTATCAATTGTCCATCTATATATAAATCCATTTGTTTAGCCTTACATATTTGTATATGTTTGTTTGATTCGTTTATGTATTGTTCTCTTTCTCCTTGTATTACTAAGGGAGAGGGGCCAATTGCCGCCCACGCCCCAATAACCGCTATGTTTTTAATCACTTGACTCCCCAATTAAATTTTTAAAAAGAACCAATACATGTAAAATACCAACCAAATACATTAACACAAATGCACCAATACATATTCACAACATTTGTACATGTTCACAAATGCACCAATACATTTGTAAATTAACAAATGAAATTAAGACAAGTGTACAAATGTGATGGCGAGCGGTTACCGGCACATCGGTGCGAATGTATGAGGTGACATGTTGAAACGACCATTTTTCGACCCATGTGCACATAACGCATCCTACAGGGAAATGTATAAGTGCCCAGAAGCCAAAAGAATAACTTTAAGCTCTTCAGTCGCATATGGAAAAACCCAAAAAAATCGTCGAAATTCGATATGTCTAGCTATGTGCTTGACGTGCATGAAGTTAGGGTGGGCGGCTACTAGCCCCTCTCTCTTAAGTATATTAAATACATTTTGGGTAAGTGCATGGAAATGGGGGACCAAAAGGGGGTCAAAAGTGGCCACTTTTTCATCTTGCATGAGAAATTGAAGATAGTCACACTCTAAATTAGAAGATGTGATAAGAACAAGTTTTGTAGTGCGAGTCGGTTGTTTTTTAAACATCATCCACTTCAACAGTCAAAAGTTAGTTTTGGCCAATAAAAATAGGACAAATATTTACCATTTTTTATTGTGGATGAGGTGTAAAATTGCTATTGACTGTTTGACCATTGAAGTGGATGATGTTTAAGTAGAACCCTCCGAGTCTAATTTCAAAACTACTATTTTTTTCTAAATATGATGAAGATTAAAAGGTTCAAATAGGAGGAACACACTTGAAGTGCTCCTATTTTTCTCAGAAAAATTTAACATGTAGAGCACTATACAAAATGCCGCGTGCCTTGGATGCTCTTTCATTTTCACCACGCCTTTATTTTGCGCGGCCTCGCTTTTCAAACGCTCCATGAGGACTTCGAGGCACCACTCTCTCCTGGTCGGAAGGAGTTCAAGGTAGGCGAGCTGAGGGTTTCGCTCACCAGATGGTCATCTGGTTGCTACTGCAGAACTTGCGGAGGCCTTTCACAGGTGGTCTGCTAGCAAAGACGGAGCCTTTCTGTATCAGGGCCTCGTGGGCTAGCTCGCGACTCGCTACCATTATCAGCGGTTGAGACCCCAATTTGATTGTGAAAATTGGGCCGTATTTTCGCTAAGCTTCTTCGATATAACCTAGAAAGCTTTGGTTGGAGAGCTTAATCTGTAATAGGTTGCCAACAATTGGCCATCCTCGAGGAACCGGAGGGAAATTAGATTTCTTCTTGTACTTTACCAGGAGTAGCAGGGAAAGCGTTAAAAGAAAAACAAGATATGCAAATGAATCCATGCCCAAGGCGGCTGGAAATGTGTTCATGAGGCTAGATTTCCAAATCTATATTACTCGATTCCGGGCATCTGAATTTTATAGCCCACTATTCCTGTCGACTCCGGACTGGCGAGAGCAGTTCGTTTATGGCGACAGGGGTTGTTGGGCGGAGTCGAATAATTGGTATTCAGATAGTAATTTTCAAATAAATAAGTATATTATATTCATCCATGTCTAATATAATAGACATAGAATTATTCAACATATATAACATATACGACATTTACATTTATTGAGTATAGAGCATATATAGTTTTACTTACTATTTAAAGCTATTTTATATTCATTACAATTAAATATGATGACTACAATTGAAATGCAGTAATATTTTTTATTTTAAATGAAAATAAATTATTTAATTCGTCTTTGCACATTTGAATAAAATCATGGGTACAATTAAAATGTATAATTTAATCACTCTTACATGTTTTTACTATGCTCTTTTTTTTTTTTTGGTTTTTTTCACTTATTTTTCCTTCTTAATTAAACCTTAGATCATAATATATGTATTTACATGAAATATAAAATATAAAATCTTCCCATTTACTTATGAAAACAAACTCTTTTAGATATGTATGAGGGTTGGTGTTACTATTATATAATCACCAAGAGACACCATTTAGTATTTTAAAGACATAGCCAAATGAAAGAATGTGTTTATATTTGGTTTGTTTATATCGGTCTTCTTCACCAAATATGATTGATATTCTTTGCTAAATATTATTTCTATTGTCTACTTTCTCATATCCCTCCTATTTTCTACTCAAAGGATTGATGATTATTCAAAGTGTATATAAAATAAATAATGAAATAATAAATAAAATGTGCACGATAATTTTTATGAGATGATTTCTATCATAGACTATTAAAATTAAGCAATATATAATTTGAATGTATCATCTTCATTAAATTAAGCAAAATGTGTAGGTTGGGTAGTCTACCTACAAACCCTAATATCATATAAAATAAACATTGTAACTTATTAAAAAATAAATTTTGCAATTCATTGATACTTTAAAATTTTCATTTGTTTTATAATGATCTTTGATCTTCTCTACTCTACTCTTTTTATTTTCTTTCCATTTTTTTGTTTGAAATCTTTAAAGGTTATCGTTGATTTGGTATTTGGTCTTAATCTAGATTAATGGTTGCACATGACCATCAACACTTGGAAAGACTGGAGTTAGTGTGTTCTACAACCAACAAGTCAATCTCTGGGATTAGAAGGACAACTCCTTATCTGTCCCAAGCTAAGCCTAAAATAATGCAAGGAAAAGTAAAAGAGACTGTAAAAAGTAAATAATGCACGAAAAGATTCATGCTAAATAGATACATTCTTAGAGTTCTATAGTAGAGCTCAATACCTCACAATAGAATAATCAACAAATGAACCAAGACAAGAATCAAAATCTATTGGACAATAATTTATTATATTAAGTTCACTAGCCACTTAAGCATTACATGGAACACTCTCTCCTTTAGAAACATGTCTAGAGGCTCCCTTATGTAGTTCTAAGGAGATTAAGGTTAAGATCAAGCATCAGGCTCAAAATCTCAGTTGCTCATCACTTAACTTGATATTTAACTTTTACATCAAGCTCGATAGCTCAACTATAAGAAACCGCATCTAAATTACAAATGGGCATGTAGGCTAGTATTTATAGAGAAATCCCACCTACAATGATACTTTACCCCTAAAATATAAGTTGGATTTTTTGGCCAATCAAGGAGGTGGTGATGTTTCTGTAATATGGAAAGTTTTCTTTCCAACTAAAATGTTAATGCCTTCTAACTAGAACAATTTTCAACAATATTACACTAGGATATAATTAGCTTCAAGGGAAAAGTATTTTGTAGTTGTCCAAGTAGGAAGAGAAAAATAACTCTAGCCAAATCCTATAATTTCCCTAGGCTTATAAATTAATTATTTTGGCTAAGCTAAAGCATAAGGATACGATAATAAAGCTACAATTTCTAGAAAATAGAATATGAAATCACAAAAAGCGTTTCAAAAATGAAAAAATGGATGAATGAAGAACCTAGTACTAGAGAAGGAAAGCCTCGGCCTAGGACACCGGCACATCAAGCAAATGTATCCGGGTTGCATTGTCATCTATATGGAAAAAATCAAAGAAAATATTCAACAAATAGCTCCATTCTAGTCCAAGTAATTATCCAATCTACACTACAAAATACATAGGAGACCCAACAACATTCCAGATAACAAAATCTATAATAAAATACATTGAAGTAACTAATTTAAATGATAAGAATAATGAATGAGAAAGGGAAATGAAGAGAAGAAGAGCAAAAAACCTCTATGCAGTCAAATCTCCTCAAATCACGTAAAATACAAAGCAAAAGAATTTTTTTTGGGTTTCTTGGGAGCTTGCCTTCAAGTCAAGCCCCTATGTTGGTCTTCTGACCTCCATAGACAACCGATATTGTAGAATAATTGAAAACAAGTATGTGCTCTTATTTCCTAAGTGCATATAAGAAAATAATAGCAATGACAATAATAAAAAGCTATGGGTATAAACCCTAGTCTATGGAGAAGAATACACTAGTGTGTGTAAAAGGAAATAAGATGGTGGTCTACACCATAGATTTTCCAAAATAGAGATAATGGAAGATGTAATAAGCACAATATCAATGCCATCTCTTTAAAATGAAACAATATTATCAAGCTTAAAACAATGGAGGAGGTTCCAAGCTTCTTGAGGATCAAATCGATGTGCAATCAAGACCAATCCCTTGTGAGAGTCTCCATAATGATCAAGCTGCAAGCATGAAATCAATAAAAGTTAAGAAAGAGAGATGCTTCAGTCTAAGGAGAGCATTAGTAAGAATTCCAAGAGTGAGTAGAAGAAGTGAAAATATTTCCAAAAAGGAGATTTCCTACATTATGTGACACTAAGTGATAAGCTATGCTAAAACATAGGAATAAAATGTTGAAAGTAGATAAGCATGTAAAGGATACCCAAAAGGATAATGTAGAGGTTACATAAATTCTCCAAGTGGAGGGATGATACCCCTAAACTAAGAAGCTACAAAAACACAACATTAGGTACTGCAACCCTACAATACCATTGTGTTAGAAAAAAATGAATAATCCTACAAGACTAAGATGTGTCAGTTTGAAATTGAAGTAATAAATGAAGGAATTCTAAAATGATGTGAAAATGAAATGAGAGAAAAATGAACTAAATAAAATGTAAGGGTAAATGTATGCCCCCCTGTGTTTGTGTCTAACCATTAGGAGATAGAAATTGGAAGGTCACTAGTTTTGAGTTTAGGGAGAAAAGTTGCTAAAATGCCTTCCACAAGGTTATTTTGTGAAATAACACTGCAGTGAAGGGTATATCATAAGAAAGAGGGTAAAGACATGATTCCAATGCAACAAATGATGCAAAAATCTAAGTTCATAGGTCTGCATTATTGAGTTTTTCATGCAAGAGGTGCTTCATAAATTTTGAAAATTTTGAAAAATTGTTATAAATAGTAAAAAAATTAAATTTACTATTCATTTGAATTTACCTAATTTGGAGAATTTTGATCACCCATAGCACTTTAGAGAGTGAAAATGCAATGCAAATGGGCTTTTCGACCACCCAGATTAGATGCACTAAGAGAGTGCATGGAGCAGGATACATCACAATGCAAGAGGTTAGTTAATTTTAATTTTTTTATGCACTTTTTTCTCATTTTTTGTGCCCGGTGAGACCCATGCAAAGTGTATACGCCTAAAAATGACACAAATCATCCTAAATAAATATTCTCAATATTTATTCCATTCTTCTATTAATTAAATAAATATTCCAAATTTATTTAATCAATTCACTATCTCACAATTAAATAAATTCTATTTATTTAATTAAAATTCTTCTAAAGTCCTTCACAATTAAATAATCATAAATTATTTAATTAAGCCTAATTCCTCTATCCTAAAGTTCTAAATTCAAAATTCCACATCACCTTTTCCACCTCACCTTGTCCACCTCATCAGGTTGCACATGTAATTAAATATATTTAATATTTAATTGCCTTATTTTCCCTCACCCACATGGCCTATTTCTTCTCCAATCAGAGGTCAGTTAACCAATCAATCAAATCTGTTAACTAACCTATCAGTTGAGTCAAATCCTCAATCAATCCAGTCAGTTCCACAATCCACTCTTCTAACTGATCAATCAATTCTGTTAACAGACCAGTCAATGGAGTTAACTCTCCAATCAATTTTGTCACATCCCACCTTTCATGATGGAGCTAGGACACTTGGCACATTTCTACTGGTTGCACATTCCTCAACCATCCTCAACCGCTGATCGTCATATCTTCTCTCAACCGTTGATTCCTATTCCTCCGAGTCTATAAATGAAGCTTCATCCCTCCATTCTAATCATCCAGGCTTTTGACATCGTTACTCTGCAGAAATATCACCAGCGCGCCTTTGGCACCCACTTGTCATCTACAAGCTTGAGATCACCATTGTTGCATTGGAGCTCACCTTCATTGCACATCACACCATAGCCGTTCACCATCGACTTCCTCAAACAGCTTTAAAAGATTGCACTCTCTGAGGGCTCATCTCATCTGCGAAAGGACGATTCGTGATAGGCGAACAACAGAAGTTTCAAAACGGAAGAGGTTTGCTGTGTTTGTTCATTGCTTTGTTTACTTGAATCTTCTTTGTTTCTCTATTCTGTTGATGTTTGGGTCATCTGTTATTCATTTGATTGATCACTATTTTACCCTCACATTTTTGGTCATATGCCGACATGCCAGGTTTGGACCCAAACCTGATTCTACATCACTTGCCAAAAAATAGTGATCAATCAAATGAATTAAATAAGACCCAAACATCAACAGAATAGAGAAACAAAGAAGATTCAAATGAACAAAGTAATGAACAAACACAGCAAAACCTCTTCCGTTTCGAAACTTCTGTTGTTCGCCTATCACAAATCGTCCTTTCGCAAATGAGATAAGCCCTCAGAGAGTGCAATCTTTTAAAGCTGTTTTGAGGAAGTCGATGGTGAACGGCTATGGAGTGATGTGCAATGAAGGTGAGCTCCAATGCAACAATGGTGATCTCAAGCTTGTAGATGACAAGTGGGTGCCAAAGGCACGCTGGTGATATTTCTGCAGAGTAACGATGTCAAAAGCCTGGATGATTAGAATGGAGGGATGAAGCTTCATTTATAGACTCGGAGGAATAGGAATCAACGGTTGAGAGAAGATATGACGATCAGCGGTTGAGGATGGTTGAGGAATGTGCAACCAGTAGAAACGTGCCAAGTGTCCCAGCTCCATCATGAAAGGTGGGATGTGACAAAATTGATTGGAGAGTTAACTCCATTGACTGGTCTGTTAACAGAATTGATTGATCAGTTAGAAGAGTGGATTGTGGAACTGACTGGATTGATTGAGGATTTGACTCAACTGACAGGTTAGTTAACAGATTTGATTGATTGGTTAACTGACCTCTGATTGGAGAAGAAATAGGTCATGTGGGTGAGGGAAAATAAGGATGACGAGGGAGATGAGCTACCCTACTGCTTCCAGACCAGGTGGTTGATAGGCCGGACACGGCACATACTGGAGAGGCAGATGGTGGGCCGAGTGCTGAGATAGTTTGGCAGGAGACAGGGCATGCCGCAGGGACAGGCCATGTTTGCACGGACACATGCAGAGAGGGTCCAATGGGGGCCGATGGCTTCTTATGAGGAGGCCCTGGCAGAGTTCCAGTAGTTGCCGTATGTGGCATGGGACATGCGGAGAGAGATAGCAGATGCGGGGGTTACACAGGAGTATGAGGATTGGATTACCGCACATCCATTGCTGAGATATTCAGGACCTGGCATGCTGGTGCCTCGTATCGATGAGGTGGACTCAGAGGAGAAGGGAGAGGCTGGCCCAGGGCGGAGGGCCGCTAGAGGAGGACGAGGACGGGGTGGCCGGGCTGCAGAGAGGCCGAGGCAGCGGAGGAGGATAGATCGGGCTGGGCAGGCAGTGCCAGGACAGGGAGAGGTACAACAGCAGGTGCAGCAGCAGGCACAGATGCCACCACCCCAGCAGGTACCACAGCAGCAAGTACCACAGCAGCAGGTGCCGCAACAGCAGGTGCCACAGCAGCAGGGGCTAGGACAGGCAGAGGCAGCACAGGGGCCAGTGCAGGGTGAGGCAGCACAGGGGCCAGTGCAAGGTGAGGCACATGAGAGGACTATTGCCAGCCTGAGGGGACAGGTGCGAGAGCTGCAGGCACAGCTGAGGAGAGTGGAGAGGAGGTGAGATACAGATGCAGCGGTGATCGCTGGTTTGACTCGCGAGCGAGACATGGCAGATGCCCGGGTACGCCTTATCTGAGTAGAGAGGGACACAGCAGTGGCTGCCATGGGTACAGACACAGCGAGCTCGTTTCTGGTTGGGCAGGTGCAACAGGCACAGGCACAGGTAGGCTAGTTGTAGACGCAGTTGGCACAGGCGCAGACAGACCTAGCCAGAGTGCAGCAGCAGGCACAGTACTACCGAGGCTTGTACCATGGTGCCGTGGCATCGAGCCAGAGGGCAGGGAGTTTCAGGAGTCAGTCTGGGGTGGCTCACAGAGCAGGTCCTTCGCAGTCAGGGGCATCCGTGATGGGACCTCAGCAGTCAGGAGCTGGCAGTGGTGGCCCACAGCAGCAGGGGTAGACACAGACCAGATTTTGTACATTTTGGGACATGTATCACCGTCTATTTAGACGCATATTGTATATGACACTTTGATTTTGAGAGAGATGGTGATATTGTACATTTGGACCTCTTTGTATATGATAGTATGGATGATGATGCAGCTTTGGGTATCTATTGCATGCGTTATGAGATGATGATTTTACTTCTATTGTATGATGTGATTCTATTGCATAGTTAGATGGTCTATATGATGCTATATGGGAAATACTTTGATATGCTGCTATATGATGTCTATATGATCTAATGTGACAAATGAATGCAAAATGTAATATGATGTCTATGTGATGATGCAAATGTATGTATATGAAACATGATTTCTATGTTATGATGTAACTATATATGTGATGTCTATATGATCTAATGTAAATGTATATGTATGGAACATGATTTCTATGTTATGATGCTGTATAGATATGTGAGATGCTATTGGATGTTTATATGATGTAATGCTTTGAATGTATGCAGTTGTAACATGAGTACTATGTGGTGATGTAACTATATATGTGATGCATCTATAACTTAACCATTTAAGAATAAAGACAATGGTGATCTTGCATAGGATGGGATATGAAGGACAAGGCCCTATCGGCCTCAGAAAAGAAGGGATCATCGAACCTATACAACCTTCTTCCTCCTCTTCGGCTAGAAACACCACTGGCTTGGGATACAAAGGCAAGGGCAAAGCAAAAGAAAATGCCTACCTAGTGGAGACAATTCAAACACTCCAAGAGGATAGTGACGTAGATTCGGATGATTCCAATCAGTATGAGTGGGACGAGCTAACAGAGCACTCCTACGATGACAAAGAGATTGACACCATCCAAACTCTTAGCCCATATCATGAGAGACAAACGCAACGAGACAGACCACTAGAGTCTGATTTGCCCCTCCCTGAGGTTATGGCTTTCGAGGAAAGTATAGATTCCATTGCGATAAACAACCTGGAAGAAAGTACCACCCAGAACACTACCCCCACCTGTGCTCCTAATATTTCCATCCACACTATCAATGAATCAGGTCTTTCATCCGACTCCCTTCCCCTCTTACACCCTGAGCTTATTGACTGGGACCTGCAAGGGACCCCTCAATTAGATATGTTCCAGAACGATGATGCTTACATTGACTATATGGGACTTCGAGATCACTTACCAAAAGGAGATCATAAAGCCGGTTTCGCTATCGAACTCAATACTGTAGCTTACTTTGGGGAGGGTGCCAAGCCTTCTAGTCGCAAAAATGTAAAGATCAAAAAGGGATCTGATGGTGAAAACTACCATGCGACAGTGTCAGATCATAAAACAGTAAAAAGAAAGGACGTATCTGAAGGTGAAAACCCAACTGTGGCACCTGACGATGGATTGCTTGACACCCTCCCAAGTGACATGTATCAAGAAAGGTCACAGATCGTGGTAGAGCCAACAGAGCCAGTGAACATTGGAACCGAAGAGCAGCCTCAGATTATCCACTTTGCAAAATCTCTCACGCCACCTGAGAAAACCAAGTTTGTACCATTCTTTAAAAAGAAGAGAGGCAGCTTTGCTTGGTCATATGCCGACATGCCAGGTTTGGACCCAAACCTGATTCTACATCACTTGCCATTGGATCCAGGGGTGAAGCCCGTAAAGCAAAAACTGAGAAAGATGCATCCCCATATAGCCCTACTGGTCAAGGAAGAACTCAAGAAATTGTTAGACGTGGGGTTCATCATAGCCATAGATTACCCTGAATGGATATCTAATATTGTGCCGGTGTCTAAACCAGATGGCAGGGTTCGACTATGCAACGATTTTAGAGATTTAAACAAAGCATGTCGAAAAGATGATTTTCCCTTGCCTAACATCGATATCATAGTCGACCTCACGGCAGGACATATAATGCTGTCACTTATGGATGGATTCTCAGGGTACAACCAGATCAAAATAGCACCAGAGGATCAGCACAAAACCACTTTCACTTGTCCATGGGGTACCTTTTGCTGGAATGTCATGCCATTTGGGCTGAAAAACGCAGGTGCTACATATCAGCGGGCCATGACAACTATATTTCACGACATGATGCATGTGACCATGGAAGATTATGTTGACGACATCTTGGCAAAATCACTCACCAGGGACTCACACCTTGACACATTAGAGAAAGTCTTCCAACGACTGGACCAATTCCAAGTAAAATTGAACCTGAAGAAATGTCTGTTTGGGGTAACATCGGGCAAGCTGCTAGGCTTCATCGTGTCAGCAAACGGCATAGAGGTAGACCCGGCCAAGGTCAAAGCAATCATGGACATGCCTCCGCCCAAAACTCTAACACAGTTGAGATCCTTACAGGGCAAGCTACAGGCCATCCGCAGGTTCATCTCACAGCTGGCAGACAAGTGCCATCCTTTCAGCCATCTCCTACATAAGAACATTCCATTTAAATGGGATGAGCAGTGCGAAGAGGCATTCAACAAGCTCAAGGAGTACCTCATGAATCCTCCTATACTCATGCCTCTGATCCAAGGAAAACCTTTGATTCTCTACATATCTGCTACACCTACTGCTCTTGGGGCTCTCCTAGCGCAGCAAGACTATGAGAACAAGGAAAGAGCTGTGTACTACATCAGTCGAACCTTAGTGGGCTACGAGTTGCAGTACTCACAGGTGGAACGTTCATGCCTTGCGGTGGTTTTTGCCTCACAAAAACTCTGACACTACATGTTGGCACATCCTGTCAAACTCATTGCCAAGATCGACCCACTAAAATATCTTCTCAGCAAAGCAGCTCTCACAGGTCGACTAGCCAAATGGGTTATGCTTCTTAGCGAATATGATATAGAGTGTGGACAGAAAAGCCATCAAGGGGCAAATCATCGCTGACCAACTAGCTGAGGCACCATTACAGGACACTTCACCAATGCAGTTTGAGTTCCCCGATGAGTCTTTATTCACTCTGTCAACATCTCCTTGGAAACTCTACTTCGACGGGTCTTACACCAACCATGGATCGGGGGCAGGTATCTTATTCATCACTGCCCAAGGCGACACAATTCCAAAGTCCTACAGGTTGTTATTTCCATGCACTAACAATATAGCGGAGTATGAGGCTTTGGTGATTGGTCTCAAGATGGCCACTGAGTGGAAAATCCAAGCACTATGTGTCTACGGTGATTCTCAGCTTGTCATAAACCAGGTCAACGATGAGTATCAGACCAAAGATGAGAAGCTCATCCCATACAAGCGAATGGTCGACGACCTCAAAGAACATTTTGGGACCATCTCATTTGAGCAAATACCCAGGATAGAGAACAAAGCAGCCGATGCAATGGCGACCATAGCCTCTCTTCTTGAGATACCTGAACATGAGTCACGGTATGAGTTCTTAGTAGAAACAATTCGATAGCCGGCTTATGATCTCCTCGAAACCCATTCCATTTGCCACCTAGTAGGATCTGATTCACCTTGGTACGGTAAGACCTACACTTACCTCAAGGACAATGTCCTTCCTTTGGACCTCTCTTCCAACCAAAAACGAACTTTCATCCGACAAGCCTCCCGTTACACCATTATCGCCAATACCCTTTACCGACGTGGTCTGGTGGTACTTTACTTCGTTGTCTAGAACAAGAAGAATCTGTAACTGCCTTGCGAGACGTGCACGAAGGGATCTGCGGAACACACTCCAGCGGTCCTTCCTTAGCTAAGAAACTCATGCGTTTGGGTTATTACTGGCCCAATATGGAAATGGATTCATATCAGTTCGTCAAAAAGTGCAAACAGTGCCAGATACATGGGAACCTGATTCATGCACCTGCTCAGGAGTTGAGACCTCTAACGACACCCTGGCCCTTTTGCCAGTGGGGACTTGACCTCGTGGGAAAGATTCATCTGCCCTCTTCCAATGGCCATAAATTCATCATAACCGCCACTGAGTACTTTACAAAGTGGATTGAAGCCGTTCCCTTATCAACCATCACAGGAAAGCAAATTTCCTCTTTCATTCTGAATTACATTATCTGCCGATATGGCATCCCTTCATCCATCATAACGGATAACGGGAGACCCTTCAAAAATCAGGATGTCCAGGAACTTTGTGAACGTTTCAAGATCCAACATCGCTTCTCCACTCCATATTACCCCCAAGGTAACGGCCAAGCTGAGGCATCGAACAAAACCATTCTGAAAATCCTAAAGAAGACTGTCAATGAAGCTGGTCACGATTGGCACGTCCAACTCAATCCCGCTCTGTGGGCCTATCGAACCAGCATACGCACTCCCACAGGTGCTACACCCTACGCCCTCGTCTATGGTTCCGAAGCCATCCTTCCCATTGAGGTCGAACTCCCATCCCTTCGGGTGTCGTTGAAAGGTCTCATATCAGACGAAGAGTACAGAGTCTCCAGACTACAAGAGCTAGAACTGCTAGAGGAAAGGCGCCAGAAATCTTTTGACCATCTCAAAGCCTATCAACAGATGATGTCAAGAAGCTACAACCACAGGGTTAGACCAAGATGCTTCAAGGTTGGGGACCTCGTCCTAAAAGAGAACCCTCGCAATCAGCAGGACAGAGAAAAGAAAGGTAAGTTCGAGCCTAACTGACTTGGACCCTATGTAATTGTAGCTGTCTACGGATCGGGGGCATATCAGTTGGCCACATCAGAAGGTGAGTTGTTTGATGATCCAATCAACAGCATGCACCTTCGCCGGTTCTATACCTAAGAGAACCCCAGTGCAAGGGGGTACAATAAAGTCAAAAAATCAAAAAATCAAAAAAAAAAAAAATCAAAAAAGTTACAAAGAGAAAATACAAAAAAATCGGAAAAAATAGCAAGCATACAAAAAAAATCGTCCTTCGGTGAAAACCTGGCAAACAGGCGCCTTGGATAGGTATCATGATGAAAACCTGGCAATCAGGCGTCATGTTACTTTCTAGCTTCTCGTGCAAATAAAAGCAAGTGATGAAAACCTGGTAAACAGGCGTTACTTGTGACGGACCGCATTCTCCATCTTTGGAAATCCAATCCCCTTGAGCCCATTCTCCCTCTATTTTCCCCATTCGACCCATATCCATCCCACAATAAACACTTGACAGTTACCTATCATGACTTGATACTCACCTTGTGGCCTTGTCAACCAAGGTTTTGTCCCATACTGTCTCCTCAGTGTAAGCCTAGTGAAGTGTCTCTCGTCAGTGTCTGTGGTCCGAATCCGTGAACTACGTTGCCTCTGCGCCGTCACGTAGGCAAGGCCATTATTCTAATGCACCCCCGAGGCTTCCATCTCTCCCAAGGTCCCATTCGTCTCCTTTCTTGTCTTCATTCTTGTCGTCTTTCTTTTAGTCCATCCATGGTCCATTAGGGTTTACCCTGAACTACGTTGCCTCTGTGTCGTCACGTAGGCAAGGCCATTTAGCAATGAGCCCCCGAGGCACTAGGTCAGTCCCTTAGGGTCCGTCTTCTCAATAAGGATTGTGCAACCTTCTCATCAAGTAAGCAAATGCAAGCAGACACCCGCACTTCAAGCAGACATCCCGACAATGAGCATCTTGACCTATCCAATGCAAAGCAAATACCCAAGGTCTTCTAAATGATTTTATGCAAATTAAGGCAAGAAATAAACACATATCAACGCAAATATGCTTTTGTAGATTGGAACCTAGGGTTAAGTTACAGAGTCTTGGTTTTTGCTATCATACCTTCCTATGCTACTCAAGGATGCCAAAAGCTAGAGATGCTATGATGGGGACATGATTACTTTCTTTGTTTGTTGTTTGTGGATTAAACTTTAGTAATGCGACGCCTTGTCTAAGGACATGATCAGCAAAAGATCATCGAGGACATCCAAGGCCTTACATGAACGGGGGCAATCCTTGCTTGTTGAAATGCAAGAAGTACTCAGGTCATCTAGATTCAATTTTGACTAGATGCTTGTATTAACTTGCTCAATCACACTCCATGTAAGCGATACTCAGGTCATCTCGGTTCAATTATACCTAGATGCTTGTATTCACTTACAACATTTCAGAAAAGTACCAAAAACAAAATGCCCAATGATGAAATAAAGCAATCTAAAAGCAAAACATCCATCCTATATCCATACACCCATCCATACAATCCTCATTATTCAAACTATGCAGAGTAACGATATCAGGAAAAATTCCTAAGTCATTCTTTCGCAACCATTCCTCTATCTATCATGTCATTCTTATGTTGATAGAGTACATTTGGACATCACAAAAACAAGGCATATAGGAGCATATCATATCATTCGTAGAAACTAGTCATGCACACGATTAGGTTAGTAGAATGCACCATCCAATGCATTAGGTCACCAATACATTTGCATCACATCTTAATCTTAAAAGCCCAGAAAATAAAACAACATAGCTAAGTGCATCACATATATAGTTACATCACCACATAGTACTCATGTTACAACTACATACATTCAAAGCATTACATCATATAAACATCCAATAGCATCTCACATATCTATACAGCATCATAACATAGAAATCATGTTCCATACATATACATTTGCATTAGATCATATAGACATCACATATATAGTTACATCATAACATAGAAATCATGTTTCATATACATACATTTGCATCATCACATAGACATCATATTACATTTTGCATTCATTTGTCACATTAGATCATATAGACATCATATAGCAGCATATCAAAGTATTTCCCATATAGCATCATATAGACCATCTAACTATGCAATAGAATCACATCATACAATAGAAGTAAAATCATCATCTCATAACGCATGCAATAGATACCCAAAGCTGCATCATCATCCATACTATCATATACAAAGAGGTCCAAATGTACAATATCACCATCTCTCTCAAAATCAAAGTGTCATATACAATATGCGTCTAAATAGACGGTGATACATGTCCCAAAATGTACAAAATCTGGTCTGTGTCTACCCCTGCTGCTGTGGGCCACCATTGCCAGCTCCTGACTGTTGAGGTCCCATCACGGATGCCCTTGACTGCGAAGGACCTGCTCTGTGAGCCACCCCAGACTGACTCCTGAAACTCCCTGCCCTCTGGCTCGACGCCACGGCACCATGGTACAAGCCTCGGTAGTACTGTGCCTGCTGCTGCACTCTGGCTAGGTCTGTCTGCGCCTGTGCCAACTGCGTCTACAACTGGCCTACCTGTGCCTGTGCCTGCTGCACCTGCCCAACCAGAAACGAGCTCGCTGCGTCTGTACCCATGGCAGCCACTGCTGTGTCCCTCTCTACTTGGATAAGGCGTACCCAGGCATCTGCCATGTCTCGCTTGCGAGTCAAACCAGCGATCACCGCTGCGTCTGTATCTCGCCTCCTCTCCACTCTCCTCAGCTGTGCCTGCAGCTCTCGCACCTGTCCCCTCAGGCTAGCTATAGTCCTCTCATGTGCCTCACCCTGCACTGGCCCCTGTGCTGCCTCTGCCTGTCCTAGCCCCTGCTGCTGTGGCACCTGCTGCTGTGGCACCTGCTGCTGCGGCACCTGCTGCTGTGGTACCTGCTGCTGTGGTACCTGCTGGGGTGGTGGCATCTGTGCCTACTGCTGCACCTGCTGCTGTACCTCTCCCTGTCCTGGCACTGCCTGCCCAGCCTGATCTATCCTCCTCCGCTGCCTCGGCCTCTCTGCAGCCCGGCCACCCCGTCCTCGTCCTCCTCTAGCGGCCCTCCGCCCTGGGCCAGCCTCTCCCTCCTCCTCTGAGTCCGCCTCGTTGATACGAGGCACCAGCATGCCAGGTCCTGAATATTTCAGGAATGGATGTGCGGTAATCCAATCCTCATACTCCTGTGTAACCCCCGCATCTGCTATCTCTCTCCGCATGTCCCATGCCACATACGGCAACTGCTGGAACTCTGCCAGGGCCTCCTCATAAGAAGCCATCGGTCCCCATCGGACCCTCTCTGCATGTGTCCGTGCAAACATGGCCTGTCCCTGCGGCATGCCCTGTCTCCTGCCAAACTATCTCAGCACTCGGCCCACCATCTGCCTCTCCAGTATGTGCCGTGTCCGGCCTATCAACCACCTGGTCTGGAAGCAGTAGGGTAGCTCATCTCCCTCGTCATCCCAGGGCTCTCAATCCAGATATGGCCGCCAGACGACCACATCTACCCCATCCAAGGTATGCCACCAGTACTCTAGCTTCCCCAGCCTGTGCTGGGAAATCACTCTTGCATAGCCATAGCTGTATGGCTCTCCTCGCTGCCTAGCAAAGACGCATATCGGCCTGGTCACCGCTATGTGCTCCCACAGCCAAAACTGTAACAGCAACACCCCGGTCGATAAACTCGTGCTGGTACACCACCTGATGCATGTCGTGATATAGGTGGGCTAGCACGCAGGGTCCCCACGCATATCGGGTGCCCTCGGTCAGCATCCGCTCCATGATCCTGCCCCATCCAATGGGGAACCCGTGTGATCTCCTGTCCGGGCATACAACACCCGCAATCAGTCCAGCCACAATCCCAGGGAAATAGTCATAACAGTCATAGATATCCTGCCACGGGATGACCTGTCCCACCAGCTCGGGATCGTCAAATACTCGTTGACACTCGGCAAGTCCCGCGTCCCGCTGTGCGTCATACTCCACTAACTCGCCTACCACGGGCAAGTGCAGTATCCTGTAGACGTCCTCCAGCGTCACCGTCATCTCTCCAGTAGGGAAGTGGAAGGTCCCGTCCTCACTGTGAATCTCTCCACGGTAGCTGTCAATAGTCCTCGGTTCGCCCGCACCTCGGGCATAAAGCAAACGTAATCTAAACCCATGGCACCAAGCGCCACTTTGTCAGCCTCCGTCAGCATGTATCTCTGCAATAAAGGCATGGGGAACATCTCCCTCGACTGTAGAGTCTCTCGTATCTCCTCCTGCAAGCACGCAAAGCAAGGCGTCAGTCTCAAGCTGCATATACCATACTCAACATATCTATTGAACTATATCAACTAAACTTAGCATTTCAAATTGATCAAAACAGCACACTACATCTCTTGACTAGATTCCTGCAATCTCAGAGATAGCTCATCGATTCCTGCGTCAAACAGGATGCTAATCGAATTAATTTGGCTAAGTAATTTGCCCTCTCGAGCAAATGCGCCACTACAGGTGGTAAAAGCGCCGTTTCTGGTATATGCACCGCAATAATCAACATATGCGCCGCAAAAATGCATATGCGCCGCTACAGGGTACATATGCGCTGTTATAACGCATGCGCCGCAGAAATCCACGTATGCACCGCAAAATTACGGATGCGCCGCAGGAAGTCACATATGCGCAACTCTATCAAATGCGCTGCTACATTTCGCATATGCGCGGCAAAAATACAAAAGCGCCGCCAAATTGCACATGCGCAGCTAGAATGCACAAATGCACAGCTTTCACGCATGCGCCGCCGAAACTGACATATGCGCCGCGAAATTACAAAAGCACAGCTTCGCGAGACATATGCGCCGTTCTGTGTTTCGGCGCATTCATTTCACCTATTTTCTACGTGCATTTATGACACCTAAACTTGACCCTAGAAGAAATTTTTTGAAGCACATACCGGGGGTCCTGCCTCTGCTGGCCGCCCGAATCGTCGGACTCGCTCGAATCGGTGCTCCTCGCGTGGAATGTCTGCTGCTCTGGCTGCCATGCTGCTCTAAGTTTGCTCTGAGCTCTCCTTCTCCAATCCAGATCCACCAAGTGTGCAAATGACTATTCTTGTGGACCCAGCTCCTATTTATAGCCTCCAAACCCTAATTCTGGCTAGGTGATGACGGTGACTATTTCCCGTGTCCGTTTTTTCTCCCGTTTTCTTCCCGCATCCCTGACCGCGTCCCTTTTCCTCCAACCTATCCTAACCCCTTCCTCGTCGTGAGATCGTCCGTCTCCAAAACTTTCGCCATTTTTCCCATCCAATCTCCCGAGGGGGCATCCTATCGTCATTTAACCTGTACCAGGGGCAAACTGGGGCATGTATCATCATTCAGACTATCAATTTCTTTGAAGCAACGCTGTAAACTGCATTGCATCAAAGAGGGGCAAAATGTATACGCCTAAAAATGACACAAATCATCCTAAATAAATATTCTAAATATTTATTCCATTCTTCTATTAATTAAATAAATATTCCAAATTTATTTAATCAATTCACTATCTCACAATTAAATAAATTCTATTTATTTAATTAAAATTCTTCTAAAGTCCTTCACAATTAAATAATCATAAATTATTTAATTAAGCCTAATTCCTCTATCCTAAAGTTCTAAATTCAAAATTCCACATCACCTTTTCCACCTCACCTTGTCCACCTCATCAGGTTGCACATGTAATTAAATATATTTAATATTTAATTGCCTTATTTTCCCTCACCCACATGGCCTATTTCTTCTCCAATCAGAGGTCAGTTAACCAATCAATCAAATCTGTTAACTAACCTGTCAGTTGAGTCAAATCCTCAATCAATCCAGTCAGTTCCACAATCCACTCTTCTAACTGATCAATCAATTCTGTTAACAGACCAGTCAATGGAGTTAACTCTCCAATCAATTTTGTCACATCCCACCTTTCATGATGGAGCTGGGACACTTGGCACGTTTCTACTGGTTGCACATTCCTCAACCATCCTCAACCGCTGATCGTCATATCTTCTCTCAACCGTTGATTCCTATTCCTCCGAGTCTATAAATGAAGCTTCATCCCTCCATTCTAATCATCCAGGCTTTTGACATCGTTACTCTGCAGAAATATCACCAGCGCGCCTTTGGCACCCACTTGTCATCTACAAGCTTGAGATCACCATTGTTGCATTGGAGCTCACCTTCATTGCACATCACACCATAGCCGTTCACCATCGACTTCCTCAAACATCTTTAAAATATTGCACTCTCTGAGGGCTCATCTCATCTGCGAAAGGACGATTCGTGATAGACGAACAACAGAAGTTTCGAAACGGAAGAGGTTTGCTGTGTTTGTTCATTGCTTTGTTTACTTGAATCTTCTTTGTTTCTCTATTCTGTTGATGTTTGGGTCATCTGTTATTCATTTGATTGATCACTATTTTACCCTCACACAAAGCACTAGCATCCTATCAGTGTTCTAGCATCTTTAGGATGTGTTGGTGTCCATCGCGAGGATTAGCATCCTAAAAGGGCACTAGGGTCCAAAGGGCACACTAGCATTTAGAGGCAACATATTTGTATTATTGTGAGGTTGTTTGAGTGCACTAACACCGGAGGATGTTGCACTCCTATGCAAAGTTAGTGTATACTGGGTGCACACCATGTTAGAGATGTGGTTTCATGACTGCATGCTAATGGAATTGACAGAAAGATGGGATGCAAATTCTTTTGTCTTCCATCTTTTGATAGGAGAGATGACTGCTACTTTGGAGGATGTATACAATATTTTGAGACTGCCAATTCAAGGGTGCACTATGTCAATCAGTGAGCAATGATCACTAACATACATGTAGGCTAGGTAGATGTACATGATTAGTCAAATCATGCATGGTGAAACCACTGGGAATATATATATGTGGTGGTTGGAATAGGGAGCAACTTTCATTTCCCTGGTTAGACAAGTGCTTATCACCACTGTCACCCTATGTATTACATCAAACAGGTGAGGCTCACATCTCCACGGTGGCCTTGTCCATGTGATTAGGATGATGTAGGAGCATGAGATAGTGTTTGCATGGGGTCAAAGCATGATCACCCACTTGTACCATGATCTTGGTTGCGATGTGAACTACAAGGGCCATAATTTAATGACTTGCACGCTCCTATAGGTGTGGGAATTCAAGCACATTCAATTCATGTAGCCTACAGGTGTCCCTATAGTCATTATATGGGATACACCGTGAGTGTACACCTATGCCCTGAGAAGGCCATGACGTAAAGCTACAAACTTCTATTTCACCATACATGATAGCCATCACTGCATGGCCCACATAATGAATTTAGCATTTAAAATTGTAAGCAAGTTTTTTGTAGTATCAAAAGTTGAAGATCTATTTCGCGATCTCTACTTGAATACTTATGTTGAGTTCTTAAACAGTTTATGGAATTCTAACATTTTGCTGAGGGAATAACTATAGGAAACAAGCTTCTTAAGGATGTTGATACTAAATGGATCTCCTTGCATGGACCAATGCAACGAGTTTTTTTAGAATTTCAATCCTTGATTGGAGTAATGTACGAACATCACCTCACATTAGATAGAGCTCCTGACCTCTTACATAGGTTAAGTGACATAGAGGCACTCTTGACTTTATCTAGTATTCTTCCCATGCTGGAGGAAATGAAGATTCTTGTGAAAAAAGCCTAAGAAAGACCTACGCATATTTCATAATATACTAAACTATGTAAAATGAAATGCATGACCCTTGATAATCTATATCTATTAGAGAAGTCATTCATAAGTCCAAAATTTAGTAGTTGGAATTTGACAAATGTGAACGATCTTGCTAATTTTTTACAATTTCATGCAAGTGAGGAGTTATGTGTCTCTATACGGGGATATGAGATACTATAATGTCCCCTTTTTGGTACATAGACCTTTTGTGCGCATTATACTCATTCCTAGTCTTCTGAAGGCTATTCGACACGTTTGGAAGAACTCTGATGTTCATGGAGTGGTTGTGGATCAGTTTTTCAGAGCAATTGGTTATGGCATTGAGCTCGGTTGGTGTTCAAGATCACGATGATGCTTTCAGAAGCATTTTTGGCTTCTCGGTATGCTCTCCAAACTTCTTGGAGAAGCCATTTATTGTTAGAAAGTAACCCATAGGGCATCATTCGTCATCCCAAACTTCATGGAGGGTGATGGTATAGTTTATTTTGTAGTTTGATGATGTTTGGGATTTTCCGTAAAAGTGGGTTATTCAATGAGCTATCTGTTAATTATTTTGCACTTATTTGTTAAAGGTTAGAAATAAAAATTAAGTTCATGTGTGTTATAGCTCATTAGAATGAGGAAAATATATTCTTTATTATAGGCACTTTAAAGTGAGCGCTTAAGTTGGGAAAAAGTGGTTTTTCGAAAAAGCAACAAAAAAGCAAAAGAATGCTTTTTCCTAAAATAGCTCTAAAATGTTATAAAAGGGGGTTGGAGCTCATTGTTGAGGGTTAGGCTATTGATTTGTTATTTTTATGCTGCTAGATTAAACCTGCGAGTTCTTCCATTCCTTCTTGAGGATGAAAACCCTCTTGAAGAAGTTCAGTTTTGGTGGTGAAAGATCCACCCTAGCTGAAGAAGGTGACTTCATTTTAGGAGTTGCACTGCGCTATCATGGAGTTTGATGTTTTCTAATGGTTTTTGGTATTGGAGGTGATTTTGTTTTGTAGTGTTGGTTTTTAGTGTGGTTTTGGAGTGATGTTATGAGTTTATTTTGAAGTTGATGTTGCTTATGCTAGGTCGTACAAATCTAGGTCGTACCAGTTGGGGTATGCATCATTTTCTGTGGAGTCTTGATTGTTATCATGCAAACCAAATTTATGGAGTACTCTAACCCTGTTTGGGATGATTAGATGATAGTTGTTTAGAGATCCTTTGCTACAAATTTGAGGACAATATCATGGCCATACCATTTTTTATAGGATCGTACCTTCTATCCCTGGCATGAGGATTTACTTGCTGGTCTCTTGTGTTTAGGGTGATAAAACTTGTTCATTGTGGGCGTCAAACATGGATGATGCTTTGGGAATGATGTTGGAGGAGGTATTGATGGATGTTCATGCATTTTTGTGAGTTTAACCTTGCCCATGTGCCATTGTACAACAACAAAATAGAGCAAATCAGGCGTAAGCCTTTGGACAATAGTAGGGTTTGTGGTATGAAACAATTTTAGAAGTGTTTTCAGTCATGTTCAATTGTTATCTCTTTCATATGTAGACTTCTAACAAAAGAGAGCACATCACCTATGAGTATGGGTTTTTTGAGCTAATTCTGTGTGTTGCAGCATCTCGTTACTTCTTTGTAATTCTTACATTTTATGCATTATCATGGTAACCCTAGATGGTTCAACCGCCAGTGAGGATAGACTTATTTAGTTTCTTTGTAATGGCTTCCCATTGAATAAGTTGTGTAGACACTTAAAATTGTCCATGTCTTGCAACATCACCTTGTCGACACATTACTAGAGACATCATATGACATTTTGTCCTAATCCCATTTATCCCACTAGATAATTAATTATTAAATAAATCTTATTTATTTAATTAATTTCCCTCTCCCACTTTCCAACTAATTCAAATAAAATATTTGAATTAGTCCTTGCCTTTCACCACAATCCAACATGTATGTCACATACTACAGTTTTCATTTAATGCTCTTCACATGTCCAACTAATTTAAATAATATTTATTTAAATTAGGCCAACCCTATCCCTATCTGCACAATTGTCACATGACTACAACTCCTTGTGGAGTGGGAAACCCTATTCAATCTCAGCTGTTCACATCGTTCAATTCACCTTTTAATCCTAGCCATCAATTCAAATCACTCTTCTCCTATAAATCAACCCTCACCTAAGTCATTTGGGGGATCAATCTTCAAGTAGCCTCATGCTGTCGAATTTCCTCTAGAATCATCTATCATTCCTCTTTCATTCCATTGTTATGCTACTGAAATAGTGAGCAATCAACATTCATCCTTCGATATTTGGTATTCCTATGCAAGATTGAGAAGAACAATGGAGGAGAGCCAAGCTTAACACAGAGATTTGATTTTGGTTTGCTTTATCATTTGGGTTTTTATGTCTATCTTGTACTTCATTGTGCTATTAGGGTTTAATGGTTGTTGTTTGTGATTCATAGATCTAATTTTTTCCCTAATACATTTGGTGGTCCCGACGTGAATCTAACATTTTTTATCAATTTTTGAAAATCAAGTTTTGCAGGGTGCTTCTTGGCCTGAAACAGACCTCGTCGTTGAGTCTGGGAGGCCTCGCAGGCAAAAAATGACATATAACACTCTGTACTTTGGTGTTAAAAAAAATTGAAAATTCTTTTAGTTTTGGGACCTATCGCAAGGTCATACCGTATGGATTCGTACGGACCCGTACGACCTACATAGGGATCTCTGGTTGCTGCTAGTTTTTTTGTTTGTTTGGGATAGCTGATAATTTTTGTTGCAGGGTAATGTTATGAGTTGTAGGTTTTAATTTCTTTAGAAATCTCTTGTTGAAACCCTAGGTCGCCATATCCATAACCTTGGCCACCTCTGCATACTCTCAGTCACCACCATTCCTTCCTCCTCCCACCGCTCACTAAGACTTCTAATGCCTTTGCTAAAACCCTAAGTGTCGCCCCTAAAAAACCCTAACCCTTCGTCATAGTCTTTAGATCTCCCACACAGTCTTTAAACGATCGCTGCCCACTTAAAATCCATTCACCACCCTTCCGTCTCCTGTTGCCACCTACAGGCAACTCTAATGCCTTGTTTTCATAGCCCCATCACCACCATTGGTGGCGACCAACTCCTCGTCGCCGCCTAAAGAGTTTCTCGTCCACCGCCCATCACCACCTGCTTTAAATCGTAAGATGATAGGGCTTCAAGCCCCGGTGATTGCATTTACCAACAGGCTTTAAGCCCCTTTTACCATAAGCTCTAGTCACTTTAGTGACCACTAGGTGGGCAGTTAGCCCTTTCATTTCATTTTCTTTTTTTTCTTTTTATTTTTTTGTCCAACTTCCGCCCCTAGTCATATGGGCGACCAAGGGCGCCACTACAGATCCTAACCGTCAGCACTAACTACCAGCCGAAACTGCCACATGTGACCAGGCTTGCCTCTGACTGCCAGTGGTCTGTTAACCCCCTAACCTACATCTTTGACCTCCTAGGGCTCTAGAAGGGCACTTTTTTTATTTTGTCATAACTTGGTCAAAACAGGTCAAAATTTCATGAAACAAGTGGCGTCGAGAAGATGATCCGCCTAGCTTCACTGTGGCGAATGTTTTATCAGGTGACTATACCATTTTTATCAATTTTTTTAGTCAAAGTCAACCTTACATAGAAAACTTCAAACGCGCATCTCTTGCAATTTTTATCAGATTTTCATGATTTTTTTAAAAATAGCATAGAATTTCATGTACAATATGATCATGCCATTTATTCTATTGTAACTGATCATTCTAATCAGATTTTTCTCATATTACCATTTTTCATCATAACACATTTCTTTGCAAGTTTTCTTGTCCTTTTCTTGGTTTTTGTGGCTTTCGGGTGATCTTAAGGGGTTGTAACAACATTCGCATCAGTCATAATAGTAGATCTAAAGTGATTTTTCTAGGTGCATTCATTCTCATTTCATAAAATCAACTTGCTTGTCCATCACACTTCAATTTGGGTCTTAAAATGAATCATCTTGTTTACATTCACATTTGGATTTGGGCTCTAAAACAAACTCTTGTTTGCAATCACACATTAACATTGGGCTTAAAATGAACTAGTGTCTTCCTTCACACATTTTTGCTTTGGATTAAAAAGAACAAGTGCTTCCATTGTTTGGTGAATTTGAGTGAGATTAAAGGTGTGTATTCTCTTCTCATGCGCTTCGTGTGATCTTGAGAATCAAAAAGACCTCTCATCCATTCATTTTCACAACACATTTCATTTTCTAAGGGGAAAATATACATTATGAGTGTGAATCTAGTGTGCGTGTGTATGCTCTCTCCTTGCATCACAAGGTGATCTTAGAGATCAAAAACACCCACTAGATTTTCTTGTCATTCTTCCTAGAGGCCTACTTGGAGACACACCACTCCAAGGGTTGACCTCAACTCTAGCATTCTAATGGAGTCTAAATAGTGAGGTGTGAATTGAAAGACACCCTCTTGGAAGTTAAAATCTTGTCACTCGGGCTAAGCCCCCAAGAACTTTATACCTTGGGGAAGTGAAGGTGAAGAGTGGGTTACCCCTTTCTCCCGAATGTGTGGCATTATTTTTCTTTCATTTTATAGAATTGGGCCCCCCATACCTTGAGTATATTGGGGACATCCCTAGTCAAACTTGTGCATCCTAGAGTAAGACCTATTTGGCCACACCTACTTGACTAATCATAGGATTGTTGATGTGTCTTCAAGTGCTTGCTTAATCACAACATTCAATTTTAAAATTTAAACTTGCTTGTGTCTGGTGTGTGTGATTCATGTGTGTACACGTGAAATCATTTGTTTGCAAATTTCCAAATCAATCTATAAACACAAACACATAAACACATCATCCTAAACATTATTTCCATCACATTCATTCTAAGACAAGTCATCCTAATCAAATCCTAATCATTCCACATATCCAATCAATTTCATCCTAATCATCTCTTATTCACCCAACCATCATCATCCTAGTCCTAGTCAAACACTTGCCAAAATGGTCTTGATCCTTAGCAAGTCTAAGACAAACCCTAGGCCCAAACTGATACTCCAAGGAGGCCCTTATTCTAGTCCTAATGATGAGACAAATCCTAAGCCCAAACTCATACTCTGATGGGGCCATCCTTCTAGTTCTAGTGATGAGACAAATCCTAAGCCCAAACTCATACTTCGAGGAGGCCTTTATTCTAGTCCTAGTGATGAGACAAATCCTAGACGTAAACTTATACTCCGATAGGGCCCTCCTTCAAGTTCTAGTAATGAGACAAGTCGAAAACCCAATCCATCCACATATCAAACCTAACCAACACAACCACAACATTCATTTCAATCCTATGTGTCATCCCCCTCAACTTCATAGCAACCTAGTCCATCCATATGTCAAGTTCATTCCGCATCAACCATTCCCAACCAAAATCCATATCAATTCACATCCCCACAAGAACATGTGAGCCTAAGTCACCCCTTACAACAAGATCAAATGCCTTTGGGTCCTAATGCTACCTTTGATAAGGGAAACACCAACCTAGCTTATGCAATCCCTTCATTTAATCCCCCATCAACTCCATCTCCTAAATTCAAACATTAAAAAAGTAAACCTATGGAGTTATCCAAATCCACCAATCCATTCAATCCCTTCTACCCTCAATCTAATCAAAATCCTAATCATAAGACAACACCTTCCATCCCTTTTATCCCTCCACCATGGGACCTATCCATCTCAATTAGCCTTCCACCTAATCCTAATTATAAGCCTACACCATCCACCTCATTACCCATCCATCCACCCATACACCTACAAAGGATGTGATCTAAGGGCTAGTAGAAAAGAATCAACCATCTCTATGTCAAAAACCTATCCTTGAGCATATCAAAGAGCCTTCCAATACCGTGTCTAGTCCTTCAACCCAACCCCTTGATCCTATTGAAGAGTCTCCCCCATGAGTCCAAGTCAAAATCCATTGTACCCTCATGCAGTTGACCATATAGAACATACTATGCCTCTCCTAGAGCCTCCCACTTCCATTAACCCATAAGAGATATGCCAAGAGCCTAGCCCTAAGCATGTGGAAACATCAAGCCCCCATCCCAATCAAGATCAAATCACTTTCATTCAACCCATTCATAACATATATCTTTTCCATGATCAAGATATTATTCATGATGAAGAATCTATCCATGAGCAACTTGATCCTATTCATACTCCCACAACCATTCATGAGCAAGATACCCAAGACCTACATACTCCATCTAATAAAAGTCTTCTTGACCTACTTGAGCATTCACCTTGTTTCATGGCCTTCCTTAGAAGCAAAGAAACTTCTCTTCCATCTAGCCCTACCCATGATGTACAAAAATCCACTTGTCATGACGAGACACATGCCTCCCAAGCAAACATAGAAGATCAAACCAATAGCTTGGATCTAAATGAACATAATCAAGATCCTAATGATCCTTCCACATCCACTATCAACCCCATTTCAAAGCCATCATATCCCCTTGGCCTATCCACCTTCATCCATGAATGTTCCTCCTAAGGGAAGCAACAACCTTTATCCACTTCACCTTCTCCATCCAATAATGAACTCAAGTCTAGTTCCCAAAACACCCCTAGTCCTATTGTCCATCGCATACTCCATGCACACATTGTCTAAACAAGAAGTTTCCACCATGTCCATGGGATTTAAAAATAAAAATTTGGATGCCTCTACCCATAAATCCAAAAATCCTAAGGATCCTCATGAATTAGGGCATCAATGCAAAAAGTCAAAGCAAAATACATCCAAAAGGCTACCCAAACCCATACCTTCACAAGAAAATGTCAAAACTAAAATGGTTTGGGTCCCTAAGAGAAAAGAAGGCAAGTCAAGTGAAGTATCCACATCTCAAAAATCCCAACCATCCTCTTCCATCCAAAATTCCCATTCCATTCAAAAATCTCAAATTCTTTCATCCCACAAGCAAAACAAAAATCATAAAAATCCTAAGTTTATGTGGGTACCTAAATTCCTACATCATCCATCTCTTAAGAAAACATGTCCATTGCTTCCTACACCTCCTTCCAATCAAAAGATTCGATGTTTATCATGGTGTGTGCAACCGTTGGTCTTGATTCCCTTCCATTCTGCAACAATCCCACATACCTCCATCTCCCCATCTTTGAGCCATTATCCTACATATTTCACCCATCACCTTCCTATGGTCCATGCTTTTGAATAAACCTTTCATCCATCCATGATCTACATCATAATCCACTATCCTATCCTACCATAAACTTCATAATCCACTATCCTTCCTTGCATAAACCTTTCAAAATCCACTATCTACTTAATCCATCTCCCTACCAACATCTATGAGCATAATGACATCTGACATGGTCCATGTCTGTTGACATCCACCTCTAATGGGACTATCACCCTTCATGGAACTAGACACTTGATTCTTATCCATATCCACCTATCCCATTCAAAAATCAAAAAAGTAAAAAAAAAATCAACATAGTCAAGAGATATCCCTTCGTCCAATGGTGAAAACCACCCTTGGTGCCAACTTGGACAAGTACCATGATGAAAACCTGGCAAACAAGTATCACGTGTAGGCTGATCTTCTATGTCACTTACACTTGGGGGCATGTAGTCTCATCCAACCTATCATTTTCCTTCCTATCTATCCCATCATACCATTTCCATCCTATCTTACCATCTTTATCCATTATACCTATCATATTGAATCCATTCATCCTCACTTCCTACTTTTGATCTTGATACGGGTATGGGGGCAAAATGTCAACAAATGTTTTGGATATCTCTTGATATACCTCATCCTTTCCAAACCAATCCTATCATAAGCTTTGTCATGTAAAATCCTAATCATACCACCTAGAATGGGGCATGTTATTCCTATGCGACATAGTCTTTGGAGATCACATCCTAGTTCCCTTATGATTCACCCATCCATTCCATTCACTATTGCCTATTCTTTTACCCATCCATCTATCATGAGTCTCCCATGGCCCATCTTTATCCATCCATTATAGCCCATCCTTTTATCCATTCATTCAATCCCACCTACCTCCTTGCACCTAGACTTGGTTTTCCCTTGTCATTGGTATCTAGCAAAAAGGCTATCTCAAAAAATTGTCATCCAATGCCATCTCAAAACATTTCAAACACACGAAAAATAAATATTCCCAAAATACAAAAAAATTAAATATCCATAAAAAAACCAAGCAATAAAATCAATCATCAATCCAAATCATCAAATCAAATCAAATCAAATCCATTCAATCAAATCAAATTAACAAGTCAATCAAATCCAAATCATCCATCAAATCAATTCATCCAATCGATCAAATCAATTCAATTTATCAAACCAAATCAAATCAATCAATCAATTCATCAAATCAAATCCATTCAATCAAATGAAATCATCAAGTCAATCAAATCCAAATCATCTATCATATCAATTCATCCACTCGATCAAATCAATTCAATTTATCAAGCCAAATCAAATCAATCAATCAATTCTTCAAATCAATCCAATCAATTCTTCAATCAAATTCACCAAATCACTCAATTCAATCCGATCCTCAAATCAATTCAAATCAAAATCAAATCATCATCCTCACATCAATCATCCAATCAATTCAATTCAATCAAATCAATGAAATCATCAAGTCAAATCAATTCTTCCAAATCAATCCAATCATCAATTCTTCAAATCAAATCATTCCAACCAAATCAAATCTTCAAATTAATTCTTCTAAATCTATTCGTCAAATCAATTCTTCAAAACAATTCAAATCAATCACATCAATTCTTCAAATTCATCCAATCCAATCCCTCAAATCAAATCAATCCATGAAATCAATCAATCATCAAATCAAGTACATTCAATCAAATCAATCCTCATCAAATCAATTCATCAATTCTCTCAATTCATCCAATTAATTCCAATCAAATCACATCAATTCTTCAATTCATCAACCATCAAATCAATTCTTCCAATCAATTCTCAAATAATCAAATCAAATCACTTCTTCTAATCAATCCAATCATCAAAGTCATGAAGTCAAATCAAGTCAATCAAATCACTCCCTCAAATCAATCAATTCAATTCACCAAATTTAGTTCATCAAATTCAATTCATCAAATCGAATCATCAAATCAGTCACATCAATTCTTTAAATCAAATCACCCAATTCTTCAAATAAAATAAAATCAATTCATCATCATTCAAATCAATTCAAACCAATTCAATTTATTCATCAAATCATCAAATAAAATCAATCATCAAATCAAAATCAATCAAATAAATCCAATAAATCCAAATGCAAGTCATACCAATCAAGTTAATAAATCAAGTCAAATTATCCAATTACATCAATGGTCTTGATCCAAGCCTTGTTGTATACCAAATCAATCAATTAATCAAATCCTGGTGTTGATTCGCATGGCCAATAACACTAGTGTCAATCAATCAATCAATTGTCTTATACATGATGTTGTATTGTCGAAACTAGACCAGACGTCTTATACAACATGTTTCATTTCTTGAAACCAGACATGTCATCATTACCAATCAATCAATTAATCAAATCCTAGTGTTGATTCGCATGGCCAACAACACTAGTGTCAATCAATCAATTAATTGTCTTATACAAGATGTTGCATTGTCGAAACCAAACTAGGTGTCTTATATGGCATGTTTCATTTCCTAAAACCAGACATCATCATTATCAATCATCAATCAATCAATCATTGGTTTACATCTTGACAGGGGAAATACTTTGTTTGTTTTTGTATCATGTGTGCATGCTTTCTTGCTTGCTTGTGTGTGTTATCATTTCATCTTGCATTTGTATCACATTCATATCTTTCTAGCTAATATTCATATCTTGTGTATGTTGGGATAGCTTTTTGCATTATCCTTTGAATCTAAGGTCATATCATACCTTTTGTACATTAGGACTTTAATGCTCTAAGTTCTCTTCCTCATACATCTAGAGAAGATTGCATTACATTGGGTGCACAAGACACATCATCACCTTGGTCCTTATACCTTGGTACATAATGTCTAGTGCTATATCAAACTTCATGGTTGCTCACTTCATTGCAACATAACGTATCATTCATTTCTTCTATCCATTCCCTTATCTTTCATCCCTTGACCAATCCCTTTCATTTTGAGAGACTACCCGTGTTTGTCCAACCTGCCTATCCTCTCGAGGGGGCATCATCATCCTTTTCTGCTATCCATACCTTAGCTTCTTTGAAATGATGTTACTTAGTCGCAACATCATCTCAAAGAGGGGCAAAATGTAGACACCTAAAATTGTCCATGTCTTGCAACATCACCTTGTCAACACATTACTAGAGACATCATATGACATTTTGTCCTAATCCCACTCCTAATCCCATTTATCCCACTAGACAATTAATTAAAAAAATCCTATTTATTTAATTAATTTTCCTCTCCCACTTTCCAACTAATTCAAATAAAATATTTGAATTAGTCCTCACCTTTCACCACAATCCATCACATGTCACATACTACATTTTTCATTTAATGCTCTTCACATGTCCAACTAATTTAAATAATATTTATTTAAATTAGGCCAGCCCTATCCCTATCCGCACACTTGTCACATGACTACAACTCCTTGTGGAGTGGGAAACCCTATTCAATCTCAACTGTCCACATCGTTCAATTCACCTTTTAATCCTAGCCATCAATTCAAATCACTCCTCTCCTATAAATCAGCCCTCACCCAAGCAATTTGGGGGATCAATCTTCAAGTAACCTCATGCTGTCGAATTTCCTATAGAATCATCCATCATTCCTCTTTCATTCCATTGTTATGCTGCTGAAATAGTGAGCAATCAACATTCATCCTTCGATATTTTGTATTCCTATGCAAGATTGAGAAGAGCAATGGAGGAGAGACAAGATTAGCATAGAGATTTGGTTTTGGTTTGCTTTGTCATTTGGGTTTCTATGTCTATCTTGTACTACATTGTGTTGTTAGGGTTTAATTTGGTTGTTGTTTGTGATTCATAGCTCTAATTTTTCCTCTAATACAAGTGGATGTGGCTATTTCCATTTCAGTATTTCATGCTCCAGTTCCCACCAAATAAGTGGATGCACCTAGTTTACTTTTAGTTCCCCACTAAATAAGTGGTTGCCCACTACATAGGTGGATGTTTCCTTTCAATTTCATTCCCACGATTAAGTGGATGCCGCTGCATAAGTTGATGCCCACTACATAAGTGGAAGTTGTTTCTATTTGTTGGTTTTGGGTTTTGAATGCTAACTTTGAAGACTTGTATGCTCTCACCTTTCCCACATCATAATCTAGGTGATAAGAAGAGTGTGGAAGACATTATTGCATGTATCTTCCAATGTTGTTATCTGTTTCAAAAAAATCAAGACAGCTTATTATAGATACCAATGCACCATTTTACCAAGGTTAGGCACACTATCAAAGAAGTACCTATTACAAGGGAATCTTTTGACAACATTGTTAATTCTATAAGTACTACTTTAAAGGATATTGTGATATCTCTTTGCTCAAAGATTAAAAATTGATTCCCTCGTGATGAACTGCTTGAAGCCATGTCAGTGAGGCTTCCTCTATTCTTTTCATTTTGCCACTTGAGATGGATTGCTTTGCATTAGGGTTTGATTGACCCCACTTGTTCTTTTTGACAACACTTCACATGTCATGGATCTTTTTTCTTGATGTTCTACATGGAGGTATTTTTGTGCCTCCTGATCATCTTGAGATCTCATCTCTTGGTGGCTCACCTTAGTGTCCATTTGGGTGGCTATTTTTGTATGGCTTGTTATGGGTCGATCTTGTTGATGGATCTTAGACTGAACACTCACTTGACATGTTTTGATTAGGTTGAAGTTGTGGGGCTCTTGTAAGATGCCTTTGAATTTGAGTCTTCAAAGTCTAATTGATTTGAGATCAAAGCTATTGGATCTGAAGGTGTGTTAGTTTCATTGGAGGGGACATTCCCCTAGAAACTATGTGATTGTGTATTAGTTTGGGGGTGTAGAAAACACCACGAAATGAATTAAATTATCATGGAAGTGAAATATGCAAGTGGAATGGATGAAATGTGTGGAAACATGAAAGAACCCATCCCAAAAGGATTTGCTTTTCACTTTGGGTTCACCAAAATATGTATCTTTTAGAATGTGATCCAAGTGATTTTGCAAGTGAGTCACAGTCCATCATGACATATGAACCATCCTCCTTACTGAAGACAGCCTCCCAGTCACTCCTACTCATGTGGTAGGAGCTAGTGGAGCAGAGGTGGGACCAAGGGGTTGTGCTGCTCTCTTTCTTCAGGGAGAAGGACATTGTGGATGGTGGTTAGGTTTCATGCTACGTGTATGTTATGATAGTTGTTTCTATTGACATGTTTGATTGTTGTAGTTGTAATGATTGTATGACCTGAAGGGTCACAAGTCCTAAGTCTCCTTAGCCTAACACGAAGGTTGTTCTGCTCATTGAGAAGTCTTTGTAGTTCTAATCTCATTTCTTGGTCTCTTAAGACCTATTGAATCAAGGGTTGTTGATCTCTAATTCATTGTTGGTGTTCTAGTTCTTCCCTTGCTTGTTCTGTGTTTTTTTGTTAACTTTATCTCGTCGAGGATGGATTTAATTCAATCTTCCCTAATGCTAGGGCACATTGGTAATAGGAGGAAATGTTGTGTGTGTATGTTGTTTGAATTTATGTATACATTGATGTTCACCTCGTGATGTGATCGAGGGTTTTTCCTTATTTGACTTGAATTGTACCTCATGATGTGATTAAGGGTTTTTTATCTAAGTTTCCTAATGTTTTTATAATTTTCTTATGCAATGCAATCTAAGATGTATGCAAATTATTTTTGATTCATTTTTCCAAATTCAAACAAAAGAAATTGTCTAATTAACTAGGAATTGAAATATGTACATGCAACTATATGTGTTTTTTATATGCAATCTAATCCTATGTTTTTGTGATTTTCATGGAGCGATTTTGATTTTAATCTAAAAAATTGAAATTGCAAGAATTGAAATGTAATCTAATGAATGAAATAAAGCTAGTCTAGTTGAATCAAGCAATGCTAATCTAATTGAAGGAAAGCAAAACCTATCAAGGAAATAGAAACACAATGATTACTTTCCCAAGAGCTAAAGTGTGAGCTAATTACTATTTGAAAACATTGAAAACTTGGTATGATGAAGATGGTAGCACCTAGATTTATCCCTCATAAATTATTTTTCAAGAAACCCTCTCTTCCTCTGTGGTAGCAGGGTCCTCGTCTTGGTGATAGAAGTGAAGATGGGAGAAAAATAAATAGAATGGCAGCTATGGAAGCTATGGAAGCTTGAATAACAAATGGGCATAAGAATGCCTACAGAGCTTTGGGATGAATTGGGCATAATAATACCTACAAAGCATAATGACTTGGAGCTATGAAGCTAAATACAAAATTGAAAAGGCTCAAGGAGTCCTGCATGAGCATAAATGTTATGGAGACAAAGAAAAACTAAGAAAAGCAAAGTAATACTACTAAATTTTGTCTCCCCCAATACATAGAGGAGGGGGATATTTATAGGTGTGAGAAGCACATCAATGGTGCAGGTGATTGGAGAGTTAACTCATTTGATTGAAGAGTTAATAGGCTTAATTGAAGAGTGAACTGGGTTTGATTGGGAGTGAACTAGCCTTGATAGCCTATCACAAAAGAAGAAATAGAGTTAGCATGAGACTGATTGGGTGATGAGTAGGATTGATTTAGAGTTAGAATGGATTGATTAGGAGTCTTGAATTAGTTAGGAGAAGTTGATGATTAGTCAAGGAAGGTGACTCATGCAATCAAGGCTCAATTTGGAGCAATTTTGGGCTAGAATTTGAAGAATTCATGCAAGTTAGATGATGATAGTGTTGCCCCATTCAAAAAGTAGGTCGTCCCTTTCACTAGGCCAAGTCACCCGTGGAGATCCTACTTAAGTGGCTAGGTCTCCCAAGGAGATGTTTTAGTGACAAGGGGCAACCCATAAAGGAAGTTTTGTATGGGTGGTTTCTGAAGTGGAGAATGGTCTAGGAAGTCTGAGAATGGTTTTTGTATCCCTAAATAAGCCATAGGGTCTTTGTAGGGTGGGTTTTCCCTTTCACTAGGACAAGTCACTCTTGGAGATCCTAATTTAATTGCGGTGTCACCTAAGGGATATCCTACAGTGACAGGAGGCGACCAAGAAAGGAAGAAAGTAAGTAAAATCAAAATTAGGGACGGAATTAGGAGGTTGATTAGATGATTTCAAAGGGTCTAAATGATGCAAATACCCCTAGGGAACATGAATTTTCCCTCCTGTGAAGTGGATTGGTGTGGTTATTGGGGGCTAGAGAGACAAAAGCGACTTGTCAAACTTTGGTTGGAAGACAAGCTAGAAGGTGTTCAAGACTATAGAATTTTAGTTTAGAGGTTAGGAAAGGACAAACAAAATGAAAAATGAAACAAAACATGTCACCAAGAAGAACAGTGTCAAGAGGTGTGTGTGTGTGTGTGTATTCACGCTTACATGTACGTGATTAAGACTATATCTCATCCTTGAGCCGCCATGTAGGTATGTGCATCTATTTCATACTTACAAAAACAAGAAAAGAAAAAGAAGGTGCCATATGTGGTGGGATGCAATTCCTGACGACTAGGACCTCCAGGATAAACGAGAGAATCCATTAGATCATGACATACCATCTCCTCCCACTGACATAACTCTTATAGCTTAATGATTTAACTACTTTTTTGGTTATTTTAGTATAAAACTTCACCTTACTTTAACAATTTGAAATGTAAATATATTCCACTTATTTTTTAAAAATTAGTATATACTATTTTTATAAGTTAATACACAAGAATACTTAATCATATAATTAATTTTAAAAAAACACACTCAAAACAAACATTGCACCGTCTAATTGCAAAATAAGATTAATTCCCTTGTTATGGCACAAAGATGCAAAATAAAATCCTACATAAATTTGTCAAGGAAAGATGAAAAATAGAAATGTGTGAAGGGAAGCGCATATGCGTATAATTTCCTACTTCGTATAAATTCATATTTTACTGTCACAAATAGAAGTGCATAAACACATGCGTAAAGATATTTTTACACGAAAGATGTTCCCTTTGTGAATAGGAAGGGCTGACTTCATAGATCAATGGTCTTCATTCTTTCGGAGGCCTTTAAGATGATTGAAATGTCTTCGTCCATTCGATTTTGCCACCTTGTCTGCAATTTTTTCCCTGTTTTTCATTTGAAGTTTTTTTGTCTTCTCTTTTCCATGGCCATTCACATTTATTTCTTTCTGTTTTTTTTTCTATTGGTTGTTATTTGTGATAATTCCACATGCCACATCATTTCACTGTTCCCACATGGCTCCAATTCATGTTTATTATTTTTTCCTACCTTGGTAAAACCAAATTTACGTTCACATTTACAGAGCGGTAATAATTCATTTTTCGATTGCAGGTTGTAAAGAAAAATGAATCAGCCAAAATGATTAATTGATCATGTGGCATCCATTGCCCCTCACCGCTTGATCAAATGGCTAATTTACCCAACCTCTTCCCTTTATCATTTGACTGTGACATGTGTTTAATTTAGACTTGTTGCAAATATGTGCCTAAGCGGTGTTGTTATTGATGTCAACATATCCTTGTTGCCATTGGTGTCAACTATAACCTATTTTGTTGCCTATTTAGAAGAATGGAATGTTGAGGATATTGAGAAAATTAATGAGTATCAATGTATGTAGACCATATGGCTGAGTAGAGGATTGTCTAAAGAAGCTCCAGTTAATATTTGAAGGGTTCGAATGAAGATTTGAAGAAGCTATGGCCATCTGAGTAGAACTGATTTTGCTATGTTCAGAAGAGACAGAGTAACAGGAAAGAGGTCCAGATTGTTTCAGAAATGTAAAATGATGATCTACAGATCTAGAGGCATGTTTGGGAAGTCGATGTGTATCATCCAGTTAAGTGGTTCATGGTTTGGAGGTCCAAAAGCAATCTTTTTTGGTGTGACAGTCATGGCAGATAGTGTTCTTGAGGTTCCGGATGAAGATGCAAGTGATTTTGATGATTTGGAGGAGTGCAAATGTTTTTGTTGAATTCAATGTGCTTATGGAGATCTATAGATTGTGTGGCTGCTATTGAAGTTTGAGGCCGTTATTGAAGATTTCCCTCTTGGTATTGTTGTTCTTCCTAGTCTTGGCCGATCGGATGATTCAAGCATGTTGCGGATGATCTAAGAGCAATTCTCTAGAGAGTGGCATGTTGTTGGAGGTAGATTCAAGTCTCAGATATGTTTGGCCGACAGTATAGTGATTCACGTCAAGTCAAGCTGACCTTGATGTTTATTCGAAGGTTGATGAAGCATATAAAGATGTGTAGTTGAGGTGTGGAAAATCATCCTTGTGTGAAAATAATAAAATCCAAAGAAAGGATCAAAGGTAGAACAGAGGAGAGGAGAAGCAGAAGAACAAGAGCTATTTAGGATGAAGAGTTAGAGAAGAAGTATTTGGGGTAGAGCAGAAGTTTTGTGATCATTCAATGAAACTAAACCAGGCATGAAGAAGATGATATTTATCAGTTAATTCTTTCTATGTTAAATATAAATTCTATAGGCAGTGAGCCTCTTTTGAGTAGTGAGCTCTGGGTAGTGCGCCTGAAGGCATGTGCCTTCTCTTTTCTTCTAAGTACTTTTAACAGGGTACAAATCTTGTGGGTTAACCCCCACCGTGGTTTTCCCTTAACTGGGTTTCCAAATTAAAATCTTGGTGTCAATTGTGTTAATTGTGTTTTTGCTCATGAGTTATTATTTCATGCTTTAATGTTTACATCATTAATCTATTTGTTAGGTGAGGAAGAAGATTAAAAGGAAGGAAAGATTAATTTTGTGGGACAACTAATTCACCCCCTCTCAGTTATATGGCCTAATTCCAACAATTGGTATCAGAGCTAGATCCTCTAAAAGAAGCTTGACCGCTTGAGGAGATTTAAGATGTCAACTTATAAGAAGGAAAGTCTGAGATTTGATGGAACAAATTACTCCCTTTGGAAGGTACGCATGCAGTGTCATTTGGAATGTATGGGTGATGCCTGTTGGTCGATAACAAAGAATGAGTATAAGATTCCAAAGAATGGCCCTACTACTCTAGATGAACTTAGGGAAGATGAATGCAAAATTCAAGCCAAAGAAACATTATTGAGTGCCTTGACTGATACAGAATTGGCAAATGTCTTGAATTTGAAAACTGCCCATGAAATCTAGAAAAAGTTCAAAAATCTGTATGAAGGTGACAAATATGTCAAATGTGCCAAGCTACAGAGCTTGAAGGGTAAATATGAAAGATTAGTAATGAGTGAAGATAAAAACATTACTTCCTAGATGCAGAAAGTGAATGAACTTGTGACCGGTATCAGCAATGCTAGTGGAGTATTGGAAGAATCAGAGATTGTTGCCAAAGTGCTCAGATCCTTACCTGCAGCATACAAGCATATAACTACTACCATTGAAGAGATCAGGACAGTGACCACTATTACAAGGGATCAGTTACTTGGTAAGATCTCAGCATTTGAAATGAGTGAGTTTGGTGTTTCTCTTCCTAAGTCTGAATTTGTATTTAAGGCCAGTGTACATGGAAAACAAAGATATGATCCAAGTGAGAGCTCTTCAGGAAGATCAAATAGATTTACTAAGGCAAGGAAGGATCTTGAAGATGACGAAATTGAGTTTGCAGAACTTGAAGCTCTTATTGCCAAAAGAATGCCAAGAGGATCCGGTAAGTATGAAGGAAAGTTGCCATTCAAATGTTTTTCTTGTAATAAGATTAGTCATTTTACCTCAAGATGTTCGAAGAAATTTTCAAAGCCAAACCCTAACAGATATAAAGGTCAGAAGAAATGTTACTATGTCCAAGAAGCTGGAGAAGAAGGAGTCACAAATGATGAATCTGATCATGGAGGTTCCACTGAAGATGATTGGGTGTTCATTTCTATCAAAGAATAAGATCTGGTGTCTACTAAATTTGCTATCTATGCAAATGTGGAAAGTGCCTTGGCTGCTCAGGTTGTTGAAAAGGATGAATGGATGATTGATAGTTGATGTTCTCATCATATGACTGGTGATAAAAGTAAGTTTATAAGCTTTGAAAAATATGAAGGTGGAATTGTGAAATTTGGAGACAACTCAGCTGGTAGAATCTGTGGCAGAGGATCCATCTCTTTTGATGGTAAGAATAACACCAATGATGTTTTGTATGTGGAAGGACTAAAGCATAATCTTCTCAGTGTTGGACAGTTGGTTGACAAGGGTTATGATCTCCGATTCAAGGATGGAAAATGTAGAATCTTGGAAAGCTCCAGAATTGAAATTGCATCTGGTACTCAAACTAGAGGTAACATCTTTCATTTAAGTAGTTCTAGCAAAAGTTATTTGATTTCTCAGATAGATCAAAGTTGGTTATGGCATAGGAGGATGTGTCATGTGAATTTTGATAATATTGTCAAGATAAGTTCTACTCAGGCTATGAGAGATCTTCCAAAACTTGTGAAACCCGATAACATGTGTAGATAATGTCAATTGGGTAAACAAAACAAAAATTCATTCAAAGGTAAAGAACAATTTTCAAGTGGACAGTTGGAACTTGTGCATATTGATCTATGTGGTTCTGCTAGAATTAGGAGTGTGCAAGGAGACATATATTTTATGTTGTTGATTGATGATTACTCCCATATGATGTGGGTAACTTTCTTAAAAGAAAAATCAGAAGCTCTTGACAATCAGAAGCTCTTGACAAATTCAAGGTGTTCAAGGTTAAGGTTGAAAATGAGATTGGTACGAAGAAAAGTGTCTAAGATCCAACAGAGGTGGAGAGTTTACCTCCAGTGAGTTTGATACATTCTGTGAAAAGCATGGAATAAAAAGATAGTTATTTGCTCCTAGGACTCCTCAGCAAAATGGAGTTGTGGAAAGAAAAAACTGGACCATTCAAGAAGTTGCCAGGACCATGATGTTGGAAGCAAATGTTCCTCAAGTCTATTAGAGAGAAGCTGAGTACCAATGTCTACACTCTTAACCGGGTGTAGATCAGAGGCAATTCTGGTAAGACACCTTATGAACTATGGTTTGGTCATCCTCCTACTATGAGATATTTTAGAGTTTTTGGTAGAAATGCTATATCAAAAGAGATGAGGATCTGGGCAAGTTTGAAGCAAGAAGTGATGAAGGAATATTTCTGGGTTACTCTACTCAAAGCAAGGCATACCAGTGCTTTAACAAAAGATTGAAAAAGATTGTTGAAAGTAGAAATGTTAGAGTTGATGAGAGCAAAGAAGGACATGCTAGGTCTTGTGGATATGATTTAGATGATCAAGATGAAAATCTAAGTCAAGAAAGGCAAGTGCAAACTCAGATTCAGATCCAAATTGATCCGAAAAATCCTATGACTCAAGAGGATAATGCAGAAGTTGAGGAACACATTCAAGAAATAGAAGTTCAAGCAAATCCCAAAACTCCCAGGTATGTAAAGATGAATCATCCTAAAAATTAGATCATGGGAGATAGAAATAAAGGTGTTTGAACTAGGAGAAGAATTGTTGAAGATTAAGAAGAGATTTGTTTGATTTCAAAGATTGAACCAAAATCAATAAGTGAAGCTTGCAATGATGAAAACTAGGTAAAAGCAATGGAAGAAGAATTAATGCAAATTGAAAAGAATCGCACTTGGTATCTTGTTTCTAGACCTGAGGACAAAAATGTGATTGGAACTAAATGGGTCTTCTGGAACAAACTAAATGAAGATGGTGAAGTTGTAAGAAACAAAGCAAGATTGGTATGCAAAGGATATTCCGAAGTGGAAGGAATTGATTTTGAAGAAACTTTGGCTCACGTGGCAAGAACAGAGGCAGTTAGATTATTTCTTGTATTTGCTGCTTATAAAGATTTCAAGATCTATCAAATGGATGTCAAATCAGCATTCCTAAACAGAGAGTTAGAAGAAGAAGTCTACATTGAGCAATTGGAAGGATTTTAGTTGTCTGATCAAAGAGATATGGTCTGCAGGTTGAGGAAAGCATTGTATGGACTCAAACAAGCCCCAAGAGCCTGGTATGCAAGATTAGATAAGTATCTGCTAAAGCTAGGTTATAGCAAAGGCATTGCTGACATTAATCTTTACTTAAAGATTGATCATGAGAATATTCTGATTATTGAGGTATTTGTTGATGATATCATTTTTGGTGGTTCAAATGAGAGCATGTGCAAAACATTTGTTGATCAGATGCAAAGTGAATTTGAGATGTCCATGTTTAGGGAGATGATTTTCTTCTTAGGTCTACAAATCACTCAGTTAGATAAAGGTATCTTCATATCTCAGTCTAAGTATGTGAGAGAATTGTTGAAGAAATTTGGAATGGAAGATTCAAAGTCAGTAGGTATGCCTATGGTAACCAGATGTAAGTTGAGTAAAGATGATGACTCCCCTAAGGCAAATCAAAAAAGTTATAGATCGATGATTGGAGGACTGCTCTATTTGACTCAGACCAGACCTGGTATCATGAATGTAGTTGGGCTTGTTGCTAGATTTCAAGCTAATCCTAAAGAATCCCATGTTGTAGCAGTCAAAAGAATCTTCAGATATCTCAAAGGAACACTTGATTATGGCTTGTAGTATCCAAAAGATAATGACTTCACTCTTCATGCATATACAGATGTTGATTGGGCAGGAGATGTGGATGACAGGAAAAGTACTAGTGGTGGTACATTTTTCTTGGGAAGGAGATTGGTTTCTTGGATGAGCAAAAAGAAAGAGGCAATATCTCTGTCTACTATAGAGGCAGAGTATATAGCAGCAGCAAGAAATTGCACTCAAGTCTTGTGGATGAAGCAAATGCTAAAGGATATCAGAATTGTGTTCGAAAAGCATGTTACAATTTTATGTGATAATTCAAGTGCAATAAACATCTCAAAAAATCTAGTGTTGCATTCAAAGGCAAATCACATATCCATCAAGTTTCATTTCTTGAGAGAGAAGGTAAATGAGAATGAAGTCAAGTTGGAGTTTGTGTCTTCAAAGGATCAGATTGCAGATATATTCACTAAGCCTCTTCCCAAGGATACTTTTGAGTATCTCAGAGAGAAGTTAGGGGTTATTACCCCTCTTGATCAGAACTAAGATGCACTAGGGTATATCAGTCTGGTGGAATTCACAGTCACATCTTGTGATCCGGATTGATGTTAAGGAAATACTACTCAGGGGGAGTAGTCAGTATGCACTTTTGAGATCAGTCTAAAATAACAAGGGGGAGAAAAAGATTGCAAATATGTGCCCTTTTCCAATGATGTCAAAGGGGGAGAGAAGTCATGTGAAAAACTAATTGCTGATGAAAGGGGGAGCAATGAAGAAAGTGATTGCAAAAGTGAAAAGAGAAAGGGGGAGAAGGTCGTGTCCTAATGGTTGAATTAGTGTTTCAAGTCATATGTTTCCATCAATGACAAAGGGGGAGATTGTTGCAAATATGTGCCTAAGCAGTGTTGTCATTGATGCCAACATATCCTTGTTGCCATTGGTGTCAACTGTAACCTATTTTGTTACCTGTTTAGAAGACTGGAATGTTAAGGATATTGAGGAAATTAATGATTATCAATGTATGCGGACCATATGGTTGAGTAGAGGATTGTCTGAAGAAGCTCCAATTAAGATTTGAAGGGTTTGCATGAAGATTTGAAGAAGCTATGGCCATCTGAGTAGAACCGGTTTTGCAATGTTCAGAAGAGATAAAGTGATAGGAAAGAGGTCCGGATTGTTTCAGAAATGTAAAATGATGATCTATGGATCTAGAGGCATGTTTGGGAAGTTAGTGTGTATCATCTAGTTAAGTGGTTCGTGGTTTGGAGGTCTAAAAGCAATCTTTCTAGTGTGACAATCATGGTAGACAATGTTCTTGAGGTTCCAGATGAAGATGCAAGTGATTCTGATGATTTGGAGGAGTGCGGATGTTTTTGTTGAATTCAATGTGCTTATGGAGATCTCTGGATCATGTGGCTGCTGTGTTGGAGGTCTGCATTGAAGTTTGAGCCTATTATTGAAGATTTCCCTCTTGGTGTTGCTGTTCTTCCTAGTCTTGGCCGACCGGATGATTCAAGCATGTTGCAAATGATATAAGAGCAATTCTCTAGAGCATGATGTGTTGTTGGAGGTAGATTCAAGTCTCAGATATGTTTGGCCGACAATATAGTGATCCGTGTCAAGTCAAGCTGACCTTGATGTTTATTCCAAGGTTGATGAAGCATATAAAGGTGTGTAGTTGAGGTGTGGAAAATCATCCTTGTGCGAAAATAATAAAATCCAAAGAAAGGATCAAAGACAGAGCAGAGTAGAGGAGAAGCAGAAGAATAACAGTTGTTTAGGATGAAGAGTTAGAGAAGAAGTATTTGGGGCAGAGCAGAAGTTTTGTGAGCATTCAATGAAACTAAACCAGGCATGAAGAAGATGCTATTTATCAGTTAATTCTTTCTATGTTAAACATAAATTCTGTAGGCAGTGAGCCTCTTTTGAGCAGTGAGCTCTAGGTAGTGCGCTCGAATGCATGTGCCTTCTCTTTTCTTCTAAGTACTTTTAATAGGATACAAATCCTGTGGGTTAACCCCCACCGTAGTTTTCCCTTAACCGGATTTCCACATTAAAATCTTGGTGTCAAGTGTGTTAATTGTGTTTCTACTCATGAGTTATTGTTTCATGCTTTAATGTTTACATCATTAATCTGTTTGTTAGTTGAGGAAGAAGATTAAAAGGAAGGAAAGATTAATTTTGTGGGACAACCGATTCACCCCCCCCCCTCTTAGTTGTCTGGCCTAATTCTAATAGCATCCACTGCCCCTCACCGCTTGGTCAAATGGCTAATTTACCCAACCTCTTCCCTTTATCATTTGATTGTGACATGTGTTTAATTTAGACTTGTTTTATATTTTATTTTTTGAAATTGCCTGTTTCTTTTCCTTCATTTTAAACAGCCACATGTTGATGAATTTTTTAGTTTTTCTTTATGGCCACGTGATAAAGGAAGATAAGTTTTATTAATAATCATACAAGTTCACAATTTATATGTTTTAAAATCTCAAAATTTGATTTTTTCTTTGTAATGAAATAGATTTATGTATTGTTTTAAGAAAAATAATTATAGTTTATTAAAAGAAGTTTGATATAATGGAATTATGTTTTAGGTTTCATAAATTGATAATGTTTAGTTATTAAAACATTAAGTTTATGTGGTTTTAAAAAAGAAACAATAGCAAATTATATCATATGGTTTCAAAAAAGAAACAACCAATCAAAATATTATACAATAAAATTTAACTAAGCAATTAAGGGAGGGTCCTCATCAAGCCACTCTCCTCAAAATAAACACTAAACTAAATAAGAAATACTATGGATATGCAAATTTCACCATACAATAGTATTAAAAATTCATAGAAATGAAATTAACAAAAGAATTTATCAACTTGAATATGTTTGTAATTTCTTTTAAATATGACTCACTCTAAAAACAACATTTACTCCTTCACCAGCAAATATCTTATACTTTTCTAATTTTTAAAACTTACATGCTTCTATAATTATTAACTATTAAAAGAAAAAAAATCTTCCTTATTAAACACAAAACCCTAGAAAATAAGGACACGAGGGCAATAGATGCGAACATAGGACTATACATAAATACCTTGAATTTTATAACATGATGTTAAAAAAAATTCATTTCATTTCTTATGACTTCCAATGCTAGATTTTTTAATGGTAGACTTTATATCTATCTAAGTTTTAAGAAATTTTTAATATTTATTTTCCTAATTAACTATATTTCATTTAATTAAAAAAATATAAATAGATTTCTAATATATTATTATATTAAAATGGATATAAATATTAATAAATATTTAAAAATATATACATATTAAATATTTAAATTAAATATTATAACACATATATTATATAAAAAATATAATGTACATTATAATTGATTTTTAATATTCCCCTAAATTACATCTTATTCTAAATATATAAATTATTAAAATTAAATATATAATACTATATACTAAAATGAATATAAATATTAATAAATATTAAAAATGTATATACATATTAAATATTTAAATTACATATAACATACATATATTATATATAAAATATAATGTACATTATATAATTAATTTTTAATACTAAATTAGATCTTAGCCTTTATATATAAGTTTGTTATCACTAGATGGGTTAGACATGCCCAATAGTTTCTATTTGTATCTATGGGCATGCTTAGGAGATTTTTTTCTACGTGGTCCTGTCTATATCTTCCTTGAAAATAACAAATACATATAATATGACAAATCAAGGATCTTGAAGTAAATTAAATTATTTATTGATTCGATGATATGCAGATACAAAACCATGTATATAAACTATGAGGGGAGTCCGGTTATATGTAACCGAACATAACTACTCATAACCGGCGGTAGGAACTACTCATAACCGGTGGTAGTTAACAAACTAATACCAAATGATAACAATGTAATACCATTGTTATTATGCCAACATCCCCCCTTATTACATTGTTCCTGCAATAGTACCAAGGGACCCCACTTGAATGCTAATATACTCAACACAGCTGATTACATAATATGAATACATATTTTATAGAAGATCTTCTCCCAAAGAACAAATCCTGAACCAAGTGGGGCTCCATCATACTGTCTCATCTACCCTCGAAAAGGTGTAGCTTCGAGCTATGTTCTTGAGCTCTTTAGTCCCGAACTCTCAAATCATAGAGTCTTGAATTATTCGACAATGAACCCTAAGAGATACGACAGATCTTTGCCATTGTCTAGTGACTGTGAAAGGGTATAATTCTCGATCATATACTCTTTGAAGCTCACTGGATAACAATCCATATTGAGCTCAACACCAAATCCCAACCCTGTATCCAAAACAAAATCTTCACAAAACATACATTCTTCAAATCCGTCAGCATCAACAAAGAGTAAAACAACCAAAACCAAAAATGCTTCTCATGCAAAGCATCATCTCAAAGCGAGAAGCTAACTTGAGATGATGGAAAATCCTCCATCCTTCGATGCTGCCTACCTCCAATATGACCCTGTTACACTTTATCCACTTGAGGTTGCAAGTGAATCTCCAAAAGCCCTATCAGGTGTAGCATTCAAACCTTCGATAGCATAGGCATATGAGTCTTCAAAATTTCTATCAAGGATAGCATGGATGACACCAAGAACACAAGCATAACGTGTGGCCATGTTCAAATTCTAAAAATAATGATGTCAATTTTGACCAATAATGGACCCTTACACTAGTCAATCTTGTACATCTAAAACACTATTAAACCTTCACCAAATTAAACCTTCAACAATTCTTACCTTATTACTCCAATGAAACTCTTATTTAAACTTTGAATCTATGATTTTTCAATGTTATACCTTCGTTAAGACCAAATAATTCAACCACTTTATAACACCTTATTTCAAAAAACACTTGTCCACAACGGCTCTAGTTTCCAAAAAAAACAAACTTTAGTCTACGTGAATAGAAGAAATTCTTTTCTTTCAACAAAGATGGTAGATGAATACAGTCGGCACTGTCATTAAAGTACTCAGGTTTGATTTTCACAGTGTATGGTAGGAGCCTAGTACACAAATAGACTATTGAATGGTGGGAAGGTGGGGAAATCTTCAGAAGATTGAGGGAAAATCTGTGTGAGTAGAGATTACAACATATTACTTCCAACCACCAATCAAAGCAAACTAAAGTCAATGATAGGAAGAGTAACACTACATTAGGAAGTCTCCAAACTAGGTCACGGCCTTCTCCTATGCACCAGTGAATATCATATAAAAGCATTCCTCATACCTGATATGCCAGTCACTTGTCTTCTATACACTTTCACAGGTCTGCGTAGGCCAACAAACACAAAATTCACCATCCACGATCTTCACTTCATAATTGCCTTTCTCAGTCTTCTTCAAACACGCTAGTAAACAATGGAGAATTTAAATACAAACTTTCCTCAAAATCCTACAACCTCTTTCCAATAGTTGGGAGGCTTAGATCAGCAAGACATGATGATGGCTAGGATAGAAATAAATACAGATCTAATAAACTCCTCTTGGTGTCTCTTTCTAAACATACTTACACCTAGATTTGGAAATATGGAATGCAGATTTCAACGCTTCATCTAATCTCAATGTTGGTTTCTCCTTATTCTACATCACACCTCATCTTTGCACAGGCATAGAGATATCAAAGCACTCTTTAATTAAGTAGCATTCTCCAGCGCATATTCCACGTTTGGAATTCCACACCGAGCCTCTTTTACGCACAGCAAGTCTCCATACGCCCTTCACATAATTTTTAATCGTAGGCACATAGAAACCGTTAATGCTCTAATACCATATGAAGTAAATTAAACTGTTTATTGATTCGATGATATGCAGATACAAAACCACGTATATAAACTATGAGGGGAGTTCGGTTATATGTAACCGAACATAATTACTCATAACCGGTGGTAGTTAACAAACTAATACCAAATGCTAACAATGTAATACCATTGTTATTATGCCAACAGACCCCACATATGCTTTGAACCTTCCACCCTTACCAAATTCAAAACATTTAGCTAACCTAGACTTCACTTTCTTGTAAAACTAGCAAGGATGCCTTTGTGTGTAATGGGTTCGCTAAATAGTTGTGGAAGTTCAATTGCTATGTCTTTAACTGAATGACAATTGTCTTTGATCCCTATGACCCATATCATTTTTTTTCTAGAGTGTCCTTCAGTAATTTGCATGATCATCAATGGATTTCAAGATCCCTATATTTTTCTTAGTAGCTACTTCAAATGTGTGTGCTTCCTTTCTAGATTCTTGTCCATGCATTGCACCTAGGTTCACTTGCATTGGATTAGTCGTCACCTATGCATATTAATAATAGTGAATATAATAATTGTATATATATAATATAAATTATATAATTATGATTAATATTAATATATTGATTGATTTCATGTGAATTATTAATAAATATATAATAGTTTATATATATATATAATCTTATTTTACTAAATATAAGATAAATAAAAAAAATTACCAAATCAAATATAACCATATGATTACTTAATATTCCATAATCATTTTGGGGGTTGCAAGAAAGCAGGCATTCTTGTGAAAGAGAAGGGGGAGGGAGATAGAGACATAGAGAGATAAAGAGAAATAGAGAGAGCTAGAGAGGGAGATTGAGATATATATAGAGGTAGAGACCTAGAGAGATAAAGAGGGAGAGAGATCACAAAGAGAGGAAGTGTGTGAGAGTTTAATTTCTTTTCAATATTAAAATATAATTTTATATTATTTATGTGTTCTTATATATATATGTAAACTATTTAATAGAAATACTTATTTAATTTATTTTCAATATTATATCTTTCTTTCTCTCTCTCTCTCTCTATATATATATATGTATATGTATATGTATAGGTATAGGTATATGTATATGTATATGTATGTCTCTCTGACTTTATCTCTCTTTCTTTCTCTCTCCCTCTTTCTCTCTCTATATCTCTGCCCCTCTCTCTAATGCATTATTTCTCTACCCCTCTAAGACTCTAATTAAGCTAAATAGGATTTAGATATTATAATTTTAAACTAATATTACATTATAATATATATATATATATATATATATATATATATATATATATATATATAATTTATACATTTTTTTATGCATAATTATAATTTTATATTAAACTGAGAAAAAAAATATACATTGTCTTATGCCATGGCTTGGCTTGCTGTTCATGCCTGCTGCTAACAATAAGCTATTTCAGTCCTTGAATTTTCCTATCAAGACCACGTAGGGTCTACTTACTTCATACTAGGGACCACACAGGGTCTATCTGATTCTATATGCTAATGCCTATACATACTAGGGCTTCCAAGACCAAAATGAAGCCAGCTTACAGTATTTAAAAACAAAATTAGGGATTTTGTAGACTAGTAAACAACTTACACCTTATCATAGTCTAGCAGTTGCAGATTAAATTCCACCACCCACTCGAACCCTTCCACTCGCACCACTCCCAGGATCTTCTTGATGAAGTCGATAGCAATTTGTGCCTGTTCCTTGGCGGCCATTAGCTCAAGGCCTCTGAAATCCAAGATGAATGTATACAACTTCACAATCTCCTCTAGGTCGCTGAGAAGAGCCATCTCTTTTGGTCTTGGAATTCCCACCACCATGTTAGCCACTTGAAGAATGATTTCCAAGTCACCCAGATGTTCTAGATAGAAGATACCTTTCATAATAGCCTTTACCTTTGCCTTTGGTGTTTCCAATTCTTGTAAGGAAAGTAGAGGTGCGGAATACAACTTCCCTAATGTCAATTCAAAGGGGATAATGCAGACAGGTAACGTTCAATTCAAATACACAGATGCGCACACCAGAAAAAATAGAATAAACATGTAAGATAATAGAGAACAACACTAGATATACGTAGGAAAACCCTTTTGGGTAAAAAACCCACCACCACAAGAGAGACAGTCTTTTTTTTCAGTAAGCTTAGAAAGATTACAATAAAGATACCAGCCTTCTTGCTCAAGTATCGATTCTCAGATCATACAAAACAGTTCACTTCCACTGTACATTTACAATATGAACAATATGATCGAATCTCATCATCAATTACAGATAGCTTTTCCAAATTTGTATTTTACCACAATCTTCAGAGCAAAACTGTTTGAACTTCTACCCTAAATGTTCATTCTAACTAACTCAGTATCGCTATCTTCCAACCGTCGCAACTATTCACATTCATGTGAGAAATTTAGTCCCACATTCACCAGGTCGTGTTGGACATCCAAGTTTATATACCCGAACACACTGTATGACTATCGTCAACAATTTTGTTGCCGACAATGCCAGTCAAAGTCTCATCGGTATAGCCTTAACCATCGGCGACAACTCCACCATTCACAGCGATGAGTCCTTGTCCCACCGATGCTTACACCTTCAACCTTCATTAGAGTGACCTTTGCCATCGGCCCAAAGACTTTACGCTGTGCTGATGAATATCTTCTTGTCGAACATCGGGATGACAGGCTCATCAGTAAGAACCATTACCACTGAGCCGATGAAGCTACTCACTCTGATGGTCTTCCATCAGAGTGACTCATGCCGACCACATCATCGATGAGACATTGATCATCGACAATACTACTTCCATCTGTGCCAATATAGGAAGTCTTCCTGATGGCCACTACCATCGGTGAAACATATGCTGTCGATAGAGCAAGTTAAGTGTTCACCGATGGTGTTCTGTCAACCCGATGAACAAAGAACATGTGAATGATATGAACAAAACCAACTATTCAAAAAATGAGGTTCCAAGCAGTAATTTAAGACACTAGGTCTCTTCAATCTCCCAATTGTCGAAGAGATTACTGCTACCTCTTAATCCACATATGATTACTGAGATTTATGGGCCCGAAGACCCATTTCATCTGAACACCATTTGAACTTGGCCATGCTCACTGGTTTAGTCAAGGCATCTACAACATTTTCCAAAGTATCAACCTTTTCCAGCTTTACTTTCTTGTCTTCCACCATATCATGAACAAAGTGATATCGGACATCAATATGTTTTGTCCTAGCGTGAAAAGTAGGATTTTTCGCTAGACAGATAGCACTTTGACTGTCACAATGAATTTGTATTTGCCCTGCATCAAAACTGACATCAGAACACAACCTCTTCAACCAAATAGCTTCTTGGCATGCATGAGTAGCTGCCATGTACTCTACCTCTGTTGTGGATAAAGTGACTATAGCCTGCCACTTGCTCATCCAACTGATAGCACCACCATTTAACGTGAATACATATCCACTGGTGGATCTTCTACTGTCAATGTCCCCTACCCAATAAGAATCTACATATCCCTAAATGTTGATAGATCTTTGAGACCCAACTGAGTTTCCATGATAGCAAATAACATAGTCAAAAGTTCCCTTCAAATACCTCATAACTCTCTTCACAGCATCCCAATGTGATTTGCCTAGATTTGCCATAAATAGGCTCAAAACTCCCACTGCTTGGGCAATGTCTAGTCTGGTATAGACCATTGCATACATTAAACTGCCAACAACACTTGCATAGGGCACCTTTTTCATGTCGTCAATTTCATTCGAAGATTCTGGATAATCTTCAACAGATAGTTTCGTTCCCTGCAAAATTGGAACAACTAACTGTTTGCAATCAAACATATTAAATTTATCAAGAACATTGGTAATATACTTGCTCTGGCTGAGCCAAAGCTTTCTCTTTGATCTGTCCCTTTTGATTTCCATTCCTAGAATGTACTTCGCTGCCCCCAGATTCTTCATTTCAAATTTCAAAGACAACTGAGATTTTAAATCTGAGATCATTCCCTTACCATTGCCAATGAATAACATGTCATCCACATACTGTGCAATTATAAGAATCTGATCACCATCAGTTTTATAATAGACACAATGATCAGATTTAGATCACATATCCCAAAGATAAAGCATATGTATCGAATTTTTGATACCACATTTTGGGAGATTGTTTCAAGCCATAAAGAGACTTTTTAAGTTTACATACCAGATGTTCTTTACCTTTTTCCACAAAATGCTTTGGCTGGGACATATAAATTTCTTCTTCAAGGTCCCATGAAGAAATGTTGTCGTCACATCCATCTGCTCAATTTCAAAGTCATACGTTGCTGCAAGTGACAACAGAAATCTAACGGATGTCAGCTTAGCTACAGGAGAAAAGATTTCTCCATAATCTATACCTTCCTTTTGGGAATACCCCTTAGCAACCAATCTTCCCTTGTACTTTTCAATACTACCATCTAGATCATATTGCTTTTTAAATACCCACTTACAGCCCACAGGTTTTCTGTCTTCAGGCAAGGGCACCAGATCCCAGGTTCCATTTTTCTTTGATGATGACATTTCATTATCCATGGCTTCCAACCAAGAATCTGAATTAGGTAAACTAATAGCTTCTTTCACAGTCCTAGGTTCATCAATATCAGTAAGCAAAGCATAGGCACAACTTGAATCAAGTACTGAAAATCCATACCTATCTAGTTGTCTTCTTTCACATGTAGACCGCCTCAATGGCTGAGGTGCAGGTTCAGGGTCTTGCTCTAGATCTAAATCTTTGGAGCTACTCGAACTCACTTCTGAATCATCTACACTTGGTGCTTGTTGTTCCTCTTTTATAGGGGTCAGAGGAATATTAACAACACTCTTTTCTTTCTTTTCTTCTATCTTCTCTGGCTAAGGATCAGTAACCAAAGGTTTTAGCTCTCTAAAAATTACATTCCTGCTGTAAATTACTTTTTCAGTTTCAGGATTCCAAAGCTTGTACCCTTTAACACTGACTCCATAGCTAATAAAGATACATTTGACTGCCTTGTAATCCATCTTAGATCTTTTTACCTCAAGAATATGAGCATATGCCTCATAGCCAAAGACACGAATATGTCTTAGAGAGGGCTTCTTTCCAGACCATGCTTCCATAGGAGTCTTATCAACCAATGCCGAAGTAGGAGAATGATTCAGCAAGTAACAAGCTGTAGCAACTGCCTCAGCCCAGAACCTTTGTTCAAGACTAGCATAACTCAACATACTTCTTGCTTTCTCCATCAATGATCGATTCAACCTTTCAGCAACTCCATTTTGCTGTGGAGTATAAGGTGTAGTCTTATGCCTTTTAATTCCATGATCAAGACAAAATTTATCAAAATCTGCATTGCAATATTCACCACCGTTATCTGTTCTCAAACATTTTATTTTTCTACCAGTCTGATTTTCCACAAGATTTTTAAAATCTTTAAACTGACTGAACACTTCTGATTTATTTTTCAAAAAATATATAAATGCCCTCCTTGAATAATCATCAATAAACGATACGTAGTATCTTGATTTAGACAGAGAAAGAACATCAACTGGACCAAAAACATCAGAATGTACATAGTCCAGAACACCAAAAGATTTATGAGAACTAGAGTAAAAAGAAACACGGTTCTGTTTTCCATATATACAATGTTCACAGAAATCGAACTCTAGATTACAATCAATCAACCCATCTACCAAGTTTTTATTTTTCAAAGTTTTAAAACCTTTTTCACCTATGTGACCAAGTCTATGATGCCAGAGCATTATTTTCTCTACAGGAAGTTTAACTTCCATAGAGTTTGCATCATGTGTTACAATAGTAGCTTTATCAGATTTTACAGAGACATTATTACAGCACACTGGTTTAGCATCTAACCTATACAAAGTTCCAATGCGTTCACCCTTTTCTAGAACAATAGAACCTCTAGTCATCTTATAGCCACCATTCACAAAAGTAACTTACACTCCAACATCATTAAGCTTACTAACAGAAAGTAAATTTCGAGCCAGACCTGGTATGTGTAGTACTCCATTCATTCCCTTTATTCTGCCATCTGGGAACTGGATTCTGACTCTTCCTCGGCCAACAATTTTTAGTGTCGAATCACTTGCCAAGAACACCTTCCCACTAGCATACGGTTCATACTTTGTGAACCATTCTTTGTGAGATGTCATATGAAAAGATGCCCCTGAATCCACCAGCCATATATCTTCAGATGCAAGCATTGCCAAGGTAGCAATAAAGGCATCAACATCACTCTGAGAAGAATCAATGTCAGAGAAGTTCTTCTTGTTCTTCTTTTTCTCCTCTTTACAGTCTTTTCTAATGTGTCCTTTCTACCCACAATTCTAGCACTTCACCTTGGACTTTTTGCCAGGAGATTTCGATCTCCCCTCTGATTTGGACTTAGACTTCTTGTCCTTCTTCTTGTCTCTTTCCTTTGATCTACCTCGAATGGACAGGGCCTCTTTGGCCATCTTAGAAGATTTCCTCTGCATCTCTTTAGATAACAGCGAGGCAACAACTGCTTCAGTTGTAAACGTGGTTGTTGTACTTCCAATAGCCATCACAAGATGATCCCATGAGTTAGGTAAGGAACATAACAGAAGCATACAGCAGTCCTCCTCTTCTATTTTTACACCTATAGAAGTCAACTATGCAACAATTGTATTAAATGTGTTCAGATGGTCTGCTACAGATGCTCCTTCATCCATCTTCAAAGAATACAACTTCTTTCTAAGGAAAAGTTTATTCACCAAGGACTTGCCCTAATAAATATCTCCCAACTTCTTCCACAAATCTTTGGCTGTCTTCTCCTCATGGACGTTCAATAGTACAGAATCTGCTAAACTTAATCTTATTAGTCCTCTGGCTTTCCTATCTACCAGGTCCAATCTTCTTGCTTCATTCCTGAAGGTTGAACCCCAGACACAGCAACCCAAAGATCTCTATCGACCAGCATATCTTCAACCTTAAGCTTCCACAACTCAAAGTTTATGCCATTGAACTTTTCAATATCTATTTTTCCTGATGTACTTGCCATCTTATTTAACAAAATAGACCTCTACAGAACTCCCACTCACAGAATTGACACAAAAAACACAACCTACCAACAAGGATAACACAATTGGATAGGCTCTAATACCACTTGTAAGGAAAGTAGAGGTGTGGAATACAGCTTCCCTAATGTCAATTCAAAGGGGATAATGTAGACAGGTAACGTTCAATTCAAATACACAGATAAGCACACCAGAGAAAATAGAATAAACATGTAAGATAACAGAGAACAACAGCAGATGTAGGTGGGAAAACCCTTTCAGGTAAAAAACCCACCACCACAAGAGAGACAGTCTTTTTTTCCAGTAAGCTTAGAAAGATTACAATAAAGATACCAGCCTTCTTGCTCAGGTATCGATTCTCTGATCATACAAAATAGTTCACTTCCACTGTACATTTACAATATGAACAATATGATAGAATTTCATCATCAATTACAGATAACTTTTCCAAATCTATATTTTACCATAGTCTTCAGAGCAAAACCATTTGAACTTCTGCCCTAACTGTTCGTTCCAACTAACTCAGTATATCTATCTTCCAACCGTCGCAACTATTCACATTCATGTGAGAACTTTAGTCCCACATTCACCAAGTCACGTTGGACATCCAGGTTTATATACCCAAACACATTGTATGACTATCATCAGCAATTTTGTTGCTGACGATGCTAGTCAAAGTCTCATTGGTATAGCCTTAACCATTGGTGACAACTCCACCATTCACAGTGATGAGTCCTTGTCCCACTGATGCTTACACCTTCAACCTTCATCAGAGTGACCTCTGCCATCGAGCCAAAGACTTTACGCTGCGCCGATGAATATCTTCTTGCCGAACATCAGGATGACAAGCTCATCGGTAAGAACCATTACCACTGAGCTGATGAAGCTACTCACTCCGATGGTCTTCCATCGAAGCGACTCATGCTAACCACATCATCGACGAGACATAGATCATCAACAATACTACTTCCATCTACGCCGATACAGGAAGTCTTCTCGATGGCCACTACCATCAGTGAAACATATGCTGTCAGTAGAGCAAGTTAAGTGTTCGCCGATGGTGTTCTATCAACCTAATGAACGAAGAACATGTGAATGATATGAATAAAACCAACTATTCAAAAAATGAGGTTCCAAGCAGTAATTTGAGACACTAGGTCTCTTTAGTTCTAACAGCATTGCCAACACCCTTGAGGAGATGTTTGTATCTACACGATATCTCTCATCGTTCAACATGAATTTTCTCCCAAGGATCATTCTAACCACTCCTACAATCAATTCATCTCAACGACGGAGCATTCTTTGCAGCTGAAGGTCTGTTACCTGTCCAAGGAAGGCCATTTGCCTTTTGCTACTTACTAGCCTAACTGGCATTTCCATCCCACCACAGCGAATGGCCTCTATAGAGAAAATGATTGCAAATCAGGAAGGCATCAAAACAAGCAGATGATGATGCTGCCAGAATGTCTATTACTTGCCTTCTTATTAACTCAACTTGAGGGGAAGTTTCTCAATGCATGTCCTTTATCACCATTTCATTATTCCTTCCATACTCTTCCGGCTTGCTTGTAATCATAACTATTTCATCGAGATCTTCCTCACTCAATATTAAGACCTCGACCTTGCCACCTATGATGAGGTGGCAAGGCTCCCCCCTACCTCCCACTTTAATTCATACATATTTGTTATTTGATTATATAATAATTTAATCTCTATGTTTTTAGATTATATAATGATTATATAGCACATATCTCTCTCTCTCTCACTTCTCCCTCCCTCCCCCTCTTCTAGAGAAAGAGAGAAAGATATGTATATATATATATATATATATATATATATAGAGAGAGAGAGAGAGAGAGAGAGAGAGAGAGAGAGATGACATAAGTGGTGTAAGAGGAGATTTGGAATTGAGTGCCAAGGGCACGAGCTAAGAAATTTGGTGCAATGCATGCAATTTTGTAGTGTGTATTGGTATCAATATATGTGTGGAACTCAAAGAGATTCTAACAATCACATATTTCATACTACTTGAATAAATTTTTTGTATACAGTCAAAATTTATAGGGAATCTATTTATATTTAGTGTGATGTTTCCATTTTACCATTGGAGAAATTTTAGTTGACGGGAAAAAATGAGGATAAAGATTAATAAGTGAGTATATTAATTGAATTCTTATATTAATCAAATTCCTTATAAACTTATACAATGAATGAGATTCCAATCAAATTTATGATTATCTTAACATCAATATAATTAGGTATATGCAAAGAGATGGGGGAACAAAAAGTTGCCACCATGGGACTTTTTGGTCCAAAGTAAAAAAATGCAAGCACATTATAACACACTCATGTTTTGGTTTGCTTAAAAGCAAAAACAAAGCCATTTCTCCTCATACAACCATGACCATTGAGAGTTTAGCAACAAAAAAACACAGTTCAAAGCGTGATTGCATTGAAGGGAAGCCTCTCCAAGTGAGTGCAAGAGAGAAAATGACATTCATGATGCCACCTCACCACCAAAGACGTCGTCAAGGAAATTTGGAGGATCTAGCACATGAAGAAGGTAGGGTTTGACTGATTTTTGTTAGTGTGAGAAGATTTTTTTAGTTTTACAATGTTTGATTTGTTTTTATATTGCATTTACAGTTATTGGGGCAAGAGAAAACCTAAATCCAGCCGAGGAGGGTGAAAACAACCCCAAAAACCCTCCAAACTCTCCAAACCCTCAAAACCCACCTTCATGTCCTCACAATGTAAGGGATAGTCAAGAAAACTACCTACGAATAATAGAATAAAACAATAAACATCTTCAAATTGTTATTCAAACACTAAACAATCCAAGTGCAAGCATCGATCGTAGGAGGGCGCTTGCAAAGTCACTAGAGGAGATTGTTTCCCACACTGATTCGGTGACAAAACAAATCACCGAATTCCAAGACTATAGGGAGAGGTGTTGGCAATATTATGCTGAGAAGTTGTCATATGAACAAGTCAAGAATAAATAAATTACAAAATCTCAATTATGTGCACACTTTATTAATCCCAAAACTAGCCAAAGATTAGAAGAAAGTTGTAAATGGTTTCCTATTCATTGGTGTAGGAATGAAGAAATATCCCAAAACTTTTGGGATAGATGGTACATGTTCTTCGATGGATGCCCATGCAACAATGATGAGGTATCACAATATTTCTTGAGGAAACTCTATTGCGAGTTCATCCTCAAGAAGATTCCCAATTATTTTGACATTCGTGAGTTCCAGGGTAGAGGTGGTGGCTCTGCCCAAGATAGAGAGGGGGCTCAACGAGATCAAAACTGTGTGCCTGTACCCCTATTGAGGCCAGAAGGTAGGTCACTCCCTTCGACTTTGAAGGAGAGTGGTGAGGTGGAGACATTACATTCATTGACTACTCTCACCCAATCTCTATCATAGCATGCCAATGATCTTACCTAGGTCGATGAGGGTGAGAGCAGTAGGCATCATTTGTCCCCACATTTGTGCAGTTCATGTGGGAACCTGCGTGATTATGGGATGCAAGACTCATGGCTGGACCCTCAGCAAGATGTTGTGACGCAGGAGCAACATCTAATGATGGAGACATCCATATTGGATGGGATTGTTCTCACCAATGATTTATTACAGACGACATATGGTATTGACTCCCAGGTAATTTTTTACAAGTTTCATCTTGATTTAATATATTGTTATTTGAAATTTGTAATTAATTTTATATGACTATCTATATTATAAGTCAAAATAATGTATGTAATTTCCTGCGTAATGAAATTCCAGGGTTAGAGTCTTCATCATGCCTCCGTTAGCTGTCTATTGGCAGGTTATGAGAGGAGGTCAAGTCAGCAGGTATGTAATTTATCACATGATCGTAATTATTGTAGATATGTCAATGGTAATATTATTTTGTAACAATTTGATGATTTCAACAGTCACTGACACCTCCATGGTTTCCTTGGTCCCCTGGACACAAATCCACCACTTTTATGAAGGTAAATTTAACCATTTCTAGTCATTATGTATTTTTAAAATAATGTTATGTATTTATTTTGGTCGAATAATCTTGAACTTGATTTTCAGATGCTAAATGTGGAGACTCATCCTCATCTTCATGAGTCAGCGCAGATAGGCATTATTGCAGCCATGATATCTTCAAATCCTTTGACTGAGGTATGAGCCAATAACATGAAAATGTCCTAATTTTGTATTTCTTGTTTTATCTCATGTCATTTGATGTACATAAATGATATTTATGTTTAGTCAATTTTGCTTCTTGATGCTTCTCAAAAGAGGTCACAACTCCAGCCCATCTGACTACGGACAAAGAAGCTCAAGACAAGATGGTGGAGAGTGATCATTGGGTGGCGGCAAGCGATCGATTACATATGTGATGTTATATATTTCATGTACATTTTCTATAGTAATGTGCATATTGTTTGATTGTAGTAATAGGTGGATCCGGCTGTACTTTTGTCGAAGAGGTCTACTCGACGACAGAGAGAGGATGAGTCACGGATTGGCTCTCCATCTTCATGATCAAGCAAAAGCCACCGATTATTTCATAAAAGTCCATAGGAAACTTTGGGACCTTTTTTGTATGCCTAGATGGCTTTGTATACATACTTTTGTATGTTACCAATGTATATTTTTGTATATATTCCTGTATGGCTTTGTTTGGACATGCCTATATGGCTTGTATGTAAACTAGATGTTATGTTCATGACATTATGTATATGACATTTTATATTAAATATTTAATATGATGATCAATTATTGTTACAGGAATTTGGTTTTACATGTGCCAATTGCATTTGCTTGAAAGTTTATAAATCATTTTCAAATAATCCATTTTGTGCATATCGTGCAATCATTGCATTTTGTGGGACTGTGCATTTCTTTGAGGCATCATTTCAAACAGTTCACGCACCTTGTCTATGCTTGCACACTTTCCATACATGTCTACAAGGGCAGCTGCAAATACAATACATGTGATAAAATTCCTATATCATTTATGCTTTGATGGTTGTCCACACTATGTTCCCCAGATCCCATTCTGGCATAGGCAAGGAGGAAGTTGGATAAGGTTGCGCAATTTAGTTTTAGACTTGCCAAAATTTGCGTTTGGTTGAAATTTACTTTTGTACATTTGCTTGAGAGTTTTTAAGGCTTTATGAAAAATCCATTTCAAGCATATCTTGCAATCATTGCATTCCATGAGACAAAATTTCTTTGAGGCATCGTGTCAAACAGTTCACGTTCATTGTATATGCTTCCACACTTTGCATACATGTCTTGCAGGGTACTTACAACTACAACATTTAACAAAATTCCTATATCCTTTATGCTTTGATGGATGTCTATATCATGTTCCAGAGATACCACTTCTAAGGTTTTTGGAATTTGGCTTTACACTCGCCAATTTCATTTTCTTGAAACTTTCTAAAGGCTTATCAAAAAATCCATTAAATGTTCATATCTTGCAATCATTGCATTCCATGAGGTGACATTTCTTTAAGGCATCATGCCAAATAGTTCACGTGCCTTGTCTATGCTTCCACACTTTGCATACATGTCTCTGAGGGCAGTTGCAACTACAACATCTAACAAAATGCCCATATGTTTTATCCTTTGATGGATGTTCATTTTGGCATAAGCAAGGAGGATACTGGCTAAGGTTGTGGAATTTTGCTTTACACCCGCCAATCGCAATTTCTTGAAAGTTTCTAAAGCCTTATCAAAAAATTCATTTTGTTCATATCTTGTAATCATTGCATTCAATAAGGTGACATTCTTTGGGGCATCATGCCAAATAGTTCACGTGCCTTGTCTATGCTTCCACACTTTGCATACATGTCTACAAATATCAGTCCAAAATCTCTCAAAGTCATATCATAAAATGTATACAAGGTACAAAAAGATAGTGATACATGTCTCAGGGCAAAAATAGTACATATACAAGCCATCTCAGCCATCAAAAATGTGTGTATCAACTCAAAAATGGTACAAATGTCCAGGTCTGACTAACCCTGCTGTCATGGAGCACTGCTCCCTGTGCTACCCTCTCCTATGTCTCCCCCTGACTGCTGGGGACCCCTCACTGATCCCACAGATCGAGACCCACCTGCCCTCTGGGATGCCACAGACTGGCTCCTAAAGTTGGGCGCCTACTGATCTGCTGCCACTGTCCTGTGGTATAACCCTCTATAGTCCTAAGCCTGAGCCTGAGCTCTGGCAAGCTCACTATGAACCTCAGCTAACTATGTCTGGGCTTGCTGCACCTGTGATACCAAAAAGCTAGAAGTACCATCTCTACCCATAGCTGCCACAGATGCATCCCTCTTTGCTCTCGCTGCCCTCGCACTAGCCAACGTTGCGTCTCTCTCCTGAGATATCTAGGTCCAAACAAAACATTCCCAGCTGCCATGAATTCTAAGAACTGCTCCGTCAAAGTTTGGCAGTTTGCTCGTCTTAGGGATCTTAAGGGACTTTGCTAGTAGCCTGCTGCCCTGAATGATTGGGGTGCTTGGCACATGAAACGAGACCTCCTATGCAATTTACCCACCCACCCCAACGCATTGGCGTAGTTTGTTCGGTCCCACGACCTATGGAATGCAAAATGTCACTCCTAACACCTTTCCATTGCATGAAACTGAAGCATTTTGCAAGAACACGTTTGATTTTGACACAGTCAAACGGACTGGAGTTAACCAAAACTGATAGAGGTTATTGTGGACGGACCCCACATGCACATGTAAGTCCAAATAGAATGTTGTCAGTTGCCACAAATTCTAAGAACTGCTCTGTCAAAGTTTAGCAATTTTTCTGTTTTAGGGATCTTAAGGGACTTTGCCAGTAGCCTACTGCCTCGGACGATTGGGGCACTTGGCACACAAAATGAGACCTCCCCTGGCATTTACTCACCCACCCCAACACATTGGCGAAGTCTGTTCAGCCCCATGACCTATGGAATGCAAAATGTCACTCCTAGCACCTTTCCACTGCATGAAACTGAAGCATTTTGCAAGAATGTGTTTGATTTCGGCATGGTCAAACGGACTGGAGTTGACCAAAACCAAGAGAGGTTATTATGGATGGACCCCACGTACACCTGTAGGTCTAAATAGAATGTTCATAGCTACCATGAATTCTGAGAACTGCTCTGCCAAAGTTTGGCAATTTTTGTGTCTTAGGGATCTTAAGGGACTTTATCAATAGCCTGTTGCCCCAAACGATTGGGGTGCTTCGCACATGAAACAAGACCTTCCTTGGCATTTACTGGCCCACCCTGATGCATTGGCACAGTCTGTTTGGTCCCACAACATCCTTTAGACTTCCAAAACTTCCAACAAAAACCACAACTCATCAATCAACATCAACATGACCTTAACACCATATTTTATGATCAACATCAACATCATGAGGACACTGAAGAAATCTTTGACACGTGAAAACATTGAGGACACTAAAGACATGGAGCACAAAGAAGCATGAATACATTGACAAACTCTTGTCATGAGGAAGAACCACAACCCAATCCAACTCCTGAAAGCATGACATGTTATGATGAAGAACCACAACCAAATCCAATGATCCAATGGCATGAACCAATGGCATAAGAAACTATGTCCTACTATTGTAACATGATAAACATGAATGTTATGAACTAACATCCAAACCCTATGACATCAATCTTGATATGACATGAGTGAAACATGAGTGAACAGGATTAAGACCAATAAGGATCAACTTCATCCATCACTTAGATCTAACCCCATGAAGCATAACATGATGATGATTCATACATCAAATGTATATCATAGCATACAAATCAAACCAATCATGAGGCCTTCACTGCTCAAGTTCATACCATTGCTTGTCAAGTTCATACCACTGCTTGAGTGAGATCTTCACTATTCAAGTTCATGCCTTGTCTTGAAGCACTACAACTTTGTGCATCACATCACATACTCTATGAAAAAGCAAGTGTCTTTATATCACAAAACCCAACAACATATCCTGAAAGCATAATGGTATCATCAAACAATAGACAACCAATAGACCTGCACAATTATGCATTCCTTACTTTCAAGAAAACACAATTGGCACGTGTAAAACCAAATTCATGTAATGATAATTGATCATCATATTAAATATTTAATATAAACTATCATATACATAATGTCATGAACATAGCATCTAGTTTACATACAAATCCATATAGGCATGTCCAAACAAAGTCATACAGGTATATATACAAAAATATACATCGGTAACATACAAAAGTATGTATAAAAAGCCATCTAAGCATACAAAAAATGTCCCAAAAACTAGTTTCCTATGGACTTTTATGAAATAATCGGTGGCCCTTGCTTGACTGTGAAGATGGAGAGCCAATCCATGACTCATCCTCTCTTTGCCATCGAGTAGACCTCTTCGACAGAAGTTCATCTAGATCCACCTGTTAATACAATCAAATAATATGCACATTACTATAGAAAATGTACATGAAATATATATCACATATGTAATCGATCGCTTACTGCCATCCGATGATCACTCTCTACCATCTTGTCTCGAGCTTCTTTGTCTGTAGTTAGATGGGTTAGAGTTGTGATCTCCTGTGAGAAGCATCAAGAAGTAAAATTGACTAAACATAAATATCATTTATGTACATCAAATGACATGAGATAAAACAAGAAATACCAAATTATGACATTTTCATGTTATTGGCTCATACCTCGGTCAAAGGATAGGAATCCTCAATAGAATGGAGTGGTTGAAAGAAAGAATAGGATTGTTCAAGAAGCTGCAAGGATAATGGTAAGAGAAGAAAACCTACCAGATGTACACTAAAGGGAAGCAATTCATACTACTGTTTATATACAAAACAAAGTACAAGTAACCATCTAGGAAAGTTTTATGCATACTTACAAATTAATCCAATGAACCATCCGGGTCTTCTCTACTCTTTATTGTGTCAAGTATTGCCTCATGGTCAGACTCATGCAATTTTAATTTGAGGATACATCTCTAGAAATTTATCAAAAAATTGTGTTTGAGTCATATTCAAAAATGCTTTAGAAGTGGCTTACGGTTTTGACTATTGATTCTCCTTCTTACCACATCCCTTGGATTCAGAGATACCCTTGTGCAATTCTTCCAAAAGTCTTCAATTAGTGATCTCAAAGCTTCAACAACAACTTTGTCTTTCTGTGGGAGTTTCCTACAGAATACCCACAATTCATTAGTGTTTGTGTCCTCAACTCTTTCACTTCTTCCAACGGCTCTCATTAGAGTTTTTCTACTTATTTTCAATGCTTGACTCGACTTTCTAATGAGGTGAGATTTCTTTGTGTGTTGGCTTACTATTGTCGATGTAATGACACGTCGTGTGACATTACTATCCTTGGTGCGTGAGGTGGAACCCACACTCTCATATGCACTCATTAGATTCTTGACAATTGATTTTTCACTTGAGGCATTCGATGTTCTTGGGCTAAGAATCTTCATAGTGGGCCTAAATTTTATATTTCTCATCAATTCAACAAATAGTTGACATCTTTTGATTTCATTTAAATTCTCAAAGAATAATTTTCATATCTTATTTGCATATCTTTGGCAAGTGCGCATGGGAATCTTATCCTACATGGGCTTCAATACATTCTCATCAATATCCATTAGAAACTTAGGCTTCCTATGCAAAGTTCTAGGAGGCGTTTTAATTGGTAAAGTTGACTCAACATTAGGAATTTCTTCAATATGTACTTGAGATGGGATAGATGACATACCTTCAATTGGAGGTGAAAAGGATGAAAATGACACACCTTCAACTTGACATGTGAATGATGGCATGCCACCAACTTGAGAAGAAAATGAAGATGTAACTTCTACTTCACCTGTGAAAGATGGAGTGTCTCCAATTCAAGAAGATAATGATGGTGTTTCTTCAACTTGACCTATGGATGATGGAGTGCCTCCAACTTGGAGATTCACTTTCCTCATTGCATGGAGGTTTTTTATTTGTTCCCTTTGTGCCACCAATTCCATCTCTCTTAGCTTCATTAGATGTGTCATGTTCCTCTTCAATTGGCAATGGTGGAATGTCTTCTTGTATACTTGACAATTTCCTACTTTCCTAAATTCACCTCATTCTTTCTCTTTTCCTCTCATTCTCAGCTTCATGCTCTTCTAGTGTTAGAGTCTTTGCTCATTTCCTCAGCATGATGATGATTTCTATAGACACCCAAAAATGTCCACTTGTCACAATGTTGCATCATCTAGGCATCTGATAGCATTTTCACCCTAGATATCCATATTGTCACCTAACCTAACATCTTCCTCTAATAAATTAAATAAATATAACATTTATTTTTAATCCCATCCCCCAGTTTATTAAATAAATAAATTTTATTTATTTATTTAATCACACCTTTCATCCTATAATTAAATAAATATTTACTATTTATTTAATTAATCATTCATGCCACTTAATTAATTAAAATTTTATTTTAATTAATTAAAATCACTTACCATTTTCATCTCCCACATCTTCTCTAGTTAATTCAATTACCTTCCAATTTCCTCTCAACTCATCTCTTACACCTTTCCAATTCCGTCTCCCCAATCACTCACCTACCTTCCACTTTCCTCTCCCAAGTTGCACAATGCAACTTTCTAATTCGATTATCACTCACAAAATGGAAGCTTCTATCCTTCCATTCTCTCATATTTTCCTATAAATTGATCCATTTTCATGCCATTTGGTATGGATGAATCTTCTAAGTGTCGTCACTCTGCCAAATTTCCTCCTCATCCATCACCCACCTATCTTCTTTTTATCAATCTACCTATCTTCCATCTATCAAATTGTCATTCTATCATCATCATGCTACAGATTGTGAGCAACCCACATTTCAAACAAGAAATCGTTCAACCCTGGTGATGTTGTTTTGATTTGCATGTCTGCATTTAGTTTGGGTTTGATTTCTTGAGTTTGGGTTGGATCTTGATCTTTGTAAAATTCTACCCAACACAAAATGGCACACCCAGTGGGACCGAATCATTAGTTTTTGCAAGTTTTCATTATAAAAATTTACTTTTACCTAACCCTCGTTTGTGAGTTTTTTTGCAAGAATCTATTGCAGGGAATCTCTGGGGCAAAAATGGACAGCGCCATCGTGTCCAAGAGGCCGCTTCCAAGCTCCTGGACTATAAATTTGCATATCTTTTGTCATGTTTTTTTTTTACTTGGCATCCATATTGTACGGATCCGTATAGATCCATACAGTATGGATTTGCCATGGGGTCTTTGTTGCATCAGTAACTAACAGTCCAGTTTGATATGTTAGTCAATATCATAGCTTGTATGGTCGAATGTTGTTGTAGGTTGGATTTGGTTGCATGCTAAGTTTTGTCTTTTTTTTTTTGGCAGGTTTAAACCTTAGATTTTGACCCATACTTCCGTTGAAACCCTAACCTTGGTTCACACCCCCAAAACCACTATCTAAAACCCTAGTATTGCTAGTGTTGCCTGTCGCAGACCTTGTTGCAAACTCTGTCGATTCCTGTTCAAACTCCGACCACTTCTATATCTGTCAACTATCTCTTCTCCAAGCCTGACCACCATTCTTTAAGCTTGTGATACACCTAAATCGTTGACTATCCATTCTGAACTGTCACCGACCTAAAGATTCAAACCGTTAACAAAACTCTAAAACTTTGATTGTCCATCGCTTGACCCAAGATTTTAGATCATTGGATCCATTGACCTTGACCGTTGTATCCTCAGTCACAATCTTGAAATCCTCCGTCGCAAATCTTGAACTTGTATTAAGTCACAGTCTTGAACTTGTGTTAAGTTGCAGTTGAAAGTTGAAAGTCAAAAGTTGCAGCCCATATTCCAGTTGTAGTCTTGGGTTGATCGACGAATCCTTAGCCAAAGCCACAGTTGCCATCTCTATTGTGTAAACTTTTAAGTCGACATTAAAGAAAACTTGTTGTCGGCATCAAAAAAGCCTTTGGTCGGCTTCAAAAAAAAAGAAACTCTAATATATTTTTTTATCACAGTCAACTTCAACCTTAAACATTTAATACTTGGGGGTTTAATTGTTATGATTTAGGGTTCTTTATTTCAATTAGCCTTATGGTCTTAACCTTGGGTTTTAATGCTTTTTGAATCTTATCAAAAGGGTGGGGTCCACGCAACCTAAAACTGTAATCACACAACATAAATGGCATGTGATCAAAGAAAGTTGCCAAAACATCAAAGTCCATAATAAAAATTTAAAAAAAAAGTCAAACAAAGTCATCAAAAAGTCAAATTAGTCAACCTGTCCCCTCTAACTGGCCATAAGGGGGGTATCTTTTTCTTTTTGTCATAACTTCTTCATACGGCATTGGATTTTCACAAACAAACACTCGTCGAAAAGCTAGCAGGGTGAACTTTGTAGTGGTGAAGGTTTTGGTAGGTAATGTCATCATTTAGATAGGTAATATCTCTGTCAAATTTCAGTCTTCTTTCAAAATTAAAATGCACATAACTGGAGCAAAACACATCCAAATTTAACGAATTTATTTTTAAAATTGCATGGAATCATCTAAATTTTTTAGTTATGCACTTTGTTTTTCTATATCAGATCATTTATTCCAGCTTTTTAACAGATTGCTTTTTCTGGCATCTAACAATTTATCTGTACAGCTTGTCAAACACGCTTGTCAAAGAATGGAGAAAAAAACTACTGATCTATCTTCTGTAGGTTCAAGCGGTCAAAGAATAATCATTTATCACTAATGTAGGCACACTTCATTTTGGTGCTTAAAATTAACATTGTCTACTTTGTGTCTGCTTTTCTTTTCTTTGCTTGCTTGCTGAGTTTGATTGTAACCCGATTTAGCAACAAAAGTATCCTCTCCCCCCGCCTATCCAATAGATTTAGGGTGCTTGAGAAATTTTTGCTAACTCTAGAGGGCCTGCCTTCCCATTGTGAGAAGGGGTATGACCCAAGCAAAAACGGGCTAAAGCCAAGCCATTCCAAGTTGCTATATAAATAATGCATTTGTGACGAAAGTCACAAACGACGGGTGTTGTTCCGCTATACCGATGAATGTTTCCCCCAAAACCCTATAGAGCCTAACCTCTATAGGCAGTGAAGTCTCCTTAATAGAGTGAATCACCACATGTATAGCCACTCAAACGGAAACCCTCACTAGTAACCTCTGTGTAACAACCAAAAACCCCTATCTGTTGGTACAAGAGCAAACTTTGATAGTCGTCCCACATTTTCGCGACTTATGGTAGAGATAGCAAGGAACCTTAAGATCTGCATGTCTTGAGGACCTGAAACTTTGGTGTACCTAAGAAGTGAGTGAATTGTAAGGGGGAGCCCATGCCCCAAGTTCCTAGAGCTATACACCATAAGTAGGCGTAGCTGGATAAAACCAAGTTGGAACCCAATAGATACTGTCTTTGCCTAGCCTAGGGTGTACACATTGATCATTGTACTTGGTGTGCATGCATGTGTATGTGAGATCTTTTATTTGATATTGCCACATCATCCTCTTTCTAATCTGATCAACATCATTTTCCACCATGCCAACATTAGAGGACCTAGCACAAGAGATCATTCACATACTTCATGAAATGCCAAAACCTCCAGACCAATACATCATTCAAAAGGTCCATAACATGATCTAAAAACTGCAAGCAAGTCAATCCCCGCAAATGCAGCACCTCATAGCTCAAATCCAATACCTCTTGACCACTTGTCAACCACAAACCCCACATCATCATCCCTTATCCATTCAACACCAATCAATTCCACTTCATTCCTATGTGGCATCCCCTTTCATTTCACACTAATCAAATCCATCCACATTTCAAATCACTTCCACGTCACCTCATCCTACATTTTCCCATAACAATGCCACATCACCATACCCCACTTCTTCCAATATCTACCATTATCCACAACAACCCATACCCCAAGATCTTTTACCTACACATCCTACCATTTCATCTCATCATCAAACCCATTCACAAGACTATCAATGGCCCCCACAACACAAACATGTAAGTCCAAGTGGCTCTTTGCACATAGATCAAGTGAACCCAAGTCCACTTTTGCAGCAAGACCTAATAGACTTAAGTCCACCTATACTACAAGACCTAATAACCTTTGGCTCAATTCTAAGTGACCCTTTGTACATAAATCAAGTATCCCTAAGTCTACTTATGCTACAAGACTTAATAGCCTTTGACGAGGGAGATACCAATCTAGTCACTGCATCTTATGAATATCCTCCATCACCATCTGATCACATGCCAAAACATGAGTCAACTAGTCCTCTCCCAACACCTTCATGTCAACCTTCTAATCCATCAAACCCTGCACTAAAGGATCCCTTAGAGATGACCCTACAACAATTGGTCCAAGAAAATTTGATTGAGCTACCACCGATAACATCCTTTGAAGAAATCTACTTTAAACCCCATTGGTATAAAGTTGATGAATATTGTACATACCATAGGTGTCAGGGCCATCTCATATCCACTTGTACACAATTTAAAAGATTGATCAAGAACTTAGAAGATTGTGGTATGATTGGGTTAGATAAAACCAATCTGTCTAATCCCCTTATCCTTCCATCTAGCCCAAGTCCTAGCCCATCTAATCCCACTATCCATCTCACAAGCCCTAATGCAATTAGTCTTCCACCTAATCCCAATCATGAGCCTTTAGCTTCCATCAACCCTCCACCTACAAAGGATGTGATTCAAGGACTACTAGCAAGTAATAAACCATCTCCATGTCAGGCACCCATCGATGAGCCTACCAAAGAACCTTTGAATGCTATGTCCACTCCTACAACACCATCTTGTGGTTTAGAAACCCTTGAGCATATTGAAAATTTTCTTCTCGTGAGCTTATTTCCCTCTCATGTTGTTAACCAAGAACTCATCCAAGAGCCTCATACTTCCATTCAAGCAACTCAAGAGGTATCTCAAGGAAATAATCCTAAGCATGCGGAAACATCAACCTCTTGTCTAAGTCAAGATCAAATCCTTCCCATTCACCCCATCCATAACATTTACCTTTTCCATGATCAAGATGAAATTATCTATGAAGAAGCTATCCATGAGCACCTTGATCTTATTCATGATCCCATACCCCTCCATGAGAAAGATATCCAAATTGCTCCTATCTATCCTCCATCTAGCCCTAATGTTCAAGATTCCATTTCCCATAATGAGACATGTGCCTCCCAAGAACACACAAGCATAGAAGATCAAATCAATACCTTGGATCATAATGAGCAAAAGCAAGATCCTAATGATCCTTCCACATCCACCATCAACTCCATTTCAAATCCATCACATCCTATTGGTCTTACCATCTTTATCCATGAGTGTTCCTCCTTAGAACATCAATGACCTTTGTCTTCCACCTCACTTTCTCCATCCAATAAGGAACTCGTGTCTAGTGTTCCACCTACACCTAGTCCCATAGTCAATTACTTCCTCCAAAACATGAACTATCAAGGTAAAGGCTTAGGCCTTCTTGAACAAGGAATTTTGGAGCCCATCCATGTCAAGGTCCCTCCATGTTCATTTGGCCTTGGATACACACCCCAAGGACAACAATCTAAAGAGGTTGGTATTCCCTCCATTCCTCCTAAGTTCACCACTTTCCATCGCACATACTATCATATACCCAAAACATATGTTGCCATTCCACCCCCATCATCTTATGAATCACAAAAGCATGTGACCATTCACCTTCCACCATCCACTTTGCCTCCATTACTTCCAACTCCTAATATCCCTCCATTGAATCTACCTCCATTACTTCCAACACCTTATCCATCCACCCATAAATATTCTAAAAATCTCAATCATGACGGACAAATGCACATATTGTCTAAACATGAAGCTTCCACTCATTCCACCATACCCAAGGGATTCAAAAATAAAAATTTGGATGCCTACACTCATAAAGCACAAAATCCTAAAGGTCCTAATGCCTTAGGATATCAATCCAAAAGCCAAGATTCAAATAAACATCCATCTCAAAAGCTGCATACACCCACACACCTCAAAGAAAAAATGAAAAAGGTGTGGGTCCCCAAGCAACAAGCAATTACTTCAACTCCATCTCTAAAGATGCATACCACCACCCACCTCAAAGAAAATTTGAAAAAGGTGTGGGTCCCTAAGCAACAAACCATTAATTTCACTAAGGCATCCACCTCTCAAAAATCCCAATCATCCACTTCCATCCAAAAATCTCATTCCATCCAAAAGTTTCAAATTCCTCCATCCCACATGAAAAGCAAAAATCATAAAAATCCAAAGTCTATGTGGGTCCCTAAAGCACTTCATCATCCATCTCCTAAGCAAACATCCCCATTGCTTCCTACACCACCACCCACTCATAAGCTTCAATGTTTATCATGATGTGCAGCCGTTGGTCATGGTTCCCTTCCATCCCACAATTCCACATACCTCCATCTCCTCACCTTTCATCCACTATCCTACGTATCTTCCTCCTCACTTTCCTATGGTCCATGCTTTTGTATAAGCTCTCCATCCATAAGTCATACATAATCCACTATCCTTCCATCCATAATCCATATCATATCCATTTTCACACCTTTCATAATCTGCTATCTACCTAATCCATTTCTCACACAATCACCCTACCAACATTGATGAGCACACTTGGCATGGTCCATGCGATGACATCTTTCTAGTGGGACTATCACCTTTCATGGAGCTAGACACTTGAGTCCCTTTTGTCCATAGTCCACCTATCCCAGTCAAAAAAGTCAAAAAAAATGAAAAAAAAAATGAAAAAAAAAGTAAAGAGAAATCCCTTCGTCTAACGGTGAAAACCTGGTAAACAGGCACCCTAGATAAGTACCATGATTAAAACTTGGCAAACAGGCGTCATGTGTAAGTTGATCTTCTATGTCACCTATACTTGGGGGCACCTTGTCTCACTTACTGTATCATTTTCAACCTGTCTTACCAAACCATATCCTACCATCCGTATCCATCCACATACACATACCTATCCCATTGCATCCATTCATCCACCCTTCCTCTTTTGATCTTGATAAAGATTGGGGGCAACAATGTTGAAACATGCCTTGGATAAACTCTTGATATACCTTATATTCTCCCACAAACTAATCCTATCATTATCCTCTTATCATTAGCCATCTTTCCATCTATCCTATAGTCATAAGCCTTGTCATGAAAAATCCCAAGCATACTATCTAGAATGGGGCATGTTATTCCTATGCGACATAGTATTTGAGATCACATCCTAACTCTCTTATGCATACATCTGATGTCACCTATCCCTTTATCCATCCACCTATCATGAGTCTTCCATCATATTTGCTACCACCCATCCTTTCATCCATCCAATCATACCAACTTCCATCCTTGCACCTAGACTTGGTTTTCTCGCTTGTCATTGGCATTTTGCTAAGGCTACCCAAATTGTAAATCCATTTGAAATCCCAAAACATTTAAAAAATCCAAAAAAATCATAAAATGTCCTAAAAAAATCCAAAAAAATCGTAAAAAACCCTGAAAAAATCATAAAATGTCCTAAAAAAATACATAAAAATTAAACATTCCCAAAAAAATAAAAAAATCATAAAATCCAATAAAAATCAAAACAATCATACCAAGTCAATTCACCAAATCAATTTCTTCCAATCATTCAATCAAGGTAAATCATCAAAATCAAATCGAATCAAGTCAATCTATCAATCCATCAAATCAATTCTTCTAATCCAATCAAATCAAATCATCAAATCAAAGCAATTCAATTCAAACAATCAAAATCATATCAACATCATATATCAATCAATCAATCAATGAAAATCAAATCAATCATCATCATCTTATCAATAAAACACAAATCAAAACTACATCCCATCTCTATTGTTCAGTGCCTTAATCTCATGGACACGGGTATGTAGGTAGTCTGGGGTATGAATGAGGTGCCCAGATTCAGGTACAGATGATATTCCTCTTTCTTCTCTTATCTTCTTCTATCATATATCTTCATCAATTCATCAATCTTTTAAAACAATTCTTCCAATCAATCACTCAAATCAATTCTTCTATCACTTCTTCCAATCAAATCTCTAATCACTTCTTCTTCTTCTTCCAATCAATCTTCTCCATCCAATAAACTCAAATGCAAGTCAATCCTTAAAATCTATACCAACCAAGTTAATCAAGCTTGTTAAATTATCCAATCACATCCTTGGTCTTGATCCTAGCCTTGCTGGAAACCCAATCATTCAATCATTCAATCAATCATCATCATCCTTGTGTTGATCCAGGGATATATAGGTCCCCACCATGATCACACTATCTTTTATCAATCAATCAATTAATCATTGGTTTACATCTTGACAAGGGCAATACCTTGTTTGTTTTTTGTATCATTTGTGCATGCTTGCTTGCTTTCTTGGGTGTGTTATCATATTTTATCTTGCATTTGCATCATTATCATCCTAGCTAATATTCATATCTTGTACCTAGACAAGGTTGTACTACGCTGGGGCATGAGACACATCATCACCTTGGTCCTTATACCCTGGTGCATAACATCTCGCGCTATATCAAACATATGATTGTTCACTTTCATTGCAGCATAACATATCGTTCATCTCTTTCCTCCATTTCCTTATCTTTCTTCCTTGACTAATCCATTTCATTTTGAGAGCCTACTCATGTTTGTTCAACCCGCCTATTCTCTTGAGAGGGCATCTATTGGTAAGAGACACTATGGGGCTTCATGAGTGTTGTCATTGATGGCAACAAAGTCTATCCTACACATCCACAGTACTTAGTATTCCTATATCGGAAGTTAGATTGAAGATTGTTTTGGTCCAGCGAACAAGAACAGAGCATGCAACAAGGTCCGACAATCAGGTCTGGATCTCTTAGATGGTATAACTCAGTAAGTTGCAGACTTGGGAAAGTCAAGAAGGGTATCATGACTACTATATTCTAGAGATTTAGCCTCCAGTGATAAAGCATGAAAAAGTTATGAGCATCTGTGTGTTGGGTTCCAGACAGGCAGAGCAAACAGAGGAAGAACTAACCGACAGAGTGTCAGGCTTCAATCCAGATAAGTAAATGGTGTTGATCAAGCTATTTGGGGGATCATACATTGTTGGGCGACATGATTAATGACTTCTCTATCTATGTTCTGATACGCATCACAAATCAAGCTTGGATTTAGCCAACAGAGTAATTACTTGCAGTGTTCTTAATGCCGACTAGCAAGTTGATAGAAATTCTTTATGTGGATATATATATCAGAGGGATTCCAGTATGTAAATATGTGTGGTGTGAAGTAGGATGAAATAAAGTGCAAAGAAAAGTAGGATAAGTGTGGAAGTAGCAATTCAAGTTCGGTATGTGACAGAGCAACAACACTAAAACAGAGGAAGAATGAAGTGCATCAGATCAGTGTATTGTGCCTAACCAGAATTGAACTCTAGCATTTGTAGATGCCTCTCATCAGTTCAAACACCTGATTACCTTCTATAAGTTTTGTAGACAGTGAGTCTCTTGTAGGCAGTGTGCCTCTTGTGAGTAGTGTGCTCAGGCAGTGAGCCCTAATTGGCAAGTGCCATTTTGTACTCCTTTATTCTTTTAACAGAGAATATAATCTTGGGTTAGTCACCCCGTGGTTTTTCCCTTAACAGGGTGTTATGTGTGTTGATTTTATTTCTATCCTTATGATCACATATGCTTATATAATTTGATGCTGCACTGATTTTTAAGTTAACAAAAGAAAAGAAAGTTAAAGAAATTTTGAGATAACTGATTCACCCCCCCTCTTAGTTATTTGCCTTCTTTCCAATAATTGGTATTAGAGCTAAGTTCCTCTAAACAAAGCCTAATAGCTTGAGGAAGATCTGGGAATCTCAATGGATATATATGGTATGAAGGAACAACTTAAGTCTGCCCTAGATGATCTTGAACAATCACATTCTGAAGTCAATAATTTGAGAGAAAGACTCAAAGAAGCTGATGATTTCATAAATGAGATAAAAGAAAAACTTAGTATCTCTGTGAAAAAGAGAAAGGAACAACTTCAAAAATTAGCCAATAAGAGTGAAGACAATGATACTAATGAAGATCTGAATGAGAAAAATAAGCTATGTGAGAAGCTGTCAAAAGAGGTCATTATGGTAAGGCATGAAATAGAATCCGGGGTTATGAGATTCACCCAAGAAATTGAAGAAAAAAGGAAAAGTGAAGATAATCTAAAACAATCCCTTAAGGAGAAGACAGAGGACTGCCACAAAATGGACAGAATAATCAGGCATCTTGAATATGATCTTGAAGAAGCTAGAGATAATGAAGAACAACTTGAGAATCAGATAGACACTCTTAAACAAAGTCTTCAAACAACAAATGAATACAAAGAGAAATTCAAGATAAGCTCAGCCCAACTTGAAGTTCTTCTTGAGAGCCAAAAGAGGGTAGATGATAAGTGTGGCTTGGGATATTGGAAAGGTGAAAGCTCCAGATCCGTTTAGAAGAACTTTGGATCAGGAAATCAAAGAAACAGGCCTAGAAGATCTCTGGTAAGGAAATCAAATGCTCAAAGATATCCATCCTTCAATGGATATTGCTTCAATTGCAACAATTTCGATCATAAAGCAACTCAGTGCAGAAGAAGAATGAATCAAACTAATCCATCCTTCTCCAGACAATGTTTCAATTGCAAAAGGTATGGTCACAAATCTCATGAATGCAGAAATATGCAAATAAATAATTTATTCAATGGTAGATGCTTTGCATGCAATAGAATGGGACATATGGCTAATCAATGCAAATCAAGAGGATATCAATCAAATATGCAAAGAAATGTTGTCTGCTACAATTACAATAGATCCGGTCATACTGCCAAATTCTAAAGAAGTAAAAATCAAGATAAAAAGGGTCCGGTGCAACATAATCAACAAGATAAAGGCAAAGGTAAAGTAAATGTAGATGAAGTTCAAAAGGAGATGAGCAATATTTGGGTGAAGAAGAGTACATAAAATATTAGAGATGGATCCGCACTGGAATCCGGTGTTGATATTCCTTCCAGAAACTAAACAGATGAGCTCTAGATCAAGGGGAGTCACAGAGAAAAACAAATTCCCCCAGCCAGTCAATTAGTGCCTAAATTCAGTACATGGAATGCTATGGATTAAAGGGTTCTTAGAAAAATATTTGTATAACCCTCAGTAAAAATATAAAAGATCCGCATGGAGTTTTGCAAGAGTTTAACCGCTCAAGTTGATCTAGTTTAACAGCCATCCGGTAAAGCAGGATTTTCACAGACAGATCCGGTTTGATTCAAATTTGAGATACTTTGATCTACGGATCCATGGCATGATTAAAGAAAAGAAGATACATTGTTAATCCTCATCGAAAAAAATTCTAAGTACAACACAATTATTCGAGAAGATCTCTCTCAGAACAGGGCAACTAAATAACTTAAGTTGTGCATTTATTGCAAGAGGAAATTAGGGTTTGTGCAAGGTTAAAAGGGTTCATTCACTCATTATTTGCACATTTGCATTCGAAAAGAAGAAAAGAAGAGCTTTGTATCAAAGTTTCCACAACTCACTCAAAGATCAAACTGCAAAATTAAACTCAACCAGCGATTTATTCCAGCTCCTATTGCGAACCCTAAAGCATAAAAAGGTACTTCTATTCTAAAAATCTCTCTTTGAATATTTTGCAAGATGGCTACTCCAATGGTTGTTAAGATCACTGATAGGTTGTGCCCTAAATTCAAGAAACATCCCTATAAATCTCTAGAAGTTGATCCTTTAGGGGCATTTTCTAGCATTCCGCATGGGGTATTGCATGTAGAAGATGTTAGGGTCTATATTCATGCCAACATCGAGGAATTTGGAGACTCTAAATTGATGGACATCTATCATAAACAACTAATAGATGATAGTTTTGAACTCAAACCTCAATACAAGGCTCTCCGGGATAAACATTTCAGACATTGCATACACTTTCCCTATTTTGTGGAAGATGATTAGGTCCGGTATGTCCTAAGTAGGATGCATGATAACTTCATGTGGTTAATGAGTCCTTTTAAGATAAAAAAAGATGCCATCAGGGCAGTAACTGGATTGCACTCATCCGGTGGGTTCCCTGCACTCAAATTGGTCAAGAACCAGACAGTAACTGAAGCCACCGGATCTAAGTTTGACAAGAGAACAATGACCATAGATGACATCACAGATCTGAAAGTCAAATTCTCCTCAATGATAATTGGGTATAAGATCTGTCATTCTAGCAGGGAGAATTCTGTGTCTAGGACTGCAATATATGTTGCATATCAGATGTTGAGGGAGAATGTAGATTATGACCTATGTGATCTTCTCTTAAATCAACTGTTAGAAAATCTGCAAAAGATCAAGAAGGATAAGAAGAACTCCTTTAAGTATGGTTGCTTAATACTGTGTTTATTCTTCTATTACATGAATGAGCTACCTTGATCAAGTGGTTGCGTATGGCAAAATCATAAACCAGTTGCAATCCATATTAAAGGCTATATGTATGGACTTGGTGATGCTAAAGCTCAAAGCACAGCTCTCTGGGGTTACTTTAAGAACTTCCAAAGCATGATGCAATCCAAAGAAAGAATACCTCAATCCATAGTTGAAAAATACAAGGATACAGTGTGCTTCATAGTTGACACTGACCAATGCCTAATGGAGGCAGTTGAGCCCATAACAGTGTGGATAATGCCCATGGGATATGAGTTCGATGAGAAAATATTGGAGATACATATTCAATAACTATTGAGCCATCCTAAGGACCCTGAGGCAGAAAGGTTTGGAACCTTTCAAGAACTAAGTGTAAAAATACATGTTGAGCTAAGACAACTGGAGATAAAGAGGAAAGTTAGAAGGGAAGTTGAGGAAATTGCCAAAAGATTTGGCATATCAAAGGAGGCCCTTGATGCTAACAGGGAGAAAATGGAGAAGGCAGAAAAATAAAAAGAAGCAAAGGAAGAAAGTACCCCTGCACAAACCTCTTCTAGGACTAGATCCTCTAAGAGTTTTGCTCCTGTCACTTCCAAGAGCTCAAAGTCTACCAAACTAAAAGTCAAGACATCTGGAAAAGGAGAAAAGAGGATGAAGATTAAAGCCTCAAGGAAGTATACAAGCCATAAAGATGATGAGGCAACAAAATTAGATGAAGAAATCTGAGAAATAAAGAAGAAGAGAACATCCGGGAAGTTCTCTGCTGACAAAAAGGAGGAAGAAAAGGCAAAGGAATTTGTAGAAAAGCCCACTCTTTCCATTGATGACATCATCAAGGTAGTCACTATGGATGGGAACTTACAGCCGATGATTGAATTCTATGATGAATATAGTGATGCTGACAAGAGAATTTTGGAAGAAGCTACTGTTAGGTACTTAAACATTTACAATAAAGCCTTCATTGAAATAATATCACTAATTCCTAAGAGTCTAGAAAAAGTACTTGAGCTGAGAAAAGATAATGCAAAGGCAAAGACTCAGAGATTTGGGAGTAGATAGCAATTCAAATCTATCCTTCCATCACTCCAAAACAAATGAACATGATTTTCAAAGATTGTAAGGATGAGTTCTGGAGTAAGGCAAGAATGAATAAACTCATTCTTGGAGAAATAGACCAAGTAGCAAGTGAAACAAAAGATATCCTCTGGAATGCCTTGAAGAGATTCAATCTTCCCATTGTAGAAGAAATAGATGAAGAACCTTCTACCATGGATGTTGAAGGATTAAAAGAAATCAATGAAGAAACTTCTGATAAGGATGTCGAAGGACTAAAGAAAATAAATGAAGAAATCTCTGAGAACTTAGACTCCTTAGTTCTGGTAGAGGAAGTTCTTGAAGCAGCAAACTTAGGTGCAATCTCTCCTCCGGATCCCATTGTAGGTGTGACAGACATTCCAGTCTCTAAAGCTGAAGGAGAAGGTAGAAAAGAGGAGGAAGTGAGTCAAGAAGAGGAGGTCAAGGGAAAAGAAGAAGAACAAGCATAGAAGACCTATGATGACCGTTCTGAGATCCAAAAGGAAAAGAAGACTCAATCCTTGACAAGAGACACTATAGAGGCAGTGAAGAATTTATTGAACGAAAAAATGATGGAGATAGATGAACCTGAGCTATTTCAAGGACCACTAAATTTTGACTCTCTCTCTCTGGTCCAGACAATGAAAATAGCATCTTTTGCTCAAGCCAAAGCAAAAGAAAAACTTCTGAAATCTCACATGGAAGACTGTGAACTATTAGAGATTGCATCCGAGATGCTGGAGAAGATCATGCCATCATTTCAAAAGGATCCTTCGGCCTCTCCATCCGGTAACTTGGTCAATTTTGTTGGCACTCATTTTGAATCTTTAGAGAAATCGACAAAAGCAAAGGTCCGGAAGGAGTTTTTGGGAAAGAGATTCTCTGAGGTGCAAGGACTAATTTCTAATGACAGGAGGACCTTAGACATTGGAATTAAGATCCTTGAAAATGCTCTTAAAGATGGTGGGGACTTGTATAAATTTTGCCTATCTTGGCCCAACGTGACAGAGGATATTGAAAAGAATGTGAAAGAACAAGAAGGTAAACTGTCAAGTTTATCTCAGAATTTTGATCCCCTCACTACATCCTTAATGAATCAAGAATGCCAGGCCATAGTTATCATAAATGAAATAAAGAGGCTGAACAAAGAAAAGAAGGATATAATAAATAGGATGAGTGAACTCAGAGGGATAATTATCCCTAAGTTAGAGGCAATGCATGAGGCCTTGACAGATGCCTAGACCACAGCCTGGACCAGTGATCCGACAGATTTAAAAAGGGCAGAAGCATATGCATTTTTGTTGAGTGGTCACATCTCCATTTTGGACAGGATGAAGTAGAGTTGGGCCATAGAATTTGTATAGCTGAAAGCCACCTTTGCGGATATACTTAAGTATATGTAAGTATAACATATAATTCATATATACTTATGTAGCCATGTATAGAATAATTTTTGCAAATTTTGGTATGCGGATCCCACCCTTTGCCATTGATGTCAAAGGGGGACTGAAGAGCAATGAAAAATGTGGAATCTGGCTAAGAGGGAGTTCTGGTATAACAGTGCAAAAGACAAAGCATCAGCTAAGGGGGAGTTACTGCGACACTTAGCCATTTTTCACTAAGTGTTGCCATCAATGCCAAAGGGGGAGATTATTGGAAAGAGACACTATGGGGCTTCATGAGTGTTGTCATTGATGCCAACAAAGTCTATCCCACACATCTGCAGTACTTAGTATGCCTATACCGGAAGTTAGATTGAAGATTGTTTTAGTCCGATGAACAAGAACAGAGTATGCAACAAGGTCTGACAATCAGGTCCAGGTCTCTCAGATGGTATAACTCAGTAAGTTGCAAACTTGGGAAAGTCAAGAAGGGTATCATGACTACTATATTCTAGAGATTCAGCCTCCGGTGATAAAGCATGAAAAAGTTATGAGCATCTATGTGTTGGGTTCTAGATAGGCAGAGCGAATAGAGGAAGAACTGACCGGCAGAGTGTTAGGCTTCAATCCGGATGAGTAAATGGTGTTGATCAAGCTATTTGGGGGATCATACATTGTTGGCTGACATGATTAATGACTTCTCTATCTATGTTTCTAATACGCATCACAAATCAAGCTTGGATTTAGCTGACAGAGTAATTACTTGCAGTGTTCTTGATGCCGACTATCAAGTTGATAGAAATTCTTTATGCAGATATATATACCAAAGGGATTCCAGTATGTAAGTGTGTGTGGTGTGAAGTAGGATGAAATAAAGTGCAAAGAAAAGTAGGATAAGTGTGGAAGCAACAACACTAAAATAGAGGAAGAATGAAGTGCATCAGATCAGTGTATTGTGCCTAACCAGAACTAAACTCTAGCATTTGTAGATGCCTCTCATCAGTTCAAACACCTAATTACCTTATGTAAGTTCTGTAGACAATGAGTCTCTTGTAGGCAGTGTGCCTCTTGTGAGCAGTGTGCTTGGGCAGTGAGCCCTAATTGGCAAGTGCCATTTTGTACTCTATTCTTTTAACAGAGAATACAATCTTGGGTTAGTCACCTCGTGGTTTTTTTCTTAACAGGGTTTTCCACATAAATATCCTTGTGTTATGTGTGTTGATTTTATTTCTATCCTTATGATCACATATGCTTATATAATTTGATGTTGCACTGATTTTTAAGTTAACAAAAGAAAAGAAAGTTAAAGAAATTTTGAGATAACTGATTCACCCCACTCTCAGTTATATACCTTGTTTCCAACAGCATCATCATCCTATCTTTCCATCATCTTTTTTCTTCTATCCATACCTTAGCTTCTTTGAAATGATGTTACTCGACACAAATCTCATCATCTCGAACATCATCTCAAAGAGGGGCAAAATGTAGACACCCAAAAATGTCCACTTGTCACAATGTTGCATCATCTAGGCATTTGATAGCATTTTCTCCCTAGATATCCATATCATCACCTAACCTAGGCATCTTGTAGCATCTTTGCCCTAGGCACCCCATATCATCACCTAACCTAACATCTTCCTCTAATAAATTAAATAAATATAACATTTATTTAATTTAATCCCATCCCTCACTTTATTAAATAAATAAATTTTATTTATTTATTTAATCCCACCTTTCATCCTATAATTAAATAATATTTACTATTTATTTAATTAATCATTCATGCCACTTAATTAATTAAAATCCCTTACCATTTTCATCTCCCAAATCTTCTCTAGTTAATTCAATTACCTTCCAATTTCCTCTCAACTCATCTCTTACACCTTTCCAATTCCATCTCCCCAATCACTCACCTACCTTCCACTTTCCTCTCCCAAGTTGCATAATGCAACTTTCTAATTCGATTATCACTCACAAAATGGAAGCTTCTATCCTTCCATTCTCTCATATTTTCCTATAAATTGATCCATTTTCATGCCATTTGGTATGGATGAATCTTCTAAGCGTCGTCACTCTGCTGAATTTCCTCCTCATCCATCACCTACCTATCTTCTTTTTATCAATCTACCTATCTTCCATCTATCAAGTCGTCATTCTATCATCGTCATGCTGTAGATTGTGAGCAACCCACATTTCAAACAAGAAGTCATTCAACCCTGGTGATTTTGTTTTGATTTGCATGTTTGCATTTAGTTTGGGTTTGATTTCTTGAGTTTAGGTTGGATCTTGATCTTTGTAAAATTCTACCCAACACAATTTCTACAAGCATGATGAATAAGACAATGATAATTAGAACCTTTATAATGACAATGAATAATGGTCACAATGAATAATGGTCACAATGAAAAAAAACAAAATAAGTTATCATGTTTGGTGATTTGCATCACTTTAGGAGCTCCAATTTCATGAAATTCATCACTATCCTTGTTTATTAAGATATGATAGACCATGATCAAATTCATCATAAATAGGACAAAAATCATTAAAAGATATGATAGACCAAAAAACCATCCCAAAAAGCACTCAAATTCCTTGAATTGACAACATCAAGATCATGAGAAAACTCCCCTAATTCTTGCTTATGTTCATGTGTGAGCATTGTTGGCAAGAGACGCTACTCTGGTATGGACTTGTATGTTGTCATTCATGGCAACAAGGCTCAAAGATCTCATCAGCATGACAGGGAGACACAACTCTGGAAGATCACATCAGATTTCAGGTCAGGTTGGAAGAAATGGCTAAGTATGGATGTGCATAGAGTATAGGACAACAAGTTGGATAGTATGCATCCGCAGATGATGATCCAATAATGTGGTTCAGGTATAATGTTCTCAATTGTTTGGTAATGTTATGCTTCAGAGATTAAGTCTTGACTTCCTCCAGAAGTCACCTTGAAGAAATGTCTAAGTCTGGGTAAGCAAAGGTATAGCAGGAACAGTGAACAGGGTATAGTGCAGTGGTTCGCATTCCTCCGCAGGTGAGTATTTTGTTATGAGGTTTTGAGGAGTTGTAAACATGTATTTGAAGTGTCTAATTTCAGATTTAGGAGATCTGAAGTCCATTGGAAGGATAGCTACAAGCTGCTGAGTATTGGTACAATGTTTGATAGAGTTTGACCAAGACAGAGTCTAAGTTCTGATGGTCCGCATTTCTCTGCAAGATGATATCATGCCTTGCAGTTCTGAGGGTAAGTTTGGAAAGGTGTAAAGAGTCCTTGATATGGTTTTTGAGGTGTTTGGTGATTCACAGTAAAAGTTGTAAGTCAGCAGATGAACCTGTCAAGCATGCTCTTGAGGAACAGGCCGACTAGTATGATAAATCATTGTGCGGTGAAGAGATAATGTTTGAAGGATCTATGTAAGTGATTGAATTATTAGAGCTGACCTATATGAACACATTTGACCAAAGATTTGGGTCTGCATAATATATATTGCGTTGGATTAGGCCAACAAGCCACATCTTTCTATGTACACGTTTCATTTCTTGGATGCCAACCTGATTGTGGATTAAATCATGATGCAGATATATAAAGGTGATGAATTTTAGTCATGAGATGTGAAAAGTGGTGGTTATTGATGTGAGCATGTGAATAGTAGAGTAGAGTTAGAAGATTAGTAATGATGAAGACTTGGGATTCAGAATTTAGTTGCTAAATGACTGCACCCTGGCATAGTGACAGATGCTTTTGCAATATTCAATTTTCATGTGCAATTTGCTTTTGAAAGTGAGCTTTCTTCATCAAGGCAGTGAGCCTCCATTAGGATTTAATAGCCCTTAGGGTTTAACAACCCTTATTGTAATCTTGCTAGGTTTAGGGTTGAGGCAGTGAGCCAGCATGTTCTAGGCCCATGGAGTGACCAAGCCTGAGCATCATTATTTGTAAAGATTGCAATAAATATTTGAGAGCTAATCCCCTCCGTGGTTTTTCCCATTTTGGGGTTTCCATGTAAAAATCTTGGTGTTTATGTGTCATGTTTTTATGGTTGCTATTCATATGCATGTTATGCCTTTGTTTAATTAATTTTGGAAAATTATTAAAAGTTAAAGTACATCAAAAGACTTTTAGAACACTAATTCACCCCCCTCCTAGTGTTCCTGACATTCAACAATTGGTATCAGAGAAAGGTTCCTTGGAAAGAGTCTAACAACTTGGGGAAGATCTGGGATAGTGTAATCATGATAGCAAGAAGATTTGAAAATTATGAAAGCAACAAGCATCTAGAAGCAGCTCTTATGGATCTTGAAAATTCTGAAGCAAAAGTCAGGGATCTAAAAGAAAATTTGCAACAAGCTAATGAATGCATCTCAAAGCTAAAAAAGCAAGTCAAGAAATTCAAAGACAAATACAAAGAAGTTAATGATCAATTGATATCAGCAAATGAAGCCCTGAATGAACTAGAAGCAGAAGTTATAGAAAGAACAAGATTAGAAGATGATCTGGATCTAATTGTGAAGAACAGATTAGAAGATTGTGCAAAACTTGAAAAAGAAATTGTAAGTCTAAAAATAGATCTGGAAAAGACCAGAAGCTTTGAAGAAAAATTCAAGATAAGTACTGCAAAGCTTGATGAAATGATTGCTAGCTAGAAGAGTGTTGATGATAAGCAAGGATTGGGATTTGAGAAAGGGGAAAGTTCAAAAGCTAGTCAAGAAAACACTTAATTAAAGATAAACAAAGGAAACCAATTTAGAAATCAGAGAAGAAGACCTCCAGTTAGATAAACAAATGCTCAAAGGTACCCATCTTTCAATGGTTATTGTAACTCATGTAATAAGTTTGGTCATAAGGCTACTCAATTTAGGAGAAGAATAAATCAAAAGGTTCTATCATTCTCTGGTCAGTGTTTCAATTGCAATAAATTTGGTCATAGAGCAATTGAGTGCAGAAGTAAAGTGGGTCAGAATTCTATCAGGTGCAATGCATCCTATAAAATGGGACACAGATCAAATGAATGTAGAAATTTGGTAAGAAACATTTTTCAAAATATAAGGAATAGTTAATCATTCATTGGAAAGTGTTTTGCATGCAATAGATTTGGACATATGGCTAATCAATGCAGATCAAATACAATCAATAAAAGGAATCAAGGTCAAAAGAATGTGGTGTGCTTCAATTACAGCAAATCTAGACATGTTGCAAGATTTTGTAGAAGAAAGAATGTGAAGACAAATTACTATTCTAAAGAAAGGAAGACAGAGTAGAGAAATGATAAGGGAAAAGACAAAGTTGATCCGATTGAAACCAAGAAAGAAATGGACAAGGTATGGATCAAGAAAAAGTAATTGAAGTTAGTGATCGATCTGCACCAGTATTTGGTACAAATACTTCCTTCGAAAAATGGATTGAGAGCACTAGCTCAGGGGGAGCAATGTTGAAAATCCAAATCCCCCTTCTAGAAAGTGGGAGCCAGAATTAGACACGAAGGTGTATGATGGAATCTAATATGACAAAGCTCTTAAAAGAAAAACTAAAAGAAAAGAAGTCAATACGGCACATTGCGGAGCAATCCTAATCAATTGTATTCGATAGTAAAGAGTTTAACAACTTTTTGGAACAAGCATTAGTGATGATTAGGTTAAGTCGTGCGAAGGATAAAAGAGAGCTAGTTTGAATTTGAAATCACTTTGCATTTGAAGCTATCAAGTGTTCAGAGAGATTGAAGCCGAGCTTGAGCAACGACAACCAATATTTGAAGCAGTTGAAGAAATTTGAAGAAAGGAAACCCTAACACAAGGTATTTTCATTGAAACCTCATTTGTGAATCTATTAAATTTTTGCAATGGCAACTCCGCAAGTCGTTGATATCACTGAATGACCTCAGCCTAAATTTAAGAAATATCCATTCAAAGCAACAAAAGTGGATCCGATGGGTGCTTTTTCGGATATTCCTCATGAAGTTCTGTATGTTGAGGATGTTAGGGCATACATTCATGTTGCCCTAGAAGAACATGGGAGGAGCAAACTCACAGAATTATTTCTAGATCACCTGTGCGATGGAGGTTACGATCTCAAAAATGAATACAAGGCATTGGAGAAAGAAATTTATTCAATACATCGACTTTCCAACTTTCACGGAGGATGAATGGGTCCGGTATGTATTGAGAAGGGTTCATGATGAATTCATGTAGCTCGTGAGACCCTTTAATATCACTAGGGATGCAATCAGATTAGTAACTGGACTTTGCTTAGTTAGATTGGTACCAGTTCTGAAAGCTATAAAGAATGATAAAGTAATGGTAGCCACCGGAGCCAAGTTTGACAAAAGAGCGTTAACAATTAATGATATTGAAGACTATGCTGTAAAATTTGCATCCATGGTTATTCGTTACAATGTTTACTTCTCAAACCGTGAAAATTCAGTATCTAGTACAGCAATTTATACAGCCTTTGAGATGGTGAAGGAAGTTGCAGAGTATGATCTTTGTGAACTACTCTGGCAACAACTGATGGAAAATTTAAGGAAGACCAAAGAACATAAATATCCATTCAAATATGGTACGTTGATTCTCTATTTATTCTTCTACTACATGCAAGAATTACCAGGTATGAAGAATCTTCTCTGGACAAATGATAAACATGTAGCAATTCAAATTAGAAATCATCTGAATAGTATAGGAAGTATTGATGCTCAAAAATCTGCCCTATGGGGCTATTTCAAAAATTTCCAAAGCATGATGTAGTCTAGGGAAAGAATGCATAAGGCAATTGTTGAGAAATTCAAGAAACCATCTATTTCATGGTCACTAAGGATCGGTGTTTAATGGAGGCCGTTGAGCCTAGAATGGTCTGGGTTATGCCTATGGGATATGAGGTAGATGGAGCTATACTAGAAAACTATGCTGAAAATATTCTGAGTAAACCCAGAGATCCCAAGGAAGAAAGATTTGGGACTTATAAGGAATTGCATGCTAAAATTCATGTTGAGGTAAGAAAACCTGAAATCTCTAGGAAAATGAGGAAAGTGGCAGAAGAAATTGCCATAAAACATGGATTCACAAAAGAAGAAGTGGCAGAGGCAAGGCAAAAGGCACAGGCTATTAGGGAAGCAGAAGAAAAGAGAAAAGGTGAATTGTTTGGGGCTCCAAAAGAACCCAAAGATGAGTCAGAAAGGCCAGAGAAGTCAAAAAGAAAAACCAGAGCCTCCACTTTTGTTGAAGCCACATCCAATCCCTCCGGTTCCACACCATCTGCAAATGTGGAAACTCCTACCACCATCTCCAAAAGAAAGAAGACTAAGGCCAAGAGAATGCATGCCGGTATAGCTGTTGATGAAGAAGCAACAGAATCAAATGAGGAAGTGAAGAAGATGAAGACTGAGGCCTCAAAAGCCTCAAGAACTAGCAAAAAGGAGTCCTTTGATAAGAATAGATCTAGGAAAGGGTTAAAGCAAGATGAGCCTTAGACAGAGGAAGCTACTATAAGCCTTGAAGATGTTCTCAAAGCCATAACAGTTGATGGCAATCTGAAACCCATAGCTTAGTTGTATGATGAATACAATGATCCAGATAAGAGGATCATTGAGACTGCTGTTGTAGAATATCTAAACATCTACAATAAGGCCCTGATTGATATTATTATTGATCTACCGCACAACCTGGGTAACATAATGAGTACAAGAAAAGAAGCAGCTATGGAAAAATATGTTGAGTTGAGAGAGCACTCATTGATACGATTATGTCTGAGAATCACTCCTGAGGAGAAGATCAAAATTTCAAAATAAATCAAAGATGCTTTCAGGACCAAGAAAAGAATGAACTCGTTGATGTTGGGAGAAATTGACAAAGTGGTTAAGGAGACAGAAGAAATCACCCTAGCAGCATTAAAGAAAAACAATATTCCCACTATCTATGACAATAAAGAAGCAAATGATGAAGACATATCTCCATCGGAGATAAGCCAAAATCAAGGACAAGAACAGAGTGATCAAGTCCCCAACACTGATATAGTGGATATGACAGATCAAGGTGAAATTGAAACTAATTTGCCTCCTGAGCAACAGGCTGAGGATGGAGACAATAGGGAATAGATAAGGAGACCTACACCAGAACAAAACATAGATCAACTAGAAAATATGGACATGGATCCTCTGAAACGAAATCAAGAGGAAGTATCTGAGAGCAAGAGACACTGCAGATGTCTCAATTGGTTCTAGGAGTCAAGAAGTTGTAGATGAGTCTGAACTCCTTCGAGGACCAATCAACTTGGCCTCATTGTCACCTATACAAAAATTCAAGTTAGTATCTATTGTTTAGGCCAAGGCAAAGGAAGAGATGATGAATACACATGACCAAGACAGTAAATTGATAAATGATGCATCCATCATTCTAGAAAAGTTGATTCCAACATTTTAAAAGGATACCTCTTAATCCTCTGCTAATCATTTCAAGGAGCTATTAGACTTTGTAAGTACACATTTTGAGTCTTTTGAAAGGTCTATAGAAGCAAAAGTTAGAAAAAGAGTTTGATGAAAAGAGATTGATTGAGTTAAAGGCTATGTTAGCAAAAGATAAAACTACATTAGAAAATGTGATAAAAGGCATACAAAGTGTCATTAAAAAAGCCTAGTTTATAAGTTTGCCTATCTTGGTCAAAAGTTACAAAAGAATTAGATGATAAAACCAAAGTTTTGGAACTCAAACTGCTTAATATCTCTGAGACATATAATCCGGTAGTTGAGTCAATAAATGCCAAAGAAGCTCAAGTTGCAAGCATTCACAGTGAATTAAGCACTCTAATGAAGAAAAGGGGAGAAGTTAGAGATAGGTTGTGCTAGCTAAGGGGACTGATAAGTCCAAAAATTGATTCCATGACCAATCTGGCAGATGAAACCATGAAATCAATTGCACTAGTTGATACACCATCAGATGTGCAGAGGGTAGAGAAGCTAGTTTTTTTGATGAATGGTCACGTCCATATCCTAGAAAGTGCAAGGAATAGATGGAATGGAGAAATAGCTCTAATAAAGACTATCGATAGTGACATTTTGCCTTCAATCACAAATTAAGATGAAGATTGTACTTCTAAATATGCGGCAAAGTACATATTTTTTTAAAATTTTAACAAATTTTTGGTTCCAGATCACACCCTTTGCCATTGATGTCAAAGGGGGAGAAGAAGATCAGTGAAAAATGGATAAACATCTCAAGGGGAGTAGGAGAATGAAGTGTATATAGTAAGGGGGAGCAGTCAAGCATTTTTCACTAAGTGTTGCCATCAATGCTAAAGGGGGAGATTGTTGGCAAGAGAGACTGCTCTGGTATGGACTTGTATGTTGTCATTGATGGCAAAAAGGCTTAGAGATCTCATCAATATGACAGGGAGACACAACTCTAGAAGATCACATCAGATTTCAGGTCAGGTTGAAAGAAATGGCTAAGTATGGATGTGCACAGAGTATAGGATAGCAAGTTGGATAGTATGCCTCCACAGATGATGATCTAGTAATGCAGTTCAGGTATAATGTTCTCAATTTTTTGGTTGTGTTATGCTTTAGAGATTAAGTCCTGACTTCCTCTGAAAGTCACCTTGAAGAAATGTCTAAGTCTGGGTAAGCAAAGGTATAGTAGGAATAGTGAACAGGGTATAGTGTAGTGGTCCGCATTCCTCCACAGGTGAGCATTTTGTTATGAAGTTTTGAGGAGTTGTAAACATGTAAATGAAGTGTCTAATTCCAGAGTTGGGAGATCTAAAGTCCATCAAAAGGATAGCTACAAGATGTTGAGTATTGGTACACTGTTTGACAGAGTTTGACCAAGATAGAGTCTGAGTTCTGATGGTCCACATTTCTCCACAAGATGATATCATGCCTTGTGGTTCTGAGGGTAAGTTTGGAAAGGTGTAAAGATTCCTTGATATGGTTTTTGAGGTGTTTGGTGATTCACAGTAAAAGTTGTAAGTTAGCAGATGAACCTGTCAAGCATGCTCTTGAGGAATAGGTCGACTAGTATGATAAACCATTGTGTGGCGAAGAGATAATATTTGAAGGATCTATGTAAGTGATTGAATGATTAGATCTGACCTATATGAACATGTTTGACCAAATATTTGGGTCTGCATAATATATAGTGCATTGGATTAAGCCGACAAGCCACATCTTTATGTGTAAAGATTGTAATATATATTTGAGAGCTAATCCTCTCCGTGGTTTTTCCCATTTTAGATTTTCCACGTAAAAATCTTGGTGTCTATGTGTCATGTTTTTATGGTTGTTGTTCATATGCATGTTATGCCTTTGTTTAATTAATTTTGGAAAATGGTTGAAAGTTAAAGTGCATCAAAAGACTTTTAGAACACTGATTCACCCCCCCTCTCAATGTTCCTGACATTCAACAAGCATTTCATGGGATAGGACAGTATCATGGAGGTCTCTAAAATACTTTTGAACTCATCCAAATGCACAAATATCATGCACCTCCCCTTGTGGTGAAAGACTAGCTTGATTTATACCCATTTTCTCAACCAAATCAGCAACTTGTTCTTCATGTTCATGGTTGTTGTAGGTTTGATAAAAAGTCATTTTTATGATGCCCAAGTTGTCCTAGACATGCATAAGGTTCATAACTTCTAAAAAATCAATCTACAGTTCATTTTCTTGACCCATGAAAAAAGTTATAACCGTTGTCCCAAAGTCTAGAGGAAGACGTGTGAAGACAAAAATCATGACTTGAATGAATCCCTTTACGAGTAGTTTCAAATTGGGTATGGAGTTTACCTTCTTGGACCATGGTAGATGTTGTGATGACTATTTTTAAGCTTCAAACCACATTCACATACCTTATAACTAGTTGGGCATGGCAGTCTTCCAAGATGGAAATGATGCCATGGACGCCTTATAACTAGGGTAACCAGTGAGCACAAAAAAATGTTGTAAATTGGTCTCCCACTAGTGGAAAATCTCCACAATGGGTGGTGAGGCCTATGTATATGTATTTTATCTTCTTCCAAGCTTGCAGGGCCCCAAGGTGAAGGTTGCATGTGCTTCTAATGGATAGTAAGTCTGATATTCTAAATCTATCAGACTGTGAGGGTTGTGAAGGGTAGTTTGAATGCTATCAAAGAAAGATCAGAGTATTTTGTGATAGGAGAAGGTGTGGAGGATGTGTATGAAGGTCTTGCAGACTTGTTCAAGGAGTTTTTTGAGCTTTCTTCACAATTATTTGATAAAATGTCAAGACTGTCCCAAGTAGATTGCATGAGACATTGAAGCCCTCAAACTGTGACCAGTCTAGTGTGAACCTTTTTGGTATGTGTAGACCTTGAAACCTCCTTGAAATCACTTGTATGAAAGGTGTAAGGGTTCCCATGTCAGTGGTTAAGTGTTAAAAACCATTTGTTCTTGTTGATTCTTAATCCAATGAAGTTGTCTCTACTAGGAGCAGCAATACAAGAAGTTGTGAGCCAATGAGTTGTTGTATGGTTGGGTCATCACTACATAGAAGTGTCCAAGATTATATTCAAGATCTTTTGAGTCCCAAGGCAAGTCTACCATGTCATCTTTTGAGCCTCTAAACTTATGATAGTCCTATTGTTGATTTATTTGTGATAGTCTTCTAGGGCAGTCTACATGGTATTTTGTATACTAGAACCTTTAAAGTTTGCACAAGGATAGCTTCTTCAACTCAATGATAGGACCTTGGACCATTTTCTATTCTATGATTGCTATAACTAATTAGTAACATGACTCTCACAAGGTGGTTGGGTAACTCTTTTGTATAATAATCCTTTTGTAAAAGGAATGATGTGTGTTCTTGCTGAGTGGCAAACCCTCTTCCATTGTCATAGAAAGAAAAATGCACATTAGGTCTTATTGGGAAAATTCTCAAGCATTGGATCAATAATCAATCCCATGAAGATACTAAAACCCCCATGATGACAATCCCCTAGATCTATAGCATATGATTTTCAATTTCAAAAAATGATTGTGCTATTTATAACAATCATAAATGACTGATCAACATTGAGAAATGACAATTTCAAAGGCTTATAACCACATTTACACTGATGACCACACTTTGTAACTTTAATAACATGAAGACAGTCCTTCAAAACTTTCCTAGCAACCTAAAATATGTCCCTAGCATAATATGGACATACACTAATGACTGTACTGTTGGACAATCACTAATATATTGGACAATCACTAATTTAACTATTCTTCCATGAGGATTGTCTTGCAAAGTGCCATAGGACTATTACTAAGTATGCCCCTCAAGATCCTTGTCTTCCTAAGGATTTAAGAGCTTTATTTCATATGCATTTTCTTTGATTAACATGGTTTCATGGCAAGTTTAATGTCTCTTTCTATGGTTGCAAGTTAGGTCAATATGTCTTCACAATTTCAACAAGTTACATGAGGGTTTCATGGAGGATTATTCACATGAAAACCATAACAAGGGCTATTATTAGTCAAGATAATGTCATGATAAGGTCATCCAAATGGTGCCATAACAATATGAAGCTTTCATAGGAAGAAGGAAATGTTTTGATGGTAATGGAAAGGGTAGATGAAGAGGTATTTTCTTGTCTTATATAGTCATGAACAAGTCAAGAAGGAACTATCACAATCCAAAATAATCAAAGACTACCCAAGCCATTAGGACACTCATATACAAAGGTCTCCCAAGTTGTCAAATTCCTAAGTGAGGACTATATGAGAATGGTACAACATTACTAAAGGCCCTAAAACCCTTAAGGAAACTACATATGTAGTGAGATGGATTATTACAATCCAAGATGCTCAAAGAGTACTTTCCTTGACTTCTTTAGGGTAGCCATACCTAGGACTGTCATAAAAATCATTAAACTGATCTATGTAATTTAGGGTATTGAAAGGTATATAGTCGATCAAGGTAACCACCATCATGTGCTAACAAAGGACAATTAGGAAATTTTGAAATATTTTTGTGTCATGTGCATACAAATTATCATGAATAGGTGCATAAGGAATGTCTTAGCCCAAGACACTAAAGAGGTCTCCACATCCTCCAACCTTCTCCAAGAGAATTCATACTATGAAACATGCATGGAGAAGTTATTAGAAGGACACCTAACAATTATGTATAAATGATCAATAGAGACAAGTAGGATTGTCATAATAGGGGCCATAGGATAGTCTAAGATTCAAGCCATTGCATGGTTCTATTGAATGAATCATTATGCATATTAAGGAATAAATCCTTCTATATCATCCTAGGGAAAAAAATAAGAGTCTTCCAGAATCAATTTTGGCTCCATTGATCATGAATATGAGTATGACAAACAATTGTTCACTAAAATTATTTTATGAAATATTTGATATTGTTTTTCTCTTGTATAGGTGAAAAAAGGTGAAATGAAGGCATGAAGGGCTGAAACAAGGTGGAAACATGAGGAATTTGGAGTCTCTTTGACTGAACTAACTGATATACCTAGACACATATATATCTTAGAACATAAAGACATAAAGACATAAAGAACATATATATGTGAATTAAAATGGACATAAGTTGAACATACCTAAGAATTTGATATTGCAGTTGACCAATTCTCCAAAATATGGCTTCAAAATCCTCAAATTCTTCTTTTTCGCAAGTTTGATTATGAATTCTATATAACTCTAGAATAGGATTAGTGAAATTTATGGAAAAAACAAACATATATCATCAAATTCAATCTATATATCAATGGTAATTAGCTTTGAAACAATATCACACATGAAACATGAAACTTTTAGTTTAAATAATCAAATTTTCTCCAAAAATATGCAAAATCAGTTCTTCTACATTGAAAAAACAAAAAAAGGTGGTGGATTGATCTAAAAATGATTTTGAATATGTCAAACAACATGAAAATCATTTTCTTGTCTAATATACTGCATGAAAAGCAAGAATAACAATCATGTGGGGTCTGAAGCACATATCCCACATGTTTTTTTCCCATTTTTTATGCTTCCCATAATGCTAGCGCGTTATAACGTGAGTGTTGGCAAGAGACACTGCTTCACATGACAGGTGTTGTCATTGATGGCAACTAAGACTATTCCACTCATCCACATAACATAATTTGTTCATACCAGAAGTCAGAATCAGAATTTATCTAAGTCCAGGTAGCCAAAAATAGAGCAAGTGACACGGTCCAGTATCTTGGTCCAGATCTCTCTGTGGAAAATTAAAGTATGCTATGGATCTGAAGGAGTCATAAGGAATGTCAGGGCAATCTAGATCCAGAATTTTAACTTTCAGTGACAAAGGGAGTAAAAGTTATGAGCATCTGAGCACCGGGTCATAATATGACAGAACAGTTCAGTAAAGAACAGGCCGACTTGTGTTAGATCCTTATGCGGATCTGATAGAAGTGTTTTGGTGAGTTGCATATGGGATATAATGTTAGTAGTCGACATGAATGGTGACCTTCAAGTGTTATTTCTGGTACGCATCATTATTGGCGCATGGATTCAACCGACAGAACAAAGTACTTGTATTGTTAGTTAAGTTCTTCATAAGGCCTACAGAAAAGTGATTGAATTACTTGAAGCGGATATATATAGCAAATGGATTCGAGTGTTGAAGGCATGTGTGTATACGAATATGAAGTAAATGCGAAAAGAGTAGAAAAAGGGTGTGAAAGAGAAGAGACCTAAGATCTAGATTATGGCAGAGTAGTAATCAGGGTAGAACAAAGATGAAGTGTATCAAGTCAGTATTATGTGCTTAACCAGAATTGAATCTTTGCATTGGTAGATGCTAACTATCAATTCAAACACATTGTAATCTTCTTTCTGTAGGCAATGAGCCTTTCTTTGAGAAGTGAGCTCTGGGCAGTGAGCCTAAATGCATGCGCATTCTCCATTGTAATACTTTTAACAGAGTATAATCTTTGTGGGTTAACCCCCACCATGGTTTTTCCCTTAACCGAGTTTCCACATTAAAAATCATTGTGTCATGTGTGTTTATTTGTTTCTGCTCATGTGTTGATGATTCATGCTTTAAATGTTTTAATCAGTTCTAAGTGATATTTTTGCAAATGATAAAGTTTTGGGACAACTGATTCACCCCCCCTCTCAATTGTCCAGCCTAATTCTAACAATTGGTATCAGAGCGAGGTTCCTTTAAAAAAGTTTAAAAGCTTGAGGAAGATCTGGGAAGGCAGTAAAATGGATGAATATAACCTCCAAGGCCAACTTAATCTCACTTTAGAAGATCTTGAGCAGGCCAGAGCAGAAGTCCAAGAGATGCAGGAGAACCTTAAAAATGCTGAAGACTTCATTGAGATTTTAAAAGAAAAATTGAGCAAATCCAATGAGAAGAGGAAGGAACAACCTCTTCAACTGGGAAATCATTATGAAAACAACAACAAGGATGAGGCTCTGAAAGAGAAGACAAAGGAATGTAAGAAGTTATCCAAAGAAGTTGTTGTCCTAAAACATGAGATGGAATCCGACGTGATGAGGCTAACCAAAGAAATTGAAGATAGAAAGAAAACTGAAGAAGACCTGAATCAAAATCTAAAAGAAAGAACTGAAGAATGCTGCAAATTGGATGTAATAGTTGGCCTTCTAGAGTCTAATCTACAAGAAAGCAGAGACAATGACAGAGAACTTGAAAGGCAAATTGTCATTCTCAGACATGACCTAGAAGTTGCAAATGAATACAAGGAGAAGTTCAAGTTAAGCTTAGCTAAACTTGAAGTACTTCTTGAAGGATAGAAAAAGACTGATGACAAGCATGGTCTTGGATATGAGAAAGGTGAAAGCTCAGGATCCGAACAAAGAAATTTTCAACCAAGGAATGGGAGAAACAAACCTAGAAGACCTCTGGTAAAACAACCTAATGCTCAAAGATATCTATCATTCAATGGAAATTGTTTTAATTGTAATAAATTTGGTCATAGAGCTACTTAGTGCAAAAGTAGAGTAAATCAAAATGGTCCATCCTTCTCCGGTCAATGTTTCAAGTGTAAGAGGTATGGTCATAGAATGCAAAAGTATGATAATGAATAACTCTAGAGAAAATGGCAACTCTTTCAATGGTTACTGCTTTACTTGCAATGGATATGGACGCATGGCTAATTAGTGCAGATCAAGAGGAAATCAAGTATATAAGCATAGAAATGTTGTATGCTTTAATTGCAATAGATCTGGTCATATTGAAAGATTCTGCAGAAGTAGGAATAATGAAAGAAGAGGTCTAGTAAACAGAAAACCAGATGAGCAGAGACAAGACAAAGGCAAAGGAAAAATTGATGTGAATGAGATCCAGAATGAAATGAGAAAGACATGGGTTAAGAAAACAATTGTGAACAATAATAATGGGTCCGCACCAGAATCTAGTGCTGACAAATCCTCCAGGAATTGAATTTGGAGCTCTTGCTCAGGGGGAGCTGCATTAAAAATCAAATTCCCCCAGCCAACAAGTGGGTGCCTAGATTTGGCACAATGAGAGAAGATATTTTGAATTATTTTAGAACATTTGGAAGGATTTCTGGAAGAAAAGATGTTGATATGGAAATTTGCGGAGTGATTCATGAAGAACTGTTCAAGAAACTGAGTAACCGGATGAAGTTAGGGTAGAGCATTTATTATAAAGGCAAATTAGGTTTTGTGGAGCATAAAAAGGTGTTCACTCCTCATTTGAATCACTTTGCACTCGAAGAAAGAAAGAAGAATAGTGTCTGAGCTAAGATTACAAGGAATTGAAGTGTGACTGACAAATTTATCTGTCAACCCTAATCTCATGAAAAAGGTATTTATCTGCGAAGCTTTGAACTTATAATCTTTTTGAAATGGCTGCACCTTTGGTCATTGACATTACTAAAAGGCCTTGACCCAAATTTAAGAAACATCCACACAGATCTATACAAGTCGACCCATTAGATGCATTGTCAAGTGTTCAATATGGCGTACTACATATTGAAGATATTAGGGTTTATATTCATGCGAGCATAGATGAATTTGGGAACTCAATGTTTGTAGATTTGTTTGAGAGTCAACTAATGGATGAAAATCACGATCTTAAACCCGAGTATAAGGCATTGCATGATAAACATTTTATTCATATTATGGGGTTTCCAACATTTGATGAAGATGAATGGGTCTGGTATGTTTTGAATTAGATGCATGATGAATTCATATGGATGTTAAAACCATTCAAGATTACCAAGGATGTTATCAGAAATGTGATTGGGTTAAACTCAACCGGTGGATTACCCATGTTGAAATATGTGAAAAACCAAATTGTTACTGATGCAACCGATGCAAAATTTGATAAGAGGGCTATGACCATAAATGACATTATAGAATCAGATGTGAAGTTTGCTTCCATGGTGATTGGCTACAAGATCTATCACTCTAGCAGAGAGAATTCAATCTCTAGAACTGCTATATATGAAGCATATCTAATGTTAAAGGAAAATGCAAATTATGACTTATGTGAGCTGTTACAGAACCAGCTGATTGGGAACTTGAACAAAATCAATAAAGATAAGAAAAACACTTTTAAATATGGTACATTGGTTCTATGTTTGTTCTTCTACTATATGAATGAAGTACCTAAAGTAAAGGGTGTGCACTGGACTAATGATGAGCCAGTTGTTATTTAGATCAGAGCTCACCTATGTAGCATTGGTAACTATAAAGCACAGAAAACTACAATCTAGGGATACTTCAAGAACTTTCAAAGTATGATGCATTCAAGGGAAAGAATCCCTACAACAATTGTTGAGAAGTACAAGAATGAAATATGTTTTATGGTTAACACAGATTAGTTCTTAATGGAAGTAGTGGAACCCAAAACTATTTGGATCATGCCCATGGGGTATGAAGTAGATGGAAAAATCTTGAATATGTATGCTCAACATCTTCTAAGCAAGCCAAAAGACACAACAATTGAAAGATTTGCGACATATGAGGAGCTAAGTTTAAAACTACATACTGAGCTCAAAGAACCTGAAACCAATAGAAAAGTAAGAAAAGAAGTTGAACAATTGGCCAAGAATCTAGGTCTCACAAAGGAAGTCGTGAGGCAATTCAGGGAAAGAACTGAAAAGGCTGAGAAGGAGAAGTAGGATAAGAAACAAGGAAGTGTTCTGGTAGGATCCTCCTCCACATCAAGGACTACTAGAAGCTCTGTTGCTGCCCCTGTTCCTCCAAAACCTACCAATCCTGAGATACCAGAAGGCAAATCATCTAGAAAAGAAGGAAAAAGAGTGAAAACAAAGGCCACAAGAACCTATAAGAGCACAAAAGTTGATGAAGAAGAAACAGACTCTGATGCTGAGGTAAAAGCCTCTGGAATAAAAGTTGCCAAAGTGACCAAGGAGAAGCCCTCCGAAAGCAAAATCACAAGTAAAAGGCAGAAGATAGATATATATTTTGAGAAGCCCACAATCTCCATGGAAGATGTAATAAAATCAGTCATTGTGGATGGAAATTTGAAACCCATGACTAAATTTTATGATGAATACAATGACACAGATAAGAGGGTGTTAGAGGAAGCAACTATTAGATATCTAAATATTTATAATAAGGTCCTGATTGAAATAACTTCTGAGATCCCTCCAAGTCTTGCAAACATTTTGGAGTTGAGGAAAGAAAATGCAAAAAGCAAGGATATGGAGCTTAGAGAGTATGTATTGATAAAACTATGCCCTTAGATCACTCAAGTTCAAATGAGTATGATATTCAAAGAAGTGAAGGATGAATTTAGGAGCAAGAAGAGAATGAACAAACTAATGCTTGAAGAATTGGACCAAATAGTTAAAGAAACATAGGAAATACTTCTAAGTGCATTGAAGAGACACAATCTTCCATTTGTTGAGGAGGAGACTGATGATAAGATTGATTCATCAATCCCAAATATTGAAAAGATGAAAACTGATGAGCAATAAACCAAGGTTGATGACTCCTATGTTCTGGAAGAGGAAAAAATAAACAAAGAAGACACAGAGATGGTGGACCAAACTGATGATGCAAGAGATACTCTAACTTCTCCTAATCAATCCAGAAAAGAAGATAATGTTGAGAATACTGTGGCTACACAAGATCCTTAGGAACAACTTGCAAATAGTGTGGTCAAAGGAAAGAATCCAGTTGCAGATAACACAAAGAAAGGTGAAGTAGAAGAAGTCAAAGATAAGGAAGATAAAGCCGAGGAAGATGGTACAAATGTTGATAGTCCTGATACTGTGAAAACTCAAGGAAAGGAAAGTGGTCCAGAAATGGTGGCAAGAGACAATACAGATGTAATGAAAAGTTTTCTGAGTAAAGAGATGCTAGAGTTTGATGAACCAGAACTGATTCAAGGACCAATCAACTTGGATACTCTCTCTTCGGTCCAAATGATGAAGATAGCATCCTTCACACAAGCCAAAGCAAGTGAAAAGATATTGAAATCTCATATTGAGGATAGTGAGTTGCTAGGCCTTGCAGCCGGAGTATTGGAGAAGATAATGCCAACTCTCTAGAAGAATCCATCCAAATCTCCCTCCAGACATCTAAAGAATCTTGTAAATTTTGTAAGTACACATTTTGAGTCTTTTGAGAAGTCTGCAAAGACTAAAGTCAAAAATCAATTTTTGGATAAAGAGCCTAATAAGTAATGATAGGATGATACTTGGTATCAGTATAAAGAGTATTCAAAATGTTCTAAGTGATGGAGGTGATATATACAAATTTTGTCTATCCTGGGCCAAAGTCAGTAAAGATATTGAGAAGAAGATAAAGGAGAAAGAACAAAAATTGTCAAATCTATCTCAAAATTTTGATCCTCTAACAGTTTCTCCTATAAGTCAGGAATGTCAAGTAATCAGCTTGACCGATGAAATAAAGAAGCTTGTTAAAGAAAAAGGCAACATTGTGAAGAGAATGTGTGAGCTCCAGGGATTGATTGCCCCCAAGTTAGAAACAATGTTTAATGCATTACCAGAAGCTCAAACTACAGTTCAGACAAGTGATCCTTTAGATCTGACAAGAGCAGAAGCATACGCATTTCTTTTGAGTGGACACATCTCAATTTTGGATGGCATGAAAAGAAGTTGGGCCTCTGAACTTGAGTAATTGAAAAGTAGTTTTGCAGATATTCTCAAGTTCATGTAAATATAACTTATTGATTGGGTGTACATATGCGGCACTGTATACATAATTTTTGAGAACTTTAGCTTGCAGACCCCATCCTTTGCCATTGATGTCAAAGGGGGGGTGAAGAACAGTGAAAAATGAGGAATCCAGGAAAGGGGGAGCTCTGGAATTAGTGGAGAGCATAAGAGTATAGAGTAAGGGGGAGTAACACTTAGTCATTTTTCACTAAGTGTTGCCATCAATGCCAAAGGGGGAGATTGTTGGCAAGAGACACTGCTTCACATGACAGGTGTTGTCATTGATGGCAACTAAGACTATTTCACTCATCCACATAACATAATTTGTTCATACTAGAAGTTAGAATCAGAATTTATCTAAGTTCAGGTAGCCAGAAACAGAGCATGTGACAGGGTCTGGTATCTTGGTCTGGATCTCTCTGGTAGAAAATCATAGTATACTGCGGATCTGAAGGAGTCATAAGGAATGTCAGGGCAATCTAGATCTAGAATTTTAACCTCCGGTGACAAAGGGAGTAAAATTTATGAGCATCTGAGTACCAAGTCATAATATGACAGAACAGTTTAGTAAAGAACAGGCCGACTTGTGTTAGATCCTTATGCGGATGTAATAGAAGTGTTTTGGTGAGTTGCGTATGGGATATAATGTTAGTAGCTGACATGAATGGTGACCTTCAAGTGTTATTTCCGGTATGCATCATTATTGGCGCATGGATTCAGCCGATAGAATAGAGTACTTGTATTGTTAGTTAAGTTCTTCATAAGGCTGACAGAAAAGTGATTGAATTACTTGAAGCAGATATATATATAGCCGATGGATTCGAGTGTTGAAGGCATGTGTGTATATGAATATGAAGTAAATGCAAAAAGAGTAGAAAAAGGGTTCGAAAGAGAAGAGATCTAAGATCCAGATTATGGCAGAGTAGTAAACAGGGCAGAACAAAGATGAAGTGTATCAAGTCGATATTTTGTACTTAACTGGAACTGAATCTTTGCATTGGTAGATGCTAACTATCAGTTCAAACACACTGTAATCTTTTTCCTGTAGGCAGTGAGCCTATTGTAGGTAGTAAGACTTTCTTTGAGAAGTGAGCTCTGGGCAGTAAGCTTGAATGCATGTGCATTCTCCATTATAATACTTTTAATAGAGTATAATCTTTGTGGGTTAACCCCCACCATGGTTTTTCCCTTAACTAGGTTTCCACGTTAAAAATCATTGTGTCATGTGTGTTTATTTGTTTCTGCTCATGTGTTGATGATTCATGCTTTAAATCTTTTAATCAGTTCTAAGTGATATTGTTGCAAATGATAAAGTTTTGGGACAACTGATTCACCCCCCACCCTCTCAGTTGTCCAGCCTAATTCTAACAGTGAGCGTGTTCTAGGAAGCATGAAAACATAAAGCTTCATGAATGCAAAAATCATAACCTTCTCAATGTTGGTGCCAAAATCATGGTCTAGGATGTCATGCTCTCACATGAAATATATTGTAACTATGCATGTATTGCACCAAATAGGTAATCAAGTGATGGTCCAAGAGTATGCCTAGACTCAAATATCCATGTGGTTCGTGAAATAGAACTTGTCTATACTAGGAGGGACAAATGTAACCTTGTATCTACATGGGAGAGTCTCTCTCTCTCTCTTTATTTCTCTATCCTCCCTCTCTACAACTATATCTCTCTCCCTTTCTCTGTTGACCCCTTGGAATGTGAAGGAGAGAGATATAGAGATAGAGAGGTAGATATATTTAGATAGAGGGAGGATAGATAAATAAAGAAATAAAGGGAGAAATAGGTAGATAGAAAGGGATGTATATAGAAAGGGAGGGAGACATAGAAAGGGGGAGGGGGAGACCTAGATAAATAGAGATAGATAGAGAGACCAGGAGACATGGAGAGATAGAGAAGAACATGGACATGGATAGGGAGAGAGCCCAGGGACATCCAGAAAGAGATGGAGTTAGAGAAAGGAAAAAATATAGAAAGAGGGGCAAATAGAGAGATAGAGAGGGATAGGTGGAGATAGACGGAGAGAGGGAGAGAGGGGGATTGAGATAGACAAAAGGGTCTATAGAGGGAGAAAGATAGAGATACATATATATAGAGAGAGAGAGGGGAGATATGGGGAGATAGATCTAGCAAGGGAGAGATAGATAGGGAAATACAGAGAGAGAGGTAGAGAAGGATATATTAAGAGATAGGGTTATGCGGATAGATAGAGATAGGGAAAGAGATGGGGAGATGTCTAGAGACATAGGGAGAGAGATTTCAAGAGGTAGAGGGATGGGGAGAGAGATAGAGAAGAGGAAAGAGAGGTGGTGAGGGATAGATTAAGAGATAGGGATATGTCCAGAGAGATAGAGATCAAGAGATACAACTTCCAGAGACATAGGGAGATAGATTTGAGGTAGAGAGATTGGGAGAGTGATGGAGAGGAGTGAGATAGTGAGGGAGGGAGAGATAGAAAGGTAGAGTTAGAGAGAGGGGATCGAAAGAGAGAGCAAGAGAGAGAGGTGTAGGTATAGTTAGAGAGAGGGATAGAGGAGACATAGATATCTCTCCTAGGCTCAGTCTCCTCTATATCTCCCTATTCTCCTCTCTACCTAAACCATAAACCTAAACCTCTAAACCTTAACCCCTAACCCCTAAACCATAAACCCTAAACCCTAAATAATGCCCCTAACCCTAAACCCCTAACCCCTAAACCATAAAACCTGGAAGCAACCCTAAACCTCTATCTCCCTATCTCTCCCAATTTCTATTGGTCCCCTCGCTCTATCTCTCTCTAAACCCTAAACCCTAACCCCTAAACTTGAGAAACCCTAAACCCCTAACCCCTAAACCCTAAACCCTAAACTCGAGCATCCCTAAACCCATAAAGCCTAAATAATTCCCCTAAACCCTAACCCTAAACCCTAAACCCTATTTACTTGAGCAACCCTAAACTCATGTAAACCTCAAATAATGCCCTTGACCCCTAGACCCTAAACTCGAGCAACCAGGCTAAACATCTAAACATATAGTTCAATAGGGGATGATGGAGGATCAATGGGAAATGGATGTAGAATTCTTGGATCTTGATTAAATCATTATCCTCATTGGGATGTGATTTGATAGGATCCAAGTTATTTGTTTGATTATCTATATTTTCTTGGGGACCAAGTGTCTCATCATAGGATATTGATGGATAATGAATAGGACTAGCACAGGATGATGGATAGGGATAATGGGATGATGGATAGGAGTGATGTGGGTTACTTGCTCATGGATAAGATATTGATCATAGATAATATCTTGATCATAGGGAGGATAAGCATGGATAGCATGATATTAGATATGGATAGGGTAAGTTGGGATGCATTGATATTTATTGGATTGGGGAGTAAGAGGTGGTGATTGGGGTTCACTAGGAGATGTTGGAGGATCAATGTATAGAGGGGTTGACCATGAGATGGTAAAGGAACCGAGATGGGATTAGATGGGATGTTTGGATTTTGATTAGGATGGGTGGTTGGTGTTTCCACATGCTTTGGACTAGGCTCTTAACATGGCTATTGGGTTTCTTAGATGGATGTGATGGGTTCTTGGATGGGATCAATAATCTTTGGATATTTTACAACATGGCTACATGATGGGGTTTGACTTGGACTTATGGTAGGAGACTCTTCAATGAAATGGATAGACATAGGAGTGGATGATGGTGTTGGAGTGGTAGACACGTTATTAGGAGGTTCTTTGTTAGGCTCAAGGATAGGAATTTGAGTACATGATGTTCTTAGATTCCTTGCTAATAGTTCTTGGGTCACATCCTTCATGGCTTCATGTGTTGATGGACTAGGATATGCATATAATGATGGAAGATGTTTTGGGGTTAGGATTAGGATCGAGTGAATGGATATAGGAGGCCCGAATGGATTAGGATTGGGAGTATTAGAGGGGGATGAAATTGGATCAATGGATTTGGATGGCTCCATATCTTTTCTTTTATTTTTGAATTTTGTAAAGAGTCTTTAGAGAAAAATTTTCAAGTGTTCATGGGTTGATGGATTAGAGCTTAGAATGTTTGATGGTGGATTAGATGGTGAGTTATATGGTGGATGGATGATAGGGATTGATGTATTAGGAGATGGGTGGACTAATGTGTTAGGATTAGGAGGATTGGAGGGAAATTATAAAATAATTCCCCTTTAACCCTAACCCCTAAACCCAAACATGAGCAACCCTAGAAACTCATAAACCCTAAATAATTTACCCCTAAAGGTCTGAGCAACCCTAAACTCATAAACCCTAAATATGCCCCTAAACCTGAGCAACCCTAAACCTCTCTCTCTCTCTCCCAAAACCCCTAAAATCTAACCCCTAAACCCTAAATAATTCCACTAATCCCTAAACTTAAGAAACCCTAAACTTATAAACCCGACCAACCCTCTCTCTCTCTCTCCAAAACAAGAAAACTAGGACTCTCTGTCTCCCCCTCTCCTTATCACCCTATCTCTCCCCTCTCTCTCCCCTCTGTCTCCATCCTCTCTCCCTCTTCCTCCCTTTCCTCTCCCATGTCGACAAAGAATATGGAAACAAGAAAACTAGGACATGCAAAGAGGGATGAGGATATAAATTAGGATGATGAAATGGAAACAAGATAATTTATGAAATTTCATTGGATGGGAAGAATGATGAGGAGAGGTAGAGAGGGGAGGGAAGTAGAGAGTGAGAGAGAGTATAGGGGTAGAGACGGGAGGGAAGTAGAGAGTGGGAGAGGATCGTAGGAGGTAGAAAGGGGAAGGAAGAAGAGAGAGGGTAGGAGGTAGACAAGGGAGGAAAACAGAGACTGAGACAGAGGGTAGGAGGTAGACAGGGGAGGGAAGTAGAAAGTAAGAGAGAGGGTAGGAGGTAGAGAGGGGGGAGAAGAGAGTGAGAGAGAAGGTAGGGGGTAGAGAGACGAGGGAAGCAAAGACTCAGAAAGAGGGTAGGAGGTAGATAGGGGAGGGAAGTAGAGAGTGAGAGAGAGGGTAGAAGGTAGAGAGGGGAGGGAAGAAGAGAGTGAGAGAGAAGGTAGGAGGTAGAGAGGGGAGGGTAGTAGAGATGCAGAGAGATGGTAGGACGTGGAGAGGGGAGGGAAGTAGAGAGTGAGAGAGATGATAGGAAGTGCAGCTGCCCTTGTAGACATGTATGTAAAGTGTGGAAGCATAGACAAGGCATGTCAATTATATGACATAACACCTCAAAGAGATGTTCTATAATGGAATGCAATGATTGCAAGATATGCAAAAAATGGATTTGTTGAAAAGGCTTTAGAAACTTTCAAGCAAATGCAATTGGCATGTGTATAGCTAGTTATGCTCAACTTTCTTTGATGTGTTTTTATCAGTTTTTAGCAAAATCTAGAGATAATCTGGAGCATACTCCCCATCAGGATGGCACTTTTTTCAATGAAAACTCAAAACAAATACCACCATATTCTTAAGCTCTCTATTAGCTATCTAACCATATAATTTTTTTCACATTTTGAGTACGTGAAGGGTTTCATCTTGAATTTCTTTTGTTAGTGTGTCTAATTTTTGTCAAAAACCAGTGTCTAGCATTTTTGACTTTTTTTTTTAACTGTTCATTGAAATTTGAAATAAGTTACATTTTTAGAAACTAGACTCCATTCTACACGTATTAAAAAAAAATCAATTTTTGATTAGTTTTCAAACATTTTAGGGGGGGAGCACGCTCAAATTTTTGTTTTTCAGGACGTTTCCACTTCAAAAATTACTAAAAAATTAGTTATTCATGAAAAAATTATTAGAAAAATTAGGGATAAACTACATGGTGTTAGCTAATTTCTCACTGGAGTGATTATTGAAATACTAAAAAAAAGTTAACATTTTAGGGGGAGCACACCAGACGCTGTGTTATGTTTTTTTGAGAAAAACAGGACCAATTTGTGTGCTCCCCCTTTTTGAACCCCTTAATCTCAACCATTTTTGGAAAAAAATAGTAGTTTAGAAACTAGATTCGAAGCACTACAACTCTTGTTTTTGTTCCATCTTCAAATTTTGAGTGTAGCTATCTTCAATTTCTCATCCAACATCAATGTTTCCTAATTTTAGAAAAAAAGTGGCATCTTAAGACCCCATTTTGGTCCCTCATCTTTGTGCACTTACCCAATTCTTTGTTTTATTTTATTTTTATATTTAATTATACTATTTTATTTTTTAAATATATGGGGGTTGTGTTTTAGTTTTTACTTACACTTACAGACATTAGATATCCAAAGTCCATAATATGGAGTATAAGTGTTTCCAATTATACTGCACATAATGATTATAAGTATAATCTGGAAACACTTATACTCCATATTATGTACATGGTCACAACATAAGATTCCATGCCCTACTACTATTGTAGAATACCTCTCTACATGATAAATATTTTACAATATATTCATATAATACTTAAAAAATCATATTAACAAAAATCATAAATATATAATAATTTTTTTACATTTAAAATATCCCTATAAAATATTTTAAAAAGGACTCCCTATAAAAGACTTGTCATTTCAATTTAAATATGTAAGGTCTCTTTATCTATCTATCTCCTTCCCCCTTCTATCTCTATATTTCTCTCCCCCTCTCTATATCTCTACCTCTCCCTCCCTCTCCAGGATAGAGATACAGAGAGAGGAATAGATAAAGGGAGATAGATATAGATATAGAGAGAAGGGGAGAGAGAGAGTGCTTAAAAAAGGTAAATCAATTGAAAAAGGCTAAATTGTGCAAGTGATATAGAGAGAGGTGGAGAGATAGATCAAGAGGAAGGGGGTGAGGGGGAAAGGGGATGAAGAAATGGAGAAAGAGAAAGATAGCACATCTCTTTCTCTCTCTTTATCTCTCTTCCTTTCTTTCTCTATTTTCACTCTTTCTTTCTCACTTCTCACTCCCTCCCCTCTCTCCTAAAGAAAGAGAGACATATGTGTGCTATCTTCCTATTTCTCTCTTTCTTCACCCCCTTTCTAGTCCCTCGATCCCTCCCTCTTTAGCTATCTCTCCATCTATCTCTATATCACTTAAACATTTTTTTCTTTTTCAATTGATTTTACCTTTTTTAAGGACTCTCTCTCTCCCCTCTGTCTCTCCCATTCTCTCTATCTATCTCTATCTCTCTTTATCTATTCCTCTCTTTGTATCTCTATCCTAGAGAGGGAGGGAGAGGTAGATATATAGAGGTGGAGAGAAATCTAGAGATAGAAGGGGGGGAGGAGACAAAGACGGAGAGATAAAGAGAAATAGAGAGCTAGAGAGGGAGGGAGAGGTAGAGATATAGAGAGAGAGGTGGAGAGATAAAATTAAAAACATGTGCACACATTTAAAATATCCTAATAAAATATTTTTAAAAGGACCCTTATAAAAGACTTGCCGTTTTAATTTAAAAATGTAAGAGGACAAAAAAGACTTGTTACTAAGTGTTATTTATATTTATAATTAAATAATATTATCTATAATATAAATTGTCAAATACAAATAATATTATATATTTTTTTATAAAATACTACTCAAATTAACTTATAAGAAATCCAACAACTTAACTAACTTTTCATGGGTTGTGTGTGTGTGAGAGAGTGAGTGAGGGAGAGGGAGAGGGAGAGGGAGAGAGGGGGAGAGAGGGATGGATAGAGATACAAAGAGAGGAATAGAGAGAGAGAGAGAGAGAGAGAGAGAGAGAGAGAGAGAGAGAGAGAGAGAGAGAGAGAGAGAGAGAGAGAGAGAGAGAGAGAGAGAGAGAGAGAGAGAGAGAGCAGTTTAAAAATGCTAAATTGTGCAAGTGATATAGAGAGAGGTGGAGCGATAGATAAAGAGGGAGGGAGCGAGGGGAGAGGGGGTGAAGAAAGAGAGAAAGAGGATGATAGCACATATCTCTCCCCCTCGCACTCTCCCTCTTCATCTATCTCTCTGCCTATCTCTATATCACTTGAACAATTTAGCCTTTTTCAATTGATTCTACCTTTTTCTATGTGGAGAGAAACATAGAGATAGAAGGGGGAAGGAGAGAGAGAGACATAGAGAGATAAAGAGAAATAGAGAGCTAGAGAGGGAGGGAGAGGTAGAGATACAGAGAGGTGGAGAGATAAAATTAAAAACAAATGCCCACATTTAAAATATCTTAATAAAATATTTTTAAAAGGACCCCCTTATAAAAGACTTGTCATTTTAATTTAAATATGTGAGAGGGCAAAAAGACTTTGCATAATATATCATTTTTGTAATAGTTAAAAGACTTCACATTAAATATTTAAGAAGAAAAAAAGTGTAAGTGGGCACATGTTTTCAATTTTAAAGTTTCAAAAATTGGTTCATTAGTATAACATTGTTATAACACTTAGCCTAACAAATAGTAGATTTAACTTTGAAAACTACTTTCTATATAACAAATATTTTTTAACAAACATATTAAAAATAATTATTATGATAAAAAAATTAAAATATAATATTAAATTAGTAATTAGTAATCACTCCTACTATCTAAAAATAAGAATTATTTTAAAAAATTAATATTATAAAATACTTAATCATTATTATAATTTTGAGGACCAAAATTATTGAGTGCTCTTCCCTAAATAGAGATATGGACTCTATCAAAATGAGTTTGGATAAATGGCTCACTCTCTACATAATTAACCCTATAGTTGTCCCTCTAAGAAATGGTCCCGCCCACTAAATGGAAAGCTTAGAAGACAACACATTATATTTCAAAGTCAACAACCATAACACTTATAAATGCATCGATGGACCACTCCACCTTATTCAAGAATACCTATCATCTTGTAAACATGTTCTCCAAACTTTCTCAATGTTATTGCCTCTTCAAATCCTGGAAAAACAATACATATTTTACACATTATATTTATATTCAATCTAAATGTTGAGGGTAGTGAAATGCAAAAGATTGATGACTTTATTAGATGCCTCTAGAATCAAATGCATGGGATAATTAACAACCTACATTTGGATCTCTCCACTTGAACCTGGCTTATATATAGTATGCCTAGGTGATGACTAATGGAATGCAAGTGAACCCAAGTGTAGTGCATGAGCAAGAAAGAGATATATATATATATATATATATAAAGAGAGATTATCTTTTCAATTCCATGTGCAACCCTTATTGATTCTCTTATAGGACATTTAATAGAGCACTCCATCTTGTTATCCATCAAATACTTTTCTAGACATTCATTCATGACAATGGAATTTTGAACATACATGAGAGGAGATGCTTGTTGGAGTATGAAAGACACTAAGAGGGGGGGTGAATCAGTGTCTTATGAAACAGACTTGTTTTTGGCAACCATTACATCAACTTTTACCAACTATGAACTTCAACCTTTGTATGATGAAAATAGGACATTCATTTATGAACTGTAATGGATTATCAGATCAATTTGTGAGCATGAAAGAACAAAAAACCTGTTGGTGAACTGTGATGAATCATCAGAATGATTTATGAACATCACGACAAACAATGGAAGCAATTTATTACTTCATTGGACTAAGATAAGTATCAAAAATATTATGTATTTGTACTAATCCAAAATGAGCATCATGCAATAGTTAAATCATGGAATAATGAACATAAACTCATGAGCAGAACAAGTGACCAAACACAGAGATTTGATGAGTGGAAAACCCTCTAGGGATGAAAAACCACTCTAGAAAATGCCTCACTAGATTAATCAAAATGTGCTTCACTAGCAAATACAGATGCCTCACTGTCTGTTTGTGCCTCACTGGCTATTTGTGCCTCACTGGCTATTTGTACCTCACTGGTTGTTTGTGCCTCACTGGCATATTTCAATCAATACAATGAATAATACAATTTAATATAGAGGGTTACTCTGTTTTGCTACAATCCAAGTCTTGAATATCTCATTATTTGAGATTCAAGAAACAATACAACACTCTGACATAACCTCAATGATGGTGCAAGAAACACATATCATCAACCTCATCTCAGATGTTTACAAAATGCCATTTTATACAATACAAAGTCTTTCTTCCTTTCATCAAACAGTTTGAGAATGTAACTGTTCTTTATCAAATTTCTCAAACAGTTTGTAACTGCACAGGTAACTACCATGGATGTAAGGTCAGATAAACCCATGTGACTAAATACAATGCCTTTAAAAAAGATACAGTTGAAATATTACATCATAAATCTTTCATCAAATACCCAAATTGATCAATGAAGTAAAGGAAGCTTTGTTAAATTGTGAATGCCAACAATAAATTGTCTTCATGCTCATGAGAAACTCTAGGGTAAACTATCAAACCCTAACCATGGGTAACTTTCAAACCCTTCACCAAAACTGTCAAACCCTAATTGTTCTTTAATGAAAAAATAAACAATGTATGCAAAGATCACTGTTGACTATAGAGTGTAACTATATACAAGTCAAAAAATATTTCTTTTTAAAAACAAGTCTTCCCTAGCTCGAAAAGAGCATCAGAAGATTTAAAGATCTTTCCTTTTTCACAAGCTGAAAAATATAATAGGGAATACCAAAATCTTTACAATTTTTCATATAAAAATTCTCAAACCATTCACACCAGACATAAACTTTTGCATCCATTTAAAAAAGAAAAATATCACTTGATAAGTTTTATACCACAGGAAGAAGTAACCTATCGAGTATGACCTTGTATAACTGTCTAGCTACATGGTTGACCCAAGCTTGAGCATTGTCACTTTACAAGATCTCTATCATAACAACCAGAAACTTACTATGTGTTCCATTATTTACCATCATTGCCATTGAAATGTCAAACCCTAGCATGGAGAGATCTCATGTCCAAAGTTTACACTTTACAAAATGAATCCTAAACAAAGTTTTTTGCTAGGTTAAGCCATTGTTACTTGTGATTCTGGTGTGCCCTAAGTGGCCCGGTGAAAACAACAACAGATTTGAACCTTTTTACCTGTTGCATATGTCGAAACTTGCTCAATAGGTTAGAACTCATTAAGTGCCCAATAGAATGAAGTTTTGACAAGAGTTTTTCTTTTATTATTTTCACAAAATAATACTTGTCGATGATGATAATTGAAACCCTTTTTCAAGACTTAGCAACATACAACCATCTCCTTAAGATATAGGCATATAATCCCTATAAATATTGTCATATGGATTCACACTGTCTTAACACCTTTTGACAAAAAATGAAACCTCCCTAGAATATGAGAAATGTTAAGAACAAATATAACCTCATACTCTTGGGGACATATAAAACCATTTGACTTGCCTCTATGCATATTGCTTATGATATGAAATCAACTTCTAACCAAATACCCCTGCTAGATTATGAAAACAATAATATGCACTTGTAGAATGCAGAATGCACCTTAACCATCATGACACAGTCAAATGCGATAATGAAATAGCCATAATGAAATACAACCTTTTGAGATCACCATATCAAATGCCAACTATCACAAGTATCATAAAACAAGTACCTTAACACAAAAATGTAACTTGATGTCATACGTCATATGCCACAGGAGATAAATCATCAGTGCCATGTGCCAAACAACTATGAACAAATGAATATATCAACTATCATAGAGCATGTATGAGCATATCATCAACATCAACTGTCATATAGCATGTCAACTGTCACATACCAAGAGCATCAACTATCATCTGTAACATGATAGGAACCATGAGAGTCATAAGCCAACATAAGAGTCATCAAGGACATTACCATGAGCCAAACCCAAGCAATGAGGAGTGTCAACATGAAACATATCAACTTTACCAATGGAACTCAGTCTATAGGAAGATAGAGTAGGATCTCAAATGTTACGACATACCAAATCAGCTCTACCAACCAATATAACCATCATGAGTATCTTATGAAGCAAGAAGAACTTTGCATTAAACATAAAAGGGTCATATAGTCCACGTTCATTATCACAAAAACCAATAGCATATGCCATATGCCATGCCAATTGTCATGATACAATTGCCAATGTATCACCAACACAAACCTGAGAGTTTGTGTATTTGACATCAAGGACAACAACTGAGAGGGCAACAAATTTCCCCTTTGTCCTTGATGGCAAAACACAACTCTCTCTCCCCCTTTTTGGCATCAAAGACAAAGGGAGAAAGAAAGTATGCCAATGCCTCAAGGAGATATTAGAAACCAGAGACCAACATATGACAGAAATGTAAGCATAATCATAAAATATTAAGCATACCATGACTGTCCCATAAAGGAGAAACATCTAGAATGGCCTGAAATACAAATGCACTGTTAGTATCATAAATGAGCATTTAAAGGAGCATGTATCAAAACAAGGACAACAATTGAAGATGCTAGAGATAGGAGAACTGTCAACTAAGAGAACACCACTGTCAACATCAAAAATGTTATATCAATGATCAAATATTAAGCACCAGAATACCATCTGAATATACCATTGTGCCAAAGAACTCTTTCACTGCTATCAAACTTCCAAGACACTATAAAATCATCAAGGCAAGAAAAGATGAAAGCTGACCAGATCATTACTGTAAAAGAAAGCAAGAATTTACTATCATCAAAAATCTAGAAGTACTATATAACACTGCACTATTAGGTGAGATACCAAGAAACAAAGCCAACCATTTTACATATTAATTTGAGGATTATGTTTTCTATCAAAAGAAAATGATAACTGCTTACATACTATCTAATGAATCCAAAAGATAATGATAGAAGAACATGTGCCATGAAGACAAATATAGTCTTGAATCATGTTAATTGTATTGTTCAATAGGTTTGAAGGTCTCCTTTCTAAGATAAAGGGTAACGTGATCAAGAAGACATTCCTTCTGATATCATGGAAAAGATATCTTGCACTATAAACAATCATCAATACCAAAGTGAACATTGAGCCTTGCAATACACTGGTTCAAAACTTCTCAAGATCCTAAGTATCAGATAGAAAACTATTTAGGCACACAATAGTAGAAAGCAAAGTACATCAACCCATGAAGATGAGCCTATCGTAAGATCTCATTATGTAAAGCATGTTTCATCTTAAATCAAACTCCCAAAGCATGAAAACACAATCAACCATGCAGTGAAAAAATCTGATCCTTGATATTTAACTTCCAAGACCAATGATATCTCATTGTACTGTTCCACTGAACCTTCATAGTAGCAATAAGCAAAAATTACTGAAGAAAGAGCATCAACAATGTTCAAGAGCCAACACATCAAGAACCACTGTCAACCATTGTATATCAGGACATCAAGAATTACTTCCAATAAAAAGGTTGTTCTGATCAGATTAAGACACTATCTTGTAACTTATCCTGCAACTTTTGTGCACTGACATCACATCATGTCAAAATATTGAGAATAAGATCACATTATACCACAACTCCCCCTGTCTTGTACTATTGTGTTTTTGTCACTTCAAACAAAGACACACTTGAGAGAGAAACATAATTCAAAACACAAATAGAGAAGTCATCTCTTGCAACTTATGTTGAAGACTCACAAGCATCATGAGGCATAAATATCATCTCTTCTTCAAGCAATACTAACATATACCTTAACATGATGGAACCTAATCAATCACCTTGTAACCACCATCACAAACATTTGATCACAATACAACTTCACAAGCCTACAGCTTCACATCCATTAGTTAGAAATGATAAGGAACAGTTTGACAAAACATGACTAAGAGCAAAAAAACTATGAAAGATCAAAAGTACTGAACCACTGTCAAAATCATAGCAGTATAGGCACACAAGGATGTCACTATACATAGACTGTCAACTTAAGAACCCCACCCTAAACACTATCTAGAAGTCATAACACTATCTCTAAATAAATCTGCCTTACTGTGTTATCACCTTACAGCATTTAATCTTTTGACAATGCCTAACTGATACAATAGCATACCAAGAAGTCTTGATGTATGACAAACACAATCAATCATGTTACATCTAATAAACACGTCACTTTATCAAGGATTAATACTTCCATTATGACTTCCCCAAAATAGTCTGAGAGCTATCTCTGTACATGGCCAATGAAAGTGCAATTCATGCTAAAGGGTAGAGTAACCACCTTATTTTAAGGATCCTGTATTGTTGATTGTTTAGGGGGTTTGAGAGATACATTACAGACCAACTCCCTCTTAATTCATGCTATTCTTTATGCACTCATAGATATTTCTTGTGTAGTATGCACAAGCTTAGACCCTTCTTTTTCTTGGTTTTGCTTTCTTCTCTAGACTAACATAGGATATTTGTTTTCTTTGCCCAGAGCATTCACTTGGTTTTGCTTGAACATGTAGCATCCTGTTGATTTTATCCTTCCTCTACACCATTGTGCTTTGTGCCCAAACATATTGCATTTATAACATAATATATCGTAGTCTAGAACAAAAGAAGAATAGTTTCTTCTAAAAATTCTGAGAACTTTTGTTGACATTATTTAAATGATCATGTATTTCATAGAACCAACAATTACTTGCTACATGACCAGCTTTGTGACAGTTATAACATATAATGTCATTGTTTTGATTTAACTGCTTATAAGCACTTTTATCCTTATTCCATCCAAAATTATTCCTAATATAAATTTTGCAATCTCTAGCTCTATGACCATAAGCATGACATGCATAGAAATAACCATGGAATTGTGAGTAATTATACTTGATAGTTGGGAATCTTGAAAATTTGTTATCAACAATATTAACTTTAGCTTTCTTTTTGGATTCAACCTCAGGTGTAGCAGAGTGAAATGTCAGGTCTATCTTCTTCCTAGGAGCATCTCTTGTCTTGGATCATTCTCCTTTCTCATAACCCAAGCCAGTAGTATCCTTGTAATACCTTTGCTTGCTCAACATGTCATTCAAGCAGTTAGTACTCTTTTCAAGTTGAATATTCTTTTGCAATTTTGAAGATGCTTCTTCCAAATTCTTTCTTAAAGAGACTATTTCTTTCTCTAATTTCAGACATTCTATTCTTTTTACTTCAAGATCAGACTTAGTCATATCTATTATTCTTTTGGTTTATACAACTTCAGTTTTTAGACTGATAATCTATTTGTCAGATTCATCAACTTGACTTCTTAAATCTACAATCAACTTTCTTGCCTCTTCGAATTCAACTAAAACTTTTGCAAGATCATAGAGTACCTTAGTCTTGGAATCCTTCTCTTGTTGAAGTTGAACCTTTAATTCCTAGTTCTCTTTTTCAAGATACTTGTTCATTTCTAGAGCACATAAAAGTTATCCTTCAATATCAACTTCACAGTCATTTTCATTGAACTTCTGTCCATCTTCATCTACAAAGAAATCTCCTTCTGCATCACCAATCTCAATGATAAAGTCACTGTCTTTATCATACTTTGTGTCAACCTTCAAAGATGACCTAGGAAATGGCTCATCACTGGGCTTGACTAGAGTTTGTTGTACAATTATTTGTTCGACAGCTTTTCTTCCTTTATTTCTTCTACACTTTCCTATAGTACTCCACTATCAAGACCTACCCAAGCTGGTTAGACTTCTATAGGGAACCTACACTCTGATACTACTTGTTGGAGTACGAAAGACACTGAGAGGGGGGGTGAATCAGTGTCTTATGAAACAGACTTGTTTTTGGCAACCATTAAATCAACTTTTACCAACTATGAACTTCAACCTTTGTATGATGAAAACAAGACATTCATTTATGAACTGTAATGGATTATCAGATCAATTTGTGAGCATGAAAGAACAAAACAACTGTTGGTGAACTATGATGAATCATTAGAATGATTTATGAACATCATGACAAACAACGGAAGTAGTTTATTACTTCATTAGACTAAGATAAGTATCAAAAATATTATACATTTGTACTAATCCAAAATGAGCATCATGCAATAGTTAAATCATGGAATAATGAACATAAACTCATGAGTAGAACAAGTGACCATAACACAGAGATTTGACGAGTGGAAAACCCTCTAGGGATGAAAAACCACTCCAAAAAATGCCTCACTAGCTTAATCAAAATGTGCTTCACTAGAAAATACAGATGTCTCATTGGTTGTTTGTGCCTCACTAGCTATTTGTGCCTCACTGGCTATTTGTGCCTCACTGGTTATTTGTACCTCACTGGCATATTTCAATCAATACAATGAATAATAGAGTTTAATATAGAGGGTTACTCTGTTTCGCTACAATCCAAGTCTTGAATATCTCATTATTTGAGATTCATAAAACAATACAACACTCTGACATAACCTCAATGATGGTGCAATAAACACATATCATCAACCTCATCTTAGATGTTTACAAAATGCTATTTTATACAGTACAAAGTCTTTCTTTCTTTCATCAAATAGTTTGAGAATGTAACTATTCTTTATCAGATGTCTCAAACAGTTTGTAATTGCACAAGTAATTATCATGGATGTAAGGTTGGATAAACCCATGTGACTAAATACAATGCCTTTTAAAAAGATACAATTGAAATATTACAACATAAATCTTTCACCAAAGTACCCAAACTGATCAATCCAATAAAGGAAGCTTTGTTAAAATGTGAATGCCAAAGCATTTTACCTATAAACTATCTTCATGCTCGTGAGAAAACTCTAGGGTAAACTGTCAAACCCTAACTATTCTTTAATGAAAAAAAAAAACAATGTAAGCAAAGATCAATTTTGACTACAGAGTGTAATTGTATCCAAGTCAAAACATATTTATTTTTAAAAACAAGTCTGCCCTAGCTCGAAAAGAGCATCAGAAGATTTAAAGATCTTTCCTTTTTCACAAGCTGAAAAATATAACAAGGAATACCAAAATCTTTACAATTTTTCATATAAAAATTCTCAAACCATTCACACCAGACGGAAACTTCTGCAACCATTTAAAAAAGAAAAATATCACCTGATAAGTTTTATGCCATATGAAGAAGGAACCTATCGAGTATGACCTTGTATAACTGTCTAGCTGCATGGTTGACCTGAGCTCGAGCATTGTCACTTTACAAGATCTCTATCATAACAACCAGAAACTTACTGTATGTTCCATGATTTACCATCATTGCCACTGAAATGTCAAACCCTAGCACGGAGAGATCTCATATCCAAAGTTTACACTTTACAAAATGAATCCTAAACAAAGCTTTTTGCTAGGTTAAGCCACTGTGACTTGTGATTCTAGTGTGCCCTAAGTGGCCCAGTGAAAACAACAACAAATTTGAACCTTTTTACCTATTGCATATGTTGAAACCCGCCCAGTAGGTTAGAACTCATTAAGTGCCCAATAGAATGAAGTTTTGACAAGAGTTTTTCTTTTATTATTTGCACAAAATAATACTTGTCGATGATGATAATTGAAACCCTTTTTCAAGACTTAACAACATACAACCATCTCCTTAAGATATAGGCATATAATCCCTATAAATAGTGTCATACGGATTCACACAGTCTTAACACCTTTTAACAAAAAATAAAACCTCCCTAGAATATGAGAAATGTTAAGAACAAATATAACCTCATACTCTTGGGGACATATAAAACCATTTGACTTGCCTCTGTCCATATTACTTATGATATGAAATCAACTTCAAACCAAATACCCCTGTTAGAGTATGAAAACAATAATATGCACCTGTAGAATGCAGAATGTGCCTTAACCATCATGACACAGTCAAATGCCATAATGAAATACAACCTTCTGAGATCACCATACCAAATGCCAATTGTCACAAGTATCATAAAACAAGTACCTTAACACAGATATGTAACATGATGTCATATGCCATATGCCACAGGAGATAAATTATCAGAGCCATGTGCCAAACAACTGTGAACAAATGAACATATCAACTATCATAGAGCATGTATAAGCATATCATCAACATCCACTGTCATAGAGCATGTCAACTGTCATATGTAGCATGATAGGAACCATGAGTCATAAGCCAACATGAGAGTCATCAAGGACATTACCATGAGCCAAACCCAAGCAATGAGGAGTGTCAACATGAAACATATCAACTTTACCAATGGAACCCAGTCTATAGGAAGATAGAGTAGGATCTCAACTGTTACAACATACCAAATCAGCTCTAACAACCAATATAACCATCATGAGTATCTTATGAAGCAAGAAGAACTTTGCATTAAACATAAAAGGGTCATATAGTCCATGCTCATTGTCACAAAAACCAATAGCATATGCCTTATGCCATGCCAACTGTCATGATGCAACTGTCAATGTATCACCAACACAAACCTGAGAGTTTGTGTATTTGACATCAAGGACAACAACTGAGAGGGCAACAATGCTCACTAACCCCATATCCACCAAGGCTTGGTATTCTCTACAAACACAAAATCTGCAAGGGGTCCCTCTTGGCAACATTGCACAACATCAAGATAATTATTCTTGCTACTTCTATGTTTCATGCAAGGTGCCTCATGTCTGGAAATGTGTAATCCATCTCTTCTTCCAAAGAATCTGACATAAAATGTTACCATCTTTGGAGAATAGATGCTTGGCCTACATAAATACTATTGGGAGATGGTTACCTGGACTAGATAGATATTAAGCTTCTACTTGTGTAAAATGGGGCATGCATGTTCTTTTCATTGCCAAGCCAACTATATCATTGTTTTAAGATTACCTTGTTTATCATGTACGACTTTATCAGATGTTTCTAGAACCAAATGTATGGGATAATTAGCAACCTACATTTGAATCTCTCTACTTGAACCTAGCTTATATATAGTATGCCTAAGTGATGACTAATGGAATATATAGTATGCCCAGATGAAGTGCATGAACAAGAAAGCTAAAAAATTTGAAGTAGCTACTAAAGAAAAAATAAGGATCTTTCAAAATTCATTAAGATTATACAGATTAATTCATGACACTCGAGAAAACAAAAAATGACATGGGTCATAGGGATCATCATTCACTTACAGACATGGCAATTGAACTTCCATAGCTCTTCGGTGGACCCATTGCACACTAAGGTGCGATTGCTAGTTTAAATAATTTGAATGGTTACTTTTACTTGAGCTCCAATGTAGGTAATGAAAGCCTGGAAATTAATCTTCCTCAGGATCTTCGCATTTCTTCTTTCATGACACAGTTTGAATAGGAGTCGCACATAATTATTGGGTCACCTGTTAAAAAAATGGCTCATTCATGAGGCACAAGCTTGGAAGAATAGAGAAGTGCTCCCGATCATGGTATGAATATATTGTATACATTACTGCTTGCAATTGCATTAGGATACACTAACCTGGTTTACATACATATTCAATTTGAATTGGATGCATCTTATTTTAAACAACTCAATCTGTGATTAATAAGGTGAATCAAATAAAGATCTATAAATGAGAAAGAAAGAGGCATGATGATGATAGTAAAACATTCAGTAAATCTTGGGGAAGTATCAAATGACTTCCTGGGGACTAACAAGCAGGGTATTTTGGTAGGATGTCTAAAATTTTTGTTTAAAGCACATAATTCGGCTTGTGTAAAGTAAGATTGTACTGTTCTTCTCCAGCAGTAGTCCCTTCTGTATCCAAGAGCACATGCCAAGAAAAATAATAAATCATCTTCTTTTTTTTGATACACAAGAGAATCAACAGGCCAAGGACCGATCCTTAACTCTATTGTGGCCGTGCTTCGACTGCCCCTCAACTGGGCACAGCACTTAAATTGGGGCTCGAACCTGGGACCACTGTCCGTGCTTTTCAAGGCTCAACCATCCGGTCTAACCTTGGGGGTCAAATAATAAATCTTCTTCTTCACCTCCCAAATACACAGTCTCCCTCCCCCACCCCACAACGACTTTCACCTAAAATTTACCTCTTTGAACTTTAAAAGCAGAAACAGCAAAGGTGCCTCCTCTAAGGTCAAAAACCAGAATGTTTTTCTTCTCTTCCTCAGCTGAATCAAAGTCATAAGTTATAGCTGCAACGGTCAGCTCGTTGATGATCTGCATGACGTTCAGACCTACAATTCGACCGACATCTTTACATTCTCTTCTGGGAGTCATTGAAATAGGCGGGTACAGTAGTCACTGCATTTTTCACATCACATTTAAGGTACTGATCAGCTACAGTTTTCATCTTCATTAACACCATGGATGAGATCCCCTCTGGTGCAAATGGCTTCTGCTCAGCCACTTGTTTAGTGACAAGTAAATCTTACTCTTCTTTTCCTCTGATAAGAAGCTTAACGGCTGAACATAGATAGGCTTTTTTAATAAAACTCAGGCATTCGAGATTTTTTGGTGACCCATCATCAGGGTGACAAAAAAAGATTAGATTACATAGTTTATCAGCTTATATAAGCTAATAAGTTTCCTTCACATGTTTATTAGTAGTTCATGTCATTTAGGTTCGACTTAGCAGGCCCATTTCAAGCTTGGTTTCGACATGGCGAAGAACTGTGCAGAAATTTGAAAAATCTTTATAAATTAACTCCAGTAAATTTGCCAAAATGATACCCTTAAGTCCTTGGTTATAAGGCAATGAAGTTCAATTATCAGATACCAAATTGATGTTAAACATCTTCAATCAAAAAATCAGACAAAACTCAATCAAAATTTACCAAAAACGCGAGCAGCCCTCCATGCTCTGAATCTCGTTCTTCTCTTGTTGGTGTAGAACAGAAATTTAGATTTTACAATGAGGGAGATAGGGGAAGCTTGCGAACTTCAAGTTATTTTTTATTTATTTTGTCTGGATGTAATATTATTAAGAATTAAAATGGGAATCTCAGACAGCTGAACTGGCGAGGGCTCACTCAAAACTTCAAAAGCCTCAGTTTGCATTATAACTCATAAAGCATATACATAATAAGCTATTTATGGAATATTAGTCACAATATTCAGTCGGGTAGGATGTTTTGTGGTCCATTATTAAGAAGCTCTGAAGTTTAAAAATCTTAAAAGGCTCTTCTGTTTTAATTTTCCCCTTGCCCTGTTTCAATTTAAACTACAAAGCGATTAACTAACGTGAACAGATATAGTCCACTACACTCCCACATCAGATTTTTCTTTTAAGTACAAATCCTTCTGTGCAGGCAAGTTGTACTGATCTCACATTAATAAAATCCCACTCAAATGTTTTCACAAGTCATAACTTTGTGCAATTTGTTTATTTTAACCCCACACTCCCTGTTCCTTGCAGGTGGCATGATTGGAGTGCTGGGACTGATTGCAGTAATAGAATTGATATTACTATTCTACCTCAGAAGAAAGCCAAAGCTGAACATAGAGGGACATTGATTATGCAAGGAACAAGGTCACAACATAGACGCAGGGTGTAAGATAGGGATCCTGCCAATTTTCTTCTATCACAAACTTGAAGAAGCAACAAAATTTTTGTTGAGGAGAAGCAACTTGGAAATGGAGGTCACCTCAAAGATGGCCAATCTGTAGCAATAAAGAGACTTTACCAGGACAACTCCAGAAGGGTCGACCGATTCCTTAATGAAATATAGATCCTCTCATTGCTGCATCACCAAAACCTCGTTAGGCTGTTCGGCTGCACATGTCCAAACAATACAAAATTACTGTTGGTCTATGTATATATCCCCAATGGGACCCTGGCAGATCATGTGCATGGAGAAAGAAAGTGTTAATTTCTCATAATCCAGCTACAGATTAATTGTTCACTAAATTTTACAGAATAGAACCAAAACAATTCTTGTCTGTCTATCTGATTTATAACAATTAATACACTGGGTTAAATAACAGCTAATAACAGCAGAAGCAAAAATAACAAGAAGCCAATCACAAAAAATACAATAACACATATATACCTAGGAAACCCCAATATGGGGAAAAACCTGCAAATGTTGGATCTTCTATTCAGCCTCAACAGCAAACTTTCCTCACAGAATACAATACTTGTTGCTACAGCAATCTTACATATATAGCCCTACTGATTTTCATCACCATGCAAGAGAAAAGAAACTTTTCTTACATAACTTGGCCTTTCTTACACATAAAATCACTCTTGGTGTTATCTCCACCTCACAACTCCAGAAATATTCTTTTAATAAAAAAGAAATCATGTTGTTGCTAAATATCCAACATGAGTTGCCCTTAAGCAACTTCCACCCTCCACACAAGCCCACCTTCTGAGCTATAGAAAAATCAAAACTCCCTCTTAGTGAGGAAGGTGTTCTGCACAACACCCAACTTATCCCTAAAGAATACAAACTTACTCTTCATCAAGGGCTTGGTTAGGATATCTGCTATCTGTTTCTCCATAGGAATGTATTGCAGCTTCATTGTCCCCTTCTCCACACAATCTCTTATGAAGTGGTACTTGATCTCAATGTGCTTTGACTTGTCATGAAACACCGGATTCTCAAAGAGTTCGATACAACTCTGATTATCACAATAAATGACTGTAGGATCTAGCTCTTGATCAAAGAGCCCGGCTAGAAGTTTTCGAAGCTAGATATCCTCATATGTAGCCATACTGGCTGCCATATATTCGGCCTCCGCAGAAATCAGTGCAACTGACATCTGTTTCCTATTGTACCAAGAGATGGCTTCTGATCCCAAACTAAAACTGCACCCTAAAGTGCTCTTCCAATTAGTTGTATTGCCTGCCCAATCTGCATCGGTGAACCCCTCGAGCTTCACTCTATCCTGCTAAGTATACTTCAGCCCATAATCAACTGTGCCTTAGAGATACCTCAAAACATGCTTCGCAGGTATCCAGTGCACACGTTTACATTCCACCATAAATTGACTAAGTGAGTTCACTGCAAAACAAATGTCTGGCTTGGTGTTGACCAGATACATAAGAGAGCCTATCAATAGTTTGTATAAAGTTGGGTCCAATGCCTCTAATCTGGAAGCATCAATCTTCTTCCAGTTGGTCACAAGTGGCATGGACATGGGCTTACAGTCCTCCATCCTGAATCGCTTCAGGATATCAATTATGTACTTCCCTTGTCCAAGGAAGATCTCTCCCTCTTTCTACCACAACTCCAATCCTAGAAAGTAGTTCATCAACCCCAAGTCCTTCATCTCAAACTCTCCTGCAAGATCCCGCTTGCAGTGGGCTATGAGCTCCTCTAACCCTGTGAGAAATAGGTCATCAACATACAACACCAATATGAGAAGTTCACCCTTCACCTAAACATAGTACATGTTTGGATTTGCCTCATTCTTGATGAAGTCCACACTCTGCAAGTAACTGTCAATACGTGAATACCACACCATGGGAGCCTACTTGAGTCCATACACTGCTCTTCTCAACCTACATACATGAGAATCCCTCCCATGTGCTTCAAATCCTTCTAGTTGTTCTATGTAAATCTATTCCTCAATCACTCTATTGAGGAAGGTTGTCTTTACATCCATTTGGTGAATCCTCCAACCCATCTGAGCTGCTATAGAAATGATAGCTCTTATGGATGAGTACCTGGCTCTAGAGTGAAAGTCTCGTCATAGTCAATCCCTTCCTTTTGAGAAAACCCCTTAGCCACAAATTGGGCTTTGAACTTTTCCACACTACCATCTGCAGCATGCTTGAACTTATACAACCATCTCAAGGCCACCACAGACTTACCTTTTGGCCATGGTACTACCTTTCACATGCTATTCTTCATGATGGAAGAATACTCTTCCACCATGGCATCCCTCCATACTTGCTACATGGATGCCTCCTGAAAGCTAGAAGGCTTCTCTTCAATCAATTCACTCATAAGTGCCACATACTCAGAATAACATTTGGGAGCTTTTCTTTGTCTAACTGAATCTTGTGGATCACCAACATATTCTTGGGCCTCTCTCAGTGTCTGCTCAGTCACCCTATTTCTCTTCTTCTCAGTAATAGGAATCTGAGGCTGAGGAATTATTTGTCCCTCCTTTTGATCAACCTTCTCAGCCTGCTTGCTTTGCTCTCTAGCTTGTGGGACTGAAGTTTGAGGGATTTGTTCTGCCTCAACCTTGGGTGATTGCTTCTCCTCATTCATCAAGCTGTTAGACTTCTGAAGAGCCCTCTCTTCCTCATACTTCACATCTCTACGAATAACTATTTTTATGAGGGTAGGAATGTAAACCCGATAGGCCTTAGAGGTTTCACTATACCCAACAAGGATACCCTTCTCGACAGTTGGTTCCAACTTGGTTCTTTTCTCCACAAGAATATGACAATACACAAGGCATCCAAAGATGCAAATGTGCTCCAAATTTGGTTTCTTACTGGTGAATGCCTCTTTTGGAGTCAATTTGCCCAACACTTTGTGTGGGCTCTTATTCTGCAAATACACGGTTGTATTGCAAGCTTCTGCCCATAAGAACCAAGGCAAATTTTGATCATGAAGCATGGCCTTGGCTGCTCCAACTACAACCCTATTTTTCCATTCAGCAACCCCATTCTATTGAGGGTTGTACGGAACTATCAACTCTTTCTTGATACCTTCCTGAGCACAGAAATCTTTGAAGGCATTCAAGGTATACTCACCTCCATTATCAGAACCTCAGTATCTTGATCTTTCTCCCTATTTGGTTCTCCATGAGAGCCTTAAACTCTTTGAACCTACTGAAGACCTCATCTTTGTTCTTCAGAAAATATATCCACGTCTTCCTGGAGAAATCATCAATGAAAATAACATAATACTTTTACCCATTCAAGGATACTGTTGTCATGGGCCCACACACATTTGAGTGTATGAGATCCAAAATCCCTTTGGATCTAGTGTTGTTGCTTGGAAAATTGGTCTTGACATATTTCCCAAGAGCACAGTCCTTGCACACCTCATGCTTTTCTGTCTTCATCTCAGGCAACCCCGTCACTATTTCCTTGAGCACATTAAGTGCTCCATGGTGAAGATGAGCCATCCTCCTATGCCACAATTCCCCTAGCCCTCTACAGCTGCTTACCAATGCATGTGCTGGCTCAAACTGTAACCAAAACAAACTTCCATGCCTGACTCCAATCACTTTGCAACCTTGGAATCCTTGGGATGAATATAGACTTTGCCCCTTTCAAAGGTCACAATGTAACCCTTGTCCTCCAAAGTAGAAACATAAATTAAATTCTTTTTCATGCCAGGGACATACAACACGTCCTCCACTAACAGAGGTTTGCCAGACTCCCTCTGAAACTTGATCATGCCAACACCAATTGCCCGGTACTTGGCATTGTCTCCAAGCTCAATATAGAAATCCAACTTCTTCTCCTCCAACTTGGTGAAACATTCTCTGACTCCCATCATGTGGCAAGAAACCCCACTGTCAATATACCATACTGTGTTGGTGATTGAACTTGAGAGATAGGCAATGAGTGAAAACTCATTCTCAAATCATGTTGCAAACTCGTCCACCTCTGCCATAGCAGCAACTTGCTTCTTCTGCTTGACCTTATTTTTCTTATTCGAACACTGATTGGCATAGTGACCCAACTGATGGTAGCAAAAACATTTTATCTTGCTCAGATCTTTCTTCTTCCCACTCATGGAAGAAGAACCTTCCATTTTCCCTTTATTGAGCTTCTATTTACCCTTGCTTACAAGAGCAAGATTTTCTTCATCTTGAACCTTCTTTGTCTGATCTCCTCGATGACCACTTTCATGGATCCCCTCCTGAACAAAATCATCCCAAAGCCTCACCCAGTCGGGTAGGCAATCTCTGCTGACAACACACTTGACAAACACTTCCCAGTGCTTCGAAAAACCATTCAAGGCTATACGCACCAACTCATCATCAGAAATCATCTCTCCAATAGCAGACAACTCATCCCTAACCTGTGTCAGCTTGGACAAGTAAGAGGTCACGCTCTTGCCCTTGGACATCTTGGTGTTATGTAATTTGTCCTTGAGCATCATCTTACACCTTTGATAGTCACTCTAATAAAGTTTTGTGAGCACATCCCACATCTCCTTGGCGGTGTCTTTCCCTGATAGATGAGGAATCAAATGATCTCTTACCCCATTAAGGATAATCCTCTAAGTCTTGGCCTCCTTGACTTCGTGAGAATCTAGGGCAATAGGATCATTTGTTGGCCGTATCACCTCTGTACTAGCATAGATCCACAACCTATTCTCCTTGAGGATGGACATAATTTGAATCTTCCACTGTAAGAAGTTGGACGCACACTTAATCATGTCCTCATATCAAACACTAGTTGCCATAGTCACAGATGAAACTAGAGCTAGAATTCTGATTTTTTTTTGTTTTCTTAAAATCTGTGTCATAAATCTTGGCTTTCTATTCAGAGTTTAGCGCTCTGATACCACATGTTAATTTCTCATAACCTAGCTACAGATTAATTGATCAATAAATTTCATAGAATAGAACCAAAACAATTCTTGTCTATCTATTTGATTTTAATACACTGGGTTAAATAATAGCTAATAACAGTGGAAACAAAAATAACAAGAAGCCAATATGGGGAAAAACCTACGAATGTTGGATCTTCTATTCAGCCTCAACAACAAACTTTCCTCACAGAATACAATACTTGTTGCTACAACAATCTTACATATATAGCCCTAGTGATTTTCATCGACATGCAAGAGAAAAGAAACTTTCCTTACATAACTTGGCCTTCCTTACACATAAAGTTACTCTTGGTGTTATCTCCACCTCACAACTCCAAAAACATTCTATTAATAAAAAAAATCATGTTGTTGCTAAATATCCAACTCAAGTTGCCCTTAAGCAACTTCCACCCTCCACACAGGCCCACCTTTCGAGCTACAAAAAAATCAACAAAAAGCAGCCGAGTGGGCTAATCTAAGGAATCTGCTTAAGCATGGGATTTCTAAACCAAACACCCAACATCTCACTGGGCTTTCTAAACCTATTGCTCAATGTTGGGAATTGTTGTTGTAGAGGAACACGTACTGTATCAGGAAATCAATTTAACCAGTATTTCCAAAAAACTTGCCTCCAACCGATCAATCCATGGACTATTATCTAGTAAAATAGTTGTGTTGCAAAGGTTGGAAACAAATTCTTTCTTTCTCTCTGTAATCTCTTCTCCACCAAGAAAATGATTTCAATTTGTCCTGGCACCTCCTACATTATTTTGTTCTTATTACAAAATATTTTCTTAATGTGTCGCTTCACTTTGGGTATGAATGCAAATTAGCACCTGCGATAGGAATTCATCAATGGCATGCATTTTTGTATTTACGTTTACACAGTTGTTATCAATGAAGAACACTAATTAATGGTTTCGACACTCACACCCCCTCTTCTTTAGAGGAATACACCATTGGGTTTGGATTATAGTGCAACTTTTGTCACACATCATGACTACCATTAATGAATTTTCCAACATTACCGAGTAGGCATAATATAGAGTCAAGACCAACATTAACAACTTGTCCAATCTATGTGCATTCTCTCATTTCTGGCTAAAATGCAGCCTCTATGGTTGGAATATTGAAATAGAATATAACAATATTTAGGGTTTGGTCTACACGATTTAGGATTCCATACATTATGATTTAGGGTTAGGTACTTACTACTCAATACCCTCAAGAAGCATGAAGGTGAGTGAGAAAGGAATGAAGAATGGGAAAACATGGTCGAAGGGGCTCTCAAACCAGGATTAGGCAGGAAGTGAGGAGGACAATAAAGATGGAGACAAGGACTAAGAAGAGGGTGATGAAGAGTCTGAGCCGAGCTCTGGCAGCGTGGACGAATGGGGAGGCCCATATTGTGACAACGAGGACATTTGCCTTCTAGAAATTTGGTTGGATGCCTATAGGAGTGTGAAATCCTCTCAAAGAGCTCAAGACTGGACGGATCTCATGGAGGAATCAACAGAGGTTTGTGGATTATCAGTGGGAGCCCATCTTTGGGAGATTCTTGCCAGGGGTTGCGTATGGGGCTTCTTCCTGCCCCTTGGTGAACCCAAGAAGGCAGTCAACCTGGAAGCTTTAGTCCTAATGACCGATGATAGGGTTGATTCTACTAAGGGTTTGGTGGAGCCGACACATCCTATTATGTTGCCGTGGATGGGTCTCACTAGGGAGAATGCCTCTTCCCTTGTCTAGGGTCCAAATATGATAACTCTATTGTGCAAGGATGCTTCCTGCAGTTTCCCTGTACCTAGCTTTGAGAAGTCAGATGCTTTGGCATGACTAGGGTTCTGCAAATCCCTAACACCCATCTTGATAGAATCCTATCCAAAATGAAGCGAGCTTTAATCAATAAATTTCTTGGATCAAGACTAAACGTGGACTATTTAAGATGTTGGGTTAAGAGGACTGTGGAGATCTTTGTACTATCGAAGGGTTTCTTTTTAATCGATTTTCCCTCTATGAAGACTGAGCTCGCATCATGGAAGGAGGACCATGGTTTTTGGGTAACTCTTGCCTATTCATTAAGAGGGGGAATACAGGATTTGACCCTATCAAAGAAACAATCAAGACAATTCTAGTCTGAGTGAGGCTTCCTAAGATATCACTAGAATAGTGGGATGAAGAGATTATGGGAGGCATTGCTAGCGCCTTGGGCCAGCTCATCACTATGGACAATGTTACAAAAAGTAGAAAATGATTCCTATATGCAAGGTTTTGTGTTAATGTGGTGGTTGATAAGGTGCTCCTTTCTTCGATCACCTTATCCTCTAAACTTGGCAACTGGGTCCAACAAATTAATTATGAGGACTCCATGGTTTGTTGTAACCATTGTCTCACACTTGGCCATGCTTCCCATGGATGTTGGGCTATGAAAGGCAAGAAACTTTATAAAGAGGACCGATGTGCTCCTACGATTGCGGATTTGGTTCTTGTTGGTGGAGTGGTGGATGGGTCACTTATAGACATGACAAACTTTAATCATTGTTTTAGAGAAAAATACATGCAGGAGGATGGGTCGATTGAGGCCTCCCCCAAAAGACAATGCACTATTCCCAACAAGGAAAACAAGCTAGAGAATTGCAAGGAAATCTACCCTATTATCTCAAACCCGCATCTACATTCCATATATGGATTTATAACTAAGGACAAGGTTATTGTCCAAAGCTCCCTGATGAAGTTTGGTTTTAAGCCACCTTGAGTGGTGGTTTCATCTTTTTTCTTGGGTTTTGACCTAGATGTCATTAGTTGACCTACCTAGCTGGGTGGATGTAGCAAGTCAGTTGTTTGTTGTTTCTTTGTTGTTTTTTTCTTGTTGTTCCTCTTAGCTTTTGGCTTGTTTGTACTTCTTCCATGATAAGTTGTTGCTCAAGGGCAGGGCTCTTTCAAAACCTCCTTTTCTGCTTCATAGCTCCACTTAAAAGTATTTACCAATATAAAAAACATTTAGACTTACTAAAATGTTTTGTGATTACAAGTTATTTTATATATAAAATATAATGTTTATTTAGCAATAAATGGTATTTTTTGTTAAATCATTAGGTGTTTTATTGAATAAGTTGCAGAAATACTTTTTTGACACTTTCCCCTAAATTTGTTAATCTTAGTTGTATGATGAGTCACACTTCTAAATCCTAGTTGTGGGTAGATAAGACTTGGTGCAGTCATGGTTAGGAGGCTCCTCAAAGAGAACAATCCAGACCGTGCAGCTAGAGTAAACACAACGGAAACAACTCAAAGATATGAAGCAAATGCAAATTCATTCATTTAGTATATCATAAAATTCAAATACAGATTGGCCAGCAACATGCGGGCTTACAATTAGGGCTCACAGGCTTGATTACCATATATCAGAATATACACAAGATATAGCTTTGAAGCTCCTTCACACAAATCCAAACTATGAACTTATTCTAATGATCATCACTACTTTCCTAGGCATCTATTACATCAATATATATCATCTCTGGAACCAAAGATTCCTCTGCGTCGACCAAGGAAGATCACAAACTCCAATGAAGAGTTGTAACGTGTGTACATGGATAGGTCAGACCTAATTGAATTAAACTCCTCTACAAATGAATGGAATGATGTGTGGATCTCAGGAAAGGTTGGCCATGAACCAATAAACATTGAATGATGTGCCTTTTAGCTTCACAAGTCGTGAAATGCTCTGCAAGTCTTCTCCTTTAGCTGATTATTTGAAACTGTTAGGATGCTCTATTTTGTGAAAATAGTTGATCTTTTGATAGTGATAACTTTTTGGTACTTGATCCAAATGCTCTAAATTTTGGATATGATGTGCATGAATGAATCTAGATGCTAAGTCCAGCTCCGCAAGGTTTGAAATGCAACTGCAGTAGAATGCAGACTAAAATACAAAAACTGCTACTGACTAAACTGAACTGGGAAATGAAAAGAAACAAATTGAAATGCAAATGTTTTTGGTTGATGCAAGATTTCTCTTAAACCAGGGATGCTCCTGCATCAGACATTCGGGGTTATTGAAAAAGTGAGTCCCTCACTTTGCTGGGGCTAGAGGAAAACCAAGATGGTCCACCTCAGCCTGAGAAATCCATGATGAAGCTTCTTCTGGTCTGCCTTTCCACTTCACAAGGTATTCTTTGTACTGTCTTCCTCTGGTGTTGCGTCCAACTCTACTATCCAAAATGTTTTCAATCTACTCCAGTGCTTGTTGTGGTAACTGCTTCTCTAAGTCTTCTTCAATGCTGGCACTGAACTTTGCTTCATGATACTGATATAGGTCTACAATGTTGAAAATAGGTGATATAGCCAATGTCTCCGGTAACTCCACTTCATATGCATTTCCTGAATCAAATTTTTTTGAGTATCCTACAAGGTCGAAACTTCTTCATCTTTAACTTGTTATATTTCCCAACTTGAAATCTTTCTTTTCTCAAGTATACAGTCACTTCATCTCCAACTTTAAATTCTTTATGTCTCCTCTTCTCATCTGCTTGTTCTTTGTACTTACTGTTCATCTCCTCCAAATGTTTCTTCACCTGATTATGCATTGTCTTCATGTGGTCTGCAAATTCTTCTGCTTCTGCACTTCTCTTTTCTTCCATACTGATATCTCTCAATCCTGCTACTCCTCTAGGGTTCACTCTGGTAACAATCTCAAAAGGTGTTCTTCCTGTACTCCTATTCACTGAATTATTGTATGCAAACTTTGCTTGTGAAAGAATCAAGTCCCAATTTCTTGCCTTCTCTCCAACCAAACATCTCAACAAATTTCCCAAGCTCCTATTCACTACTTCCATCTGTCCATCAGTCTATGGATGAAATGTTGAACTGAACTACAAATTTGTCTTCATCTTCTTCCAAAGTGTCTTCCAAAAATATCCAAGAAATCTTGTGTCTCTATTTGAAATTATGCTCTTAGGTAACCCATGCAATCTCACAATCTCCTTGAAAATAGGTTAGCTACATGTACTGCATCAATTGTCTTCTTACAAGGTATGAAATGTGTCATCTTTGAAAATCTATCCACCACTACAAATATTGAATCATGTCCTCTTTGTGTCTTCAGCAATCCCATTACAAAATCCATGCTTATGTCTTCCCAGGGTCTCTCAGGTACTGTCAAAGGTTTATACAATCCAATGTTCTGACTATTTCCTTTTGCAACTTGACAAGATCTACAACTTTGCACAAATTTCCTAACATCCTTATGTATATGGGGCCAAAAGTAATTTCACTTACCAAGGCTACTATTTTATCAATGCCAAATTGTCTTGCCAATCCACCAATGTGTTTCTCCTTGATCAAATTATCTCTCATTGAACTTCTAGGTATGCACAACTGATTTCCTTTGAACAACATATCTTCTTGATTGAAATAATCCAACCACTTACTCCTATCTGTCACAACAGGTTCCTACATGCTTTCCAAGGTTCTACAAAATCAATATCTTCCTCATACATGTTCTTCAATTCATCAAATTCCAACACTTCAACTCTCATCTCTGTCAACAAGTTCCTTCTCCTACTCAATGCATCTGTAACTTTGTTTGATTTTCCACTCCTATGCTTCAACACAAATGTATAACTCTACATGAACTCTACCCATCTCATATGTCTGTGATTCAACTTTCCTTGACTGTTAAAATATTGCAAAGCTTGATGATCTATATACAACACAAACTCCTTAGGCAACAAGTAATGTCTCCACTTCTTCAAGGCTTGAATTATGGCATAGAACTCTTGATCATAAACTGAATATCTTCTCCTTGCATCACTCAACTTCTCACTAAAATATGCTACAAGTCTACCTTCTTGACTTAACACTGCTCCAATTGCATTTCCACTTGCATCGCAATCAACTTGAAATACCTTATTGAAATCCAGTAATGCCAAAACAGGCTACTCTATCACTTTCTACTGCAACAATTCAAAACTTTTATCTTCTCCTGATGTCCACTTGAAATATTTTCTATCTCCTCTCATTATCTCTATCATAGGGTTACAAACTGAACTAAAATTTTTGATGAACTTCCGGTAGAAACTAGCCAATCCATGAAATGATCTGACTTATCCAATGCTCTTTGAGGTAGGCCATTCAACAATTGCTCTTACTTTCTCAAGGTCCATCTTCAATCCTTCCACAGAAATCACAAATCCCAAGTATACTAATTCTTCCTTCATAAACTACACTTGTTGATGTTTATTAGCAATTTCTCTTCTCCCAGTCTTTGCAATCCTTGTCTAAGGTGCTACAAATGTTCCTCTTTTATCTTACTAAAAATTAGAATATCATCCAAATATACAATAACAAACTTACCCAAGAATTTCTTCAAGACTTCATTCATCAATCTCATGAAAGTACTCAGTGCATTTGTTAGTCCAAAAGGCATCACTAACCACTCATACAATCCCTCATTTGTCTTGAAAGCAGTCTTCCATTCATCTTCTTCTCTTATTCTGATCTGATGGTATCCACTCTTCAATTCTATCTTTGTGAAACATCTTGCTCCACTCAAACAATCCATGATATCATCCATCCTAGGTAAAGGAAATCTATACTTAATTGTGATCTTGTTGATTGCTCTAGAGTCTGTACACATTCTCCATTTTCCATCTTTCTTAGGTGCTAACACTACAGGTACTGCACAAGGACTCAAACTTTCTCTGATTAAACATTTCCTCAACAATTCTTGTATCTGCCTATTCAATTCTTCATTCTCTATTAGTGTCATTATATGTGTTGCTTTGTTAGGCAAACTAGCTCCAGGTATAAGATCCATGTGGTGACTGATACTCCTGATTAGTGGAAATCCTTCAAGTACATTGTCTGATATGATGTCTTCATACTCTATTAGCAATTCAATTATCTCCTATGGTTGTGATTCTTCAGTCCCCTTCTTCAATGTTTCAAGCTTCTTAGGAATCAAAGCATAACACATATTCTCATGTCTCAAACCACCCAAAAATTTTCTTCCATCTACCAAACATATTCTAGCATTTCCACATACTTCACTCTTAGGGTCATCCTCCAAAGGAATCAAAGTAATTCTCTTTCCATTTGATGTTATAGTGTATGTATTATTTCTCCCATTGTGTATAGCTTTTCTATCATATTGCCATGGTCTACCCAACAAGATATGACATACATCCATAGGCATAATATCACACAAGACTTCATCATGATAAGATCCAATGTGAAATTTCACCAAACATTGTTCACTTACTAGTACCTTATGATCATCTTGAATTCATGATATATGATAAGGCTTAGGGTGTTTCAATCTTTCCAACTTCAGCTTAGTCACCATCTCCTCTGAAACTAGGTTATCAAAACTACTACTATCAATAACAACTTTACAACATTTACCTCCTGATTTGCATCTAGTTCTAAACAGACTTTTCCTTTGCGGTGGTTCCTCACTTGTCTCTACTTGAAATAGTGTTCTCCTCATCACAAGTGATTCTCCTTTCTCCAATTTGCCAACTGAACTTAGTGATCCAGTAGGTTCTTCTTCCACATAGGCTACTCTTCCACCGTTCTCTATTTTCTTGCTTGTACTCCCTTGATTACATTCAAATGCTCTATGTCCTTCACCTCCACACTTGAAACATGTTCCTCTGAATGTTCTCCTATCAGGTCCTCTTCCTTCTCTTCTATATCCTTCAGTCCAGTATGCATTGTTATCTCTGTTCTCCTTCTTGAATGTGTTCTCTTGTCTGTTCTGCTCCACATTTGATCTCTCTCCTCTAAAAAATGTTCTACCTCTTTAAAATTTACCTCCTTTGCCTCTCTGTCTTTGACCATGTCTCTTGTTCAACTTCTCTTCAACTTTCAAGGCAAACCGATATGCTTCTTCCAGTGTTGTAATCCTCACCAAACTCAGTTCTTCTTGAATGTTCAATCTCAGTCCATTAATGTATCTGGCCACTTTCTCCTTGCTTGCTTCACTATGTCCTATCCTTATGATCATCTCATGAAATTCTTCAGTGTACTCCTTCACAAATTTCTCCTTTTGTCTCTTGTTCTACAATCTCTCCAATAGTTCCAACTCATAGTCAACAGGTACAAAATGATTCTTCAATTTTGTCACCTTCTTGTCCCATTATGTAATCTTTTCTTTTCCTCTTTTATTTCTATCTAGTTGAACTTCTTTCCACCATATAGAAGCATGTCCTTTCAACTTTGTCTTTGCAAATTTCACCTTCTTTAGAACTTCAACTTCTTCATACTTAAAGTATTCTTCCATGTCATTTATCCAATCAATCAACTCTTTAGGGTTCAAATTGATAGTGTAGTTTGGTACATCAACTCTAGGTCCCTTTCAAATCTTTGAAATAGCTCGCAAAATCTTGACTTGATCTGATTCTTCTTCTTCTTCTCCTCCTAGGGTTTCTTTAGTTTGATTCACAAATTGAAATTCTTCATCATCACTCTCAATATCAATTCTAGGGCTTAGTCCTTTTCTTCTATCTTCTTCAACAGCATCCAGTCTAATTTGCATTGTTTTCATCATCTCCATCATCTCATCCATTATACCAACCATTGTTCCAACAATAGGGATTCTCCTCGGTGGCATCTTCCTAAGATCAAGTGCAAACTACCTCAAGTTCGGTGATCGGGCTACAAGGTGACAACTGCCTCACAATCGGTGATCAATTGTGATACAAGTAACCTAACTCAGATTTGGCGATCTATCCACAACAAGATCTTATAGAATTCCTTCACCAACTTCGCTCAATTCACTCCCAAAGATTTGAACTTTCACTTTGATACCACTTGCAGTCACGGTTAGGAGGGTCCTCAAAGAGAACAGTATAGACCATGCAGCTAGAGTAAACACAATGGAAACAACTCAAAGATATGAAGCAAATGCAGATTCAGTCATTCAGTATATCATAGAATTCAAATACATATTGGTCAGCAACATGTGGGCTTACAATTAGGGCTCACAAGCCTGATTACCGTATATTAGAATATGCACAAGATATAGCTTTGAAGCTCCTTCGCACAAATCCAAACTATGAACTTATTATAATGATCATCACTACTTTCCTAGGCATATATTACATCAATATATATCATCTCTGGTACCAAAGATTCCTTCACATCAACCAAGGAAGATCACAAACTCCAATGAAGAGCTATAACGTGTGTACATGGATAGGTCGGACCTAATTGAATTGAACTCCTCTGCAAATGAATGGAATGATGTGCAGATCTTGAGGAAAGTTGGCCATGAACCAATAAACATTGAATGATGTGTCTTTTAGCTTTGCAAGTCATGAAATGCTCTGCAAATCTTCTCCTTTAGTTGATTATTTGAAACTGTCAAGATGCTCTGTTCTGAGAAAATAGTTGATCTTCTGATAGTGATAACTTTATGGTACTTGATCCAAATGCTCTAAATTTTGGATATGATGTGCATGAATGAATCTAGATGCTAAGTCCAACTTCATAAGGCCTAAAATGCAACTGTGGTAGAATGTAGACCAAAAGATAGAAACGGCTACTGACTGAACTGAACTGGGAAATGAAAAGAAACAAATTGAAATGTAAATGTTTTTGGTTGATGAAAGATTACTCTTGAACCAAGGATGCTCCTACATCAAGACTCCATGTAATATCCTATAAAAATTTGCGTTTCTACATGGCTCTAAATAAGTGTGGCATATTCACCCCTCCTCCTTAGAGATTATTTTTGGTACAAAAACTTAATGGCTAAGTATCATTACTTATCCATGAGGCAAGGAGAATATTCTAACATCCTTATTTGGCAATTGACATATATATGGATTTTTTATTCTTAGATCAAACCTTGAATTGTAAGAAACTATGACTAAGTTTAACTTCTTAAGTCTATTGGTTATGGAGTTATTGTCATACACTCTAAAATAAGAGAAATGATGATTGGATTCAAGTCATGTAGAGAAATCAAATAAGAATTGCTTAAAATGGTTCAAATTTTTGGTCAAACATATTGTATTAGATAGAGCACATCCACTCCAAGCTCTCTAGAATGAATCTGCACCTTACACGTTTTGTTATTTGATCTCCCTTAGTGAACACCAAGAAAATATATCCTACAATTAATTAATCTGTGTGTCTAAAAAAATGGTACAATAATATGCACTAATTAAACCTACATAAATTAATTAGCTAGGAGTGAAATAAGTAAATGATAAATGTTAAAGGAAAATGAAAAGAATAAATGATGTTTAGCTATTCTAATGTGCCTTTTTGTTTTGATGAGCTCTAATAAATGTAATTAGATCCATATTTTATATTAAAATGGCCTATAGACTATAAAATAGACAAAGCCCTAAAATTCTAGCATTTGGGAAAAACCTAGGATAAAATTGCATATATAGTTTGGTCTGTGATCACATTCTATAGGCAACAATGCCATCATCTACAACTATGGACCTTCAAAATTGTCTTTTTCTCTCTTTTACCTATTTTTTAAACAAATTGTTTTATGCTTGATAATTAGATGATCCTATCCAATGATCTTAGTTATTTCCTAGAGGTCTTCTTTGAATGCACAACCCTAGGTGCTTAATTTGAGCTATTAGGTGTGCAAGTTGACAGACAATGTTAGTTTCTATTAGAAAGTAAGCTTGAGATAGGAAAAGTTATTTGAAAATGAAAGATGTGATTGTAGGCATGATTTTACCTAAGGGACAAAATCACACCTATAATCTAATCCAATAAGGAATGGATCTAGTGAGATTTTGTAACACCCACTTGCATGCAACCTTGTTGGTGACAAAATCACACCTATAATCCAATCCAGTAAGGAATGATCAAGTGAGATTTTGAAATACCCACTTGCATGTAACCTTTGACGAAAGTAGATTGTCATTGATGTCAAAAAGGTGTTGGTATTGATAGGAGTTGTTTATGGTTTGATATGATTGATAAGAGATGCTCTCATTTGATCAGGATATGATTGTCATGTTTGTTTCAGAATGGATTCTTATGTTCTTGATTCATATTTGATCATGGTGTTAGGATGCATTGATCATATCCACATGACTTGTTTGATCAGTTTGTGTACATTCTTGATATTCACAAGACTGGAGGATCAGGATAAGTATGTTACAATGCATATGTTTTATGATACAAGATTACTAATAAAGTTCATCTTGTCATGCTTGATCAGTGTGGGTCATTGAGGCTTGTTAATAACAGATATAAGAGGTTGATAGAGACATTAATGTTGACAGAGGCATTAATGTTTATTAATGGTTGAATCAATGGTTATCATTGTGAACTGAGCATTTCACTTATTCTACTATGTTAGGATTTTGTTATCAAAATGCCTAAAATATTAAAATCATAACTATAAGCTCTAAGTGTATACAAAGAGATTAAATGTCATAAAGTATGCACTTTGTGTTATAAAGTAATGTTGACCTGCAAGAGCAGGTTATACTACTTAGAGCAACCTGCTAGAGGGTTTTAATTCATGGTACCGGCCCCTTCATATTCTATTTACCATTTGAATTTGGTTGAATATCCTTATTTAATTTATGGAGAGCTTGATTTTAAAAAAAAACATGGAATATCATTTATATTAGAAAGTCTTATTTAAAGGGGAGCAAGAAAAGGTTTCCAATGACTTTTTATAAAGCTTTAAATATAAAACATTTTTTTTAAAAAAAGCATTGAATATGCTTTAAGAGGGGAACGTAAAGAAGCCATTTCATAGCTTTATTTAAAATATTTTTTATGAGCTTTTAAAATGTTTTTTTGTGCTATTTTCTAGGGGCACATTTCAAGGAGAGCTTTAAGGAGATTTTGGAAGATTTTAAGGAGATATTTTTTGGAATGAAAGATTTATTTTTTTGGAGATGGATTTTTTAATGAAGAAGTTGATTTTGTGTAGATAAGAAAATGATGAATGATTTTTTGTGAAGAGAGGATTTTTATGAAAGAGATTTTATTCTTTTTCTAAGGACAAACATTTTTGTGAGAAGATTATATTTTTGAGAAGATGATGAGATTGATTTTTTATTGAAGATTTTTTTTTATACAGAGAAGATTTTTTTATGAAGAATATGAAGTCTTTTGTTGTAGATTGAAGAATTTTTTTAAAAAGACAGAGATTTTTTACAATTATGAAGGGTCAAGATAATAAAATGGAAAGAGAGATTAAAAAAAAATAGAGAAGATTTTCATATTGGAATGATGGAGGGAAATTATTTTGCAAAGATTGATTTTATTTTTGCACATGAATATGAAAATGTTTTTGCAGATGATTTTTACAGATTGAAAAATATTGTTGAAAGGAAATGGAAAGATAATTGAAGAAGATGAATATGCAGAGGAGAGGAATTTCAAGAATTTTTTTGTTTATAATTTTACTGCAGGTGCTCTGTGAAAGAAGGGATTATAGGAATATGAAAAGACATTCAATCTTTATATATAATGGTTTTTGTAGATGTATTGAATATGAATTTTGAGAGTGTGGTCTAATATGCAGTGAAGACATTTTTTGAAGAATCCTTTGAAAAGACAGATGATATTGTGAGATCATGTTTATGTAGGAATGAATCAAACAAGAATGAAGACTTTATACCAAGAGAACTTATAGATTGAATCATGAAGACAATATGCTGTTGATTATGTTTCTGGAGAATTGGTTGTGAATTGGTAAAGAGGCTAAAATTCAGATTTGTGCAAATTTAGAGAAGAAGGTTATTTAATGGTGCAAATCAGATTGTGTTGCAATCATTTCTTGCACACCTTGTATTGTTTTGATGATGGTGATTGCATTTTCCAGTGAGGCTTGTAGGTTAGTGAGACCTTACATTTGTCAGTGAGACACATATTGTAGCCAGTGAGGCTTCTTTGTAGCCATTGAGGCTTGCTTGGTCAGTGAGACCTTCATGTAACCAGTGAGGTTTTGAATAAGCCAGTGAGGCAGTTTCAAAGTGGTTTTTATTCCCCTTGAGGGTTTTCCACTCATCATATCTTGAGTTATATTTTTTATGTGTCTTCATGATCTGTGTTTAATGCCCTAATTCATGCCTTCAATATTATAATTGTACATCTGTGAGTTAATAAATAACTTTGTCTTTATCTCTCTTTATCCTGTAAGCCAAAATGATTAAAATTGTAAAATTTATACAACACTGATTCACCCCCCCTCTCAGTGTTGTCCTAGACTCCAACAACCTTGTTGGTGCCATCATTGTAATTTATTGAAATCTATGCTTGGAATTTAATTTGGAAATATCTGCACTTTATATTCCTTAATTTGAAACATTAAAATATTATGATAGATGCCTCAAAAGGATTAATATCGGTGCTCAATTTTAACTTGTATTCATATTAGGGCGAGTGCACCAAATTAGGGGACAAAAGTGGCCAAATTAGAAATTTTGAAGCAAATGTGTGCACATTATGTAAAAGTTTACATAATGTGAGTGTGTTATATAATACACTTATGTTATATAACATGCTCATGTTATATAGAGTTTAAGGAAAAAAACACAATCATAGAGAGATAGACTCATTAGAGTTAGAGAGAGGGAGAGATAGAGAGATAGAGTTAGAGAGAGGGAGAGATAAAGAGAGATAGAGAGAAGGAGAAAGAGAGAGATAAAGATAGAGATGAAGATAGACAAAGAGAGGATAGAGAGAGGGGGTGTTAGAACATAATGTTATTAGGGGTCATACACGTATAACATTTATATATTGTTCTAGAATATAAGGTTATAAAACCTTATGATTATTATATGCTTTATAAAGTATATATCATTTAATAATCAATGATCTGATAAACTATTAGATTATTAATTATTTATAAATGGTAGTTTTGAATAGGTGTGACTAATGCCCCTTTAGGTATTTTTCCACCTATTCTCCTATATTTAAGGAACTTCTCTCATTGAGAGGTAATTTAGTTTGGAGATTTATAGTGACTTCTATCACTATGCACAAGAGGTATTATTAGTCATGTGGAAGTGAGAAGTGATATTATCAAGTTTTGTCTATAATTTTATAAATAATTTTGTAAGTGTTTTATAAGAGAGTAATTTTCTTTATGGGGCTTTTTACTTGAAAGGGTTTTCCCCATGTATATATATTGTGTAATGTGTTGAATATGTGCATCTTGTAATGCTCATTTCATTTGACTTATACTTTAGATGTGATGATTAGTAATCTAAGATCCTAATTTCTAACACGATATTAGAGTGGGTTAGGAAATGCTAATCATCTTTTAAAAAATGTAATATTTGAGAGGTTTTTCATGCTAATCATTTTTACAAATAATACCATTGATCAATGCATCTAGTGCACATGACAAATATGAAATATGAAAGAAGAAATAAGAAGACTTTTTAGGAATTTGGAAGCTATTTCCTGATGGTGCCAAGTGTAAAATTAAAGTAAGGATATTTCAAACTCATCTAGAAGTCAAATATGGGCCACTTATTCTCTACACCAAGTTGTGCAACATAAAAGTGTGAAGCAATCCATAGTTTGAGCACATGCCTTCCTACTATTGGCCAAGTAGCATGGGATAGTGGTTGCCAACTATTTAATTATTTATTTATTTATTTTTATCGATAAGAGGAGATATTTCTAGCCCCATGTTGGAGGTCACAAGGGGGACCTCCTCCCCATCAACATACTTAATTAAACTTAATCAACTTAGAAGCCACATAGAAACCACATCTTACTTGGGGGATTCAAACTTGGATCTCCATCGTGAGAACCTATGGCCTTGCCATTTAAGCACAACTCCTTTAACACCAACTATTTGATTATTAGGTGATGTATGTTGTTTAGTTTTGGGTATTATATTTCATAATCTAATTAATTCATAATGATTCCATCTAACCAAATTACAATATTCTTATAAGAAAATTACAAGACCTTTTGAGAGTTCCTATTCTATAGAAAGTTGTGCTTCTTTTAATACACCAAAGTCCTTTAAATAGAATTTAAAAGCCATATCTTTAATGTGAAGGAAATATTCATAAGTCATGACCTTTGTCGCCCATCTTATTCAAATTCATTTTCCTTACATGAAGTTGTGTGCCTCTGATCACATTTGCAAGTTCACTTCAAATTCTGCCATCACCACTATATAGTGCGATGTCTTCCTATTGGGTGCATGCCATCACACCTTGCAAACTCTTAAACTTGAAAGTTACTTCCATACTTGTTGGTGCATGTTGTATAGAATTACTCATGCATCAATTGTTCTTTAAAGTATCTTGTGTTGATGTTTATACAAGTTCACTCTTGTATTGTGCATTCCTAGTTGTGCTTTTGTATAGTGCTAATTACAATTCAACACTTCACTAATTTTCCCTACGACGATGGTCTACCAAAACTAAATGGTCAACCTCTTTCTATATCCTACATTTGACTTTAGCAAAGCCATTTCCCTTAATTAATCCATCAAAGCCATGACCAAATTAAAAAAATGAAATATAGAGGATTCTACTGTTATCTATGCATCAAAATTCAAGGATAAATAATATAATACATGGTTTAAAGGACTATACGATATTCAATACACATCATAGTCTTGCCATTACTGAAGTAAGACTTGGAAATTGAAGAACATTCAAATGATAAGGATATCATTGGATTGTGATGGGTAGAAACACCACCGTATTATTCTTCAATCTCATATTTCATGGCATCTTTGATCCTTGTCACAATATCACTTATACATGGCCTATGGGAAGGCTCACCTTCAATAAATCTCATGGCTAGTTTGGTGAGCCAACAATAAATTATACGTCATAATTATTGCCCAACCTATTATCAACTATTTATTTGATATTGACAAGATCTTCATCCACCTTCCCATATGGCATGACCTTTCAAGAGAGAATAAGAGTGCCCATCTGTTATAAATCTCTCATCACTAACAACATGAAGTAATTCAAACCATAAAGTTGTATAAATTATATTTAGTGCTTACTCATTTTATGAGGTCTTTGAGGTTTAGATAGAGTTATATTAATAGGTCTCCTACCACATATGATCTCTAGAAAAACCACACCAAAAATGTACACATCACTCTTCTTTGTCAATAGATGAGTGTTAAAATACTTGTCAAATAAAGGCCCAATTGTCAAATGTTATAAATAATGGATGAAATTTCAATTACCTAAAGAATAGGAAATGAAGAATTACTTAGGATCTAAGTATATTGTAGTTCCTCTCACAACCATAAAACATGGAAACATCATTGATTTTCACCATTGAAAGACCAAAATTTTCTAATTTGCTAGTTAAATTGGCATCAAGAAGAAAGTTGGTAGTCTTTATATCCTCATGAATTATTTTTGGATTGTACTTTCTATGTAAGTATTCCAATCCTTAGAAATTTAACACAATAAGAATCATATAAAATAAATAAGTTCATAATTGATACAATTAACTTACATGAAAATAATTTTACCTTGTGCAACATCTCCTTCCTTTGGCTCTCTTTACATAATGATGTGAGATTGAGATGAGCAATAGATTGCAATGACATTTTATGATTGTAATTGGAGCATGGAAAATGTGTAACTTGCAACTCAATTTGCGTCTACCACACAACAACATTGCTAGTGGTAAACTTGGGAACAATTTCACTTTCACTAACCTATTTCCCTATTTGTTTCAAAGCAAGAAGGTTGTCACCATTAGAGAAAATTGTTCAGCATATATGTGAAGCCTGTAATATAACTTATGTTTATAAGTCAAAGGGGGCAATAACTCATTTTTCTTAGAATTCTAACTTTGAATCTATGCATTCATCATCCATTTAATAAAATTTTGCAAGCATCAACTTCCTCTTTGGCGATCCTCTTCCTCCTCTTGGTTGATTGACTGAAAACATAGTTTGAATGAGAGTACGTTCATTAGACTTCCCAGCCTCTACAAATTCTATCACATTTATATTATCTCTTTGTTCTACAAGGCTTACGATTTTGTTCCCACTACTTAGTGTTGGCTTGCACTATTGGGAGATTCAATGTAATAACCAACCCTTTATCCACACAAGTACTCCCTTTGTCATTTTATGTTCCATTTAAACCAAAACTTCATGTAGCACATGGATTTAGATGGTTGGTTAAAGAAATTTGAGAACTATGAATTCATTTAATTATATACTACCATATTATTTCATGACCCTTACAATTTAATAAGGATAACACCTTGCCTTAGATTAGGAGAACTAGAACCAATATTTATTGATCCAACACTATTAGTCATAATTCTTATGGTCGATGATAATGTTTTTGATATTGATAAAAGTGTGCTTTTGAAAGGACCCAAACCCTTTTACATAGTTGTAGACATTAGGCAGATGGAACAAGTACCATGAGATATGGGACTAGAAAAACCAACCAAAATAGTAGGAACAAATAGAAAGTAAAGGACCAAAAACAACACAATAGTAACACAAAGTATAGAAAACATAAATCCACCTATTTGTTATCAGCTAGATTCTAAAGCCCACTAGAGACCTCCCATTTTTTAGTCAAGAAGTTAACCTAATCAACAAATGAAACTCCTAGGGGATCCTCTTCAATAGTAATGGTTTCACCTTTTTGAGTAGTGGTCATAGCCCTTGTCTTTCTAGTTGAACCCTCATGTTTGGGCTCCCTTTGCCTTTTCTGAAGCTCATTCTATAGCACATAAAGACTAGTAGCTAAGTTTTTGATGATTTTCTTACTAAAATTCATGACTTTGGTTAGGTTCTTCTTTAGTTCCTCCTAGTTCTTTTATAGGATGAATATATTCTTCTCCAAGTTCTCCTAGCTTTGGAATGTGGCAGAAAATCCACATCTTTTTGAACACTAGGGTGATAGAGAGGATTAGAAGAATCCTCTAGCACGATCCCATCATTTATTGATAACTTAGGTTAAGGAGTGGAATGGTCCTTCTTGGGCTTGTATCTCAAGTGCTTGGTCACAAAGATCTTGGCAGGGTGGAAAGGGTTGGGAGTGGCGTTAGTAGAGGGACCTTCCTCCATGATAGCCTTTCCCTTATCAAGTGGTTAAGGTTTTTGTTGAGGTTTAGTAGGAGGCATGAGAATTTTAACCATAGGGGTAAGGTTGGGCTTAGCTGATGATAATGTTAGGGTGATCCCACAATACTGGGTTACACTTTTTGGCCAAACTTGACATTGAAATGAACATTTTGAACTAAATATTCACTTTCAGACACCTATAGCTGCTAAACCATGAGGAATTTGAAGATGATTCAAACTAGTGATTTGTGAAATTTTATCTGTAGACTCTAATTGTATGTTTTAAAAAAAATTTGGAATCAAATTGCATTTATTTTTCCATCTTCTTCAATAACTAGTTTTTAACAGTAAACACCATTTTTAAAGAGTGATGTGTACTATAAACCACATAACTTCTTTTCTATGAAGGATACATTTCTAATTTTTTCGAATTTAGATTTGTAATTGCAATATCTAGAGGATGCATTTGGTTTCATAATGTTTTATTGAATAATTTTTAATTAAGTTTTGAAGTCAAACCAATTACAATTTAGACGTAGGTGTACTATAAAGAGCATAATTTTTTTGTATGTAAATTCAATTTTGTTTTGTTGGAATAAGGACATCAATACCTAGAGGACATGTATTTTTTAGAATTTTCTTTCTATATTTTCCTATTTTTGTATGTATGAAACAAAGACCTTGATGTTCATTGAAAAACCTACATTCATAAGAAATAAAAAAGAATATAATAATCAAATCAAATATATTTAAAATTATACTTTTTGGGAAGCTTATAGTAAGGACTACATACTTACAAAACATAAATTTTAAATGAATTCATTTGATCCCCCAAAAGGTAAATCAAAAGTGGTTTTTTATCAACATTTTGATAGGTGTAGAGGAGACTCCATTATAAGTATGGTTTAAAACTAGTGGGGTTCTATCCAAGGGGGTTTTATCTAAGGGGGTTTGATCAATCCCTCTTCAATTAAAATCCTTTAAATGGAACCTTTCAAGGCTTAAATCATTATATTTTCTAAAAATACATGATTTTAGCAAAAATTGGGATGTCCCAGATAGTGTAACCAATTATTGTGGTAGCACCCATTAATGATACATTATTTTCCTTTAATGAAAGGTGGTACCACCTGAACTTACATTAAAAGATAAAATAAAATGTTTATATAGGATACATCAAAAGGCTCCATAAAGGAGTAGCAAAACTATGGTACAAATTATGTAAATAATTTTAGAATGCCCAAAAACAAAAAAATAACAAAATGAAAGGCATGTTACATATCAATCATTGGCTAATGAACTAGTAGTAGTATCAACTAGAGGGACTAGTGCATCTAGAGAGATTGGAGGGACTGGAGAATCATTCTTGATGGTTGGAACAACATTATGAATAGGTAAAATTTGATTGATTATAGGGTGTTGAAGAGGTGGATGCATTAATGATAAATTATTAGTACCATATCTTGATAAAATATGATCAATTATAAAATTTCATTATCAATCACAAGGTCAAACAATAAGATCTTTAATTAGATACACTTGGTACTATTGGTGATGACATAATTAACATTATTGCAACTAATTTTCTATCTTGGTACTAACTCCCTTGGTTATGATTATTTCCACCTAACTAGATATATATAATTCTCATTTATATCATTTATTAATGACCTTGTACTGTCAAAAATTATATACCTCTTACAATTCCACACTAGACTTAGCATTTTCATGTTTAGCTTGTGTTTTTAGCCTTATCTAGGACATAGCCACTTTAGAACTTGATTTGGGCTCATGATTTAGCTCTCTTTGTGCTGGACACTTCAAGGAAAAATATGTCCTGGACACTAGTGCCCAAGCTATAGTATCATGCCTCTTTGCCTCTAAATTTGAATATGTCAGCCTTATTGGCCTTGTATATTGCACCATGTCAGCCTTATTTCATCTGGGCCCTTGAAAAGTAATTAGAATGCATATATAAACATGTCTCTCTCACTCATTTACTCCTAATGATCTAATGACACTCTAGCTAATGACTTTCTATGCAATTGGTTTCTAACAAGCTCTCTTATCTACAAGATCTCTATTTCTTTAGGTTATTATTGTATACTAACCCTTGTTGTAGATCTTCAAGGAACTCCTTCCTCCTTCATTATCTCATTATGGTGATTTGATAGTGACATCATCCCATCAAGGGTTTCATGTTCATGGTAACATCTTTCCTTCATGTTTGTTTACATTTATCTTTGATTATTCAAATCTTCCTCTACCTACCTAGGGCACACACTCTTGATCCAATCCTTATTTTGGAAGTGGGAACACTTACATGGAGGTTTGACTGAGGCAAGCCTCTATACAACACCACCATTTTCCCTCTTTTATGTGTGTAGGCTGAAGACAAAAGATCTGACAGAAACGGGCGACAAAAAGATGAAAGTATAGGTGTTGGAAGTGTCTCAGATCACCAACCCAAAACCCTAGGACACTAGCACCTGGGTTCCCTATTCCTCTAGATCTGGGCTATATTTATGGCAATAGCCCTTGATAGTCCTGCTTTGCTTAGTTCAAGTCCCAGTTTCTAGGTTTTCGGTCTTGACTGGTTAGTAAGTTTTGTTTTATCATATTTCATCATAAAAACCCTAGATCTAGCCTCATTAATTTAATCTCATCTATTACAACAGAAAAGAAACAAGCCCCTGACCATTTGGCTCTCCTTTGAGGACTGTAGCCAAGTACAGAAGTCTTGGTCGGCTTGTGTTTTAATGTTGGATAGGAAAGTTTGGTCTAGTTAGTGTACAATTTATTAGATCTCTTTTCCTATGTAACATTTTGGTGAACCTGACATAACCTAAACTTGCACTTACTAATCTCATTTCTCATATTTGTAGATGTGTTTAATTAGTTGATAAATCTTATTACACATTTAGGTTTCATATCTTCTTTTATCTCATACATTTAATGTAGAAAACAACACACTTGTAGATCTTTATTGTTGTGGTAACTAAAATCTTACATTTTGGTGACTCCAACGCATTTTACATCTATAATTTTCTACTTTTCTATATCAGATCTGATTAGTATTGAAGTGATTAAACATTTCTTATTGGCACATCTTTCATTTGTACTTCTTCATTGTTGTGGTTACCAAAACCCTCACCTTTTTGGTAAACCCTGCTAGTCTTGCACTTAATAATCATGATTGCAATCTTATTTCAAACCTTTTCTATGTCAATTAATTGCTAAATCTGATTTCAAATTGTTGTAGCATACCATACTTGTCACATGTGTTTAATTTATAAAGAAAGAACATTCATACATTTATCTTTCTTTAAGATTTGAAAGCAAAAACATAAACAAAACTCTCTAAATGCAAACATGTCCTCTTCTATTCTTTCATCACTATCCACTTTGCTTCAAAGAGTTGTTCCATCCACATCTACCTATACTTCTACCACATCTTCCATAGTCTATCATAATTCCATAACTCATCCTATTGGTCTTCATCCCTTTGTTGCATATTCAAGCCTCTTGGATATCACTAAGGATGTGAAGACCTCTTTTCTTCCTCCCTTTTGTTGCATGTTCAAGACCCTTGGATATCACAAAGGATGTGAAGACCTCTTCTCTTCCTCCTTTGGTTGCATATTCAAGTACCTTGGATATCACAAAGGATGTGAAGACCTCTTCTCTTCCTCCTTTAGTCACATGTTCAAGTACCTTGGATATCACTATGGATGTGAGGACCTCTTCTCTTCCTCCTTTGGTTGCATGTTCAAGTGCCTTGTATATCACGAAGGATGTGAAGATCTCTTCTCTTCCTCATTTGGTTGCATGTTCAAATCCCTTGGATATCACAAAGTATGTGAAGACCTCTTCTTTTTCTCCCTTAGTTGCATGTTCAAATCACTTGGATATCACAACGGATGTGAAGACCTCTTCTTTTCCTCCTTTAGTCACATGTTCAAGTCCCTTAGATATCACAAAGGATGTGAATACCTATTCTCTTCCTCCTTTAGTTGCATGTTCAAATCCCTTGGATATAACAAAGGATGTGAAGACATCTCCTCTTCCTCCTTTGGTTGCATGTTCAAGACCATCGGATATCACTCACAATACAATCATAGATACTTCTCTCAACCTCACTTTACCTAATATTTATTCTGATGTTCTCCATGGTAGCAATGATGCTTCCACAAAGGAAGACTCAAAGCACATCGGACTCCATGTGAATACATGATTACAATGACAAGATCAACACAATTTATGTTTTCTTTTCCCAAAAAGAGCCTGCAAAACCTAAGAATTTTGTGCATCTTTGTCCAAACAACCAACTTGTTCAAAATATGTCACAGCAACCCAGTTACCATGTGGTTTCTCACACATACAATACTTGAAACAATAAACAAAATAAACAAACAACAATTGCTCCTACTTCTCTTCCACATTCTCAACCTTTTCTTCTTCCACCACTTCATCTTTCTCAACATGCTAAAATAGAATATGATCTTGTTGAGCTACTTCATGCTACTCTATCTAAGATCTCACTCTAGGAATTAATATAAACCTCACCTACATACCATAGGATTCTCTAGGAGGCTCTACAAAAGGTGACTATTCCACCTCCTGATAGAACAAATGATGTAGCAACTCTGCTTGATTGTATGCATGAGACAAGTTAGGATATCATCTTTCATCAACATGATTTACCTCCTATTGAATTTCAAAATCAATATGATGCACTCATGATTTTGGTCATCATTAATAAAAATGGAATTACACATACTCTAATTTATAACGGATCAGGTCTTAACATTTGTAGCATAGAACTTTTGTGCAAAATCGGTGTAGATACATCTCTCATCAAACTTCATACTCTTTCTATTTGTGGCTTCAATAATGTTAGTAGACAATCACTAGGGACAATCACACTACCAGTTAAGGTTGGACCTATGAGCTTGCCTACTCTTATCCATGTCATGCCTGATTCTCTTTCATATAATCTTCTTTTCAGTATACCATGGATTAATATCATGGGGGTAGTCTCATCTACTCTTCATTGTAAATTGAAGTTCATCTATAATAAAAAAAACTATATACAGTTGAGGGTGATCTAAATCTGGAAAGTTGCTTGCAAGTGAAAGTCAGATATCAACCTCTTGTCTCAAAAGCTCTCAACACTTTGATTCTTTCTTCAATAAAAGTTGACCCACTATTCTCTGCTACTAATAACAGTGATGATCAAAATAGTGATTTTCCTTCAAGTGCATTTTTTGGTGATGATTGGGGTCCACTAGATTATATACCCTCCTTCATTGGAGAGTACAAAATCTTGCAATCTAAACCTGAGTTCCTGAAGGTTGCTTCAAGTTACTCTAAACATTATATTCCTTCTTCTAAGTTCACATCACTCAAAATTCTTCAACTTCAACAAATTCTCAACATTTTATTCATGATGATATACCTTCTTCTTCTAATGCATGTCTTGGTGATGATTGGGGCTCTTTAGATTTTGACCCACATGGGCCTATTAAATCCAAGATTGACCCTCCTCACCCTAACATCTCAACAGTCAACAAGGATCCACATCCTTGCAAAAGGATTGATCCCCCTCCTCATATCAATTTTGCTACCACTTCTTATTCAACATGCGGTCATACTTCTCATTTTGACAAATCTCATGTAATGTCACCTCTCCTCCTCTATCTCATTTGGAGACATGTTATGGGCCTAGATTCAAAATTCTTTATGAACATGGATACAATGGAAATGGTTAGGGTGCTTGGAACAAAGAGTTAAGGTTCCTATGAGACTGACACTGCATTTTTCTAAAGTAGGTTTAGGTTTCTAGCCTTCTCCTATATGTCCACATCCCGTCCACCATTTTCTAATGTCTCTATAGCTCCTTCTATTTAAAAATAAACTCCTCTCCAAAAAAGAAATGGTTTCTTCCTACTCCACCCACTTCCTCTCGTCTATCTCAACAAGAGTGTATTTTTTCAAGTCTACTGAAAGACCAATTGATCACTTTTCCTCCTCAAACACACAAAAAGCTTCCACAAAATAATCAATCAACTCTTCCTTTTTATGCATATCATCAAGTGCTTCGCCATTCCACTAGTGAATGTTGAACCTTGTATGACAAAATTCAACACCTCCATAACAAATGTGCTCGTACCTCCCTTTTCCATGGTGGCACCTCTTCTTTCTTCAAATAACATTCTTCTCTCTATAGAATCATGATTAAGTCTCCTTTGTTATGACATCATGCACCTTTGTCATCACATTGTGACAGACTCCATCACTTTCTCAATCCTCCATAATAAATGTACTCACACCTCCCTTTTCCATGGTGGCACCTCTTCTTTCTTCAAATAACATTCTTCTCTCTACATCATCATGATTAAGTCTCCTTTGTTATGACATCGTGCACCTTTGTTATCACATTGCAATAGACTCTGCCACTTTTCAATAGCAACATGATTCTCTTTTTCATGGTTATTCAAGTCACCTCAATTGTGATGCTACACTTCTCCCTTTTCGATGGTAAGAAGTTATTTTTTTCATTAATAGTGTCCCTACTATAAATTTTATTCTCACTTATGCTTCATGCTCTACCCTTGGAGATCTCTCTTCTTCTTCTTGTGATGTAGACATCATTAATCACCTCACCATTGACATGGCAATTATCACTTTTTATTACTAACGCATTACTATGCATGGTGATGCAGCCTCGTTTCTTTCTTTCTAGAAACATAATTCTCTCTTTCATGATCGTTCTCACCCATACTCTGGCAGGCAAAAAGACAACCTGTTAAATGGGTGGGTATTCTTTTTAAGGATCTCCCCTCTTCTCACACTTTCCCCTTTTCTTTACCTTAAAACATTTTCATATTATACATGCAGACATTTTAAGGGGGGAATATATATTCCCTATTCACTTGTACATCCCTACATGTACCCTTTTTCATTCATTCCTCTTCAGTTTTAGCTTATTGATGTGCCTCCCCGCAGTGATGTCTTTCATAGTGCCCTTGAGGTGTGGTTATCAATACGCTCCCTGAGGCATTGTTTATTTTGTGCTCCCTGAGGCACTATGCTTCCTAAGGCATTGTTTATTCATGCTTCGTGAAGCATTGGTAGTATACGGTCACCTAGCATAACACAACTTGCGAGTCTGTGATCTGCATAGTCTATGAGCCACCTAGCATAATGCAAATTACTAGTATGTGTGCAAATTACTAGTATGTGTGCTTCATATGACCTTAACCATTGGTCACTTAGCATAATGCAACTTGCTAGCACATGATCCATGAAGGTATCTTGATTTACATGACCCCTAGTGACAGAGCAAGCTAGTGCTAGAGTCATGTACTCCTCTTCATTCGATTGCTCCCCATCCATTTGTGTGTTTTCTCTCCTTGTAGCAATCGATCAACTCATTCTTCTAACTCCTTTTTAGAATTCTTCTATTTTGGTTTTATTTTGGGTATGATATAAAGTATTGAGACATCCTTTCAACCAGGTTCTCTTTACTTTGATTGACTCAAAGTTTTTCATTTTAATTTTCTTATGTGTTTGCTAACTTCATGGTTACATGCTCCTATTTTCTATGTATGCTCTATGCTCTATGCATGCTTTGTATGCTTTGTGTCTTCCATGTATGTTCTATTTCTTCCATGTTTACTTCATGTTTTCCATGTGTTTGCTTCATGTTTACCATGTGTATGCTTTGTGTTTTCCATGAATACTTTGTGTATGCTTCTTGTGTGTTTTATATATGCCATGTGTTTTGTATATGTGTAACCTCTCTAGCTAAGCATTGTAAACTTGTAGGATCCTAAGCTTGGGGGCTAGCACAACTCTCAACTTAGTGACATTCTACAACTTCAACATCTTGGCAATGAGATGTCTTCTCCATACTTTAGTGAGAGTATGAGTGTAATATCATACCCTCACTAAAGTGGGGGCTAAATGTATTGTAAAAAATTGTATACCTCTTACAATTTCACATTAGACTTAGCATTTTCATGGTTAACTTGTGTTTTTAGCCCTATTTAGGACATACCCACTTAAGGACTTGATTTGGGCTCATGATTTAGCCCCCTTTGTGCTGGACACTTCAAGGAAAAATAGGTCCAGGACACTAGCACCCAAGCTCTAGTGTCCTGCCTCTTTGCCTCTAAATTTGAATATGTTAGCCTTATTGGCCTTGTATATTGCACCATGTTGGCCTTATTTCATTTGGGTACTCAAAAAGTAATTAGAATGCATATATAAACATGTCTCTCTCACTCATTTACTCCTAATGATCTAATGATGTTCTAGATAATGACTCTCTATGCAATTGCTTTCTAACAAGCTCTCTTATCTTCAAGATCTCTATTTCTACAGGTTATTGTTGTATACTAACCCTTGTTGCAGATCTTCAAGGAAGCTCCTTCCTCCTTCATTCTCTCCTTGTGGTGATTTGATAGTTACATCATCCCATCAAGGGTTTCATGTTCATAGTAACATCTTTTAGGTTCATGTTTGTTTACATTTATCTTTGATTATTCAAATCTACCTCTGCCTACCTAGGGCACGCACTCTTGATCTAATCCTTTCTATTGTGGAAGTGAGAACGCTTACACAAAGATTTGATTGAGGAAACCCTCTATACAACACCACCATTTTCCCTCTTTTATGTGTGCAGGCCGAAGATGGAAGATCTGATAGAAATAGGTGACAAGAAGATGAAAGTACAAGTGATAGAAGTGTCTCAGACTTCTAGCAACCCAAAACCCTAGGACACTAGTGCCTAGGCACCCTATTCCTCCAGATCTAAGTCATATTCTGGTAGTGGCCCCTGACAGTCCTGTAGGTCCCAGGTTCTAGGTTTTCAGTCCCAAATGGTTAGTAAGTTTTGTTTTACCATATTTCATTATAGAAAGCCTAGATCTAGCCTCATTAATTCAATCTCATCTATTACAATAGAAAAGAACCAAGCCCCAAACCATTTGGCTCTCCTTTGAGGACTGTAGCCAAGTACACAAGTCTTGGTTGGCTTGTGTTCTAGTGTTGGATAGAAAAGGTTGGTTTAGTTAGTGTGCAATTTATTATATCTATTTTCCTATGTAACAAACCTTACAAGTGGTTTACTAATATATTTCAAGGTATTTTTCATTTCCTAAAGTACATCACTGAAGTAAAAATTAGAATTTTAGGAAATAAAGCCATGAAAAAATCATCAAACACTAAAAAGCCACAAATTTCAATAATATAAGTATTTGCATTGATAAGATCAATTAGGTCACATTTATAATATGATAAACAATATAGATCTACAATATTTGCATGGTGATAGAGATTGTAAGTTCTAAAAATCCTCCTTATGACATCAAAATAGTGTCTCTTAGATAAACAATTCTTTTTTCTCATAATCAAATCACAAGCTAAGGATGCTTAACTATGAGGAAAACTTCATGGTTAAGAATTCTCAAGACAAAGCATTATTAGGATGACTGCCCTCCTAGGAAACTATTTGGATACTTCGTGGTAATGAGCATCACCTAGATGCAATGAGTGTTTAGTGGAACATTAATGCCCGTGAAGAATAAGTTCTTTCAAATCATTACTAATAAAATATTGGTAATGAATATTAACTCAATATTGATGCACTTAAATCTTGATAAATGATATTACATGATGAAGACATGGAAATACCTAATATAGAAAGTCATGTTACTTCACCACTATGATCATTACCTAGATGTAATGACTACTTAAGTGGACTATCCATGGTCATAAGAGATGAAGTTAAGCACTACTCTTTCACCTATAAATTAAATAATGATTACATGTTTAGCATGCATTGAGTATAACCTTCTGATTATTCTTTTTAGTATGTGAATAAAAAAGTGTATGATAGTAGATATTGTAATACCCCAACCTTTTGCTCAAGACATTATGAACAAAAAATGACCAAACAATTTTTTCACAAAAAAAGGTAAAGAATAACCACAAACATATTAACATTCCCAAGGTGTCATATGCAACCATGATACACTTGGCACACACACCAATCCATAAGCAAGGTGACACAAGAAAAATATGTAACTCTACCATGGGATGAGACACCATGGTTGGCATAGAAAATGAGACATAAAAGAGAGACAGGATTCCCAAGAGCACTGAGAAACCTTCACAACATCCATACTGAACTACCTCTCAAATTTCATAGTGTTATGATAAGTAGAAAACAAAAACTACCGATTTTAGGTTTCTAAAGGAACTTGCATATGGGTCAAACTTCAGACCTAAGTTGCAACTTGCAACTCTGTAAAATAGCTCAGATTTAGGTTTCAAGTTGTAATTGCAATCTACACCCTCTTAGACTTCGATCTTTATTAGCACATTGCAATATGCAATTGTCCAACATAACATGAATTCAAACTCTAAGACAACTTTGGGACCTAGACAAATCTTGCAATATGCATGCTACAACGTGCAAATGGGCTACAATATGCATTCTACAACATGTAAGGTGTAATTAGGTTCCAAACTCCAATTAGCAACCATTCTGGACTTCAGAAATCACTAGCACTCCATACATTTGCAAGGTGCAAGTGATCACCAAACTCTAAATTTTGAAATGCTTCAAACTTTGGGAGATTTTGACAATCCATGCTATGCAAAGTGTAGTTGACCTTTGGAATCCTGGTGCATCTTACACTATACATTGTGCATCAGGTTTTTGAACTCCGCCCCTACTGCACTTTAGAGTTTGGGGACTAACTACAATATGCACTTTAGAATGGCAACTTGTCTAGCAGTGCAATTCAAATTGTATTTTTAGATTGAATGATAGAGGACAAAAAGGAACTAAGGTAGGGGAAAACAACAAGAATTTTTTCCTCACTCAACAAGGCATAACTTTTTCATTTTAAGATTTGTTCACAAATAGTCTTGGGGTACATTTGAGGGGTTGTGGGCTCTAACTTGGCCACATAATAACCCCCATAAGTACATAGATCCCAAGATAATAGAAGTTAAGTTAATCTCGCTATTTAAACTAAGAGTTAGAGAAATAAAATTGAATTGCAACAAATGTAAATACAACAATACTATATACTCACCATGCCATCAAGATGGCCAAGATCTCAACACACAATCCAAGAATCCTAGAGATCTTTAAATCCCTAATAGTGATACAATGTCACCCAACCATGTGGTAGCCTCGAGCCCACCCCACTATACTAAGAGACAAATGCAAGGATACAAACACACGTAATGCAAGAGTATGGTTGCATGCACACCAAGCAAATTGCATAACACAATGCTAAAACACACTATAACATAAATTGTATATATGATTTAACAATCTTTTACATCAAAGGTCCTACTACTGCTCTGTCTATTACAATTGATAATAATTACAACTAGCTATTATATCAAACTATAACAGTATTATCATCGAACAGTCTACATATAGATGTTTGTCACCCAATTTCTCCTCTAGTGCAGTTTCTTCAGTCTCCATCTCGCTCGGCTCTAATTCGTCAACTTCATTGAGCTCCTCATTCTAGTCAACACCCTAGGGGTCTGCCACTCCTACTAGCATCTTGAGAAACTCCACTCCCCGTTGAGCTTTGTACCTCCTTTACATTTTTCCTGACCACTTCAATAATATAGGGAATCTAGCGGCCATTGTATGACTTTAGGATGACCGGCCATACCCCATGATTTGGTCTAAAATGGAGCCCCTAAACTATGTCATCCAAGACCTTTTCCATCCCATGCCTCTATTGGGGCTTAATAATTATCCTCACAACCTCTCTAATGACATCTTTTCCTTCTCCCAAATCTAGCATGACCCTCACCAGCATGGAAGAAATATCACTATTTACCCTATAACGATGGTTTATCTCTAGAAAAACATCACCCAGAGTTATTTTAATTGTGTACAACACAAAAGGGGAACTGAAAGTGAACACCTTCCTCACTCTAAGATCTGAAATTGCCCCTAAAAAGGTTTTCTTGCCTCTTTTTTTCCCTAAGACTCACCATAGTATCAATTTTGTATGCGAGTGAACAATCTAAAAGATTCAGCTTATCCTATATGAAGAGCTCTGGATGTAACGTGAGCCGAACACCATCAGTAATACTTAATGCCTGATCCCTCGCTAGAGACTTCTCACACAATTGGGTGTCCCTCCTCCACCAAATCATCATTGCCTTCATGAATGTTTAAATGATCATTAATAAAGGTAGAGGAGATATTGTTATTCCTTTCCAATGGTCGAAGCTCCTCAAAATATTTATCTCATCATACTATGTTTGTCACCCGATTTCTCCTCTAGTGCAGTTTCTTCAGTCTCCATCTCGCTCGGCTCTGATTCGTCAACTTCATTGAGCTCCTCATTCTAGTCAACACCCTAGGGGTCTGCCACTCCTACTAGCATCTTGAGAAACTCCACTGCCCATTGGGCTTTGTACCTCCTTTACTCTACATTTTTCCCGACCACTGCAATAATATAGGAAATCTAGCGGCCATTGTATGACTTTAGGATGACCGGCCATACCCCATGATTTGGTCTAAAATGGAGCCCCTAAACTGTGTCGTCCAAGACCTTTTCCATCCCATGCCTCCATTGGAGCTTAATAATTATCCTCACAACCTCTCTAATGACATCTTTTCCTTCTCCCAAATCTAGCATGACCCTCACCAACATGGAAGAAATATCACTATTTACCCTATAACGATGGTTTATCTCTAGAAAAACATCACCCAGATCTATTTTAATTGTGTACAACACAAAAGGGGAACTGAAAGTGAATACCTTCCTCACTCTAAGATCTGAAATTGCCCCTAAAAAGGTTTTCTTGCCTCTTTTTTTCCCTAAGACTCACCGTAGTATCAATTTTATATGCGAGTGAACAATCTAAAAGATTCAGCTTATCCTATATGAAGACCTTTGGATGTAACATGAGCTGAGCACCATCAGTAATACTTAATGCCTGATCCCTCGCTAGAGACTTCTCACACAAGTGGGTGTCCCTCCTCCACCAAATCATCATTGCCTTCATGAATGTTTAAATGATCATTAATAAAGGTAGAGGAGATATTGTTATTCCTTTCCAATGGTCGAAGCTCCTCAAAATATTTTGTTCGCATGTTTATTTCCAAGTTGGCGAGAGCGTTTGCCTCTTGGTTAGCATATCTATAGATATGACTTATTTTATAGTCTCCTACCTTTGATAGTGCTTACCAAACCAAAGAAGAATGTTTTGAATTCTCCAGCTAGGAGTATTGTGGTTTCTTATCGCATTAATTATGATTTGTGAGTCCCCTTCAATCTGAATGTTTTACAAACCCAACTTAATGCATGATTGAAGACCTAGGAGAATATCTTGTGCCTCTACTTCATTGTTTGATCCCTCTTGAAGTTTTTTCACTACCACCACTATAGTTTCCCCTCTGTGATCCTAGATAAGTTTGTCTACTCTTGAGGCCCCAAAGTTGCCCCAGGAAGCCACATTAAACTTTAATTTGACCCACCTGAGTTTTAGCGAGATCCATCTAACTTTAGTTCTCAGATTGATATAGGGTTGTAAGCTTTGCTTCCCATAAACTAAGGTAATCTCAAGACCTATCCAAGCCTTTAGTATTGCGTTATCCCATCTTGTGAAGGCACTCTTTCTGATTGATTAGTTTTTGATGCACTGTTGACCACTTCTATGACTGATTTTTCTAGTTTGTTGTGGAACACTTCTCTTGTCATTGCCTTTTCCTAAAATAATCTCCTATTTATTTCCTTCCAGACTTCCCAGATCATTATTGAGGGAGATGAGATCCATAAACTTGAAACAACAACTCCTTTATGTAGGACCGGCCATGACTTGAAGAGAAATAGGATGTCTTTAGGTAATGGGCTAGCCCATTTGAATTTAGACATTATGTTGGGTGAATATTTTGTTATCAACTAACTGATGACAAAATGGTTATATCAACCATAATATGATGAGATAAATCTCTCCTCTCAGAAAGGGGAGGCTCCCTTCTTATTGCTAACTATAATCAACCAGTAATTAAGTAAGCTTATTTACACTAAAACTATCCATCAGGTGTTTCCATATCATCTAATTGACTTAGCTCTATCAACATCCTGTGGATGATTTAGCTAATTTTGAGAGAAGGTGAAAACATCATAAGACTCACCATATGCATTTTCTTCTTGTTCAGCCTCTTCTTCGTAATTAAGAAACCTGATGTTTGAGTCACCAGCTATCTCTACTTCATCCTCTGTGAAGAGATTAGCACCATCTTTTGAAACATATTTTGATTATGGAAGATCATCTTGTTTAGTTTCATAAAAACTGACTGTTGCATTTACAGGTGGCACTTCCAGTGAGAGCCTTCCTTGTGGTGGGGGAAGTATATTCTGGTTTTGATTTCTTGCAACATTATTTGGATAGTTAGAAGCATTTGGGTAGGTTCTCCTTGGAATGTCCTTGTAGGAAGGAATAGACAAAATTTGAGACATTTGCTTCTTGAGGGCAAGCAACTCATTATCTAGCTTCTGCACCATAGGATCTATGGTGCTAGTAGAAGGTGAGGTTGAAGAGGGTTATCCATTAGACCTATTTGAATCTTTCCTCAATTTTCCCGTGAGGATTAAATCATACTCCACATCAGTAGCCAAACTTTGAGCAGCTGCAAGATCAAATGGGGTTGCTCTTCATAGAAGAAAACTCACCTCAGGCAATTGAGTGTTGATAAAGAAACACTTTAAGTTTTCAACTATTGGTTGAGTAACAGCTGGGATTCTGTTCTTCAACTTATTAAACTTGTCTATGAACTCACACATGGGCTCATGGATTTCCTTTTTCATTTGAGTGAGTTGGGCCAATAAAGCATGAGCATCTTATGTTGGTTTGAACCTCTCTTCAAATTTGGTTTGAAGTGTAGCCCAACTAGTAATACATCTAGCTGAAAAATGATAAAACCAACTAGCAGCCACTCCTTGGAGTGTTTCTACAAACAACCTCATAGACACATCTTCATGCTCTACTCTAAGGACTCTGCATGCAATGTAAAATGCGGCAATGTGCTCATCTGATGTTGTTTTCCATCCCCATAGAATTTAGGAATGTTATTTCATGAACCTTGAGGAAGTTCATGTGATGGTGGTGTCAAATTCAATGGCCCAAAAGCATTTCCCCATGGACCCTGAGCAACCATTATGCCAGGGTTGAAAGGTGGAATAACAAACCTTTGTAGTGGTGTGATAGGCAGAACCCTACGAGCACTAGAAGCTTCGTTTGGTATAGGAGACCTTGCGTTGGTAGGAGGGAAACTCCTTGTACGTTGAAGAGGTGTCCTCGTATGTGTAGGAAAAAGATCAAAGTTATGCTTTTGCAACAACTCAAATGTAGAATCTATGAGTCCTTGATACCTTCTGCCACGTGTATAACTTTGTTCTACTAGATTGAAAACTTGACAAAAAGATAGATCAGCAACAACAACAAATAATTACAAACAATGAGGTACTTGCGTACTTCAACCAAATGCATGAGGCTCTTGGTTGTGTGTTCAGTAATCCCTAGTAGAGTCACCAAAAACTGTTGGGTGAATATTTTGTTATCAACTAACTAATGACAAAATGGTTATATCAACCATAGTATGATGAGATAAATCTCTCCTCTCAGAAAGGGGAGGCTCCCTTCTTATTGCTAACTATAATCAACTAGTAATTAAGTAAACTTACTTACACTAAAACTATCCATGGGGTGTTTCTATATTATCTAATTCACTTATTTCAGAATAGATGTTCTCTTACAACCTTACAATAACAATCCCATGATGCTTACAACATGTAATGAACCACAAACTACTAATTGGAGCAATAATGAGTGATATCTAATTAAGTTAAACAAAAGAGTAGCTGAAATGATACCAGCAGGTGTTAACAACAAGAAACCCACAAAAGCACAAAGTCTTTTGTTGCTTCTTACACCAATTGAAAATGAAAGAGTATGGAATATGATGCAGCCCAAAGTCTTCACCGTATGGATAGATGAGATCAAACAATCATAGACAATAACTTGTAGCCCAATGTCTTCAAGTTACCTTGCAATCATGAACATAAACACAATTCCAAAGATGACATCGCAGCTCAAAGACTACAAAATCATATTTAGAGCACCTTCTAAGATATTTGATTTCATGCTACAATTCAATCACGTACACAAGAGAATGCAATAGAATATACTTAAGAACAATTCCAATGCACCACAAGCTTGATCCAAGACAAAGATTGAATGCCAACTCACTTTCTTTATATTGATTGAAAAATGATTTACAATATGAACTCAAAGTTTCAATTTTCTCTTCAAAATGGCAGGGCTTCGCTTCAATAGATAAAAGATCCTTATTTACAAAAGAGCCCCCTTTTATTTATAGAGGGAGGCTAGAGCAAAAATAGGAAATCTACAACTACTTTGACTTATTCAATGATAGAGTTTGATTTGATTTGGGACTCTGTACTCTTCCTACATGTAATTGCATATTGCAAAAAGACATGTAAGATGTCATTTACAAACTACCAACTACATAATGAAAAACTTGGAAAATAAACCAAGTGTCTGAAGGGTCATTCTCTTCTTCTTCTTTATCTTTCTTCAGAAAGTCTTCATATCTTTTCACAACCTCCTGAACTTCAATGTCATTTGGTCCTGGTGTGTAACTAGAGATGGCTAAAACTCGTGTGACAGAGTCCTCTATGTTAACATTCCCTTTTCTATGTTTATCCAAAATTGTCTGCAACTTGTCCAGGATTACTTGAAAGTTCACTAATTTATCAATAGAAGATAACGAGAAAGCCTCTAATTCTATCTCAGTATGAATTAGTGTAGTAAATTCCTGAACAACTAAGTCCATGAGAAGAGTTTTCTGACTGTCATCAAGTATCTGACATGGAAGCTCCCCTATCTTATCAGTGATGTCCATTCCTTTGTCAATACTTTCATCTTGGGTTTCCTATAGATCTTTTATCAATTCCTTGAGAAAATCTCTCTTATGCTTCATTGCTTCCTGATACTCAATATACATTTTCCTTGTGGGGATCACCCCATTCTCAACTAGCACTTCCAACTTGAAGTCTTTCAACTTTGTCCATGTCTCAAGGTATTTTTCCACCAACTACAAATTTTGTGACAACATGTCAAGTGTTTGATTTAACTCTGAATTAACATCATTCAGATTCTTGAACAGTCTGATAGAAGACTTTATGAGTTGAGTTCCCTGTGCAATTAGTCTTTTTATGCATGAATCCATACATGGACCTTGTGCCTTAATCCTTTCAACCTTATGAATTGCATCATCATCAACACATGATGTGATAGGTTCCACTTGTTCGGAATATTGACTTATTCTCAACAACATAGAAGTAAGTTGGTCCACCTTGATCTTGAGTTGATCTTTGATAATCTTGTATCTATCATATCTCTTGAGCAAAGCAGTCAATGTGGCTTGTAGGTCCTCCTTAGCACTTTCATGTGTCTATTTTCCAAGCTCAATCCTTGAGATAATATAGTCAATGCCTTCAATTTCTTCAATAGTTTTATGTGGTGGTGGCACTGCTACTTCAACATATTTATGACTTGGCAGATCAACTTTTAACCTTGAAAGTGTTTTGGCCTTTTTAGTCATCTTGGGCTTGGCTAGAACAAGTTGGCCAAAATCAAAGTCATCTTTGGAGATGACATGTTTCTTTCTCTTTGGCTTTTGTGATACTAGCCAAGGGGGAAGGATGAAGGAATCACCTCCCACTTCTGTCACCAAAGTTTGTGATGATAGGGTAGGACCTATGACTTGTGAGATGGATGGAATATCAGATGAAACAATAGTGGTGGTCACAATTGGCAAGGTTTGAGTTAACATCGCAATAGAAATCTCCACACTTGACACTTTGGATGTAGATAGAGACATGAACTTATCAAAGTCTAATTGTGCGAATGTGTCAATCATAGATGAGGGTACATCTGATAAACTAGGAAAAGAGGAAAGGGAGCCAAACACATCTTCTATGTTTCCATGAGGGATCTCAAACAATGTTTCATTGGTGGGTGTGGAAGGGGATGAATAAACTGAATGCACTGAAACAATAGGTGTGGAAGAAACAGTGGAAACAATAGGCAAAGGTTGTGGACTTGATGTAATAGGAGTAGGAGTTTGCACTTCAAAAATTATAGGAGGAGAAGAAGGAGGATCTACCTATGTTGACTCCAGTTGTGAAGTAACATGAGATTCTTGTGACTCTTTGGCTGCAATTTATTCTTCTTCAACATCTACCTGAGTAGATGTTCCCTCTTTTTCTTTCCTTTTGCCTTTATCTCTTTTTGTCATGAAGATATACTTTGGCTTCTTGTTGGTACTAGGAGTGTCTTCTTTGTTCTTAGTTCTCAATTATTCCTGCTTACCAAAAGGCCCTTTCATATGCTTTTCCTTTGATCCCGTTTTAAAGAATTTCAACATTATTCCTTTGTTTTCCAGCCAAACATTGGTGTTTGCAAGAATAGGTTGAAATCTTTCCCTTATTGAAGTCATCTCCTTCTGTGACCATTGAATTGGTGGAAGAGGAGTGTTAGTAACCTTATTTGCCGCATATGCAACACCCACTATGTCATTTTCTTCTTGCATATCCTCAGGGATATCAGCAAGCTCAAAGTTCCTGATTTATTCCAAGGTAAGCCAACTGAAGTCAAGATTCCTTATCTCCTCATCATTTCCGCATTCAGCCCATATGTCCTCAATTTTATGCACATAAGTAAAGTTCCCCTTGAGCTTGTCTTTCATGTCTCGGTAATCAAAATCATTTCTCTTCTTATACTTTTTCATGGTCACCTATTACATTTTGATTTCTATTGCTTTGGCTTTTGGAGTAGTAGATATCGAATACCTGCCAATGACGACTAGGAACTTGAAACTGGGTCTATGAGCCTCTGCTGGTTTACTATGCACAATCATCATCTACCTACATAACTCCATCAATATCAGCTTGTCCCCTAGGTACCTTGGCAACATGTATGGTTTCCCATTGAAACAACCAACTCTGATATATGTGAAAGTAGGAAATTGCAGAAATATACACCCAAACCTTTTCACCTGCTCCCATACTTCATCAAAAACTCTTACCTTCTCAAGACCTTTCTCAAACATACAATTATAACTATAAAAGAAGGCATCATTTACCCTTTAGAAATACTTGATTCTTCCCTTCAAAGTTAGCTGAGGGTAATATTCATACGCTAGAATGTTTCTCCTATCACCTTCTGAAGTTAGGCCAGGATAATTCCTTAGGAAGCAGTAGTATATACCAAATATGAGGTCATATAGAACTTCAATGAAGTTGACACTTTTGAAAGTTGTTCACAAATTGAGTCACATTTGCTTACCCCAAAATATCTTTTGATTACCTTTCTTTATGACATATATATTGATACATCCATTCTTGAAAAGTATTGGATGTAGCAAGCCCTTTGACTCTAGTTAAGAGGGTAATAAGATCACCTACCTCCTTAATGAACTCACTCTAAAAGATGTTCTTTGGCCATCTTGCAAATCGTCAATATCGGGGAACATGAAAATCTTATCAAAGAATTCCCCATCTAGCTTCAACAATACCTTGTCATTTGCATCTAATATGCTCTTTCTTTCCTTATTGAAATTTACAGCAGCTGCCAACATGAACTCTAGGTTTTGTGCTGACACTGGAAAGGTAAAAACTAGGTGGATGTTACTGTCTAGAATAGTCTGCATGTTTGCAGCGACAGACTATTTGTTCACCCTCTCCAAGAATTCTAACATGTCTACATGGCCAATCTCTATATCTTTGATAATGTCCACATTGTCTTAGGGTTAGCTGGCAGAAGATATCAATTAAATGCAAATAAATAATAAATAGAGGAATGAAAAATACACAGAAATAACAACAGTGAGACAAGTTTTAACATGGTTCACCCAAACTTGGGCTACATCCACCAATAGAGAGTCCAATAATATTATCCATTAAATCAAACTGATTACAACCAACAATCCTTGCAACTCAATACCGCTGCAAAATGCTACAATACATCACCATAAACCCTAACCCTTAGCTGCTTTTATCAAGCCTTATGTCAGTTACAAAAATAGGGTTTTTTATGTCAGCCAATAGAAAAAATAACTCTCGATGCCCTAATAAAATAATAATAAATTGTTGGAAGTTTTAGGGACGTTGCCCTTAAGCCCCCATGGGGGTGCTGTCCCTTGATCCCACCCTGTATAGCAGTAGGGAGCGTGCCAGGGGTGCTACCCCTGGACCCTGCAAGGGGCACTGCCCCTTGACCTCATCTTGGGGACGCTGCCCCCAAACCCCCACAAAGGGTGCTACCCCTTGACCCAATTAAATAATTTGGGGGGAAATTGCGCCGATAAAAGTAGGGAAAAATTTAACCTTCAAGTTTGATTAGGCTCCATATAAGAACACATTGGACTCCATTAAGGTCATCGGGATCACACCTTGATACTTGTACTTCATGTTTTTCTTCTTGGGAGATGGATCAGACATCTAGCAGGAGACTACAAAAAATGAGTTTAAAAACTCCTCTAGAGTTAGAAAAAATTCCAAGTATTTAGCTTCGTGTAGTTGTGGAAAAATTCTGCACTTCTACACTTCAAGACAATGTTTGGTGTAAAGTTGGAAAAATTCTCCACTTTTACATGTTGGTATAAAGATTTTGTCACTTAAATTTATACTCTCTTATCACACAAATGACAATTGAACCAACAATTGAGTCAATTGCAACGATTTTGCAATGACTCTCTGCTTATTTTACAAGGTACAGCTACCTTCAAATGATGTGCAATGAATGAAGACAATGGGTGCTTTTAACCAAAAAGTAGACAAGGTAAACTATAGCAAAGGAATGAAAGAAAAGATTCAAAGAGCAAAAATAAATAACTCAAAGTTTATATATTTCCCACCTATGAATGGTAATAGATTAATAAAATGCAGTTATATCTTCCTCAACACATATCAAACATAAGAAAGATAGACATCTGGAATACAAATGCAACCATACATAGCAAAGGCACAATGAATATTTGATTACAAATTAACGTAGGAAAAATTGCAACCAAAGAAGAGATTAAAAGACACAAAGTTTTGAAAATAACTCTTCATTTCTTCAACAAAACAAAGCTCTAAGTCTCTAAAAATTCCCCTGTACATCAACTAAGTCAAGAAAAATAACAATTGTGATTACAGATTAAAAGAAAACTCTCTCCTCCAAAGTCCTCCCCTCTGGAATTCAGAAAAAGATCCCTATATCATGGAAATTGTTGAATTATATATCTTTTCCCCTTTCATAACTGCTTCTTGAAAAGTGGTTACAAAAATTTCTTTCTTCCCGTAACTATTTCTTGAAAGGCTCCTCATTATTTATAACTCCACTTTGAGAAAAATAGCTTTTGGAATTATATCAAGTCTAGTTATTATGTCATACTTTCCTCTTGTTAAGTTATTTGTTTCTTCTGGCCTTTCCTTGTATAGCCCTCAGTTTGGGTTTCCAAACTTGTGTCTTTGATTTGGTCAACTGGACATAATCTAACTGCTATTAAGCAGTGTTACACAACCTCTGATGTATAAAGGGTTCCTATAAGCATAATTTCAACATCCAACATGAAAATGATAGCTTTAATGGCCATATTTCAACTACAGTGATGCATTATATCATTGTATGTCCATGCAAGAACCTAATGAGTACATAAATCTAAGAGGATGTGCTATGTTTTAGTTTCTAGTTGGTAATTAGAGACTTCTTTTCCATCTTCTTCATCCTCTATGACCCCAATCTTGATACTTTTCTAAGCTTTTGCAGTATCATAGGATGCATGGAGTCCAAAAAGTAGGTAATACACTATCAACACGCTAGTCCAAATTGCAAAACAAATGAAGGACTGATAATCTAGAGAACCCAGAAGAAAAATATTTATGGTAATAGATAGAGATGGTAACCATGGCACCAATGGCAAACCCCAAAGCTTTGGTTTCCTTTCTTGTGGAATAAACATCCATAATCCGCATGTTGATAGGATCCATATAGGGATTGCTATTACATAACAAATCTAGTCATTGCTTCTAGCCCAATATATAGTTGTAGCTGAAGAGGATGATAGAATTAGAAACATGAACATGATTAACAGACTCTGATTGTGCTTGTTTGTTTCCTGAGTTACATAGTATCTTCTAATCAACAAAGCTATGGCTACTAGTATGAATACGAACAATGTGCTGATGGAAACCAATTTTGCAAGAACATCCAATTTTGTGAAAAATGCTATAATTACTATCGTTAAAACCATGGTCAGTGTTGCATTGGCTGGGGTTCTTGTTTTTTTCATGGAGCAATGCAAACCAGGGAGGCAACATGTGTGTTCTAGCTATGTGGCTTAAATACCTGGCTTGACCTACATCTCCTCCTAGTAATGTTGTAGTCATTCCTATCAAGTCTCCTAGGTCTACTATATACTTGGCCCATTTCATTCCAACCCTTTCAAAAGCAACACTATATCTAGTCCTAGAGGGATGTCTCTTGCATGATTCTTGGTTTCTTTAGCCATCATTACCACTACATCGAAACCTACATATGCAAAGAAGACAACAGAGGAGGCCCTAAAAATGCTCTTAGCTCCAAAGGGGGCAAATGGTGTGTAATTTGCGGGTTTAGCTTTTGTTAGGATTGCTACTATAAAAAATATGATGAGGGCTATGTGTAAAATTGTTGAGATAACATTCGCTCTAGAAGTGGCTTTAGTACTCTTCATTGCTATAAGCCCCACTATCAAAAGGACTCCAATTGCAATTGGATCTATTTGATTGTAATTTTCTGCTAGATTTGTGTGGATGCAAAAATCATTAGACTCATGATTCAGAAGTGAGGTAAAGTGGGATGTACACACTCTGGAAACAACCGCTCCACTAATGACATATTCAAATAGGATATTGTTTGCAGCAATATAAGCCACAAAATCTCCTAGTTCCACTCTCAGATAGACAAAGGAACTACCTTGACCACCAACACACCCCAGAAATTATCCTATAATAACATGTTGAGGAAAGATTGAATGCATCTGACCCTGCCCCATTAGAGGTTGGTTATTGGCAGGATACTGGGAACATTGAAATGACTGCAGTTGATTCAAATGATGTGATTGTTAAGCAGATGAGAAAAAAGATGGATTCAAAGGCAACTATTGTGCATTTGTCCCCATGTTGAAAGCATCTTTATTATTTGGTGCAAGATGTCCAATTGCAATCTTTAGCCTTTAGTGACAACTCTTACTAATATGATTTTGTCATTGACACCTTCTCTCAATTTCATTTGTTCCATGTTGCTGCTCCGACTTCCATTTTTTTTAAAATGGTAATGTTTAAAACATGTTTCAATAAACACCTCAAGTTGGTGAGATGTTAATCTAGATATCTCTGCTGCAATTCTTTATTTCTTCTATTTTCCTTAAAATCTTAGACATAGACAAGGCACGTGATCCCCTGGTAGGACAAATAGCCTTTATCTTTATTAGTAATCATTCTAGGTTCAAGGGAGCACCATCCATGTAAATAATACATGCATCTTGTCTAGGACCCTTCCCATTGGAAAACTACATAATTCAACAAGATGTGGGGAGAAAATGAGAAATCTAAGTTCCATTTGAAGGACCACCACTCTCAGTCTTTTGGCTGTTCCCATGACTGAACTGTTGTTGTAAAGAAGCGTGATTAAGACTATCACTGTTGGATCTATTTCTGACATAAATCCACATTTGACCATCAATATTAATGCTTGATACACCTTCTATTCACTTTATCTATTTATATCATCCAACCTTCTTAGCAAGAGCATAAGCATCTTTGCCATCTGGAAGTAAATACGGATCACCTCCATGTATGATGTAATCGATATTATACTCATTGAACATTTTTTTCATAAACTCTTTAGTGATTGCATAAGGAGCATCTGGAATAACCTCAACCACCCACTTAATGGCACTTACCATCACCATCCTTTCCTTCCATATTAATAGGGTCCATGCCATCATCCCCATTCCTAAAATCATCATGTACTCTTGTTATGTATTGTTGGATTTGTGTAGGATGTGAGAAAAATGGATGAGCCACGAGTAAGAAGTGATTTCATAGCATTCACCCTAGTAGAAGTCTTCACTATCCCTCTACATAGTCCTTTACTGAGAATATCTTATACATTGCTCGACATTGATCACCATTTAGATCTTTTATAGATCCGGCATACATAACAACAAAGTTCTGGTTATGGTTTGTTCCACTATCAAACTTAGGTGGCTCATTCTTACATATGAAGATGCTGATTCATCTTTGTAGATCTGTCATACCATTTTACTCCATCCATCCTCTCTATAACCAAATTTGTGGTCGTTGTTAGAGATCTATCTAAAGCAGCAGCTCCATTGCTTTCTCCTTCACCATTAAATAAAGTATCTTTCATTTATGGAGGCGCTGACAAGAGCAGGAGTTTGAAAACCCTAGAAATCCCTGACCAAGAGAATTCTAAAACTTTTATCATTACCAACAAAAGTCAGGAATCGGGGATATTTTGGAACTTAGAACTTATAATGTATGAGAGGTCGGCAATATATGTGGTTCAAGAACAATTGAAATCCCCAACAATAAGGAGTCCATAATTTATAAAGTTCAAGAACTAATGAAACCTTAGACAATAAGGAGCTGAATAAAGTTCAAAATCTTCACATAAAGACTTTAGAGCTGCATATAAATATTTGTCTTTAATAATGTCACAATCGGACTTCAAAACTTTTCACCGTGAAAGGTGAATAAAGTTATGCACACTAAGCTTTGAGTTAAAAATGAAAAACTCCATATCTCTCAAATGACAGCTCCATTTTCTACAAAATTTAGTCAAGAAGATGTGTGAAGGCTCTAGAATAAAACCCATAAACCATTTTTGCTCCAGCAACCCGAATATCAAGTTTTGGCTTTATTTAAAAATTGTGGCATAGGAAATTTAAAGTTTAAAATCTTTCAAAACGGTAAGGTATTTTGGCATGAAAATTGGTCGCATGAGACAAAATGAAATTAGGATCAACTCCACAAAAGTATTCTACACTAGCTAGCATGGATTTTTAGAATTAATTATTTTTGTGATTTGGTAGGCTAAAGTGTTCGGGGTGCTCTAGAAAATTAAAAATTGGCTAGGTCAAGATCATGGCTAACAATTGTCTCTGCCTGGGGATAAGGACTACAAAGGACAAAGTGAGGAATCTAGAATCTCAAGCATGGACTAGTGCTTAAATTCTATGGGCAATAGAGTTAGAGAGAAGCGAGGAAATGGAGCAAGAGCAAGCCAAAAATAGGACAAAGAAGGGAAAAAACCTAAACTGTCAGCACAACAAAAATGCCTAATATGTACATGGTAGGAAGACCCTACCTCAAATGACTCCAAGATGATCATGCAAATCCATTAATAGGCTGGGAGAAGTAGTTCCTGTGTGAAATAATGCCTAGTAAATGAGGAGTGCATGAGTAGCCAACTACTAACTAGTGACTACCACAATCAGAGGAATATGAATAGCACCATATAAAACTCTCTAGATAAAATATGATGCTCAAAAAGCCACTCCTCATTGTATACTTCTACAATCAATTTACTCATATCAACATGGCCCTGCTTATGGCTACTAGAATCTACATGTATAACATCAAATGTGATATCATATTGCACTTGATTTTTCAAACAAGGAGAAGCTAGCCCTTGAATTGGACATCTCACACAAAAACCATGAGATAAAGACCCTTCTTTGGTGGTATATGTGGAAGTGACTGCATTGTTTAAAAATTTTGGACCCCAACTTGCATTATATGCTCCCACATGTTCATCAAACTCAAAACTTGATTCAACTACTTCATTGTTTTCTCCATTTTTACTCATCCCACCAATTGACTTAAACAATTACCTTGAACAATCTATATCTTGTATGATATTTTCTTCAAAATGAAAAGACTCGAGAATGGGACGATTTATAACCTCTTCATCCCCTACCTTATCTTCATAAACTTCATCAATAAACTAAAATGTTTCATATTCAGGTTGCATACAAGAAGAAAAGGGATTTAATGATTCATCTACCTCTTGGAGTTGATTTTTAATTTCAGGCATAGCCACATAGTGTATATTAACATCTTCAAAATTGAAGGCCTCTATTTCTGATAACTTGTTGGTATCTTCTTTCTTTGAAAGTTGTTCTTCTTCCTTCATATTAGCCGCATCTAATCTTATACCCATACTCTCAGATGTGAAGGTTTCAATTTCTGGGGCATGTAGAGGCATCAACAATTGATCATCCTGATTATTCATACCAATAGGGGATTGTTTGGTGATTGTTGCAGTTGAAAAGGAAGATGACATACATAATGTTTGTTCACAAGAAGAGTAATTTTCTTCATTATTTGAAGAATTAAAACCATCTTCATCTTCCTCATAATTGAAGCTATATATTTCAGCATTAAAAGATTCATTCCCCACATCACTTTATTTTTCTAAAAATGATTTTGATCAAAAACTGTGAGATTGGAAAATTCAGTTGAAGAACATAAGAGATTTGATGAATGCATATTTTGAAAACTTGGTGCTTTATGCTTTTGAATCACACAATTTTGTGCATATCTTTCAACTTTATTTTTCTTCCATACCCCAGATAAAATAAAGTCATCTTTAATATTAACAGCTTCTTGTTTTGCAATCTCAAGATCACATACCTTACTTCGCTTCAAGAGGAAATTGACGTTGGGATGTAATGCTACAACAAAAGTGAGTAGTTTTATCTCCTTGGCTGAATATTATGAGGAATCTCCTTTAAACATCTATTGAATTGTTCCACAAACTCCATTGTAGATTCATCTTCTTTCTTTTTAATGTTGAAAAATTGAGCTAGGAGTGCAAATGCATCATCTGTTGGTTTAAATCTTCCAAGAAACTTCTTATTCATGATGTCCCAATTAGTGATACATCCATCTTCTAAAGATTGAAATGAAATTGTAGTAGCTCTAATGAGAGATTCAACAAATAGTCAGACAAAGACATTTTCTTCGCTTACCCCCAAAACTCCAGAAGCTACGGTGAAGGCTTGAATATGATCATCTGCAACCTATGAGTCTTCTCCATTAAACTTAGGAAAATTCTTTCTTGAAACTGCAGGTAAGTCTGAATATTGTGGTAGCAATAAAGGCCCAAATTAAGCACACCATGGCTGGGGTGAAAGCAACGCCATAATGCATATTTAGAAAAAGAATGACTGGATCTTCGACTAAAAATATTTTCTGAGCATGTTCCATATGATAGAGTCACCAACCCCCATCATTGGGGAGGTACCTTCAGATTTCTGAGAAAAGAAGACACTGGCACTTCTATTCTTTCCCCAGTAGAGTCACCAAAAATCTGTTGGTATACATATTTTGCCTCTTATACTCTCTTATCACAAAAATGACAACTAAACCAATAGTTGAGTCAATTGCAATGATTTTGCAATGACTGCTTATTTTACAAGGTGCAACTACCTTCAAATGATGTGCAATGAATGAAGACAATGTATTCTTTTAACTAGAAAGCAGAAAAGGAAAACTACAACAAAGGAATGAAAGAAAAGATTCAGAGAGCGGAAACAAATAACTCAAAGTGTATATATTTCCCACCTATGAACAGTAATAGATTAATAAAATGCAGTTATATCTTCCTTAACACATATCAAACATAAGTAAGGTATGCATCTGGAATCTAGATGCAACCCTACATGTAGCAAGGACACATTGAAGATTTGATTACAAATTAACATAGGAAAAATTGCAACCAAAGAAGAGATTAAAAGACACAAAGTTCTGAAAATAACTCTTATTTCTTGAACAGAACAAAGCTCTAAGTCTCTAAAAATTCCCTTGTACATCGACTGAGTCAAGAAAAATAATAACTATGATTAAAGATTAATAGAAAACTCTCTCCTCCAAAGTACTCCCCTTTGGAATTTGAAAAATGATCCCTATATCATGGAAATTGTTGAATTTTATATCCTTTCCCCTTTCGTAACTACTTGAAAAGTGGTTACAAAATTTTTTTGTTCTCGTAACCATTTCTTGAAAGGCTCCTTGTTATTTAACTCCACTTTGAGAAAAATAGATTTTGGAATTACATAGAGTCTAGTTATTATGTCATACTTTCCTCTTGTTAAATTATTTGTTTCTTCTGGTCTTTTCTTGTATAGCACTTAGTTTGGGTTTCCAAACCTGTGTCTATGATTCGGTCAACTGGACATAATGTAACTATTATAGAATAGTGTTGCACAACCTCTAATGCATAAAGAGTGCCTATAAGCATAACTATAGCATCCAACATGAAAATGATAGCTTCAATGGCCATATTTCAACTGCAGCGATGCATTATATCATTGTTTGTCCATGCAAGAGCCTAATGAGTACATAAAGCTAAGATGATGTGCTATGTTTTGGTTTCGAGTTGGTAATTAGAGACTTCTTTTCCATCTTCTTCATCCTCTGTGACCCCAATCTTGACACTTTTCTCAGCTTTTGCAGTATCATAGGATGCATGGAGTCCAAAAAGCAAGTAATACACTATCAACACGCTAGTCCAAATTGCAAATTGAATGAAGGACTGATAATCTAGAGAACCTAGAAGAAAAATATTTATGGAAATACATAGAGATGGTAACCATGGCACCAATGGTACACCCCAAAGCTTTGGTTTCCTTGCTTGTGGAACAAACATCCATAATCTGCATGTTGATAGGATCCATATAGGGACTGTTATTACATAACAAATCTAGCCATTGTTTTTAGCCCAATATATAGCTGTAGCTGAAGAGGATGATAGAATTAGCAACATGAACATGATTAACAGACTTTGATTGTGCTTGTTTGTTTCCTGAGTTACATAATATCTTCTAACCAACAAAGTTATGGCTACTAGTGTGAATATGAACAATGTGCTTGTTTAGTAAGAAAAAGGAGAGGCAAGATTGATGATGGTTTATGTTGATCCTCCTTTCACCACTAAACATTCAAGGACATTCAACCAAGTAGAGAACTCTACTATAGATCTCCTATCACTTGGAACATAGGGGAATATTTGAATTGTGTAGATATGTTATTCAGTTAAGCCCAATTATGCTCAAAACGCTAATTTTGTGAAATCGTAAACAAACAGACAAATTACAGAAAATGATCACACACAAAGATATCAAATGACAATCAAATGCGTACCAAATTTCAAAGTTTGGTGTGCGAAAAAGTCAGGGACTAATGTGCGGGCACCCTAGTCCAGTGCCACAGTTTTTGTCAGGATCTGGGAATGTTGTCTGCAACCTATTCTTGTTGTTCCAGAGATTTTACAGTTGCGGGATCTAGAGGACTAATGAGCGGGCACCTGAGTCCAAGTCCCTATTTTCCTTTTTGATTTGCAATTCTGACAGTTTGCACATCTCTCCTACAACTCCATTTCTTTAGCTTCTGTAACCTGTAACTTACAATCCAAAAAAAATGGGTTGGGGGTTGTGGTGTTTAGAGGCTTGTCTCAGTCAAGCCCCAAAGAGACATTCAAGTCTTCCAAACACTGTTGTCAAATAAAGAGTTTGTATCCTTGTGGGATAGAGGCAAAATCCAAATGATAAATGATAGAAAACATAATTGATATCACCTTGTAGTGAAGATCTCATGGAAGGAAGATGCTCTTCATGTCATGAGGAGATGGATACCAAATCTGCAAATACAAACACAATAACAACACAAATACTACTCTGCAACATAATGAATGCCTTGAATCACTTTCACATAAATCCACAAGTTCACAATGTCCATCTAGTTTACAAATGATAACCTAATCATACTTATATATGCAACTACAAACATTCTCGTTAAGAATTTTGTAATCCAAACTTATCATGTCGACATAGGACCTAAGTAACGATCATAAACCAACACTTTGAAATAGGTCCTGACCTAAAATGGGGCAGGACTAAGGCACGGGCACCCAAGTCCTCCCCCCTATTTTAGGCAGGGTTCATCATAAATGCACCCACTAAGTCCCATTTTCCATGAAACCTCAGGGTTTTCTCATCGGGAGTCATCATAATCATGCAAGATGCTCTAAATGAATTCTAAAGGACTGGTGAGCTAAACTTTAAGAGGAAAAAGCCCCCAAGGTTACTTTTTCTAACATAACATTTAGCCCCCACTTTAATGTATGTATAAACACAAGGCCAATACATGCATTAAAGTACTGTTAACAAGCACAGTAAACACACCAATCACAATGAAAACGGTAACAGGAACACAAAGCACGAAGAAGATAGTTATAGTCACTCAAAACACAAAGAAGACAATATTGAAGACACATAAAACATAGTGAATACAATGAATGCAATGAATGTAGTGATTATTGGTTTTTATTTTTCTCATATATATGAAATGCAAGTACACGAAAAATAAACACACCACCTATAATGCAGGAGGGACTCATCACCACCGATCTTTAAACTGCATATGGGGCAATAGACACTCAAAACAAATCTTAGAGTGTAGGAGGGACTCATCACCACCAGTCTTTAAGACTGCACTTGAGAACAAACACACCATACAAATCAAGCATGCCATACAAATCCCAAAGCATAGGAGGGACTCATCGCCACCGGTCTTTAAGACTATGCTTGGGAACAAACATGCAATACACACACACATGGAAGACATGGAGAAAACATGGAAGACAAGTGATGGAGTGTTCCTATTTCTAGGTTCACCATTTCAGGTGTTAGAAATGAAAGAAACACTACTTCAATAGAAATCTGATTCAAGATAAATTTTAGCAATCTTTAACTGTGTTATTAATGGAGATTGTAACACAAAAAACAAAAGTATGCTTCACAAAAATACAAAATTAGAAATATAAACACATAACACAATGTTTAACGTGGAGAAAACCCTTTCAGGTAAAAAACTCCACACAGGAAAGAGGCCCAATGTTTGTATTTACAATAGAACAACACTTCAACTCTCTCCACTAGTCTTCAATTTGACAGCATTTCGGCAGCATCTGAGTACTTAAAATCTGTATTGCAACAACTAATACATGGAAAATACTTATAGAAACATTTTATAACTCATTTTAGGTGTTCACCTTCTCTCTCCTAAGATTCTCCAACCTGTAAACATTAATTACCATCTTACAAGCATCCTACACTTTTCCAAAAATAGCCATGTAAAGATTGGGTGTCCAAGACTAAATTTGGCCTCTTACAGCATCTTATGATGCATCATAACTGTCATAGATTCCACAAAAGAGTATCTTTCCAAGATTGGAACCTTGGGCTAAATATAGCAAATATACAACTAACATATTCGTCATATGCGTCATAGAATCTCATAATCTTATGATTGTAACACAGAAACAAAAGTATGCTTCACAGAAATGCAAAATCAGAAATATAAACACATAACACAATGTTTAACGTGGAGAAAACCCTTTCAAGTAAAAAACTCCACACAGGAAAGAGGCCCAATGTTTGTATTTACAATACAACAACACTTCAACTCTCTCCACTAGTCTTCAATTTGACAGCATTTCGGCAGCATCTGAGTACCTAAAATCTGTATTGCAGCAACTAATACATGTAAAATACTTATAGAAACATTTTCTAACTCATTTTAGGCGTTCACCTTCTCTCTCGTAAGATTCTCCAACTTGTAAACATTAATTACCATCTTACAAGCATCTTACACTTTTCCAAAAATAGCCATGTAAAGATTAGGTGTCCAAGACTAAATTTGGCCTCTTACAACATGTTATGATGCATCATAACCATCATAGATTCCACAAAAGAGTATCTTTCCAAGATTGGAACCTTGGGCTAAATATAACAAATATACAACTAACATATTCGTCATATGCGTCATAGAATCTCATAATCTTATGACAACTTACAGTTGTCATAGATTCACTCACCAAACATTATGATAGTTGTCATATATGCCAAAAATAGTATATTCCTCAAGAGAGCATGCCTATCCTCATTTACTTCAAGTTTTTACCTTTGCCAACCATAAATATCACTCCATAACTACCACCGGTAACTCCAGAATTATCCCTGCTAGTGAAACTAGTACATCTCATGGATAATTACAAATTACATATAATAAATGGAATAAAATACAATATTGTAATTTACAAAGTTAATTTCACCTTATTCCAACATTCTCCCACTTGACATTATACATTGTAAATCAACCCATAAGAAAACAAATGAAAAATAATCAGGCACTAGAAACAAGTCCCATGGCCTCTTTGCACCACATGAACTTATATGTGCTCACATGCTTAGTCAATGAATCTGCAACATTCTCCTGATTGTCTATCTTCTTTAGCTCAATCTCTCCATTTGCAATCAACTCTCAAACAAAGTGATACTGAACATCAACATGCTTAGTTCAAGCATTATACATGGGATTCTTGGCCAAACAGATAGCACTCTAGCTATCACAACCAATTTGAATGATCCTGCAATCAAAATCAATACCTGTACACAGTCTCCTCAACCAAAATACCTCCTTAGAGACATAAGTAGCAGCCATATACTCTTCTTCTATAGTGGACAAAGCAACTGTGGGCTGCCTCTTACTCATCCAGCTCACTGCACCTCCAAACAGAGTAAACACATAGCCACCAGTGGACCTTCGACTATCCAAGTCACTTGCCCAATCTGCATCAACAAAACCCTGTATGTCCAAAGATTTATCGGCACTATCAGTACCAGAATAAACCAAACAATGATCAAGAGTAACTGCAAGATATTTAAATACCTTCTTTGCATAGTTCCAATGCTATCTACCAGGGTTAGACATAAATCTGCTAAAAACTCCCACTGCTTGGGCAATATTTGGTCTAGTGCAAACCATTGCATACATCAAACTCCCTACAACACTAGCATATAGCACATTAGACATATCATCAAGATCATCCTCAGTCTTTAGACACATATCTAATAAAATCTTAGTACCAATGGGTGAAGGAACTCTAACAGGGTTATAGTCCTGCAAACTAAACCTCTACACAATAGTATTCACATACTTACTTTGTGACAAACAAATCTTTCTATTAACTTTGTCCATCTTGATCTCCATTCCCAGAATATACCTTGCAACACCAAGATCCTTCATCTCAAATGCACCTAAAAGTTGGGCTTTAAGCTCACTAACCATACCCTTAGTATTGCTAAAAACAACATGTCATCAACATACAAAGCAATAACCAGTATAGAATCATCAACACAATGATCCTCCTCACTTCTAACAAAACCCAATTTCAAAACAAATGAATCAAAATTTTGATACCACATTCTGGGGGACTGTTTTAGACCATAAAGAGACTTCTTTAACCTACAAACCCAATGTTCTTTTCGTTTTATCTCAAAACCTATAGGTTGTTGCATATAAATTTCTTCTTCAAGATCTTCATGCAAGAACGTAGTCTTAACATCAATTTGCTCAATCTCCCAATCATAAGCTGCAGTAATGGATAAGAAAAATCTAATAGAAGTCAATTTAGCAACAGGGGAGAATATCTCACCAAAATCAACTCCCTCTCTTTGGGAGTAGCCCTTGGCTACGAGTCTAGCCTTGTACTTCTCTAATGACCTGTCTACTCCAAACTTCTTTTTGAATACCCACTTACAACCTATGGCCTTTCTTCCTTTGGGAAAACAAACAAGATCCCAGGTATTACAAGAGTCTAAAGCCATCATCTCCTCCTGCATGGCTAGCTGCCAAGACTCACTATCATCTGCAGAAATAGCTTCCCTATAGGATCTAGGTTCATCATTAATACTCTATAAAGCATATACACAATGAAAATTAGGTGGGCTATACATGTCAAATGGATTTTGTTGTCTTGTGGATCTCCTTAAGGGTGGAGTAAGAGACTTGTTCTTCTGCATAATCATCTACACCAACTTCTTTTGTAACAACAGATTCATCTTCATCAGAATTACTCGAATCTTCTTCTTCTTCACCTCCCAATCCATCATTTTGTTCTTCCTGAAGTGCATCTTGCTTCTCTAAATCAAAGTACACCTTCTTTACCTTTTCATCTTTTTCTTTTGGCTGCTCAGGTTTAGAAATAGCTCTAAGTTCCCTGAAAATAAGATCTCTAGAAAAGATAATCTTATGGGTTAGTAGATTCCAAAGCTTATAACCTTTGACATTGTCACCATATCCAATGAATGTACACTTTTTAGCCTTTGGATCAAACTTAGATCACTTTTCTTTAGGCACATGAACAAAAGCCTCACAGCCAAAAACCCTTAAATGTGAAACAAAAGGTGATGCAGTAGCATCCAGTGGGGTAAGGGCAATCTTGCATCACCCATAAAAAGATGTGTTTCAAAATTTCAAAATTTGTGGTTTGAGTTCCAAAATCGCTTGAATAATGATGTAGAACTTTCAGTTTTTTCAAACTGCTAAAAATAGCAACTTGCTATTTTTAGAAAGTTTGCATTTGGGCATGGAATGAAGTGAAAATTTATAGGAAGCTTCATAACTGAAAAATAATACATTTGGTGAAGGAATACGTAAAGATCATTTGCGAGCTAAAAGATATTAAAGTTTTCATTTCCTGAAAAAATGCTTGAAAATTATTCAAACTCAGGTTTGAGGCACTAAACGGCCCCGTAAAGGCCCAAAAATGGTCAAAACTGGCAGAGATGGTTCTTAGCGCATAGAGCACTCCGTAAGCTTTCTGACGCATAAAACAGTTCGTCAATTGGACACCCAGATCAAAAGTTATGGCTCTCGAAAGTTGACCTATTTTTGGAGGGAGATGCAAATTTTTAAATTAGGTTGTTGGCTGCCAAAAAGGCTATTATTAACTATTTTTGGGAACCCTGGACAATAGTAGAGTTAAGGGGGAAAATGTAGAGTCAAGAATAGGTGGAAAAATAGAAACCCTAGCATATTTAGGGTTATAGAAGGCAAATGATTCCAGAATCTTGCAGGAGGAAGCTGTAATGTGTTGCAGCATGTGGATGGTTGATTCCTCTTATTGTATTTGAGCTTTTGTAATGTAATAAGTCCAAATCAATTAAAGAAAGTTCTATTTTCTATGTACAATTTTTGTTGTTGTGTGTTTTATGATTTACCCCCTTCATCAAGTGGTATCAGAGCAAGGGTTCCTGAGTGTGTAGACAGATCACCGACCATGAAGCAGTTTGCACTAGGACCTAAGGTTGTGGGTTTGCTACGGAGATCAAGATGCCTCCATGAAGAAATCATATTGGGAGGAATTCTTTGATGGAAGAGGGTTTTAGAGCCCTGCAAAGGCAAATCGATGCATTGCAAAAGGAGCTGCAAAGAGGGTTTGATCTGAGAACAAGAGAAGAAAGTGAAGATGAAGCTGAAGAAGAGCTATCTAAGGAAGAACAAGAAGCTGCAAGAGATCCTACAGAAGTTAGGTTGTTAAGGGCCATTTCTAAGATTAGAAAGAGGCCCAGGATCAAATTTTCTACATATTCTAGAGATTTGAATCTAGAACATCTTATTGATTGAATCAATGACATGGAGGAATATTTCAAGTATGAAGATGTGGAAGACCCAGATCGGGTCAAGTTTACAAAAACAAAATTGAAGGGCCATGCCAATATTTGGTGGAAGGAGGTCCAGTTAGAGAGGAACAAAAGAGAAAAAGGAAAGATCACCAGATGGGATCGGATGGTGGAGAAACTCAAGAAGCAGTTCATTCCTGTGGACTATGCGATGGAGTTATTGAAGAAGCTACAAGGATTGAAGAAAGGAAACAAGTCTGTTAAGGAGTATACAAAAGAGTTTTATAAGATTACTATTAGAACCGGTCATGCAAAGGCTAATAAGGAGAAGGTAGCCCATTACATTAATGGGTTGAGGCCAAGTATTCAGGAGGAGCTGAACTTGGTTAGAATGACCACCATAGAAGATACATACCAGTTTTCCCTAAAGGTGGAAGAGAAGCTGAATAAAAGATTTGACAACAAGCAAAGGGGAAGAGGTCAAGGCGGAAGGACTGGTGGAAGACCCTATGGGGGCTGAAATGAAGATTCAAAGAAAAGTGAAGAAGTTGACACCAGTCGAAATCAGAGAGGAGATAATACCTACCGCCCTCGTGACCAAAACAATGGTAAGCAAAGATGAAGAGGAAGTGGCAGACCTGGGCAAGGACCTAGAAGAGGAGGTTTCATAGGAACTTATTTCCAATGTGGAGAAGAAGGACATCAAGCATACGAGTGTCCACAACATCAAGGAAGGACAAATAGAAGACCTGAAGGTAATGCACAAGTTGCACATGTCGATGAAGATGCGCAATCTGAGTGCTCTGAAGATGTTGAAAGTGGAGAGACCCTAGTTGTTAGAAGAATTTTGTTGAATGAGGAGAAAGAACCCAATCAGAGAAAGAGTTATTCCATACAAGGTGCAAATGTGAAGGTAAGTGTTGTGATATTATTATTGAGAGCGGAAGCATTGATAATCTTGTTGTAGAGGAGATGGTTGACAAGTTGAAGTTGACAAGAAGAAAGCATCTACATCCATTTCGGATTAAATGGTTACAAAAGGACCATAGAGCTTTAGTCAATGAACAATGTTTAGTGAAGTTCAAGATTGGTGACTACTATGATGAGGTGATGTGTGACATCATACCGATGGATGCATGTCATATGTTATTGGGGAAGCCATGGCAGTATGATAGGAGCACTGTCCATGATGGCCATACAAACACATACTTCCTAACAAAGGATGGAGTTCATCATAAGTTGAAGCTCTTGAAGGAGGTGGAAGAAAAGATATATAATACTGCTAGAATTTGCTTGGTAGATGGTAGAAAATTTTTGGAGGGTATGAAGCATGAGCATCATTGCTTTGGATTGATTCCTAAGATTAGTCAAGAGAAATGTGAAGATGTACCAGTAGAAGTCTCAGAAATGTTGGAAGGATTTCAAGATATTGTCTCTGATAATGTACCAGAAGGTTTACCACTAGTGAGGAAGATAAGTCATCAAATAGATTTGATACTAGGAGCTAGTTTGCCAAATAAGGCATCCCATAGAATGACTCCAGTAGAGAGTGAAGAGTTGAACAGACAAGGAAGGGATTGATAAGAGAGAGCCTAAGTCCATGTGCAGTACCTGTAGTACTAGCACCAAAGAAAGATGGAGAGTGGAGAATGTGTATAGACTCTTGAGCCATAAATAAGATCATGATCAAGTATAGGTTTCCATTGCCCAGAATGGATGACATAATGGACTGTTTGAGTGGAGCTACGTACTTCACGAAGATTGATAAGAAGAGTGGGTATCACCAAATCTGAATCAGAGAAGGAGCTGAATGGAAGACAACCTTCAAGACAAAGGAGGGTTTGTATGAGTGGTTAATCATGTCATTTGGGCTAACCAATGCACCGAGCACATTCATGCGGCTAATGAATGAGGTACTGAAAGAATTTTTGAGAAGTTTTGTTATTATCTATTTAGATGATATTTTAATTTTTAGTAAAACTTGGGATGAGTATCTGATGCATATCAGAAGTGTTTTAGAGAAGCCGAGGGAGGAGAAGTTGCTAATTAATCTGAAGAAATGTAGTTTTCTAAAGAAGGAGTTGGTATACCTAGGATTTTTTGTCTCGGAGGAAGGTCTTAAGATGGACCTAGAGAAGGTGAGGGCTATCATTGAATGGCCTACGCCAAGGAGTGCTTCTGAGGTAAGATCTTTTCATGGTTTGGCAAGTTTTTACAGAAAGTTATCAGAAATTTTAGTAGCATTTGTGCACCCATAACTGAGACAATGAGAGGGGATAGAAAAGAATTTAGATGGACTAAAGGAGCAAATAAAAGCTTTGATACATTGAAGCAGAAAGTCATAGAGAAATCTATTTTGGCAATTCCAGATTTCAATAAGGTATTTCAGGTAAATTGTGATGCTAGTGGCAGTGCTATAGGAGCTGTTTTGAGTCAAGAAGGTAAGCCCATTGCCTATTTTAGTGAGAAGCTTAATGATGCCAAGAAAAAATATTTTGTTTATGATCAGGAGTTTTATGCAATAGTTCAAGCTTTGAAGAAATGGAGACATTTTTTGTTGCCAAAGGAGCTTGTTTTATATACTAATCATCAGGCTTTACAGTATCTTAATAGTCAAGGAAAGATGAACCAGAGGCACTTAAAATGGGTTGACTTTTGCAAAGCTATACTTTTGTTTTGAAGCACAGGAGTGGGAAGTCCAACAGAGTTGCAGATGCCTTGAATAGAAGGCAAAATTTGTTGACAGAAATGAAGATAGAGGTTGTTGGGTTCGATGAGCTCAAAAGTTTGTATCCTAAAGATCTAGATTTTGCAGAAGCCCAGAAAGCTTGTTTGGAACCTATTACTTTGGATAGGACAAAATAGTTGAATTTCATAATCCAAGATGGCATATTGTTTAGAGGAAGCCAGTTGTGCATTCCAAGGAGTTCCATGAGAGAGAACCTGATTAAGGAGAAGCATAGTGGAGGATTGGCTAGACACTTTGGTCGAGATAAGACCATTGCTATTGTTGGTAAAAATTATTATTAGTTACAATTGCAGCAAGATGTGAGGAAATTTGTGTAGAGTTGCAGAGTGTGTCAGATGGCAAAAGGGACAAGTCAGAATATAGGGTTATATCAGCCCCTACCTATACCAGAGAAGCCATGGGATGATATTAGTATGGATTTTGTTCTTGGTTTACCAAGGACATAAAGAGGACATGATTCCATTTTTTTGGTGGTGGACAGATTCTCAAAGATGGCACATTTTATTCCTTGCAAGAAGACTAATGATCCTGTTCATATTGCAAAGTTATTTTTCAGGGAGGTGGTGAGATTACACGGTCTACCAAAGAGCATAGTTTCAGATCGAGATATCAAGTTTGTTGGTTATTTCTGGAGGACATTGTGGAAGAAGTTGAAGATAGATTTGAAGTTTAGTTCTGCACACCATCCACAGACTAATGGATAGATTGAAGTGGTGAATAGGAGTTTGGGTAACCTACTACGATGCTTAGGAGAAGATAAGCCCAAGGGATGGGATTTGATTTTACCACAAGTAAAAATTTGCTTACAACAATTCTGTCAATAGGAGTACTGGTAAATCACCATTCCAAATTATATATGGGAATAGTCTAAGAAATGCTTCAGAGTTAAGGAATCTGGACAAAGGAGAAAAGACAAGTGTTGAGGCTGAAGACTTTATAGAACACATGAAGAATTCACATGAAGAGGTGAAAAAGGACATTAATAAAATGAATATTCAATACAAGGCTAAGGCAGATCAGAAGAGGAGATATAAAGAATTCTAGGTAGGAGATGAAGTCATGGTTCACTTGAGAAAAGAAAGGTTCCCAATTGGAACATACAATAAGTTGAAAATAGAGAAATTTGGACCATGCAAAATTTTGAAGAAACATGATTCAGGAAATGCATATGAGGTAGAGCTGCCAAGTGGGATCAACATTTCTCCTGTTTTCAACATTACTGATTTATCAGAATATCATGAAGGTGTAACAAAGGATGGACCAACAAAAGAACAGTGGAGTATTCTGGCATCTACTTCAACTGAGGAGATAGAAGAGATCTTGGATAGCCATGTGGGAAGAAGTACTCAGAATAGGTAATATGAAGAATATCTGGTGAAATGGAAAGGAAGGCCTATTGAAGATTCTTCTTGGTTGTCTAAGGCAAAGGTTGACCATTTAGGTTTCCCTCACACAAACACATGAGACGTGACAGGGTCACTTTTCAAATTACCCTGAGTGTATGATGCGGGAGCATCCAATGGTGTAAGGGCAATCTTGCATCACCCAAAAAAAGATGTGTTTCAAAATCGTTGATGTTCTTTCCATTTCTTTTCAAAATTTGTGGTTCTGGTTCCATAATTGCTTGAATAATGATGTAGAACTTTCAGTTTTTCTAAACTACTAAAAATAGCAACCTACTATTTTTATAAAGTTTACATTTGGGCACGGAATGAAGTGAAAATTTACAGGAAGCTTCATAACTAAAAAAATAAGACATTTGGTGAAGTAATCATGTAAAGATCATTTGCGAGCTGAAAGATATTAAAGTTTCTGTTTCCCAAAAAAGCCTAAAAATTATTCAAACTCAGGTTTGAGGCACTAAACATCCCCGTACAGGCCCAAAAATGGCCAAAACTAGAAAAGTGAGTTCTTAGCATGTAGAGCACTCCGCGAGATTTCCGACGCATAAAATGGTTCGTCAATTAGACATCCGGATCAAAAGTTATGGCTCCCAAAAGTTGACCTATTTTTGGAGGGAGATGCAAATTTCGAAATTAGGCTGTTGGCTGCCAAAAAGGCTATTAATAACTATTTTTGGGAACCCTGGGCAGTAGTAGAGTTAAGGGGGAAAGTGTAGAGTCAAGAATAGGTAGGAAAATAGAAACCCTAGTAGATTTGGGGTTACAGAAGGCAGATGATTCTAGAGTCTTGCAAGAGGAAGCTGTAATGTGTTGCAGCATGTGGAGGGTTAATTCCTCTGATTATATTTGAGCTTCTATAATGTAATAAGTTGTCCAAATCAATAAAAGAAAGTTCTATTTTTTGTGTGCAATTTCTGTTGTTGTGTGTTTTATGATTTACCCCCTTCATCAGAAGGTTTCTTACCTATCCACACTTCATAAGGTGTCGAATCAAGAGCCTTACAAGGAGATCTATTTATCAAGTAGTATGCAGTACACATAGCCTCTGCCCAAAAGCATTTATCCAACTGGGCATCACTAAGCATATTTTTGGCCCTTTCCATAATTGTTCTGTTCATCCTTTCTGCAACACCATTCTGTTGTGGTGTATACAGAGTTGTCTTTTGTCTAATTCTACTTGTATGCTTGCAAAACTCATCAAATTCCTTAGAATAATATTCCCCTCCATTGTTAGATCTTAATATTTTTATCTTTAAACCTGATTGGTTCTCTACTAAGACTTTGAATTCCTTAAACTTAGTGAAAACTTTAGATTTATGCTTCTTAAAATAAATCCATGTAAATCTGGATACATCATCAATGAAAGTTACAAAATAACGAGATTTTTCAATAGATTCATTATCCACAGGTCCAAACACATCCGTATGAATAATTTCTAATTTATTTTTTGTTCTATTGCTTCCTAAAGGAAATAATTTTCTATTTTGTTTACTAAGCACACAATGTTCATAGAAATCAAAGTGCTCATCAGAATAGGAGAAACTATCCAACAAATTTTTATTCTTAATAGTTTTCAGTACATTATTGCTTGTGTGGCCCAATCTACGATGCCACAACATACAAGTGTTTTTAGAAGCCTTAGAAACAGAAGAGGCATTATAAATTGTAGTGGCTTCAAGCTTGAACAGGCTTCCAAATCTCTTCCCCTTTGCTACCACCGAGTTCCCTCTCACTAATCTGCAGCCATGCTTGTCAAATGTCACATGCATTCCCAAATCATTCAACTTCGAAACTGAAATCAGATTTCTAGCTAATCCAAGAACATGCAAAACACCAGGGAGGGTTTTAATCCTCCCATCACTGAAACACAATAATACCTTTCCTTTCCCAACAATCAAATATGTAGAGTTGTCACCAAGGTAGATATTACCCCCATCATATTCTTCATATGAGGAGAACCATTCCTTATGCGGAGTCATATGAAACAAGCATCCTGAGTCAACCAACCAGTGATCATTAGAAACAAGATTACATGTAGAAAGTAAAACTTTTTCACCTGCATTCAAGGACTTATCCGAAGCACTCTCCCACTATTTCTTAGGGTTTCTGCACTCCTTCACATGTCCCCCTTTTATTGTAGTTCCAACACTTAACTTTGTTCTTTTTACCAAGAGTCTTAGACCGGCCCTTGGACTTGTCCTTAGCCCCTTTCTGATCTCTTTGATGTCCTCTTTCCTTAGACCTTCCCCTAACACTGAGAGCATCCCTTGAACTATCCAAACTCTTCTTCCTCAATTCATGTGACAGTAGCACTGAAACAAGAGCATCCAACTTTGGATCCGCGAGGTTAGCAGTGATAGCAAGGATAACATTCTCCCAAGACTTAGGTAAAGAACAAAGAAGTAAGATACATTTATCTTCCTCAATAACCTCAACATCTATTGAATCAAGCTAACTCACTAACAAATTAAAAGAATTTAAATGCTCTACAACTGATTCACCTTCTTGCATTTTCATGGAAAACAATTTTCTTTTTAAATAAAGTTTATTTACCATACTCTTGGATAGATCTCACCCAACTGTTTCCATAACTTGTATGTAGTCTCTTCCTTTGTGACATTCAATAGGACAGAGTCTGAAAGACACAACCGGATGGTTCCCCGTGCCTTCTTATCTAGTCTATCCCACTCATCTTGAGAGACATCGTCAGGTTTCTTCTCTTTTTGGATAGCCAACCATTAGTTTCTTTCTTCCAACAAATCTTCTATTTTCAACTTCCACAACTCATACCCCATTCCGTTGAACTTCTCAATGTCCAATCGAGAGGTTGATGCAATGGTGGATGCAGCCATAATAACAACACAAGATCTACAAAAAAAATGCAACCAAATCTCCCACTGTAGCTACAGCTTCCAAACTACCACCCAAGAGTCAAAGCTAGCCAAGCTCTGATACCAAATGTTAGAAATGAAACAAACACTACTTCAATGGAAATTTGATTCAAGATAAATTTCAGGAATCTTTAACTGTGTGTTATTAATAGAGATTGTAACACAGAAACAAAAGTATGCTTCACATAAATGCAAAATCAGAAATATGAACACATAACACAATCTTTAACGTGGAGAAAACCCTTTTGGGTAAAAAACTCCACACAAGAAAGAGGCCCAATGTTTGTATTTACAATACAACAACACTTCAACTCTCTCCACTAGTCTTCAATCTGACAACATTCCGGTAGCATCCGCGTACCTAAAATCTATATTGCAGCAACTAATACATGGAAAATACTTATAGAAACATTTTATAACTCATCTTAGGCATTGACCTTCTCTCTCCTAAGATTCTCCAACCTGTAAACATTAATTACCATCTTACAAGCATCTTACACTTGTCCAAAAATAGCCATGTAAAGATTGGGCACCCAAGACTAAATCTGACCTCTTATAGCATCTTATGACACGCCATAACCATCATAGATTCTACAAAAGAGTATCTTTCCAAGATAGGAACCTTGGGCTAAATATAGCAAATATACAACATATCTGTCATATGCGTCATAGAATCTCAAAATCTTATGACAACTTGCAACTATCATAGATTCACTCACCAAACATTATGACAGTTGTCATATATGCCAAAAATAGTATATTCCTCAAGGGAGCACACCTATCCTCATTTACTTCAAGTTTTTACATTTGCCAACTGTAAATTTCACTCCATAACTACCATCGGTAACTCTAGAATTACCCCTGCCAATGAAACTAGTACATCTCCTCATGGATAATTACAAATTACATATAATAAATGGAATAAAATACAATATTAGAATTCACAAGGTCAATGGCACCTTATTCCAACATTAGGCACATTACATGCACACACCGACGATTGGGCTTCTCCACAACAATCGCCCAAGACATGCTTAAGGATTAGGATAGTCACAGATCCGCTCCCCGCATCTGCAAAGAACTTTTAGAAAATGATAGGATGTGCACTTTCCTTGAGAAATACACCATCCCCACCTCTGCAAAGGGCTTAAGATAAAAAGGATATAAGCGATATCCCACCTCCATAGAGGGATTAGATGATTTCAGTAGATTTCAAGATTCACAAACAAATCTCAGAGTGCAGGAGGGACTCATCACCCCCAGTCTTTAAACTGCACTTGAGAACAAACACACTTTTCTAGCATCTAAAATAGACAGCTTACCTTATATATGCCCCCACCTTAAGGTGGTTGATATCATGTCACGATATCAAGCACGTTAAGGTAGGAAGAAAACACACAAGGGAACATGAGATCTTGCAAAGCCCATGCCCCTCGGAGGTCACATGTACTTTACGATCACTGAATGTTCCCACAAACACATTCTTGCAAGAAAAGTGTTAGCGTCCATATAATCATGATAAAAAATAATGCAAATGATCATTCACATAGAGAGCCGAGGTTATACTATAGATTCGTAGACCGAGTATAACCGTGGGGCTATATTGAGTGTAACCAAGGTGAGATTCAAAGATAAACAAAGTGCACAAAGCCATAGTATTGTTATGGTTTGTAAGTGCGATAAGACAACATCAAGATCACACAGAGTGATTCTACTAGCCAAGCATTGGATAATATATATCAACCCCATCGTCATGTATGGACTTGGTCCATGTTTTGATTTCTCACTGAAGGGACACTAGGTCTATATCAGTATAATATGTTTTTTCGTCATCCGCCTGCTAGATAGAACCACTAGAGGAAGGGAAACAATAAATCTAGAGAGGAGAAATAAGTGCCTTAGGGAGAATCACGTAGAAGGGTGCCCCCAAGTCACCAACTGCAATGCTATGTCCATAAGACACAACACAGAACAATGAAAATAGAGGAGAAGCAAAATAGAAGAATGATGATACAAATAGAAGAAGGGTCACAATAGAGGTGGTCTCCCAGTATCCTTGACCTTACAAGAGTATCAAGGGTCATCCCGGGAGGTCTAAACAACATATAACACATCATGGGGAAGCACAACACAAGAGGGGAGGTCAAATACACGAGTTGATCATGCTACCAAATAGGTGACCACCATGGTTAGAGATACTTACCTGATCCCTCCCAATGTTAAGAATATACAAATCTAGGAGGAGGCCACCCTTGAGAGAAACTATAATATGTGCTACAATGAGTGTGGCTTAGGGAGGGAGACATACACTTATTCACTATCTTCTTAGAAGGTGGAAGAAGTAATTTGTCTTGAATGATCTCAACATCCATCCATAAGGGATTTACTATGAGATACCTTCCTCATCCACTAATGCTGCATCTTTTGAAGAGAGAGCATAGGAATGAAGGGAAGGTAAAGTGTTATGAGGATAATTATTAATGTTTGTATCTTTATTGATGTTCCAAGAATATGCAACCAAAGGAGAGATAGTCAATGTCTTTATATCCTTAGTGCTATCCAACTTACTTGAATATTCAACCAAAGGAGGAAGATTAATGGTCTTCCCTTCCTTAGTGATATCCAAGGTATGTGAATAATCACCTAAAGGAGGAAGGTTGATGAGAGTATCCACACAGGCTTCATGCACTATGGTAAGGATAGAAGTTTTAGTATTGTTAAAGGAATGCTCATTATCTATCCATGGAATGTTCTTTGTTAGAAGGGGTTCTTCATTCACCTTCATCTTGGCTAGAGAGAGCATTGGAACAAAGATACGATGGTACAATGTTAAGGGATGTGTCAATGAATTCGTCTTCTTGCACCTGAGTGTCCTTATAAGTAGGAACAACTTTAGGAGAGAGATCTTAAGGTAGAATTAAGTTTTCATCACATGTATTAGCAATAGGAGGCATAGTGGAATGTTCAATAGAGATAATGTCATCTAGGGATTTATCTAACATATTGAAGTCATCACTACTAAATGTATTATTGGATATAAATTTAGTGAGATCATCTAATATCGTAAGATATATTCCCATGAGACTTGTGAAACTATCAAAATCAGAAATATAGCAAAGGATTTCATATGTGGAACACATAGAAATATCAACATCATATATGAATGCTATTTGTTTTAGGACTTGAGGATATTCATGAGTAAAGTTTGAAAAATGATCAATGTCTATGATGTATGCAAACAAATCTTTCAAAGATGAATAACAAGAAATATCCATGATGCTAACTTAAAAGAGCTCAAATATATGTTAGATGCAAGATTAGTTCAACTTTTAAACACTTGTTTGAGGGATAAAGGAGGTTCTAAAGGACACACACAAGATCCACAACAAACCAAAGTGTAAAAGTGAAGTAATGCAATCACAACAAGGTAAATTTGCAAGTTTCTCAAAGAAGGTGTATTCAAGTTTTTATGTTGGGACACACAATGTGAATGTATGATAATGTAAGATTTAAAAAAAGATGATCAGATAATTTCAAATGTGTTATTTCAAGTGTATGAAAGATCAGATTTGAATGATTTTTGATATGGATACAAAAAGTAAATGTAAAACTATATGCAAAAGTGGCCTAAAATGCTTGATTTTTTCACCTTTTTCCAATGCAAATGACTAAAAGACAAGGTATTGTAAGGAAAGTGAAGAGGTACAGTGAATAATAAGTCTGATATAAATCCAATACAGTGATGAAATCATTAACAAGACACTTATAGTGCAGATCTAGGGTGATGAGAAGCTAAAATTTAGTGAAATACACCTAAAATGTACATTTTTTCATCAATTTTCAATGTAAATAACTAGTAGAAAGGGTGATGTAAGGATTTTTAGGAGGGGAAGAAGATAATAACCCTAATATCAGTCAATTAGTGCACAAACCTATGATGCAACCCTAGGGTGTTAACAAGTCAAAATCTAGTGAAAATATACTAAAATATGTAAATTTTCACATATTTTTAATGCAAAGACCCAATAAAAAGGGCGTTGTAAATAATTGAGGAGGGGAAGAAGATTATAACTCTAATAACATCCAATTAGTGCATAAAATTCCTTCACAACACACCTATAGTGCAATTCTAGAGAGACGATAAGGCCAAATCTAGTGTAAAATCAAGGTTTTCAAACCCTAGACATGAAATTTTGCAAGAAAAACACTATGATGAAACACTACATTTAGAAATCAGTCCTAATGAGTGTTTTAAAAGGGTAGTAAAATCTAGAACAAGATTTTGACTACAAACCCTAGCTAATGCAAAACTAGGTTATATGGAAAAATGCACAATTTCAAGCAATTTTTAGCAAATTGATCATGAAAATGCAATGTAAATGAATGATGAATGATGGATTTATGTATTTTAAATCAGATATGATGATAATAACATAAATTTATTGAAATTAAATTCCAACTAATTCAAATTATTTGAAAATGCAAGCTAAAAATGCCAATTTTTTTCAAATTTTTCAATTTTTTTTATAATTTTTCAAATGCAATAAGATGAACAATGAAATGAATGTAAATCTAAAGTAAAATACTCATCAAGGTGTAAAATTCATTAAAAACATGGGCACCAAAATGTTTAATAAGAAAAAGGAGAGGGGAGATTGATGATGGTTTATGTTGATCCTCCTTTCACCACTAAACATTCAAGGACATTCAACTGAGTAGAGAACTCTACTATAGATCTCCTATCACTTGGAACATATGGGAAGATTGGAATTGTGTAGATTTGTTATTCAATTAAGCCCAATTATGCTCAAAGCCCTAATTTCGTGAAATCGTAAACAAACAGACAAATTACAAAAAATGATCACACACAGAGATATCAAATGACAATCAAATGCGTACCAGATTTTGAAGTTCAGTGTGTAGAAAATTTAGGTACTAATGAGTGGGCGCCCTAGTCCAATGCCACAGTTTTTGTCAGGATCCAAGAATGTTGTTTGCAAACTGTTCTTGTTGTTCCAAAGATTTTACAATTGCGGGATCTAGAGGACTAATGAGCAGGCGTCCAAGTCTAGGTCCCTATTTTCTTCTTTGATCTGCAATTCTGATAGTCTTCTCTGCTCTCTTGCAACTCCACTTCTTTCACTTTTGCAACCTGTAACCTACAATCATAGAAAAATGGGTTGGAGGTGGTGGTGTTTAGAGACTTGCCTCAGTCAAGCCCCAGAGAGACATTCAAGTCTTCCGAACACCATTGTCAGATAAAGAGTGCATATCCCTGTGGGATAGAGGCAAAATCCAAAAGATAAATGATAGAAAACACAATTGATATCACCTTGTAGTGAAGATCTCATGGAAGGACGATTCTCTTCATGTTATGAGGAGATGGATGCTAAATCTACAAATACAAACACAATAACAATGCAAATACTACTCTGCAACATAATAAACACCTTGAATCACTTTCACATAAATCCACAAGTTCACAATGTCCATCTAATTTACAAATGATAACCTAATCATGCTTATATATGCAACTACAAAGATTCCCACTAAAAATTTTGTAATCCAAACTTACCATGTCGGCATAGGACCTAAGTAACGGTCATAAACTAACACTTTGAAATAGGTCCTGACCTAAAATAGGGCAGGACTAGGGCATGGGTGCCCAAGTCCTTCCCCCTATTTTAGGTAGGGTTCATCATAAATGCACCCCCTAAGTCCCATTTTCCATGAAACCTCAAGGTTTTTTCATCGGGAGTCATCATAATCATGCCAGATCCTCTAAATGCATTCTAAAATACCTGAGAGCTAAACCTTAAGAGGAAAAAGCCCCCAAGGTTACTTTTTCTGACATAACAGTGCTAATGGAAACAAATTTTGCAAGAACATCCAGTTCTGTGAAAAATGCTATTATTGTTGTCGCTAAAACCATGGTCAATGTTGCATTGGCTGGGGTTCCTATTTTTTTCATGGACCAATGCAAACCAGGGAAGCAACATGTGTGTTCTAGCTATGTGGGTTAAATACCTGGCTTGACCTACAACTCATAGTAATGTTGTAGTCATTCTTATCAAGGCTCCTAGATCTACTATATACTTGGCCCATTTCATTCCAACCCTTTCAAAAACAACACTATATCTAGTCCTAGAGGGATGTCTCTTATAGGATTCTTGGTTTGTTCAACCATCATTGCCACTGCATCGAATCCTACATATGCAAAGAAGACAATAGAGGAGGCCCTAAAAAATCCCTTAGCTCCAAAGCAGGCAAATGGTGTGTAATTTGCAGGTTTAGCTTTTGTTAGGCCTACTACTATAACATATATAATGAGGGCTATATGTAAAATTGTTGAGACAACATTCACTCTAGAAGTGGCTTTAGTACTCTTCATTGCTATAAGCCCCACTATTAGAAGGACTCCAATTGCAATTGGATCTAGTTGATTGTAATTTTCCACTAGATTTGTGTGGATGTGAAAATCATTAGACTCATGATTCAGAAGTGAGGTAAAGTAGGATGTCCATGCTTTGGCAACAACCGCTCCACTAATGACATATTCAAATAGGATATTGTTTGCAACAATATAAGCCACAAAATCTCCCAGTTCCACTCTCAGATTTGCAAAGGAACTACCTTGACCACCAACACGCCCTTGAAATTGTCCTACAACAACATGTTGAGGAAAGATCAAATGCATATGAGCCTGCCCCATTAGAGGCTGGTTATTGACAGCATACTGGGAACACTAAAATGACTGTAGTTGATTCAAATTATGTGATTGTTGAGCAGACAGGAAAAAAAGATGGATTCAAAGGCAATTGTTGTGCATTTGTCCCCATGTTGAAAGCATCTTTATTATTTGGTGCAAGCTATCCAATTGTAATCTTTAGCCTTTAGTGACATCTCTTACTGATATGATTTTGTCATTGACACCTCTCAATTTCATTTGTTCCATGTTTCTGCTCTGGCTTCCATTTTTTTTAAATGGTAACGTTTAATACATGTTTCAATAACAACTCAAGTTGGCGAGCTGCTAATCTAGATATTTCTATTGCAATTCTTTCTTTCTTCTATTTTCCTTAAAATCTCAGACACAGATAAGGCGCGTGATCCCCTGGTAGGACAAATAGCCTTTGTCTTTATTAGTAGTCGTTCTAGGTTCAAGGGAGCACCATCCATGTAAATAATACATGCATCTTGTCCAAGACCCTTCCCATTGGAAAACTACACAATTCAATGAGATGTAGTGAGAAAATGAGAAATCCAAATTCCATTTGAAGGACCACCACTCTCAGTCTTTTGGCTGTGCCCATGACTGAACTATCATTGTAAAGAAGCGTGATTATGATTGTCATTGTTAGACCTATTTCTGACACAAAGCAGCATTCAACCAACAATATCAGTGCTTGATATACCTTCTGTTCACTTTATCTTTTTATATCGTCCAGTCTTCTTAGCAAGAGCATAAGCATTTATGCCATCTGGAAGTAAATACAGATCACCTCCATGTATGATGTAATCGATATTATACTCATTGAACAATTTGTTCATAAACTCTTCAGTGATTGCATAAGAAGCATCTGGAATAACCTCAACCACCCACTTAACAACACTTACTATCACCATCCTTTCCTTCCATGTTAACAGGGTCCATCCCATCATCCCCATTCCTAAAATCATCATGTACTCCTGTTATGTATTGTTGGATTTGTGTAGAATGTGAAAAAAATGGATGAGCCATGGGTAAGAAGTGATTTCATAGCATTCACCATAGTAGAAGTCTTCGTTGTCGCTCTGCATTGTCATTTACTGAGAATTTCTTACGCATTGCCTAACATTGATCACCATTTAGATCTTTTGTAGATGTGGCATACAGAACTACAAAGTTCTGGTTATGGGTTGTTCCGCTATTAAACTTAGGTGGCTCATTCTTGCATATGAAGATGTTGCTTCATCTTTGTAGATCTGTCATACCATTTTACTCCATCCATCCTCTCTATAGCCAAATTTGTGGTCACTGTTACAGAACTATCTACAACAACAGCTCCATTGCTTTCTCCTTCACCATTAAATAAAGTATCTTTCATTTATGGAGGCACCGACAAGAACAAGAGTTTGAAAACCCTAGAAATCCCCGACCAAGAGAGTTCTAAAACTTTTATCATTACCAACAAAAGTTGGGTATCAATGATTTTTCAGAACTTTGAACTTATAATGTATGAGAGGTTGGCAATATATGTTGTTCAAGAACAAGTGAAATCCCCGACAATAAGGAGTCCACAATTTATAAAGTTAAAGAACTAATTTGAAACCTCAGAAAATACAAAGATGGATAAAGTTCAAAATATTCACATAAAGACTTTAGAGCTGCATATAAATATTTCTCTTTAATAAAGTCACAATCGGACTTTAAAACTTTTCACCGTGAAAGGTGAATAAAGTTATCCACGGTAAGCTTTGAGTTAAAAACAAAAAATTCCATATCTCTCAAATGACAGCTCTATTTTCTATGAAATTTAGACATGAAGATGTGTGAAGGCTCTAGAATAAAACCCAGAAACCATTTTTGCTCCAGCAACCCGAATGTCAAATTTTGGATTTATTTGAAAATTCCCGCCTAGGAAATTTAAAGTTTAAAATATTTCAAACGGTAAGGTATTTTGGCATGAAAAATAGTCGCATGCGACAAAATGAAATTAGGAATAACTCCACAAAAGGATTCTGCACCATCTAGAATGAATTTTTAGAATTAATTATTTTTGTGATTTGACAGGCTAAATTGTTCAGGGTCCTCTAGAAAATTAAAAATTGGCCAAGTCAAGAACATGGCTAACATTACACAAGTATGCTTTTAGGTGTGGTTCAAAGAAAATTCTCCGTACTACACTTAGGTTTGGTCAAGACAGAAAGGATGTAAGTTGAAGAATTTTCTCTGATTTGCATCTTTTTAGGGTAGATCAAACTTGTGCAAGTCAGAGAAAATTCTCTGACTTGCATGCATTAGTGCAAAAAATAGAGAGGTGCACTTCGGAGAAAATTCTCTGAAGTGCACCGAGGGGTAAAATTCTTTAGTGCACTTCAAAGAATTTTCTCTGAAGTGCACCAGATAAAAAGTAGTTTTAAAAAATGTAAGTCTAACTTCTTGTCAGTTTCGGTGGGGTCAGGTGTTGTGTAGAGAAAAAACTCCACACAACACCTTTATAAAAAAAGGTGTTGTGCAGAGAAAAAGCTCCACACAACACCAATCATAGGTTATAGTGTTTGGCAAAATTGGTGTTGTGCGGGGAAATTTCTCCGCACAACACCAAACATAAGGTGTTGTGCGGAGAAATTTCCCCGCACAACACTCTTTAGAAAGGGCAGTGCAAGATATGGTGTTGTTCAAAGATAAAACTCCGAACAACATGGACCATTGGATCGGCATATGACAAGGAAAAAACGTAGGTACAAACACAAGGGTTTCGAGTTTAAAAACCACGATGGAAATAACGAAGCTAATGATGACAGAGAAACACGAAATCTAAAGGAAAACAACAATGAAACATAAAATAGGAACTAAAACTAGACTAGGGTTCTAAACATGAAAAGATTACAACATTTAACCTAAAATGTAAACAAAATAACAAAAGCAAAAGAATGACAAGATCGACATACCCATGAGAAATGAGATGACAATCTGAGAATAAAATATGTGAACCCGGGGGTCGATCACGTGGCACAGAGGCAACAAAGAGTGCGAAGACGAAGAGGAACAGGTAAAAATTAAAATTTAAAAACAAAATAAATGTTGGGTTAAACTTATATTAACCTGCCATTAATGAACATTAATGGATGAATGTGCAAGGGAAAGAGTGTAGTTGTAGAGAATTTCTTTGCAACTACATGACATGTGTAGTTGCGAAGAAATTCTCCATAACTACACCGACAATTGAACACTTAGAAAAAGCATAAGTGCAAAAAAACAATGTAATTTTTTCCTAAGACTTAAAAGTAAACTTTCATAATTTTTCCAAAACACAAATGACGACCCAAATTGAAATGATTTCTCAAGGGGTCAGACCATGATTGAGACTACTTAAATTCATCTTGATTTGCATGCTTAGAGGACCTGAGCTACGAAACGGACAAGTTTTGTAGGGGTTATCCTACGAATTGAGCAAGCAAAATTTGAGGATAACACATTACTAATTTCCACCAGGAATTAGTGAATGTGCACTTGAGAAGTAGATGATCTATTGTCTCCTCATCCTTCTTACAATGTGTATATCTGAGGGGTCCCAAAAATTGAAGTTTCCTCAACCTATCCCCTATGAGAATTCTCTTCTGGATGGCAGCCCAAAAAAAGCCTCCTACCTTAGGGAGACATTGCTTACTCCAGTAGAGATGTATAGGCCAATCTTCCTTTTCTTCTGTAGCTTCCTCAATTTCATACCCTATCTTGACAATGTATTGTCCAGATTTGACCCACACCACCTAATTGAGTCATCACCATGGGATATAAAAACCTTCCTTTTGTTTAACTCCATCTCCATTACTTAAAATTTCTCTTCATCTAGCCCTAGGTCCTTCCATCATTTCCATTGCCATCCACCTCCTGACCTCTTCGGCTCTAAGTAATCCCTGAGATGTTCACCCCACATTACTTTGGAAATATTCTTCTATTCATTTAATCTCAACACATCTTTTAGGGCTGAGTATCCGTTCCATGATTCCTCCTAAAATAAGGTTGTAATCCCATTCCTTATCTTCCAAGAAATGTTATTGGTGATCAAGTGTCTGCATGAGAGTAAGAAGTTCCAATTGTCGAACCTCTAGGTGGATTACTTGTGAGAATTCTCAAAGGATCATTTGAGTCCAAATACTTTCTTTAGAGAATTGTGATGCATTGAAGTTGTGGGTTGGTGAACATATTCCACACTAGCTTCACACCCAAAGCTACATTAACTATTGCCCATTTTCTTATCCCAACTCTCCCTATTTCTTACAAGTGTAAATGTTCACCCAAGCAACTAGAGAGAATTTCTTATCCTCTAAGTTTCCCTTCCAGAAGAAATCTCTCATTATTTTATTTGCAACCTCTTCAACTTTCCTTGGCAACTTGAGGCGTGAAAGGGTTTATATTGGTATTGTTGATATAACTGCTTTTAGCATGAGGATTCTCCTTGTGGCAGACAACCACTTGCCTTTCCATGAGAGAAACTTAGTTGTGATGTTGGATATCAGAGGATCCTAGAGAGTTGAATTACTTTCTCCTGAAAACAGAGGTATTCCTAGATACTTACTTGGGAGAAAGCTCACCATAAAACCCAATATTTTGGCAATCTCGCTTTCCTTTCTCATGTCTACATATTGAATAAAAAGATGTCAAATTTATTTTTATTTACCTGTTGGCTCGAGGCTTTACAGTGATATTCCAATGTTTCTTTGATGACCTTGGTCTCCCTTAGTTTTGCCTCCCCAAATAGGAGGGTATCATCTGTGAACTATAGGTGGGAAATCTACTCCATATTAGGGGCCACCTTGACTCCTTTCCAACTGCCTTCTAAGATTTTGGATCAAATCAACCTTCCAAGTGCTTCTACCATTATAATGAATAAAGATGGGGACAAGGGATCCCCTTGTCTTAGACCTCATGTTGAGGTGAAAAAACCATGAGGCCCCCCATTTATGAGGATTGTGAACCTGGGGGTATTCATACAACTAGATATCCATTGCAGCCATTCTTGACAGAACCCAAACTTTCCCAGAACTTCAAGAAGGAATTGCCTATCTACTTAATCATAGGCTTTCTTGATGTCTAACTTTATAATCATTTTCTTAGCCTTTGTTTTCCTCATGGAATGGATAGCTTCACGTGCTATAACAATTCCATCTGTTATAACCCTTCTAGGGGTGAAACCACTCTTCTTTTTGTAGATAATGAGTGAAAGGATCTCCTTCATTCTATTTGACATGGCTTTGGATATGATCTTGTAATCCATGTTGTAAAGCGATATAGGCATGAAGTCTTCCATTGTTTTCATTGTTGCATTTTTGGGGATTAAGGCTAGAAAGGTGTTGTTCCAATCTCTTAACATTATTTTCTTTCTCCTAGATTCTTTTGCTATTGCTACAAGAGCTTCATCTATGATGTCCCAGAAATTTTGGTAAAAAATAGCGGGGAAGCCATTCAATCTTGGGGCCTTATCTGGGTTCATCTAGAGAGCTTCCCTTCTTAATTATTCTTCTCTGAAAGGAAGATTTAGTTTCTTGTTTTCTTCAGGATTGATCACTTGTGGGATGTTATTGAGCACCCTCAATCTTGTTCTTCTGTCATCATTGGTCACTTTGTTGACCAAGTCCTTGAATTAATCCTCAATAGCCTTGCCAATATATTCTTATGTATTCCTTTCCATACCTCCCATATCCTTAATGGATAAAATCCTACTCATAGATCTTCTTAACTTGGTGGAGTTTTGAAAAAACTTTGTGTTCCTATCCCCTTCTTTCAACCACATCTCTCTCAATTTTTGCCTCCAAAAAATCTCCTCTTTTTCCATGATTTGTGCTAATTATTTGGTTAAATTCTTTTCTCTACTGTAGGTGTCTAGAGTCATTCCAACCCTAGTAATTATTTCATTTAAAACTACCATCTTGGCCTCCAATCTCAGCTTCTCTTCAAAAATATTCTTGAAGCTTGTTTTGTTCCACTCTTTTAATTTTTCTTTGATGAAGACTAGTTTTCTAAAAAATATGAGAAGTTTGGAGCCTTTTAGTTTCAGAACTGTGTTCCACCATATTGAAATATTGTCCCTCAATTCTAGGTGTTTGAGCCACATTTTCTCAAATTTAAAAGGACACCTTAGTGGTGGGGAATCTGGATAGAACTTCAACATTAAGGGAAAGTGGTTTGAGCCTAAGAAGGGACTAATGGTGCATTCTTGAGTAATGAGGAACCAGGGCCCAATTTCCCCCAATCATGAAGCAGTCCAATCTTTCTGCAATGCTCAGGATCCCCTATCTCTTATTATTTCGAGTGAATAACCCATTTCTAGGAGATATGTCCAATAAGTTTCTTTTGAGAGTGAAAACTTGAAAATCCAATTGAGATTGAGTGAGATTAGGGATCCCACCTTTTTTATCTTCTAGATGGAGAGTAGCATTGAAGTCTCCTCCAAGTATAAAAATCTAATTTGGATTCTCCTGCATGAAGGAATCTATTTGATTCCATACTAGAACTTTTTGTGTATTGCCAAATGGGCCATAAACATTGATCAAGAGAAATCAAATATTTAGAGGTAAGTGGAAAACCTTGATGACAAGCCATGATTGGGAGCTATGCACCAGTTCTACAAAGACTTTGTTTGGGTCCCAGACCAACCCCAAACCTCCAGAGGCCCCAGAAGCATCATTGAAAAACCATGATTATGTTTCCATCTTGTGATCAAGTCCATCATCTCTTTTGAACTCATTTTCATTTCTTGTAGCACGAAGATGTTCGAAGAGGACACCTCTATGAGGCGCTTTACCCAGCGCCTTTTGTTAGGGGCATTAAGGCCCCTAGCATTCCATGAAAATAACTTCATGGCTCCTTGGGAGGGGTGCCCCCCTTCCTAGATCTCAGCTTCATCTAACCTTTCACATGTCCCGCTAGTGCCAGTTTGAACTTATTATATCTAATTCATTGCTTCCCCTTTTCTCCACTTTTTGTTTTTTTTAAATTTTTGATTTAGAATGGTTAATGAACCTTTTTTTTCTAGTAAATCCACCTCATCCTCCGAGGCCTCACTCTCAAAATATCCAATATTCATTGTGCAACTTTGTTTTTCTTATTTTTCCTCTCCCCAACAGTGGGAGAGAGTAAAGTGGGAGACCTTTCCTATAGGTTCTCTTGTCCTAACCCAAAGCATTCAAAAGCAAACTCTAGGTTCACTTTTTTATGGGTCCTTCATGGTTAAAGAGGGATTTTCTTCTTGATGAGAATCTTTGAGGATCCCTATGATCATTGTCTCATTAGGTAAAGCTGATCCTTCTTTGGGACCTTGAGAAATTAGGTTCTCCTCCTTGTTTTCCAGTGAACTTTCCTTCGACTCTTTTGGTTGTTCCTCTTCCCTACTTCCTGAAGGGATTTCTACTACACTCTATTCCTTTTCTTTAGAATTTTCAGCCCCTAGTTCCTACTCCATCCCTACATGGCTTTGCACCTTCTTCTTACATTCTTTGGCAGTATGCCCTCCCAAATGACACATCTTGCATCTACGAGGGGATTTTTCAATTTCAACTTTTTATTTTCAGATCCCAACTTCTGATCATAATACTATTTCTAAGGGAATCAAATAGTTGAGATCTATACTCACACAAATTCTAGCATACATTCCAAAGTCTCCTTCTAATTGTTCATCTAGTTTTACAAAATTCCCCAATTGATTTCTAATTTTGTTTAGAATCCCAAGATGATCCCAATATTTAAAGGGTAGGTTGTAGAGTCTAATCCACATAGGTGTCTTTGCTGCTCTACGTCTTATGAGGTTGAAGTTTGGTTCCCACTCTCACATAGAATCCAATTCCATCCATTATACATGGCCCTTGGTTCATAATTTCTTGTTTTCTCTCCCCTGTATTGCATATTATCAAATAAAACCTCTGGGTACAGATTTAATTTTAGTTTCCTTCCCCCAATTTGACCTAGACACCATTTCTATATTTTAGCCAAAGATGGCCACTTTACGGCGCATTTAATGTAGAAATCTCTTTTGTGAAGGGATTTTACTAAATTTTCTAGATCTTCTAGATGTAAGGAAAAGGAAATGCAACTTACCAGTTTCCTTGGCTCCATTGGGATGCTATTTTCTTTGATTATAGGATTAGGGTTACTTGCATTCCTGACAGGCACCTTGTCTTGTTTACCGTCCTCAAATGTTCCTTCCTTCCTGTGCTCGATTAATTTCCTTGCCAGGGATTTGAATTTTCCCCATTTTTGCGTTCCTCTTCTTTTTAGATAAATCTCACCCTCCCTCGTCGATGTTTCCTGCCATCCTCTTTACACTCCAATTACTACTCGACGTCCTTCAAAATTCATCCACCATTGTTGATACCTCCTACTCAGCTCTACCCATCTTCAGTTGCGAAAACATTGTGAAAATTCCTTAAAATTAATTTTTATTTGAAGAGCCATTTTACTTTTGTGTGTAACTTTTAATTTTACCTTTGTAAAAGCCACCATTCATTATTTCACTAATTCTTTTGTTTTGTTTTCACTTTGAAAATTGTAGTGAATATTAAACTTATATGTTATGTTTTAATAATTTCATTTGTAGGCAAAAATATAACATATATTATGGCATGAACAAGGAAAAAAGTAGAGCAAAAGGGGGCAGGCGGTGCAATTGAGGTAAAGGTTCCAACAACATCATAAGACTAGGCGAGGCTCTTGAAGGACATGGCAGTCATTGGCAGATTGTTAGGGCAAATTTTACCAAGGTGTGATATTGAAGATTGGATAGATAAAAACTAGGAATTTGAATCCAAGATGTTCATTTCCTACCCAAAGGTTTTTTCATGGAAGTCTTTCAATGTGCAGAGCAGAGAAATGAAATCCTTTGATCAACCCTTTGGAAGATAGGTGAATCTTTTATCTATTTGCAGGAGTGAACTCTCAGTTTCAATCCTAGGGAGTGCAACCTAGAGATTGCCCCAATTTGGCTGAGGTTATACAATCTCCCTCTGGAGTATTGGATAGATGATTATCTGGATGCAATTAAGAACGCCTTGGGAGGAATAATTGAAATTGATAGATGCAATAGTGGCAACACAATCTATGCTAGAATTCAAATTTTAGCGATCAAGCAAATTCCCAAAAGAATAATCCTAAATTCATCTTGCGAAACTTGGGAACAAGAAATTTAGGTGGAAACCCCAAAGTTCTTCTGTCTCAAATGCCAAAGTCGAGATCACAGTGAAGGAAATTGTCCTAAATTCCCACCTAAAACCAAATCAAGGTGGACACTAAAGAAGACTCAACTAGAAGATCAACCAAAGAATAATGTAAAGATTGACCCCTAGGAGGAGGAACAAAGGGAGATCGCAAATATGGAAACAAATCCTGGAGAGAACTTGCCAATTTTGATCACTAATGAAGAAAAGATCCCTTGGCTATGGTGGTCTTCAATGACTTGAATAAATTAGAGGACAATCTATGGAAGGATGAAGACATAGTGGAAAGTGATCTTTGCTTTGAAAATGATAAAATGATGATAGATGAAATTGGCATCTTAGATCCCAAATGTATTAGCCAGTTTGCTTCTCAGAAGATGGGATTAAACATTGGTGTGGAAAAGAAGAAAGGAAGAAAGACTAATAAACAAAAAAGACAGAAGTTGGCACAAGAAAAGAGCCAGCCCAACATGAAGGAATACATGTTGAGATCTAAGGGAGGAAACCCCTCCCTTAGAGAGCCATGAAGATAGTTTTGTGGAATGTTAGGGGCCTCAATGCCCCTAACAAGAGATGCACGACCAAGTGCCAAATAGAGCTCATGTTGGTTGATATTGTTCTTCTACAAGAAACAAAACTAAATCTACAAGAAGAAAAATCTGTTGTCAATCATTGTCATGGTTGGGATGGTGTATGGACTGAAGTGAATGGTGTTGTTGATTCCAAATGAGAAATTCATTTTGGGGGGATTTCAATGCGATCTTAAATGTGAATGAGAAAATCAGTGGATTGAAATGTGAAACAAGGTCTCAGAAGAATTTCACCCATTTTGTTAGTAATGCTGAGTAAATTGATATAGCCCCAAAGAATGGGGAATTTACTTGGTCAAATAAAAGGATGGGTGCAATGCATGTGGTAGAGAAATTAGATAGATTTTTTATTTTAGCAAACTGGCTAGAGACCAACAATATTTTGGAATCCAATATCAGAACCGTGGCCGGCTCTGACCATTTCCCGATGGATCTTGTAGTTGGAGAAGATCAAGCACCAAAAAGGAGTTGCTTCAAGTTCCAAAAAAATGTGGTTCAATAGGAAAGATCTAGTGGATTAGATAGGGAAATGGTTGCAAGAGGTGTCATTTTGTAGGGGAATGAAGGTGTACAAATTTGTAAAAAGAATGTGTTACTTAAATAATAAACTGAAAGAATGGAATATTGTCTCCTTTAAAAATATTTTTGCAAAAAAAGAGAGGATAGAAAAAGAATTGGAGAACCTAAATGCCATAGTCATTACTCAGGGGATGTTTCAAGTAGATTTCCTAAAAGAAAAGGAGCTTTTGGTGGAGCATGTTGAAGTGCTAGCAAGGGAGGAAATTTACTGGAGAGCCAAATCCAGGGAAACTTGGTTGGTGGAGAGAGATTCAAATACAATTTGTTTTCACAATACAACCAAGATAAGAAGATTTTAGAATAGGATTGAGTCTATAGATGATGCGGCATGTTGTTTGTTAAGCAATAGAGAGGAGATAGAATCATAAGCAGTAAATTTTTTAAAGGGTTGATGGCGCCTAAAGAGGCCGTGGATTGTAGAGATGCAAGTGGCCTTTTGGATAATATTCCTTGCAAAATTTTGGAAGCTAATAAGAAGATGATGATGATGGATCGTTTCTTGAAGGCGGAAGTTCTTTTGGCAGTTAAACAACTTCATCTAGATAAAGCACTAGGTCTTGATGTCTTCCCCACTTTCTTTTATCACAAATGTTGGCATATTATTGGAAAGGAAGTGTGTGAGCTGGTGGAAGATTTTCAGAAATCAAGGAAACTTCTCAAGGAATTAAATAATACTTTGGTGGCACTCATCCCCCAAAAGAAAAACAACACTTTCTCTGACTACAAACTGATATGTTTGTGCAACACCATAAAATCATATCCAAATCTTTCGTAAATAGACTCAAAATTGTGCTCCCTAGCCTCTTCTCTACAAAACAAAGTGGCTTCATGCTAGGTAGAGTCATAATGGATGGAGTAATAATAGCGAATGAGGCAATACACTCAGTTGAAAATACAAAACAAAAATGCATGATGATGAAATTAGATACCAATAAGGCATATGCCAGAGTTAGTTGGAGGTTTCCCATGTTAGTCTTGAGAAGATTTGGCTTCAAAATGGAATCGTTGGAATGTATCTTCCAATGTATTTCAACAGTCAGATTCTCTATTTTAGTCAACATGTCTCCTTGTGGTTTCTTTCAAAGTTCCAACAGCTTGCGACAAGGGGATCCACTATCCCCCTTCCTGTTTGTATTAATGGCAGAAGCTTTGAGCAGGAGCATCAAGAAGAGCTATGAAGATGAAAGATGGAAAGGTGTTTAGGTGGCCACAAATGTAGAAGCACTCATGCACCAATAGTTTGCAAATGATATGGTGTTGTATGGAGAATCTAGCCTAGAACAAGCTAGAGGAGTGAAAGATGTCTTAAACTCCTATATTTCAGTCTTAGGCCAAATTATAAATCAAGAGAAATCTCAGATCTTCTTTTTCAACACCAGAAAGGTAGTGCAAAGGAGAATAGAAAATGTTCTGGGCTTCATAATAGATCAAATCCCCTGCAAATATCTCGGTGTGCCTTTGTTCAAAGGGGTGGTCAAGATAAGTGTGTGGAAAAATATAACCGAGAACTGTAAAGTGAAGGAAGAGTCTTGGAAAGGGAGGTGGTTGGCATTATCTTCAATGGGCACATACTAATGGTGAAATCGGTCTTAGCTGTAATCCCAATCTATTTTGTCTTGTACCCAACTAACTAGCAAAGCATAATCCAACATTAATAGTGTTCAATAAAAGTTTCTTTGGGATGGAGAAAATGAGCAGAGAAGGATTGTTTTAGTGCATTAGGACAAGGTGAGAGATAGCAAGGAAAATGGGGGGACTGGTATCAGAGATATCATCTTACACAACAAGGCGCTTGGATCCAAGCTCATTTGGAGGATGCGTAGTGTGCCTGGTAGATGATATTTGGAGTAAAATTTTATAAAACAAGTACCTAGATTCAAATGACCCTGATAAAATCCTTACCATTGCTAATACACTAACAGGCTCCCATATTTTGAAATTCATGATGGAGTGTAGACCCATTATAACTGAACACGTTTTGTGGGTAATCAATGATGGTAGAATGACTAACTTCTGGTTTGATTCATGGAATGATTTGGTCCCCTTGGAGAAGATTAAAGATCTAAAAGGATGTAAGGAGGTAATGGAAGACATCTGAGGAAAAAAGGTGGCATACTACATGGTCTGTAGAGAGGATGAATACGGTAGACACTAGGAATGGAAGATTTTTTTGCCTATCCAATAGAAGAACGTGAAAAAATCAAAATCCAAGAGGAGCTCGCAAAACGTAAGATAGCCCTAAACAATAAGAAAGAGAAAATTATTTGGTGTGTGTCAAAATCAGGTGATTACACCGTGAAGATTGGAGATACAAAAAATTAGAAGGCGTGGTGAACGGTGGGCAGTGGATTTGTGTTGGAGTCACTGGGTACTTTCGAAGGCCGGGGCCTTTGCTTGGATGACAATACAAAATAGAATCTTGACTGGAGAGAGGCTTCATACTATTTGGATTACTGACCCAAGTCGATGCCCATTGTGCAAAAGGGAGTCATAAATGATTGGCCATCTCCTTTTACAATGCCCATTTGCTAGAGATTGTTAGGACTGGCTGTGCAACAAATTTGACTGGCAATGTGCATGACAAAATGATATTCATGGGTGGTTCCTTAGCTAGTCGGAGCTCCATTCTTCTTCTCTATGGAGTGGTATATGGATTGTTTGCCCTTCTTTATTGATCTGACATTTATGGAAGGAGCAGAATAGGAGAATTTTCAATGATTCAGAGTTTCAAGTAGGAAGAGTTTGTTAGAGGATTAAAGCTGCAGTTTGCAAAACCTTGAATGCAAAAAAAATAGTTGGAAGAAATGTGGCATTCACAAATTGGGACAACTAGATTATGAAAAGGTGGGTAGGTTTGAAGATTTATTCAGCATTAAATGTTAATGGAGGTAAGGTTACAAAAGATAAAAGAAGGAAGGTCAAATGGTTGGCCCCCTCGAGGGGAAGATTAAAGCTGAACTTTGACGGGGCCTCTAGAGGTAATCCTGAGGCCTCTGGTGTAGGGTGCATCATACAAAATGAGGCAGGAGTCCTCATATGGGTGGCATAAAAAAAGCTCAAATTTGGTACCAACAATGAGGCAAAAATGGAAGCTATGAAGGAAGGTTTGAAAATTTGTGTTCAGAAAGGTATTACAGAAGTAGACATTGAGGGCGATTCTTTGATATGCATCAATGCTATTAAGAAGAAGATGATACCGAATTGGAAACTTTAAAACTTAGTACTAGAGATATGACAACTTTTGGATAATATAAGCAACTTCTCGTTATGTCACATATACAGAGAAGCTAATAGGGTCACAGACTTCCTCACAAACCAAGGAATTGAGCAGCTGGAAGTATTAAAAGTATCCTCCTCGGATATGGATTGGTAGGGTTTGACAATCCTTTTAGAGAAAGATTGTCAACTTGAATCATGAGAATGTCCTCCAAATCAAGCGGTAGAGATTTGTAGTACTAAAAAGGATAATGGAATAATTGGAAGTCAGGAGCATACTGTCTCTAGTTTTTTTTGTATATACTTCGCCAATTGCTTGGAAGATTTCATAACATAATGGCAGAGCGAATGATATGCCGGTGCTGATGCAAATGTTGGGTGGATTCAGATGCAGAAGTGGAGGAGGATGAGGAAGAGGATGAGGAAAATGAAGAGGAGGAAGAGGAAGCAAAGGAAATAACAGAGGATTAAATTAGGAGGATTTCTAGAGTTGAGCATGTCAAAATAGTGAGTGCCATAAAAAGGTGATCGACCTTCATATTTTTGGTGAGGAGCATGTTTGTGATGGTACATTATATGAGGAGTTTTTAATGAATGCCACTTTGGTGATGGGGAGGAAGTAGCCAAGAAAACTCATGGAGTATAACTTTCTTCTGGGGGAGCAAAGGGAAATGGCGAACGCGACAATTTCAAATTTCAACAAAAGGGCTACAAACAAGTTGATTGGAGGTGTTTTTGACACTGCTGTGGTAAGGAAAACCAGGTGATTGCAAAGGCTTTGTGTCTCTTCCGTGACAATATAAATCAGGATAACATGGAAGTTTTTAACTTCTTTTTAAGCCAATATGGAGATTTGTTGTCCCCGTCACAAATTGAAAGAGCTTTCAAGTTATCCTCTAGCCTCTGATATTTGTGGCACCTTAGGAGGCCTAATGCTTGATTAATGTTTAGCTTGCACTCTCGCTCGGGATGATGCATTTTCTTTGTATTTTGTATTTTAATCTTTTAATGAAATGGGAGCTACGCCTTATAGTAGAGCTTGCTGATAAAAAAATAGTTTCATTTGTAGGCATTAATATATATTTTAAAATTTTGATATCTTATATTTAAAAAATAAATAATAACTTTTGTACGAAATAAAGTTATATATTTAATTATGTCAACTATATTTTTAATTTATACTTTTAGTTTTTAATACATATCAACTTTAGATAAGACTCCTGTCCTACTCTCCTACTCTCATTGTAGAATGCCTGTTAGCATAATTAGCAATTGTTATTATTTACACTTGTTGGATAAAACTGTAAATTGTATTTTTGTATTTACATAATCATTAGTGTATAAAATAACATATTCTGTGCGAAAGTTTGTAAATAATTTAATTGGAACTTGGTTACATTAATTTTAGATTCAGTCTTTAATTTTTTCTTTCATTACCCTTGTTCTAATTGAGAGATTGGGGAAAGACCTAGGTTTTGTTTTTTAAAATTAAAAATTAAAAATTAAAAATTTAGGCCTAGAGGTTTCTCTCTATTTAGCCATTATAAACCAACTTAAGTGCTAAAACCTTTGAAATGCATATTAGAGTGTTGTAGAAAAGGAAAAGCCCCCAGTTCATTTGGAACACTAGCAAATATTTAACACAAGTCTACCACCAAACAATAATACTTTGTTGTTTACTTTATTATCATTGATATCCACATAACATTAGACAAGAATACTTTGTTGTTTACTTTATTATCTTTAGAACATTGATATCCACATAACATCCTAGGCATATATACATTATTGATTGTTGTTTTGATCATTATACCAAGCTATTAATTTAGTATCCATGAATTTGATAGAAGAGAAAAATATTCCTAATCATTTACAAATTATTTTGGCTCCTTTTAAAAATTTTCATACCAAAAAATATGTATCTCATTTTAAAATTATATGCCCTAATTTTAAAATCGTAAAATTTTCTTTTTCAAAAACTCTAAAACATCAAATCTTTAAGTTTTTGTTGTCACATGAAATCCACAATTAGTTCATTTTCATTAAGTTATGCCCTTTTTAAAAAGTTGATCCCCTTTTAAATGGGTGGTTTGTCACATGAAATCCACAATTAGTTCATTTTCATTAAGTTATGCCCTTTTTAAAAATTGACCCCCTTTTAAATGGGTGCTTTAGCTTTTAAATGGATGGTTTAGCTATACAGATATATTATTTTTAGGTGCCTCAACATATAAATAATTCGTAAGGGGTTAAGACTTGCTTTATAATTTTAATTGGAAAATAATTTTCCAAATGCTATGTACAAATATAACTTTGGTATATGGAAGAGTTTTCAAGAATTTTTTTAACTTTGATATATGGAGGAGTTTTCAAGATTTTTTTTTAACTTGTGTATTTTAAAAGTTTTGATACTTTTCAAAAATAGTTTTGGAAAGTGACATGATGGGTAAACAAATATTTAAATGTGATATTACTTAAAATATAATTTACTACTGACGTAATTATTACTGGTATATGATAATCATTCCTACCGTACCATAAACGAAGTGCTCTCGTCAGTCCGGATAAGGAACGAGACTTGGCCATTAAGTTTTGAACCCCAATAAAATCTTAAATCATAATCTCGTCAGGGCAGAATGGCAGAAATCGTAGGCTATAAGATTCAGATACAAAAATCGAGCCTCATGGGCACATTTCCAGTTGCCTTGGGCATGGATTCATTTGTGTACATTGTTCTGCTTTTAGCGCTTCCCCTGCTACTCCTGGCAAGGTACAAGAACAAATCGAATCTCCCTCCAGGCCCTCCAGGATGGCCAATTGTTGGCAACCTACTACAGATTAAGTTCTCGAACCAAAGCTTTCAAGGTTATATAGAAAAAGTGCAGAGAAAATACGGTCCAATCTTCACAATCAGATTGGGGTCACGACCGCTGGTTATTGTAACAAGCCGTGATTTGGCCCACGAGGCTCTGGTACAGAAAGGCTCCGTCTTTGCCAGCAGACCACCCGCCAAGGGCCTCCGCAAGCTCTTCTCCAGCAACCAGATGAGCATCAATTCCGCCGCCTACGGTCCTGTGTGGCGAACCCTCCGCCGAAATCTGGTCAGCGAAACCCTCGGCTCGGCTGCCTTGAACTCCTTCCGAGAGGGGAGAGAGTGGGGTCTCCATGTGCTCATCGAGGGTTTGAAAAGCGAGGCTGCGCAAAACGAAGGCGTGGTGAAAGTGATAGAGCATTTGAGGCACGCGGCCTTTTGCCTACTGCTCTACATGTGTTTCGGAGCGCGAGTGGAGGAGGAGGAGGTCCGAAAGGTGGAGGGCGTTATGAGAGATTTGCTCCTCAGCTTTGCGGGTCTGGCTTTAGAGGACACGTTTCCCATTCTCGGGGTTTTCTACAGGAAGCGGCGAGAGCGCATGCAGGGGATTAACCGCCGTCAGCAGGAGACATTAGTTGCGCTTATTAAGCGGCGCCGGGCGGAGTTAGCGGAGGGGAGGGGCGAAGATTGCAGGGCGTATGTGGATTCTCTGTTTTCTCTGACTGTCGACGGCGGGAGATGTTTGACGGACCAAGAAATGGTGACGCTGTGCTCGGAGTTCATTAACGCCGGCACCGACACCACGTCGACCACGATACAGTGGGTGATGGCTAATTTGGTAAAACATCCAGACGTCCAGAGCAAGCTTTATAAGGAAATTGTAGGCGTTGTTGGTGAAGAAGGGGCTAACTTGGTGAAGGAGAAACTTTCTGAAATGCAGTACCTGGAGGCGGTGGTGAAGGAGGCGCTGCGCCGACATCCCCCTGGGAAGTTCGTTCTCTCGCATGCTGTCACGGAATCTTCGAGTCTTGGCCGTTATCAAATCCCGGCGGGGGTGCTTGTGAATTTTTGTGTTTGGGAGATGGGCAACGATCCAGCAGAGTGGGAGAATCCTGCGGAATTCATACCCGAGAGATTTATGAATGCGGAAGTGGATATGACGGGAGGCAAGGAGATCAAGATGATGCCGTTTGGCGTGGGGAGGAGGATTTGCCCCGGCTTAGGACTTGCCATGCTCCATGTCAAGCTTATTGTGGCCACACTGGTCCAAAAATTTGAATGGCAGAGTAAACCAGGAGAATCGGTGGATCTTGCGGAGACGGAGGAGTTCACCGTGGTTATGAAGAATCCGCTACAGGCCGTAATAAAGGAGAGGGCCGCAGCACCTGCTTATTAAACAGTACAAGTTTTACTTATGTTGTGAGATTTAATAATCCTTATCTATAGTTGAAGCTACCTAGTATTTATGGGGGACATACTCTCGGTTAGTCTCCCTTTCCCTGTGTCTTCATTTCAAACTCACAAACTAAAAGCCCGCTTTACTAATCCTCACGGGCACACACCCACTACAATTTGAATTTGATTCCCCTCAAATCTATTCGAAACTGGGTTGCCTCTTGGTTCATCGTATTATCGTAATTTAGACAAGGGAGTATTTTCTGTATCTGCTCGTAACAGATTTCATTGTGACATTTAGATCTGCAAACTCAGATATACTTATATTAGAAAAGTATTGCAGTAGCATAGTAATGTAATGGTGAAATTTGCAAATTCATGTCGATGTCGATTTCCATTTAGTTTTGGGTTCATTTTCAGAAAATACTTGACATATCTCCACCAAGCTATTTATTAGCCGATAGGCTTTATTGTGTGGGCATTTGTCCGGAATTCAGTATTCTCGCGCCAGAAAAATGCGCTGACGAATGTGATGCCCCATAAAGGGCACCACACAATTTTTTTTTTTATCTGAACTCAAAACTGAAATGTGATGACAAAAGACGTATTACAATCATGGCAAATAGGTTTTTTTTCGCACTTCATCAGAAGCACGTTTTTTCCCATTCCGAAGGGCGTCGTGGACGGTGCTTGGCGCGATTTTCGGATGACGGTCTACAAAATGTCGGAGGCAAGTAGGTTCAGGTATATTGCATACCACTCCTTGGTGCCTCGGAAAATAGGATAGGATGGGTTGAAACGGTCCCATTCATACCCGTGCAATACCACTACAGGGCATGCTTCAAAATAATAAATACTAGCACTTGCACCCATACGAGGTTCAAGGGATATGCCGATAGGAAATTGAAGGAATCATTTAAATGTATTTTTTTAAGTCGGTTTATAAATATTAAGAATTAATGTTTAATATTACATAATTAGTTATATAACAATAAATTTAAACATGTTTTGTGTTAGTTCCTAAAATTACAGGTTCATAATCTTAAGTATGTTCTCATCTATTGAAGGTTTAGAACTCTGATAGTATATGAGGGGTTTGTGGGAAGGAAAAATAGGACAAGGTGGGACTAAATTTAGGGTCTCCAAAAATTTTAGGCTAGCAAAACGAAATCCCGACACTTTAACTAGGAATTTATTTTTTGATTGGTACAAATAATCATTGACAATATATAATATAAATATGTTGCAAGAGGAAATCTTGTATCAACAATTGGACCCCGCTCAACTATTGGCTCCTCTCCTCCTACGGCCTACAAAAATGAAGTTGGAGTTGGAAATTATTTTTCATGAAATGAAGTTGGAGATTATTTTTCAAGTATTGTGTTTGTCTGATACTATGACATATATTGATATGTATGTTTTAAGTGTTATTTGATTTTGATTGATATAAATTAGTAGAGAAGAAAACTCAATATAAATTCTTAATTACTTTTTTTTCTATTTAGATTAGGGTGCTTTGTCAAAATTGCATTATACTTTGAATTTGACCTTTTTTTTTTTAATTTTGAACAATATTGAAGAATTTTAAAATTTATTATACCATATAATTTGGCTTGTTATATTTTTAATTAATTATATATGACACTAAAAGATTATTATAGAGAAATATAATCTATTATTTTAAATTATAATAAATTTAAGGTTTTTATTTTATGTAAGATTTAAAAGTAATCATTGTTCATTATTACAATTATAGAGAGTTAACTAGTCTTTCAGGATAAGCAATTAGGGTAATAGAAAAGCTTTAAAAGGTATTTATATGCCACCTAACAAATGGATCTCATTAATCAAATATCCATCCATCGTGATTGTACATTAATAATTTCAAATATAAATATTATGGATTGGTGACACTATTACTATATATTTTTCTTCAAGATCATTATTTATCATTCAATGAACTTGTATGTATTAGGAGTCCATTGTGTAACACTTACTAAAACTACTAATAGATAATCTTATACACTCTAGGAGCCAAATTAGCATTATGTTTTATGTATTTAATAATATTTGAAAAAATAAATTTAATGGTGTATTTAGGATTAGAATAGAAGTTAGTAGGATATTTGGTATAAATGTCTTTTTTAAATATCATTTAAAATTCTTAGAAGTTAGTATGATATTTGGTATGTTTTAAGAAAGAAATGCCCTTTGTAAATATCATTTAAATTCTCAGAAGTTAGTATGATATTTGGTATGGTTTTAAGAAATAAATGTCCTTTTTAAATATTATTTAAAATTCTTAAAAGTTAGTATGATATTTGGTATGGTTTTAAGAAAAAATGTTCTTTTTAAATATCATTTAAAATTCTTAGAGTTGATATTTGGTATCCTTTTAAGAAATAAATGTCCTTTTTTAATATCATTTAAAATTCTTCACTTTTATTGATTTTCATAAGTTGAACAATTTTTTTTCAGAGTTTAAATTTTCCAATCACCAAACCATTAGAAAATTTTCATATACATAAGGACAACTATGAAATACCACGTTTGATTTCAATTCTTTAATCAAAATTTTAGGATTTAGTTGAGCCTAAACATGATTTTTTGGGGTGGGTAAATGCCATTTGCATTTTAATTGATCAATTATTAAAAAAAATGAATTCAAATGAATATAAGATCTAAAAGTTCAGATTCATAAACGATTTATACCCATCACCATTAAATTCATCGAAACTAACCCATTATATGAATTACTTCAGTCAAGGTTAAATTGATGTATATTGACAGGCCAATAGTTTTTATTGGTAAATGTTAAATTGATGAATACTAAAATAATCTTGTGTGCCAATAGTTTAATGTTGAAGGTTAAAGAACATATGCCAATTTTAAATGAAAAGGTTATATTAGCACAAGAAAATAAATTTATAAATATGGATGACATACATTTTTGCTTTAGTATAGACAACATTCCAAGAATGCATTACAGTTCCTGGGGATATGTACTTCAAGAATAGAATTATCACATTTGCAAATGTAAGAGGATGCTAATTCATATCCTGTAAAAGTTTGGGGGTGATGGTGGCATGGTTTTCACCAATAGTTTCTGCAAAATACTAGAAAAAATTATGACTTGTGACCACAAAACCCAAATCTACTAGAATGTAACTGTACATGTTTTCATACCATTAGTATGTTGTAAGCAAAACCAGTAACAAAAGAGCTCATTCTTTATATTATGGACAAACTTGATTTTGATAATGTTTTGAAAACAATTTTGGAAATTGAATACCCATAGCAAACTTACCAAGCTAAAGGGGTTTTGCTCTCTTGAACTTCAAGCAAATATTGGAGCAAATTGTGTGAGATGCAGAATGTGTGATGAAAATTGCATAAGCTTCGAATTACATATTCTAAGAGGTTGTTCACCAATAGAAAGCCAAAATTATAGGCAACTTCTATTGTAGGTGTACCGTGTACTACTTACAGGGGTGGATGTAAAGTGCTCTGATGGACATTTTAGACTCCTTGGAGATGTTGGTACCTGCAAGAACCATTATCAGCAGAATTATTTTGCATGCTGACATTAATTGAACTTGGAATTTAGTCTACAAAATAAGGGCTAAAAACATAGCTTACCAGGGCTCCAATAAAACGTCTCACACGTTTACCCCACAGACAAATTGAGCATTAAAGAAAGACAACATCCCCGCGAGTTCCCTTCTTAAATTTCAAACAAATTGAAGGGTTTTGCAGGTCTTGTGTTCATTCTCTTAGCAACTCCTCTGGGAACCTAATAAAAAGTATGGTGCATTATTCAGGTTGGAAGCTTGTCTCCCGTTCTAATCCCATAAATTTTTTTATTGGAAAAAAAAAGCAAAATAAAAATTAAAGACAACAGCTGTAGAAACAGTAACAGGGACAACAAGGCTGCTGCATAAACTCAACAGCCTCAATATCTATAAGCCTTCTCACATAAAGCAACGCTCAGCCAACTGCCTATCACCAGTGAGTGTAATTCTAAAACATTGTTCTTTTCACCAATTCTGAAAGTTACAAACAACACTTTCTACACTTTAAAATCTTATGAATCCCAGGTTTTTTTTCCAAATGGAAATCATGTGTAAACCTGGAAGTTGGGGTTTCCTATTTCTGTTTCTTAGTATCATAGGTGGAAGCTATCGCATGAGTAGGGCCACTTCTCACAACAATTCCTACTATAATGCTGGAGTTTATTCTTTTACCTTTACAAACCAAAAGTTTCTATTTACCATACCATTGGTATGGCAGGGTCTTTCCCATATAAGCTGATCCATTAATGGACAAGGAAGAAACCAGGGTAGAAACCATGAGTTTGCAATGCACATATATACACTTGATGGTCTTTCCTGTTAGAATTTGAGGCCATGTGAAGCAAATACCACCAGCTGCAGGGGCAGCAACAGTAAATAGCTAGATCATGACAGCCATATAAGTATTTCTCTGCACAATGATAAATGCAATGTGCATTACCTAAATTGCATGTTGAGCCTAAACAACATATTCAAGAATAAACCTGTAATATACATAATCACATCACGGTCTCTTTATTTCTTGTGCTTTTCCCCCGTTCGGTTAAAGAAGCAAAACTTCTACAGTCTATTGGAATATTTCACATGCATATTTTGAAGCAAAAGAGGAGCCCAAACATTTAAACAGAAATTTATAGAAGTCCACATGGCAAAGATCACTAACACCAAACCAAGAAAAAAACTTTTAAAAAAATCATCAAAATGAAGCGACAGAGCAATAAACACTGAAATACGTCAAAACAACCACCATAGAGCAAGGAGGTTGAATGATCGAATCTCATACCTTACAAAACCTCACGCTAAAATCTTCTGCAACAAATCCTCCAAATCCTTGAAGAAAAAAATGCACAAAACGATGGGTGAAGTAGTGATACCTCCTTGTCCATGGGAGATGTTTTGTAAATAAAAAAATACCAGAAGCTTCAGATCTCCTGTATCATAAACCTCTATAAAATACTCTATTTAGCTTTTTAATTATTTAATTCAAAAGCATACATATATATTATAATAATAATCAAGTGTATTTATATACACTCTGGGGCGATGATCTAGGGCTGGGGAGAGATATGAAATGAATGCATAATGCTTGCCAGTGGTAACAATGTACACCATCCCCAGATTGATATGATTCAGAAGTGAATCAGATCCTTTTCATAAGTATGCTGATAATTATGTCTGATCATTTCCTATCATAAAATTGGATCGAGCATTAAAATTATAATATATCTTGAATCAGATGACTGAATAAACTCCAGTGACTGGAAAGGAAAAAGTAGCGTTAAATAAAGACTTGTTTGAGATCTCTCTAAATCCAGGTAGCCACCATTTTGATCTCGATTCTCCACTACAACTATCTCTTTTAAACCAACTTTATGGTGACTGAAAATAAATGATGGGCATTTTTTGTCGGACGTGATGAAAACCGACTAGTTTAAAAAAAAATCGGTGTGAGACAATTTTCCAAATTCTGACCATCAAAAGGAGGTTGAAGGAACCGGCGTGAGACAATTCCAAGCACTATAATGCTCACAACTAAAAGCCTATCAGCTAATAAATATGCTCACTCTTGCTTGGGATCTTTCAAATCTATTAAATAATTTCCTTGCGCTTTTTACGCACTGCATAATAGTCTGCATTGAATGAGGTGTGGGCCCATTAAAAATTTCCCATTCATTAATTTAAAAAAAAAGGATCACATCTTCTACAAATTAATTCCTGCAGTGCTGAAATGTGAGCTTCCTATTTTGTCACACAAAAAAAAAATTGTGTTGGAAAATTAGAATTTTCTACTTGAATCACAATTTTGGATTCAAATCAATTTTATAAAATTATATGTTCCATTTGTAATGGTCTTAGTTTTTCCATTTCTAGGGCCCAAGTCATTGAAGATCTAATTTAATATCACATTTTTGTACAAATATATGTAAATAACCTTTTAATTGTAATTTGGAGCAATTGTTTTTTTAAGTTTTTTTAATAGAGGTTTTGAGGTTAGCTTGCAATCTACAAGCTCTTTGTATCTATCTTCTATGCTTATTACATATCTTTGTTCTATTTGTTGTGTTTCATATTGATTTGTTATAGTAATTAGGATTACATATGGATCATGTCATCATATCTTATACTCACCTAGGTATTTGGGCTTACTATTTATTTTTCGACTCACATGAAGTAGTATAATAGATCCTAAACACCAACCTAATTCTTTGCCATCATTCAGTTAGCCCCTTCATCCTCACTATCATTGGATTCTTGGGGCAGGACTATCCTAGATGACCATATTAAAAATAAAATATCTTTTTGGAACAATAAGCCCATAGGAAACATTTTCAATTTTTGTTTTAAAGGACTATTAAGATAAGAAGACATTTCAATTTCAAGATTGACAACATCATGTTGAGATTTAATTTGAACATGGTGATTATCAACTGCCTAGTTGCTAGGATTAGGTGTTGGTTAAATTCATTCATTTCCTTGTTGTCCTTAATTTGTTTGTTAAGTGTATTCTTTATTTGAAGATCTATTTGTTTTATGCATTAAAAGGCAAATTGCACAAGCATTTGAATCTGTGATTAGAAAAAAATGATTTTAGACGATATGTTAGAAAAGGACAAAAATATAACTAAACATCAGTAGCCATGTGTGAAGAAGCTCCAACCTTCTAAGAAAAGGAGTTAGATCAAAAGGAATCATCCATTTAATTGTCACACCCCAAATTTTGACTATGTTTTACTTTTTACTTGTATGTAATTAGTAGATAATTTTGCATGGATTAGTGATTTGACGTTATATGGAAATGTCAGGATAAATCAATGATATCCTAAGTTTATGTTTATATGTTTAGAATTTAGACATGTGATTATATGATGTCATGATTATTTATTCATAAGGTTTATGAAATGACTAACGATACACTAATCCCAGTTTGTTGATTGTAAACTTTGTAACTAGGAAACATGTTTCCGCCCTTCGAAAAAGAGAGGGAGAGCATCATTGGAGAGAAGTGAATAGACGTATAGATAAAACATGTTGTTTCCATCTAAGTCTTGTGCTTGCATCATTAGTGAACCCTCATCGAGTTTGGTAAGTTATGTTCAACCCATTTGGTCAGAGTTTGAGTTTTGACTCGACAATTGTCGATTTGTCATCAAGATCCATTAGTGTAGGTTTCGTTGAAAAATTGAGTTTGGATAGTATGACCATCGACAAGATATGGTCGAAAGCCATTTTTCCTTATAGGGAAATGAATATAAAACTATAGTCTAGAGCCAAAAAAATGTTAATAGTTAAATTATTTTATTGAAAATTCCTATTTGAAATTCTATTATATTATTTTACCTATTTTTGACGATTAACTATTTTGAGAGGGGGAGAATACCTCGACCCAATCTCATATTTGATTTATGTGTTAGAAACAACTAAGCATACGTTGTATACACTTATATTATGATGTTTTATTCTAATTATTATGATCTATAAGTTGAATCTATTATTTGTTGTTGTTGAGCTTCTTAAGGGAGAAGGAAATAGTTGCAATTTAATGCGAACCATTTCTTATTTATATAGTCACTTGACTCCTTTTTCCTCCACGACAGTTATGAACGTAGAGAAGAGTTTCTAACTGTTGAAGCGTGGTCTTTAATGACCATTAAACCCATCATCTGTTGCATGCCACTTAAGAGAGTTTATAGGCACCAAGGGAGGAAGGATCTCGGTGTGATGGGCAATGTAAAGCCTTTTAACAGGCAATATCATGGAGTAGTGCGTAGCGAGGAAGAAGAGTTGAAGGTAGCTATAGAAGAGAGAGTTGAAGTCATAAAAAGTATTTAGTTTTATGCTTTCTCAGGGATTGAGTAACGACAGAGGAGAAGGAAAATTCTAGTTTGTCGTTGAAAGGGGGAATGGGATTGCACAACAGTATACTCCTTCGAACTCAATCAGGTTCCAAAATCTATTCCTAGTAAAGTAGAATAAGATATCAAGGAAATCTTTTTATATCAGTTTTGTATGAGGCCGAATAGTCTTTATGCATATGTGAACTCGGTGTAAACCTTCTATTTTTTGTTGATAGTTTACTATATCACTTCTGTATTTACGTCTGCTTGAAGCCGATTAGTCTTTTTACGTAAGGGAATCGATGTAATCCTCTTCGTGTTTGATAACAGTCATGTCATTTTGGTGTATTATACCACAAACCATTGTTTAGACCTGTTTTGTTTACCAGTGGCAATGATGTTATACTCTATGCTACGCCTTTAGAAGGCTGATAGAAGAGTGAAGTTAATCTATTGGAGGCTGATAAGCCATGCAGCTTGTTTTTAATGATAAGTGTAGTTTAGTATAGTCGACTTAAGGCCGACTGAATGGTGTATACCATTCTTTTGAAACCGTAGGGTTCAACGTTCAATTTGTTAAACTTTTCTATTTAGTGTGCATTGCACCCAGGAGGGCCGGTGGCATCATATTTTGACACAGTCAAATAATGATCTATTTTTATTATATGGCCAAGTTAATGTATGAGATGATAACTCTGCATAAGGTCGAGGCAATGCTGAGACATGATGGTATGACTCGGTAGTAAACTACTAGATTTTAATACATATATTGCAAAGTTTGAACCTATTGAAACTTTGTTTTAGATTTAGGGGTTGAAACAATAAGTTTAGATAGAGATAGATTTATATCTCACAATGATATTTGTATAGTCTTATTGTTTTCAATCATAAGATTTTTGTAGATATCCTCTTATTTTAAAGTATATAACTTAATGATATAGATATCATTATAATCCCTTTAATATAGTGATATACTATCACATATACATTTTATAACCATGATTTGTATTATCATTATGTTCAAAGGATGTTATACATGAATCCACAACCTTTTATATAATGAAAGTCGGCGGACTTAAGAAGACCAAAAGGTCAAGAGTATTGTATTGTTATTATCATAGACTCAAACCTATTTAGGTTATAAGAATGAACTCAGTTTAGAGTACATCTGATTATGATTTATTCATCAAGAACTTTTATGATTGAGGGTAAAAAAACTCGTGTTCTATGTTTATAGATGATATGAGAGATGTGTTTCCAAGTTTAATATCAAGTGGTCAAGAGTAGACTAGAGGTTATCATTTCCATGTTATTATTATTATAAATTCTTATCTTTGGAAATCAAGGGTTTTTGATATTTCACTGTAATGGGTTAGATAGGTTAAAACCGTAGAATTAACCCATAAGGGTTTAGAAAAACTTAAAACTTTTAATTTAGATTATGTCATTGATTTAGTCTTTTTGTATTTTATGGTCGACAGTGAATAGTCGAGAAACCATAAAACAAGATATGTGTAATTTAGGAAGAATCTATGAAGTTCTTTTGATAAATAAATAATCTCTTGTTAAGTTAGAAATCTGATATATATAATGCAAAGAGTATTCGGTCTTGGGTCTTAGAGTAGAATGACATGAAGTCATAGACCCTGGGATTTGCAAGTATGCAATAAGGGACTCTTTGAAAGGTTAAAATCACCTAAACTTACATATTGCATTACTCAAGAGAACAATTACTCAAATTCCCATCCTACATTCCAACTCAACTCTCAAAATTTAATCTCTTCTAAGATAGATTGCTCAAGTGGCTACTTGCATACAAAATTTAAGCAAGGGGGTTTGAATCACCTAAATCGATCCAACACCTAGAACATTATTACATTAAATAACAACATTCCATCATATCCATTATGATCAAAGGAGTGGAATTGAACAACCAAGGCATAAGGGATTCATTCTGAGACCGTTCAACAAACCTTAATATCTAAGGTTCAAGATATAAGGGTCGACACAAACTTATCTTATCACATTATCCAACTAATCACATTAAGCCTCACCAAGAGTCCTTACATACCATTCAACAAGGAGATTCTTCAAGAGGGGTTTTCACAACAACCCAACATTACTAGGCATTTCCCAACACTTACCTCTCTTTCAAAGTCTAACTTGTTAATAAAAGGATTCGACTAGCTCTTTTCACACACATAGAACCACTTGCATCCCAGTGTTGTTCGACATCCTAATAAGATGCAAGTTATTGCATAGGTATAACCATGAAACAAGGATGGTAATGCATTGAATGAGACACTCTTAAATCCTCAATTAATAAGCAACTAGGGAGTTCTTAGAAAAACATAGCATGACTCAAATACTATGCGATAGTCTATCTTTATGCCACCAACCAAATGGATGATCTATCTAAAAAGGAGCTAGACGCATCACAAAACAATGCTTCCAAGTGTTGTGCCTCATTTTCTATCCACTAGGCACATCACATTACCAAGGAACTATTCTAAAGTGGCACAAGTGTCACAAATTTTATAAAAGGAAAAAAGGGTTACCTTTCCACCCTTCTCATCCCACTTAAATTAGATGGATACACAAGGCGATACGATAGTAGGCCTCTATACTCTACACCCTTATACATCCATCAAACCATCCTCAAGACATATGTAGCATAAACACATAGCCTAAGGGACAACATCATCGTCCTCTTCACTTTTACACATCAAGGAGACGACAACTCATTAGGGTAACTTACCCTATAATTTAAGTCAAAGGTGCTCTATATTTTCATCAATATCTCTTTCATCCCAACAAGGAATCTACTAGAATAAATAAAACTTACCCTACATTACATAGGTTATCTAACCAACAACAACGTGGGAGAAAGACGTAAGAAGGTCCATAATATCCACATTCAAGGTTGATGTACTTATTTTAATGCACTTCTTCCTACTACAAGAAGGACATACACAACCCAACACGCTCACTCAAATGAGTCTTATAAGACTTGAAAGTGCACACAACTTGCAACGTGAATTCTAATCCTCACAAAAATCAAGCCTTTCAAAGGCACTATTAGATAGTTGTGGTCAACGAATAGCCCCTTCCCTAAGGATATAATACAATAAGCTTGTTAACTAGCCCTCTTACAAGGGTGTGATTAGAAAATCGTTACCAAAATTCAACCTCTTTCCTAAAGTTACGATGCACAAGGGTTGTCAACAAACCCTATCTCAAGGGCAAATATGTGTCACCTATTATGAAAAGAAGTAATGTTTTGAACATCATCTAAGGTCTTACTTCTCTTACCCACTTAAAACCTCTTCCTAAGATCGCATTAGAAAAGTAGCCTAACTTAAGGAATCAGGGCTAGCAAGGTCCTTTAATCGCTTACACATCCCGATTGTACTCCACAGGTGGTCCACGACGCTAAGTTGTAACAAGGGTTTAGCATTAAGCAACCAAGGGAAAAAAAAAAAAAAAAATCTAGTCATAATCATAATTCAAAAACACATAGTTTAAATTTATTTTAATTAAACACATGTACCCCTAAATCCTACATATTTATATTGTCATTTCCTTGTGAGACTTTACGCACCTATATAGTTTTCATTTCGCTTATATTTGTGAGGCTTTAAATCCTACATTTTTTTTTATTGTCATGTCCTTGGAGACTTTATCCCACCTATATAATTTTCAGTTCACTTATATTTGTGAGGCTTTTATGTTTTAAAAAAACAATAAAAACAATAAAAATGTATCGGAATTTGGTGAAAATTTATTAGATGGCGGTTTGTTTTTTTCTTTCAGTGATACACGGGAAAATATTGCTATCACTTATCACATGAAGAAGCCTTAACGAAAAAACGCGATGAAACGAACGAAAAAAAAAAGGAAAGAAATAAACGTCAACGACAATAGAGAGGAGAAGAGACAATGGACAGTTGAGATTGTTTCGATTGTCTTGCACACGTTTAGAAACCCTCCATTTGATCTCTATGCCAAGCCGGTTCGCCTCATTGAAAAAACACCTTCGGCGTAATTAAATCATCCCATAAAAATAAAAATCTAAATAAAATACAAACTGGGATAAATATACTAGACTCGTCACTATAAAAACAATATAAAAACTAAAAGTACAGTATGTACACTTATTTCTTCTAAAATATTATTGTGAGGTCTATAATTTTATAAAAACTAAAAGTACAGTATGTACACTTATTTCTTCTAAAATATTATTGTGAGGTCTATAATTTAAAAAAAAAATCTGATAGTACTTATTCCATTCTACACGGCACCGACAGCTGCTACTGCTTTTTTGGAGTCTCGAACACCCTCAAATTTCGTAATTACGCGTTTGATTCTATCCTCTTTACCTAGAAGCGGCCGACAGAAGCTACACCGAGTCCAGTCCAATCTACTTTCCGTCCATGTACGGGTTTGCCTACTTTCACAGCATTTTCCTTCTCTTTTCCCTTCACCAAACCCACTTCATCCTTTGTACCGGTCGGGGATGGTCTAATTTCCCAGCATTTTCCTTCCCTTTCTTTTTGGCCTTGGATGTGCAAACAAATGACTGAAGGTGCCGGCCTTGTATAATTTCTAAGCGTTTTCCTTACTCTTGTTTTCCATGATGTTTCGAGGAAACAACGAGGAAAGTGCTGAACCCACCTGCGGTATCATCTATTTAATTCACGCTACCCTTCCTCTTCCTTCATTACGCATACTGCAATCAAATTTCTTCCTGCTCTTTATTTCAATGGCATCTTCACCTTCATCTCACCAGCAAAATCAGGAATTTAATGCTTTCTCTGGAATAGGACCTGCCGGCAAAAGAAGGAAGGTTTGTGAATCTTCAAGATTGTTTGATGTTTTCATCAACCACAGAGGCCCCGATGTTAAAGAAACTTTGGCTACTCAGCTTTACGACTCTCTTGAGCAGTTGGGAGTACGGGCGTTTCTCGATTCCCGAGAGAAAGAACTGGGAACTTCATTTCCTTCCATTATTGAGACAGCCATCGGCTCTGCTAAGGTACACATAGCCGTCTTTTCCAAAAGATATGCAGAGTCAGCTTGGTGTCTGGCTGAGCTGCTTCTAATGTTACAAAGTAAGGCCAAAATTGTTCCCGTGTTTTATGAGGTAGAGCCATGGGAACTCCGCCACATAGAAATGGGACAATACGCTGATGCATTCATTAAATACGAAGAGAAGGGCAGATATCTGGAGAAGCTGAGCGAGTTGAAGGAAGACCTTCACTATCTTTCATTTACAACCGGCGAACAAGTTTACAGGTAATATTTCTGTAATTTTGGTAGTTGTACGTTATATAATTCTTCCTTCAAGTCTGGTTTAACATTTTTCTTATCAAATTCTCCTTTTATTTTATAATGTTTCAGTGACAGAGATTGCAAAAAAATAGTAGAAGCTGTGCAAAGGAAAACAGGTTTACATGTTGCTGAATATCCAGTGGGGCTCAACACTCTTGTGAAAGATTTTGAAGGCGATGCCTTGATGAACTTGTACAAGATTTTGAAAATCACTGCAGGCTTGAAGAAGGGAAGAATAACACTAAGGTAGTTGGCATTTTTGGCATGGGCGGATCGGGGAAGACAACTCTCGCCAAAGAGTTGTTTAACCGAAAGGCATTGAATTATAATAAAGCAAGTTTTTTGTTTGATGTGCGAGAGGCGTATGTGAGAAGCCAATTACCTTCCCTGCAACTTAAGCTTCTCAAAGATCTCTTCGATGATCATGGTCTCAATTTTACAAGTACAAAGCAAGGAACAAGCCATCTCAAAGATCGTCTATCAAGGAGTCCGCTTTTAAGCTTCCTAATTGTTGTGGATGACATCGATCAGGTGGAGCAATTAAATGCTCTACTGGGCATGGATATCTTAAATAAATTTGGCAATACTCTGGTTATTGTTACAACCCGTGATGTCTGTGTGCTTATAACCGCAGGGATTACTGTTGGTTATTATTTAAAAGGTATGAATAGAAATGATGGGAGGCAACTCTTCTGTTGGCATGCCTTTCGCGAACCCCTTCCATGTCACGGGTATGAGGCCCTGGTAGAGGCCTTCGTAGACGTGTGTGGAGGGTTACCTTTGTCTCTTTAGGTTCTAGGCTGACACGTTCGTGGTGGCATTGCCAGTTATTGGAGGTTAGAATTGGATAAAGTTAGTAAGATGTTGCGTCGAGAAGTAAAGGAAAGACTAAGAATAAGTTTTGACGCATTGGATGGTGAATAAAAACATATTTTCATGGATATTGCTTGTTTTTTTTTGGACAAACCAAAGAGTATAACTGAAAGAGTATGGGAGGGATCAGGATGGAACGCTCAACATGCATTGGAAACACTAAAAGACGAGTGTCTTGTAGAAGAATTCGACATTTGGGGTCTGAATATACAAGAGCATATGGTATTGAGAATGCATGACCACCTAAGGGACTTGGGAAGAGAAATGGCACTTGAGCTCAACCCTTCTCATGGCACGTGGCGTCCTCAAGATCTGAAATCTTTGGTATGCTTGTGACCCTTCCAGATTCCTTCTTAGTATTGTAATATTCCAAATCTTAACTTGTTCCTACACACTCTACTTAAATATCATCCATTTCAATGCAGTCAATAGAAATTTTACACCTCATTTACAATAAAAAGTCGTAAATATTTGTCCTATTTTTATTGGCCAAGATTGAACTTAATATTTTAAAAAAAGCAAACTTGACTGCTTCTGTGTATGCAGGAATTAGTGGGTTTCAAAACTATCCTCTCCAAAACCAATGTCAGGTGTTTCAATTCCTTTTTTGACGAGTCCGTGGGTTCTCAAGTTACGTTCTTTTTAAGCCAACCAGATAGTTGTCTTGAGACGTCAGCTTCCTTACTATTGCTCCAGCTTGAGGGGAATTCCAAAGAACAGCCAAGCATTCCTTCGTGGATTCCTCTTCAAAATTTACAATTTTTGAAAATCCGCTCGGGACAACTCAAAACGTTGTGGGAGAATAGCATACAGGTATTTTGGCCCTCTCTCTCAAAATTTAAATCTCCGCTAAGGCTATGGTGGAATGCATTATGTTATAGTTATCTCCGGCCCATTTTTTTTTTTATCATTGAGAGTTTAACACAAATTTATCCTAAATTTCAGGCACCGTCCCAGTTGAAAGAGCTACAAATTTCTCAAACCTGTTTAAGAGAGTTACCAGATATTTTAGGAATATCAGATAATGGAAAGGCCTCAATGAGTGGCCTTGAAAAGCTAGAAATCAGCGGTGAAGAATTTGTATCCAAGATCTTAATTAGTGGAATTCACTATCGAAGCCTTGAGTCTATCAAACTTCATTACATGAAAAATCTTATGGAAGTGGATTTAACAAATTTAAGGACATTAAATTGTCTTAATATTAGAAATTGTCAAAAACTCCAAAGATTGGCAGCAACATTTGATCTTCCAAACCTTGTGCTGTTGAATATCAGTCAATGCCCAGAGCTTAAGCAGCTAAGTCTTGGCCATCTGAGCTGTCTGAAAAGTATCACAGGGATGTTCAAAAGCGCTCTATGTAAATGTCATCCACTTTCAGGGTTGAACGGGTCAAACAGCCAATAGCATTTTTCTATTTCATTCACAACAAAAAGTGTTAAATATAGGAAATTTTTTCATTGGCCAGAATTTACCATTAAATATTGAAGTGGATGACATTTAAGATCAGCCGTTGAAAAGTGTGTCAGGAATTCCAGATCTTAGGAATCTTGTAGAATCGAAGGTTAAAGATTGTACGGAGTTGGTATCACAATTGAAATTTAATTAATGTCCAGGGATTGAGCAGCTACGGCTTGGACATCTGAGCTGCCTGGAAAAAGTAACTATTGAAAACTGTAATCATTTGAAAAGTGTCAGGAATATCTAATCTTGCAAAGCTTGTAGAATTGGATTTTTCTGATTGTGAGAAGCTAGAGTACTTGTGCCTCAGTGGTATTAAGTGTCTGGAGAGGATAACATTTGAGAGAAATGTGATGGTGAAATATTTTGAGTTGGATGGTTGTCAAAATTTAAAAACAACGAAGTTTCGTTGTGAAAAGCTTGTAGAATTAAGCATTCGGGGCTGTCCAGAGCTTATAGAGATGCCAGCTTTTGTAGGTCTGACTTGCCTCGAGAGGATTATAATTGATGGATTTGGGAAGCTTGACTATCTCCAATTGAATGGTTGTCATAATTTGAAAAGTGTGTCAGGTAATATTGAGATTATAGAAGGTTGCATGTTAGTGATTGTCTTGAGTTGTCATATCTTTCCAGACAGAGCTGCAAGGAGGAAATTGGGATTAAGCAGTGTGAGAAACTACAGAACATTACGCTGCCAACAACACTTATCAATCTGTGTGTAGAAAGTTGCAGAGATTTGCAAAGAGTAGTAGGAACCGGTGATATTACAAAGCTTACAAAGTCATACATATATGAGTGTCCTGAGCTTGAGAAGTTGCCAAATCTTGCCACAGTGAGCTACATGGAGGAAATTAAGATTATGTATTGTGAGAAGATACAGAACATTACGCTGCCAACAACACTCATCAGTCTGTATGTAGGAAGTTGCAGAGATTTGCAAGGAGTAGTAGGAACAGAGCTTACAAATTTGTACATATATGAGTGTCCTGAGCTCGAGAAGTTGCCAAGTCTTTCCAGACAGAGCTGCTTGGAGGCGATTGAGATTAACTATTGTGAGAAGCTGCAGAACATATCAGGTATTGAAGAGTTGCATAAATCAGAAAGTATGAGACTTCATTATTGCAGCAATGCAGTAATACGGCATTGCATTCATAAGTTGAAGGTAATGATTTCAAAACTCATTTTTAACAAGCAATCATAAATATCATTTTTAACGGAGGTGTTTTATTTCTTTATTGACCTTCAGATTGTTAGGCGGTGAAGCCCACTCACCACACCACGTGGTCTCTTCTCTATGAAGTGTAATGGAACCTGTTGTAGCTTACAAAGTAACTTACAAACTGTTTGTAACTGCTTCTCCTATTTCTGTTGGAGGTCGCTTCTCTTCTGGACAGCGTGTTGACGCTGAAAGTGTATTTCGGTTCTGGCTTTGTAGGAACAGCCATAGTAAGGCTGTGTGTATGTAAACTTATAACAAAGAGTCAATATATATATATCTGGAGATATCCCATTTAGTGTGGACGTAGCTTGCTATGCAGGTGAACCACAATATATCTGGTGTATGTGTTTCATTCCAAATGTGTGTGTCCTTATTTCTTTGTTTCACTCTATTTTTAATCTCAACAACTGGTATCAGAGCCCTTGCTGAGGATTGTGAGAGCACTTCATTTGTTGAGGATTGTGAGAGCACTTCACTTGCTGAGGATTGTGTCTAATCTGGGACGAATCCTTGATCAGAATGGAGGATTCTGATAAATGGAAAATAGAAAAAAATTTTGGACAAAATTTTGGTATGTGGAAACTCCAAATATGTGCTCTCTTGATTCAAAAGGACTTAGCTATTGCACTCCAAGGGAAAAATAGCAAACCAGAGAAAATGTCGGATACAAAATGGGATGTCTTGGACCAAAAAGTAGCATCCACTATTATCTTATCCCTGTCAAGCAATGTATTGTTCAATGTGGCCACGGAGACAATAGCCAAACAAATCTGGGAGAAATTGTGTGACATGTATGAACGAGCTTTTGCAATGAATCGGGTATTTTTGTTGAAAAAATTAGTAAATTTAAAAATGAAAGAAGGAACTAGCATGTCAAATCATCTTAATGACTTCAATGTAGTCATTAGTCAATTACTCTCGGTAGATGTCAACCTAGAAGAGGAAATGAGAGCTATGTTATTGTTATGCTCTCTTCCCGATAGTTGGGAAAGTGTGATTATGACTATAAGTAACTCGGTATCCAGAAAATCTAGATCCGTAGAAGGAGAGGATAAGAAAAAGGAAACCATGTTACGGTATGATGATGTTGTAGCCACATTGCTAAATGAAGACATGCGAAGAAGGCAACACAGAACAAGTGGTGAAGCACTAACGGCTGTTAGCACAGAGAATAGAGGTAGGAGTCAAGATAGAGGAAGGTATAAGGATAGAAGGTGGTCAAAATCAGCAAAACATTCGAAGTCTAGAGGAAGACCAGATGCTTGCTGGTTCTGTGGCAAATCTAATCATACCAAGAAACAATGATGGAACTACAAAAAGACTCAAGACAAGGTTCGTACCAATGAAGTCAATACGATTGATGATGGTATTCTGATTTTATCTGCAAGTGACACAACAACAAACTTGTGGGTCCTTGACTCCAGTGCTTCCTTCCAAGCAACTCCATGCCGAAATGCCTTTATCAACTATCATGAAGGTATGTTTGGACAAGTATTTCTTGGAGATAATAAAGAATGTGAGATTGTAGGGAAAGGTGATGTCCCTTTATTTTTGACAAATGGTAGTAAACTAATTTTGAAAGATGTACGACATATACCCTCTCTTAAACGTAATCTGATTTCTGTTAGTCAGCTCTATGCTCAAGGCTTTAATGTAAACTTTTCACTTGACTCTTGGAAAGTAACCAAAAGTCAGTTGGTTTTAGCAAAAGGCATGAAATTAGGGAGTTTATATGTCTTAGAGTGTAATGGTGAAGTGGGAGTAGCAATGGTTGCTACAGACAGTGGTGCCGAACTTTGGCATCGGTGTCTTGGGCATATGAGCAAGAAGGGGCTCAAAGTCATGTTACAACAGAATTAGCTTCCGGGTCTTAAATCAATTGATTTGTCTTTATGTGAACATTGTTTATATGGTAAACAACATCAAACCAGTTTTTTGAGGACGGATCAAGATACCAAAACATCTCCTTTACAACTTGTGCATTCAGACGTCTTTGGTTCAACGGAGGTAACTTCTTTTGGTGGTGCAAACTACTTTATCACTTTTCTTGATGATTGCACATGTAAAATTTGGATATATATGCTAAATAAGAAATCTGAGGTTTTTTCAAAATTTAAAATGTTTAAAGCTCTTGTTGAAAATCAATGTGGTCATAAGATTAAATGTCTTAAAACTGACAATGGTGGTGAGTTTTGCTTGTTGGAGTTTGACAATTTCTGTGCAGACCAAGGTATTTGACAGATCAAAGTAGTCCCATTCACCCCTTAGGAAAATGGTGCCGCTGACAGGTTGAACCGGACAATTTTGGAGAGAGCTCGTTGTATGCTCTCCAATGCCAGGCTGGGCAAAGAATTTTGGGCTGAGGCATGCAACATTGCTGTTTATCTTAAATTAACCGTGCCCCCTCATCACGTCTTGACTTCGACATCCCGGAAGAACGGTGGACTGGTAAGAGATTTCTCTAAATCATTTGAGAGTTTTTGGCTGCGATGCGTTTGTCCACATTTCGAAAGAACAACAGACTAAATTGGATTTTCACTCAAAGAGGTGTATCTTTCTGGGGTACAGTGAGGATCAATTTGGTTTTTGTCTCTGGGATCCAAATGCAATGAAAGTAATTCGAAGTTGTGATGTTGTGTTCAGCGAATGGTCTTTTTCAGATTTGCCCAAACAACAACACACTTCTGATGATTATGTTCACTTTGATATGTTTGGCAATGGCTCCAATTCTGCTTCACAGGGACAATTTTCAAAGGGAAAATCTATTAGTTTTGCTCCCTCTGTTTCAAACTCTCCTAATATGGTCTCCTAACACATTTCTGAGCATACCTCCTTACCTCATTCACCTTCTAGCACCACTAGTGCAAAGCGTTCCTCAGATGCGTCATCTAGACAGTATTATTTTGTGGAATTGGCACTGCTCCCTCACTTCCCTTCTGGCTCCCCGAGGTAGGTTGTATGCCCATCCCATGGCACTGTTGCATCGCCGCCTCCCAAGTCATCTGGTCAACCTTTCTTGCTCATCCAGCCACCGCAACACACTCCATGCTTAGGAGACCCGACGCAACTTTCCTCCATGCTGCTTTCTCCCACAGGAGGTTCTTCCCACTCCTCGCGTATACCTATGCTACTTTCCCTTGCCGCGGGTTCAAATGACTCCGGTGGCATTTTACCTCATGCCATCTAGCCACATTCTCATATGCCTCTTCCAGATATTTCCCCTCAGAGCCTCAAGTATCTACAGGGGCCTGGTAATTCACATTTCGTGCGGGATACACCTTCAGATGATAAACAGGGAGCTCATCTTTGGCGGTCCACTCAGGAAAGATGGCGTCCACCGAGGCTTGATGACTATGCATGCCTTCTTTCTGAGTGTCAGACTATTCATCCAGAACCTCAGACGTTCAAACAAGCCCGCAATGATGTTAACTCTGCCAAATGGATGGCTGCTATGCATGAAGAATTGGATGCATTGAGCTCCAATGACACATGGGATCTTGTACCTTTGCCTCCCAACCGTAAACCACTAAAAAATAAATAGGTTTACCGTGTGAAAGACGAAGCTGATGGGACAAAACGGTTCAGGGCCAGATTGGTTGTGAAAGGTTTTGGTCAGTAGCATGGCATTGATTTCAATGAGATCTTCTCTCCTATAGTCAAAATGACAACCATTCATTTGGTGTTAGGGATGACTGTTGTTTTGGACCTCAAACTAGAGCAACTGGACGTTAAAACAATGTTCCTTCATGGTGACATTGCCGAGGAATTGTATATGGAATAGCCTAATGGTTTCATTGAAAGGGGTAAAGAAAATATATGTTGCCGATTGAAACGCAGTTTATATGGGCTGAAGCAAGCCCCGCGCCAATGGTATTTGAAATTTGATAACTTCATGATCCAACACAATTTCATTCGCTACGAATCAGATCCCTATGTGTATTATAAACAGTTTCCCAATGGTGAGTTCATCATTCTGTTATTATATGTTGATGATATGCTTGTTGCCGATACTAGTATGCGGATTGTCAATGCATTGAAGAAACATCTAGCTCTTCATTTTGCCATGAAAGATTTAGGGCAAGTGAAGAGAATTCTTGGCATGGATATAATCTGCAATAGGCAGAAGAGGGAGCTCACATTATCATAGGAAAAATACATTTTAAAAGTGCTCAATAAGTTCAATATGTCAGATGCCAAGTCTGTTTGTACCCCCTTGGCTGATCATTTCTGTTTGTCTTCTGTTATGTGTCCCTCCACTCTGGATGAAGAAGATGACATGGCTGATATTCCATACTCCTCCGCGGTAGGTAGCCTCATCTATGCCATGGTTGCTACTCGTCCTGACATTGCCCATGCAGTGGGAGTTGTCAGTCGCTTTATGAGTGATCTGGGTAAACCCCATTGGCAAGTGGTTAAATGGATCCTTTGCTACCTGAAAGAGACATCTACCTTTGTGCTACGTTTTTCTGGAAAGGACACTCAGTTGTGTGGTTATGCTAATTTCGACACGGCTGGCGACTTGTCCACTTCTTTCTATGTTTTCACATTCATCGGGGCAACGATCAGCTGGGTCTTTCATTTGTAACTGGTGGTTGCTCTTCCCTCCACTGAAGATGAATATGTTTCTCTCGCTGAGGCAGCCAAGGAACTGATATGGTTACAGCGTGTGCTTGGTGAGTTATGGGGTCAACCTTCCACTCTTACCTTGTTTTGTGACAGTGCCAGTGCCATTCATTTGGCTAAAAACACCACTTTTCATAGCTACACTAAGCACATAGAAATTAAATACCACTTCATTCATCACACTGTTAATAAAGGTAAACTTCAGCTGGATGAAATTCATACCAACCAGAATCTGACAGATGCTTTGACAAAGGTCATCAAACGAGAGAAGTTCATTTTCTACCGAGCTTCTCTCGGTCTTGTTCGTCCGTGATTTGTCTATCTTGGGGTATCTCTCAGTTGTGTCTCTTCTCTGTTGGTGATTGGTCTTCAAGTGGGAGTTTGTTAGGTGGTGAAGCCCACTCACCACACCACGTGGTCTCTTCTCTATGAAGTGTAATGGAACCTATTGTAACTTACAAAGTAACTTATAAACTGTTTGTAACTGCTTCTCCTATTTCTGTTGGAGGTCGCTTCTCTTCTGGACAACGTGTTGAAGCTGAAAGTGTATTTTGGTTTTGGCTTTGTAGGAACAGCCATAGTAAGGCCGTGTGTATGTAAACTTATAATAGAGAGTCAATATATATATCTGGAGATATCCCTTTCAGTGTGGACGTAGCCTGCTATGCAGGTGAACCATGATAGATCTGGTGTATGTGTTTCATTCCAAGTGTGTGTGTGTCCTTATTTCTCTGTTTCACTCTATTTTTAATCTCAACACAGATTTGGTTTGTCATTTGATTTTACAAGATAGTCTCTATTTTGGTAAGTAATGTTTGAAGTGATGTGTAAATGAAAAGATAAAGTGAGAGTATTTTGTCTTTTATTTCAGAGTGTGCCATCATGGGGAATGGATATGATTGGAAGAGCAGTGAATGGAGTGGAGTCAACTTTAAATGAATATCTATTTTCTGATGCTAATATTGGCGTCAATGCAGTCATTGGTATTGGTAGTCGTGAAACTGGTCTCACATGGTCAGAATTGAGTGCAGTTATTGTATGCTTTGTGGTTGTGGTGGATAGCTTTACTCTGGAAGAGTCCATAAATATTTCACTTTCAGAGTACTGCTTTGGCAATGTGTATGACCTTAAGGTGCGTGAAGGAGAATGGATAATTACAATGGTAGCATCTAATTATCTGATGTACAATTTTTGTTATAAGGGAATTTCAGATGTTTTGTGGAGGCATGGAATAGTGGAAGGGGTTTCGGGTAGAAGTGAAGAAAGGTGAAGAGTGGAAAAGTGTGGGTGTGTTAAGTATAATTGTTGATAGGTTACATGATTCATGAGTCTTCCTCACACTCTTCTTTTTCCAAAGATTTAACAAACAAATTCATTCAATATTTTTGAGAGGAAATTTGGATCACTTTTTAGAGTGAATATTATTTATTTATTTTTAAAATTAAAATATTTTTTCTTGAAAGAAGGGAATTTTATTTTGTAATAGTAAAAGATATTGTAGTCATGATATTTCCACAGTCCATGCTGATAGAATTGTAGTGCTTCTGGAAAACTGTGTGTTGCCAAAAAAGCAACACATATTTTTTTCCAGAAGCACTACAATTCTATCACTAAAAGATATGTTTAATTTTTGTCATGGCCATATATAGCTTCATTTTGAAGTTGAAGCTTGAGAGCTCTTTAACTAGTGAGAAGTTTTGTCACCTCTTAAAGTATTCATTAAAAAAAGTTTTAATTAAGAGATGGGTTAATAAATGAGAATTTAAAATGATGTTTTTAATAATTATTATTTATTAGTTCTTGTTATAGTAGTAATACTTAATATTTTTAAAATATTATAATTAATTAATTAATAATAATGGTAACTCTCAATTAATTAAAAGTAAGTATTTTTTTAAAATCAATGTTAATATTTATTTTTTAAATGTTAAGATATACCTCTTTTATAAAAAATGATTTATGTGAATTTTTTTTTATCAATAAATGGTAAGTAGGTCTCACCCCTTTTGTATTATAATAGTTAAAGTATTACAAAAATAAAGATGTGTAAAATGACTTAAGTGACATGGCCAAATTGCCATCTACTAAACCAAATTACTACATATCAAACAACTAAGATACGAAGCTCCAAAAATAAAGACACCTGACATTGTATGACATGAGGCAACAATCTTGCCCATAAGATTGTAGAAGAAGAAATACAAAGTTAAAAACACCATTAGATATTTAGGAAGGCATGCATAGTATAGCCTAGAACCCAAACATGATAATCCTACCCAAAACACTATAGAAGAAGTAATACAAAGATCAAAACATCACTAGATATTTAGGAATTCAGAAAGGAAAGAGCATAGTTGAATTGTCACGTTTAATTGTAGGATCCAATCTCAACAACACAATGACATCTTGTCCTCTTGTACTTGGCCTAACCATCACCATCGCTTCTATACTAGCACTCACCAGCTTATATGAAATACTATTGGTTGAAATATTTGAGTTCTTATTGGAGCCTACGTGTAGATTTAAAATATTAATTGTTACTTTTTAACTCACTACATAAATGACAAGTGTCTATAACAATGATTATTAGTTCACTTTTTATTTTTTCTTTAATTTTATATTTATGTAAGACAGGACACGTGTTTAAAGCATTTAATATTAGTTTACTTATAAAACTATTATATCTACTAGTAGTTGCACGGAGTTTTCGCGCAACAGATTTGCCGATAGGCTATTAGTAATGGAAGCAATTAATTATGGAATAAAAAATAGAAATAAAAATTCACACTTATATTGCAAGATGAGATAATGACAATGGTGTTTTCTTTTTTGCAATGTATAATAAGCATTTTTAATTTACATTTAAAATATATAGTATTTACAGTAAATGTTCCTTATATGAATAGGAGTAACACAAGGTTTATAGAATTTGGGTTTTCATCACTAACATAGGTGTTCTCTTGTACTATAGTATTTAGGGTAGTATCAAATGCATGTGTATTGAAGGATAAAACTGTTGGATCTAGGGCATACAACTGAGAGGGGGGGGGGGTGAATCAGTTGTATAGAACTTGTTCTATTTCAAACACTTTATTCTCTGTTGTTAGTTAGCAGCATATCAAATAATCATTCATGGAAGCACAATACATAAACACAAGAGTAGATAAGCATCAACACATTGAACACCAAGATTTTGACGTGGAAAACCCGGTCAAGGGAAAAACCACGGGGTGATTAACCCAAGAATTATTCTCTGTTAGAAGAATAAGAAAAAAAAATGAATGGCACATGCCAATAAGGGCTCACTGCCCGAGCACACTGCTCACAAAGAGGCCCACTGCCTACAAGGAGACACACTGTCTACAGAGTGATAAAAATCACAGTCTTGAACTGGAGAATGACATCTCTACCATGTCCGGATCAGTTCCAATTAAGCCCAACAATCTCTGCTCTGCCTTTCGCACCTTTCTTCGCTACACCATGCTCATCCACATGCCACTTCCTGAAATGAATTCACAAATCATTATTTATACAAGACATCGACTTAGGAACAAGCATCTAAGTCGGCAAACAACCATAGGAGTATCCGCAAGATGAATAACACATCCGGTCGGCTATCACAAGAACATTCGCAGGATGAACAACTCATCCGGTCGGCTAAACAGAGCAATAACTTCATCCGGAAGAATAACTTCAATTCCGGGCTCTACCATCAATGCGGACCAACAACACAACCTAAACATGATTCAAGAACCTTCACAAGTCTGTCTGAATGTCCGGATACATCCGCACTTTCTCTGCTTACTGGGATCTCTTGTCTTCCTCATCCGGAACTTCAAGAACACAGTCTGTCGCCACTGTCATAATGCAGGAGGTACATCCGGACCTCCAAATTACACACAAATCAGGATGACACATCACAAGGACATATAAAACACTCCTTCCAATCCGCAGATTATGATAATACAATTCCGGACCTCACCGGACCTTTTTGTGATCCTCTGTCACCTCCGGATACTTGCTGGACCCGGTTCTATACCGGCAGCCATAACTCCTTCAGATCTTCATGCGGACCTCTGAAATCTTAACTGTAGCATCTTAAGACTCATATCTACTAACCCTTTAATCCGCATCCTCCGGTTCTCATCCTATACAGTATATTTACCTTCTTCTCATCACTGTTCTTCACTGTTCCTGACTGAGGCTAATTTTCTCAATATCCTCAGCACAAAGCTCATCAAATCCTTCTTGTCAATGCAGTGTGAGTATGTTGACATCAATGACAACAATGGCTCACCTCATACTTGCAACAAAAACATTAGCATGATGTTGTAGATGATTACATAAGTTATAGATATTTTTTATATTTTTAATGCAGTAAAAGCCATTCGAAGTTGTTTTGAGTTCTCGATGGTGGTGTGACAAAGTATGCAGACTATATTAGTAAAAGAAACACAATGCTTGGTGTTAGTAACCACATCAAGCATAGAAGGATACAAAGAATATGGATCATTTAGTTTTTTTCCTCAAAAATAGATTTTTATTATTACCAATTGCTTAATTGCTAACATTACATATTGACCATCTTACAATACTAAATGCTATAGCTAATACAATCTCCTAGAACTCGTCTTAAGCCAAGCAATTGTAATTGCATAAATAATAATAAATAAGAGATCGACAACACAATCACTCAAAAAAATACTATACAAGAATAAATACAATTATATTAGAGACTATATTTATATATAAAATAAATATAATTAAGTTATAAATACTAAATATTAGCAGTATCAATTACGACACAAATTAACCAAATTTCAGCATAATTGTTGGTTTTTCACTATGGTTTCTTAGTATTTATGTGTTACTTTTGTTTAATTTTTTGTTACTATTATTTGTTTGTACCTATAACTTTAAGAGGAGGGCACTTGTACATTTTTGTCATATGTTTTGGAGTACATTCTTAGCCCCATGTTTGTGAAAGAGTGGAAAACATTATTGAAACTTTAATTGTATAGTGAAATCATTATTCTTCTCTAAATAGTGCCATTTTTAAAAGTGTCATGAAGGTGGAAACCACATTGCATTATACGGTTGACCATGCTTGGTTTTTAGTGTATTTGTCTAGTTGCCTCCATTGTTTTGAGAGTGTCTTAAAATGTAATTGATAGCCTCTAAGTAATTGTAGCGTGTAGGAAAAACATCTATGCAAATAAGATTGACTCATTTTTATTCTAAACGATGAAATGCATCCAATTATTTAGCATGACTAATCTGTGTGTGTGTGTGTGTGTGTGTGTGTGTGTTTGTGTGTGTGTGTGTGTGTGTCCATATCTATCTCTATCTATCCCCTTCTCTCTTCCTCTACCTCTCTTCCTCTCTTTCTTTCTCTTTCATTCTCTCTATCTCTCTCCACTTCTCTATTCCTCTCTCTCTCTCTATGTATCCCTTTATCTCTCTGTCTCTCCCCTTCTCTCTTCCTTTACCTCTCTTTCTCTCTTCCTCTCTCTTTCATTCTCTTGATCTCTATCTCTTTTTCTATATCTCTCTTCCTGTATCCTCCTCCATGTCTTTATCTCACTTCCTCTCTCCCCCCCTCTTTCTATATCTCCCTTTCTCTAGCCTCCTCTATGTCTCTCTATCTCACCATTACATAATTTACATTATATAAAATATGCTATAATAACAAATATAACTATATTAGTATATTAGATATTATATATTATTTATAAAATAAATATGATTAAATTATAAATAAATATTTAATATAAATAAACAATTTTATAATATAATAGTATTTTAAAATATATTAAATAATTTACATTATATAAAATATATTATATAATAATAAATACAATTATATTAGAGACTATATATTATATATAAAATAAATACAATTAAGTTATAAATATTAAATATGTCTCTCTCTCTCTCTCTCTCTATTTGGCTATCTCTCTGTATTATGTCTTTCTTTGTATTCATCTATCTCTTTGTCTCTCCCCTTCTCTCTTCCTCTACCTCTCTTTCTGTCTTTCTCTCTCTTTCATTCTCTCTATCTCTCTCCACTTCTCTTTTCTTCTCACTTTGTGTATCCCTTTATCTCTCTGTCTCTCCCCTTTTCTCTTCCTCTATCGGGTAAGTGCAAAAAGTTGGGGGGCCAAAAAGTGGCCAAAAATTTTTCAAAAAAATTAAGACATAACGCGAGTGCATTATGGTTTGGTAATGACGAGCCTAAGGCTCGGCAAAACCAAACCATAACGCGCTCGTAGAGAAAAAAAAAGAAATCAAATGAGCAGAAATGCTTATGTTTAATTATATATATATATAAAAGAGCATTTCTGCTCATTTGATTTTTTTTTTTCTCTACACCCGCGGCTTGCAAACCCTAAGGAGCGCGCTCGCATTTTTGAAGACCCAATTTGAAACCAAAATCTCACCGATTCATCGCCAAAATGCCGCCACGACATCGAGCAGGCCAAAGGAGTGAGTTTTATTTGTTTTTTTGTTTGAATTTGTTTCTAAATAGGTAGGTTTGAGTTGATTTTTTATGTAAATTTCCTTAATTGTCAGGAAATGTTAATGCACCTCCTCCTCCTCCTCCTCCTCACAATCCACAAAATCCTGAAGAGGAAATACCTGCCAAAGAACAACTCGAACAACAAACTCCTCCATCCATTCCTCGACATGCCCCTAGAACACAAGAAAATCTAGTGGGGCAAATTGAAAACAATAAAAAAGAAATTGAAGACATTATTGCAAGGTTGAAAGATCCTTCAACTTCAACCTTGCATAGGTCCACGCTTGCTCAATCTCTTGAATCTTTGTTATCAAATGTAGATTCAATTAGCAAGTAAATATCTAGTTGGTCGGATAAGAGGAGAGAGTTTAGATAGTATTATGCAGACAAGCTATCATATGAAGATGTGAAAAAGTTACAAATTACAAAATTGGACTTGTGTTCCATTTTCACAAACCCACAAAGAAATCAACCTCCACCCATTACATGCAAGAGGTTCCCTATCCATTGGTGCAACAACCAAGCAATAAGGGACAATTTTGGGCAGAGGTAGTGGATGGTTTTTGACCATCCTCCATGCAATAATAATGAGGTTCCGCAATACTTTTTGAGGAAACTCTACTGTGAGTTTGTCCTCAATAAAGTGCCAAACTATTTTGATATGCGGGACTTCTAGGGTAGAGGTGGGGGGTCAACACAAGATAGACCAGGGGCATGTGTTGACCCACAATGGCTAGTGAGATGAGTAATCAGCAGACCAGCCCATGAGCATGTGTCTATCCCTTCCATTGTGAAGGAGAGTGTTGAGGTTGATACACTTTAGTCCATTAGTGCCTTGACCCAGAGCATCATAGAGCATGTCTGTCCTGTAGCACAGCGTGGGTTGGGAGATAGTGCGAGGAGTAGGGTCCCACCCCATACTTGTCAGACTTGCGGGTCAACCTGTGGTTATGACCCCATAGATAGTCAGGACGCAGGTGCACAAGCTACATCTGCAGCTGAGTAGATGGTGATGATAGATACCCTCCTGAGTGAGACTTTCGGCCTTGATACTTAGGTAAATATTAGCAAGTTCATTGAATTTAATTTATTAAATTTCATTTTTGAAATATAAGATTAACTAATTTAGTTTGATGATTTTGATGAAATTTTAGGGTCATAGCATTGATGCAGTTCTCAGCAATACTCCACCTGCATTTTACACTATGACATCTACTACCGGGGTATGTAACTAGTAAACAATTATAAATATTACATGTGAATAGGATTGTTATATGAATGTTATTCTAATATCTAATTTTGGATGTTGAATAGGTTAATCTTGGAGATTTCACGGCAACACCTGCCAGTGGTGGTGTAGTTCAAAGCTTCACTAAGGTAATAAAATAAATAGTTTAACTAATGAATTGTACTTATTAGATTTTTGTATTTTATTTTCATATCATTGATTACATTGCATTGCACATCTTTCAAACTCAAAGCATTATTAAACATTGCATAACTAATAGCTAGATGTTGATATATGACAAAATTTCAATTATAATATAGTTAAATTTGAAAAAATGGCTCAAAAAAATGTGCTCTCATGGAATGTCATGAGAAGCAGATGCATAGACAAGGACATCACCATGAGACCACTTTTCTTTGAGTCATCTTTTCAAATAGCTCACTGCCTTGTCTATGCTACCACATTTTCCATACATGTCTACCAAAGCTTGTTGATCCCCTCCACACTATTCTTTAACAAATTCTCTCTAATAATCTCATTTGATTACCACCAATTAGACCCCAGGACATGACACCAGAGAGGGGCATCAACCTATGACATCTTATATAGCATATGATTGACTCAAACATCATCTAGGTTTTAGGTATTAATTATGGGGGTAACAAGTCACCCCTAACCAAAATCTTCAAATCTACACTAACCCTTTCCCCTACAAACTTATGTCAATCCTATTGGCTCAATTTCTTCCATCCCTATGTCTATAAGAAAGAGCTATAGTATATCACCAAGAGAGCAAAATCTTCACTGTGATTATGTGTCTATTTGTATCATAGTGATGCATTGTTGATAATGAATATCATAGTGTGCTTTATTGTGTGTACTTCCATGTTTAGGTGAATGTGTGTGTATGTTAGAAACCATGACTTGCATCACTATTCTAGTTTCATAATTGAATAATGTTGTTTTATTTTCAGATGATGCAGGCTGCGGAGACACCTCCCGAAGTTCATAGGGCAATGGAGCATGGTGTGTCCACTGCGATTCATAGCTCCATGCCATTGATAGGGGTATGAGGCAGATTAGTAAATTTCAATTTACATTCATTGTTATAGTTGTTTATTTTTGAAAAATCAAATGATTATTAATTTTAAGTTTAATTTCTATCTGGATGGTTTCTATGGGACATGACATCAACACAGCCTAATCCTGCTACTAAGACTAATGAGAAGGTAGATTATATGGTGGCGGTAAGTGATTGTTTTGTTAAATGTTTTATTTTTTATAACATGTAATTTCTATATATTAATGTCTATACTTTTTATTATAACAGCTACAGGTCCATGAAGAACTAAATAGGAGGAGGAGCCCTCGGGTTCATAGTAGACCGCCCTCATGCATGTCTCCATCCTCCCGAAGATCAAAAGCTGCTCGTGATCTATTCCCTTCACCGAAGAGAGGGGAATGAATACTTATTGGGGTCCTTTGTTGTATGCCTATATGGCATTTGTGGATATATATTTTGTAGTGCATATAGGAGACATTGTATGCCTAAATGACTATTATATATATATGTTATACTTATATTGACAGATATTGATGTATGCCTATATGGATATTTGGTTAATACAAATCTTTTTTTATTGATGGCGTCCATATTTGGATTATAAATCCATGTTTGAATGGATATTTGTAGATGGTTACTTCAAATATTTAAAGTCCAAGTGTATTACATAGGATGTTTGTTGATCCAATAAGCTAGCTATTGTTATTCAAGTATCACCTAAACCTCATTCTGGAACTAAAAGATAAAAGTTGTATTTAAAATAAAAATGAATCATCATGTTGAATAGAAAATATTCATATTCTTTATGAGTTGCTCAATTAAAAATATTCAAATGAGTATGCCGATCCATATTCTTTATGAGTTGCTATATTGAAAATATTTCTTAATTTCTTGTTATTATACCATATTGGGATGCAAAGAGTATGTTTGTTGTTTTGAATAAGATAGTCAAAATCATATGCTTATGAGCACCTGATGACCATTGTGGTTATTAAATGTAATTCCTCTTGCATATAAGGCGAGGTTATGAGATTACATTGAGTCTTACCTAATTTTAGTATGCAACATAACATTGGGGCTATAGGCTTCCATAAGTCATCAACAATCAAGTTTCAAGGTTGTCATTGAAGTCAAAGGGTCAAGGTTGATGCCATGATGTTGATAAGGTGATACAATGATTCAAGGTAGGTGATGGTCATGGGGTGCATGATGTTGTGAATATGATTTTCATGATAAGGTCTTTCAATTCATGTTGACGTTGCACAAGACAAACATGGTTCATATGATGCAAGGTTCATGTTCATGGTGGATGTGGTTTTGTTCATGCAAGGTTTTGTTGTGAATATGGTTTTCATGATAAGGTCTATCTTGGAAGGTTGATATGATGCAAGGTTCATATTCATGGTGGATGTGGTTTTGTTCATGCAATAAGAAGTTAGAGAAGACACAAGCTTTCATAAACATAATCTTATTGATAGTTAGGGTTTGCATATTGGGCATTAAACCCTAAAAAGAATCTACTTTTCTTAAGACTTTAAAACCATCAATTGCCTGTCGTGTGTAAAGTGCACTTTTGTTTTAATTTAATATTGACTTATAATCAGAAGTTACTATCACTTAAATCAACCTACTAAATGGTCTTTAAGTCATTAGTTCACTGACCCTTCAACATAACTCAACCGACATCTCTGGTAAACTCTCATAAGCTCAAGTGCCATATCATAATCGAAGGTCATATTTAATTGATATGAGGGTGGGAAAAAGGATTGGAAGGTCAGTATTTAAAAGGAATTTGGAATATAAAAAATCATCACTATGCAATTGAATTTGATGGGCATGCCTTTATAAAAGGCTAAAAGACAACTTTATGCAAGATATTATGGTATTTGTAGTGTTTGAAGATTGAAGACTAGTTAGTGTTTGTAGCTCAGACTGTTTTGACATGTTTGGGTGCAAAGCAAGACCATCCTAGCCTAAACATACCCATCCAGACGCATTGGAATTGTTAGTTTGGCTGCACGAGGAGAAGAACAAAAGTTACACCCCTTTGCAACTTGACACTGCCTCCTTTTGACAATTTTTGGGGCAGCAGAAAACCTTTCACCACGGGCAAATGCCTCAGAGATATAAAAAACTGAGAGAGGTTATTGTAGAGGGACCTATGTGATCACGTTGCCTCAGACAGAATGTATCTAAATGACACAATTTCTGAGTAACAGCTTGTCAATGATTGCTGCCTTTTTGCACTTTGGATGCTTCAGGGATATCGTTGGTACAATGTAGCTCGGACTATTTCGACATGTTTGGATGTAAAACAGGACCATGCCTAGCCTAAACGTACCCATCCAGATGCGTTGGAACTGTCAGTTTGGCCACACGAGGAGAAGAACAAAAGTTACACCCCTTTGCAACTTTACACTACCTCCTTCTGACGATTTTTTGGGTAGCAAAAAACCTTTCACCATGGGCAAACGGATCAGAGATATAAAAAATTGAGAGAGGTTATTGTAGAGGGACCCTACGTGATCGCGTTACCTCAGACAAAATGTATCTAAGTGACACAATTTTTGAGTAACAGCTCGTCAAAGATTGCTTCCTTTTTGCACTTTGGACTCTTTAGGGATATCGTTGGTACAATGTAGCTCAGACTGTTTCAACATGTTTGGGTGCAAAACAAGACCATGCCTAGCCTAAACGTACCCATCCCGATGCATTGGAACTTTCATTTTGGTCCCATTAGGAGCAGGATGAAAGTTACACCCCTTTGCAACTTTACACTGCCTACTGACGATTTTTGGGGTAGCAAAAAACCTTTCACCATGGGCAAATGCCTCAGAGATATAAAAAACTAAGAGAGGTTATTGTAGAGGGACCCTACATGATCATGTTGCCTCAGGCAAAATGTATCTAAGTGATATAATTTTCAAGTAACAGCTTGTCAAAGATTGCTTCTGTTTTGCACTTTGGACTCTTTAGGGATATCGTTGGTACAATGTAGCTCCGACTGTTTTGAAATGTTTGGGTACAAAACAGGACCATGCCTAGCCTAACGTACCCATCCCGATGCATTGGAACTATCAGTTTGGTCCCATCAAGAGCAGGACGAAAGTTACACCCCTTTGCAACTTTACACTGCCTCCTGATGATTTTAATGATTTTTGGGGCAGTAGAAAACCTTTCACCACAGGCAAACGCCTCAGACATATAAAAATTGAGAGAGGTTATTGTAGAGGGACCCTACGTGATCGCGTTGCCTCAGACAGAATGTATCTAAGTGACATAGTTTTTAGGTAACAGCTTGTCAAAGATTGCTACCTTTTTGCACTTTGGACTCTTCAGGGATATCACCGGTACAATGTAGCTTAGACTGTTTCGGCATGTTTGGGTGCAAAATAGGACCATGCCTAGCCTAAACGTACCCATCCTGATGCGTTGGAATTGTCAATTTGGTCGCATCAAGAGCAGGATGAAAGTTACACCCCTTTGCAACTTTACACTACCTCCTTCTGACGATTTTTGGGGCAGTAGAAAACCTTTCACCACGGGCAAACACCTCAGAGATATAAAAAACTGAGAGAGGTTATTGTAGAGGGACTCTACATGATCGTGTTTCCTTAGACAGAATGTTTCAAAGTGACACAGTTTTTGAGTAACATCTCATCAAAGATTGCTGCCTTTTTTCACTTTGGACTCTTTAGGGATATCATCGGTACATTGTCGCTCGGACTGTTTTGACATGTTTGGGTGAAAAACAGGACCATGCCTAGCGTAAATGTACCCATCTAGATGCGTTGGAATAGTTAATTTAGTCGCATCAGGAGTAGGACAAAAGTTACACCCCTTTGCAACTTTACACTACCTCCTTTTGACAATTTTTGGGGCAGTAGAAAACCTTTCGCCACGGGCAAACACCTTGGAGATATAAAAAACTGAGAGAGGTTATTGTAGAGGGACTCTACATGATCATGTTTCCTCAAACAAAATGTTTTTAAGTGACATGGTTTTCGAGTAACATCTTGTCAAAGATTGTTGCCTTTTTGCACTTTGGACTCTTCAGGGATATCGTTGGTACAATGTAGCTCAGATTATTTCGACATGTTTAGGTGAAAAAAAGGACCATGCATAGTGTAAATGTACCCATCCGGATGCATTAGAATAATCAGTTTGGTCGCATCAGGAGCAGGACAAAAGTTACACCCCTTTGTAACTTTACACTACCTCCTTCTAACAATTTTTGGGGTAGTAGAAAACCTTTCACCATGGGCAAACTCCTCAGAGATATAAAAGACCAAGAGAGGTTATTGTAGAGGAACCCTACATGATCGCGCTGCCTTAGACAAAATGTTTCTAAGTGACATAGTTTTTGAGTAACATCTCGTTAAAGATTGCTGCCTTTTTACTCTTTGGATTCTTCAGGGATATCATCAGTACAATGTAGCTCGAATTGTTTCAACATGTTTAGGTGAAAAACATGACCATGCCTAGCGTAAATGTACCCATCCGGACACGTTGGAATAGTCAATTTGGTCCCATTAGGAGCAGGATGAAAGTTAGACCCCTTTGCAACTTTACACTACCTCCTTCTGATGATTTTTGGGGCAGCAAAAAACCTTTCATCACGGGTAAATGCCTCAAAGATATAAAAAATTGAGAGAGGTTATTGTAGAGGGACTCTATGTGATCATGTTGCCTTAGACATAATGTTTCTAAGTGACACAGCTTTCAAGTAACATCTCATCAAAGATTGCTGCCTTTTTGCACTTTAGACTCTTCAGGGATATCATTGGTACAATGTAGCTCGGACTATTTCGGCATGTTTAGGTGAAAGACACAATTAGAGAGACCTATTATCTAGTTAGAAACCAACACACCTAGAGACACCTATATTTTATACATTACCTAGATTTTATACATTATTCTTAGGATCAACTTCATCCATCACTTAGGTCTAACCCCATGAAGCATAACATGATGATGTAAAAATGTGTATATGTGTAAAAATGCAGCAACAAATAAAAAAAGACAAACCTTACAAATTAATGTACATACTTACAACTCAATGTAACATGACTTTACAAAATCAATGTGAATACTTACAAATTAATCCAATGAACCATCCGGGTCTGCTCTACTCTTTATTGTGTCAAGTATTGCTTCATGGTCAGACTCATGCACCTTCCATAAGGTCTTGTTCAAAGATCTACCCCGGTACTGTATCAAATGAACATTGGATGCCACAACAAGGTTCGAGTAATGAAGAATCTTCCAATGCATGTCAAAGTCCTAAAACAACCAAACATTAACACTCTTATGTGGGTACCTTCTAATATATGTTCCAGTAATAACCACTGAGATTGTAAGGTATTCAATGTTTTCTCCATTTGTAACTGGGGCCTCTAATTTCTTTTTGGCCTCAACACAATGACATAGGTAATAATCTGTTCCCTCTTCATTATCTTCATCTACAATAACTGCATATACATGCCCTACATTGATATGTGTAGCAAATTAGATGAGATTAGTCAACATTACAAAAACACTACAAAGTAATATGACATTAGGAATTTCAAAAACTATGCAAATAGATATATTACCTGGTTGAACTAGATCTGATATGTGGTCAAAGTCAACTGATGATTCCATCTATGTTAGTTCCAGTGTTGTCGGGGGTCGATATGTGTCAAGTGGGCTAAGATAACTTAACTGCCATTCGTCAACCCACTCATCCCAGGCTTGAATTGTACATGAAGAACAAAAGCATGACATCTTTTGCGTATGGATACTCCATGAACCTACAATTGAGCTTCTGAAAGAGTGCATCTCACTTGATCCTCTTACTATAGAACAGTCCTCATATGGTGCAATGTTAGTATCATCTATCAACCAAAAAAATCTATAAACTGAAGAGTTACCTTCATTATCTGGACCCATGGAAGCATTACACCACTCGATGATCGATTTTGCATCTGTCAACTTTGCATTGTCTTTATACTTTAACTCTTCTCGTGCTATGGCTCTTTTGATACATGCTCCTACACCATCATGCTCCCCCTTTCCATGCCTGACCTCACAAAAGTTCCACATATGCTGAATACCTATAAAATTATGCCTCTTGCTCAGCCAATAGAAATTTTGTGAGTTCTTGAATTGTGACGCACAATTATCCGACCATATGATATGTTGATTGAACGATATGCCCCTTCTAGCCAAATCATTATAGAACACCTAAAAGCAACCTTGCATGAACTTTGTAGAATGCATGCGATCACCACTGATATAGAAATTATACTCCCTTATGATCTTTATGTCATCCTCTGTACTATCATTTGCATGAATGAATGTGATGTGCACAAATATAGACTTGTGTGGAGTTGTAATATCGTGATTGCACTTCACGTTGTGGCTGTAGACTGTAGTTCTCTGCAAAGTCAACGACTGAAACAATGCTACCAACTGGAAATGTGTCCTTGCATAACTTGAATTGCAAGTCCAACCATCGAGCTCTATGGGCATGTCTTGCATACTCATACACTATGCTGTCATGAAATATAGGCATAAACTGATACACTGGAATCTTTTCAATAACCAATTCACACCTCTTTGCTTCTTTACCATCTTTTGTATTGTATGCCACTGTTTTATACTTGCCGAACTCTACTAGTTCGTTTCCAACCGCATGTGTTATTTCCATATGTTCACATATTGGAAAATGTTGCAAGCCACCACAATGATGACATGTGCCATCCAAGCATAATTTCTTGTAGAAGATTTGACCTTCCTCTCTTTCACATAAAATTCTTGATATGAAATCTCTTGAAGATTTTGGTGGGGCACGTATGCCACAACCCTGCAAAACATTGTTAGTATGCAAATCTAAACATATAGACCTGTAAACACCAAAATGGTTAGAAAATTCAATATGTAATCTACAACAACAAGTAATGCATGTGTGATTTATCTTGACATAGAAAGGTTTTAGCATTTCAAAATATCTTTGACAAATTTTAATTTGAGGATACTTCTCTAGAAATTTACCATAAAACTGTGTTTGAGTCTCATCCAAAAAATACTTTGGATGTGGCTCATGGTTTCGACTACCGATTCTCCTTCTTACCACATCCCTTTGATTCAGAGATACCCTTGTGTAATTCTTCCAAAAGTCTTCAATTAGTGATCTCAATGCTTCAACAATTGGTTTATCTTTTCATGGTAGTCTCCCCCAGAATGCCTATAATTCATTGGCATTAGTGTCCTCAATTCTTTGGCATCTTCCAACAGCTCTTGATAATGTTTTCCTATTAATTCTCAATTCTTGACTTGTCTTTCTAATGAGACGATCTTTCCTCGTTTGACTACTTACTATAGTCGATGTAATCACACGCCATGTTGCATTACTATCTTTTGTGCGTGAGGTGTTACCCACACTCTCATATGCACTCATTAGATTCTTAATAATAGATTTTTCACTTGAAGTCTTTGATGTTCTCAACCCAAGAATCTTTATGATGGACCTATACTTTATACTTCGCATCATTTCAACGAATAGTTAACATCTTGCGGTCTCATTTAACTTTTCAAAGAACAATCTCCTAATCTTATGAGCATATCTTCTACAAGTGCATTTTGGAATCTTACCTTCCATTGGATGCAAAATGTTCTCATCAATATTAATCAAATACTTTGTCTTTCTATGCAAAATTTTAGGTGGTGTTAAGTTAGGTAAATTCATCTCAACATTAGGAATTTCATCAATATTTAAATGAGATGGGCTAGATGGCATACCTTCGATCGAAGATGGAATAGATGACATACCTTGAGGTTGAGGTGGGAACAATGGTGTACCTCCTTCATCACATGTGAGTGATGATGTACTCTCAACTTGAGATGCGGTAGATGGTGTCCCTACATGTTGACTTGCGGTAGAGGACGTGTCTCCAACTATGGTATTCAAATCTCTCATAGCACGAAGTTTTTGCATTCATTCTCTTTATGTCGCCAATACTATATCTCTTTGTGATGGTTGTGGTTCCTCTTCAATTGGCATGTCTTCATTTATCATGTCCAATTTCCTCTTCTCACGAAGTTCCCTCATAGCTGCTGCTTTCTTTGCATTCTTAGATTTTATCTCTTCCTGTGTTGGTTTAATTCTTGATCGTTTCCTCAACATGATGGAAAATTTGTCTATAGCATGATAAAGAGACCAATATTAGTTCCTAAGAAATGAATCCATATAAATAACTAAAATATATGTCATTCAACCCTTCATAGTAAATGTGCATACAATCATCATGTAAAAGAGTAAATTTCACTCAACCAAAATAGGTACAAAGCATACAAAACAAATTATTGCAGCCATACAAAGCATTATTGCACAATGTTATTGTAGTCATACAAAGCATTATGGTACAAAGTTCACTTCAGTCCTAGATAAGGATAAGGTCAAAGGAGAGTCACCTATTGAGGCTACAAGTGAAGAGTACATGGGACTTCATGCTTGAAAAGGTTGAGGCTGACCTAATTTGACATGTTTGTTGTTACTAGGACTACTAGGATTTTGAATTGAGAAGGTGTTTTGTTGGTATTAGGGATACTAGGATTTGGGTGGCTTGTGAAGGAATAGACAACAATTGAAGAGTGTAGACTTGAGTAAGGGTTTAGAATGGTTGTGTCTAAGTTCATGAGGGGTAAGAAGACCTCTAGTAGCCTTGTTAGGTTTTGAAGTATTGAAGACCCTCTTTGTGCATCTGTATAGGGAGATTGCTTGAGAGGAAAGCTTATGAAATTTGAAGAAACTATTGGTATGATCCCTTTGGATTGAGTTGAACCCTACCTCTACATCACATACCTAGGATTGTCAAAAAAATCATTCGTCTAATCTCTATAATTTAGGGTATTGAATGGTCTATAGTCGATTAAGGTAACCACCATCATGTGCTAGCAAAGGACAATTAGGAAATTTTAAAATATTGTTATGTTATGTGCATGTACAAATCATCATGTATAGGTGCATAAGGAATGTCCTAGCCCAAGATATGTGCATACAAATCATCATGTCATGTGCATACTTGTATGATCTTGGCACCTATTCATTTGTATTTTAACTTGTTAATATGACAAGATAATAGTGGGATTGTATTTTTATTATGTTGTAAGGATTTATTCTTGTATAGTTTGACATCATGGTATGTTAAGGTCTGTTTATTACACATAATTATTAAAGAGCCCAAGTGTAGAAAATATACATGGCATCATGTGAGATTGTAGGCTACTTTCTTGATTGGGAATGTGTCTATTTTAAACATGTATGATAAAGCACGATAAAGTAATTCAAATAGAATTAAGGAAAATGTAAAGAACATGCATGTAAAGACTTGAAATACCTAAAAAATAGAGATTTGAATGGAGAGAGTACCCAATTATGTAGTGTTTTTTTCTTCTTGCATTGAACTCCTCAACAATTTGAGTTTTTCACCACTTTCTTCCTTTTCAATGTTAAATTGAATAACACTCAAATATAATTAGTAACAACAATACTATTAACCAATCTATAACGTTAAATTCCTAAAATTGAATCACAATTAACATTGCAACACTACAAAAATTGAAACTTGAATAGATATATATCAAATTTGGTGTGAAAACTATGTTATTTCCTCCTTCTCAAGTTGGCAAAGCAGAAAAGCTGGTGGAAAGATCATGCAAAGGTGGTAGAATGTGTAAAATGTGCATGTGAACTTCCCAACAACATGAAAGCACTTCTTTTTTGTTGGAACACGCGCATAATCATCATGAAAACAGAGCATGTGGGCCTAGTTCATGGGGGTCAACACTTTTTTACCGTTTCTATAGCAGGACAAAATGTGAGCGCGTTATAACACGCTCACGTTTTGTCTTGCTATAGATTGATCCATAAATATGTGTGCCTATCTCACCTTCGATAACACCTTTACAATATCTCACCTTTAGTTCCATTAGCTCATGTTCTATATCTCACTTATCTGTCCCCCTCACCTCTCTACCTCTCCCCTCTCTGTGTCTCTCAGTCACTCCTTGTCTACCTCTCCATCCATCCTTAGCCATCTAGGTCTCACTTAATCCTAAACCCTAAAGCTAGCTATCCCTATTCCTAAACCCTCAATGAGCTTGATACTATATCTTAAACCCTAATCCCTTATCCCTAAACCCTCCAACCCTATCCCTAATCCTTAGACCCTTGACAGTCTACTTTAACCCTAATCCCTCAACCCTCAACCCTATCCCTAAACCCTCAACCCTCGAACCTCAAACCTCAACATCAAATCCTAATCCCTCAACCCTTAACTCTAATCCCTCGACCCTCAACCCTATCCCCAAAATTGAAACCCTAAAACCTCAACCATCAACCCTCAACATCAAATCCTAATCCCTCAACCCTTCACTCTAATCCCTCAACATTAAACCCTATCCCTAAACCCTCAACACTATACCTTAAACCCTAATCCCTTAACCCTAAACCCTAAACCTTATCCCTAAACCCTAATCCCTCAACCCTCAACCCTAATCCCTCAACCCTCAACTTTAATCCCTCATCCCTAAACCCTAAATGCTATCCCTATTCCTAAACCCTCAACGGGTTTGGTACTATACCTTAAACCCTAATCCCTTATCCCTAAACCCTCCAACCCTATCCCTAATCCTTATACCCTCAACACTCTACTTTAACCCTAATCCCTCGACCCTCGACCCTATCCCTAAACCCTCAACCCTCAAACCTCAACACTCAACCCTCAACGTCAAACCCTAATCCCTCAACCCTTAACTCTAATCCCTCAACCCTCAACCCTCTCCCTAAACCATAAACCCTAAAACCTCAACCCTCAACCCTCAACGTAAAATCCTAATCCCTCAACCCTTCACTCTAATCCCTCAACCCTAAAACCTATCCCTAAACCCTCAAGACTATACCTTAAACCCTAATCCCTCAACCCTAAACCTTATCCCTAAACCCTAATCCCTCAACCCTCAACCCTAATCCCTCAACCCTCAACTCTAATCCCTCATCCCTAAACCCTAAATGCTATCCCTATTCCTAAACCCTCAATGGGCTCGATACTATATCTTAAACCCTAATCTCTTATCCCTAAACCCTCCAACCCTATCTCTAATCCTTATACCCTCGACATTCGACTTTAACCCTAATCCCTCGACCTTCAACCCTATCCCTAAACCCTCAACCCTTGAACCTCAACACTCAACCCTCAACGTCAAACCCTAATACCTCAACCCTTAACTCTAATCCCTTGACCCTCAACCCTATCCCTAAACCCTCAACCCTAAAACCTCAACCCTCTACCCTCAACGTCAAACCCTAATCCCTCAACCCTTAACTCTAATACCTCAACCCTAAACCCTATCCCTAAACCCTTAACACTATACCTTAAACCCTAATCCCTCAACCTTAAACCCTAAACCCCATCCCTAAGCCCTAGTCCCTCAACCCTCAACCCTAATCCATCAACCCTCAACCCTAATCCCTCATCCCTAAACCCTAAATGCTATCCCTATTCCTAAAGCCTCAATGAGGTCGGTACTATACCTTAAACCCTAATCCCTCATCCCTAAACCCTCCAACCCTATCCCTAATCCTTATACCCTCGACACTCTACTTTAACCCTAATCCCTCGACCCTCAACCCTATCCCTAAACCCTCAACCCTCAGGCCTCAACCCTCAACCCTCAATGTCAAACCCTAATCCCTCAACCCTTAACTCTAATCCCTCGACCCTCAACCCTATCCCTAAACCCTCAACCCTAAAACCTCAACCCTCAACCCTCAACGTCAAACCCTAATCCCTCAACCCTTAACTCTAATCCCTCAACCATAAACCCTATCCCTAAACCCTCAACACTATACCTTAAACCATAAACCCTCAACCCTAAACCCTAAACCCTATCCCTAAGCCCTAATCTGTCAACCCTCAACCCTAATCCGTCAACCCTCAACCCTAATCCCTCATCCCTAAACCCTAAATGCTATCCCTAATCCTAAACCCTCAACGGGTTTGATACTATACCTTAAACCCTAATCCCTTATCCCTAAACCCTCCAACCCTATCCCTAATCCTTATACCCTTAACACTCTACTTTAATCCTAATCCCTCGACCCTCGACCCTATCCCTAAACCCTCAACCCTCAAACCTCAACACTCAACCCTCAACGTCAAACCCTAATCCCTCAACCCTTAACTCTAATCCCTCAACCCTCAACCCTCTCCCTAAACCATAAACCCTAAAACCTCAACCCTCAACCCTCACGTAAAATCCTAATCCCTCAACCCTTCACTCTAATCCCTCAACCCTCAACCCTATCCCTAAACCCTCAACACTATACCTTAAACCCTAATCCCTCAACCCTAAACCTTATCTCTAAACCCTAATCCCTCAACCCTCAACCCTAATCCCTCAACCCTCAACTCTAATCCCTCATCCCTAAACCCTAAATGCTATCCCTATTCCTAAACCCTCAATGGGCTCGATACTATACCTTAAACCCTAATCTCTTATCCCTAAACCCTCCAACCCTATCTCTAATCCTTATACCCTCGACATTCTACTTTAACCCTAATCCCTCGACCCTCAATCCTATCCCTAAACCCTCAACCCTTGAACCTCAACACTCAACCCTCAACATCAAACCCTAATCCCTCAACCCTTAACTCTAATCCCTTGACCCTCAACCCTATCCCTAAACCCTCAACCCTAAAACCTCAACCCTCTACCCTCAACATCAAACCCTAATCCCTCAACCCTTAACTCTAATACTTCAACCATAAACCCTATCCCTAAACCCTTAACACTATAACTTAAACCCTAATCCCTCAACCCTAAACCCTAAACCCCATCCTTAAGCCCTAGTCCCTCAACCCTCAACCCTAATCCATCAACCCTCAACCCTAATCCCTCATCCCTAAACCCTAAACTCTATCCCTATTCCTAAACCCTCAAAGAGCTCGATACTATACCTTAAACCCTAATCCCTTATCCCTAAACCCTCCAACCCTATCCCTAATCCTTATACCCTTGACACTCTACTTTAACCCTAATCCCCCGACCCTCAACCCTATCCCTAAACCCTCAACCCTCAGGCCTCAACCCTTAACCCTCAACATCAAACCCTAATCCCTCAACCCTTAACTCTAATCCCTCAACCCTCAACCCTATCCATAAACCCTCAACCCTAAAACCTTAACCCTCAACCCTCAACGCCAAACCCTAATCCCTCAACCCTTAACTCTAATCCCTCAACCCTAAACCCTATTCCTAAACCCTCAGCACTATACCTTAAACCATAAACCCTCAACCCTAAACCCTAAACCCTATCCCTAAGCCCTAATTTGTCAACCCTCAACCCTAATCCATCAACCCTCAACCCTAATCCCTCATCCCTAAACCCTAAACACTATCCCTATTCCTAAATCCTCAACGGGCTTGATATTATCCCTCAACCCTTAACCCTTAAAACTTGAACCCTAAAACCTATCCCTACACCCTCAACACTTGACACTATATCTTAAACCCTAATCCCTTAACCCTCATCCCTAAAGCCTCAACCCTAAATCCTTAAACCTTCAACCCTAAACCCTAAACCCTCAACCCTTAACTCTCAACATTAAACCCTAATTCATCAACCCTAAACCCTAATCCCTCAAACCTAAACCCTATCCCTAAACCATCAACCCTCAACACTATACCTTAAACCCTAATCCTATCCCTCAACCCTTAACCCTCAAATCCTATCCCTACACCCTCAACACTCGATACTATATTTTAAGCCTTAAACCCTCATCCCTAAAGCCTCAACCCCCAATCCGTAAACCTTCAACCCTAAACCCTATCCCTAATCCCTCTACCCTCAACACTCTAACCCTAACCTCGACATTAAATGCTAATCTGTCAAGCCTAAACCCTAATCCGTCAACCCTAAACCCTATCCCTAAACCCTCAACCCTCAACACTATATCTTAAACCCTAATCCATCAACCCTAAAACCTAATCCCTCAACCCTCAACCCTAAACCCTATCACTAAACCCTCAACCCTTGACACTATACCTTAAACCCTAATCCCTCATCCCTAAACCCTAAATGCTATCCCTATTCATAAACCCTCAACCCTTGACACTATACCTTAAACCCTAATCCCTTATCCCTAAACCCTAAACCCTATCCCTCAACCCTTAACCCTTAAAACTTAAACCCTAAAACATATCTCTAAACCCTCGATGCTCAACACTATATCTTAAACCCTAATCCCTTAACCCTCAGCCCTAAAGCCTCAACCCTCAATCGTTAAACCTTCAAACCTAAACCCTATCCCTAATCCCTCTACCCTCAACACTCTACTTTAACCCTAATCCCTTGACCATCAACCCTATCCCTAAACCCTCAAACCTCAACCCTCAACTCTCAACATTAAACCCTAATCCGTCAACCCTAAACCTTAATCCTTCAACCCTAAACCCTATTCCTAAACCCTCAACCCTCAACACTATTCCTTAAACCCTAATCCCTCAACCCTAAACCCTAATCCCTCAACCCTAAACCCTATCCCTAAACCCTCAACCCTCAACACTATTCCTTAAACCCTAATCCTTCAACCCTAAACCCTAATCCCTCAACCCTCAACCCTAAACCCTATCCCTAAACACTCAACCATCGGCAAGTTATACCTTAAACCTTAATCCCTCAACCCTCAACCCTCAACCCTCAACCCAAGACACTATACCTTAAACCCTAATCCCTTACCCCTAAACCTTAAATCCTATCCCTCAACCCTTAACCCTTAAACCTCAAACCCTAAAACCTAACCCTATACCCTCAACAATATACTTAAGCCCTAATCCCTTCATCAACCCTATACCTTAAACCCTAAAGCCTACACCCTCTTCCCTAGACCATATTTAACCTCACCCTTATATCCTAAACCTCAAATATTGTGCCTCAACCCTAAAATTAAACCTAAACCATACGTGCTCTCAACCCAAGTCACCCTATGCCTTATATACCCTCAATCCATATCGTAAACCCTAAAATCCCCGCGCCTTACACACTTAATCTTATACACTCAACAACCTGAATATTAACCCTCAACTGTAACCCTCAACCCTCTAATCTCTACCCTCTACCTATTACTTAATCCCTAATCCCTCAACCCTCACCCCTCAAAACTAAATAGGCTCAGGTCCTTATATACACTAAACCCAAAACACTTACATACATACATGCATACATGAATACATACAAACATACATACATACATACATACATACAAAGATGCATACATACAAGCATGCATACATGTACATGCATACATACCTACAAGAATAGATATAAGCATCCATGAAACATACTTATGAAATTTGAACATATTTCATTCAAAGGAAGACATAACGCAAGCGTGTTATAACGTGCACGTGTTGTGTCGAACTGGGAAAACACCGGCAAACATGCAAAAAAGAAAAAAAAGGAAAAAAAACACAACATAACGTGAGCGCATTATAACTCACTCGCGTTATATTGTGCTTTGGGAAGGCTTGGGATTTGCTTTGGATTTCCAACCCAAAGGCTTGGAGTGCCTTTTCAACATCCACAGACGTGTTTTTACAAATTCTACAAGATTTCACATAATTTTGTTCGTGCTAACCCTCAGATTTGCACGTGTTTCAAGGTCAAACAAATCAAACATTTGGGTAATGTTAGACTTTCTCTTATCTATTTAACGATGTAATTTTTTCACATTTTGACAATGTTAAGCCTTTCATCTTTAATTTCTTTTGTTTGTGTCCGTTTTTGGGCAAAAACCACTGTTTGGTCTTTTTTTTTATTGTAAATTAACCATTCATTGAAATTTCAAAAAAATTACATATTTAGAAACTAGACTCCATTCTACACATATTAAAAGAAAAAGAAAAAAAAATTTCAATTAGTTTTCAAAATTCATAGGGGTAGCACGGCCAAAATTATGTTTTTTAGGATGTGTCCTGTTTAAAAATTAGTAAAAAATCAAATATTCATAAAAAAATTATCAGAAAAATTGGGCATAAACTACATGCTATTAGCTAATTTCTTATTGAAGCGATTTTAAAAACACTAAAAAAAAAGTTAACCTTTTGAGGGCGCCACAAAACATGCTATGTTATATTTTTTTGACAGAAACAACACCAATTTCTGTGGCTCCCTCTTTTGAACCCCTTAATCTATACCATTTAAAAAAAAAAGTAGTTTAGAAAGTAGACTCAGAGCACTATAAACATTGTTTTGGTTGCATCTCCAAATTTTAAGTGTAACTATGCTCAATTTCTCATCCAAGGCCAGCATTTCCTGATTTCAGAAAAAGAAAAAAAAAAAAAAGTGGCCACTTAAGACCCCTTTTTGGCCCCCCATCTTGCACTTACCCTACCTCTCTTTCTCTCTTCCTCTGTTTTCCTCTCTCTTTCATTCTCTTTGTATCTCCCTCTCTTTATCTATCCTCCTCTATGTCTATCTATCTCATTTCTAAATAATTTACATTATATAAAATATGTTAAATAATAACAAATATAAATATATTAAATATTAAATATTATATATAACAAATATGATTATATTATAAATAAATATTTAATATAAATAAATGATTTAATGATATAATATTATTTTTAAAATATATTAGATAATTGACATTATATAAAATATACTCAACAAGAATAAATGGAATAGTAGGCATGAGTTTTCCACAGTCCATAGTAGAATACAATGTAAGTGCTTTTGGATTAAACTGTGTGTATTTCTTTGCTTCAACATTTCAGATCACACTCAGTGATCCATCATCACCTGAAGAGGATTCTTATGATTTGGATTGTAGGTTTGCCCTTTTTAAAGGATGAGGAGGGGAATTAGGGTTAGTTGAGACAAAGAAAAAGTAGGTTAAGAACAATGAAAAACTAATAGGAACTGTAATTAAGTGACAAGTATGAAAATATTAGAAGATATGAAAAAGACAAGGAGCCAATGATTAAAAATAATAAAAAGAAATAACACAACAACAATACAAATAAAATAAAAGCATTGTAATTGTCATAAATAATAAGTGTTTGACATTAAATGTATAAAAACAAGAGACATTTCAAGATTAAATAACCATGCTCAGGTCCTTATATACACTAAACCCAAAACACTTACATACATACATGCATACATACAAACATACATACATACATAAATACATACAAAGATGCATACATACAAGCATGCATACATGTACATACATACAAGCATGCATACATGTACATGCATACATACCTACAAGAATATATATAAACATCCATGAAACATACTTATGAAAGTTGAACATATTTCATTCAAAGGAATACATAACATGAGCGCATTATACATACATAAATACATACAAAGATGCATACATACAAGCATGCATACATGTACATACATACAAGCATGCATACATGTACATGCATACATACCTACAAGAATAGATATAAACATCCATGAAACATACTTATGAAAGTTGAACATATTTCATTCAAAGGAATACATAACACGAGTGCGTTATACATACATAAATACATACAAAGATGCATACATACAAGCATCCATACATGTACATACATACAAGCATGCATACATGTACATGCATACATACCTACAAGAATAGATATAAACATCCATGAAACATACTTATGAAAGTCGAACATATTTCATTTAAAGGAATACATAACACAAGCGCGTTATAACGCGCTCGCGTTGTGTCGAACTAGGAAAACACCGACAAACATGCAAAAAAGCAAAAAAGCACAACATAACACGAGCATGTTATAATGCGGTTGTGTTATATTGTGCTTTGGGAATCCCAAGCCTTGGGATTGGGATTTGGTTTGGATTTCCAACCCAAAGGCTTGGAGTGCCTTTTCAACATCCACAGACGTGTTTTTGCAAACTCTACAAGATTTCACATAATTTTGTTCGTGCTAACCCTCAGATTTGCACGTGTTTCAAGGTCAAACAAATCAAACACCTGGGTAATGTTAGGCTTTCTCTTAGCTATTTAACAATGTTATTTTTTTCACATTTTGACAATGTTAAGCCTTTCATCTTTAATTTCTTTTGTTTGTGTGTCCGTTTCTCGGCAAAAACCACTATTTGGTCTTTTTTTCATTGTAAATTAACCATTCATTGAAATTTTAAAAAAACTACATATTTAGAAACTAGACTCCATTCTACACATATTAAAAAAAAATAAAAAAACAATTTTCAATTAGTTTTCAAAATTTATAGGGGTAGCATGACCAAAATTCTATTTTTTAGGATGTGTCCACTTTGAAAATTAGTAAAAAATCAAATATTCATCAAAAAATTATCAGAAAAATAGGGCATAAACTACATGTTGTTAGCTAATTTCTCATAGAAGTGATTTTAAAAATACTAAAAAAAAGTTAACCTTTTGAGGGAGCCACAAAACATGCTATGTTATGTTTTTTTGACAGAAACAACACCAATTTCTGTGGCTCCCTCTTTTGAACCCCTTAATCTATACCATTTTCAAAAAAATTAGTAGTTTAGAAAGTAGACTCGGAGCACTACAAACATTGTTTTGGTTGCATCTCCAAATTTTGAGTGTAACTATGCTCAATTTCTCATCCAAGGCTAGCATTTCTTGATTTCAGAAAAAAAAAAAAAAAAAAGTGACCACTTAAGACCCCTTTTTGGCCCCCCATCTTCTTGCACTTACCCTACCTCTCTTTCTCTCTTCCTCTCTCTTTCATTCTCTTTGTATCTCCCTCTCTTTATCTATCCTCCCTTATGTCTATCTATCCCATTTCTAAATAATTTACATTATATAAAATATGTTAAATAATAACAAATATAAATATATTAAATATTATATATTATATATAATAATATGATTATATTATAAATAAATATTTAATATAAATAAACGATTTAATGATATAATAATATTTTTAAAATATATTAGATAATTGACATTATATAAAATATACTCAACAAGAATAAATGCAATAGTAGGCATGAGTTTTCCACAGTCCATAGTAGAATACAGTGTAAGTGCTTTTGGATTAAACTGTGTATTTCTTTGCTTCAACGTTTCAAATCACACTCAGTGATCTATCATCACTTGAAGAGGATTCTTATGATTTGGATTGCAGGTTTGCCCTTTTTAAAGGATGAGGAGGAGGGGAATTAGGGTTAGTTGAGACAAAGAAAAAGTAGGTTAAGAATAGTGAAAAACTAATAGGAACGGTAATTAAGTGACAAGTATGAAAATATTAAAAGATATGAAAAAGACAAGGAGCCAATGATTAAAAATAATAAAAAGAAATAACACAACAATACAAATAAAATAAAAGCATTGTAATTGTCATAAATAATAAGTGTTTGACATTAAATGTATAAAAAGAAGAGACATTTCAAGATTAAATAACCATAAAAAAATAGATATAATCTTAAAAAATATGTATAATATTGAATATAATATTCAATAAGTATTAAATATAAAGGATAATAGTACAAAAATAGAGCATAGTCATAAAAAGGTCCCTAATGAATAAAGAGAAACAATGATAGAAACCATAAATAAGTGAAAGATAAATTGAAAATAATATATAACATGCAAGGGGTAAATAATTAAATATAATATAAAGGGATTATAAGAACATCATCCCAATAAATATGTATAAATTAATAAAATAAGCAATAAGTATTAAACAATAAGTGTATGAAAAGAAAAAGACACATACATAGATTAGAAATAGAAAAATTAACAAATATAATAATGAATGCAAAATGTATAATATTTAATGAAATATTATATATTGAGTGTTAAATAAGATATAAAAAAGACAAAAATACAAAAATAATATATAGAATAGAAATGGTTCCAAATCAATAAAGAGAATAACATAAGAGAGTAGAAAATAATATACACAATGAATGAAAGATAAAACAAACAAAATTAGAGGCCAGAGAATAAGAAGGAAGAAGACAAACAAAGGAAGAACAAGAACAATAAAACCGTCGAAACCAGGTGAAACAAGAACCCAAAAATGTCAACAAATAAATAAAATAAAAAAATAATAAGGAAAGAAATGCGCACACAAGACCTAATGCATATATACAAAAATACCTAAAATTATATCCAACTGCATACGCACCCAAACACCTATACATATAAAACAAGAGGCAAAAATGCAAAAGAGGGATGAAAAGAAAAAAGAGAGGGGATAAGGAGAGGAAGGAGGAAGAGGTCAAAGGAGGTGGACGGGGGTGGGAGGGTAAGAAGGAGGGGAATTAAGTAGGATGAGGGTGGGTCTGAAGGGAGTTCAACAAGGGTTGCCAAGCGAGGCTTAAATGCCAGCCTTCATCGTGATTAAGATTGGAGGGGTGGTTTCTAATAAAGATGGCTTCGAGGAGTTTTCTCCTGGAGAAATTATCTTCCTTGAGGAGAACTTGGGTGTCCTCAAGATAGATATGGTGTTTGTTTTGGTGTGAGTGCTCCGTGAGGGCAAACTTGGTTTATTCGATCTTATGCTAGCACTATGCTCTTAGATCCTAGTTTTGATGGAATGCCCAGTTTCTCCTATGTATGGGGTCCCACAAGAGCAAATGATTTTATATACTCCTAATTTGATCATATCATGTCTAGGATCTTTGGCAGAAGGGATGAGATTCCTGATAGTGGAGAGGGGTTTAAAGGTACATGAAAGGCCTTTCTTACGCAAGATTTTGGAGATCTTATTAGATAGGCCCTTTATGTAGGGAAGGGTGGTAACAAAGGAAGAGTTGGAGGTTTCCGGCTTAGGTTGAGGTTTAAAGTGATTCTTGGCAAAGGTAAAGGCTCTAGAGAATAAATGCAATTATATTAGAGACTATATATTATATATAAAATAAAAATAATTAAATAATAAATATTGAATATGTTTAGTTTATCCTTCTCAAGATAGAAGACATATGAGTGATGAAAACATATAATAAAGGGATATTTAATGTGGAGATGTATTTTTGCATCTGTCAAAGCAAATTTTACATTACCACTTGAAAAGAGGGGACTGAGAATGCCACTATTGTCCAATGAATATCACTTTTCTCAATTATTTCTTTGTTTGGTACAATTTCCTTTTAGCATAAAGTAGATTGATACATATTAGCAATATCAATTATGACACAAATTAACCAAATTTGAGCATAATTGGTTGTTTTTCACTATGGCTTCCTTCTTAATATTTATGTGTTTTTTTGTTACTATTATTCTTTTGTACGTATAACTTTAAGAGGAGAGAATCTGTACATTTCCTTTGGATTCATATGTTTTGGAGTAGATTTTTAGCCCTATGTTTGTCAAAGAGTGGAAAGCACTATTGAAACTTTAATTGTATAGTGAAATCATTATTCTTCTCTAAGTAGTGTCATTTTGAAAAGTGTTAGGAAGGTGGAGACCACATTGCATTATATGGTTGACCATGCTTGTTTTCTAGTGTATTTGTCTAGTTGCCTCCATTGTTTTGAGAGTATCTTAAAATGTAATTGATAGCCTTTAAGTAATTTTAGCGTGTAGGAAAAACATTTATGCAAACAATATTGACTCATTTTTATTCTAATATTTGGAGATTTAATACTACAGAGCTACTTCAACTTTGAAGAGACCAGTTTAACAGTGAGAAAGCTTAAGAAAAAAATAAATGCAACTACAAATGTGAAGGAGCAGCAGCTAGTTCCCAGCTGTCACTGCTCTTAAAAAATAATAAGAAAACCATGCCTTTATAGTCAATTAAAGAAGAATGTCTTTTGTAGAAGGTATGTTCATATGTGAAAATACTATTCACTTGGCCAGAGAATCAAGTATTCTCTGCATAATTTGTAAGCAAAGCAAGTGTTTGAGTTTCTATTTTAAAATCTAAGGAAAATAAAATTTAAAAAACTCTAAAACAAATAAATTAGAGCATTTTGATTGACTACACAACTAAAACAAATTATACACGTTTAATAGCTTTCCATTTAGTAAACTTCCAATTATACACAACTGAAATAAATTATACACTTCCAATAGAGCTTTCTTGTCAACAAAATATTTGGAGACTTAATACTATAGAGCTAATTCAACTTTGAAGACACCAATTTAACAGTGAGAAAGCCTAAGCAAAAAACAAATGCAAGTACAAATGGGAAGCAATGACAACTGGTTCCCAACTATCACTGCTCTTTAAAAAACAATAAGAAAACCATGCCTTTGTAGTCAATTAAAGAAGAATGCCTTCTGTAGAAAGTGTGTTCATCTGTGAAAATAATATAAACTTGGCCAGAGAATCAATTATTATCCACATATTTGTAAGCAAAGGAGGTGTTTGAGTTTGTATTTTAAAATCTAAGAAAAATAAAATTTAAAAAACTCTAAAACAAAAAAACCAAAACATTTTGATTGACTATACAACTGAAATAAATTATACACTTCCAATAGCTTTCCATTTAATAAATTATTTTATATAGTAAACTTAACCAAGTCAAAAAATTTAAACATAATCAAAATGTTCCAAAGCCTATGACAGGGTGGCCTGGGACTTCCTCTTCAAGGTCTTGGAGCAAATGGGATTTCAAGAGAGAACTTTGTAGCTCATCAAAACATGTGTTACTTCTGTTAAGTACTCTATTCTTGTTAATGGGGTCCCCAGGGGATTCTTCAATGCTAGGAGGGGCCTTAGACAAGGTGACCCATTATCCCCTTACCTCTTCATTCTTATGGTTGAGGTCCTTAGTGTTGGCAAGAGACACTGTGTGGCTTCATGAGTGTTGTCATTGATGGCAACAAAGTTCATCCCACACATCCGCAGGACATGGTATGTCTATACCAGAACTCAGATTGAAGAGTATTTTGGTCCGGTGAGCAAGAACAAAACATGCAACAAGGTTCGACAATCAGGTCTGGATCTCTCAGAGGAAGTATCTTAGTAAAGTGTAGGCTTGGGGAAGTCAAGAGGAGTACCTTGACTAATAGATTCCAGGGATTGAGCCTCTGGTGATGAAAGAGTGAAGAGATATGAGAACCTAAGTATTGGGTCCTGTTTGGCAGAGTGGACTGAGGAAGAACTGACCGGCAAAGCATCAGACCTTAATCTAGATGAGATATTGATGGTGATCAAGGTTCTTATGGTATCATTCATGATTGGCCAACATGATTGATGACTTCTATAACTATCTTTTTGATACGCATCACTTAGTAAGCATGGATTCAGCTGACAGACCAGAGTTTGGAAATATCTTGAGTTTTCAGGATGCTGACTAGAAAGATGATTGAAATCATTGATGCAGATATATATACCTAATTGATCTTGGTATGAAGGTGTGTGTGGTGTGTTGTGTAGTGCGAAGAAAAGTAGAGAGTAGTGTGGAAGCAGTAATACAGGTCCGGTATGTGACAGGATAGCAGCACCAAAGAAGAGGAAGAATGAAGTGCAGTAGATCAGTGTATTGAGCCTAACCAAAACTGAACCTTAGCATATATGGATGCTTCTCATCAGTTCAAGTATCTTATTACTTTCTTGTACCTTGTAGACAGTGAGTCTCTTGTAGGCAGTGAGGCTCTTGTGAGCAGTGTGCTTGGGCAGTGAGCCCTAATTGGTAAGTGCCATTTTGTACTTTTATTCTTTTAATAGAGAATACAATCTTGGGTTAGTCACCCTGTGGTTTTTCCCTTAATAGGGTTTTCCACGTCAAAATCATTGTGTTATGTGTATTGATTTTGTTTCTGCTTTCATGGTTATGGATGCTTATTTGTTTTAATGCTACACTAGTTATTAAAGAAGAATAGAAAGTTAAATTAATTAAGATAACTGATTCACCCCCCCTCTCAGTTATCAACAATTGGTATCAAAGCTAAGTTCCTCCAAACAGAGCCTAACAGCTTGAGGAAGATCTGGGAATTCAAATGGATATGTATGGTATGAGGGAACAACTTCAGTCTGCCCTCGATGATCTTGAGCAATCTCACTCTGAAGTCAATAACCTGAGAGAAAGGCTCAAACAAGCTGATGATTTCATAAATGAACTAAAGGAGAAACTAAGTATCTCTATAAAAAAGAGAAAGGAACTTCTTCAGCAATTAGCAAATCAAAGTGAAGCCAATAATACTAATGAAGATCTGAATGAGAAGAACAAATTATGTGAGAAGCTATCAAAAGAATTCATTATGGTAAGACATGAAATGGAATCAGGAGTTATAAAATTCACCCAAGAAATTGAAGAGAAAAGAAAGACTGAAGATAATCTAAAAAAATCTCTCAAGGAGAAGTCAGAAGACTACCACAAAATGGATAGAATAATCAGGCATTTGGAATCTGATCTTGAAGAAGCTAGAGATAATGAAGAACAACTTGAGAATCAGATTGTCACTCTAGAAAGGGATCTTCAAACAACAAATGAATACAAAGATAAATTCAAGATAAGCTCTGCTTAGCTTGAAGTTCTTCTTGAAAGCCAAAAGAGGGTAGATGACAAGCAAGGCTTGGGGTATGAGAAAGGTGAAAGCTCTGTATCTAGTCAGAAGAACTCTGGAATAGAAAATCCAAGGAACAGACCTAGAAGACCTCTGGTAAGGCAATCAAATGCTCAAAGATATCCATCCTTCAATGGATACTGCGACAATTGCAATAACTTTGGTCATAAAGTAAATCAGTGCAGAAGAAGAATGAATCAGACTAATTCATCCTTCTCTGGACAGCGTTTTAATTGCAAAAGGTATGGTCACAAATCTCATGAGTGTAGAAATATGCAAATGAACAATTCATTCAATGGTAGATGCTTTGCATGCAATAGAATGGGACATATGGCTAATCAGTGCAGATCAAGAGGATATCAGTCAAATATGCAAAGAAATGTTGTTTGCTACAATTGCAATAGATCTGGTCATATTGCCAAATTCTGCAGAAGCAAGAATCAGGACAAAAAGTGTCTGGTGCATCATAATCAAAACCAAGACAAAGAAAAGGGAAAAGTGAATGCGGATGAAATTCAAAGGGAGATGAACAAGATTTGGGTGAAGATGAGTACAAAAAATGTTGAGGATGGATCCACACCAGAATCTGGTGTTGATATTCCTTCCACTAAATAGATGAGCTCTGGCTCAAGGGGAATCACAAAAGAAAACAAGTTCCCCCAGCCAGTCAATTGGTGCCTGAAATTAGCACATGGAAAGTTACGGATTAAAGGGTTCTCAGAGAAACATCTAAATAAGCCTTGGTAAAGATATGGAAGATCCGCAAGAAGTTTAGAAGAGGTTAATCTTCCTAGATTGATCTGGTTTAACAATCATCCGATAAGAACAGGATTCTCACAGTTAGATCCGGTATGATTCAAATTTGAGGTATCTTGATCTGTGGATAAGTGGAATGATTGGGGAAAGGTAGATAGATAGCTAATAGTGCATACCAGTGATCCAAAAAGATCTCTCTCAGAACAAGGAAAACAAGGCAACCGGAATAACTTAGGTTGTGTATTTATTGCAAAATGGAATTAGGCTTTGTGCAGAAATAAAAGGGTTCTTTGGTTCATCATTTGCACATTTGCATTCGAAAAGAAGAGAGAAGGAGCTCTGTAACAAGTTATCTCAAACCTCTCAAAGATCAACTGTAGAAGTTGATTCATCCAATCAACTCGATCTGGCTCATATCGTGAACCATAGAAGCGTAAGAGGTATTTCCCGGTCTTGAAATGTCTCTCTGAATCTTTGAAAGATGGCTACTCTGAATGTTGTGAAGATCACTGATAGGCCACGCCCTAAATTCAAGAAACATCCCTATAAATCCCTAGAAGTTGATCCCCTAGGCGCATTTTCTAGCATTCTGCATGGAGTTCTGCATGTAGAAGATATTAGGGTTTACATACACGCAAACATTGAAGAATTTAGGGAATCCAAGCTGATGGATATCTACCACAAGGAACTGATAGATGAATCACTTGATCTCAAACCCCAATACAAGGCCATCTGGGATAAGCATTTCAGTCAGTGCATCCATTTCCCCTATTTTGCAGAAGATGAATGGGTCCAGTATGTTCTAAGTAGAATGCATGACAACTTTATGTGGTTAATGAGGCCATTCAAGATAACCAAGGATGCCATTAGGGCAGTTACCAGATTGCACTCATCCGGTGGGTTATGTACTCTCAAATCTGTTAAGAATCAGACAATGAGTGAGGCAACAGGATCAAAATTTGATAAGAGAGCAATGACAATTGAAGATATCACTAATTCGGATATCAAGTTTACATCCATGATAATTGGCTATAAGATATATCACTCCAGCAGGGAGAATTCTATATCCAGAACTGCAATCTATGCTGCTTATCAGATGTTAAGGGAGAATGCAGATTATGATCTTTGTGAGATTATTCTAAGCCAACTGTTGGAAAACCTACAAAAGATCAAGAAGGACAAGAAGAACTCATTCAAGTATGGTGGGCTAATACTATGTCTGTTCTTTTACTTTATGAATGAGCTTCCCAGATCCAGTGGTTGGATATGGCAAAATAACAGACCAGTAGCCATACAAATCAGAGATTATTTGCATGGAATTGGTGATGCCAAGGCACATAATATAGCACTCTGGGGCTACTTCAAGAACTTTCAGAGTATGATGCAAGCCAGAGAGAGAATTCCCCAATCTCTAGTTGAAAAGTATAAGGATACAGTATGCTTTATGGTAGACACTGACTAATGTCTAATGGAAGTAGTAGAACCAAGAATAGTATGGATCATGCCAATGGGGTATGAGGTTGATGAGAAAATCCTAGAACTACATATCCAACATCTGCTGAGTTAGCCCAAGGACCCTAAGGCAGAAAGGTTTAGAACCTACCAAGAGCTGAGTGTAAAAGTTCATGTTGAACTAAGACAGCCTAAGATCAAGAGAAAAGTGAGGAGGGAAGTAAAAGAATTCACCAAGAGGCATGGAATTTCAAAGGAGGCACTTGATGCAAATAGAGAGAAGATGGAAAGGGCAGAGAAAGGAAGGCAAGAAATAGAAAAAGAAAGTGCTCTAGTGCAAGCCCCCTCTCGGACCAAATCCTCCAAGAGCTCTACACCTGCCACCTCTAAGAGCCAAAAGGCATCAAAACTGGAAGTCAGGACATCCAGAAAGGGAGAGAAGAGAACTAAGACAAAGGCCACAAGGTCTTACATCAGTTAGAAGGATGATGAAGAGACAGAATCTGATGAGGAGATCAAGAAAATGAAGAAGGAGAAGAAAACATCTGGTGAACCCTCTACTGGTCATAACAAGGAAAAAGAGACAGAAGATTTCATTGAAAGGCCTACTCTCTGCATTGATGATATCATCAAATCAATCACTGTGGATGGGAACCTGAAGCCAATGGCTGAATTCTATGATGATTATAGTGAAGCTGATTAGAAGATCCTGCAAGAAGCTACAGTCAGGTATCTAAATATCTACAACAAATCATTCATTGAAATCATCTCCTTAATTCCCAAAAGCCTAGAGAAGGAGCTTGAAATAAGAAAGAACAATGTGAAGGCAAAGGACCTGGAGATCTAGGAACAAATAGATATTCAGCTTTATCCCTCCATCACTCCAAAGAAAATGAGCATGATCTTCAAAGATTGCAAAGATGAGTTCTGGAGCAAAGCCAGAATGAATAAGCTTATGCTCGGAGAGACTGATCAGGTGGCCAAAGAAACTGAAGACATCCTCTGGAATGCCTATAAAAGATTTAATATTCCTGTTATAGAGGACCTAGGTGATGAACCCTCTACCATGGATGACAAAGGAGAATCTATTGAGACAATTGCAGAAGAGACAAAGGAGACAAGTAAAGAGAAAGGTAAGGACTCAAATTCCTCTATCCTAGAAGAGGAAGTTCATGGAGAAGTAGACACCTCTCTTCTGGATCCCCCTGCAAACTCCAGAATTGAAGGAAAAGAAAGAAAAGAAGAGAGCATCAATCAAGGAGAAGTGAAGGGAAGAGAAGAAGGTCAAATAGAAAAGACCACAAGTGACAGTGCTAAGGTTGCAGAAGGGAAGAAAACTCTGTCTCCAGCAAGAGACACTACAGAAGAAATCAAAGACTTCTTGACAAAAGAAATGATGGAATTAGATGAACCAGAGCTACTTCAAGGGCCATTCAATTTTGATTCCCTCTCTCCGGTCCAGACAATGAAGGTAGCATCTTTTGCTCAAGCTAAAGCAAAAGAAAAGCTTCTGAAGTCTCACATGGAAGATTGTCAGCTAATAGAGATTGCATCCAGTGTGCTAAAGAAAATCATGCCATCCTTCCAAAAGGATCCTTCAGCCTCCTCATCCGATAATCTAAAATCTCTTGTAAATTATGTTAACACACATTTTGATTCCTTAGAGAAGTCAGCTGAAGAAAAGGTCCGGAAGGAGTTTTTGGGAAAAAGATTCTCCGAGATACAAGGATTTATAACCAATGATAGGAGAAATATGGATATTGGGATAAAGAGCTTAGAAAATACTCTTAAAGATGGCGGAGAAGTATATAAATTTTGTTTATCCTAGTCTAAAGTGACAAAGGATATTGAGAAGAAAGTGAAAGAACAAGAGGATAAATTGTCAAGCTTCTCTCAGAATTTTGATCCTCTCACCATATCCATAATAAACCAGGAATGTCAGACTATTGCAGTCATAAATGAGATAAAGAAGCTTGAGAAGGAGAGGAAGAACATAATAAGTAGGATGGGTGAACTTAGATGGATGATTATCCCTAAATTAGAGGCCATGCATGAGGCCCTAACTAATGCTCAGACCACAACTCGGACCAGTGATCCGACATATCTAAAGAGGGCAGAAGCTTTTGCATTCCTGTTGAGTGGTCACATCTCAATTTTGGATAGGATGAAGCAGAGTTGGGCAACAAAATTTGTCCAATTAAAAACAACTTTTGCAGATATACTTCAATATATGTAAGTATAACATGTATATATACTTATGCGGCTAAGTATAGTTGGATTTTTGGGGATTTTTGGTGTGCAGATTCTACCCTTTGCCATTGATGTCAAAGGGGGAGTGAGTAGCAGTGAAAAATGTGGAATCTAGCTAAGGGGGAGCTCCAGAAAAGTGTACATTAGAACATAGCATCAGCCAAGGGGGAGTGAAGTGTGACAGTCATTTTTCACTAAGTGTTACCATCAATGCCAAAGGGGAGATTGTTGGTAGGAGACACTGTGTGGCTTCATGAGTGTTGTCATTGATGGCAACAAAGTTCATCCCACACATCCGCATGACATGGTATGTCTATACTAAAACTCAGATTGAAGAGTATTTTGTTCTGGTGAGCAAGAATAGAGCATGCAGCAAGGTCTGAAAATCAGGTCTGGATCTCTCAGAGGAAGTATCTCAGTAAAGTGCGGACTTGGGGAAGCAAGAGGAGTACCTTGATTGATAGATTCCGGGGATTGAGCCTCCGGAGATGAAAGAGTGAAGAGATATGAGCACCTAAGTATTGGGTTCCTATTTGGCAGAGTAGACTGAGGAAGAACTGACCGGTAGAGCATCAGACCTTAATCCGGATGAAATATTGATGGTGATCAAGGTTCTTATGGTATCACTCCTGATTGGCCAACATGATTGATGACTTCTATAACTATCTTTTTGATACGCATCACTTAGTAAGCATGGATTCAGCTGACAAACCAGAGTTTGGAAATATCTTGAGTTTTTCAGATGCCAACTAGAAAGATGATTGAAATCATTGATGCGGATATATATACCCAATTGATATCAATATGAAGGTGTGTGTGGTGTGTTGTGTAGCGCGAAGAAAAGCAGAGAGTAGTGTGGAAGCAGTAATATAGGTCTGGTATGTGACAAGATAGCAGCACCAAAGAAGAGGAAGAATGAAGTGCAGTAGATCAGTGTATTGAGCCTAACTGTAACTAAACCTCAGCATATGTGGATGCTTCTCATCAGTTCAAGTATCTTGTTACTTTCTTGTACCTTGTAGACAGTGAATCTCTTTTAGGCAGTGAGCCTCTTGTGAGTAGTGTGCTCAGGCAGTGAGCCCTAATTGGCAAGTGCCATTTTGTACTTTTATTCTTTTAACAAAGAATACAATCTTGGGTTAGTCACCCCGTGGTTTTTCCCTTAATAGGGTTTTCCACATCAAAATCATTGTGTTATGTGTATTGATTTTGTTTCTGCTTTCATGGTTATGGATGATTATTTGTTTTAATGTTGCACTAGTTATTAAAGAAGAACAGAAAGTTAAATTAATTAAGATAACTGATTCACCCCCCCTCTCAGTTATCAACACTTAGTAGAAGTATCTTGAAGTTGCTGAATATTCAAGAGATCAAAGGCATAAAACCTACTTCAACATCAGACCTAGCTGCCATTTAGCAGTTTGTGGATGATACTATCCTTTTTGGTGTAGCCTATGTGGTTGAAGCTAGGAAATGGAAGAATGTTCTAAAGGATTATGAGGAGTCCTCAAGCCAGTGTATAAACTTTGACAAAAGCTTGGTTTACTTCTTCAATACTCCTTTAGACCTTCAGCTTAAAATAATGGGGATTTTAGGTTTTTCTAGTGGTGAGCTCTTAGGAACCTACCTTGGTCTTTCATTAACTGTTAAAGATGTTGAACTCCTACATACTGGAATTCCATTTGGAAAGGATTCAAAGGAAACTGGCTGGGTGGAAGGGCAAGTTATTGAGTCAAGATGGAAAATATCTTCCTAAGGCTTCCCTTCAAGGTATTCCTTTCTACTTCCTCTCCCTGTTTAAAATACCCAAATATATTGCGGAGAAGTTTGAGAGAATCTAGAGAAGCTTCCTCTGGACTGGGATGGAAGAGAAAAAAGGTTGGCGCTGGTTAGTTGGGACAAAGTCTATAGACCTAAATTACAAGGAGGCCTTGGTATAAGAAAAATCAACCTGGTCAATAAATCTCTCCTAGCTAAGATTGGGTGGAATTTTCTTTGTGGGAGCAAGGATTGGGGTAATATTATGAGGTCTAAATATTTGTCCAATCTGAACTCTAATGACTTCCTACACATCATTGGTATACCCCAGGGGTTGGTGATTTGGAACAATGTGTCAAAAAGTAGGACCTTATTGCTGCAGGGTATAAAGTGGAAGCTGGGGGATGGCAGAACTATCAAGTTTTGGGAAGGCAACTGGCTTAAAGGGCCCCCTCTTGATAGGAACCAGAATGTTCGAGGATTGGTTAACATGGCTATTACTTTCTTTGGGTAGTTGGTTGTTGATTATTTTCTTCCTAGCAATGGTGGTTGGAAACAACTGTCAGATTGATGCCAAGATTAGAATGACATTAGATAGATTGCTAAAGAGGTACAACTCTCCCTTCGTGATTATAGGATCCGCATATTCCCCTAGAAGGATAAATTGTTGTGGGCTAAGGCTAAGACAAGGACTTTTACAGTCAGATCTACTTACAACCTAATTATGGAGTCAAATGAGGATCCTAAACTCTGGAGAAGAGTCTGGAATCATAACGTTATTCCCAAAAAAAATCACTTCTGGTGGCTTGCTATAAAAAATAAGATATTAACTATTGACAATCTTTGGCTAAGATGATTTAAAATCCCTAATCATTGTGCTCTATGTATTAAAGAAGAAGAAAATATTCCCCAGTTGCTGCTGCATTGTGATTTCTCTTGGGTAGTCTAGACTTTAGCTATGCAAAATTTGGGAGTCAACTGGAGCATGAAGTTTGATCTCTCTGGTTTCATAAGGTGTTGGAAACCCCCTTTTACACATCTTATTTGCAAATAAATATGGCCTTAGGTTCCCCCCATCCTTGCCTGGGGTCTCTGGAAAGAAAGGAACAGTAGATTGTTCAAGGATAAGAATAAATCCCCTAAGGAGGTCTTCTACATGTTTGCTAAGCTTTTGTAGGAAAATCTCTCTAGCACCACTCTAAAAGTTGTTGAACATCCCCCCAATAGACTTGAAGCTAGTATTATAATCCTATGGAGTGTCCTGACTAACATATGCAAGTTGGATGACTCTAAAAGAATTGCTCGTTCTAATACCAAATGGGCCCCGCCTGTTGCTGGTTGGACGAAGCTCAATTTTGATGGGGTTGCTAAAGGGAACCCTGGCTTGGCTAGTGGAGGAGTCCTAAGATCAACTAAGGGAGAGCTTATTGCAGCCTATGTTGGGGCCTTGGTGAAAACTCAAACAATGTTGTTGAGGCAATGGCCCTTGTTTGGGGCCGTTGCCCTAGCTATTGGAATAAAAAATCTTGTTGTTGAAGGGGACTCCAAACTTATAGTGGATGTTGTTAAGGAAAGAGCCAAGGTGGGTTGGCAAACTGAAGATATAATCCAGGATATTAAAAAACTCCTTATCTTTGAGAGGTTTGAGGTTAAACATGTGTACAGGGAAGGCAACCAAGTTGCGGATGCCATGGCCAATATTGGGAGTAATCTCTTTCCTGTAAGATGTTGGAGAAGTATCCTAAATCTGCCTCCTAACATTAGAAATTACCTCCAAAAGGAATCCCAACCTTATATCAATTAATGGCTACTCTTAAGCATTTTTGTTATGAATATTTGTATATTCTTAGCTATGTTCTCATGATTGGCCTCAACCACAAAAGAAGACATGAGAAGGCTAGTGGCATCTTAGCTGAGATGACATATGTTCATTCCATAAAGATTGGGTAATTCCACATAAGCAAAAGACAACTCAACAAGACCCTCGGACAGTTGCTTAGCTGGCGCAAGGGGTCATATCATATCTTGGCGGTGCGTCTATCTATTGATAGCTCGCACAAGTTTCATAATGATAATAATTATGATTCAAATTGTGAAGGTGGTGTGAAGGACATACATATGGGAGTTTGAGAGTCCTCGAGAGTAGAATTAATAATGATCAACAGATCATTGTCTCTAGACAGTTTGAAGTTGAGCCACATTTTTTCTAGGTGTCTAAGTTTATGTTGTGTGATTTCCCTTGCCAGATTATGAAGTTCATGAATATGGGCAGCAACAAGGTCAGAACTGATCCTTCCCCTTGCATAGAGCTCAAAAATGACTCCATGTTGTGGAGTACATGTTATGAAGGTGGGATTACGTCATTCCTAGAATGCCTAAACGACTTCGACGAAAATCTCTCTATGCAATTTGCAATGTTGTGGGATGATGATCAAAAAGTTTGTGTTGGTGGAGTCCAGTTCAAAGTTCCAGAAGAAACCATTGCCAAAGCCATGAGTTTGTGCTGTGATGGTGAAAGGTTGAAGAAGCAAACTAAAATCTAGGATCTTGAAGGGATGAAGAAGTTCTTTAAAGAAGGGGAGAAGCTAGTTCTATTGTAGGGAGGCTTCGAGAGAGAAAGCCTTATTGATCCCTAGGACAGAGTCTGCTACCTCATCATGGAGTACTTCACCCTAGAGGGTCATTTTAGGTGCTATTACCATTATCACTTCGCCCTTCTTAATCATTTCATGTTGGGAAGAGACACTGCTCTGATGAAGGATTGCATTTTGTCATTGATGGAAACAAAGCAAAGTATTTTCATTAGCATGACAAAAAGACATTACTCTGGAAGACCAACTTGGTTTGGCAACAAGGCACAAAAGTATTCTGGTCTGGAAGGCTAAAATGACTAAGTATGGATAGTATATAGAGTAAGTGATAGAGATTAGGTCAATATGCCTCCACAGTAGAAGATCATTATATGCGGATCAAATATGTTGTTCATAGCTATTTGATGATGATATGTTCCAGTGCTCAAGACCTGACTTCCTCTGGAAGTCATACTATGAAATGTCTAAGTTTAGGTGAACATAACTAAGACAGGAACAGTGCATAGTGCTAGAGAAAAAGGGTCCGCATTCCTCCGCAGTTGCATAATTTGTCTTGCAATTCTGGAGGTATGATCTATGATGAGCGAAGAGCCTCTGATATGGATTTGAGCAGGTCTTGTGGTCTGTAGTGGAAGATGTTGTTTGACAATTGAACTGAACTAGTAAACAGTCTGTGAATAAGGTCGACATAATAGTATGATGTGTGTGGGGTAAATTTTTGGTGTTTGAAACTTAATCCTAAGTGGTAAAATAGTTGAGGCTGACATGTGTGATGGTGTTTAAAATATTGTTTGGGTCCGCAATAGATTTTGGGAAATAAATTTAGTCGATAGAGCACATAATGCATGACTACACGGTACACTTTATTAGGCTGACCTAATATGAAGATTTTGTTTGTTGCAGATATATATATGGGATTGATTTCGGTATTTGGAGTGTGTGATGCAAATATGAATGTGTGTATAATGTGAATAGCAGAGTAGGCGACAAAAAGTAGAAGAAGAGAGATCCTGTCTAATGTAAAAGCAGAGGAGTGAAATAGAGCAGTCAAGATGAAAAGTTTTGAGATAGTATTTTGAGCATACATTGAAGCTGCATTCATGCATGTGTAGATGCAATCTAAGTAGTTCATTTTGGAAGTGATCCATCTCCTTCTTTCTTTCTTTCTTTTCTCTTGGCAGTGAGCCTTTATGCAGTGAGCACTTCCTCGTAGGGTAGTAAGCCCTGAGTAGTGAGCCCTAAAACAGTGAGCCTTCTTGTAATTCAGTATTGTGCTATCATAATATATTGTGAGCTAACATTCACCGTGGTTTTTCCCTTTTTGGGTTTTCCACGTAAAAATCCGGGTGTCCATGTGTTATGTCTTTATGGTTGTTGTTCTTATGCTTATTCTTCTTTCATGTTATTGATTTTGGAAATTGGATAAATAAACTTGTTAATAAGTGGTTTTGCGGAATACTAATTCATCCCCCCTTTCAGTATTCTTTATATTCAACAATTGGTATCAGAGCAAGGTTCCTTGGAAGAAGCCTAACAGCTTGAGGAAGATCTAGGAAAGTTTACTCATGGCATCCAGAAGATTTGGAAATCTCTCAAACAATGTTGATCTAGAAGCAGCTCTTATTGATCTTGAAAAATCTGAAGCAGAAATCAGGGATATGAAGGATAACATTCAAGAAACTAATGAATGCATTCTAAAGCTGAAAGAACAAGTCAAGAAATTCAAATAAAAATACATAGATATTAGTGAACAATTTATATCAACAAATGAGACCCTGGATGATTTGAAAGTGGAAGTTATAGAAAGAGCTAAAACAGAAGAAGATCTAAATCTGATGGTAAAAAGCAATATAGAAGAGTGTCAAACTAGAAAAAGAAGTTGTGAGCCTGAAAATAGACTTGGAAAAAGCCAAGAGCTATGAAGAAAAGTTCAAGATAAGTTCTGCAAAACTTGATGAGATGATTGCTAGTCAAAAGAGTTATGATGACAAGCAAGGCTTAGGATTTGAGAAAGGAGAAAGTTCAAAATCAGGTCAAGAAAACTTTCAGATGAAGCAAAACAAAGGGAACCAATTCAGGAATCAAAAAAGAAGACCTAGAAGACCTCTGGGATAGCCAAATGCTCAAAGGTACCCATCGTTTAATGGCCATTGTTTTAATTGCAATAAGTTTGGTCATAAAGCTACTCAGTGTAGGAGTAGAAAAAATCAGAATGTTCCATCATTCTCTAGTCAATGTTTCAATTGCAAGAAAATTGGTCATAGATCAAATGAATGTAGAAGTCTGGTAAGAAATGGATCTTACAATGCAAGAAATACTCAATCATTCAATGGAAAGTGTTTTGCTTGCAATAGATTTGGGCACATGGCTAATCAATGCAGATCAAGGATGAATTCATTTAGAAGAAGGAATCAAGGATAGGGAAGTATTGTGTGCTATAATTGCAACAAGTTTGGTCGTATAGAAAAATTTTGTAGAGGCAAGAATGTGAATAGAAACTACTATGCTGAAGAAAGGAAAATAGAGTAGAGGAATGATAAGGGAAAGGAAAAGGTTGATCCAAATGAAACTAAGAAAGAAATGGGCAAGATCTGGATCAAGAAAGATGTGATTGGAGTCAAGGATGAATCCGCACCAACATCTGGTGCAGATACTTCCTCTGAGAAGTGAATTTGTGAGCTCTAGCTTAGGGGGAGCTGCAATGAAAATCTAAATCCCCTAGCCAGATTGTCAGTGCTGGAATCCGATACGAGGATATATTGAATAGATGTATATGACAGATCTTTTGAAAGAAATTCTAGAAGAAAAGGATCAAACACAAAACATTGTGGAGCAATCCAAATAGATTACATTCTGCATAAATGTGTTTAACGACTTTTAAATAGGAGCATTTATGGTGATGAAGTCAAAAATTAAAAAGGGGCTCATTCAATAGAAAATTCATTCTGCAGTCAAACTGTCAAAGTGTCTAAGGCAAATTGAAGTGAAATTCCAAGTGACTCAGTGATTTCCAAAGCAAATTAAGACAAGACCAAAGAAAACCCTAATTCAGTGAAAAGAGGTATTTTTCAGATTCGAAACCCTACTGTGAATTTATTTGAACTTTTGCAAAAATGGCAACACCACATGTGATTGATATAACCGAAAGAGCCTGACCAAAATTCAAAAATCGCCTGTTCAAATCAACAAAGGTCGATCCAAATGGTGCATTTTTAGAAATTTTATTCAGGGTGATGCATGCAGAAGATGTTAGGGCCTATATTCATGTTGCCCTAGAAGAACTTGGAGATAGTCAGTTCTCATGTCTACATATAATTTACATTTAAGTGGAGATGGATTTGATTTGAAGGAAAAATATAAGGTTTTGGAAAAGAAGAAATTTATTCAATATATAGATTTTCTAGTCTTTGTAGAAGATGAATGGGTCCGGTATGTCTTAAGCCGAATTCATGATGAATTTATATGGCTCAACGCAACATTCAAGATCACCAAAGATGCCATAAGGGCGGTCACAAGACTAAACTCTACCAGTATAGTGCCTGTATTGAAGGCTATGAAAAATGATACAGTGATGAAAGCCATCAGAGAAAAATTTGATAAAAGGGCATTGACAATCAGTGACATTAAAGATCATGCAGTTAGATGTGCATCCATGGTAATCGGCTATAAAGTCTACTTCACAAGTCGAGAGAATTCTGTCTCTGGTATTGCCATATATATACTACATATGAAATGGTAAAGGAAAATGCAGAATATGACTTGTGTGAAATGCTCCATCAACAGTTAATGGAGAATCTGAAGAAGACAAAAGATAACAAATATCCCTTCAAATTTGGTACGTTAATTATGTCTTTGTTCTTCTACTTTATGCAATAATTACCTGGCATGAAAAATCTATTTTGGACCAGAGAAACCTGTTGAGGTACAAATCAGAAATCACTTAAATGGTATTGGAAGTTATGATGCACAAACTACAGCCCTATGGGGATATTTCAAGAACTTCTGAAAGGTAATGCAGTCTAGAGAAAGGATCCCTAGATTAGTTGTTGAAAAGTGTAAGGACACTATCTGCTTTATTGTGACAAAAGATCAATGTTTAATGGAGGCCATTGAGCCTAGAATAGTATGGTTTATGCCAATGGGCTATGAAGTAGATGGAGGAATATTTGAAAATTATGCCCAACATATGCTAAGAAAACCTAGAGATCCCAATGAAGAAAGATTTGGGTCTTATGAAGAATTGTCTGTAAAAGTGCATGTTGAACTGAGGAAGCTTGAAACACAAAAAAAAGATGAGGAAATTGGTGGAAGAATATGCCCAGAGCATATGGGTCACAAAAGAAGAAATTGCTAAAACAAGGGCAAAAACAATTGAAAAACTGAAGGAAAGTGAACCGGTTAAGGCTCCGGAAGAGCCAAAGAGGCAACCTGAGAACCCAACAACAACAAAAAGGAGAACTAGAGGTTCTACTTCTATAGGAACTGCATCTATGACCTCCGGTCCTACACCCTCTACAAGTATGGAAACTCATGTAACGAGCCACAAAAGACAGAAAACCAAAGGTCGAAGAATGTATGTTAGTATAAGAGCTAATGAGGAAGAGACTGAGTCAGATGAAGAAGTGAAGAAAATGAAAACTAAAGTCACCAAAGCCTCTGAGAGTAGCAAGAAGAAACCTTTTGGTAAAAAAAAAAGCTAAGAAAAGGCCAGGGCAAGATGAGTTTGAGATAGGTGAACGCACTATAAATCTTGAGGATGTCCTAAAAGCTATAACTGTTGGAAATTTAAAGCCCATAGCCCAACTGTATGATGAGTATAATGATCCAGATAAAAGAATTATTGAGATTGCTGTTGTTAGATATTTGGACATCTACAACAAAGCGCTTATTGAGATCATTACCGATCTTCTAGACACCCTGGGCAGTATTATGTCTGCAAGAAAAGAAGCAACTATGGCAAAAGGCATTGAACTCTGTGAGCACACACTGATAAAGTTATGTTCAGAGATCTCTCCTGATGACAAAATAGAAATATCCAAAGCACTCAGCAAGGAGTTCAGAACAATGAAAAGGATGAATACTCTCATGTCAGAGGACATTGAGAAAGTAGTGAAGGAGATAGTTGAGGAAATCACTTTAAGAGTGTTAAAGGAATTCCATCTTCCAACAATATATGACAATGAAGAAACAAATGTTGGAGATGATACTTCTATTCTAAAAGTAAATTTGGACCAAGGGTTAGATGACAAAGTGGCTAAAGAGAAGAAAGCCCCTACTATAGTTATTGAGACTAGTCTCCCTCTGAAACAACAAATAGATGACAAGACTAAGAAGATAGATAAGGCTGATGATCAAGAAGAGAAACAAGACAAGGAAATTCCTACACTGGAACAAAAGGATAGTGCAAATGAAGCTATGGATTTAGATGCTCCGGAGCCAAACCAAGAAGAAGAAGTCTCTGATATAGCAAGAGACACTGTAGAATCAATTAAAGACTTTTTGGAGAAAGAGAAACATGTCTTGGATGAGCCTGAATTCTTGCAAGGACCAATAAATCTGGACTCAATGTCCCCTGTACATAAATTCAAATTGGTATCAATTGTGCAGGCAAAGGCACAGGAAGAAATTTTGAAGTCTCACATACAAGACAATGAATTAATTGGTGAGGAATCCATCATTTTGGAGAAGCTGATGCCATCATCTCAGAAGGACACCTCTTTGTCTTCTATAAGTCAACTAAAAGGACTCATAAATTTTGTAAATGAGCATTTTGAATCTTTTGAAAAATCTACTGAGACAAAAGTGAGACAGTAATTTGATGAGAAAAGATTAAATGAATTGAAGACTATGATAGTAAATGACAAAGCTCTACTAGACAATAAAATGAAAGGCATACAGAGTGCTATCAAAGAAGCAAGTGACCTATACAAATTTTGTCTATCTTGGCCGGTAGCCACAAAAGAGCTAGAAGAAAAGATAAAGGATATGAAACTACGGCTGATAAATATTTTTAAATCATTTAATCCAATAGCTGATTCGGTGAGCAGCAAATAAATACAAGTAATTAATATTCATAATGAGTTAAGTGATCTTGTAAATAAGAGGGATCAGATGAAAAATAAAATTTGTCAGTTGAGAGGACTAATTAGTACCAAGTTAGATTCAATGATCAGTATTGCAGGAGAAGCACAAGTAGCTTCACAAATTGACACACAATCCGATTTGCAAAAGGCAGAAGAATCAGTCTTTTTGATAAATGGTCACATCCAAATTTTGGAAAGAGCTAAGAAATGATGGGTTGAAGAGATTACACAATTAAAGATTGTGTATAAGGATATCCTCTTACCTACAACTAATTGAGTTCAAGATTGTATGTGTACATATGTGATAGAGTATGACAGATTTTGTAGTTTTGACACAATTTTGACTTTTTGTACATACACCTTTGCCATTGATGTCAAAGGAGGAGAAGAAGACCAGTGAAAAATAGGCAAACATATAGGGGAGAGAAGGAATATAGAGTAAGGGGGAGCAGACACAAGCATTTTTCACTAAGTGTTGCCATCAATGCTAAAGGGGGAGATTGTTGGCAAGAGACACTACTCTAATGAAGGATTGCATGTTGTCATTGATGGCAACAAGGCAAAGTATTTTCACTAGCAAGACAAAAAGACATTACTCCAGATGACCAACTTGGTTTGGAAACAAGGCACAAAAGTATTCTGGTCCGGAAGGCTAAAATGACTAAGTATGAACAATATACAGAGTAAGTGATAGAGATTAGGTCAGTATGCCTCCGCAGTAGAAGATCATTATATGTGGATAAGATATGTTGTTCATAGCTATTTGATGATGATATGTTCTAGTGCTCAAGACCTGACTTCCTCTGGAAGTCATACTATGAAATGTCTAAGTCAGGGTGAACAGAACTAAGATAGGAACAGTGCACAGTGCTAGAGAAAAAGGGTCCGCATTCCTCCACAGTTACATAATTTGTCTTGCATTTCTGGAGGTATTATCTATGATGAGTGAAGAGCCTCTAATATGGATTTGAGCAGGTCTTGTGGTCCGTAGTGGAAGATGTTGTTTGACAGTTGAACTAAACTAGTAAACAGTCTGTGAATAAGGCTAACATAATAGTATGATATGTGTGCGGTAAAGTTTTGGTGTTTGAAACTTAATCCTAAGTGGTAATATAGTTGAGGCCAACATGTGTGATGGTGTTTCAAATATTTTTTGGGTCTGCCATAGATTTTGGGAAATAAATTTGGCCGACAGAGCACATAATGCATGACTACACGGTACACTTTATTAGGCCGACCTAATATGAAGATTTTGTTTGTTACGGATATATATATGGGATTGATTTCAGTATTTGGAGTGTGTGATGCAGATATGAATGTGTGTATAATGTGAATAACAGAGTAGATGACAAAAATTAGAAGAAGAGAGATCCTATCTAATGTAAAAGCAGAGCAGTGAAACAAAGCAGTCAAGATGAAAAGTTTTGAGATAGTATTTTGAGCATACATTGAAGCTGCATTCATGCATGTGTAGATGCAATCTAAGTAGTTCATTTTGGCAGTGAGCCATCTCCTTCTTTCTTTCTTTCTTTTCTCTTGGCAGTGAGCCTTTGTGCAATGAGCACTTCTTCTTAGGGCAGTGAGCCCTAAGGTAGTGAGCCTTCTTGTAATTCAATATTGTGCTATCATAATATATTGTGAGCTAACACTCACCGTGGTTTTTCCTTTTTTGGGTTTTCTACTTAAAAATCATGGTGTCCATGTGTTATGTCTTTATGGTTGTTGTTCTTATGCTTATTCTGCTTTCTGTTATTGATTTTGGAAATTGGATAAATAAACTTGTTAAGAAGTGGTTTTGCGGAATACTAATTCACCCCCCTCTCAGTATTCCTTATATTCAACATTTCAGGCATAAGATTTTTGTGAATTTCCCTTTTTTTTCTTTTATCCTCCTTAGAGTCATCTGTTAAAATGGACCCATAAGGGTAACCCTGCTGTGGTCGCGGTCTCGCTTCATCAAGGATTAATCATTTGCTTGTTTCATTTCCACCTGGCCCTTTGCCCTGCTAAGCCTATTAAAGTCTGCCTTGTTGGTGCAGAAGCACCCAATCTACAGGAGCCTCCTTGAGGCTTTAGCTGTCTTAAAGTTGTTTTAATGTTTTCAATGAAGTCCTAAACGGACATTCAATGTAATAAGGTCTATATTGACCGAGACATGCTATTTTTAGATAGTTTGTTAAGAGTTGGTTAGAAAGTCTGTTAGTTTGTTAAGACAGCTATGACTCCTAGCTGCTGGGAGTCATTTTCTGTACTACCCCATGAGGGGATAAATATCTAAGATCTGATCGATCTCAAGACAATGTGATAGAGAAGAACAATGACAGATCAGAAAGATTGTAAATCAATTCTGTGAAGAAATAAAAAGAAGCTTGTGTCCTAGTGTAACCATAGGGGAAATCGTTTGGGGTCATTCCATTGGTGGATTTCTTTGAAATCAGTGGAATGACCTCCGTATCTTTGAGTTCTATTTCTATTTTGTAGGTTTTTTGCATTTTCCATGTGTTGTTTGGTTAAAATGGTTGCAGGGGAGGAATCGTGCATTTTATGCGTATGGTGAGTATCTGTCATTTGTATGTCACAAATATTGTGTGAGTATCCTGCAAAGGTATATCGGTGTTGAAGGAATGAACATACAGTTCATTAGATACATTGGGCGATTGGAGAGCGAGGATCGTGGGCCCCATCAATTGCATGTATGATACAAAGGTGCATCGGCGTAAGTATCGGTATTAGAGAAGAAGAATGAAGTCCGACCGAAGAGAGAAGTCTGGCCGATGGCCCAGAGAAGTATCGGGAGCCCAGATTAAAGTTAGGCTGATAGATATAAGTCATAGCTAAAAGTGTATGTATCGGTAAGAGTTTTGATATTGGAGGGCGAGTAGAATGTTTCGCCGACAGAGGCAGTCATGCCGAAGGATAAGTGAAGATTGACTATTGGTAGGATCGGTGTATATCAGCCGAAGGGTTTTTAGTTTTTTCGATGGTGAAGTCATGCCGACAGATGCGAGAAGATGGAGACAAAGGAGATCAGTGGAGAGATTATGGGTCAGGCCGATAGGCAATAAAATGAAATGCACTCATCGGCGTGAGGTGAAGCATTGGGGAGACATTCCGCGGCTAGACCGATGGTTCGAGTGTTGTTGATAGGCAACCAAAGGCGAAAGTAAGCGGATCGTTCATCGGGGAGAGTTGATGGAAGTCTTAGCGAAGGAAGACTCATCGGTGTAGGTTTGAGCATCAGGAGACAGACAGAAAGCTACACTAATAGTATTAAGTTTGGGCGATGAACAAAGTGAATGCATATTTCAGTGTGACATTAGGGATATCTTGCCGATATAAACAAGAATGGCTATTCTGTGGGTTTTAATGGATTTTTCACACTATTTATGAGCTTCTGCTGGCTGCTCTACATCAAATTGGTATCAAAGCTCAGAAGATTCTGAGCGTGTAGATAGAGCACCGAAGGAGGCAATCTAGACTAGGATTTTGGGGATGAGCAGTTACAAGTTCACTTGCTACAGTAGACGGACATGAAGGTCTATCAAGAGGGCCAGAGAAGATGGTCCATTGGTTGTCACCAAAAGTCTTGGGGAGAGAGGCAAGAGAGGACTCCTAGGTGAGGGACAGAAGTGTTGGTGTAGCAGGGAGAAGTGGACTTCAGATGATAGAGATGTTATTTGGAAGTAGCCAGTCAAACTCCATTGATAGGAGTCACAGTTGGAGGATAAAGAGGAAACAACGAAGTCATCAAGTCAGGGTTGAAGACAAAATGATGTTGTTTGTAGTAGACCTCATAACTCTTGGGACAAGAGTTTTTTCAACTTGGGGAGTATGGTGCAAGAGCACCCAATCTATAGGAGCCTCCTTGAGGCTTTAGCTGTCTTAAAGTTGTTTTTATGTTTTCAATGAAGTCCTAAACAGACATTCAATGTAATAAGGTCTGTATTGACCGAGACATGCTATTTTTAGATAGTTTGTTAAGAGTTTGTTAGAAAGTCTGTTAGTTTGTTAAGACAACTGTAACTCCCAGTCGCTGGGAGTCATTTTCTATACTACCCCATGAGGGGATAAATATGTAAGATCTGATCGATCTCAAGACAATGTGATAGAGAAGAACAACGACAGATCAGAAAGATTGTAAATTAATTCTGTGAAAAAATAAAAAGAAGCTTGTGTCCTGGTGTAACCACAAGGGAAATCGTTTGGGGCCATTCCACTGGTGAATTTCTTTGAAATCAGTGGAATGACCTCCGTATCTTTGAGTTCTATTTTTGTTCTGTAGGTTTTTTGCATTTTCCATGTGTTGTTTGGTTAAAATGGTTACAGGGGAGGAATCATGCATTTTATGCGTATGGTGAGTATCTATCATTTGTATGTCATAGATATTGTGTGAGTATCCTGCAAAGGTATATTGGTATTGAAGGAATGAACATATAGTTCATAAGATACATTGGGTGATTGGAGAGCAAGGATTGTGGGCCCCATCAATTGCATGTATGATACAATGCTACATCGGCGTAAGTATTGGTATCGGAGAAGAAGAATGAAGTCCAGCCGAAGAGAGAAGTCTCGCCAATGGCCCAGAGAAGTATCAAGAGCCCAGATTAAAGTTAGGCTGATAGATATAAGTCACAGCGAAAAGTGTATGTATCGGTAACAGTTTTGATATTAGAGGGCGAGTAGAATGTTTCACCGACAGAGGCAGTCATGCCGAAGGATAAGTGAATATTGACTATCGGTAGGATCGGTGTATATCGGCTGAAGGGTTTTTAGTTTCACCGATGGTGAAGTCATGCCGACAGATGCGAGAAGATGGAGACAAAGGAGATCGGTGGAGAGATTATGGGTCAAGCCGATAGACGAAGTCTTGCTGATAGGCAATAAAATGAAATGCACTCATCGGCGTGAGGTGAAGCATTAGGGAGACCTTCCGCGGCTAGACCGATGGTTTGAGTGTTGCCAATAGGCAACCAAAGGTGAAAGTAAGCGGATCGTTCATCAGGGGGAGTTGATGGAAGTCTTAGTGAAGGAAGACTCATCGATGTAAGTTTGTGCATCGGGAGACAGACAGAAAGCTACACCGATAGTATTAAGTCTGGGCGATGAACAAAGTGAATGCATATTTCGGTGTGACATTAGGGATATCTTGCTGATATAAACAAGAATAGCTATTCTGTGGGTTTTAATGGGTTTTTCACCCTATTTATGAGCTTCTGCTGGCCGCTCTGCATCACTTGTTGAGGAAAGCAATGACTTGGAGGATAATGTCCCCTTAAGTGTCAAGTATGGTAGTCTCAATAAAAACAAAGCTGTTGGCCCCACTGGCAAAGATCTCCAGGGACCTGCAGGACCCTCCCCTAACCCTAAGATCTAGTTTATTGTTAACCTTGGTCCTTGGTCCCACAAGAAAAAGGGCACTAAAACCCCTCTGGTTCCCCAGAAAGTTAACCCTATTCTGTAGGGCCTGACTAAATCAACTACTCCTTCAGGGGAGGGCACCTGTGTCCCTAGGGCAATCCCAGAAGGTTGCTATGGAGCGCTTTTGTGGGTTGAAGAACAACCCTTCGCACTTGGGTGGCAGAAAATGGAAAGCTACTCTGAAGGAACACCCTGTTCCTGGGAAGGGTCATAAAAAGAAAGGTAAGAATCCTACAGGTGGTGTGAAAGTGTCTGAATCGACAGTGGTTAAGGGGAATGTTGATCCCCATGAGTAGGGGGTGGATGTGGCTGAAGAGAATAAGGAGGCTGCTGAAATTATTGGTAGTACTATGCGAAGGCCTAGTATTTGTAGGTCCAACAGATTGGCTAGGGGTAAAACTCTAGTTCTTAAAATTGTTGATTATTCCTCTACTTCAGATCTAGAGGACAATGTTGAAATCAAAGAAGTCAAGTCCACTCTTGAACAACCAGATGAGCAAGAGGGGCCAGCCACTTTGAGTCTCTAAATAACTCCTGTTATGAGACAGACTAGGAAGATGTGGATATCCTCGAAACCCTTGAGAAGGAAGCCAACAACACTAGGGACAATGTCATTAGTAACCAGCTAAACAAGGAGATAGTTGATGTCAAGAGGAGACTTCTCTCTGTGGAGAACAAGGTTAAGGTGCTTGCCTCCATGTGCTTGAAGGTGATCCACCATGCAGCTATGACACTGAATACTGCAGGATGCTCATAATGAATAGGATGACAAGGATGGAAAGACTGTGGGTAAGGATGAACTTATGGAGTTCCTTAAGGATGACTAGAATTAAAGACATGATATTTCCACAGTCCATGATAAGTTAGAATGTGTGCTTTTGGATTAGACTGTGTGTAGCTTTTTTAGATCGATGTTTCAGATCACACTCCGTGATCCATCATCAGGATGACTAGAATGATCTGCTTAAGTAGTTTCTAGTTTTATGTTTGTTTTTGGTATTGGTACTCTTATTATATTGTTATGTTAGTTAGTTGTTAGTCTGGTGCTATTTAGGTGTTCGTGGGTGCTGGCCTGTTTTGCTGCCCGTTGGGCTTTTGTTATAGGGACCTGCACCCTTGTTTGCATCTTATCAATACCAAAAACATTTACATTTAAAAAGTTTATCATCAAGGATTCCTCAATATGGATATGTGCAATACATCCTAGCTTAGTTACATCCTAAAACACAACCAAGACAAAAAGTGTAAAATAATTAAAGAAAACATAAAGGTGAAAATGAATGGGGAAAAACAAAAGGAAATAATGTGCTTGCCCCAAAATGGTGCATGTCAAGCTAACAACACATCCCTTGGTGATCTGATATATATTATTGCCTACTAAGAACCTATCCCCTTGATGATTGGAAATAAATAAAAAACTATGAGCATAACTAAAAAACAAATTCAGCTTACATAGTATTTCTGCATAAGTTTGGCCCATTGAAAGTCCATTTGGAAACAATTATATCCGAATCCACAAATCTAGACCTAGCATCAATGGACACTTTTCTAGGTTTGCTCAATATATATCTATGCAATTATTTGGCATCAAGTTCACTTGAACCCTAATTAAAAACTACAAAACATAAAACGTGGTGATGCGAGTTATGAGGAGTTTTAAAATTTTACCTTTTCCAATTGCTCTTGAAGTGGATTATATTTAAAACTAATTTCTAGAATAAAATATTCACTAAACAAGGATCTTTAGAGTGGGGTCACTTCCTACGGGATATCAATTGCTTAATATTTTAGCCTTCGTATATAATTTGTAATGTTTATACAAATTTTGTTTCTCATATTTAGTTGGGAAATATTTTCTATGTATAAAAACAATATTTCAACAAAATATTCACTATCCCACACTAGAACCACATTAAAAGCAATGATTGATGAGATAATATTATATTCATTATTATATATTATATTCTATATAATGTCTAGTTTTTAATTTCAATATATATATGATATTTATATGTACATTTTAATATACAATGTTATATATTTAATATTATAGTTAGTTAAATATTTTATATATAATATTTTTATATATTTGTTATTTTATTTAATATAATATTTAATTTTGATATTATATTTTTAATAAAGTATATTTAAGGATTATTATTGTATGCGAAAGCACCATTCATGGGGTTTAAGGATCTAATATTTATTCTATGCGATAGAATATATTTACAGGACTAATTGTTAAAAATAGTTTTTAAAACACTTGAAATAAATAGTGGATTCTTTTGGTTGCAACAAATAAAAATGGTACGATATTTGCAGGCTATAGAGCTATCATCCATTGTGTACACTACATCATCTCCGTCGCCATCAAGCAATGTGCAAATGTATTCACCTCCAATATATGTCACATTCAAATCAACGTGGAGGATGGAATCATTTGATTTTTAATTCAGATGACAGAAATGGAAAAACATGGCAACAAAACAAAATAGTCGGGCATCTGACAATTTAATGGGAGAAATCTCCCACATATAAGCCTATCGGCTAATTAAACAACATACTTCAAAACAACCTATCATTTTAAACATATTTCAAGAATAAAAATACTTAATCTTACTAAATAACATAATTATAACACAACAATCTTTCTAAATATGTTTCGATCCCACAAAATGTAACTTGTATATATTTACCATCACATTAAAAAAAATTATAACACATTAATTAAAAAAAAGGTTTAAATTTAGATTACTAGTAAACCATCATAAACCACTATTTTTCTACCCTTTTACACATGTAATATTACTAACACAAAACCAAAAGGATGATTTTAAAAGGGTGAAGCATATAAGCCAAATGCCTTCAAAAAGTCTTGAGACATATAATTAAGGGCTAATATAAAAAATAATAAAAAATAGAAGCCACAAATCCCCACTATGTACATTTGTAGTTCTTAAGACTTTTTAAAAAAGAGTTCATGGAAAAGAAGCCCCATGTTTCAAATAGTACATGTTATGAAACCATACGAAGAATCCAAAGAATTTATCGATGGAAACACCTTTACCATATCATTTAAGATGACGAAAATGGAAAAAAGGGCAACGGAAAAAAAAAACATGGTCGAGCGAACGGGAGAAATTTCCCACATATAAGCCTATCAGCTAATAAAATATTAACTAAAAAATGAAAATATGTATTTAATCATAGAGGTTGTGGTGGGCCCATCTAATTTGTGGTGTACCCCATAAATTAAGATTCATTGTATTATTATGTGCAAATAGTTTATGCTTTTAGCATGGTGGCCTGAAGAAAAAAATTCCAATTCCTTTGTTTTCTCTTATTAAAAAAGTAGAGAAGAAAAAGATATGCAGTTTCTAAATCTCGCCAGTTGATTTCACTTATTAAAATAATAATAATAAGTAGAGAGAGAGGTATAGAACTCTAAATATCATTTAAGATGACGAAAACAAAAAAAACACGGTCGGGTGTCTAACAATTTAACAGGAGAAATCTCCCACATATAAGCCTATCGGCTAATAATTGTATAAAGCATGACAATGTTAAGTTATTAACCACTCACCCAAGACTTCTTAATATAGGTAAGTAGCTCACTTGGAAACTAGTAGTGGTACTTAAAACTATAGGTTAACCAACTTGGCACCTCATCATATGGTTCTAAATTGGTTTCATGAGGTGGCATTGCTTCCAAAATCCCTCTTAGAAGTATTTCAAGATGTTTCCAAATAATTTTGCACATTACAACAACTGTATCAAGTATATCATTCTATCTTAATGGTTTTTTCATTCTTCTCATCAATGAAAATACTATAAGCCTTTGTCATCAAGAAGAGAAAAGTAAAATTAAAGCAAAGTAAATCCTACTCTAATTACTTTTAAATAAAACACAATTGATTAAAGGGATAAGAAGAATGGGCCTATATCATCCCAAAAATGAATCCAATTTAATGAAGGGAATAAACCAATGTTGAAACCAATCTTAGCTTGGTATGTTGTTGCACAACTAGAGACTCAAGACAATGCTATCATCAAAGGGAGAATTGATCAATGAAATCATCCACCATATTACATGTGTAGGATAAAAATTTACATTAAAGACCATGAATTCAAATTATATATATATCTGTGTGTGTGTGTGTGTGTGTGTGTGTGTGTGTGTGTGAATTACAAGACTTAGTTACAAGACAACATAACCCAAGCTAGAAGAACCAACATCGAAAACACTTAGACACAAAGACTAAAAGCTACCAAGCACACAAAATGGATTAATTTTTTATTCCCCCAAATGACAAATAGTTCAATTCTTATAGAAGTTCTTTTGGACCAAGAGGTAGGAAATTGAATTGCATTAAGTAGATAGAAGACATAAATGACAAGGACAAATCAAGAACATTCTTGAGTTTATTTTATTCCTAGATCATTCTAGATTCTAGATAATCAACCACCTCATCCATGTGCATTCTCATTTAATTTTGACAAGAGATTTGACATATGAAAGCCTACAGATAGAAAGATCTTTAGTTTCATTTAATCTATCAAAATAGCCTTTAGGTTAATTTCTCTTTATGCAGTGATACATTCTCCAGTATCTACTATTAATTCAATGTTGTAGGTGAGCCTGTGTCTAATTCTATGTTCTTAATTTTAATTTACACTGATATATGTGTTTCTCCAAGTTATGTTTCAAATTTGATGGTTAATCACAAGTTAGTCCAATATTTGGTTAATTAAATTTGTACACTTTATGTTTATGCTTTTATTGTATGTATTTACCTTGTTCCTAACACGTTCAAATAATTAACACTCATCCCAATTGATTTGTTCACTTCAAGCTACAGGTGGTTTGATTGTTCATCTGTTATAGATAGTCCAAGTCAACATTTGAAAAAGTCATGCACATAAGAGAAACAAAAATTATTATTACCTAAGTAATTCAAATTTTCATTTATAATATTCTACTATGCCTTTATATTAATGACCGGTTCTATAATTTGAATTCAAGATTTACTTCATTTCAACTGTGTTTGGTGTCAAGATGTTGTGAAATCATAGAAATCTAGTGTTTGATCCCTATTACATACACAAGGATTATGTAGGCAAGACGATAAGCTTAAGATTTACACATGGAAACCTTTGAGAGGACCAATTCATGGATTACAACCATCACTAAAGCCTAAGCATTGTGATATAGAGTGTAAGTCTTAGATGGGATATGAGATAATTCTTAAAAGGGGAAATTATCAAATTTATTTATGACATGAGGTTTCATAGAGGTCCTATAGAAGGCACATGGTGGTAGGTATTAGATTGGAACTTACACACAACACCATTGGAGCTATCAATCATCATGAATGTTGGATCTTAAACTTTGTGACTTTATACCACTAGACTTAAAAGTCCTAGCCAACTCTACCACATCTACATAAACGGATTTGTAAATTTCCCTTAGAGTCAATTCATTTGAAATTTGGATGACATCATGAATTTAGGTTTAATTTTATTCCTAGTATGGGGTTTAAGGATATGATTTGAGTCATGTCATTGTGGTTAGTTCAAGTGGGATCCTCTAAAGAAGCCACATGGATGGCCAAGCTTCTTATAGGTATGTGTCAAGTTTAAAGAGTTTCCAGCATGTCTTAGCTCATGACTTCAAATTTGAAATGAAATTGAACTCACTAGTGGATTAGATTTTATAAGAATCATAGGATCAACAAGGTGTTTAGGGTTAATATTTTTAGAATGTAGACACTGGAATCTAATGAATTCAAGTTTAAATAGAGATCAAGTTTAGATTCTACATAGGTTCTTGACTTGGTGGACTCCAAGGTTTTAGCTAATAAAAACTATAAGGACTTTGGGGTTTAGAATTCACTCAAATTCAAGACATGTTGAAAAGAAGATGTGAGCACATGAGTAGAATTTGATTAATGGTAGGTCTTGGGTCTAGGAAAAGGTGGGAAGGTAAGATTTAAACCTAGCAAATAAGCCTAGAGGCTTAATAAGACACCATGGCTATGATATTATTTTCATGAGCTCAAGACAATAGTCAGAGGATTTCCTTGAGATTAAAACAAACCTAGACTAACTAGAATTAAAACATAATAAAAGTAGAGTTTAAGGTGAGAAATATAGAACCACAAAAGCCACAAGGTGTTCATGGACTCAAAAATTAGATCAGTCATGAACACAACCAAGAACATCCTAGATGCAAGACAATAGGGTTAAACTCAAAGGCATCAAAAAGGTAAAATGTTGACAATCAAGGGGTTATATGATTGTTGATGGAAATTGGAGGATGCCACAATTATAACAACAAATGGTGACTTGACTAGAAAATAATCCTAAGCATTTTAAGATAAATGAACCATCAAGGAACCTTGAATCTAGTAATCAACATAATAAAATTAAATAAAATAATTTTATAACAAGAATGATGTGGAGTAAACATGGTGCAGTCACGGTTAAGAGGGTCCACAAAGTGAACTATCCAGGCCATGTAACTAGAGTAAACACAACAGAAACAACTCAAATATATAAAGCATATGTAGATTCAGTCATTTAGTATATCATAAGATTCAAATACAAATTGGTTGGCAACATGTGGGCTTACAATTAGGGCTCACAGGCTTGATTTCACAGTTACAGAATATGCACAAGATATAGCTTTGAAGCTCCTTCGCGAGAAATTCAAACTATCAACTATCTTTGTGTAATTCACTACTTTCCTAGGCATCTATTACATCAATTTATATTATCTCCAGAATATAAGATTCCTCCGCGTCGGCCAAGGAAGATCACAAACTCCAATAAAGAGATGTAATGTGTGTACACGGATAGGTCAGACCTAGTCATTTAGAACTCTTCCGCAAATGAACGAAATGGTGTACGGATCTTAGGGAAGGTCGGCCATGAACCAAACAACATTGAATGATGTGTCATTTAGCTCCACAAGTTGTGAAATGCTCCACAAGTATTCTCCTTTAGCTGATTATCTGAGACTATTAGGATGCTCTGTTATGAGAAAATAGTTGATCTTCTGATAGCGATATCTTACTTGTACCTGATCCAAATGATCTGAATTTTGGATAAGATGTGCATGAATGTGTCTAGATGTTAAGTCCAGCTCTGCAAGGCTTGAAATGCAATTGCGATGGAATGCGGACCAAAATACAGAAACTGCTACTGACTGAACTGGCTGTAGTGAACTAGAAAATGAAAAGAAACAAACTGAAATGCAAATGTTTTTGGTTGATGCAAGATTACTCTTGAACCAGGGATGCTCCTGCATCATACATCTGGGGTTATTGAAAAAGTGATTCCCTCACTTTATTGGGGCTAAAGGAAAACCAAGACGGTCCACCTCAGCTTGAGAAATCCAAGATGAGTCTTCTTCCAGTTTGCCTTTCCACTTCACAAGATATTCTTTGTACTATCTTCCTCTAGTGCTACATCCAACTTTGCTATCCAAGATGTCTTCTTTCTGCTGTGGTGTTTGTTATTGTAACCGATTCTTCAAATATTCTTCAATTCTGTCACTAAACTCTGCTTCATGATACTGATATAGGTCTACAATGTTGAAAATAGGTGATATACCCAACATCTCTGGTAACTCTACTTCATAGGCATTTCTTGAATCAAACTTTCTGAGTATCCTACATGGTCCAAACTTCTTCATCTTCAACTTGTTATATGTCCCAACTAGAAATCTTTCTTTTCTCAAATACACCATCACTTCATCTCCCACTATAAATTCTTTATGTCTCCTCTTCTCATCTTCTTGCTCCTTATACTTACTATTTATCTCCACCAAATGCTTCGTAACCTGATTATGCACTGTCTCCATGTGTCCTGCAAATTCTTTTGCTTCTACACTCCTTTTGTCCTCCATATTGATATCTCTCAACTTTGCAACTCCTCTAGGGTTAGTTCCTGTCACAATCTCAAATGGTGTTCTTATGGTACTCCTATTTACTGAATTATTGTATGCAAACTTTGCTTGTGATAGAATCAAATCCCATTTTCCTACCTTTTCTCCAACCAAACATCTCAACAAGTTTCCCAAACTCCTATTCACTACCTCTGTCTGTCCATCAGTCTGCGGATGAAATATTGAACTGAACTTCAAATCTCTCTTCATCTTCTTCCAAAGTGTCTTACAAAAGTATCCAAGAAATCTTGTATCTCTATCTAAAATTATACTCTTAGGTAATCCATGCAATCTCACAATCTCCTTGAAAAATAGGTCAGCTACATGAACTGCATCAATTGTCTTCTTATAAGGTATGAAATGTGCCATCTTTGAAAATCTGTCCACCACTACAAATTTTGAATCATGTCTGTGTATAGGTAAAATCAAGCTTAGGATAAATGAAAACAATGATAATAAACTCAGTCCTATAACATCAAAAGATTGATCTAAGAGATAACCAAATCAATGAATAATACAATTAATAATCGAAAGCTATCACCTAGATTGTATTGATCTCTTGGTTAGATGTGGATTGCTCAATATGTCACGTACCCATGGTTGCAACAAGCAGATGTAGATAGATGATAATATGTGTGCTCAAAGTGCTCAATGTGCTCAACAATGCGATGTATACTCAATACGCTATATGGATGCATGAGAATAAATGATCAAAGAGGATTTTTGAAGGAGTGAAGGGGGTATATATAGTTTTCAGGGTTAGATCAATCAACGGTTGAAATAAATCAATGAAATGGACGATTGAGATAAATCAAATAACTCATGATGAATGTGCACACGATATGTGTCATGTAGAAAAGGCTATTTTTATTGAATTAATTACTTTTTGGCTAAAGATAGGATTTGATTTCATAAATTAGAATGCTTTGTTTCTAATTTATGAGTTGATAAAAAATAATAATAATAAAAGCCAATTAACTCAACTTTAGATTTTCTTTTTGAAGTTCTAAAAATAAGACTGATCGTGCACATAGAGGAAATGATATATTTAGAGGAATTGGATGATTAAATAAATAAATTTATTTGATTAGTTATGCATGGAAGGATAAGATTATTTTTTGGAAGATAATTGAAGATATTTTGAAATTAAATAAATAAATTTATTTAATTAATTGTGCATGATTGAAGAAAAGATAAGATATGAAGATAAAGAATAAATTAAACAAATATATTGATTTAATTTATTTTGCATGATAGAGGAATATAAATAAAATATTATTTTTATTTATTTTTAAAAGATGATGTCAACTTAAATAAATTTGGATAATTTATTTAAATTTAGAAGAATAACTGATTAATTCAATAATTTAAAAATTATTTAATTGTGGATAAGAGGAAATAATGATGAATTAATTAAATAATTAGGTTTATTTAATTAATGCGGACTTAAGAACTGGAAGAAGGGATAATGATTTAATTAAATAATTAAAATTATTTAATTTTGGAAGAATATAGAGGAATTTAATGAAATTAATTAAATAAATATAATTTATTCAATTAATGTTGGAATTTTAGGGAAATTAGACGAAATTGATGAATTTGATGAAATTAATTAAATAATTAGCTTATTTAATTAATGTTAAATGCAAGTGATTTGGGAAGAATTGATGTATGCAACTGATGCGATGCGAAGGGTCATTTTTAGGTGTCTACATTTTTCTCCTGTTTGATACAATGCGATTTAGCGTTGTTTCAAAGAAAATAGTGATAAAAATATGATACAATCATGCCCCAGTGTAGCTGGCGTATGATGCCCCCTCGAGAGGAAAGACAGGGAAATGACAGAAGGATTGGGTTGACTCGTGACTAGAAGAAAATAGGCTGAGAATGTGTATAGGTAAAATTGAGCTTAGGATAAATCAAAACAATGATAATAAACTCAATCCTATAACATCAAAAGATTGATCTAAGAGATAACCAAATTAATGAATAATGCAATTAATAATCAAAAGCTATCACCTATATTGTATTGATCTCTTGGTTAGATGTGGATTGCTCAATATGTCGCATACCCATGGTTGCAACAAGCGGATGTAGATAGATGATAATATGTGTGCTCAAAGTGCTCAATGTGCGCAACGATGTGATGTATACTCAATGCGCTATATGGATGCCTGAGAATAAATGATCGAAGAGGATTTTTGAAGGAGTGAAGGGGGTATATATAGTTTTCAGGGAAAGATTGATCAACGGTCAAGATAAATCAATGAAATGGATGGATGAGATAAATCAAGAAGACATGATGAATGTGCACATGACATGTGTCATGTTTAAAGAATATTTTAAAGTTGATTTGTTGAGTTAACTACTTTTTGGCCAAAGATAGGATTTGATTTCATAAATTAGAATTTTTTTTCTAATTTATGAGTTGATGATAAAAATACTAATAATTAAAGCCAATTAACTCAACTTTAGATTTGCTTTTTGAAGTTCTAAAAATAAGAAGTTGATTGTGCACATAGAGGAAATGACATAGGATGATCTGACTTGGGATCGTGGTAATAAATAAACTGACATAGGATGAACTAACTTATGGATAGCTAACACTAACAATTTCCAAGCCATGATAGGTGGGAAAGTGGAAATGCAAAGGCCAATAAGTTTATTATGGATTGATATAGATAAGATGGATGCATGACTTAATCGATGGTGGATGCTGACTCTACGCATAGCGCTTGTTTACCAGGTTTTTCCTATGGTACTTATCCAAGGCATCTATTTACCAGTTTTTCACTAGAGGACGAATTATTTTTGGATTTTTCTATTTTTTTATTTTTTTGTATTTTTGTATTTTTTGTATTTTTGTATTTTTGTATTTTTTTTGTATTTTTTTGTATTTTTGTATTTTTGTATTTTTGTATTTTTGGTATTTTCTAAGGATACTCTGAGGATCAAGCATAAAATATCTTGAGATGAACACTATTGATGGGTTCATCCAAGGGAATGCCTTCAGGTGTTGACAAAGTGTAAGCTCCTAATCCGTAGACTACAGTAATAACAAAGGGTCCAACCAATTAGGCTCAAACTTACCTTTCTTATCTTGATCAGATTAGTTGCATTGATTTTATTTAAGGACAAGATCACCTATCTGAAATATTCTTTCCTTGATCATGTTATTGTAGTTACGATGGAGGCGATTTTGATAGACATGAAGATGGTTTAGTGCTATTTGACACCTCTCGTCAAGTAACTCAAGCTCGGCTAATCTGGAAATCTGGTACTCCTCTCCATCAATCAAGTGTTGCATAGATACTCTTACAGATGGGATCTTGACCTCAATGGGTAAAATGGTTTCAATGCCATAGACTAAGGCAAATGGTGTAGCACCAGTTGGTGTTTTGATACTAGTGTGATAGGCCCATAAGGCAAGGTTGAATTGTAGATGCCAATCACGACCAGCTTCATTGACCATTTTCTTTAGGATTTTGAGTATGGTTTTGTTTGAAGCCTTGGCTTGGCTGTTTGACTGAGGATAATATGGAGTGGAAAAGTGATGTTAGATATTGTATTGTGTGCATAAGGCATGAACGTCTTGATTCTTAAATGGTCTAACATTATCAATGATAATGGATTGGGGAATCCCATACCGGCAAATGAGATAATTGAGGATAAACTTGGCTATTTGCTTACTGGTGATATAGGTCATTGGAATAACTTCTACCCACTTAGTAAAATACTCAGTGGTGATAATGATAAACTTATGGCCATTAGATGAGGATGGATGGATTTTACCCATGAAGTCGAGTCCCCACTATGAAAAAGGCCATGGAGTTGTAACAGGTTGCAGCTCATGTGTGGGTACATGTATTAGATCCCCATGCTTTTAACATTGTAGACACTTCTTAGCAAATTGAACTGCATCTTGCTCTATGGTTGGCCAATAATAACCTGTTCGGAGTATCTTCTTAGCAAGAGTTGGACCAGTGGAATGTGATCCATAGACACCTTCGTGTATGTCTCTTAAGGTAGCGTTAGCTTCTTCCGAGTTAATACATCTAAGAAGGATACCATAAAGACTTCGGCAGTAAAGGGTGTCACCTAGAATAGTAAAACGAGAGGCTCAGCGAATGAAGGTTTTGCATTGGGTTTTGGATAGGTCAAAGGGAAAGGTACCATTTTGGAGGTATTCATAGATATCTTCATACCAAGGGGAATTAGGACCAACAAGTTTGTAAATGAATTCAATTGTAGGTACATCAATGATAGGTATTGATGCAAGACACAACATACACTCAATACAATTTTGCCATTAATCCTGTGAGAACCAAAGATTTGAAGACTAGAACATAAAAAAACTTCTATTCATCAACTCTGCTGCTACAATGAGAGAAAACTCTCTTATATCCAAGAAAAACAAAAAAAAAAAAATTACCTTTTTTGGTAGATTTCGACAATTGTCAGATTTTGCCATTTTAGGTAATTTTACAATCATATCTTTAAAATCCTATTTTTTTCCAAAAAGCTTCCTAAAACTAAGGTAGGATGAAATGCCAACTAATATTCTAAATTCGAAACATGAGTTTCGATTTATTACAAAAGCAACTTTTTAAAAATCTAGAAAAAAAACACTAAATTGTTATTTTAATGGCCAAGATGAAAGTTTCAAGCCCCAAAAAAGTGCCAAGACGGGGTCCAACCCACTAGGGTCAGTTGTGAAACTACTTTCCACCTCATAACACATCCATCCGTAAAATCTCGTAGAAAACCCACATCTGAGTCAAAAGTTATGATCTCTGGAAGTTCCTGCATCATTCTCTTGTTGAAAGAACGTAGCTCATGCAAGTGAGTGTCTTCGAACTGCTGCCACTTGACTGGATCCAACCTTTGCACTTCATTCTTCTCTTTTTTTTCCTCTTTTTCCAGCATCTTTTCAGAACAAGCTTCACTCTCCTTGAACAAATATGCACTTCATTCTTCTCTCCTCTCGTAGATTTGCATCCACCAAATATTGTCTTCCTCTGCCAAATTATTTCCCCTCTCCTCTCCTTCTTCGTGGGATCCAACCCACCACTAACCAACCACCTCCACCAAATATCTCCTGTAGCTTCCTCTACAACCTCTTTTATCTCACTATTTTTGCTTTCCAATAGACATGTTCCTACTGCAAACTCATTCTTTTCTTCTTTTTCATTATTCTTGAGGACTTCCACTTCTTTGTCTTTATGTTCCTCTTTATCTGCAAACAAAATAATGTTAGGTAAAATAAGGTTTTTATTATCACTCTTCTCTATTGCAATCTCATCCATGCCTTTGAAAAGACATGTTTCAGTTGCAACCATGTGCTTTCTCTCTTTCATGCCACTTTCATGACATTCTTTCTCACACCTTTTATTATCAACATTTCCTCTATTCATTTCAGCTTTTAATAGATCCACTCTATCATGAAGTCTTATCAACTCTTCATTAAGACTATCCATAAACTTTCTTTCCCACTTTTCTATATATGAAATCATTATAGGTCTCTTCATGACCCATCTCATCCTCTTCTTCGAAAACATTTTGCTCATTCTCAATATGCAATTTCTACAACCTACACACATAAACACTTTAGAGCCAATGCTCTCTGGAGTTACATGTCCTCTCTATAAAAAAAACTCACTCATAACTATCCTCTACCCAACAAAAGACTCTGGAAGATGCACCTCTCCAAGACCTCTTCTACCCATTTTCTCTCAGTGGAAGAAGTCTCTACACCTTCTACCCAGCTTTATCTCTGATGGAGCACAGCCAACATATCTCACACAAATTTAACTCTCCTCTACCCAACAAAGACTCTGGAAGATGCACCTCTTCAAGACCTCTTCTACCCACTTTCTCTCAATGGAAGAAGTTTGTACACCTTCTACCCAGATTTTATCTCTGCTGGAGGACAGTGAACATATATCTCACAAAATCAATTTTATTTTTTTTGCAATTACAAAAATTTCTCATACTTCAACACATAGGAAAATAATTTGCTTCACAGACTCCTCTCGGTCCTGGTGCATACTCTACACACTCAAGATCAACCCGCTCTGATACCAAATGATGCAGCACACAACATACACTCAATACAATTTTGCCATTAATCCTGTGAGAGCCAAAGATTTGAAGACTGGAACATAAAAAAACTTCTATTCATCAACTCTGCTGCTACAATGAGAGAAAACTCTCTTATATCTAAGAAAAACAAAAAAAATAAAAAAATTACTTTTTTTGGCAGATTTCGACAATTGTCAGATTTTGCCATTTTAGGTAATTTTACAATCATATCTTTAAAATCATGTTTTTTTCCCAAAAGCTTCCTAAAACTAAGGTAGGATGAAATGCCAACTAATATTCTAAATTTGAAACATGAGTTTCGATTTATTACAAAAGCAAATTTTTTAAAATCTAGAAAAAAAACACTAAATTGTTATTTTGAGGGCCAAGATGAAAGTTTCAAGCCCCAAAAAAGTGCCAAGACAAGGTCCAACCCACTAGGGTCGGTTGCGAAACCACTTTCCACCTCATAATGCATTCACCCGTAAAATCTCGTAGAAAACCCACATCCGAGTCAAAAGTTATGATCTCCGGAAGTTTCAGAGATCATAATGATGCAGGAACTTCCGGAGATCATAATGATGCAGGAACTTCTGTAGATCATAACTTTTGACTCGGATGTGGGTTTTCTACGAGATTTTATGGGTGGATGCGTTATGAGGTGGAAAGTGGTTTCGCAACCGACCCTAGTGGGTTGGACCCTGTCTTGGCACTTTTTTGGGGCTTGAAACTTTCATCTTGGCCCTCAAAATAACAATTTAGTGTTTTTTTCTAGATTTTTAAAAAGTTGCTTTTGTAATAAATCGAAACTCATGTTTCAAATTTAGAATATTAGTTGGCATTTCATCCTACCTTAGTTTTAGGAAGCTTTTGGGAAAAAAATAGGATTTTAAAGATATGATTGTAAAATTACCTAAAATGGCAAAATCTGACAATTGTCAAAATCTGCCAAAAAAGGTTTTTTTTTTTTGGTTTTTCTTGGATATAAGAGAGTTTTCTCTCATTGTAGTAGCAGAGTTGATGAATAGAAGTTTTTTTATGTTCCAGTCTTAAAATCTTTGGCTCTCATAGGATTAATGGCAAAATTGTTTTGAGTGTATGTTGTGTGCTGCATCAAGTATCAATAGTTGCTCGATTAAGAACTCACATTTATGAGTGTTGGCAAGAATATCTACTAGTGATCCAATAGTAGCCATAGAATCTGTAGCTTTATTATGTATCCTTGGAATTTTCTCAAAAGAGATACTAGAGAAGTGAGGCTTGTAGGTATCAACTAGTTGCTTATATGGTATCAACTTGTCATCTTTAGTTTGGTACTCATTAGTGACTTGTCTGATAACTAGTTGAGAGTCCCCATAGACTTGTAGTTCCTTGATATTCCATTCTACTGCTATACGAAGACCCGTGAGAAGTGCTTCATATTTGGCAATATTGTTGGTCCATGGGAATGCTAACCGATATGATTTTGGAATGTAGTAATTTTGTGGTGTTATAAACAAGATTCCTGTCCTTGAGCCATGCTGTGTGTAGGAGCCATCAAAGTACAACTTCCACTCCACTGATGTAGCTAGAGTGAATAGTCCTTCATCAGGAAAGTCAGAAATCATAGGATTTACATATGTGATTGAAGCTTCAACTAGTTGGTCTGTGAGAATTTGTCCCTTGATAGCTTTTTGATCAACATACTCTATGGTGAATTCAATCAAGATCATAACGCATTTAGCTAGATGGGATGTGAGAGCTGCCTTGGATAAAAGATACTTTAATGGATCAATCTTAGAGATAAGAGTGGTTGTTTGGTTTAACATGTAATGTCACAACTTTTGGGAAGAAAACATGACTCTAAACATGCTCTTTCCATAGGAGTGTAGTTGAGTTCATACCCAACCAAGGTGTGACAGATATAATAGATAGCATGTTCTTTACCTAACTCATCATGTTGTGCAAGAAGAGCACCTAATGCTGCATATATGGTTGAGATATAAAAAATCAAAGGTCTATGAGGTACTGGTGCTACCAAAACCAGAGGATTAGCTAGATATTCCTTAATTTGATCAAATGCCTGTTGACACTTGTTATCCCACCGAAATAAGACATCCTTGCAGAGCAAGTGTTGGAATGCTTGAAACTTATCTACTAGCTGTGAAATAAAGCGTCTGATAGATTGTAACTGCCCTTGAAGGCTTCTTAGTGCTTTGAGATTCTAAGGTAGAGACATCTCTACAATAGCCTTGACTTTTGATGGATCCACTTCAATTCCTCTACGAGATACAATGTACCCCAATAGTTTCCCTGAAGTGACACCAAAGACACATTTCTTTGGATTTAGCCATACTTGATATTTCTCTAGTCGATCAAAGATCTACCCTAGAACCTGAATATGATCTACCCTAGAAGATTTTGCCAATATGTCATTGACATAGTCCTCCATTATAGTGTGAAATAAGTCATGGAATATTGTACTGTCATAGTTCTTTGATAAGTAGCTCCTGCATTCTTGAGACCGAAAGGCATGACTACCCAACAGTAATTACCCCAAGGACACGTGAAGGTTGTTTTATGCTGATCTTCTTCTACTATCCTGATTTGATTGTAACCTGAGAATCCATCCATAAAAGAAAGCATCTCATGACCTATTGTCAAGTCCACTATGATACCTATGTTTGGAAGTGGAAAATTGTCTTTAGGAAATGCTTTATTTAGATCTTGGAAGTTTGTGCCTATGCGGATGCCCCCATTCAGTTTAGAAATAGTTACAAGATTTGAGACCCACTCTGTGTAATCAATAGGTCGTATGAACTTAGCATCTAATAGTTTCTCAAGTTCTGCTTTGACCAATAGGGCTATCTAAGGGTGCATCTTGCGAAGCTTCTGTTTGACAGGCTTGGTGTTTAGAGAGACAACTAGATGATGAACCACAAGTGAAGGGTCCAACCTCAGCATGTCAGCATATGTCCAAGCAAAGTTAATTTTCCTTTGTAAGAAAAATTTCATGAGGTCCTTCCTCTCTTGTTTTGATAATGATGCTGCCAGAAATGTGACCTTTGGATTCTAAATTGTTCCTAGATTTATCTCTGTGGAGTCTTCTACTAAGAGAGCTGATTTTTCTTGATACTTAGATGCTAGGGGAAGGTCAAATCCTCCATCCTCAGGTGCCTCATAGAGGTTTTCACCTTCGAATACGTCCTTTATTTTTACTATTTTACGATCAAGATGTGCCACATTGTGGTTTTCACCTAAGGATCTATTTTTATTTTTTATTTTCCGACTGGAGGATTTGGCATTCTCACCAAAATAAGAAGCTTGATCTAATTCCATGATAAAACCAGCTTTGTGATCACCAAGAGGAATACCGTCTCGGAGTCCCATGAATTTCACAATAGCCTTGTCATTCTAAAAAATATCTAGAATGGGGGCCTCTTGTTGGTCCCAATCAATGAGTTCATGGCAAATAAGGGATAGATTCTAGGTTTTAGTAGTTGAAGTAAGGGAGATGGATGATATCATAAATATCGAGGTTTCTTGGAATAAGTCTGTGATGTATAGGGAAGAGTCCTTGATGGTATCCTCTTTAGAGATTGAATCTGTGGGCCAATCCTTCGCTACCTCATCAAGAATACACTTGATATCCGAGGCTCGTGGTACCTCCTTACCGTATCCTAACCCTTGTTGATTATATTTCTTAGTCACTGTAATAGGTTCCATTTGACCTTGACCATGTTTTCCTAGGCCACCTTTGCCTTTATAGCCCATGTTTTTGACAATTCTAAGACCATTACCATACTTCATGACAGGTAGTGTGACCGGTTATGTCTCTTTGTAGACCCAAGAAAATATGTCTTCAATAGTTTCATCTTCTAGCAAGCGCCCATCAGTAAACTTTGTGAGAAGAGCTGTTATCTTGAGCTTTTTGGAAATTTTAGCAATGGGAGGTTTGCTGTAGGATTTTGGTGAGAGAGGCATCCTCCCTACACAACAAGATTTTGAGATATCATACTTGCCAAATCCTATGTCTCTGATATGGGCTTTGATTTCTGGGAGGGGATTGGATGTATCTACGACTTTATGCAAGGTATCTAGATCAATATATAGTAGGGAAGGTTGGGCTGCATCATTGTTGGGTATTGGTTACTATTCTTGTAACGTCCTTGCATGGTGCGACAAAATTCAAATGGATGGGGATCTCCTGGATAGTGATTTCAGTACCATTAAATGGGAACTTTAGGGATTGATGGTACATTAAAGGCAAAACTTTCATGGCATGAATCCATGGGCGTCCTAGGATAATGTTATATGGTAGCTCAATATCTAGGACTTGGCATCTTGTTTCTAGCATGACGGGGCCCACTTGAATCAAAAAATGTATCACACCATCTGTCTTGCATTCGACATCATCATATGCTTTGACAATAATAGACTAATATGCATCTATGTGATCCTAAGAGTATCCTAACTATTTCAATAGTTTGAGGGAACAAATATTAAGACCAACACCACCATCTATAAGTATGCATTTGAGTTTACATTGATGGATGAAAACTTCTATGTGGAGGGCATCATTATGACATGGATCGTGAGATGTGACATCTTTTTTAGAAATGACTACATTGTAAGGTGAAGCAATGTTACCTATAATAGCTCAAAAATCTGTGACAACTATATTGTTGGGAACGGATGACTCCTGTGATACTTTTTCAAGCACTGCTTTATGAGCAGGAGATGACTTTAGGAGGTCTAATATAGATATTTGTGCGGGGATCTTCCCTAGATGATCAACAAGATTATAATCATAAGTGACTATGGGATTTGGTGTTGGCCCACGAAGGGTAACATGACCACGATGAGTTGTGATGGCACATTCGGGATTCTTGCTCTTAATGGTAAGGGTAGATATGTGACTTTCTTTAAAATGACCTACAATAGAGTCATAGGAAGAGGAGCATTTGTTAATGCTCTTACCTTTATTGGGATATTGACCTTTACCATGTTGAGGGAATGGATCCTTGTATACATTGAGGTCTTTATTTCATGTATGTTGAGGAGGTTCATCGAAAGTGACTTCACCTATGTCTATGAGGTTTTGAATCAAATGTTTCAGTTTCATGCAAGATGAGGTTTTGTGTCCTTTAGTTCTATGGAACTCATAATATTTGTTATCCTTGTACCATGTTGGTTTGAAAGCGGGTTCATCATATTGACGTACTTCAGGTAGCGTGATGAGTCCATTTTGTATGAGTTTCTTGAGGATAGATTCGATAGGTTCGCCCAAAGGAGTGAAACGATGTCTTGGGGGATAGTCTTGTTGTTGTTGTTTGTTATGTTGTTGTTGCTATTGTGGTTGTTGTTGTTGTTGTTGTTCTCTAGGAGTAGATGGGGTGGCCTTTGATAGATTGAGTGGTAGTTGGAGGGTTTGGATGTGTTTAGAATCCACAACACCATCATTCACAACATTCTTGTTTTTGTTCCAAAATTTAGGTTTGTCATTTGATTGTTGTTGAGGAGGGTTGTCTTTCATCTCCTTAAAGATTTTGACTACACCTTTTGCAATAAGGGATTTTTCGATATTAGTTCCTTTGTGAATGATCTCCTCAAATGAGGTAGCACTTTGTACTTGTAAATGAAATCCAAGATCGAGATTAAGATTTTGAACAAAGATGCTAACAAGTTGCTTTTCATGTATTTGAAAGGGGAATTTGCTAGCCATACTTTGCCATCTTTGTACGAAGGAGGTAAATGTTTTGCCATTTCACTATTTGTTGTTACACAAGTCCATCATGGAAATCTCATGTTCATTATTGTAAGAGAAATGGGTAGCAAATTTTTCTGCTAGTTCGTTGAAAGTTTTAATACCCATGGGTAGGTGTGAGAACCATTCTATTGCTTATCCTCCAAGACTACGAGGAAAGAGGCGCATAAGATATGTGTCATTATGAGCAACCTCGAGGCAATCAATGTAGAACTCTCTAAGATGGTCTTTAGGATCACCCTTTCCTTTGTACTTGTGAAATTTAGGTATGTCAAAGTTAGGTGGAAAAGGGGTCATTGTTAAAGATCGATCAAATGGATATGGACAAACCTCCTCCAACTAGAAGGTTTTCTTGATGTGACCAATGAAAGAGCATCTAGTTGTTTTTGCATTTTGGAAAACTTAAGCTCATAAGCTGATGGGGGTGTTGATAAAGACAAATTTTGTTGAATTTGGGGTGGTTGTTGTAACCCATAAGATGTATTGGAATAAGTATTAAGATTGTATGAGTCGTATGAAGTTTGGGGATTGTTTTGGGTAGGATCAATGAAGAAAGTTGGAGGTTGTTGATTTTGTGGAGGTGCTAGATATGAATGTTGAGGGGGATTTTGGTATTGTTGTGGAGGAATGACATAGGTGTTTTGATTTTGAGGCGGTTGATGTTGATTGACATAAGTGATATTGGGATTTGAAGAATATTGGGGTGGATTCATGTGAGTAGTATTGATATTTGAAGAATGTTGGGGTGGAGCGACATGAGTGGTATTGATATTTGAAGAATGTTGGGGTGGAGTGACATAAGTAGTATTGATGTTGGAAGAATGTTGGGGTGGAGAGACATAAGTGGTATGGATATTTGGAGAATGTTGGGGTGGAGCGACATAAGTAGTATTGATGTTGGAAGAATGTTGGGGTGGAGTGACATAACTAGTATTGATGTTCGAAGAATGTTGGGGTGGAGTGACATAACTAGTATTGATGTTTGAAGAATGTTGGGGTGGAGTGACATGAGTAGTATTGATAGTTTGATTGGGTGATGGATGAAGTGTTTGAACTTGTGACACTTGTGGCGGAGTGACATAAGCATCCATAGGTGTATAGTTGGAAGGAAAAGAGGACCGTGATGGGGTAGCAAATGCAAGATTAGATATGGTCGTATGAATTTGTGATGTGCGTGGAGGATTTTGGGAATTAGTCGGTATGGATGTGTCTAAGAAAGGGTTTGTTTGTTGAGCTTGTTTGGCTAATTTGGCTTGTCTTGCTAGTTCGGCTTGATTAGTTGCTTCATGTAGGGCCTTTGTTTAGCGTTGTAAATTTCCAAGTGAGTGAGTAAAGGTCCAAGTGATGTCTCTCCCACGAGATTTTGATTTTAAAAAAGAGGATTGACATATTCTGATGTGAATGGATTAGATACTTCCTCTTATGAAGATGATTCGGGAATTGGTTTAGATATGGTAGACATGGTTTGGACAGGGTTTACTTGTGGTCTACCCACAATGTTAATCACATCTTGAAAGTGATCTTTCTCTTTAATATTAGATGTATCAAAGTCAAAAGGCAATTTGGCTCCTTTTTGAGAAAGCAAATGGAAGTAGTGATCTTGATTAGAGCTAATGAGTTTGTCAATAGCTGCCATGGTTTTGGGATCTTGCATGATTTCATCTATATCTTGAGATCCTTCTTCATGAGAGGATTGACCTTCTAGAAATTTTCTCTCTTCTTGAGAGGGGTTTTGATTAATGGTATATTCTATTGAAAGGAGATCATGAGGGTGTAATCTTGTGATGTATTGTCTATCTGCCATCTCTGTGATATTATCTTCTTGAGGATAGATCGGGACAGCGTTGTGAGGACTAGTTTGAGTGTTTGGAATTTTTTTACGGTGTTGTTTAGGGGTATATTTCTTATCCTCCATGGCTTGATGAGATTGTTGTTTAGTGGTTACCATAAGATGATTTCAAATGCACTAAAATAGAGATTGAGGGATTGGATTGATTGGACAAAGTTGAGATCACTATGTTGGTGGATTTGATGTGGGTTGCTTGTGGAAGATTATAGGACTAGATCAATAGCTGATTTAGATGATTGATTACCTATCACAGAAGTAGACTAATGGCCTCAAATGATGATGGATAGGGTTAATGGCATTAGATCAACTCAAGAGAAGTTCACTCTCTAAGCTAATGCAAAACTAATAATGGATACTAATTCCTCTTCAAAGACCCAAGAGATGTAATCACTCTCAAATAAAAGATGAATTAAGGAATTGATGTGATCTAGAATCTATGGTGGAGATCAAATTACATAGCTAGAAAAGCATGAGTAAGGATTTAGGTCTATTTGGTGAAGATGGAGTTGATAAATAGTAAATCTCAAGAGGATAAATGGTTCGAAAAGTCCAATTTTAGGGTATGATAATGAATGAAATGATTGGATGGTTGATGGAATAGGTCTGATAGTACTGTAGGATGGTAGCTCAAAGGATTATTTGATCAAAAAAATTGAGTTTGTTGTGTTATGGGATAAATGGGTAATGGACTGTTTGACAGAGACCAAAAGCGTTGGACTATGGTTCAAAGGTGCGTTACTGTTTGCCAAAGGCATGGGGATGTGTTGCAAAAGTGCTTTACTGCAGTGCAAAGGTGTGGGACTGTGTTGTAAAAGCATTGAATTGTGGTTCAAAAGCACAAAATTGTGTTGCAAAAGCGCGGTTTTTGTGACAGTGATGTTGTAAGGAAAATTTTGAGAGATTTTTGGTTGGATTTTGATAGGATTTGCTTTGATGAGAGAACAATCACAGTAAACAAAGTGGTCAAGGACTGACACAACAAATAGTGTATGTTCGAGGCTCACAAAAATCCCAAGTTTTCACAAGTATACCACAATTGACAAATAGATCAAGCACTTTTTATTCCTAAGGACAAGCTTCATTGTGATACATCAGCCCATAACTTGGAATCTCCATCGACTTAAGTATCATCACACCTAATGTGGGTACGTACACTTTTTCATCTTTGCGAGAGAGGATAGATAGGGACCTCCAGGACTATAAGGATGACCCAATCACCCTTTCCCAGGAAAGCTACAAGTAGCTTATTCTATACCGGGGATTTCTATCTCATCTCAAGGGAACCTTATGGTGAGTAATCTTGGGGGCAAAACCTTCTATGCCCTTGCACTAAAAATTACCGCAACATTCAAAGGTAGATCAGGTAGTCACTAGCTATGGGTTTTTAGTTACTTTGGGAGACCAACGCCTTGTGAGCATTTGGCAAGCTACTAAAATATTTAACCAACTTTACTAGGAATGCAATATACCCTACACAAGTGCAAAATTTCTTTCACAAGAGTGTTACATACAATTCCTTTCAAGTTGGCACCATAAGGCAAGGCTAACACTGGTTAGGACTTGGCTTTCGTCTCAACCAATTTATATAGCAGTCCAAAGAAAAGATCCTCTTAGGGTCGTCCCTTTTGGATGAAACACAATCCAAAACCAAGCCCTTCTAAAGGATAAACTAAAAATAAAAGATGAGTCTGGTTTTTTGATCGCCCAAGTTTTCATAAGGGGAGAGCATATACCTAACACCTTACAAGCACGGAAAACTATTGTCCATATAATTCTATTTAGTAATAAAAATAACTAGGTGCAACTACTCAACCACACAAGATAGCAAATGATAGATGTAGATTTCTTTTAAGAAATTGAAGTGTTTCTAAGACTTAGTGAAAAAGATTACAAATCTTCAACGTTCATCCTACAAAGATATGTTAGGAAATCTATTTGCTCTGTTTGAGTGATAAGATGCTACAACAAGTTGATTAGTTCCACAAAAACCAAGTGATTAGCAAAAATAAATCAAAGGACCAAAAATACAATATTATGTCTCAGAAGTGTGGTGAAAGTTACCAAATGCGTTGAACGGTGGTGCAGAAGTGCTTTATTTTAGACCAAAAGTGCATAGATTCAGTGTAGAAGTGCATTTATTCTAACCAGAAGCACAGAACTATGTTGCATATTGCGTCAGAAAACCAAAAGCACTTGAGTTCGGTGTAGATGCGTGTTTTTAATACAATCCTGCAAAAAAAATGTTTTCTCAAAAAGGCAAGATTGAATGATGATTGAATGATTTGTCAGATGACCTAGGATGTTGATGAGTGATGAGATCTGTAGTCTACAATAAAGAACGAATCAAAAACACCTTGAAATGATAGGTTAGCTCAAAAATTGTAAATAATCCAAAATAAATCAGCTTAGGAAGTACATAAGATGATTGTAGGGCAAATAAATTAGCTTGCCAAATAATATATGATCAATTAGATTGTGAGAAAACCTTATAAAATCATAAAACAATTCAAAAAATCCCTAAAATCAAAAGCGCAGAACTGTGTTGCGTATGCGATGAACTGTTGATCAAAAGCGCAGAACTATGCACCAAAAGTGCAGAACTATGCACCAAAAGCGTGGAACTATGCACCAGAAGCACGTTACTATCGCCCAAAGGCGTGTCAAATCAAGCCAAAAGCGCTTTTTTATGCTATTTGCATTTTTCCGTACTGTACTTCAAAAAATCAAATTTTCTAAAGGAAATAAAGGTTAGTGGGTCCCACCAGGCCTGCCAAAATGTGTATAGGTAAAATCAAGCTTAGGATAAATCAAAACAATGATAATAAACTCAATCCTATAACATCAAAAGATCGATCTAAGAGATAACCAAATCAATGAATAATGCAATTAATAATTGAAAGCTATCACCTAGATTGTATTGATCTCTTGGTTAGATGTGGATTGCTCAATATGTCGCGTACCCATGGTTGCAACAAGCGGATGTAGATAGATGATAATATGCGTGCTTAAAGTGCTCAATGTGCTCAATGATGCGATGTATACTCAATGCGCTATATGGATGCCTGAGAATAAATGATCGAAAAGGACTTTTAAAGGAGTGAAGGGGGTATATATAGTTTTCAAGGTTAGATCGATCAATAGTTGAAATAAATCAATGAAATGGACGATTGAGATAAATCAAATAACTCATGATGAATGTGCACACGACATGTGTCATGTAGAAAAAACTATTTTTATTGAATTAATTGCTTTTTGGCTAAAGATAGGATTTGATTTCATAAAGTAAAATATTTTTTTTTCTAATTTATGAGTTGATGATAAAAAACAATAATAATAAAAGGTAATTAACTCAACTTTAGATTTGCTTTTTGAAGTTCTAAAAATAAGACTGGTTGTGCACATAGAAGAAATGATATTTTTAGAGGAATTGGATGATTAAATAAATAAATTTATTTAATTAGTTATGCATGGAAGAATAAGATTATTTTTGGAAGATAATTGAAGATATTTTGAAATTAAATAAATAAATTTATTTAATTAATTGTGCATGATTGAAGAAAAGATAAGATATGAAGATAAAGAATAAATTAAACATATAAATTTATTTAATTTATTTTGCATGATAGAGGAATATAAATAAAATATTAATTTTATTTATTTTTAAAAGATAATGTGAACTTAAATAAGTTTGGATAATTTATTTAAATTTAGAAGAATAATTGATTAATTAAATAATTTAAAAATTATTTAATTGTGGATAAGAGGAAATAATGATGAATTAATTAAATAATTAGGTTTATTTAATTAATGTGGATTTAAGAATTGGAAGAAGGGATAATGATTTAATTAAATAATTAAAATTATTTAATTTTGGAAGAATATATAGGAATTTAATGAAATTAATTAAATAAATATAATTTATTCAATTAATGTTAGAATTTTAGGGAAATTAAATGAAATTGATGAATTTGATGAAATTAATTAAATAATTAGCTTATTTAATTAATGTTAAATGCAAGTGATTTGGGAAGAATTGATGTATGCAAGTGATGCAATGCGAAGGGTCATTTTTAGGTGTCTACAATGTCCTCTATGTGTCTTCAGTAATCCCATTATGAAATCCATAATTATATCTTCCCAAGGTCTCTCTGGTACTGTCAAGGATTTGTACAAACTAGTATTTTGACTACTTCCTTTTGCAACTTGACAAACTCTACAACTCTGCACAAATTTCCTAACATCCTTCTGTATCTGTGGCCAAAAATAGTTTTCACTCAACAAAGCCACTATCTTATCAATGCCAAAATGTCCTACCAATCCTCCACTATGTTTCTCCTTGATCAAATTGTCTCTCATTGAACTCCTAGGTATGCATAACCGATTTCCCTTGAACAACATATCCTCCTGAATGAAATAGTCCAACCACTTACTCCTATCTGTCACAAGAGGTTCCTTACATGCTTTCCAAGGTTCTACAAAATTAAGATCTTCTTCAATTCCTCAAATCCTAACACTTCAACTCTCATCTCTATCAGCAAATTCCTTCTCCATCTCAATGCATCTGCAACTTTGTTTGATTTTCCACACTTATTCTTCAATACAAAAGTATAACTCTGCATGAACTCTACCCATCTCATATGTCTCTGATTCAACTTCCCTTGACTATTCAAATACTGCAAAGCTTGATGATTTGTATACAACACAAACTCCTCAGGCAACAAGTAATGTCTCCACTTCTTCAAGGCTTGAATTATGGCATAAAACTCTTGATCATAAACTGAATATCTTCTCCTTGCATCATTCAACTTCTCACTGAAATACGTTATAGGTCTACCTTCTTGACTTAACACTGCTCCAATTGCATTCCCACTTGCATCACAATCTACTTGAAATACCTTATTGAAATCCAGTAATGCCAAAACAGGTTGCTTTGTCACTTTCTACTTCAACAATTCAAAACTTTTATCTGCTCCTGATGTCTACTTAAAGTCTTTTCTAGCACCTCTCATTGTCTCTATCATAGGGTTACATATTGAACTAAAAATTTTGGTGAACCTTTGGTAGAAACTAGCCAATCCATGAAATGATCCAACTTCTCCAATGCTCTTCGATGTAGGCCATTTAACAATTGCTCTCACTTTCTCAGGGTCCATCTTCAATCCTTCCATAGAAATCACAAATTCCAAGTATACCAATTCTTCCTTCATGAAACTACACTATTTCTCTTCTCTCAGTCTCTGTAATACTTGTCTCAGGTGCCACAAATGTTCTTCTTTTGTCTTACTGAAAATCAGAATATCATCCAAACATACAATAACAAAATTACCAAAGAATTTCTTCAAAACTTCATTCATTAATCTCATGAAAGTACTCGGTGCATTTGTCAATCTAAAAGGCATCACTAACAACTCATACAATCCTTCATTTGTCTTGAAAGCAGTCTTCCATTCATCTTCTTCTCTGATTCTGATATGATGGTATCCATTCTTCAAATCTATCTTTGTAAAATATTTTGCTCCACTCAAACAATCCATAATATCATCCATCCTAGCTAAAGGAAATATATACTTAACTATGATTTTGTTTATTGCTCTAGAGTCTGTACACATTCTCCATTCTCCATCTTTCTTCGATGCTAACATTGCAGGTACTGCACAAGGACTCAAACTTTCTCTGATCAAACCTTTCCTCAACACCTCATGTATCTATCTATTCAATTCTTCATTCTCTGTCGGTGTCATTCTGTGTGCTACTCTGTTAGGCAAACTAGCTCCAGGTATAAGATCCATGTGATGACTGATACTCCTGATTGGTGACAATCCTTCAAGTACATTATCTGATATGATGTCTTCATACTCTGTCAGCAGCTCAGTTATCTCCTCCGGTTATGATTCTTAAGTCTCTATCTTCAGGGTTCCAGGCTTCTTAGGAATCAAAGCATAACACATATTCTCATGTCTCAAACCATCTAGAAATTTCCTTCCATCTACCAAACAAATTCTAGCATTCCCACATACTTCACCCTTAGAATCATCTTCCAAAGGAATCAAAGTAATTCTCTTTCCATTTGATGTTATAGTATATGTATTCTTTCTCCCATCATGCATAGCTTTTCTATCATACTGCCATGGTCTACCCAACAAAATATAACATACATCCATAGGCATAATATCACACAATACTTCATCATGATAAGATCCAATATGAAATTTCACCAAACATTGTTCACTCACCAGTACCTTATGATCATCTTGAATCCATGCTATCTGATAGGGCTTAGGGTGTTTCAATCTTTCCAACTTCAGATTAGTCACCATCTCCTCTGAAACTAAATTATCTAAACTACCACTATCAATTACAACTTTACAACATTTACCTCCTAATTTTCATCTGGTTCTGAACAAACTTTTCCTCTACGGTGGTTCCTCATTTATCTCTACTTGAAATCATGCTCTCATCATGACAAGTGATTCTCCCTTCTCAAGTTTACCAACTGAACTATGGTCACCTAGTTCAATAGATTCTTCTTCCACATAGGCTGCTCTTCCACTATTCTCTGTCTTCTAACTTGTACTCCCTTGATTACATTCAAATGCTCTACGTCCACCTCCACATTTAAAACAGGTTCCTCTGAATGTTCTCCTATCAGGTCCTCTTCCTTATCTTCTATATCCTTCACTCTGGTATGAACTAGGGTTTCCTCTGTGGTAGAAAGTTCTGTCATCTCTCTGGTATGCATTGTTATCTTTGTCTTCCTTCTTGAATGTGTTTTCTTGTCGATTCTACTCCGCATATGATCTCTCTCCTCTGAAAAATGTTCTACCTCTTTGAACTTTACCTCCACCTCTCTGTCTCTGATCATGCCTCTTGTTCAACTTTTCTTCAACCTTCAAGGCAAATTGATATGCTTCTTCCAATGTTGTCATCCTCACCAAACTCAGTTCTTCTTGAATGTTTAATCTCAGTCCATTGATGTATCTAGCCACTTTCTCCTTGCTTGCTTCACTATGTCCTATTCTTATGATCATCTTAAAATTCTTTAGTGTACTCCACAGATTTCTCCTTTTGTATTAGGTTTTGCAATCTCTTCAATAGTTCCAACTCATAGTCAGCAGATATAAACTGATTCTTCAATTTTGTCACCATTCTATCCCACTTTGTAATATTTTATTTTCCTCTTCTGTTTCTATCCAATTGAACTTCTTTCCACAATATAGAAACATGTCCTTTCAACTTTGTCTTTGCAAATTTCACCTTCTTCAGATCTTCAGTTTCTTCATACTCAAAGTATTCTTCTAGGTCATTTATCCAATCAATCAATTCTTTAAGATTTAAATTGCCAGTATAGTTTGGTACATCAACTCTAGGTCATTTCCTAATATTTGAAATAGCTTGCAACATATTGACTTGATCTAATTCTTCTTCTTCTTCATCTCCTAGGGCTTTGCCATTTTGATCAGCGGATTGAAATTCTTCATCATCATCACTTTCAACATTAGGTCAAGGTGTAAGTCCTCTTCTCCGATCTTCAACAACATCTAGGAGAACTCGCATTGTTTTCATCATCTCCATCATCTCATCCATTCTTCCAGCCATTGTTCCAACAGCAGGGATTCTCCTCAGTGGTATTCTTCTTCAGATCAAGTGTAACTACCTCAAATTCGGCGATCAGGCTACAAGGTGACAACTACCTCACAATCAGCAATCAGTTGCAACACAAGTAACCTACCTCAGATTCGGCGATCTATTCATAGAAAGATCTTATAGAATTCCTTCGCCAACTTCACTCAATTCGCTCCCAAAGATTCAAACTTTTTCTTTGATACCACTTGGTGCAGTCATGGTTAGGAGGGTCCACAAAGTGAACTATCTAGGCCATGCAGCTAGAATAAACACAATGGAAACAACTCAAAGATATAAGGTAAATGCAGATTCAGTCATTCAGTATATCATAAGATTCAAATACAAATTGGCCTGCAACATGTAGGCTTACAATTAGGGCTCATAGGCCTAATTTCATAGTTACAGAATCTGCAAAAGATATAGCTTTGAAGCTCCTTCGTGAGAAATTCAAACTATCAACTATCTCTCTATAGTTCACTACTTTCCTAGGCATCTATTACATTGATTTATATCATCTCTAGAACATAAGATTCCTCCGCGTCAGCCAAGGAAGATCACAACTCCAATGAAGAGATGTAACGTGTGTACACAGATAGGTCAGACCTAATCATTTAGAACTCCTCCGTAAATGAATGGAATGGTGTACGGATCTCAAGGAAGGTTGGCCACAAACCAAACTATGTTGAATGATGTGTCATTTAGCTCTGCAAGTCATGAAATGCTTCACAAGTCTTCTCCTTTAGTTGATTATTTGAGACTGTCAGGATGCTCTGTTTTGAGAAAACAATCAATCTTCTGATAGTGATATCTTACCGATACCTAATCCAAATGATCTAAATTTTAGATATGATGTGCATGAATGTGTCTAGATGCTAAGTCCAGCTCTGCAAGGCCTGAAATGCAACTATGATAGAATGCAAACCAAAATACAAGAACTGCTACTGACTGAATTAGATGTATTGAACTAGAAAATGAAAAGAAACAAACTGAAATGCAAATGTTTTTGGTTGATGCAAGATTTCTCTTGAACCAAGGATGCTCCTGCATCAAAACAAAATATGTAAAAATATTACTTTCATCCATCATACATGCAAATGAGTTAATTTTGGCTTTCCAAGAGCATGAGAATTAGTTATTACAACAAAGGATTGAGCTAGTTTACCCATAAGAAAACATAGGTCTACTAAGTATAATCATGACTATTGATAGACATGTTGTCATATGCATGTACATTACTATACTACCATACAAATGTCTATAAACCAAATTAAGATATCTCTAGTCTCGATAAAGGTATTTCTCTATTGTTAATTAGGTGTCTATAGCCCTAGTAGAGTTACTTTAGTCACCTATGAGATTTCATGATTTTTCATTCTTTTCTACTCTCTCTCTTTCTCACTCGCTCTATCAAGCATCTTTTGATTTTTATTCTTCATGATTTTTATTTTTCTCCTTTTAATATTCTTCCTTTTAATCTTAATTTTCAACTAGTGAAGCCCATAGTTTGGGTTCAAGAACTCTATAACATATAAGAGGGGAACATCAATGAATAGTATTACCCAAAATCTAAGCCATAATAATGTCATTTAGACAAATTTGAGAAACATTTTATGTGAATGGTGATAGGCTATTAGTAATATCTTAAGCATTTTTTAGTTTATTCTTCATGTTTTAATTATAAAAAAACATTTTAGATAGTTCTAATTATTTCAAATACTACTTTCCATCTTCCTTGATAAAACTATTATTTTAAAATGCAAAAGAGCATTTTGATGCACAAAGTAGTCATCATGTGATTGTTGGCAAGAGACACTATGTGGCTTCATGAGTGTTGTCATTGATGGAAACAAAGTCCATCCCACTCATCCGCAGCACATAGTATGTCTATACCGAAAGTCAGAGTGAAGAGTGTTTTGGTCCGGTGAACAAGAACAGAGCATGCAGCAAGGTCCGACAATCAGGTCTAAATCTCTCAGAGGAAGTATCTCAACAAAGTGCGGACTTGGGGAAGTCAAGAGGAGTACCATGACTACTACATTCTAGAGATTGAGCCTCTGATGATGAAAGAGTGAAAAGATATGAGCACCTAAGTGTTTGGCAGAGTAGACTGAGGAAGAACTAACAGGCAGAGCATCAGACCTTAATCCGGATGAGATATTGATGGTGATCAAGTTTCTTGAGGGATCATTCATGATTGGCCGACATGATTGATGACTTCTATAAGTATCTCTTTGATATGCATCACTTAGTAAGTAAGGATTCAGCCAACAGACCAGAGTTTGGGAAAATATTGAGTATTCCGGATGTCGACTAGAAAGATGTTCAAATCCCTTGTGCGGATATATATACCAGATGGATTTTGATGTGAGTATATGTGTGGTATATGAAAGTGTGTGAAGAAAGGCAGAGATAGGTGTGGAAGCAATAATACAAGTCTAGTATGTGACAGAACAGCAACACTAAAGAAGTGGAAGAATGAAGTGCAGTAGATTAGTTTATTGAGCCTAACTAGAACTAAACCTCTGCATATGTGGATGCCTCTGATTAGTTCAAACACCTGGTTACTTTCTTTATACCTTATAGACAGTGAGTCTCTTGTAGGCAGTGAGCCCTAATTGGCAAGTGTCATTTTATACTTCTTATTCTTCTAACAGAGAATACAATCTTGGGTTAGTCGCCCCATGGTTTTTCCCTTAATAGGGTTTTCCATGTCAAAAATATTGTGTTATGTGTGTTGAGTTTATTTCTGCTTCCATGGTTATGTATGCTTACATGTTTTAATGTTACACTAATTGTTAAAGAAGAACAGAAAGTTAAATATTTAAGATAACTGATTCACCCCCCCCCTCTCAGTTATCTACCTTGTTTCCAACAATTGGTATTAGAGCCAAGTTCCTCCTAGCAGAGCCTAACAGCTTGAGGAAGATCTGGGAATCTTAATGGATATGTATGGTATGAGGGAATAACTTCAGTCTGCCCTAGATGATCTTGAACAATCTCACTCTGAAGTCAATAACTTGAGGGAAAGACTCAAACAAGCTGATGATTTCATAAATGAACTCAAAGAAAAACTAAGTATTTCAATGAAGAAAAGAAAGGAACTACTTCAACAATTAGCAAGTCAAAGTGAAGCTAATGATACTAATGAAGATCTGAATGAGAAAACCAAGTTATGTGAGAAGTTATCAAAAGAAGTCATTATGGTAAGACATGAAATGGAATCAAGAGTTATGAAATTCACCCAAGAAATTGAAGAGAAAAGGAAAAATGAAGATAATCTAAAACAATCTCTCAAGGAGAAGTCAGAAGATTGCCACAAAATGGATAGAATAATCAGGCATTTGGAATCTGATCTTGAAGAAGCTAGAGACAATGAAGAACAACTTGAGAATCAGATAGACACTCTTAAAAGGGATCTTCAAACAACAAATGAATACAAAGAGAAATTCAAGATAAGCTCTACTCAACTTGAAGTTCTTCTTGAAAGCTAAAAGAGGGTAGATGACAAGCAAGGCTTGGGGTATGAGAAAGGGGAAAGCTCCAGATCCGGTCAGAAGAACTGTGGATTAGAAAATCCAAGGAACAGGCCTAGAAGACCTTCGGTAAGGCAACCAAATGCTCAAAGATATCGATCCTTCAATGGATACTGCCACAATTGCAATAACTTTGGTCATAAAACAAATCAGTGTAGAAGAAGAATGAATCAGACTAAGTCATCCTTCTCTGGACAGTGTTTTAACTACAAAAGGTATGGTCACAGATCTCATGAATGTAGAAATATGCAAACAAACAATTCATTCAATGGTAGATGCTTTGCATGCAATAGAATGGGACATATGGCTAATCAATGTAGATCTAGAGGATATCAATCAAATATGCAAAGAAATGTTGTTTACTACAACTGCAATAGATCCAGTCATATTGCCAAATTCTGCAGAAGTAAGAATCAGGATAAAAGGGGTCCGGTGCATCATAATCAAAATCAAGACAAAGGAAAAGAAAAAGTGAATGTGGATGAAGTTCAAAAGGAGATGAACAAGATTTGGGTAAAGAGAAGTACAAAAAATGTTGGGGATGGATCCGCACCAGAATCTGGTGCTGATATTCCTTCCGGAAACTAAATAGATGAGATCTAGCTCAGGGGGAGTCAAAAAGGAAAACAAATTCCCCCAGCCAGTCAATTGGTGCCTGAAATTGGCACATGGAAAGTTGCGGATTAAAGGGTTCTCAGAGAAAACATCTAAATAAGCCTTGGTAAAGATTTGGAAGATCCGCAAGAATTTTTGAAGAGGTTAATCATCCAAGATTGATCCAGTTTAACAGTCATCCGGTAAGAGCAGGATTTTCACAGTGAGATCCGGTATGATTCAAAATTGAGGTATTTTGATCTGCGAAAAAATGGAATGATTGGAGAAAGGTAGATAGATTGTCAATATTCACCGAGAATAACTCTAAGTGCATCTCAGTGATCCGGAAAGATCTCTTAGAATAAGAAGAACAAGGCAACCAGAATAACTTAAGTTGTACATTTATTGCAAAATGGAATTAGGGTTTGCATAGAATTAAAAGGGTTCTTTTGTTCATCATTTGCACAATTGCATTCGAGAAGAAGGAAGAAAGAGCTCTGCAACAAAATTGCTTCAACTCTCTCTCAGGGATCAACCGCAGAATTTGACTCAACCAGCAATCTTTTCAGCTCTTATTGTGAACCCTAGAAGCGTAAAAGGTATTTTCCGCTCTTGAATCTCTCTCTCAATCCTTTGAAAGATGGCTACTCCAAATGTTGTTAAAATCACTGATAGACCGCGCCCTAAGTTCAAGAAACACCCTTACAAATCCCTGGAAGTTGATCCCCTAGGTGCATTCTCTTGCATTCTGCATGGGGTTCTACATGTAGAAGATGTTAAGGTCTACATACACACAAACATTGAAGAATTTGGGGAATCCAAGCTGATGGATATCTACCACAAGGAACTGATAGATGAATCATTTGAACTTAAACCCCAATACAAGGCCATCTGGGATAAGCATTTTGGACATTACATCCATTTCCCCTGTTTTGTTGAAGATGAATGGGTCCGGTATGTTCTGAGCAGAATGCATGACAATTTCTTGTGGTTGTTGAGGCCATTTAAGATCACAAAAGATGCCATTAGGGTGGTAACTGGATTGCACTCATCCGGTGGGTTGCGTACTCTCAAATCAGTCAAAAACCAAAGTGTAAGTGAGGCTACCAGATTGAAATTTGATAAGAGGGCAATGACAGTAGAAGACATCATAGATCTGGATATCAAATTTGCCTCTATGATAATTGGTTACAAAATCTATCACTCCAGCAGGAAGAATTCACTATCTGAAACTGCTATATATATGCATATGAAATGCTAAGGAAAAATAGTAACTATGATCTCCATGAGCTTCTTCTGAGCCCACTGTTGGAAAACTTGTAAAAGATCAAAAAGGACAAGAACTCATTCAAATATGGTGGTGTGATATTATGTCTCTTCTTTTACTACATGAATGAGCTCCCCGGATCTAGTGGTTGGATATGGCAAAATGACAGACCAGTTGCTATACAAATCATAGACTATATGTATGGGCTTGGTGATGCCAAGGCACAAAGCACAACTCTTTGGGGTTACTTCAAAAAATTCCAAGGCATGATGCAGGCCAGAGAGAGAATCCCCCAATCTCTAGTTGAAAAATACAAGGATACAATGTGCTTCATTGTAGACACCGATCAATGCCTAATAGAGGCAGTGGAACTGAGAACAGTGTGGATCATGCCAATAGGCTATGAGGTGGATGAGAAAATTTTGGAACTGTATGTCCAACACCTACTAAGTCAGTCTAAGGACCCTAAGGCAGAAAGGTTTGGAACCTTCCAAGAGTTGAGTGTAAAAGTTCATGTTGAACTGAGACAACCTGAGATCAAGAGAAAAGTGAGAAGGGAAGTAGAAGAAGTTACCAAAAGATATGGAATATCAAAGGAGGCAATTGATGCCAACAAAGAGAAAATGGAAAGGGCAGAGAAAGAAAGGCAAGAAATAGAAAAAGAAAGTGCTCCGATACAAGCCCCCTCCTGGACCAGATCCTCCAAAATATCTGCACCAACCACCTCTAAGAGTCAAAAAGCCTCAAATATGGAAGCTAAGACATCCAGAAAAGGGAGAGAAGAGAACTAAGACAAAGGCCACAAGGTCTTACACCAGTCAAAAGGATGATGAAGAGACAGAATCGGATGAGGAGATCAAGAAAAAGAAGAAGAAGAAGAAAACATCCGGTGAATCCTCTACCGGTCATAACAAGGAAGAAGAGGCAGAAGAATTCGTTGAAAAGCCTACTCTCTACATTGATGATATCATCAAATCAGTCACTGTGGATGGGAATCTGCAACCAATGACTGAATTTTATGATGAATATAATGAAGCTGATCAGAAGATCTTGCAAGATGCCACAATCAGGTATCTAATTATCTACAATAAAGCATTCATTGAAATCATCTCTCTAATCCCCAAAAGTCTAGAAAAGGAACTTGAGATGAGCAAAAACAATGCCAAGGAAAAGGATATGGAGATCCGGGAACAAATAGCTATTCAGCTCTATCCTTCCATCACTCCAAAACAAATGAACATGATCTTCAAGGATTGCAAGGATGAGTTATGGAGCAAAGCCAGAATGAACAAGCTTATGCTCAAAGAGACTGATCAGGTGGCAAAAGAGACTGAAGACATCCTCTAGAATGTATACAAAAGATTTAATATTCCTATTATAGAGGACATAAGTGATGAACCTTCTGATGTCGAAGGACTAAGCATATCAAAGGAAGATCCTACAGAGAAAATTACAGAAGAATCAAAGGAGATAGGTGAGGAGAAGACCAAGGACCTAGATTCCTCTGTTCCAGAAGAGGAAGTCCATGAAGAAGTAAATATCTCTCATCTGAATTCCCTAGCAGACTCTAGATCTAAAGGAGAAGAAAGAATAGAGGAGAAAATCAGTCAAGAAGAAGAGGTAAAGGGAAGAGAAGAAGATCAAATAGAGAATACCCCAGGAGACAGTTCTGAGGCTGCAGAAGGAAAGAAGACTCTATCTCCAACAAGAGACACAGCAGAAATAGTTAAAGATTTCTTGACCAAAGAAATGATGGAGATTGATGAACCGGAACTATTTCAAGGACCATTCAATTTTGACTCCCTCTCCTCGGTTCAGACAATGAAGATAGCATCCTTTGCCCAAGCAAAGGCAAAAGAAAAACTTCTGAAGTCTCACATGGAAGACTGTGAGCTAATAGAGATTGCATCTGGTGTGTTGGAGAAGATCATGTCATCCTTCCAGAAGGATCTTTCAGCCTCCTCATTCGGTAATCTGAAATCTCTTGTTAATTCTGTTAGCACACATTTTGATTCTTTAGAGAAAGTAGCAGAAGAGAAAGTTCGCAAAGAGTTTTTAGATAAGAGATTCTATGAGATACAAGGACTTATAACGAATGATAGGAGAAATTTGGATATTGGGATAAAGAGCTTAGAAAATGCTCTTAAAGATGGCAGAGATCTATACAAATTTTGTCTATCTTGGTCCACCGTGACATCAAATATTACCAAGAAGGTGGAAGAACAAGAGAGTAAATTGTTAAGTTTATCTCAAAATTTTGATCCTGTCACCTCATCCATAATGAATCAAGAATGCCAGGCTATTGCCATTATGAATGACATAAAGAGGCTTGAGAAGGAGAAGAAGAATAGAATAAGCAGCATGAGTGATCTAAGTAGGATAATTATCCCTAAGTTAGAAGCCATGCACGAGGCTCTAACTGATGCTCAGACTACAGCCCGGACCAGTGATCCGGTAGATTTAAAAAGGGTAAAAACTTTTGCATTTCTATTGAGTGGCCACATTTCAATTTTGGATAGGATGAAGCAAAGTTGGGTGACAGAAGTTATACAGTTGAAGATCACCTTTGCAGATATACTTAAGTATATGTACGTATAACTTGTATATATACTTATGCGGATATGTATAGGCTAATTTTTGGAAATTTTGGTGTACGGATTCTACCCTTTTCCATTGATGTCAAAGGGGGAGTGAAGAGTAGTGAAAAATGTTGAATCTAGCTAAGGGGGAGCTCCGGTGAAAGTGTACATTAGAACAGAGCATCAACTAAGGGGGAGTGTAGTGTGACACTTAGTCATTTTTCACTAAGTGTTGCCATCAATGCCAAAGGGGGAGATTGTTGGCAAGATACACTATGTGGCTTCATGAGTGTTGTCATTGATGGCAACAAAGTCCATCCCACTCATCTGCAACACATAGTATGTCTATACCAGAAGTCAGAGTGAAGAGTGTTTTGGTCCGGTGAACAAGAACAGAGCATGCAGCAAGGTCTGACAATCAGGTCCAAATCTCTCAAAGGAAGTATCTTAGCAAAGTGAGGACTTGGGGAAGTCAAGAGGAGTACCATGACTGCTACATTTCAAAGATTGAGCCTCTGATGATGAAAGAGTGAAAAGATATGAGCACCTAAGTGTTTGGCAGAGTAGACTAAGGAAGAACTGACCAATAGAGCATCAGACCTTAATCCAGATGAGATATTGATGGTGATCAATTTTCTTGAGGGATCATTCATGATTGGCCGACATGATTGATGACTTCTATAAGTATCTCTTTGATACGCATCACTTAGTAAGCAAGGATTCATCTAACAGACCAGAATTTGGGAAAATATTGAGTATTCCAGATGCCGACTAGAAAGATGTTCAAATCCCTTGTGCAGATATATATACCAGATGGATTTTGATGTGAGTATATGTGTGGTATATGAAAGTGTGTGAAGAAAGGCAGAGATAGGTGTGGAAGCAATAATACAAGTCTGGTATGTGACAGAACAACAACACTAAAGAAGTGGAAGAATGAAGTGCAGTAGATCAGTTTATTGAGCCTAACCAGAACTGAACCTCTGTATATGTGGATGTCTCTGATCAGTTCAAACACCTGGTTACTTTATTTATACCTTTTAGACAATGAGTCTCTTGTAGGCAGTGAGCCTCTTGTGAGGAGTGTGCTCGGGCAATGAGCCCTAATTGGTAAGTGCCATTTTGTACTTCTTATTCTTCTAATAGATAATACAATCTTGGGTTAGTCACCCCGTGGTTTTTCCCTTAACAGGGTTTTCCACGTCAAAAATATTGTGATGTGTGTTGAGTTTATTTATGCTTCCATGGTTATGTATGCTTACATGTTTTAATGTTACACTAATTGTTAAAGAAGAACATAAAGTTAAATATTTAAGATAACTGATTCACCCCCCCTCTCAGTTATCTACCTTGTTTCCAACAGTGATTTATAGCAACCCTAGTTATCCCTGAATATCACAAGAAACCTAAATTTATCAATCAAAAGTGAAAGAGGAAGAACTCCAAACAAGACATGAGATAGGATAAAAAGGACAACTCACCTAAAAGAAAAAGAGACATGCATATGCATGGTTATTTACAAGGTATTTACAAAAGGATATAAACAAAATTCAAGCCTTAAAATAGTGTTATCCAGAAGTGCCTATTGATAGGTAACAAGACATTCTCTTTGATTACTATTTGAATCTCAAATGTTATGTCTCCTTATATATTAGACACTTGGATGGGACTAGTCCATAGATGAGTAAATTTACCATGGTTTCCTTTCCTTTCACATGCATTATCCCAAAGAAGTACTAAATCAAAAAATTGAAGGATTTGACTCGGGCCCATTTATCAATCTAGTGTTTAACCATACCTTGGTGTCTACTAAATCATTCCAAATCCATGTCTCTCTATTCTTCTAGGTGTGGTAGATTTAAGAGCCTAGTTTCAATTTTGTCATTGGTGTGTACGTAATCCTTCAAGAATTACAAGGTTGGGATTTTTAAGTTTTGGGGGAATATAAGGTCATAGCCAAAAACTAAGTGGTAAGGCAATGTTCCTAAAGATTCTTTGATCCATGTATGATCAACCCACAAAGTATATTTTAGTCAAATATGCTAGTCCCTAAGATTTCTCTATAAAAGTTTCTTCAATAATAACAAGTTTTTATTAGTGGATTATACAATTCCATTACCTTGTGGGTGGTAATTAGATGAAAACATGAGAACAATATTATTAGAATTTATCCATTTATAAAATAATAATGAAGAGAAAGCAAGGTCATTGAGATATGCCAAATTTAAAGGCATGCCAAATGTGATAATAATCTATTCCTCAAGAAATATGATTACTACTTCAGTCATGCAATGTTTGATCACTTAGGCCTTGGTTCAACAAGTGTATAAATCCATTGTAGTCAATATGAACTTGTGTCTATAAGTACAAAAAAAGAACACGGACCGACATAATAGTACGATGATGATTTAGACTCCTAATCATGCCCATGAAGGTGTGAATTATATACCTCTCAGTAGCTTCTTTCTTGATGACACAATTTCTAATGTTTTTCTCCTTAGCTTGTGCCTCCCTAACCTTCAAGCTAACCTCCCAAGGTCCTATACACCTTCTTGTTGCATGTCTAGGCCAGTCATGCCAAAACATCCCTATCACATAACAAATCTCCCCTAGGAGATTTTCCCTATCAAAATAGGAAATTCACCTTCCAAGAGGAGAGTTCACCTCTCCCAAGGGAATATCTTGTCATTCATTCTTACATGACCGTTAAATTGACCATCCTATGCCCTCCATACCATCAAATTGCTTAACAAACCCATTTGGTCAAATCACCCCTATGACTTGTCAAATCTCTTGGGGGAGATTTAACCACTTAAGCCAATTCACCCCTATGTCCTATCAAATATCCCTAGGTGATTTTCTCTACTAAAAGAGGTGGTTAGCTTCCTGAGAAGGTGATTCTGTCATCTTTTCCATGCATATTTTATTCCAATTTTATCCCATTTTAACTCTATTTTTGGCTTTTGATTGCAAGTTCCTTCATTCATAATTGACCATTAACTTCGCCTAGTTATTCTTGGACTCTCAATCACTCTATTATCATCTTCCAATCATTATTCTATGATCTTTTGTCTAACCTCTGTTCTCTTCCAATCAAAGCTACATCACTCTTCAATCAATCATTGTTAACCCCCAATCACCACCACCTTTAGTGTTGATTCTAAACCTATAAATACCCCCTTTATGAATTTGAGGAGGTAAAATCATTATTGCATTCTTGATTTTCTCAATCTTTTGCAAAATTTCCCCCACTAGCATTCTAATGCTCTATGCACAACCTTGTGTGCCTTTTTCTCTTTTTATTTTAGCCATAGCTTAAAGCTCAATCCATTTATCATTTTCAATAGCATGTTTATTCTCAACTTAAGTTCTTTTCAATTTTCATAGCTTCTAAGCTCAATCAAATTCCATCACATCCCTATTTTTATCTTTGTTTCTAAGAGGAGGACCTCGCTGCTGCAAAGGAAGAGAAGGTGGCCAAAATGAATCTCTAAGGACTCATGACAAGCACTGTCTCCCAATTTGTATAGGTTTTTCAAGATTTTAGAGTAATTAAATCAAATATTTCTCTTGAGGAAGTAAAATTTTGTTTTCTTTTCTCTTAATAGGTAGTTTCATTCCTTTCATAGAATAAATTTGCTTATTGCATTTAGATTAGATTTGATTTTAAATTACTTAGATTAACTTCATTTATTTTCCTAGATTAATTTTAATCTCATTGCATTTAGACTAATTGTAATTTCATTTCATTAGATTACAATTCAAAATCGACCCACAAAAATACACAAAAACTTAGTTTAGATTGCATACAAAAAACATATAGTTTGCATACATTTTCACTTTCATAGTAATTATATCATTTCAAAATTTAGAAAAAGGAACTCATAAGTTGTTTTGCATTCATTTAGCATAGTTACATTTAGGAACTCTTATAAAATACCAAAAACATTCAAAAACATAAAAAGAAACTAAGTGATCAAACAAATCCTTGATTTCATCACGAGGTCAACAAATTCAAAAAATGTTTTAAATATTCAAAACAACAAAGAGGAGCCCTCAATTTCATCACGAGGCATCAATAATTCAATAAAATAAAAACATTCAACGAAAACTCTCCCCCTTTTGTCTAGAATTCGATGTGCCCAGACATAAGGGAAAATTGGGTTAAATCTATCTTAGACAAGAGTGGGGAGATCATCTCTCAACCAATCCCTATAGAGTAAACAACCCAAGAGCAAGAACTCATCTTGAGGCTCATTCAACAAGAAACAAAACACAAAAGACAAGCCAAAGAACATCAACAAAGACTCATTCAACAATGCATTCAAAGTGAAGAAAGGAGGCTAGATCGTATTTGCATCATAAATGAACAAACTAGTCTTCGAGCTAGGCTTAGAACAAGTCACCCTTTGAGTCATATTACTATCACAACCACAACAACCATTAAAGATTTTCATCAACATCACAACACTCATAACAATTTTCTCCCACCACATACATCCATACATCACATGAAATTAACCCAACCATGATCTATGATATTTTACTTCATCACAAATAGAACAACCCCTCGGTTCTACCTCCACTCGACTAGCTCTTGCTATGAGAGTGGAAGTGACTAGGTGATCACCCATAGAAAGGATATGGTTCATGTGCCACGTTGGAGTCTAAATCACTTGGATTGTGTTTGAGTTATATTTTGGTCGACATATATTTTGGTGAACTTGACATGAATGACAAATCTTTTTGGATAGGTCTCTTGTGTTCCACTTCCACTTTTACTCTCCACACTTCTCACATTCATACACAATTTTCATATTCATCCCAATTCTCATTATCATCTTCCTCTCTCTCCATTCCATTGATTTTGTGGTGTTTATGACATCTTCAAATGTGATAGAATTAGATAAAATACATGGGAGCATTCCCTCAAGTGAGTCATAACACCTTCCTTTGATAGATATGTGCTGCAAGATCCTTTGGCACCCATCACAAACTATTTGATTAAGAAGATTTAGACTATGAGAATGATAGGTGAGAAGCTTATTACTCTTTAACATTCAACAATCTGACATGGGAACAAGATAATATCATACAACCTAGTCATTCCAACCAAGGCAAAGCACGTAGACTATTTGTATGCTCATAAATACACTAAGTGGACCATCCTTCAATGAGTTACATGTAACATATCAAGTTGAAAAATTATAAAACACCCTCACAGAGAAAACAAGTGGAGAAAATCAACAAAACCAACTGCAAGGTATAGAAGTTCAAAGAATAGATGTTGCAACTCCTACAGATCTTATAGCCACCTTGGTCCAATGGATTGGGACATTAGAAGCTAGAGGAGCAGAATAGCCACTACACAACAAAAGTAAAAAAAAACTAGAGCATAAAACAATCAATTGGATATCAGAGTTGAACAAAACCAGGGGGCAAGTCAAAGCCCCCCATACTTGAAATTTTATTCACACAACACTAGCAATGTCATAGTGTAACAATTTCACCAACATAATGGAGCCTATCTAATGCAAAAATATTAGGCTCCTAAAAATTACCAAGTTCAACCAAATATATCTAGCCATACCTGGGTATTAGACAAATATACCAAACCAACAAGTCCCATCCATGGGACTCATGTTTAGAACACCAACCTCTCAAAATGCACTTTTAGCAACCTACCTTGAATACTTAAAAGAACCTATTGACTACAACATTCACAACCTTTTAGTACCATGCCCTCTCCTTGACTTATCAAAATTCAAAGGGGAGGGAGAGCCAAACTCACACATAAAATCCTACACCACAGTGGTAAGAGAACTCCTCCTTTAGGATGGAGTTGTAGCAAGAATATTTCCTAAAACCCTCAAAGGAATCACTTTAGATTGATATTATCACCTTCCAAAGGATTAAATGCATTCCTTCCATCAACTTATCGATGAGTTCATAGTAGCGTTTGACATGAACAAATTGATCAAAATATGAATACAAGAATTCCTAACCATGAAGCAAGATGTGAATGAATTGGTGGTGCACTTTGTCACACAGTGGAGGCAAGTCCTCTACTCATCACCTAGCACCCCAAACATTGACAATAGAGAATTGTGTGACCTCTTATTGCATGCCCTTAATAGGGACACTAGAGAGAAAGTGCAAAAGTTACCATATCGATCTTATGAATAAGTGTCATAGAGTCTGTTGAGATTTGATCAAGCCACAATTGACAACAAACATAGAATTTATGGTGCGAACAAACAATTAATAACTCAAACAAATGATAACAATGGAAGTAACCCTTTCACAATTAATATTTTGAAAAACAATTGTAACGTGACTAGGGATAGGGTAACTAACATACCCCCACCAAAGAATAATCCCAATAAAGGATATAATGATGGAAGGGATTATTTCCCTCAAAATTTCAATGCCATAGACTATCCTTGAAACAATAACTACCAAAGGGATAATCAACAATTAGGAAATTGAAATTGGAATGAAAACATAAATGAACCATATCAACAGTCATTTGTGTATAATTAATTTCTCTCCTTCCATAGACCAAGGGGGCATAATACTAAATCTGTCGCAAGTACAATAGGTTTACAACAAGATTTCTAGAGGATCAACAATGCTTATTCACCAAGATGTTCCTCAATCCACAAGAAGTAATAGAAAATAAAAATAACAATGATAGACAAATACCCATCATGCTACAAAATGTGGACATGAAAATCTTCCAAGATCCCTTCCCTACCCATCGTAGTAATGAAATAAACACTCAAAATCTGACAAATTCAAGATCAACTAATACGTTCGGGATGTCCCACAATACTGTGTCCCACTTATGGGACATTCTAATTTTTGCCTGAAATCACATATTTTTTAGAAAAATTAATGATTTAAGCCTTGAGGAGTTACATCTAAAGGGGTTTAATTGAAAGAAGTTAGATAAAACACCCTTAGATCAAACCCCCTTGGATAGAACCCTCCTAGTCTTAAATTAAACCCTTGATGGAGTCTCCTCTACACTTATCAAAATACTAATAAAAACCAACTTTGCTTCACCTTTGGGGGGATCAAATGAAGTCATTTATAAATTATATTTTTTTAATTATGTAGCCCTTTGTATACACTTTCCAAAAATTATAATTGAATAATTTAAATTGATTATTATATTTATTTTCTATTTTCTAGTGAACATAAGTTTTTCACTGAACAACAAGGTCTATATTCCACACAAGCGGAAAAATAAAAAAATTGAGAAAAAAATTCTAAAAAATATATGTGCCCTAGGTATTTATGTCCTTGTTTCAACAAAAAAAAAAAGAAAATTAAATTTTGATACATACAAAACAAGTTATGTGTTATGACATAAACTTGTATGCAAAAAAATTATGAAAAAATATCCATTCCCTAGATATTGGTGTTACAAATTTATATTTTAAAAATTATAATTTTATCCTCTCTATAAAAAAAGTTATGCATTATGACATAAACATCACATTTTAAAAATATTGTTTACTATAAAAAACAAATTATTAAAAATTACCTAAAAAAATTCACATTTTATTTCTAATTTTTTTAAATATATATATTTAGAATCTACACACAAAATCTCGCAAATCACTAGTTTGCATCATCTTCGAATTCTTAATGGTTTAGCTACTATAGGTGTCAAAAAGTGAAGATTGGTTAAAAATGTTGATTTCAATGTCCCACTTTGGCTAAAAAGTGGGACACAGTATTGTGGGCTGACCTGCCAAGAAATTGTGAACAAAATGTCCTTACTCAATTAGGACCAAAGGGAGAAATGAAAATATTGGGGTTGGTAGAAATAGTCCATGATGAAGAAGATGCAGAGCCCAACATTGAACAGGAAATCAATTTCCATGGGAAAGCTATCTCGATGGTGGATCCTCCACCACCCCCATCAAATGATATCATCTAATAGAAGATCTCAAGAAGACTTATGCAAAAATATCCTTTATAGACCTTAAAAATTTATCATCACACTATATTATACCCTTCTTCAGGCAATAGGGTTCAAATACCTAGATTGAATTACCCCTCCACTAGATGAACAAATCAATCAAGTAGATCTTGACATGAACCCTCCCAATGTAGAACTTCAAGATCTTGGCTTCTTTTTCAACTTAAAGCAAATGCCTATAGAAGCTGAATTGACCAAAAGAGGGGATCTAACCTTGTATCTATAGGTATGGATCTATAACACCTGCATCAATAGAACATTAATTGGTGATGGAGTAGCAGTGAACATAGTCTCATTTTCCCTCCTCAAAAGAATGGGATATGGGCATACCAACATAACAACATGTCGAGATACCTTGAGAGGGTATGATAATTTAAAAGTAGCAATTATCAAAAAAATCATGCTTCTGATCTCCCTAGGATCTAAAATAGTCCCAATAGTGTTCTATGCCATCGACAAGGACACATGTTACACGTTATTGTTAGGAAGACCAGGCTAGATTCATAGAATGAAGGCAATACCTTCAACCTTATTTTAGGAAGTTCACTTTATACACCTTGGGAAAATTTACATTGTGAAAGGATACCTTGAGCAATTTAGTATGCTTAAGATTGATACAAAAAAGAAGATAGGCATCCTGATCAACTACAAACTATATCCATGAATAAGATTTCCACACTAGATCTAACCCCTCAATCCCTATGCTTGAGAAAGAAAGATGATCAGATCAAAACTATCAATGACACAAAAAATAAAAAAAATTGAAAGGGGGGAATCATCAAAATAGGGGCTATTTGTTTTGAAAGAGATGACAACTACAATCATGGAGCTATTAGAAAGGGATAGCCCTATACAATTTCCTCTTAATGTTTGCACCATCAATGTGTTCTCTGATGCAGAATAAGAAGAAATGATTCAAACAACCACATCAAGACACATAATAAAGGAGACTCTTCATATCCCACAATGGCCTACACCAGAAAATCAATTTTAGATGAGAATGAATGATTTGAGAGAAATAGATCCAGGTGCCTTCATTAATCCAAAAGAAGAGTCGTCAGAGAGTTACACTCCTTTGACACCACCGATGGAAACCTCATCAAGTGAGTTGTATAAGCCTTTGACCCCAACAAAAAGCAATCCTTACACACCCCTCATGAAGAAGTTTATACCCCTTGGACACCTCTCACTTGAGTAAACTCTACAAATCATGGTCATACCTACTTAATTGACGAGTCTACAAATGATCCTGAAATATCATCCATTAGGGGAAATTTACATAAAAATGGGCCTCCTAAGGATGACATCATAAAAAAATGAACTAACAAAAATCAACTAAAATATGACATCAATCGTTACAGTGACATCAACCAAAATAAAAATAAAATTATTTATTTTATTACATTAAACTTTCTAAAATTATGTGAATTAACTCATGATGGTTAATTTGACTCTACATATCCTATTCTATCTCAATCATCTTTCTAAAAAATGAAGATTCTTTTTGTTTTTTAGATTTATCATTCTTAAGTTCTATTATAGAAATTATTATGTTTTCTAAAAAAATACTTTCATTCTTTGGAAAAAAACAAATCTAAAAAGTATTTCAAAAACAATAAATAAATAAACATATATATATATATATATATATATAATTTAATCGTAAATCTATATATAAAATGATAATATAAAACTTAATTTAATATATAAAATTTATATAAAATAAAATATCTAACTTACTTGTACTTTGCCACTATTTATAAATTTAAGAAACCTATGTATCTAAATAAATATAGATGGAAAAATAATAATAGATTAATATTTTAAAGAGATATTCAAAATTTTCCTTTAGTATGTTTTTAAGATGATTTAAATTTTATATACTTAAAAAAATCTCTTTAAAAATTCTTCCCATTCAAAATAATTCTTTTTTACACGTATTGTAGAATGAACAATAAAAAATTTATTGGAAAAAGAAAAGCAAAAAGCTAACAAATATTCATAATAAAATTATAATTGGACAAAGAAAAATAAAAACATAAAAATAAAACCTCCTGTTAATGGGGATAGGGGAGCTAAGTCCCGGAAGAAGAGAGCGAAGGGTAGATGGGCACTACCGGAGCAAGGATGGTTCAAGTTAAATTTTGACGGAGCCTCTAGGGGTAACCTTGAAGACTTTGGAGCAGGGTGTATAATTAGAGATTGCAATGGTAGTGATTGGGAGGGCAACACAAAAACTAGCACTAGGCTTGAATAATGAGGCAAAGCTACAGGTTCTAATGTTAGGTCTGAGGATGTGTCAAAGCCTTAAATTGGGAAAGGTTATGGTGGAAGGGGACTCCCAAGTCATGATAAATATCGTGAGGAAAAGGGACATTGCCAATTGGAAAAGAAAATAATTGTTTAGTGAGGCTTTAGAGATTATTGATAGATTCAATGGATTTATGATCAATCACACTTATCGTGAGGCAAATGGTGATGCAGACGCTTTGGCTATCTTGGCCATATATTTAAATCAAACAATGTTATGGGAGACATTATTCAATGATGACATTTTAATTACGAAGAGACAAAGGGTATTGTCAACACTTTAATTTGGAGTTGGTGGAGTGTGTGAAGTAAGGATTGTCAGATGATAGAAATTATATTAGATATGGGGTTGGGAAAGTTACCATTTCTGCCTTCGATCTCTTTGGGAAAGAATTGCAAAATGGAGACGCCTATCAAACTTTTGAGCAATAAGAGGCAAATGTCATTCTTACGTGGCATTTCAGGAGCAGGTTGCAGAAGGTCTTCAAGCCAAAAAGTGGAGTGATTTTATTTTCCATCGAATGGATCTTGGGTGAAGAGTTTCTGGATTGCAAGAACATATATAGGGTTAATTCAGATTTATCTTCAATGTTTATGTCACACCTCATTTTTAAACTAACATATTTATTTTTCTTTATTTTCGAGAAGACAAATAGTTAGTCAAATAAAATATTATGATTAAAGTAATGATAGAAAATGCATTTGGTTTATATTAGTTTATATGCAAAGAATAATTGCTTATGATGTTATTATTAATCAAGTAGTTAAAGGATGTAATGGACTAACTACCATTGTGCGACTGAGGTGGATGTAGGAACAATATTTTTCTTCCTCCAAGATGAGGAGAGAGAGTATCGCCATGGAGAGGATGCTTGATCGCATGGATATAATGATCCTTATGCCATCTAGAAATACACACACACTTATACTTATTAGAGGATAAGTCAGTTCTAGATTAAGTCTTAATCCCTATGTTTCTAGTTGTCTTAGAAATATTTTTTAAGCATTGAGATCATTTTATTTTTGTCAATTTTTGTCGTCGTCAAGTTAATGGCTAAATCTTCTTCATTGACAGATAGTAACATAGTTTATGTCTTTGAATGTCAAGTCAACATGAGTAATCGACTAAACAAGATTAGTTTTGTCGTAGACGTCTTAGTCGACTTTGTGAGAATCCTTCATAGATAATTGTGCTCATGAATAAGAATAATTACGCATTCAAAAGTATGCATTAGTGACATCTATAAAATAGGTGTACTATTATTTATTTTATATTATTATCTTTTATTTAAGCCTAGTTCTGGTTAAGATTATTGTCTAGTAAAGAGGTAAAAGTCTCTTTTTCACCCTAGGCGTTCTTGCTAGATGCTTAGGGAGTGGGGGAAGGAGCAGTAGCCCCATACTTCACATATTTTACTGCATGTGGAGAGCCGCAGGGGAATGGAGAGAGAATAGTGGGAATGCATTTACTATGCAGCCTATAACTAAGTTAAAGAGGGAGAATCTTTTATCATTCGGAAGGCTTGAAAGCTAGTAAATGAGTCGATGTCATTGAATAGAAGCACTCGACATTAGATTGCTTTTTCTGTGCATATATGAAGAAGTATAAGTTGTTTTAGATGTTATTCTTAAACTATCTTTATTCTAGTTTTGTAAAGGATTATTAATTTTACCCAATTTTAGGCTAAGAATAACCACAAGATTGTCAAGAGATACACTCAATATGGAAATAATTGGTCAGGATTTAGACTACTTACTATTTTGGAATTCTCTTTTGATATACATGAGGAAGTGTATTCAATGTGTAGGTTTATGAAATTATTGCTTATCTTTGACAAATTATGAGACGAATATATATGCCTAGATTAAAATAGATAGAGTCTTTAATCATTAATCCATATGACTTAAATGTCAAAATCTTGTATGTTATTATAGAAGAATACACATGAGCACAGATATAGGTAGACAAGCCATTGAGTAGATGACATGACATCATAGACCAGTGATTGCAAGGAATGCAAAGAGGGACTCAATGTATGTTGCGTAAGTCATCTAAGCTCTCACCCTATACTTGTCTAGTTGACTAGAAGATAAGGGAATATTGTATGTCTTTAAGACTAATGTTGTATAAACAAATCAAAGAGTGTTTCATATATGTTATAGACTTAATTATAAGAATGTTGTCTCCAAGTCGAGAAAAGAGTGAGTGAATGTACAACTTTATTTATATGAAACATTGGCTAAAGTAATGCAAAAGTCATTGCTTGCATGTTCTCGGTTCACTGTGTACCAGATAGCTAAATAGTTAGAGTGGGTGATACCTAGGTAGAGCTAGACTAGAGTTGTAAGTCTGATTGTCATTAGCTACATCACATCACTAGTTCTCAAATGGCATAAGAATCAGTTGATTCTCATTATCTATCACCCTCGCGAAGGGAAGGGCCACTTCCAGAAGGAAGGTGTGTTGGCAATATGTGTTGTCATTGTATTGTCATTGATGTCAACACTTAGAGTAAGGTCAACACTCATTTTGTGATGATGATATATCAATATGGTAACAAAGATGCAATGAGATACAATGATGTTGCTGATATCTAGTGATGTTCCTGAGGTTCATAGTGGGTTGCTGATGTTCATGGTTGGATGTCATGCCTGGGTTAATGTCAAGACAAGTTGTTGGTTAGCAAAGATAAGTTCATGATGAAATATTAAGATGGGAATTAGAAGTACAGAGATGAAAGATTAAATATTAAGATGGGAATTAAAAGTTCATGGTTGGATGTCATGTCCTATCCAACAAAGAAGATACAGTTCATGGTTGGATGCCATGTTCCTAAAGTTCTTAATCAGTGGAGACTGTATTCATTATGTTTGTTGATAGCAAAGAAGACACATTAATATGAGAATTAGAAGCACCTAGATGATCAAATGTGTTGCTGATGTTGGGGAAATGTCACTAATGGTCTGAAGCATATTGTATGCTCTCTCTTGTTGTTCCTAAGAATATACAAAGAAGTTTTGGCCTCTGAATGTTGGTGAAAGTTTCTGCTATAGGAAGACTTCTTTGAAGACTGTCTAGGAGATTGCTCTGCATTTTCATGTTTTTAATGATGTATCTTTGAGGAGTGGAAGATAGTCTCATATAGTTGCAAAGCATGTATGTTCCAAGTCTCATGGCATTTGGATTACCAGGAGAGTGTTTTGCAGTTGACAGTTTGAAGATAGTGGTCATTCTAAAGAAGATTTTCCTATGCTACAATGTTTGGCTCCGCATTCCTTGGCGTTTAAAGATGATGTCTTGTAGCAAAAAATTTAAGCTTAGTGACTTGTAAAGGTGCTATTTCCAAATTTTCAAGTCTCTAAACCTTCCGCAGTGAAAGTTACAAGTGGTAGAGTTCTGGTCTGTATTCTATCCGAGAAAAGTTGTGTTGAAAGCTTGTTGAAATGCTCCACAATCCTCCAAAAGAGAAGAATTGCCTATGTAGTTTTGTGGATATGTTTAGGGATGTGTATTACATGCATCTTTGAAGTTTTAGGTTTTTTGGTGCTCTGCAAGGTTAGTTTCTCAATGGCAGTGTGTTACAGTGTGCTCCGGATGGCTGTTTGATCTTAGTATGCATGTTTTAACGTATGAGGCATGATGTATTTACTGTGCAAAGTTAAAGGTGTATTTGAAGGTGTTGTATGAGTCATGAAGACTCATATGGAATAATTTCATGAAGATCTTTTATGTTTCCAATACCACACAAGGTTTTTCAAGTGGTGGTGACCGTTATACTTCAAATTTCATGTCTTCCTGCTTAAGGCTGTCCTATTTCAAATGAGAGATGTGGGTGGAAATGATTCCTTGATGAATGATGCTATGAATGATGTTTAGGACCAGACTAAGCATGTATTGGGATCCGCAAGGCATGTGCTTTCTCCTGGAGTAGCATGTAGTTCATGATAGGGCTTTCCCTATGCATGTTTCATGTGTTGTGATCTTTGGCCAACTTGTAAAATGTAATATTCTTGTTTTATTGGCTGACTTGTAATGAAATCAATGTAATAACATGTATATATTGTAAACCTAGTTGGTCTAGGTGAGGCATGATTGTGAAAATGAAAATATGAAAGGGTAAAGAGTAGAATATGAAAATCATATGCATTGTGATGTTTTACTGAAGGAGAAAGAGTAGATGTGTTAGAAGTTGTCCTGATTCATCTTGAAGACATTTTTGTGACAGGAAGGAAGTGAAGAGTGTACCTAATTGATTCAATCATTAGAAGAAGTAGAATTGCAATCATCAAAGGTGTGAGCTTCATTGTCAATTTTTAGGCAGTAGGACTATCATACTGTAATATTTTCTAAGTTTGTTCTCAATTAAGGGAGTAGTTCCTTCCTTGGGAGTGACCCTAAAACATAGTTTTCAAGGAGTGGTATCTTCCTTGGGAGTGACCCTAAATCAAAATTTTTAGGTTGTAGTAGTTTCCTTGGGTTGTAGCCCTAAAACAAAGTTGTTATTTTGAGCTTCATCTATTGTGAGTTAATCCTCACCGTGGTTTTTCTCTTCTTGGGTTTTTCATGTATATCTGGTGTTATGTGTTGATGTGCATTGTGTTGATCTTTCATGTTTAGTTAATGTTGTAATGCTTAAGTTTTAATCTTCTTAGGAGAAGTTGAAGTTTGTTTAGATACCGATTCACCCCCTGTCTTGGTATCCTAGTGTGTTCAACAATTGGTATCATAGCCAAGTTATTCATAAGAAGCTCAACCACTTGAGGAAGGTCTAGGATGGCTCAAAATGGTTCTCTCAAGGTACCCATGTTTGATGGGACAAATTATTCCTTTTGGAAGCTAAGGATGGAAAACTATTTGACCTCTCTAGTGTATGGCATATGGAGATCTGTCAAGAAGGGCTACACTGTTCCTAGTAGTGAACCTAAAGATGTAGATGAGATTAAGTTGTATGATAACAATGCCATGGCAAAGAGTGCTATCATGAGTGGACTAGCTGATTCATAACTTGTGAAGATAATGAGTTGTACATCTGCTCAAGATGTCTGGAACAAACTTGAAAGCATTTATGAAGGAGATAGTAAAGTGAAGCAAGCCAAGATGCAAATTTTCAAGAGCAAATTCATAACCTTGAGGATGATAGAAGATGAAGACATTTCTGGTTACAAGCTCTGGGTGGATGAAATAGTCAATGGCATCAGAGGTCTTGGTGGAGAAGTAAAAGAAGATGAAATTGTGAAGAAGGTTTTGAGATCTCTTCCTAAATCTTAGAGTCATAAGGTGTCTGCCATTGAGGAATCTCAGGATTTGAATAAATACATAATAGATTAGTTGTTTGGCTCTCTCATAGCCTTTAAAATGAGAGAATTTGACAAAGGTGCCCCAAAGAAGGAAGTAGCATTCAAAGCTAGTAAGAAGACAGAAAATGAAGCAGTTGATCAAGATGATGACCTTGATGAGGTACAAGAAAACTTTGTACGAACCTTGAAGAAAGGCGCAGGCAAATACAGAGGTAAGTTACCTTTCAAATGCTTTAATTGTGGAAAGATTGGTCATTTTGCTTCTAAATGTCCTTTTAAAGAATCAAGGGGTGGTAAAAAGAAAGATAAGTTCAAAAGAAGCTTGTATTCCATAGAAAGCAGTTGTTCTTTAGAAGATGAGGATCATGATGATTCAAATGATGAAACACTTTTCATGGCCTTGAATGTTGGTGACAAAAAGGATGATGTTGGAAAATGTGAGAAGACTGATGACTTGCAAACATACCAAAACAATGATAGATCAATGGTTGTATGAACTGCCTTTCATGCAAGAGAAGAAGCCAAGGCTTGGGTAATTGACAATGGTTGCTCTAATCATATGACTGGTGACAAGGAGAAATTTATCATCCTTGAGAAGTGGAATGGTGGAGCTATTAAGTTTGGTGGTGATGAGTTAGCACAAATCTGTAGAAAAGGTTCTCTAACCATTGATGGGAAGAATAGGACTGAGGATGTCCTCTATGTAAAGCAAAATCTTCTTAGTGTTAGTCAGATGTGCAGCAAAGGATACAATCTTACCTTTCATGGCAAAGGTTGTGAAATCAGGAAGGCAAGGTCCAAAAAACTAGTTGCAGAAGGTATCAAGTCATATCGTGATATCTATCATCTAAAGGAGGTAAATGGAAGAACATGCTTATTGGCTCAATCCAGTGAGTGTTGGCTATGGCACAAGCGAATGGGACATACCAACTTTGACAATATGATAAAGATCAGCTCTATTCATGTGGTGAGAGATATGCCCAAGATAACCAAGCCTGCAACACATTATGCAAGGAATGTCAAATGGGAAAGTAGACAAAGACAAGTTTCAAGAGTAAAGAGTATTCTTCTTCAAGGCCATTGGAGTGGATTCACACTAACCTATGTGGCCCTACAAGACTAAAGAGTCAACAAGGTGAGAGGTAATTTATGTTGCTCATTGATGATTATTCTAGAATGACTTGGGTTACTTTCTTAAGAGAAAAATCAGATGCCCTTGATAAATTTAAGGTTTTCAAAGCTATGGTTGAAAATGAAATGGATGCTAAGATCAAAAGTTTAAGGTCTGATAGAGGAGGTGAGTTTACTTCAAGTGAATTTGAAAAGTTTTGTGAAGATCATGGTATTAGCAGACATCTTTAAGCTCCTAGGACCCCTAGCAAAATGGGGTAGTTGAAAGGAAGAATAAGACTATGCAAGAGATGTCTAGGGCAATGTTGAAAGATGTAGATTTACCTGATATGTATTGGAAGGAAGCAGTTTACACTACTATCTATCTAATTAACAGAGTACAACTGAGGGTCAATAGCACTAAGATCCCTTATGAGTTATGATATGGAAGACCTCCCACTATTAGATACTTCAAGCTTTGGTAGTAAATGCTATATCAGAAGAGATGAAGCAAACCTAGGAAAGTTTGATTCAAGTAGTGATGAAGGGATCTTTCTTGGTTACTCAACTAGAAGCAACGCCTATAGATGCTACAACAAAATATTAGGAAAGATGATTGAAAGCACAAATGTCAAAGTAAATGAAGACTTGTATCAGATCTCATAAGAATCAGAGGACTCCAGATATGATATCTTTCCATGCATTGAAGATGATGAAGACGAAAAGAAAGAAAAAAAGGAACAAGAACCAGAGTAGATGCCTAAGACTCCAGTAAGGTATGTTCAAAAGAACCATTCAATAGATTAGATCATTAGGGACAAGAATAAAGGTGTGTTGACTAGGAGATGTTTTGCAAAAGCATATGAGCAAGTAAACTTGTGTTTGTTATCAAAAGTAGAACCCGAAACCTTTGATGATGCTAGCAAAGATGATGGATGGATAAAAGCAATGGAAGAAGAATTGGATCAGATAGAGAAGAATCAGACATGGGAATTGGTTCCTAGACCAGCCAACAATAATGTCATAGGAATAAAGTGGGCGTTCTAAAACAAGATGAATGAAGATGGTGAAGTTGTGAGGAACAAAGCAAGACTGGTGTGTAAGGGCTATTCTCAAGTTGAAGGCATTGATTTTGAGGAGACATTTGCTTCGGTAGCTAGGATAGAGGCAATCAGAACATTTCTTGCCCTTACTACTCACAAGAATTTCAAGGTTTATCAAATGGATGTCAAGTCAGCATTTTTGAATGGTGATCTAGAGGAAGAAGTCTACATTGAGCAACCTGATGGTTTTCAGATATCAGAAGATCCAAACATGGTGTGTAGACTCAAGAAGGCATTGTATGGTCTCAAGCAAGCACCTAGAGCTTGGTATGCTATGTTGGACAAATACTTACTTTAGCAAGGCTTCAAGAAAGGTACTTCAAATAGAAATCTTTACATCAAGGAAGAAGGAGATATGATATTGACAGTTGCAGTATATGTTGATGACATCATCTTTGGTGGAGATGATGATATGTGTAAGAGGTTTGCAGAGGAGATGGAAAAAGAGTTTGAGATGTCTATGATTGGTGAGATGTCTTTCTTGCTTGGACTTCAAATTGCTTAGCTAGATGATGGTATCTTTATTTCTCAAGCTAAGTATGTAAGAGAGATGTTGAAGAAGTTTGGTATGGAGGAGTCAAAACTAGTGAGTACTTCTATGGTCATTGGATGTCACTTAAGCAAGAATGACGAGTCTTCGAAGATTGATCAGACTTCTTATAGATCTATGATTGGAGGATTGTTGTACTTGACTGCTTCTAGACTTGATATCATGCATGCAATATGTGTGGTTTCCAGATATCAAGCTAATCCCAAGCAAACACATGAGAAGGAAGTGAAAAGGATATTCAAATACTTGAAGGGAACTCTAGATTATGGCTTATCGTATCCAAAAGGTAATGACTTTGATTTGAGTGCCTACACTAATGTTGATTGGGTTGGTTTTGTTGAAGATAGAAGAAGTACAAGTGGTGGTGCTTTATTTTTAAGAAGAAAATTGGTTTCATGGTAGAGCAAGAAGCAAGATTTAGTGTCCTTATCAACTGTAGAGGCAAAGTAAATTACAACAGCATCTTGTTGTACACAACTATTGTGGATGAAGCAAACAATGAAGGATATCAAGGTGATGTATGATGAGCCTATTCTTATTTTGTGTGATAATAAAAGTGTTATCAATATTTCTAAGAATCCAGTGATGCATTCTAGAACCAAGAATATAGCAATCAGGTATCACTTTTTGAGAGAGAAGGTTGCAGACAAGGAAGTAAGGTTGGAATATGTTCCAACAAAGGATTGGATTGCAGATATTTTCACAAAGGCTCTTGCAAAGGACACTTTTGAGGATCTCTAACAGAAGTTAGGGGTAATTGCCCCTCCTTCTTCTTACTAGATGCATAGTGGTGCATCTGTCTAGGGGGAGCTCATGATACATTCTTTTTCTTGGATTGATGGTGGCTACCTCTCAGGGGTAGCCCTGAGTTGTTTCAAGAAAGAAGGTATGAACATCAAAGGGAGAGAGAGAGAGAGAGAGAGTGCACATTAGGAGGATAGGTTGTGTCCTAAGAGGAAGTAGTTTCCCTTTGTCCTTGATGTCAAAGGGGGAGAGAGAGAAATGTATACCTAAGGAATATGTGTTGCCATCAATGACAAAGGGGGAGATTGTTGGCAATATGTGTTGTTGTATTGTCATTGATGTCAACAATTAGAGTAAGGTCAACACTCAATTTGTGATGATGATATATCAGTATGGTAATAGAGATGCAATGAGATATAGTGGTGTTACTGATATCTGGTGATATTCTTGAGGTTCATAGTGGGTTGTTGATGTTCATAGTTGGATGTCATGCCTGGATTAATGTCAAGACACATTGTTGGTCAGCAAAGATAAGTTCATGATGAAATATTAAGATGGGAATTAGAAGCACATAGATGAATGATGAAATATTAAGATGGGAATTAGAAGTTAATGGTTGGATGTCATGTCCTATCTAGACAAGAAGATACAATTCATGGTTGCATGCCATGTTCCTAAAGTTCTTAGTCAATAGAGACTGTATTCATTGAGTATGTTTGTTGATAGCAAAGAAGACACATTAATATAAGAATTAGAAGCACCTAGATGATCAAATGTGTTGCTGATGTTGGGAAAATGTCACTAATGGTCTAAAGCATATTGTATGCTCTTTCCTATTGTTCCTAAGAATATACAAAGAAGTTTTGGCCTCTGGATGTTGGTGAAAGTTCCTACTATAGGAAGACTGCTTTGAAGACTGTCTAGGAGATTGCTCCGCATTTTCATATTTTTAATGATGTATCTTTGCGGAGTGGAAGATAGCCTCATATAATGTCAAAGCATGTACGTTCTAAGTTTCATGGTGTTTGGATTACCGGAAGAGTGTTTTGCAGTTGACAGTTTGAAGACAGTGTTGGTTCTAAAGAAGATTTTCATTGTGTTCCAATGTTTGCTTCTGCATTCCTCTGCGTTTGAAGATGATGTCTTGTGGTTCAAAATTTAAGTCAGTGACTTGTAAAGGTTCTATTTCCAAAGTTTTGAGTCTCTACACCTTCTGTAGTGAAATTTATAAGTGGTAGAGTTTCGGTCTGTATTCTGTCTAAGAAAAGTTGTGTTGAAAGCTTGTTGAAATGTTCCACATTCCTCCGGAAGAAAACAATTGCCTATGTGGTTTTGTGGACATGTTTAGGGATGTGTATTACATGCATCTTTGCATTTTTAGGTGTTTTGGTGCTCCGCAAGGTTAGTTTCTCAATGACAGTGTGTTATAGTGTGCTTCAGATGCTTGTTTGATCTCAGTATGCATGTTTTAAGGTATGCGGAATGATGTATTTGTTGTGCAGAGTAAGAGGTGTATCTGAAGGTGTTGTATGAGTCATGAAGACTCATCTAGAAGAATTCATGTTTCCAATACTGCACAAGGTTTTTCAAGTGGTGGTGACCGTTATACTTCAAATTTCATGTCTTCCTGCTTAAGGCTGTCCTATTTCAAATGAGTGATGTGTACAGAGGTGATTCCTTGATGAATGATGTTTAGGACTAGACTAAGCATGTATTGGGATCCTCAAGGTGTGTTTTTTCCCTTGGAGTAGTGTGTAGTTCAAGATAGGGCTTGCCCTATGCATGTTTCATGTGTTGTGATCTCTGGCCGACTTGTAAAATGTAATATTCTTGTTGTATTGGCTGACTTGTAATGAAATTAATTTAATGACATGTATATATTGTAAACCTAGTTGGTCTAGGTGAGGCATGATTGCGAAAATGAAAATATGAAAGGGTAAAGAGAAAAATATGAAAATCATATGCATTGTGATGTTCAACTGAAGGAGAAAGAGCAGATGTGTTAGAAGCTGTCCTGATTCATCTTGAAGACATTTTTGTGACAGGAGGGAAGTGAAGAGTGTGCCTAATTGATTCAATCATCAAAGGTGTGAGCTTCATTGTCAATTTTCAGGCAGTAGAAGGATTGTCATATTGTAATCTTTTCTGAGTTTGTTCTAAATTCAAGGAGTAGTTGCTTCCTTTGGAGTGATGCTAAAACAAAGTATTCAGGGAGTTGTAGCTTCCTTGGGAGTGACCCTAAATAAAAATTGTTAGGGAGTAGTAGCTTCCTTGGGTTGTAGCCCTAAAACAAAGTTGTTATTTTGAGATTCATATATTGTGAGTTAATCCTCACCTTAGTTTTTTCCTTCTTGGGTTTTCCACATATATTTGGTGTTATGTGTTGATGTGCATTGTGTTGATCTTTCATGTTTATGTTATTGTTGTAATTCTTAAGTTTTAGTCTGCTCCGAGAAGTTGAATTTTGAGATTCATATATTGTGAGTTAAACCTCACCTTAGTTTTTTCCTTCTTGGGTTTTCCATGTATATTTGGTGTTATGTGTTGATGTGCATTGAGTTGATCTTTCATGTTTATGTTAATGTTGTAATTCTTAAGTTTTAATCTGCTCTAGAGAAGTTGAATTTTGTTTAGATGCTGATTGACCCCCCCTCTCAGTATCCTGGTGTGTTCAACAAGGTGTGTAGGGGACCGTCGGTCTGTGGTTGGAGGAAAAGCACCAGGGTGATGCTCTCTCTCTCTCATGTAGTTGATTGTCGAAGACTTGTGAACAGGAAAATATTACTTATTCTATAAATGAAATTGATAAATTGTAAGTCGTAAGAAATGTGACCATCTAATATATGTGAAATTTGTTAGTCACATGTGAAGCGACCATCTTTTGAAATTATATTATTGTATTTGGAAATTGCAAATGTAATATTTTTTATTTTAGTTATTTATTAAAAAAAGAAGAAAATGAGATTTTTGTTGAATTTGTGTTTAATGATATTTAATATTCTAATTGGGATGTTACACATGGTATCAGAGCTATCAGGTTCAACACTTGGACCTTGGAGCTCATTGCAAGGTTTCTCTAGATTGGTAGGATATGCTAATGATAAAACATTTGTTCTTATGCCAGAATGGCAAGAAAGAGAAGAACATGAAACCAAGACAAGAAAACAAAATCTACTGGTATGCCTAAGATCAGTATTAAGAAAGAGCCATCTCCCAAGCCAAAGATTAAAGAAATAGTGAGCTATGCAAAGGAATCTTGGCTCACTAATTTTGAAACACTAGCTAATGTACTCATATGTTTTCACCTAGAAAGGAGGAAACAGATTGAGGAGGCAAAAAGGTTTCCAACCCCTACTATTGTTAAGATTAGTAAACCATCCACTCATCATGGCATGCCTTTTGGGCGTGGTCAGGATGCACTTGTTATGGGTAAAGAGGTGTTGATGGAGTACTCACGAATACATCCACCCACTAATTTTGTGTTACTCAATTTTGATGGAGAGGAGGAACCCAAGGAAATTCCTCTGTCAAAAAGTGATATGTAGACATTTCTTCTACACGAAAAATAGAAAAGTTTTGTATTTGAATGAGGATGTAAAAATCTAAAATGTGAATAAAGTAAAGTTTTGGCTTTTAGAAGAAGCAAATGTTTATGTGGTGAATCTCTGAGTTTCTATATTTATGAACTTGTAATTTTATGATAGTGTATCAAAAAGTTACATGTTTTGATAAATTTCTATGCAAATGATTAGGTGTGGTAATGTTATGGAACATTCTGGAAACCAACTAGGAGGGAACTTGGATGGTCCAGATCCTGAGAATAATCCTATGACAAAATTAGATCAAATTTTATCAGTTTTAAATGAAACAAAAGAAAGATTGGAAACCTTGGAACAAGAAGTTGGAGGGGGAGAAACCAATCAAGAACACCACTCTAAAGGAAGAGAAGAATCTAGTTTTCATGGTGAACTGAGAGTAAATAATCAAGACTCAATAATTCAAAATGATGTAAAAACTCGTCTTACTAGTGAGCTAGCCTGAGATATGAAGAAATTTATACCTCCTAAGTTTGATGGAACAGTGAGTGGAGATGCAGTCGAGGCTTGGTTGAAGAGATGGAAAAATATTTTGAGATAAGAAATTATTCTGAGATCACCACAGTTGTATGGGGAGCATACAAGTTAGAAGGAGCATCCACATGGTGGATGAACAAGAAAATGGAATTAGGATTGAATTCCTTGAGTCTAAATTGGGAACAATTTGTGTTCATAGTCAGGAAAAGGTGGTTGCCCCAACTTTACTTTGACAAAAAATTAATAGATTTCCAAAATCTACTTCAAGAAGATATGACTGTCACTGAATACTGGAAAAAATTTACCAGATTATTGAAGTATGTGCCATAATATTAGAAGGATGATGGATTTAGAATAAGGAAGTTTATTATGGGATTGAATTCTCATATTGGCAGAGAAGTGGACATCTATGGGCCCACAACCATGGATCAAGTCTTTGAGAAAGTCATCAAACAAGATCAAAAGCTCAAATATATCTCTGTGTATCGAGAAAGATCTCGAAAGAAATTTGAATGGAGTCATCCTTCGACATCCTTCAAAAAGAGAAATAGGAATTAGGAATCTAGAGAGAGGAACCATGGCAAAAGTTCTAGATTTAACAAAAATAAGTCCAGGGATGGAAACAGGGATTTTAATACTACAAAGAATGATGATAAATCCAACCAATCTTCAAGAAAGAGAGGTCCTCCTGGAGGGTGTCTCACGTGTGGATGAGATCATTATGCTAACCAATGCCCCACAAAGAGTCAAGGGAATTCTTATCAAGCCAAACCTCTACCTTCACATCAAACAAGTTTTTAGCAAAGGATTCAGCTGCTTTAGATAGTCGTCAAGCTGAGTATCAGGTTACTCTTAATACCATGGGTATTCTATTTGAAACCCCAATTCCTATTCTTATAAATATAGGAGCAACTAAAAATTTTGTGAACTCTAGAATGCTTGATAAAATGTTTAGGAAAGTTGGTTTCATGGCTAATTCATGGATAGTAGAGTTTGCAAACCATTCAAGAGCTCAAGTAGAGAAATGTTTGTTTGAAGCCAGATTAATCCTACCTACTTTTTCCATGGAGGTCAATCTATATCTAGCACCTTTAGGATCTTATGGTGTCATTTTAGGGATGAAATGGTTATCACAACATAGGGCAAAAGTTGATTATCTTTCCAAAATAGTAGAATGCCTAGACGACGATGGAAATGTTGTCCTTATCCAAGGTTTTCAACGAGAAATGAAAATCAAGCAAATTATGTGATGCAATTGAAAATAGCAAAATGGAAAGGATGTTAGATGTTTTAGTTAAAATGGAGGAGGTAAAGGATCAAGAGGAGAAAGAAATTAAGGAAAATTCTTTTGAAGCATACCCTCATCTCCATGAATTTTAGGATGTGTTTCCTGAAGACCTTCCAGGTCTTCCCCCAAAAAGAGTTTTTGATTTTGCAATTGATATTATTCTTGGTTTCGAACCGGTGTCCAAAGCACCTTATCAGATGATTACTACTGAGTTGATGGAGCTAAAGGATTAACTCTAGGAATTGTTACAAAAAGGATTGAGTAGACCTAATGTGTCATCTTGGGGAGCGCCAGTGATCTTTGTTAAGAAGAAATATGGTATTGTACGCCTTTGTATAGATTATCGTATGCTTAATAAAGTAACAATTAAGAACAAGTATCCTCTAATGTGCATAAATGACCTCTTTGACCAGACGCATGACACAACTGTATTTTCAAAGATTGACCTTAGGTCAGGTTATCATCAATTGAGACTGAAAGAAGAAAGCATTCACAAGACAGCCTTTCAAACAAGGTATGGACATTATGAGTTCACAGTCTTACCTTTTGGTTTGACCAATGCCCTAGAAGCATTCATGAATTTGATGAACAATGTTTTTAGAGACTATCTAGATAAATTTGTTTTGGTGTTTTTAGATTATATTTAATCTACTCTCGTAATGAGGAGGAACGCCATCAACATTAATGTTGATGGTGTTTTTAGCACGCAACAACGCAGGTAAGACATGAGGGTATCTCACCTATCTTGAAAGGAATCTTATCCTAAAAAAGGCTTCCCCAAGCTTTATACAGCTAGGTCTTAGCTTGTAGGAATAACTTTAGTGGAATGTTTCAACTGTACCAATAAAGGGGACTTACATGCAACTGATAGGGTTTATGAAACTATTACAACAAAGTGTGCAAGAAACCCTAGGATACTTTCAGCAGATTATCAATGTAAATGCTGCTTAAAACCTAACTCTAATAGATATATTTAAAGAAAATGCAAAAGGTATAAGGGTAAAGAGAAGTATTGAAACCTAAGTGACAATCACAACTAGATAAAATGTTGCAGATAGACAAACACCTTCAATAAACCATTTCATGTTTAACCAGGCCAACAGACCACAATGCTACAGGAATGATGTTATCTTCAAAGGATTCTTATGATTTTCAAATTACATGAGTTCATCAAATACCCAATAATGGTGCAATTCAACTAGTGCTATGCAATTGAACTAAATTTATTAAAAGGTTTAGGCTAACTATGCACAGTAACTTATAATCAACAAGCACCAATAGTATCAACTAATGCATTCATCAGATATCTTAACATTTATCCATCATTCCAACAACACATAAATTAATTTTCAGCTTTGATATGAATCATGAAATCTAAAATGAGATAACACAACACAAATTCCCAGCAACCTACAAAACTTGTTGTGTATTAACTAGATTTTGGCAAAGTCTCGGCAATTCAATATCAAATCTTACTTACAAAGAGAAAATGATGACCCTTTTATAGACAATGCACCATACAAAGTTTTTCAATGGATAGTGGAGATTTACTCAACACTAATGGTCTAGATTACATGGCATTTAATTTTGGTTGGTGGGTAGTTACAATCCTAGAATTGCTTGTCTTGTAGGAAAAAGACAAAATTACAACTTTTTAGCTCATGAGAACAAGAGGAAATAACAACTTTTTGAGTTGTCTAGTGGGACAAATGACTTTTCCAATGTGTTGACTAGTCAAGACGAGTATGTGGCACATTTTTTATGTAGGCATATCCAACTAGATGCTTGTTGGATCAACATTGTATGATTGGACTACTGGAACAAGTGTAGACAACTGTAAACATCTCTTGGACATTGAACTAGATTTGCAGGAACAACAGTTATGTAGGCATGATCTTCTGTGTCTTCAAGCTCTTGTAGCTTATCTCCATCATCTTGGATATTATACTAACTTCCTTTTGGAGGTACATCAGTAGTGGTTTGGGCGACAAAATGATGATTCTACATATCTGGGTCAGCAAGGTACCTCTAGGTGTTCATCCTTCCAAGATAGCTCCAACAAGCTCCTTTGTCCTCTCAAACCTACAATTGACAATGCCAAGCATAAATTTCATCATAACAATTCATTTTCCATCAATTTGAATCAAAATATGTCCATTTGGAACCTTGGATTCATTCGGGACAACTCAAAATCAACTTTAGTTGTTTATGAACAACTTCACAAATCCAGTGGTTTTCCCATGATTTTCTAAGTTTTTCATCATTTTTGACTACCCATTTGGCATATATAATAATCTGGGATGTTTTTGTGGCCACTAGGATCCGACAGGAGACTTTTTTTTCATGTTTTGATACCCCTTTTTGCAAAAAGTGGGATTTTTGGGTCAACAGGATATTCATGTGTAGTAGCATTAATTTGATGCAAAGACACTCAAAATCCACACTAACACAATAAAAATGTTGATCATGATTAAAAAATAATGATGTGCATATCAAGTTCATCAATCAAAACAAGTTTGCACCCTTAAAATGAGTTTTTCAGGCCAAATTATCAAAAAAGCAGGGATTTCAGGGTCAACAGGATATATCCTGTGGAGGTTGATTTTAGCCCTAAGTTTCCTTAATGCTTTAGCCAGGATTTCATGTGTAACTAGATGGTGGGGATTTGGTCATCAAGTGGATATATGCAATGGAGGCGTGTTTAGCACTGAACACTTTAACTTTCACCGGCGGGGATTTTGACCTGAAGAGGATCACCGAGTTTTTTAAGACAAGCGGATATGTCCGGTTGAAGCACCTTTTAGCGTCGATCCTGTCATGGGTACTTTTAGCACTAAGCCTAGTGGAGGATCGAATGTCAATAGGATCAGTAGAGCTTTTGAGTGCTAATGGATATATCACGTTGGACGGATTTTTAGCGTTGATCCGGTCAGGTAGGTTTTTAGTGCAAAGAGCAGAAAGGGGGTCCAGCGCTGATATCCAATGACACAAGATATTAGTGCAAAATGCAGTAAGGGGCATTTTTAGTGCCTGATTTTGAAATGCTTGGCTAACAGTATATTTAAAAATGTATTTAAGTGTAATTTTTGATACTTTAAATAATTTGAAATATACTGTCAGGATGTTTGAGATAGGTCCCGGATCCATGGGATTTAACATGCAAATTCTAGATTTTGGAGGATCCACCAAATTTCAGACTTAACCAATTTTTTAGGATTTCAGGGCTTCAGGAACATGCGTCAAGATGAAAGCACAAGGACCCCTTAGTGAAAAGTTGTGGAATTTAACATGATTTTGTAATTCTAGGGCATGAAAACTAGGAATTCCAACATGACACACCCTGCAGTAGCAGTTTCAAGGACTATATCTAGTGACACAAGATTTTAGAGAAAATTGCAGTAACACCCACTTTCAGCACAAAAGGCAATAAAGTCTATTTCTCAAGCTCAAAACCAATCAAGACTCCTCCAAATCAAATCCTAAAAGACATCAAATGGCATCAAACATGCGAAATACCCAAATCTGGAACAAATCCTACATTCTAAGCACTTTTTCACTCTCATCATCATAAGGAAGAAAGGTTGAGACTGCAAGCCAAAGCAAAAGAGGGGGGGTCCCCATTTGGCAAAATGGGCCATGTGTGCAGGGCACAACAAATAGTGACTTTGCTGGAGAAATGCTCCAGAGCATTTCAAGGATAAATGACAGTTTTGAACCCAAAATCTCTGTGTTTCCCACTTATCAAACTGGATATCATGATATAGGATCACAGGAGCAGAGATCACTAACTCAGCATAACCATCTGTATCCTAAAAGTCTAAGTGTGTGTAGTTGCATTCATTTCCATCCTTTTGCAACCAAGATCATCAAGGCTTACTTGCATTAAGCTACGTAATGAGACACACCTTTTGAACTACCTTGGACATTGCCTTGCTTCTAGTCAAGTGTCTATAGCCCTGATGAGGTTGTCTCTATGATTCCTCTTATTTTATAGGAAGAGAGGGAAAGATGGGATTGATTGGCTAGATCCTCCTTTCATTACAAACATTCAAGGATATTTCAACCGAGTTGAATCACACCTTTTGCAAGAGGATTCACCTACATATTGGGTGTCACTTGTAACACTGTGGAAGCTCATAAATTATCAATTAATGTATTAATTTAATGTTCAAATATGCTCAAAACCCTAATTATGTAAAATCGTAAGCAAATGGATAAATTACGACAAATGCTCACAGACCAAGATAGTAGACAAGAATTAGTTACTGACCATTTTTTGAAGTTCCTAATGTAGAATATTCGGGGACACGGAGCTAGCACCCTAGTCCAATGCAGTGTTTTCTTCAGGGGGTTCCAGGCTCCTTATGACATTGATGATCACTATTCTACCTATTTCTTCCAAGCAAGATGCGGAGGACACTAGAGATCACACCATAGTTTAAGGAAGGATATTCTTTAGGTGTTGGAACTTCTTCTGATGCTAATTATCACTGTCACAAAGATTTCTATGTTTGCAACCTCGAAGGACATTGTCCCTAGTGCCCTTGTCCCAAAAGTGCACTAGACTGCTTCTTTCTACTGGATCTAGAATCCTTATCTTCTACAACCTTTCTCTGAAACTCCACTCCATGAAATATGATACATGTAACTTGCAATCACAAGGAGTGTGGTTGGGGGTTGTGGTGTTTAGGAGCTTCCCTCAGTCAAGCCTTGAAAGGACATTCAAGTCTTCCAAGCATCGTTGTTAGATAAAGAGTGTGTATCCTTGCGGGATAGAGGCAAAACCAAATTGATAAATGATTCAAACACAAATAGATATCACCTTAGAGATGTAGCTCGCATGTAGATGAAAATCTTTCAACACATGAGAAGATGAAGCTAAATCTGCAATCACAAACACAACAACAATACTCTGCTCTACGACAATGAATATCTTGAATGCTCTAAAATCATAAGTTTGCCAAAGGTTCATAATCATCTTCTAGTTTATAAATGAAACCCTAAACATGCTTATATATGCATTACCACTACAAATTTCGTAATTCAAACTTAAGATGTCGGCAACAGAACCTTCTAACAGTCATATAATTGACATTTAAATTTGGGACTACCTGAAATAGGGTAGGACTAGGGTACGAGCACCCAAGTCCTCAGGTCCTATTTCAGGGCAGGGTCAGATGCCACAATGTCCCTTAAGCCCCATTTGACATGGGTTTTAGGCCATTTTCTTTTGAGAGTCAAAATGAAAATGCAAGATGCAAAACAAGGGACCCAGGAGATAAACTTAGGAGGTAAAAGTCCTAGGGGGACATTTTACGACATAACATTTAGCCCCTACTTTAATGTATGTATGAACGCAAGACCCATACATGCATTAAAGTATGTTCAAAACACAACAAACATGCCAGGCACTTGAAGCTAATGCATACACAAAGATTGAGGAACTAATTCCTAGCCCCTAGTCTCAGGTAGACATTAGAGAAAACACATTACAGACACACCAAACACAGTGAAGACAGTATCGGGTACACAAAACATGGAGAAGATAGTAACATACACACAAGACATGGAGGAGACAGTATTGAAGACACATAAAACACAATGAATACAGTGAATGCAATGATTATTTCTTTTTCATTTTCATATATGTATAAATGAATGCAGATGCAGATGCATGGAAAGTAAAAAATGCAACACACAACCCAAAATGTAGGAGGGGCATTTTGCCATGCTCTTTGTACTACATATGGGGAAACAGACATGCAATACAAATCTCAGAGTGCAAGAGGGGCATTTCACCATGCTCTTTGGACTACACTTGAGAACAAACACACCATACAAGTCCCAAAGCATAGGAGAGGCATTTCGCCACGCTCTTTGGACTATACTTGGGAACAAACACGCCATACAAATTCCAAAGCATAGAAGGGGCATATTGCCATGCTCTTTGGAATATACTTGGGAACAAACACACGGAAGACACATGGAAAACACAAGCGTTGTATAGTATGCCAAAGACATACTATACGTCTAAAACATGGCAAACAAGGTGATGGAAGGAACTTATTGCTAAGTCCCCCACCATCTCAGACACATTACAAACACACTTGACAGTTGGGTTTATGCCACAACAACTTCCAAATACATGCTTAAGAGAGGATACACCAACCCCACCTACTTGGAGGACTTTTGGAATTATAAAAAGGATGTGCACTAGCTCAAGAGATACACCATTCCTGCCTCCGTAGAGGGCTTTAAATAAAAGGATACACTCTAGCTCAAGAGATACGATATGCTACCTCCGCCAAGGGCTTTCTCATTGCAATATAAAATAAAGATGTGCACTCACGCGGAGCTACAACATCCCGCCTCCGCAGAGGGCTTACAAACATGCTTCATTAGTACCGAAATCATCAAATAGCTTACCTTAATATGCCCCCACCTTAAGGTGGTTGATATTGTGTACTGATATCAAGCATGTAAAGGTAGAGAGAAAACACACAAGGGAACAATAGCTCACATAAAGCCCATGCCCCCAAAGGTGACATGTACTTTTTGATCACCAAATGTTCCCACAAACACATAATTTCCTGCAAGAAGAGAGGTTAGAAATCTTTCTCTAAGATAATAACCACATCACATGATAAAGCAATGCATCAAAGTAATCACATCAAGAACCAAGGTTATACTACAGATTTTAAAACCTAGGATAACTGTGGAGCTATATTGCAGAGATCTTAGAACCGAGTGTAACCAAGGTGAGACCCAAGATAAAGAAAGTGCACGGAGCAGCTATATTGTTATGGTTTGTTAGCAAATATAAGACATCATCAAAATATCACACAGAGTGATTCTACTAGCCAAGCATCAGATAATATATATCAACCCCATCATCATGTATGGACTAGGTCTATTTTTGCTTACTTGCTGAAGAGACACGTGGTCCATATCAGTATTATTTGTTTTGGTCATCCGCCAGCTATAGAGAACCACTAGAAGAAGGTAAACAATAAATCGAGAGAAGAGAACAAATGCCTTAGGGTCATCACATAGGAAGGTTCCCCTAGGTTACCAACCACAATGCTATGCCCCTAAGACACAACACACAACAATAAAAATAGAGGAGAAGCAAGATAGAAGAATGATGATACAAATAGAAGAAGGGTCACAATAGAGGTGGTCTCCCATTATCGTTGACCTTATAAGAGTATCAAGGGTCATCCAAGGAGACCTAAACAACACATAATGCATCATGGGGGAAATACAACATAGAGGTAAAGGGTTATAAATACTTACCTGAAGACACAACTGAACTAGCGGTCATCGTCAAGCAAATCATCATCTTCCCAATCTTGAATGTTAGAGGAAAGAGGTACATAAGGTATCATAGCCCAACTTTTGTTTTTGTCTTTAAATGGTTCATTCTTAAGTTCTTCTTAGTTTGATTCAATGTTAGGTGGAATGTTTTCTTGTTGAGGTGCATTTCGTTGGGCAGAATCCTATCTTTTCCTCCTCCTTTCTCTTGCTTATCTATTTCTTCTTGTCTTATTGCTTATATCTTCAAAATTATTGTCATGTTTTTCTATTGGTCTTTTTGTGTTAGAGGAGGAGGCTTGTTCAAATCTCATTTGTCTTGATAAAGTGCCATGTTCTCGATGAATACCTCCTGATCCTTGTAAGGATGACATAGGAGGAACCTCAACATAGGGTCCTTTTCCTTTTTCTCTGGGAAATTCTTCTAATGTAGGTTGTTCTTCTCTTATTGTTTGCATAGGAGGCCTGACCACTCTAGATATAATTTTTCCTTTGTATCGTCTATATTGTAGGAAAGAATGGTCTCTTCATGGCTTAGGTTCTCTATCAGGGTGTGGCCAAAAGTAATCAAGAGTAAAGTTGTTTTCCATTACCAAAGGTTGATATGTATTACGTCGAATAGTACACACTTGTCCATGTAAAGGGAATTTGATGCAATTGTGAATAGTTGAGGGGACAACGGTCATAGATTTCAACCATGGGTGTCCTAGTTTTATGTAGAAGAGGTCAAATAAAGGGATGACCTAAAATACTTGATCCATGACTTTATCATAAACTATAGCCAATAAAGTTATCTTCCCAAAGGTAGGCATGAAAGCTCCAATATGTGTCTTAATCCTTAAATCTGAAGGTTCATAAGAATCTTGTGTCAAATTATGTGTGAGAAGGAACTCTTCCATTACCACATTAGATATGCAATTAGGATCTATAAGTGTACCATGCACCAGAATCTCCATTATTTTCATGGTGATGTAAAGAGGCCCTTCATTGTCTACAAATGTTTTATCATGAGGTGTAAATGTTATTTCAAGTTCGGGGCTTGTTCTCTTCAAATAAGGCCTAGGAGGGAACCTAGCATTATTGTTGTGATTATAAGCCATGTGTATATGTATTTGAATGAATGCAAGATCAGATTTTAAAAGATTCTCAATACTTATACAAGGAACACGCGCAAAACGATGTATGCTTATGATCTAAAATGCTTGATTTTTTCACCTTTTTCAATGCAAATGCCTAAAAGAAGAAGTCTTGTGAATAAATTGATGAGGGGAAGTGAATAATAAGCTCAATATCAATCCAATAATGCATCAATTTATTTCACAACACACCTATAATGCAAATCTAGATAGATGAGAAGGCAAAATCTAGTGAAAATGCAAGGTTTTCAAACCCTAGTTGTGAAATTAAGGCATGATTTTTTGCAAAAAGACACTATAATGAAACACTACAATTAGAAATCAGTCCTAAAAGAGTGTTTAAAAGAGTGATAAAATCTGAAACAATATTTTAACTACAAATCCTAGTTTTTGGAAAAACTAAGTTATATGAAAAATGCACAATTTCAAGCAAAATCTAACAATTTAAGAATGAAAATTCAATGATAATGATTAATTAATGATGTACTACTGTAATTTATATCAGATCTAATGAAAATATCAGAAATTAAATGAAATTTAATTAAATTATGTCAAAATGCAAGCCTAAAATGCCAATTTTTTCAAAATATTCATTTTTTTTAATTTTGTTTTGTAAATTTCAAATGCAATAAGATGAAAATTAAATGAATGAATATAAATCTAAAGTGCAACACTCAACAAGGTGAAAAATTCAAATAAAACACAAGTTCACCAAAAAAAAATAATAGGAAGAGAGGGAAAGATGGGATTGATTGGCTAAATCCTCCTTTCACTACAAATATTCAAGGACATTTCAACCGAGTTGAATCACACCTTTTGCAAGAGGATTCACCTATAGGTTGGATGTCACTTGTAACGCTATGGAAACTTAGAAATTATCAATTATTGTATTAATTTAATGCTCAAATATGCTCAAAACCCTAATTATGCAAAATCATCAACAAACGGATAAATTAGGACGAATGCTCGCAGACCAAGATGGTAGACAAGAATTAGTTAATGACCATTTTTCAAAGTTCATGATGTGGAATATTCAAGGACATTTGAGCTAGCACCCTAGTCCAATGTAGTGTTTTCTTCAGGGGGTTTCAAACTCCTTATGACACTGATGATCATTGTTATGTGTGTTTCTGCCACAGAAGATGCAGAGGACACTAGATCTTGCACCGTAGTCCAAGGCAGGATATTCTTAAGGGTGTCAAGACTTTTTCTGATTGTTGTTATATGGACCCTAATTAGACTCAGAGGTTAAATTTACTCCACTTTTATCGGCGCAGTTTCCCCTCAAATTATTTAATGGGGTCAACGGGCAGCGCCCTCAAGACAGGGTCAAGGGTGGATTATTATTTTATTAAGGCATCATGAGTTATTTTTTTATTGGCCAACATAAAAAAAACCCTATTTTGTAACTGACATAAGGCTTGATAAAGTGGCTAAGGTTAGGGTTTCTATTGATGTATTGTAGCATTTTGCAGTGGTATTGAGTTGCAAGGATTGCTGGTTGTAATCGGTTTGATTTACTGGATAATAATATTGGACTCTCTATTGGTGGATGTAGCCCGAGTTTGGGTGAACCATGTTAAAACTTGTCTCTCGCTATTATTATTTCTGTGTATTTCCATTCCTCTGTTTAATCTTTATTTGCATTTAATTGATAGCTTTTGCATGCAATCCCTAACACTGATGCTAATTATCATTGTCATAGAGATTTCTATGTTTGCAACCTCGGAGGACACTGACCCTAGCACCCTTGCCCCAAAAGTGCACCAGGCTACTTCTTTCTGTTGGATCTAGAATCCTTATCTTCTGTAACCTTCCTCTGCAACTCCACTCCACGAAATCTAATACCTATAATTTGTAATCACAAGGAGCATGGTTGGGGGTTGTGGTGTTAATGAGCTTGCCTCTGTCAAGCCCCAGAAGGACATTCAAGTCTTTCAAACACCGTTGTCAGATAAAGAGTGTGCATCCCTTCGAGATAGAGGCAAAAACAAATTGATAAATGATTCAAACACAAATAGATATCACCTCAAAGGTGTATCTCACATGTAGATGAAAATCCCTCACCACATGACAAGATGAAGCTAAATCTGCAATCACAAACACAACAACAATACTCTGCTCTGTGACAATGAAAATCTTGAATGCTCTAAAATCATAAGTTTACCAAAATTTCATAATCATTTTCCAGTTTACAAATAAACCCTAAACATGCTTATATATGCATTCCCACTACAAATTTTGTAATTACAACTTAAGATGTCGGCAACAAAACCTTCTAATGGTCACATAACTGACATTCAAATTTGGAACTTGCCTGAAATAGGGCAGGACTAGGGCGCAAGTGCCCAAGTCCTCAAGTCCTATTTTAGGGCAGGGCCAGATGCCACAATGTCCCTCAAGCCCCATTTGACATGGGTTTCAGGCCATTTTCTTCCGAGAGTCAAAATGAACATGCAAGATGCAAAACAAGGGACTCAGGAGTTAAACTTAGGAGGTAAAAGTCCTAGGGGAACATTTTACAACATAACACTACTCAAGCATTGCTCTACTACTCGTTAGGCATCCATAGCCCCTGATAGAGTTGCTTGAATCCTCCAACTGATTGAACATTTTGTAAGGAAATTAGGAAGTATTATTTGGCAGATTGTTCATTTGATAATTCATTAAGCTTAGCTTTGATATGAGTACCAAAAAGCACCGTATACCCTTGCAGCACATGATAACTATCACATGGGCTATGAATTGGTTCAACTTCACTGGGTTGGGGATCATAGCGACCGAAAAGGTGAGCCTATAGATTTTTCACTTAACCCAAGATCGCCAAGATTCCTTCAGAAGCTTCAGAATTATTTAGAGATATGAGATATATTGGACTAGAAAATACTTTAAGTGAACCAAACTAATGACTCATTTCCTATGAATAAGCATCATACCACCTAGTAGTAACAATAGAACCCATAGGAAGACCTAAGTGGAAAACCAGAGTTTCTCAAAGGAATCCCCAGATTATTTAACCCAGAGAGGACCTTTTGGAGGACTGCATAGTTGCCACCTTATTCAAGAAATAGAGGACCCCCAAAGCAAACAAAAAGCAAGGAAACCAAAACCTAAAGCAAACTAACAACCTAAAGCAAAGTGAAAGCAACAACTAACAACTAACAACAGATAACAACTAAAGAAAAATAGAAAAAATAGAAAGCAAAAACTAAACTAAAACAACAAACTACTAACCAAAACCTAACTAAAAACAAGCAAGACTATGTACAAAGGCCTTGGATAGCAAGTATTTACACTTCCCAATAATTTATTTCTTAGGACATGCAGGTGTAACGAGGTGCAGGTTAATGTCCTAAGTCTGGCAAGTTCATCTTTATACTTTGAAAAGTAAGGTATAGGCATGCTAGGTTCATGTTCAATATAGTAGTCATGCAAGATTAGTAACTGGGGCAATTCATTAGGGCCATGATTAATCCAAATGCAAGTTGTCTTACCTAAGATACCATATTCAAATTGATAATTATCAAAACCAAATGAGAAGATGGAAGATACAACCTGATTTACAGTACCATTAGTCAGAATTGTAAGTTCATCACCTTGCTACATTGTACCATCTACTTTCTCATCTTCAAAAGGTCTCAGTTCATGGTGGATCATATCATGTGCATCAAATAGATCTGGGTTATTGAATGCTACAACAATGTCCCAAGAAAATAGAAAGTTTGGACAACTCTATTCAGGATGTGGATCATTTGGATGAACTCTGCATGAATCGACCAAAGCAAAGTATGACATGTGTGGTGAATTTCCATGCAATAGCATATCCTTGCTCATTTTGGATACCAACTCAATTATGTGATCAAGTTCCTGACGTGAAAAAGCATCCAAGCCATCATTTTGCATGACTGTTTGATTTTTATTCTCAAATTGCATACTTTTGCTCTCATCTGTCATTATTGGGTCAGCATCAACCATGTGGAGATCTTCTTTTATGTACGTATGAGCAAGATCAGCCTAGGATGAATATATGATATACTTGAATCTACTTCATCCATTTTAGTCACATGTTCTGAAAAAACTTCCTTTGTATCAATCAACAAACCTCTTATTTGTACTGTCCATCCATTGTCTATAGTAGCAATATGGTCTCTTTCTTCTTCTATAAGGGGATTCTTGATGTCAATGTCACTTTGAGGTGATGCCTCATCCTGATCTCCTTTATTTGAATCACCTAGAGACTCTATTGGAATAACTATATCAGCCTGATATGACTGATCCTGATGATATATTGGACTGGTGCAGTCAAGAACTTGATCTTTTTTCACCAAACAATCTGATTGTAGCTCTTCCTGCATTGCGTCCATGATTTTTCTTCATCTGAGGGACTAATTTCTTCTTTTTCTTGCACATGTTTGACCTGATCTAGCTGTTGTTCACACTTAGTTTCAAACTCAGATTTGCTAATAAGCTAGAATGAACTGTTGTTCTCTACCTCTGCAGTAGCAAATCCAAATCTAGAATTTGATATCTATGAAGCATCTAATTGTTGATCTGCATCTTCAACATGATTGTTCATCAATTCTGATTCATTATCTATCTTATCCACATCCTCAGTAGAAAAAATTTGACCCCGTATAATGCTCTATTCATTGTCCTATGACTGAAAATTAGATTTTTGCATTGTTGGGACTATCTTGTCAAAGTCTAGTGACTGAAAACTAGGTTTTAACCAGTCAGGGACTGTATACTCCTTAGTTGGGTGACCTGTAGACCACATGCATTATCTACCATCATCATCTAGGCATGTATTTTGATGAACAACTTGAGGCATTTCAGTTTTTTCAATGTGTAGACTACCCTTTTGACTGTGATCAATTATGAATGGTGGATTTACATCTCCTACAACCTCAACTCTTCAGGTATGCTCAACTAAGACACGACCACACGCATATGCATCCATCTATATTGCAACTCCTTATGCATCCATCTATATTACAGGTCCTTGTAAGGTCTTGTTCTGAATATGTTTGTCATACTTACATCCTATTTCAGGCTTGTACACCTCAAAAATAGGAAGCAATCCTTTTAAATGCAAATCCAATCTTTCGAGAAAAGTTAAACAATCAACTTTGTCATGCAACTCTCCAGGATGTAAAGTGTAGACTTGAGGTGAACTAAAATCAAGCAATGTTAATGGAGGATACTCCACCCTAATCTGTCTATCTAACACTTCTTTGAAAAGTGGGATGTCTACTTGGAAGTTCTCTTCATGATATGACTGTTGAGATAGTCCCCTAAAGAATGAAGGGATCTCATGACTGAAACCCTTATGTGTATCCATTGGAGGTGAATCTCTTGAATAGTCAATTCATTCCAACATGTGGAGTAAATTACCAAAACTTAAAGCTTGCATCAAAATATCAATCCAGCCCTCCTTCTAGCGCTAATTCTGTTGATGGTGTTTTTAGCACGCAGCAACGCAAGTAAGACATGAGGGTATCTCACCTCTCTTGAAAAGAATCTTACCTTAGAAAAGGCTTTCCCAAGGTTTATACAACTAGGTCTTATCTTGTAGGAATAACTTCAGTGGAATGTTTCAATTGTACCAACAAAGGGGACTTACATGCAACCGATAAGGTTTATGAAACTATTACAACAAAGTGTGCAAGAAACCCCAAGATACTTTCAGCAGATTATCAATGTAAATGCTGCTTAAAATCTAACTCTAATAGATATATTTAAAGAAAATGTAAAAGGTATAAGGGTAAAGAGAAGTATTAAAACCTAAGTGACAATCACAACTGGATAAAATGATGCAGATAGACAAACACCTTCAATAAACCATTTCCTGTTTAACCAGGCCAGCAGACGACAATGCTATAGAAATGATGCTATCTTCAAAGGATTCTTATGATTTTCAAATTGCATACGTTCATCAAATACCCAACAATGGTGCAATTCAACTAGTGTTATGCAACCAAACTAAATTCATTAAAAGGTTCAGGCTAACTATACATAGTAACTTACAATCAACAAGCACCAATAGTATGAACCAAGGCATTCATTAGATATCTTAACATTTATCCATCATTGCAACAACACATAAATTAATTTTTAGCTTTGATATGAACCATGAAATCCAAAATGAGATAACACATCAACACAAATTCCCAACAACCTACAAAACTTGCTTTGTATTAACCAGATTTTGGTAGAGTCTCAGCAATTCAACATCAAATCTTACTTACAAAGAGAGAAAATGATGGCCCTTTTATAGACAAGGCACCATATCAAGTTTTTCAATGGACGATGGAGATTTACTCAACACCAATGGTCTAGATTACATGGCATTTAATTTTGGTTGGTGGGTAGTTACAATCTAGGATTTGCTTTTGTCTTGTAGGAAAAAGACAAAATTACAACTTTTTAGCTCATGAGAACAAGACAAAATAACAACTTTTTGAGTTGTCTAGTGGGACAAATGACTTTTCCAATGTGTTGACTAGTCAAGAGGAGAATGTGGCATGTTTTTGATGTAGGCATATCCAACTAGATGCTTGTTGGATCAACATTGTATGACTGGACTACTGGAACAAGTGTAGACAGTTGTGAACATGTCCTAGACATTGAACTGGATCTGTAGGAACAACAGTGATGTAGGCATGATCTTCTATGTCTTCAAGCTCTTGTAGATTATCTCCATCATATTGGGCATTATACTAACTTCCTTTTGCAGGTATAATAGTAGTGGTTTGGATGACAAAATGATGATTCTGCATATCTGGGTTAGCATGGTACCTCTAGGTGTTCATCCTTCCAAGATAGCTCCAACAAGCTCCTTTGTCCTATTAGACCTACAATTGACAATACCAAGCATCAATTTCATCATAACAAATCATTTTCCATCAATTTGAATCAAAATATGTCCATTTGCAGCCTTGGATTCATTAGGGACAACTCAAAATCAACTTTAGTTGTTTATGAACAACTTCACAAATCCAATGGTTTTCCCATGATTTTCTAAGTTTTTCATCATTTTTTACTACCCATTTGGCATGTATAATGATTTGGGATGTTTTTGTGGCCATTAGGATCTGATAGGAGACTTTTATTTCATGTTTTTATACCCCTTTTTGCAAAAAGTGGGATTTTTGGGGTCAATAGGATATTCATGTGCAGTAGCATTAATTTAATGCAAAGACACTCAAAATCCACACTAACATGATAAAAATGTTGATCATGATGTAAAATAATGATGTGCATATCAATTTCATCAATCAAACCAAATTTGCACCCTTAAAAATGAGTTTTCCAGGCCAAATTATCAAAAAAGCAGGGATTTAAAGGTCAACAGGATATATCCTGTGGAGGCTGATTTTAGTGCTAAGTTTCCTTAACATTTTAGTAGGGATTTCATGTGCAACTGGATGGTGGGGCTTTGGTTATCAAGTGGATATATGCAATGGAGGCATGTTTTAGCGCTAAACACTTTAACTTTCACCGGCGGGGATTTTGACCTCAAGTGGATCGGTGGGGTTTTTCAAGACAAGCGGATATGTCCAATTGAAGCACCTTTTAGCGTCAATCTTGTCATGGGTACTTTTAGCACTAAGCCTAGTGGAGGATCAAACATCAATAGGATCAACAAAGCTTTTGAGTGCTAATGGATATATCATGTTGGACTAGTTTTTAGCATTGATCCGGTCAGGTAGGTTTTCAGTACAAAGTGCAGAAACGGGGTCCAGCACTGATATCCAGTGATAGGATATTAGCACAAAATGCAGTAAGGGGCATTTTTAGCACCCAATTTTGAAATGTCTGGTTGACAGTATATTTAAAAATATATTTAAGTATAATTTCCTATACTTTAAATATTTTGAAATATATTGTCAGGATGTTTGAGATAGGTCCCAGATCCATGGGATTTAACATGCAGATTCTAGATTTTGGAGGATCCACCAGATTTTAGACTTAACCATTTTTTAGGATTTCAGGGCATTAGACTTAGCCAATTTCAGGGCTTCAGGAACGTGTGTCAAGATGAAAGCACAAGGACCCCTTAGTGAAATGTTGTGGAATTTGACATGATTTTGCAATTCTAAGGCATGGAAACTAGGAATTCCAACATGACACACCCTGCAGTAGCAGTTTTAAGGACTATATCTAGTGACACATGATTTTAGAGCAAATGGCAATAACACCCACTTTCAGCACAAAATGCAACACATGTCTATTTCTCAAGCTCAAAACCGATCAAGACTCCTCCAAATCAATCCTGAAAGACATAAAATGACTTCAAACATGAGAAATGCCCAAATCTAAAACAAATCCTACATTCTAAGCACTATTCAACTCTCATCATCATAAGGAAGAAAGGTTGAGAGTCCAATCCAAAGAAAAAGAGAGGGGGTCCCCATTTGGCAAAATGGGGTGTGTGTGCCAGGCACAACAACTTGCAAATAGTTTTGCAACAACTCAGGGAGCACAAACTTTATGGAAAGCTATCCAAATGTAACTTCTTTCAAAAAGAGGTGCAGTACTTGGGCTATATCATATTAGCGAAAGGAATTTTTGTCGATCCTTCGAAGATAAAGGCTATTTTGGAATGACCTACACATAAAAATGTAAATGAAGTGCATAGTTTTATGGGATTAGCAGGGTATCATAGGAAGTTCATTTTGAACTTTTCCAGAGAAAAGGAAAAAGATCTGAATGGTTTGACAAGTGTGAAGAAGCTTTCAATATTCTTAAAAGGAAATTGACTTCAACACCAATTCTTAAAGTGCTAGACCCAGAGGGTCATTTTTTTATGTGACCAATGCTTCAGGAGAAGGGTTAGGTGGAGTGCTCATGCAAGAAGACGAAGTTGTGGCCTATGAGTCTAGGAAGTTGTGACACTATGAGAAGAATTATGCCCCTTATGATTTTGAGATTAACTACATTAAGGGTAACGAAAATCGATTGGTTGATGCCTTGAGTCAAAGAAGGCATATAACGGCAATAGTGCCACTGCACTCTAATTTCAAAGCTCAAGTTTTAAAGAATTTGATCAATGATGACTATTATGAGAAAATTCTGAAAGCTCTAATAGAAAATCCTCAGGATACGAGGTATGATGGATTTAATTTTAAACCTGATGGGTTATTGAGATTTAATAACCAAATTTATGTTCCAAATCAGGGAGATTTAAGAAGAATTGTGTGGAATAAAGTGCATTGTACACCATATTCAGGTCATCCAAGAGTGACAAAGTTGTTAGCTAATGTGAAACCCTTATATTTTTGGAAGGGAGTGAAGAATGATGTTGCAAAATTTGTGGCACGATGTCTAGAGTGTTAGTGAGTTAAGGCTGAACACCAGCACCCAGTAGGATTTTTGTATCCTCATGATATTCCTAAATGAAAATAGCAGGTGATTAGTATGGATTTTGTCTAGGGATTTCCTATGTCACGCTATAAGCATGATGCTATTCTTGTAGTGGTGGATAAAATTTCTAACGTAGCTCATTTTATACCTGGTAATCTTACATATGGAGCACCTATTTTAGCCAAGAAATTCATGCAAGAAGTTCTTATATTGGATGGAATTCTAGAAAAGATAACTTTAGATAGAGATGCTCAGATAACTTCAAGGTTTTGGCAAACCTTGTTCTCGACTTTGGGAACACAACTGAATATAAGCTCAACCTATCATCCAGAAATCGATGGACAAATAGAGAGATTTAATCAAATATTTGATGATTTGTCGAGGATGTATTGCATGGATAAACAATATAAGTGGGAAGAGTATCTTCCACTAGTTGAATCTGCATTCTACAATTAAGATGGCTCCCTTCAAAGCATTGTAGGGCAGGAAGTGTCAAACTCCTATAAGTTGGGATAAGCTAGAAGATAGGATTTTCCTTGGGCTATAAATGCTTTTAGACATGGAAGAGCAAGTAAAATTGATCAGGAAAAGACTGGCAGAAGCAAATGATAGATAGAAAAGCTATGCTAATGCCAAGAGAATACCCGACAATTTTTAGTAGGAGATAAAGTTCTCTTAAGAGTCAAACCACATAAGAGCCCAATTAAGTTTGGAAAGTCTTTTAAACTTGCACCTAGATATGTTGGACCTTTTGATTTCCTAGAAGTGGTTAATCTAGCTGCTTATAGGATAGCTCTACCACCAGCTCTTGCTAGAATGCATGATGTTTTCTATGTGTCATATTTGAAGAAATATATATCAAGAACTAATCATATACTTGATTGGAATGCTCTCTAGGTATAGGACCCAGGGGTGGTCATGATCGAGCCTCTCAAAGTGCTCGAGGTATGCAAGCTCTGCCTGCGTAATAGAGATGTTACCCAATGCAAGGTCCAGTGGGACCAATATTTGGAGGAAAATGCTACCTGGGAGGATTACAATGATATCTATCAAAAGTTTCCACATATTTTTATATAAACATGATGTAAAAGAACATATTTGATATATTTATTTTGTTTGGACATAATCATCAAAGACGATGATCTCTAAGGGGGGAGATATGTCACACCTCGTTTTTAAACTAACATATTTATTTTTCTTTATTTTCAAGAAGACGGATAGTTAGTTAGAGAAAATATTATGATTAAAGTAATGATAGAAAATGCATTTTCTTTATATTAGTTTATATGTAAAGAATAATTGTTTATGACGTTATTATTAAGCACATGGTTAAATGATGTAATGGACTAACTACCGTCAGGCGACTGAGGTGGATGCAGGAAAAGTGTTTTTCTCCCTCTAAGATGAGGAGAGAGAGTATCACCATGGATAGGATGCTAGATCGTGTGGATACAATGATCCTTATGCCATTTGGAAATACACACACACATATAATTATTAGAGGATAAGTCAGGTTTGGACTAAGTCTTAATCCTTATGTTTCTAGTTGTCTTAAAAATATTTTTTAAGTATTAAGATCATTTTATTTTTGTCAATTTTTGTCGTCGTCAAGTTGATGGCTAAATCTTCTTCGTCAACAACTAGTAATGCTATGTATGTCTTTGAATGCCAAGTTGATGTGAGTAATCATCTAAACAAGTTTAGTTTTATTGTAGAGGTCTTAGTTGACTTTGCGAGAATCCTTCGTCAATAATTATGCTCATGAATAAGCATAATTAAGCATTTGAAAGTATGCATTAGTGACATCTATAAAATAGGTGTAGTATTTTTTATTTTATATTATTATCTTTATTTAAGCCTAGTTATATTTAAGATTATTGTCTAGTAAAGAGGTAAAAGTCTCTTTTTCACCCTAGGTGTTCTTCCCAGATGCTTGGGGAGTTGGGGAAGGAGTAGTAGCTCCATACTTCCCATACTTTGCTGCATGTGAAGAGCCATGGACGAGTGGAGAGAGAATAGTGGGAATGCATTTACTATGCAGCCCATAACTAAGTTAAAGAAGGAGAACCTTTTATCATTTGGAAGGCTTGAAAGCATAGGGCAGAGGAGGAGAAGATAGGAATGCAAGTATTTTGAGAGGAAGTAAAGCTTCAGTGAACCTATTGCCTGTTACATTCTACAAGGAAGCCTATCATCTCTTATAGAATATGTCAAATGTATTACTTCTCATTCGTTGATATTTGCAAGTAAGATATGTATGCAGGTTACTATTAAACTGTCGATTGGCATGTAGGCTATCAAGAATCTTAGTGATAGTTATACTTGTTGTTCAACCTTGACAGAGGAGTATCTCTATATCCTTATACTGAATGCTGGGAATCGAGAGAGTTATGATAACTCTGTAGGATATATCTATCTCATGTCGTATAGTGATTACTACTGGAAATGACTATATATTCTGATATCTCTGATTAAGAGTATCATGTATGTATGTATGTATATATATATATATATATTATAAACACATGTCATTCTCTATTGATAACGATACACAAGAGTATCGGTGGTGCAACAGTCAAATGACTGTGTATCAAAGCTGAAAGCTTATGATATTTAATAGACTAATAAGGTTATGTATGTAATACAACCTCAGTATAACAATGTGGCCGACTGTGTAATATAGGCTGACTATGTAAAATAGGTCGATTGTGTAATATAGGACGACTGTGTAATATAGGATGACTGTTAATAGAAACCATGCTTTGGTTTAGACGACTCAATATAGGCCAAAGATAGGTATATTGAGAGTAGCTAATTGAAAAGGTAGAGAGTATGTTTTTAAGCTTAAAAGCTAGTAAATGAGTCGATGTCATTGAGTAGAAGCACTTGACATTAAATTGCTTTTTTTGTACATATATGAAGAAGTATAAGTTGTTTTAGATGTTATTCTTAAACTATCTTTATTCTAGTTTTGTAAAGGATTATTAATTTTACCCAATTTTAGGCTAAGAATAGCCACAATATTGTCAAGAGATACACTCACTATGGAAATAACTGGTTAGGATTTAGACTACTTACTATTTTGGAATTCTCTTTTGATATACATGAGGAAGTGTATTCAATACCTAGGTTTATGAAGTTATTGTTTATCTTTAATAGATTATGAATCAAATATATATTCCTAGATTAAGACAAATAGAGTCTTTAATCATTAATCCATATGACTTAAATATCAAAATCTTGTATGTTATTATAGAAGAATATAGACGAGCACGGAAATAGGTAGACACACCATTGAGTAGATGACAGGACATCATAGACCTGTGATTGCAAGGAATGAGGGACTCAATGTATGTTGCGTAAGTCACCTAAGCTCTCATCCTATACTTGTCTAGTTTACTAGAATATAAGGGAATATTGTATGTCTTTAAGACTAATGTTGTATAAACAAGTCAAAGAGTGTTTCATATATATGTTATAGACGGAATTATAAGAATGTTGTCTCCAAGTCAAGAAAAGAGTGAGTGAACATACGACTTTATTTATATGAAACTTTGGCCAAAGTAATGCAAAGTCATTGCTTGCATTATCGGTTCACTATGTACCAAATAGCTAAATAGTGAGAGTGGGTGATACATAGCTAGAGATAGACTAGAGTTGTAAGCTCGGTTGTCATTAGCTAGGTCACATCACTAGTTCTTGGATGACATAAGAATCAGTTGATTCTCATTATCCATCACCCTCGCGAAGGGAAGGGCCACTTCTAGAAGGAAGGTGTCGAAGACTTGTAAACAAGAAAACATTACTTATTCTGTAAATGAAATTGATAAATTGTAAGTCATAAGAAATGCGACAATCTGATATGTGTGAAATTTGCTAGTTGTATGTGAAGCGACCATCTTTTGAAATTATATATTATATTTGGAAATTGCAAATGTAATATTTTTTATTTTAGTTATAAAAAAAGAAGAAAATGAGATTTTTGTTGAATTTGTGTTTAATGATATTTAGTATTCTGTTTGGGATGTTACAGTTTATGGCAGCCCTATTGGATTTAGGGGAGGAGAAAAATATAGTGAAGGTGTTGATGCAAACTGAAAGGAAGCTAGGTGTGCGGAAATCGCTTCCTACACTAATCTAATGAGGGGAAGAGATTGCAAATTTAATTTTATCCTTACAATTATGGAAATGTTAAACCATTAATAGAGATATTGCAGCAAACACATAAAAAAGAAAGTGAGACAGAAGAAGAGAGACACAAGATATACGTGGGGAAAACTCTTATCAGGTGAAAAACCACACACTCCAAAACCTGCACAATGTATTATCAAAACTGAAATGGTTTACAATACACTTGCAAATCAAGCACTCAGGAGTCTTCGACACTTGTATCTGGAGACAAATTGGTAGCATAACAGTACCTGTCAAACCTGTAATACATCTCCACTCAAAGCACCTATTTATATAGAAAATACAAGGCAAAATTGCCTCTATCTTGGAATGGGCGTCCAACTTGGCCTCATGGCCCAAAACCCATGCCTATGGACACTTGGTCAACATTGTAAGATGCTTCTGACACTTGTCCACACACCCCATCCCAAAAAGGTTGCCTATTTCCAAAATGGGCTATGACAGATGCTCTTACAACTCTTACGACTGTCATAGAATCTGTCACAGCAGTTACAACTTACAGCTATAAGAGAATCTGTCATACACAAGCTATAAATAGCATATTCTCTTACAACATGTCATAGTCCACCTTGAGGTGCCCAAAGATGCCTTTTTCAAAGATGCTCTTTGACACATGTCTTCACCTGTCATAGAATCTCCTATTTCTGACTCTTACATGTCATAACTTCGTCATAGGAATCTGTCATGACCGTTTCAGTCAATATTCCCTTACACAACATCTAAGATGCTGACACAAGGCAAAATATTGCTACCACAAAGTGGGACACCTATCTCCTCATGTGAGAATAAAATTATAGGTTGTCATATTCCATGTAGGATGACACATCACCGTGCCACATCCCACAAGATGACAATATGAATTTACAATTTAATTTACAACATAGGCAATAAATAAATAAATACAATGAAAATAATACAAGGAATTACCAAGGTTGAGACACCTTAATTCCCAACATTCTCCCACTTGTCGAACACCTTGTAAGAGCCAATAGAATTAACAAGATTTAACTACTATAGGCCGAGAGGCCCATAGACTCCGAACACCATCTGAACTTCTCTGTGCCCACTAGCTTTGTCAATGCATCTGCAACATTCTTCAAAGTATCTACCTTCTCCAAATTTACCTTCCCATCCTCTACCATGTCTCGCACAAAGTGAAACTATGCATCAATATGTTTTGTTCTAGCATGGAAAGTTGGATTCTTCACAAGGCAAATCACACTCTGACTGTCACAACAAATCATAATCTGTCCTACATCAACACCAATATCTAAACACAATCTCTTAAGCCAAATGGCTTCCTTACAAGCATTAGTTGCTGCCATGTACTCAGCTTCTGTCGTGGACAAAGCAACCATAGGTTGTCGCTTACTCATCCAACTAATTGCACCACCAAACATTGTGAACACATATGCACTAGTGGATCTCCTGCTGTCAATGTCACCTGCCCAATCAGAATCCACAAACCCACAAATACAAACTGAATGCAGAGGTCTTGTAACATTGCCATGATAGCAAATGGAATACTCGAAAGTACCCCTCAAGTATCTGAACACTCACTTAACTGCATCCCAATGTACCCGTCCAGGATTAGCCATAAATTGACTAAGGACTCCCACTGCTTGGGTAATGTCTGGTCTTGTACAGACCATAGCATACATCAAACTACCAACAACACTAGCATAAGGTACTCTGCTCATGTCCTCCACCTCACTAGGAGATTTTGGACAATCATTAATAGATAACTTTGTCCCCAATGAAACAGGAACACACAATGGTCTACAATCTGCCATGCTGAACCTATCCAACATGGTCTTCACATACTTATTCTGGCTTAACCAAAGTTTTCTGTTAGTTCTATCTCTTATGATTTCCATTCCTAGAATGTACCTGGCTACCCCTAAATCTTTCATTTCAAACTGTGTTGCCAACTGAGACTTAAAATTAGAAATCATATTCTTACCCTTCCCAATCAGCAACATAAATGCAACAATGAGAATACAATCACCATCAAACTTATAATACACATAGTGATCCAATTTCAATCTCACAAATCCAATTGACAACACAAAGGTATCAAACTTCAAGTACCACATCCTAGAAGACTGCTTCAAACCATACAAAGAATTTTTCAATTTGCAAACCAAATTTTCTTTACATTTCACTATGTAATGCTCTGGTTGTGACATGTAGATTTCTTCCTTCAAATCACCATGAAGGAAAGCTATCTTCACATCCATCTATTCTACCTCTAAGTCATAAGCAGCTGTAAGAGATAACATAAATCGAATGGATGTTAGCTTTGCAACGGGAGAGAAAATTTCACCATAATCAATTCCCTCCACTTGTGAATACCCCTTCACAACCAGTCTAGCCTTGTACTTTTCAACACTGCCATCTGCACCAAATTTCTTCTTGAACACCCATTTGCAACCAACGAGTTTCCGTCCATCAGGCAAAGGCACCAAGTCCCATGTTTTTTTCTTTTCCAAAGAAGCCATCTCATCCTCCATGGCCTCCTTCTAGGAACCTGCATCTTTCATGCCCATAGCCTCTTTCACAGTTCTAGACTCATCAATGTTAGTAAGTAAAGCAAAAGCACAAATAGAATCAAGTAATGAATAACCAAATCTATCAGGTTGCTTCCTTGTTCATGTAGACCTCCTCAATGGCTGCAGTTGAGGTTCTGCTTCTTCTTCTGAGCTTTTAGAGCTGCTAGAGCTCTCCTCATCATCAGGTCTCACAGGGTCTATTTGTTTAGTCTTCTTAGGGGTAGAAGGAAATTGAACCGCATCCTCTTTCTTTTCTGTTTGTTCTGGCTGTAGAACAACAGAAGAAGGTGCTAGCTCTCTGAAGATAACACTTCTACTATACAACACTTTTTCAGCCACAGGATCCCAAAGCTTGTATCCTTTCACACCAACACCATCGCCAATGAAAATATATTTAACAACCTCGTTCTCCAATTTAGACTGTTTCTCCTTAGGCACATGTGCATATGCCTCACAACCAAAAACACGAAGATGTCTAACTGAAGGCTTCTTACCAGACCACACCTCCATACGTGTCTTACCAACAAGAGTTGATGTAGGAGATCCATTTACCAGATAGCAAGCAGTGGCAACAGCTTCAACCCAAAAATTTTGTTCGAGGCTTGCTCCACTAAGCATACTCCTAGCCTTCTCCATTAGTGTCCTGTTCATCCTCTCTGTAACTCCATTTTGCTGCAGGGTATATGGAGTTGTCTTATGCCTTTCAATCCCTTGCTCTTTGCAGAACATATCAAACTCTGCCAAATAAAACTCACCATCGTTATCAATTCTCAAACACTTAATCTTTTTACTAGTTTGATTTTCAGCAAAGGCTTTAAACTCCTTAAACTGACTAAAGACATAAGTCTTGCTTCTAATAAAATAAACCCATGTCCTTCTACTGTAATCATCTATGAAAGATACAAAATATATATATTTTGAAATCAAAGGAACATTAATAGGACCAAATACATCAGAATGAATAAGATCCAATACACCAGAAGACTTGTGAGAACTAGAGTAAAACTAAACACGATTTTGCTTTCTAACTGAAGGCTTCTTACCAGACCACACCTCCATAGGTGTCTTACCAACAAGAGTTGATGTAGGAGATCTATTTACTAGATAGAAAGCAATGGCAATAGCTTTAGTCCAAAACTTTTGTTCGAGGCTTGCTCCACTAAGCATACTCCTAGCCTTCTCCATCAGTGTCTTGTTCATCCTCTCTACAACTCCATTTTGTTGTGGGGTATATGGAGTTGTCTTATGCCTTTCAATCCCTTACTCTTTGTATAACTTATCAAACTTTGCCGAACAAAACTTACCACCGTTGTCAATTCTCAAACACTTAATCTTCTTACTAGTCTAATTTTCAGCAAAGGCTTTAAACTCCTTAAACCAACTAAAGACTTCAGTCTTGCTTCTAATAAAATAAACCCATGTCCTATTGTAATCATCTATGAAAGATACAAATATATAGATTTTGAAATCAAAGGAACATTAACAAGACCAAACACATCAGAATGAATAAGATCCAATACACCAGAAGACTTGTGAGAACTAGAGTAAAACTGAACACGGTTTTGCTTTCCATAAATGCAATGTTCACAAAAGTTGAACTCAAAATTACAATCATTTAACCCCTCAACGAGGTTTTTATTTTTCAGGGTATGTAGACCCTTCTCACCAATGTGGCCATATCTCAAATGCCATAACATAGTCTTTTTAGCAGGAAGCTTAGCTTCCAAAGCATGTGCACTACCATCAGAACTAGTTACAACAGATTTCTTCATTACTCATTCAGATGGTGGGGATGAAGTGACTGCAGCTCATTTCTTTGAGTTAGAAGAACTATTGCACTATAAAGTGCATGCCTCCAGCTGAAATAGAGTACCTCTCCGAGTACCCTTTGCAAGTACCATATATCCTCTAGTCATCTTGCATCCATCCTTTGAAAAGACAACCTACACACCTGCATCATTCAACATACTTACAGACAACAGGTTCCATGCAAGGCCTAGAATGTGCATAACTCCAGTGATCCCCTTCACTCGTCCATCAGGGAATCAGATTCAGACTCTACCACAACCAATAATCTTCAGATGAGAGTTGTCACCTAGGTACACTCTTCCACCATTGAACTCTTCATATTTCATGAACCAGTCTCGATGTGAGGTCATGTGGAATGATGCACCAGAATCAATCAACCACACATCATTAGATGCATGGGTGGCTAGGACTACGATGAAGGCATCACCATCATCTTGTGACTTGTCAGAAGCTGAATCAGGAGCTTTCTTCTTCTTTTTCTTCTCCTCTTTGCATTCCTTTCGAAAATGCCTAATTTTTCTGTAGTTCCAATAGAGAGCCTTGGACTTTCTAGGAGATTTGGATCTCCCATGGGATTTGGATCTGCCCTTATCACCTTTCTTGTTCTTCTTCTTCCCTTTCTCTTTGGGTCTTCCACGAACCGCAAGAGCCTCTTTGGCTGCCTCAGAAGACTTCCTCCGCATTTCTTTAGATAACAATGAGGACAGCACATTTTCCATATTGAAGGTGGTAGTGGTGCTTCCGATAGCCATGACAAGATGATCCCACGATTCTAGCAAAGAACAAAGCAAGGTCATGCAATGATCCTCCTCCATTTTTACACCCACAGATGTCAACTGTGCAATGATCATATTGAAAGCATTCACATGGTTTGCAATAGATCCTCCATCTTCCATTTGTAGAGCGAACAACTTCTTTTTCAAAAAAAGTTTGTTTACCAAGGACTGGCCTTGATAAACATCACCCAACTTCTTCCAAAGATCTTTCGTGCTCTTCTCCTCATGGACATTCAACAAGACAGTCAGCTAAACAGAGTCTTATGAGACCCTTAGCCTTTCGATCTTTGAGGTCCCAATCAGCTTGTGACATTACTATAGGTTTCACACTGGATACCATTTCCCATAGGCCACGATCAACAAGTAGCTCCTCCTCTTGAGTTTCCACAACTCGAAATTAGTGCCATTGAATTTATCAACCTCTAACCTTCCGAATGTGGTTGCCATCTCCTTGATGCAACAAGATACATAATACTCTACACAACACTCCCAAGCAACCTAAGATTATCTCAAAAAATCCCTACCCAATAGCTAAGACCAAAACAGGCTAGACTCTGATACCAACTGAAAGGAGGCTAGGTGTGCAGAAATCGCTTGCTACACTAGTCTAATGAGGGGAGGAGAGTACAAATTCAATTTTATCCTTACAATTACAACAATGTTAAACCATTAATAGAGATATTGTAGAAAACACATAAACAAAAAAGTGAGACAGAAGAAGAGAGACACAAGATATATGTGGGGAAAACCCTTATCGGGTGAAGAACCCCACACTCCAAAACCTACACAATGTATTATCAAAACTGAAATGGTTTACAATACACTTGCAATGCAAGCAATCAAAAGAGTCTTTGACACTCGTATCTGGAGACAAACTGGCAGCATAACAGTACCTATCAAACATGTAATACATCTCCACTCAAAGCACCTGTTTATATAGAAAATACAAGGCAAAATTACCTCTATCTTGGAATGGGTGTCCAACTTGGCCTCATGGCCCAAAACCCATGCCTATGGACACTTGGTCAACATTGTAAGATGCTTCTGACACTTGTCCACACACCCCATCCCAAAGAGGTCGCCTATTTCCAAAATGGGCTATGACAGATGCTCTTACGACTCTTACAACCATCATAGAATCTGTCATAGCAATTACAACTTACAGTTGTAAGAGAATCTATCATACACATGCTATAAATAGTATATTCTCTTACAACATGTCATAGGCCACCTTGGGGCACCCAAAGATGCCTTTTTCAAAGATGCTCTTTGACACATGTCTTCACCTGTCATAGAATCTCCTATTTCTGACTCTTACATGTCATAACTTCGTCATAGGAATCTGTCATGACCGTTTCAGTCAATATTCCCTTACACAACATCCAATATGCCAACACATGGAAAAATATTCCTACCACAAAGTGGGATGCCTATCTCCTCATGTGAGGACAAAATAACATGTTGTCATCTTCCATGTAGGATGACACATCATCGTGCCACATCCCACAAGATGACAATATGAATTTACAATTTAATTTACAACATAGGCAATAAATAAATAAATACAATGAAAATAATACAAGGAATTACCAAGGTTGAGACACCTTAATTCCCAACACAAACATTTGTGGAGAAAGATTTCAGAGGTGGCTTTAAATAGGTGTTGGGGGTGGCAAGATATGGCATTTGCATTCCTCTACCTAATGAATTTCATAGGGTAAATGTGGCTAGTGGCATGGTTGAGTGGAAGCCATTTGTCATGGACAAAAATGCATCCAAGATCATCTCTTGTAGGAGGAAGGCTGCGAGGGGGGTTTGTTTCTGAAGAAGTTGGTAGGGATCAAGGTGGAGGATGATGGTCTGCATGACTTCATCAACACTTTCTTTGCAGAGGATAGTAATGCATGAAAGTTAAGCTTCTAGGTTGATAGCAGTTGTAGGTGGATAGTAGTATGTATCATGGATTTTGCTATAACCCTGTGTAGTTGATTACTCAAGCATTTAAGGTTGAGCTTATTGTTTCAAACTCCATTGTTAATATTATGTTACATATATAAAATGGGAGTAGTCCCCTTGGCTGTAGTTTATGGATAAAAAAAACACAAAAATAAAAAACTAAAAAATATTCATAATAAAAATTTATTGAAGGAAAAAAAAGCTAACAATTTTTATTTATATTTTAGAGAAAGAAAACAAAAAAGGTATTGTAAAATAGTCTTTCTTTTTTTATATACGTTCAAATAAATAAACTTAAACTACTTTAAGAGCTTGTTTTTAAATTAGAAAGTGTGGCTTTTAAAATATAACTTTAAGATAAAAGTCTTTTCAAATAAAAAAAAGAAATAATCAAGAAAAGAAGTAATATAAAATGAAAAGTGAACTTGAGTTTTAAAAAAATTATAATAGAAAAACGTGTTACCACTTTCAAAAAATAATGAGCTTGAGTTTCATAAAGAATTATAATAGAAACATGTGTTACCACTTTTAAAAACTATAATATAAAATGAAAACTGAACTTGAATTTTTTTAAAAATTATAATAGAAATATGTGTTACTACTTTTTAAAAATAGCGAACTTGAGTTTCCTAAAGAATTATAATAGAAACATGTGTCCTCACTCAACTCATCTAGTTAAGTAATTTATCTTTATTTATATTTTAATAATTCATATTATATGACATAATTTTTGCTTTTATAGAGTTTCTTAGGAGGCCCATTTTATATGTAGATTTCCCCAATCCTCCCTAGTGAAGGGGAAGTCCTAAGACTCAACCAAGTTCTTGGTGACACCCAACCCCTTATCTTTCCTAGACAAAAACGTCAGGGGGGTAAAAACTTTGCAAAGAACAACAAAAAAAACAGAGAAAAGAGGTAAAAAGAGAGATCAGAAAAGAGTCAAAAGCAAAGAGATACAAAAAAAGAAGAGTGAAAAAAAAGAGAGAATTAGGTAAAATTACTACAAAATCACAAAAAAAAATCAAAGAGAAAGAGAGAGACGAAGAGAAAAGAAAAGAAAAAATGAAAATATAGGATTGTTGATGTTTGTACTCTTAGGTGGAAATAAATCTAAGCTCAAAGCTACGAGGATGGCATCTATCGAAAAAAATAAAAAAGAGAGGTACAAACCACACACACTAGTTGGGCAAAGCTAAGAGTCTAGTTACCTTTTGGGGCCATATTTTTCTTTGGAGCCTTTCCTTTACCCTAGATCTAGCTTGTTGGCCATCTCCGATCTATGTCTAGACAATGTTTATAAAGTTTATTGCTTATCTAAGTTAAAAGCTGGTCAAACTATTTTGTCTCGATTGGATCGATATTTATCCTTTTGCAAAGCTAAATTTAGAAATTATTCCATCTCCTTCCCATTTCCACTTGAGTCCTTAATAAAATCGCATCCTAAAGTTTAGTAGGTCATCCTATACTAGGTCAACTTACAATCCCATTTTCATACATACAATAACAATAAACATGTCATTAGATCATCGCATCTAGCATTTAGCACATAATACTTTGCGTTTTATATATGTGAATCAAATGCATCCATATACACATTGCATACATCATAAATAAAAAATATAGGAAAAATGACATTATTCATATGTGATCATCATATATATGCATCTTCATAACATCATAAAAATTTTGAATCATCCATGTGCATAAGAGAAGAGATAAAGTATAAGACATCAACTACAAACCATTGATTAATCAAGGTCATAGCATAAAGTGCACAATCAATGTCTAAGTACATGTCACTCCCCCAATGGAGCTTTAAAAGCTAGAATAATGCACTCACATGTGCAAATCTCCCCATGCAAGAGGAAAAGTCAAAACTCAATGAAAAGCGTAGGTCTCTATAAACACTCAAGGATAACTTTGACCTGTGGAACCACCCAGGTTCTTTCTCTATGGTCTCATATAGCTATATACTAGATATGAAACTCAATTAGTCCTATGAGTGTGAGAAGGGGCCCAACTGTGAAATCATGATTGCGACAGTCCTACAGTTTGAGCCTATGAAAAATAAGTCTATCTTTGGACCCCTAGGCTAGCCATCTCTCAAAGCAAGGCATTCTCAGCCTCTAGTGTAGAAATTATAGTCATCTAAGAGGCAACCTCCTAGCCAACATGATAGGTAGGAGATATAATATCAATATGTCAACCAACTAGAGAGGGCAAACAAGCATCAAATTAAAGAGCCTCTCCAGTTCATCCAATGAAAGGGATCAACACATCCAATGAAGTATTTCAAAAAATATCCCTCCATCCATCAACAATACTTGTGCCTAATCATAAAGAGAAACAAGTTTTAGTCTAAGAGTTAGAGTCAAACATCTTTTTGAAAAAGAAATCATAAGAAAGAAAGGAGTAGGTTGGTATAGTATTCACAAGGATCTCCTAGCTGCCATGAGCGATCAACAAGTCTCATATCCTCCTCTGCTATCTCTGACAAAGGAACATGTCCATGTCTAGATGGAATATCCTCTACACAAGTCATCTCCTCATCCTCAAGAATCTCCTCCTCCCCTCCTAATGCTAGCTCACCATGCTCCTCCTTAGGATTGTAGTCCTTTTCTATAGAGTCATCAATCTCCTCCTCAACTGCAACAAGTCTCTAAGATCAATGAGATCTTGTCTGTCTACCAACTAACTCTCGAATTCATCTCATGATAGGAACTCCAGGAACTAATGGAACCCAAAGAAGAGCCCAATTTTGTGCATCAACCATCTCCTGAAATAATCTATAACAAGGGGACACTAGGGGCACGCCCTCAGGAAAGTCATCACCTAACTGTTGAAGTACTTGTCCAATATGGTGAGTCTCAACTAAACCATGCCTATATTTCAAATGGCTCACCTATTATCAATAGGCTCAAATAGCACTATCACTTGACCATAACCCCTCCATGTATGCATAGGGGTCTGGAATGAAACTTGCATCAATAAGCATGGCCACAACTCATGTGGAAGCATCAAAGTAACTGAGTCATCCTCATCTCATAGCTTTTGGTAACCTAGGATCAAAGGGGACATCTCTCTTTGAAATAGAAAATATTCTCAAAAATAGAAGTCATAACAAGTGAGAGGTGACTAAAGGCAAGTGCTCTCCTCATTGAGATCCAATACAAATCCAAGTAAACTAATGCAAGGATGTTAATCTCCTAAGCAAAAATTGTCCCTCACTCAAGTCGTTGAATGATTGGTGCCCAACACCATTAGAATATAGTAGCCTTCTTGTCTCTAGACAAGCGAGAGGCAATTAGGCCAATGCTAACCTTTTGTAGGGGTAGAATAGAAAGTCCTAGGACTAAGGTAAGTTGAACCCCTTATTGATCTTCAGGATGAGTATCTACCATGATGGAAACCCAATTCAATCTCTCCCTCTCTGAATCGCTCTCATGAAGCACAAGTCACTCTCCTTTGACAAGAACTCCTAGAATATGGTAGACATCATAGAGAAGAATGGTTCACTCTTTATAAATAGAAGGAAATTAGAATGTGTTATGATCAATGTCCTAGTAAGTCAAAATATCACCACATATACAAGATGATGGACAAACAATGAGAATCTGAGACATTCTTGCTAGCCCCATCCTCCATAGAATAAAATGATCAACAACTTATAACTCATCAAGGGCCTCCACATACCAAGCCTACTCACAAGTATCATTCCATCAAATATGAGTATATTTTTAAAACATGAAAATGTCAAATAAAATCATCAAAAACTCATAAAATCATAAAAAGTAGAAAATCAAAAATCACAAAAAAGAGTTGTAAAACCTTCAAAATCCCCAAAATTAAATATTTTCTTGAAAATATAATAAATAGAGAATTCAATGCTAAGAATGAATAAAAATGAGCACCAAAACATCATTACTGCCTTAACTTTTGCCTATGAACATTTTGACCAAATTACCCCTTTTAGAAGACCTCCCCTACAAGATTTGCCCTGGCAATAGGGTTGATTTGACCCCACACCCTTGCATGACCCAACAAGCCCAAAAAATAAGAGAAATAGTCAAAAATAGGCCAATGAAAAAGACAATAAAACCTATAACCTAGATGAATGTGACAAGAAAACTTGACAATAATGAACATTTTTCTAGTGAATTTGATGAAAGGAAAATACAGGGTTTCAAAGAGAGTTTTCTCATTTCTCATACTTGGAGATTCATTAGAGGTTGATTGATAGCCATATTTTCAATCTCCTTATTGTTAGCTGTTTGTTTTAGACTATTCACTTGCAAAATTCCATTGTCATTTGTTCACTTTCTCTCGATCTTTCTCTTTCTTCTCCTCTCTCCTTTCTAGTTTAGCTTTCATTAATGAGGTTTGTTTGTCTAGTCTAACTTTTTTAGTGATTTCCATGTCCTTGTTTTATGTGTCCTCATCACTATAGGTCTTCACAGTAAGGCAAGGCGACTAAGATATACTCCAAACTCATGCATAGACAATACATTTCCTCATTCTCTTTTTAGTGCTTACTTTGAATATATCATAAAAACAAACTAATATGTGATATTTCAAGTCCAAATGTGGGACAACAACAAAGTTAAAATCCAATTTCAAGAATAGTACCTACCTTTCATGTAGACTACCTTCCTTGAGGGGGCCAATATGTAAGTACAAAAAAGGCGCATAGACTAACATGGTAGTCCAATGATGATTTAGAGTCCTAATCATGGACATGAAACTTCATGAATTATATATACCTCTCAGTAGCTTCTTTCTTGGTGACATATTTTCCAATGTTTTTCTCCTTAGTTTGTGCTTCTCTAACTTTCGAGCTAACCTTCAAGGGTCTTGAACACATTCTTGTTTCCCATCTAGGCCACTCATGCCAAATCACCGCTCACATGTCACAAAGTGGGTGATTCATCTTCCAAGAGGAGCTATTCACCTCTCCCAAGGGACTATCTTATCGTTCATTCTTCCATGACTATTTGATTGACCCTCCTAGGCCCTCCATACCTTCAAATTTCCCGACAAACCCATTTGGCCAAATCGCCCCTATGACCTGTCAAATTGCTCAAGGGAGATTCAACCACTTAAGCCAAATCGCACCTATCCTGTCAAATCTTCCTAAGTGATTTTCCCTACTAAAAGGGGTGATTTCCTTCCTTAGAGGGATAGTTCTATCATCTTTCCATGCATGCTTTCTTCCAATTTTATCCTAGTTTAACTTTATTTTTGGCTTTTGACTGTGAGTTCCTTCATGCATAACTAACTATCGACTTCCATTAACTATTCTTGGAATCTCAATCACTCTATTTTCATCTCTCAATCACTCTATTGTTATCTTCCAATCATTCTTCTATGATCTTTTCTCCAACCTCTATTCTCCTCCCATCATAGCTAGATCACTCTTCAATCAATCCTTGTTAATTCCCCAATCACCATGACCTTTAGTATGAATTCTAAACCTATAAATACCCCCTCCTTTATTCATTTGAGGATGAAAAATCATTATTGCATTCTTGATTTTCTCAAGCTTTTACAAAATTGCTCCCACTAGCATTCTTATGATCTATGTAGGACCTTATGTGCCTTTTGCTCTTTTATTTCAGCCATAGCTTTAAAGCTCAAGCCATTTATCATTTTACCATAGCATGCTTATGATAAATTAAATTGATTTTCAATTTTGATAGATTCTAAGCTCAATCCAATTCCCTCACATCCTCATTTTTATCCCTATCACTAATAGGAGGACCTCGTTGGTGCAAAGGAAGGGACAATTGCCAAAAAAGTCCTTTGAGGACTTATGTCAGGCACTACCACCCAATTCTTATAGGTTTTTCATGCTTTCGTAGTAATTAAATTAGTTCTTTCTCTTGAGAAAGTAAAACTTTGTTTTTCTCTTGGTGGGTAGTTTTATTGCTTTCATAGAATAAATATTTGCTTATTGCTTTCTTGTGTGTGTTAATGAAAGGAACAAAAGGTTAATTATGTAACAATATATTTAGCTAGAAAGAGAAGTATGATGTCTTATTGAATCTAATTCATCTCTTCTCCTTGATGAATGATTAAAAGGAATGAGTCATAATTATGATTTCTTCCTCGAGTTAATTCTTTCATTGGTGTGTTTGGTCTTACCATATTAGGATGTCTACAACTATAGATTGAGATGATGTCATCTCTTTATATGTGTTTTACCTACATGTCTCTTCTATGCATGTTTAGTGTTTTTGTTAGTGTAGCTATGTGTGACAACTACATGTGTGTGCACATAGTTCAACACTATTAGTGTTAATGTGGAAAATTTGTTAGGTGTGTTCTAACTTAATTTATCCTTAGTAAAATTTGTGCATTACAAATCTTTGATTTTGTTTAATTCATAAGGTAGTAATAATTAATTCGAGGGGATTGACATATTTAGATAGCTTTATATTGATAAGAATATGTGTTATTACTTCGAACTAATAATTTATTTGGGAAAATAAAAAAATTTCATGGATTAATCATCAAGAATATAGTTAGGATTTTTATTCTATCATTTAGTATCAATTGTTCTTGATAATTGACTTTCCTTTTAAAGATGAATTAAAAATCTAAGTAGATTTATATAATTGGAAAGTAAATAGTGGAATAATTATTTAGAATATGTTTAGAGGATTATCCAATTATTCTATTTGTTTTAATTTCAACCTGTTGACATAGTGGAGGTGTAGATTGATTGGTAAGTTGTTAAAAGACACAAATATTCATTGTGTCTTCAAACCCTGCAATAGCACTTAGAGTGGAGCTAGCCTTCGGCTTGAGAGTTATAATGGTTGAATGTAGCTTGATAGTGTTCATGAGGTAGTAAGTCTATGAGGCCGATTCTCCTAGTTACCAAAAAAATTAGCTTGTTGACTTTGTTTGAAAGATTTATTTTTAAAATTAAACTAATTATCCTCACAATGCTATAAATAAGTTTTACATTCATAAATATTATTTCAAATTGATTCTTTACAAAAGTAAACATATTATTTAATATTTGTACTTAGGAAATTTATTTGTTATTAGTTCCTACTTATAAGGCTGGAGACTAATGTTTTCATGTGCTCAATTTGTCTGTTAATTTTGTTTTGAAAACTATGTCACAAAAAAATTGTTCCTTCTCCTAAAGTTAGATTTTCATCTACTTTTTATTTTATTTTAAAAAGTATCATATATTTCTATGATTGGCCTTTTCCCATTTACCTGGGAAAAATCTAGAAATTTCATTAAAAAATAAGGAAAAAAGATATACCAATCAGAAAGCACACTAGAGCATAGATTAAAACTTTTTCCTAAAGTTGAAGCTTAATTTTATTTTATTTGCTTGCAGGTGTATTTTTTATCCATAGGTTGATAGATAGCATGGCACATATGGTAGTATGTGGCTGCCATTTGAATTTTGTGTGGGGTACAGATGAAGGTGGCCTCTATTGCAGGGTGGAGTGTGTAGAAACTGATACACACTTTAAAGTGATTAATGTTCTATTATTAATCTACATGAGAAAGATATTTTCTCTTCTCTTTATCTCTGGTTTTTTGTCAAGGTTGTGAAAGTAGAGAGTGAAAAATATATAGGGCAATGGCCTTCCGAGAAAAAAAGTTGTCTAAAATGAAGTTAAAATATTAACTAAAACCATCTATCTCAAAAAAATCCCCACTTTTAATTAGATTTTGGAAAGCGTCATCTTTTTATTTTCCCTTTTTGTGCCATGTTTTTGGGCTTGTTGATCTATTGATCATAAATGGGGATGGTGTGGGGAGGGTGTCACCCAACAAGGGATTCATTGGAGGGACCTCTTCCAAATTGTTGTTTCTTCTTTGCATTGGAATATAAATCACAAATAGGTGAGATCCAATAATGCATTAGCCCTAAATGTCATAAAATAAAAATTGTTATTTTCTTTTAGAATGTAATAGGCAAATATGCACATTTTTTTAAAACCAAAATCTTCTTCTTTTTTTTTAAAAGATTGCATCTAGTTGAAATATTGCCCTTCTTGGCTACTCAAATTACTTTGCGTCTCGTAATGGACATATTATCTCAAATCGCGGTAGAGGTGCGCAAGCATGCTGCGCCCCATGCGTACATTGTCCTATGCTGCTCCATCGATCTAATAGTGTGAACGAGACCCTTGTGAAGGTGTGTGCCTTATCCATCCTATGTGACCACCAAGGTAATGGTAGTGATCATGATTTGTCATACTAAGGGAATGTCAACACATCCCTACTCTAGCCATCAGAGTGTAATATGTCCTCATCTCGCCTGAGTGACGTTACGACCTAAATAGTATAAGTGACTCTCTTTGGTGTACTCCTATGAGTGATGCTCTATGATCCTCATTGTCTCTCCTCAGACAAGCAATCATAGGATGCAATATACATCCTCTAGGGTAATTGTCATCTCACCTATGGGTAGATGGAATTTAGACGTATCTGCATCGTACCTCTCCATGAGTGCCATCAACATACTATAGTGAAATCTCATGGTGGGCATCCTAAACACCCATCATAGGCCCATTGTATGCAGGAAACCCTGCTACTCATTGGTGATAGTACTAATGTTGTCCCATAGCAGTGTCATAAGGCAACCACCTATCTACTCCCATGTCTTGGAGACATCCTGTGCATCACACATTCAAATCTGAATTAGTCCACATCATCAAAACATCAAACAATATCTAACTAATCACTCTGTGCCCTATCCCTAAGGCCCTTGTCCTTTCTAGATTTGGGCGCCCCAGGAAGACCTAGGTGCCCTATGTGGACCTGGGCACCCCATGAGGACTTGGGCACCCAGAGAGGACTTGGGTGCCCTAGCTAGACTTGGGCGCCCTGATGGGGTACCCTTGCCCAAATCATTCTAAATGGCACACAAAACAATGAAAATAACAAAAACAAGAAAGAAAGTTGATAGAAGTGAAGTTTAAGATCCTACCTCTGGCTTGATCCGTCTATCTGTGACTCGAGAACGAAGCACCTCCAGTCTCGGAAGCTGGTATGGACATCGCGTCGGCACGGCTAGTCTCTTTCTCCTTCTCCTTCTCTCCTATACACAATGAAAACAAGAATGAATGGTGAAAAAGAGAAAACTCCCTTTACATATAGTAAATGGATGAGAATTCCTATCACTATCTAGGTGCAAAACTCTACAACTTTACTCATTAGCCTCTATCTTGGGCTGTCAGACTCAGATTTTCAGCCATTTGTTGCATTGGAATCCTGGTTCCACCCTCCATCTAACCCAATGCTTTGTGCTTTGGTGTTGTTTGCAAAAATGACCCTCACGATGCATTTCTCATCACCTTTCCTTGAAAGATGTGTGCATACATAACCACCTTGTTTCTCCTTTTCGAACTAAGTCATCAAAAATAAGGGGGACCATATATCTCCCTTGATTTCCTCCATCATTATGTCTCATCACTCAACCCATTAGTGTTTATGACTGACCTATTTGTGTGTTGGTTACAAGTTGATTTTGATTTGATTTGATGCAATTCCTAACTTTGTGGTCTTGCAAGATTACAGACTAGGGGCTTCTTCCTCTAGCGTGACAACACTTCAGCTTCCTCTATAGTATCCTTTTGGGTATCCTTTTCATGATTGATGTATTTATTTTCCTTTAGTTGTTTATGCACATAATGTCATATGGCCACTAAAGTGGGGGCTAAATGTTATGTCTTAAATTGTCCTCCTGCATGGAATGGCACAATTTCGCATAGTTTAGCTCCTCTCCTTTGGTGTCTTCTTGCCCTTTTTGTTTCTAGCCTACCTAAACCCTGATTGACCTATACCCAACTGAATAAATGTCATATTCTGAAGCAATAACTGACAGAACTTGGAAACAAAGTTTGGATTTTAGATATTCTGGACCTCCTAAATGCAAATCTTAAGTGCAAACTAGGGTCTGGACTAGGGTACCCACGCCCTAGTCATGCCCTATTTTTTTGAATCCTGAATTTTGGGGTGGTGTCAACTTTTTTCGTGCACCTCAGGATTTTGATTTTAAATTTTGGTTTTCCCGTGATGTCAGTGTATTATTTCGAATATTTGAATTTCTAAGGTTAGGTATTTAAAGAGAATTGCAAATCATTTTATCACACACAATCTATATGCAAGCTTACTATGCCAAAATTCTGTCACTTTTGCTATTGAAGAACAACACTTTGTTGAAGCTCTTTGAATTTATTAATACTTTCTATCATGGAGATATTTAGTGGAGATTAGGAATCAAGATCTTAAGTCTATCTTTCTCCTCATAGGGTTTTATCAAGCCCTTTGTACGATCGGGAGAAGGGTGGAAGCCTCCAACTTGAGATTGGGAATCCTCCGTGGATATGGTTGCCTCGCCTTCTTGTTCTACAAGTCTTCATTGTAATCATCTCCTTGAGGTGATGTTGTTGTTGTTTCTTGAGTGAAGTAATGTGTTGATCTTTCCTTGATGCTTGAGTCATCTAGGGTTTTACATTTCTGCATACACATATGATCTATGAGCACACACATCTATAGATCTTTATCATTGGCTATTGTTGAGGTAGAAATACAAAAGATAGGGTTTGACTGAGGTAAAATCCTATATAGCCACAACCATCTTTCTCCTCCTTTTGTATGTGCAGGTTGTATTCGAAAAGATTCGACGAAAAAGTGCAGAAGGAGGACAGGTATTGCAGATATAGTCGTCGCAAAACTTTGAGTTTCAGCATCATGAAATCGACACTAGGGAGGGTGCCCTAGTCTAACTGGGTATTTAATTATGGATCTGGAACTCTCTGAAGACACTTTGACACCAGGTATAGGAGATTTCAGCTATTAGAAACTTTTGAGACATTGGGGTAGGTGCCCTAGTCTAACATGCCCTCAATTTCTAGCTACATACTCTTTGTGATCCCTGCTCTACATTTCTATAATCTATTTGTCAGCATTTGTGCCAAAAATTAGTCTATTATCACATACCTTGCAATTGGGGTCTCATGCTAGTTAGTTGCTTAAAGCTTGTAAAAACCTAATTGAGGCATCTAATTAGTCACAACAAGCATAAAAAGGTCATAGGAATTAGTAGCTTGATCCTTCATAGTGAGCAAGCTCGGTTCCTATTTCCTAATGTTATGTGAGTGAAAGAGGGGCTTGATTTGGTTTAGGCAAACTATCATTTTCCCACTTTTTCCACTAAACAACATTTGCGGATAGTTCTACGGTGGCCAAGATAACATAAGTTGTTTGGGAAACTTTCTAAGTGTACTTTCTTTCAGAAAGAGATATAATATTTGGGGCATATAATATTAGTTGAAGGAATCTCAATAGACCCTGTGAAGATAAAATCTATACTTGAGTTGCATGTGCCAAAGAATGTGCATGAAGTGCGCAATTTCATGGGGTTAGCTGGATATTATAGGAAGTTCATTTAAAACTTTTCTAAGATTGCAAGCCCAATCACTTCACTTCAGAGGAAGGGAAAGCGTTTTGACTGGTCAGAAAAATTTCAGGAGGCATTTGATCGATTAAAAGAGAGGTTGAAAACTGCACCAATATTAAAAGTTCCTGATCCGGAAAGTCAATTTGTTGTCATCACTGGTGCTTCAGGGGAAGGTTTCAAGGAAGAGTGCTTATGTAGAATGGGCAAGTTGTAGCCTATGAATCTAGGAAGTTGAGAGCATATGAGTAGAATTATGTTCCTCATGATTTAGAATTAGCAGCAATTGTGCATACTTTGCAAGTGTGGTGACACTACTTGCTAGGGAAAACTTTTGAGTTGAAGACAGATAATCATTGTCTTAAGTATATATTTTCCCAACCTCATCTGAATGCTTAACAAAGGAGATGGTTGGAATTGATATCCGAATATGACTTTGAGATAAGTTATATCAAAGGCAAAGAGAACTGAGTAGTGGATGCTCTGAGTTGACGGAGGCATATCTCTTCAATTGTCTCTGTTCACTCCAACTTCAAGGATTTAGTATGGAAAAATTCTGTAGGTGATGAGTATTATGAGCAAGTCAAGCAAGCTCTCATAGTAAATCCTCAAGACTCGAGGCATGATGGGTTCTATTTTGAACTAGATGGGCTTCTAATATACAAAGGAAGGATGTATGTTCTAGATTCAGTAGAATTAAGAAACCTTGTGTGGAAGGAAGTTCATTCCACACTATATTCAGGTCATCTAGGAGTAACTAAACTCCTAGCCAATGTGAAGCCTCTTTATTTCTGGAAAGGAATGAAGAATGATGGTGCAAGATTTGTAGCAAGTTGCCTAGAGTGCCAGAGAGTCAAGGCTAAGCATCAGCATCCAACAGGACTTCTATATCCGCATGATATTCTAGGGTGGAAGTGGTAGGTCATTAGCATGGATTTTGTGAAAGGTCTTCCTGATGTAGAGAACCTAGGATAATTTGAGGATCCCACAGTTTGACAAGACCTTCTTTCTTACATTCAAGAAACTAACTCATGGATTAACATGAAAAAGTGGGAACAACAGTTAGTTTCCTTAAAACTGTCATGTAAAGGCTTGTTTGGAATTTCATATGACCCATCCAGACCATTGGCTAAGGCTTGACAAGCTTGGGTTTAGTACTTCCTTCACAACCCACTAGATTCCTTATAGCCCTTAAAACTGGAACAATCATGCATAACTTTTGATGGGGGCCTAATTTCCACAAGACCTAACTATTTTGGAGTACCCTTTTGGAAGACATATGACATATGTTAGAATGGGTACCTTGTATTTTGGATCAACTACTTCAATTTATGACTGTCCTTCTAGGCTTAAAGCCCCAATTAGATCACTTTTACAAAGGGACCCCTACATCTGTCATTCACAGAACTCAAACAACTATTGGAACACTTAAGACTCATGCCAAGACCAAAGATTTTGTGGGTTTTGGACACCTACAATCAACTATACCTTCAAATGTATATGTGGTTCCTTAAATGGCTTAATACATGAGGATATTAAGCCTTCCTCAACAAAATTATGCATCTACCAACTCCCCTTCTCTGCAAACACTCCAATCAACTAAAACTTAAAAGAACACATCCATCCCATTGGTCTTGTGGCACTGAGAGACAGTGGGATGGTTAAAATTTCATTGTTTTGCAAAACCCTAGGTTAGGGTTTAACAAGACAGTTTTTAGAAAAACCCTTATACCTCCCTTCTATAATGATGACAACACACCAAACCAAATTCAAATGAAATATAATTCCATGATCTATCCAATCAGGTCACAAGGAGATGAAGACAGTTTTGTACCTGCGCAAAGTATGGCCTGGAGCAACGTTTGAACTCAGAAAAATGATGGTTTCCAGCGACCAGTCCAAGAAAAATAGATGTAATTCACTCCCTAATCAATGTCAAGGCCTCAAACTAGATTCAATTGAGGTTAATTCATCATACTACCCATTCCAAATGTTTGTAGGTCATGACACTTCCGTACTTGAAGATGGTACGGATTGTTCTAACATAAAATGTAGAAAAATGCAAAGAACAACAAAGAACTTGATTTCTATTGCTTGAAACTTCTCCAACACACCTGCCACTGATCCATGAGGGGTGTCTTAACAAGTTACATCTTCCTCCATCAGTTTGGGGTTGGTTGGTAATAGGAAACCACCCTCAAACTGTCCAAAATTGTCAATTAACAATGTTTTTTATAACATGTATTAAGGGTAGATTATAGTGTGGACAAAACTACTACCCCAAACCCCTCTAGGATCATATGCTATGCCTTAATTGGCCTTCCTATAACAAAGACAACATGTCTCTCCATTTTGATGCTCATGGAGGATCTACTAATTTGGACTTGACTGCCTACATCAACTACTTGGCATCAAGGCCTTACAAAATGACTTCAATACAATTTCAAATGATCATAAGACCTTATTACATTCTTCAAATGGTCTTCAAGACCTTATTGAAATTCAAAGTAAAACTTGGAATAGGCCTCTTGGCCCATTGGTGCCATGGGTGCTCCTGCACCACTTCCAATATCTCGAGATAGACATGATGCTATTTTAGTGGTGGTGGACAAAATCACCATAGTAGCTCACTTTATACCTTGGAATCTAACAAATGGAGCACCAATAATAGCTTGCAAGTTTGTGCAAGAGGTGTTTAGATTGCATGGAGTTCATGAGAAGATTATCTTAGATAGAGATGCACGCATGACGTCAAGATTTTGGCAAACCTTTTTTTCAATGCTAGGAACTCAACTTAATATAAGCTCAGCTTATCACCCTAAGATTGATGGTCAGACTAAGAGGGTAACTCAAGTTCTTGAATATATGTTGAGGATGTATTGCATGGATCAACAATACAAGTGAGAAGAGTATCTACCGCTTGTGGAGTTTGCATATAACAACTACAATTCTACTATCAAGATGGCTCCATTTGAAACATTTTACGGAAGAAGATGCTAAACTCCTATAAGATGGGATAATCTAGAAGATAGGATTAGCATTGGTCCAGATATGTTATAAGAAATGGAAGAATAGATTAAGCTGATTAGGAAAAGATTGGTGGAAGAAAATGATAGAAAAGTTACACTGATGCCAAGCATACACCAAGGCAATTTTCAGTTGGAGAAAAAGTTCTTTTGAAGGTAAAACCTTAGAAAAGTTCCATAAAGTTTGGGAAGCCTTCCAAACTAGCTCCTCAATATGTAGGACCCTTCGAAGTTCTTGAAGTTATCAGTCCAGTTGCCTGTAGAATCGCTCTACCATTAGCTCTTGCTAGGATGCATAATGTTTTTCATGTTTCATATTTGAAAAAGTATATAACAGGTGATAATCATATTCTTGATTGGAATGATTTACAGGTACAGGGCCTAGAAGTGGTCATGATCGAGCCTCTCAAAGTGCTCGAAGTTTGCAAGCTCCACTTCCATAACAGAGGGGTTACTCAGTGCAAGGTCCGGTGGGACTAGTATGCAGAGGATAGTGCCACATGGGAAGATTACCATGATTTTTATCAGATATTTCCTCATTTGTTTTATGCTTTTCAAAGTTGAACAAAAACTTTATCATGTTATTATTTTTGGATGCGTTGGATCATCGAGGATGATGAATCTTATGAGGGGAGATATGTCACATCCCTAATTTTGACTATGTTTTACTTTTTACTTGTATGTAATTAGTCAATAATTTTGCATGGATTAATGATTTGACGTTATATGGAAATGTCAGGATAAATCAATAATATCATGAGTTATGTTTATATGTTTAGAATTAATACATGTGATTATATAATGTCAGTATTATTTAATCATAAGGTTTATAAATCGACTAACGATGCACTAATCCCAGTTTGGTGAATGCAAGTTGTAATCAGGAAACAGTTTCTACTCTCTGAGAAAGAGAGGGAGAGCATCATTGGAGAGAAGAGAATAGATGTATGGATAGAATTTCCATCTAAGTCTCATTTTTTCATAGTTAATGAACCCTTGTCATGTTTGGTAAGTTGTGTTTGATCCAACTAGTCTAAGTTTGGTTTCGACTCAACAGATGTCGATTTGTCGATAGGTTCTATTAGGCATAGGCATTGTTGAAAAACCAAGTTTGGATAATTTATGACTAGTGACAAGATATGGTCAATAGTCGTTATCTTCCTTATGTGATATGAATATAGTTTATATTAGTAGTGTAGACTACCTCTTTTTAGTAAATTTTGATAGGAATTTCATTATGATAATCTTTTATTTTTGGCGATAAGCTATTTGAGAAGGGGAGATTACCTTGATCCCATTCTTATATTCTATTTTGTTATAGAAGCAACATATGTATGTGTTTTATCTAACGATAATATGTTGCTAAACATCTATTGATATGATCTAAAGTTAAACCTTTTCTTTTTAATGACGATGAGCATTAGGGGGATGTGGTAAATAATTTCAAACCACCACTTGCTCTCGTGGTCTTTCGATTTATAATCTCCACAATGGATGAAGACAGAAGTTGTTAACTAATGGGGAGTGGTCTTAAATGACCGGTAACTCCATCATGGATTGTTTGTCCTTTAAGAGCATTGATAAGCATAGTTTCTACCTAGTACTCCATGGTATGTGGAGAGGTAAAGCCTTTAAAAAGGCTATACCATTTAAGATAGGGGGACCGGAGATTAATCCGTGGTAGTGGCTTAAAGTGTAGAAGAATAAGTAAGGTCTGTGTTAGATAGAAAATATGGTTATCATTCACAAGTAGTATTCATAGCTAATATTGTGTAATCATTCGCAAGTAGTATTCACAGCAAATATTGTGTTATCATTTGCAAGAAGTATTCTTAGTGAATATTGTGTTATCATTAGAGGAAACACACTTAGTGAGCAATGATAATAGAGTGAACCAAGAGCTTATTTATCATCTAGAGCAAGGAAAGATAATGTGAGAGGTAAGAGTTTATACTTCCAAAATATTTGTTTCATTATTTCTCTATAATAAGTCTATCTTTTATATACTTGCATGGAAGATTTTACGTAGATTCATTTAGAATTATGCAAACACAGAGATTAGATTTGTAGTGGCTATGAAACCATAGATAGATTTGATTAAAGTTTTATCCTTTTAATATGATTTGAAGCAGCACTCAAAGTGCAAGAGATTTATGAGCCCGAAATCATGATTAGAGGGATTATCATTATAGTTGTTGAACAACATAGCATAAATAATAGAGTACTTTTAAGAATACCTTTTTTCCATCGTTCGATGCTTTCAAACTTATTGAGAACTTTGTTTTCTGTTTAAACACAGATTTATCAAGAAGAAAACTTTTTGTAGAGTTTCCATTGTGTCATTAGGTTTATAGTGTAATAATTAGTAGACTTGTCTTTTGGTAGACATTTTATATGGTTAAAAGGTTTGGAATAGATTCATTATTTCAATGGACCCCTATCTATAGATAGTTGTCTTTTACCCTTCTATAATCGAGCAAACAAAGGAAGCAGTTGCTATTGTAAAACCATAACCTGGTAAAACTATTTTGTAGAATGTAGAAACAGAACCTCTGTAGAAACTCTGTTTAGACTTAAGGACAAAACTAGTGATTTTAGATGAAAACAGGTTTATATCTCAAATATTAATATATATATATAAGCCTTGGAGGTTCATTTAAAGCTTTTGTGATATGTTTATCTCTTATTGAAGAGTATCTTAAAGATATTATTACCACTAGAAATATCTAAGGATAGTGGTCTATTATCACTTTAGTAACCATGATAAAAATATCTCTATATTTAAGGATGATTGTTAAGAGTTTGCAAACCTATTATGAGGAAGAGTCCATGGATTTGAAAAGACCAATAGGTCTCTGATTTTATTATTGAAGACTCCAATAGCTAGATTGAAAGAATGACTTAATAGAGAAAATAGCTATGGAATTTTAGTATTCACTAAAGGTTTTATATGCAGAGGATATACCTCATGAGTTTCCTTTAATCATATTATGAGAAATGTAATGCCCTAATAGTCAAGAGAAGATTGGAGACCAATGTTATTTAAGTTACATTTTATTATAAGTTTTTGGACAAAACAAGAGAGTTGTATTTAATATCTCAATGATTGGGTTAGAGAAATTTAAACCCTAGGATCAACCCAGATGGGTTTAGCAAAATTAAATCTCTCAAGTTGGTTATGATATTGATTTTGTTTAAGTGTATTTTTGGTCGACTGTGAATAGTCAAGGATCCACAGATCAAGACAATATAACTTAGGAAGATTCTAAGAAGATTTTTGATAAAGTTTTAATAATTTCTTGATAGAATCAAAACACGACATGAAGCACAAGAATGCTAAATTTTTGAGTTAATGAGTGGGATGACAGGAAGTGATAAACTCTAATGTTTGCAAGAATACAATGAAGGACTCTCCAAAAGGTTAAATATTCTAACCTATATATTGTTTATATATATATCCTAGAATTTAGGATTAAATTCTAAGTCAGATTGACTAGGAATTAAGCTTAGTCAAGACATATCATGTCTAGTGTTAGTAGTCAAACAAATCAAACTGTAGGATTAGATAGTTCCCAAGCCAAGTTAGATGTGTGTGAATATATGGCTATGTTTATTGAAAACATCTTTTTATAATGAAACTTGGGCCAAAGTGATGCATTTGTCTCTGCATGCATTAGTCGGTTCACCATGTCTAGATGGCATAACCTGACAGAGTGATCATACTCAGCTAGAAGATTATCTAGAGTCGTATGTTTGATTGAGTTACGTAAGACACAACACTAGGACTTAGATGGAAAACCTGTTGGTTCTCTATGTATATACTCTTCGTGAAGGGTAGGGCCACTTCCAGGAAGGAAGGTGTGCGGGGGACCACTAGTCTGTGGTTGGAGGTAAAGCACTCAGATGATGCTCTGCCTCTGTAGCAGAAGACTCACTAAGACTTGAGTAATAGATATCAAGATTCCAAATGCGGTGTATTTTATGATTGAATTATGATTGTCAAACTTATGTAAACTTGTTCATATTGCTAAATGCAAAATATTTGAAAATGTAAAGTGAAATGATTTCACTATGATTTATCTTTGAATATATATTGTGAATTTCAAGATTGAAAAATATTCATAAAAGATATGTATTTATTCCTATACATGATTATGCAAAAGTTAAAAAAATTCTTTCATGTTTATCATGTTCATTTACTTTCTTAGTAAATTGTGAGTGTAATTTCTAGTAATATGAGAAGGCATGTTACAAAGGCAGCTCATTTTATACCTGGTAATCTTATAGATGGAGTGCTCATCTTGACCAAGAAGTTCATGCAAGAAATCTTCAAGTTGCATGGAATTCTATAAAAAATAATTTCAGATAGAGATGCTCGGATAACTTCAAGGTTTTGGAAAAATTTGTTCTCAGATTTGGGAACACAACTAAATATAATCTCAACCTATCATCCAGAAATGAATAGACAAACTAAGAGATTAAATCAAATATTGGAGGATTTGTTGCATGGATCAGCAATATAATTGGTAAGAGTATCTTCCAGTAGTTGAATTTGAATATAATAATTCATATCATTCTGCAATTAAGATGGCTCCATTTGAAGTGTTGTATGGCACGAAGTGTCAAACTCCTATAAGCTGGGATATGCTAGAGGATAGGATTTTAGTTGGCCCATAAATGCTTTCAGAAATGGAAGAGAAAGTAAAGCTAATCAGGAAAAGATTGACAGCAACAAATGATAGACATAAAAGCTATGCTGATGCCAAGCGAATACCTTGACAATTTTTAGTAGGAGATAAAGTTCTCTTAAGAGTTAAACCACATAAGAGCCCAATTAAGTTTGGAAAGTCTTCCAAACTAGAAAATAGATATGTTAGAGTTTTTGAAGTTCTAGAAGTGGTTAATCCAGTTGCTTACAGGATAGCTCTACCACCAACCTTGCCAGAATGCATGATGTTTTTCATGTGTCATATTTGAAGAAATATATATCAAGATCTAATCATATACTTGATTGGAATACTCTCTAGGTATAGGAACTAGGGGTGGTAATGATTGAGCCTCTCAAAGTGCTTGAGGTACACAAGCTCTACTTGCGTAACAAAGAGGTTACCTAGTGCAAGGTCTAGTGCGACCAGTATTCAGAAGAAAATGCTACTTGGGAAGATTACAATGATATCTATCAAAAGTTTCCACATACTTTTATATAGCATGATGTATAAGAACATGTTTAAAATGTTTATTTTTAGTTTGGACATAATCATCAAGGACGATGATCTTTAAGGGGGGAGATATGTCACACCCCATTTTTAAACTAATGTATTTATTTTCATTATTTCAAGGAGACAGATAGTTAGTTAGAGAAAATATTATGATTATAGTAATGATGGGAAATGCATTTGCTTTATATTAATTTATATGCAAGAAATAATTGTTTATGACATCATTATTAAACATGTGGTTAAAATGATGAAATGGACTAACTATTGTCATGTAATTGAGGTGGATGTAGGAACAATGTTGTTTTCCCTCTGATATGAGGAGAGAGAGTATCACCATGGAGAGGATGTTAGATCACATGAATGCAATGATCCTTATGCTATCTGGAAACACACGCACATACTTAGTAGAGAGATCATGTTTGTTCTTGTCAACTATGCCATTGTTTAGATGAAGGTTAAATCCTTTTCGTCATCTGATAGAAAATTGGTGTATGCCTTTGGATGACAAGTCGACGTATGTAAATTGACTAAACATGTTTAATTTTGTTGTCAAGATCTTAGTCAACTTGTGATAATTCTCCATCGATAATTGTGCTTCAGATGAACACATTTAATGTTTGAAAATATGCAATACTGACATCTATTAGATAAGTATGTTACATGTCTATTTATAAAGTTATTATTATTATTATTAATATTATTGTTTTAGTTAATAATTATGTTAGGTAAGGTAAAAAGTCTCCCTTTTCTTCTAAGCGAACTCCCTAGATGCTTGGGAGTGGGGGAAGGAGCAGTCGCTCCATACTCTCCACTATTTTTTGCATGTAGAGAGAGCTGCGAAAATATGAAGAGGTGTGTACTGGTGCTTTAATGATTTGCCCATAACTTGGAGAGGCCAACTTTAGAAAAGTAGGCGAGTGTTTTGAGGAGAGAATACTTTGGAAAAGGTTCGAAGGATAGGGAGGAGTGAAGAGGAACGTAGGAGGCAAGAAATTATTGACATCATGCTGCCTGTAGCATTTACAGGTAAGTTAATTGTATACCAGTGTCGAATATGATGATACCTATATGTTGATATTATCTTACATTTGTTTGAAATTGCAAGTAAGATTTAGGTAGAGATTCTGTTGTTGTTCGTCCTCAACTAAGGATTAAATCTATGGTAATAAATATCGTATCTCGACTAGAGATAGAGTTGAATAACTTAGAAGACATGTTTATCCTTTGTATTTATATATGTATCATCAAGGAATGTTTGTGAGCATGATATCTTAGGATAAGAGAGAACTGTATATCTATGTTTTACCGTAGCATATTCTTTATTGAATATCAAAAACATATTATAAATGGTAGTAACAGTCATTGGATTGTGCAATCGAACTAGTTGATATAGGTTGATTGATTATGTTATATGGCCAAGTGTTATGTTTAATGGCTGACTGTGTATGTTATATGGCCATGTGTTATGATAATGGGTGACTGAGTAAGTCTCATGGACCGAGTATTATGTTAATGGCCGACTAAGTAAGTATCATGTTATAGGCTGACTGATTAAGTATGATGGCTGAATACTGTGATAAATGGTCAACTGTATAAGTCTAACCAATTATTCATGATGTTAGGCCAAATGTGTCAATATATCCAAGCCGAATGAAATGGTATAATGAGGCTGACTATGATATTACATAGAGGTCGACTAAGTTAATAAAATCAAGTTGACTGTGTTTTATACTTAGGCCAAATGTGTTATAACATAGAGGCTGATGGTGAAAAGTATAAGTCAAGTCATATAAGAGACCAACTGCTTATTGAAAACCAAGTTTAGGTTTAGTAACCTAAAAAGGGTCAGCAACAAATTATTGAAGGACCTAAGAGAAGGTCATTTATAAAGAATACTTCTCTTACTAGTAGTGAATTAAGAGGATTGAGAGTGTGTTTTTGAAAGCTTAAAAAGCTAGTATAAAAGACAAAGTCATAGTGTAGAAACACTTGACATTAAATTTATTCTTTTACCTATCTTAGGCCAAGTATAGCCATAAGAATGTCTTAAGAAACACTCTTTATGCCAACGAAAAGTCAATATTTAGACTATCGTGATATTTGGAATTCTCACTTTGATATACATAAAGAGAAGTATGTAATTCATATGATTACACATTTATAGCTTATTATCGACATATTATGGGTCAAATATTTATCAAGATAGATAGAGTGTTTATTTGATAATGTATATGGCTTAAATGTCAACCTTGTATGTGTAGATGACTATGGATGAGCATGGGATTAGGTGAACAAGCCATTGAGTAGATGATAGGATGTCATAGACCCATGATTGCAAGGATGCAAAGAGGGACTCAATATATGTTTACACTAGTCATCTAAGCTCTCACCCTAGACTTGTCAAGAATGACTAGTAGATAAGGGTATATGTCTTTATGACTAATGTGGTATAAGCAAAACCAAGAGAGTTGTTATGTATAAAGAAAATAAATGATTAATAAGAATGTTGTCTCCAAGTCAAGAAAAGAGTGAGTGAACATATGATTATTTATATATATGAAACTTTGGCCAAAGTAATGCAAAAGTCACTACTTGCATTGTTGGTTCATAGTGTACCAAATAGATGAACAATCAGAATGGGTCATACATAGCTAGACCTATACTAGAGTTGTAAACCCGATTGTCATTAGCTAGGACACATCACTAGTTCTTAGATGGCATATGGAATTAGTTGATTCTCATCATCTATTACCCCCATGAAGGGAAGGGCCACTACCAGAAAGGAAAGTGAACAGGGGACCATTGGTCTATGGTTGGAGGAAAAACACTAGGGTGATGTTCTCTCTCTCCTACAGTTGACTGCCAAAGACTTGTGAACAAGAATACATTGCTTATTTTGTAAATGATATCGATAAAATTGTAAGTTGTAAGAATTACAACCATTTGTTATATGTGCAGTTTGTAAGTCGCATGTGAAGCGACCTTGTTTTGAAATATGTATATTGTACTTGGATATTGCAAATGTAATATGTTAATTATGGATATTTCTCTTTATTTTTTTTTAAAGTGTGAATATTTGCTTAATTATGTTTAGGTTTATCTAATATTCCAGTTGGGATGTTACACACGGTATTAGAGCTACCAAGTTTAGCACTTGGACCTTGGAGCTCATTGTGAGGCTTCGCAAGATTGGCAAGATATGCTAATGTTAAAATATTTGTTCTTGTGTTAGAATGATAGGAAATAGAAGGACAAGAAAGTGAGCCAAGAAAACAAAACTTAGTGAAATGCCTAAGATCACTATTAAGAAAGAGTCATCTCCTAAACCAAAGACTGAAGAAACAATATTCAATGCATTTCATAAATTTTAAATTTATCCAAGAAATGAAATATTTTTTAATAATATAGATCATAAAACTAGTCATGTCCAAAACTAAATTAAATTAAAAAATGAATGAATACCATGGCCACTCATCATTTAATGAAAAAAGTCAACCCTTCCATGAAAGTACTACAAATTATATTCTATTATTTAAATTAACTCATTTTGGAGTTTAGACATATGCGATCGCAACATAATCTTTAAAAGACTGTAAATAGAACTAGAAATTGCTATCCTGACAACAGTAAAAAAAAATAGTCAGATCTAATTTAATCGTCTTGAGCAATGGAGACCATTAGTGGATAGAGTCAGGTCATCCATCTCCCATCAAAACTTAAATCAAACGTAGATGCTTTTCTTAGTTTAAACTTAAATTAACTGTAGGATATTTTTTCTCTTCCCACCAGACTTAAAATCAAGCTTAGGTTCATATTTTTTCTCTTCCTATGGGACTTAAATCAAACTGTCCTTTCTCTTACTTTGAAGCGTACGATAGTAACTTCATAGCCAAAATAGATAAGAAGTATTCTCCTCAAATCCCATGCTATAAAAGAACTGCTCTCGTCAGTCAGGATAAGGAATGATACTTGGCCATTAAATTTTAAACCCAATAAAATCTTCAACCATAGACGAACTAATCTTGTGAAGCTATAAGATTCAAATGCACCCAATCGATTAATACCTAGGTATAGATTTAAAAAATTGAGCCTCATGGACTCTTTTTCAGCTGCCATGGGCATGGATTCATTTGTATATCTTAATCTGCTTTTAGCGCTTCCCCTACTACTCCTAGTTAAGTACAAGAATAAATCTAATCTCTCTCTGAGTCCTCGAGGATGGCCAATTGTTGGCAACCTGCTACAAATTAAGCTCTCGAACCAAAGCATTCAAGGTTATATAGAAAATAAATGCAGAGAAAATACAATCCAATTTTTATGTAATCAGATTGGGGCCTCAATCACTGATTATTGTAGCAAGCCGTGAGTTGTCCCATGAGGCTTTGGTATAGAAAGGCTTCATGTTTGCCAGCAGACCGCCCACCAAGGGCTTCCACAAACTCTTCTCCAGCAACTAGATGAACATCAATTTTGCCTCCTATGGTCCTATGTGGTGAACCCTACATCAAAATCTGGTGAGTGAAACCCTCAGCTTGACTGCCTTGAAGTCCTTCCGAGAGGGCAGAGAGTGGGGTCTTAACATGCTCCCTAAGGGGTTTGAAAACTGAAGCTGCACAAAACAAAGGCATGGTGAAAGTGATAGAGCATTTGAGATGCATGGCATTTTGCATACTGCTCTACACATGTTTTGGAGTGTAGGTGGAGGAGAAGGAGGTCTGAGAGGTGGAGGGAATTATGAGATAATTGCTTCTCAGTGGTGCAGGTGTCATGTTAGAGGACACGTTTCCCATGTTTGAGGTTTTTTATAGGAAGTGGTGAGACTGCATGCAGGGGATCCACCACCGTCAGCAAGAGACACTAGTTGTGCTTATTAATCAGCGCCGGGTGGAGTTAGCAGAGCGGATGGGCGAAGATTGCAGGGCATATGTGGATTCTCTAATTTCTCTCATTGTCGACGGTGGGAGATGTTTGATGGAGCAAGAGATGGTGATGTTGTGCTCAAAGTTCATTAATGCCAGCACCGACATCACGTCGACCACGATACAATGGGTGATGGCTAATTTGGTAAAACATCCAGACATCCAGAGCAAGCTTTATAAGGAAATTGTAGGCATTGTTGGTGAAGAAAGGGCTAACTTGGTGGAGGAGGAGAAACTTTCTCAAATGTAGTACCTGGAGGCGGCGGTGAAGGAGGCACTGCACCGAAATCCCCCTGGGAAGTTCGTTCTCTCGCATGCCATTACGGAAGCCTCTAGTCTTGGCCGTTATCAAATCCTGATGGGGGTGCTTGTGAATTTTTGTGTTTGAGAGATGGGCAACGATCCAACAGAGTGGGAGAATCCTACAGAATTCATACCCAAGAGATTCATTTGGTGTGGGGAGGAGGTTTTGCCTTGGCTTAGGACTGGCCATGCTCCATGTCAAGCTTATTGTGGCCACACTGGTCCGCAAATTTGAATGGCAGAGGAAACCAGGAGAAACAATGGATCTTACAGAGATGGAATAGTTCACCATGGTTATGAAGAATCTGGTACAAGCTGTAATAAAGGAGAGGGCCTCAACATCTGGTTATTAAATAGTACAAGTTTTACTTATGTTGTGAGATTTAGTAATCATCTCTGTAGATGGAAAAATGGTGAAAAGGAAAGACAAAGATAATGATAACAAACCCAATACCTTTACCTTAAAACCAAGTCCTCCACACATGATAGAACAAAGTATATGCACCCTAATCTACTAGCTATGTTCTAGATGATGAATGATGAATAATGAGATGTTGATTGCTCATGATTTTTGTAGCATAACGATAGATAGAAGATAATGGATATTGAGATCTAGAGTCATTTCGATAGCATGATGTTGTATGAAGATGTATGCATTAGAATGGCTTGGTTGAGGCTTGATTTATAGAAGAGGACGGATAAGGATTGATGGCTATGATTGAAAAGTCAATTGTGTGATGTGGACATCTAAGATTAAAAGATCATTTAATTCAAAGCCACTTCATTTAATAAAAGGTAGTGGTGTGACAAGTGTGAGGATAAGAATAGAGGTGACATAATTTAAATAATAAAATTATTTAAATTATTTGGTAGTGTGTGTTGGCGTTACTACATTGTTCAGTTGGTGCAGTTATGCAGTTGCAGTTCATTCAGTTTCATTTCCCTCAGTTCGTTGTAACTGTAACACGCGTTGTAACTATCAACTCTGCTGCATATATACATGATGTATCTCCACGTTAGATAACAAGAATAAATAAAACTATTTTACTTTGCTTTATTTGGTATCAGAGCAGCCATAGAGGATAGGAGTGCAGCAAGCGTGATGTGAAGCAATACTCCTCCTGCGTGGAAGAAGACACCCAAAGAAACCAGATGGAGTTCTGTTGAGTTGCAAGGAGAAAGCATCCACGGTGCAGGGAGGAGAGCAAAGCCGTTGGCAGGGAGGAAAGTTGAAGATGCTCTCTATTGTAGAGATTGTTCTTTATCAGATTGAAGACGCTCTCAGACAATAGTTTCTGCAGGAATCTACAAACATTTCCCAAGGCATGTCTCTCAAGCATCAGATATCTCACAAGAGTAATTTGATGGGTCTGTTGAATGGATCAGAATACGTGAAGATCATGAAGGAAGTCGAGGTATTGTTTCTGTAAGTTGCGGTTTTGTTTTGCAGGCTGGGGATTGAATGCATAGTTTCTATTCTCACTTGATTACTATTCTCATTTGAAGATATATGGTTGGGTATATAGAGGAGATTATTCATCCATCACCAGATTCAATTGAATGCCATACTAGCTATTTAAAACGGTCTACTCCATTTATTAGAAGGTGTTGTTCAATAGCTTGCCTTAGTAAGATAGAAGGCAATCAAGTTCTGATGAGGTGTGCAGGAAACAGCCTTGGAAGGAAGCATCGAGTTTGAAGGCCTGTGTAGGTAGATTGAAGACATTTGTACTCTCTACTGTAGTGGTTGTTGTCTGGTCTGAAGTTTCTCTATCCAAGCCATTTGTAGCACTCTCCATAAGGCACCTAAAAGAGGAAGACATAGTCTACAAAACCCGGCAATCAAAGAAAAGTGGATGTCCATTATCATCTCAAATTGGTATGTATTGACGTGTGTATGAAATGCAAATTTTATAAGCAAATATATTTAAGTCTGAGAAAGAAGTCAATCTTTTGAGTATTATCTAAAATGGAGATCCCATTAGACAAGTATTCCGGTTCCAATTTTCATACTTGGAGAATGAAAATTTAAATGCAACTAATGAATAAAAATTTATGGGCAATAGTAAGTGGAAAAGAAAAAGCACCTACAGATGCAAATAAGTTATTAGATTGGAGTAGTAGAGATGATAAAGCCAAGGCTATAATTGGTCTTGCTCTTTCTGACACTGAATTGCACCATATTGATTTGGATAAATCATCAGCCGAAATTTGGGATAATCTGAATAAATTGTTTGGAGCAAAAGCTGTTAATGCAAAATTTTCTCTAAAACTTCAATTATTTCAATTTAAGATGGAAGATGGAATTACAATGTCAAATCATATAAGTAACTTGCAGTCTCTCATTAGACAGCTAGCAGAGGTTAAGGTTACAGTAGATGATGATGATGCTAGGGCCATCCTATTAAATAGCTTGCCTTCAAAATACAACAATGTTGTTTTTACTCTCAGTCAAATATCTTCACAAACTCTAGAAGGTATGATTTCTGCTCTTCTATCAGAAGAGAAGAGAACAACAGAAGATTCAGAAGATGATCCTCAGGAGAAAGCGTTATTTTCAAGAAACAATTACAAGAGATCAGAGAGAATCAAATGTTTTTATTGTAAGAAAAATGGTCACATAGCTTGGGATTGTAGAACTCGAGCGAGTGATGTTCTTAAAGGAAAGCTCAAAAATGAAGGAAATCTTGCTTACATTGAAGATGATAAGGATCCACCAGATATTGAGGATGAGGATCCACCAGATGGTGCTATTAATTTCTGTGGATATGCCCTTTAAGCAAGGTCATATTGGAGGCAGGCGGCATCGGAGGATGGAGGATTTTCCATCATCTCAAGTTAGCTTCTAGCTTTGAGATGATGCTTTGCATGAGAAGCGTTTTTGGTTTTGGTTGTTTTGTTTTTCTTTATTGATACTGACAGAGCTGACAGATTTGAAGAATGTATGTTTTGTGAAGATTTTGTTTTGGAGACAGGTTTGGGGTTTGGTGTTGAGCTCAATATGGATTGTTGTCCAGCGAGCTTCAAAGAGTATATGATCTTGAATTATACCCTTTCGCGGTCACTAGACAACATGGCAGAGATCTGTCGTATCTCTTAGGGGCCATTGTCGAATAATTCAGGACTCTGTGATTTGAGAGCTTGGGACTAAAGAGCTCAAGAACACAGCTTGAAGCAACGCCTTTCCGAGGGTAGACGAGACAGCATGATGGAGCCTCGCTTGGTTCAGGATTTGTTATTTGGGAGAAGATCTTCTACAAAATATGTATTCATATTATGTAATCAGCTTTGTTGAGTTTTTTAGCATTCAGGGGGGGTACCTTGGTACTATTGCAGGAACAATGTAATAAGGGGGGGAATGTTGGCGTTACTACATTGTTCAGTTGGTGCAGTTATGCAGTTGCAGTTCATTCAGTTTCATTTCCCTCAGTTCGTTGTAACTGTAACACGCGTTGTAACTATCAACTCTGCTGCATATATACATGATGTATCTCCACGTTAGATAACAAGCATAAATAAAACTATTTTACTTTGCTTTAGTGTGACAAGGCATTTAATGAAGGTGGTAGTGTGACACATAATTCAAATAAAAAAGTACTTAAATTATGAGAGAGGGACGTGTGTTGTGATGAGAATAAAGGTGAGGGCTAATTTAAATAAATCTTTTATTTATTTAAATTGGATGATGGAGGAATTAATTAAATAAATATAATTTATTTAATTAATTGGCTAATGGGATAAATGGGATTAAAATGGTATTATGATGGGAATTAGTTAAATAAATATGATTTATTTAACTAATTAGGTGATGAAAGGGGTATGTGAGGGTCCTAGGACAAAATGTCATAATCTATGTCTTAAGTAATGTATCGACAAGGTGATGTTGTAAGACATGGTCAATTTTAGGTGTCTACAATCTCCATAGCTTAAGCTACAAGCAAAGTAGGCCTAGTATTTCTAGGGGACATACTTTCAGTTAGTAAGCCTAGTAGTCTTAAAATATGTTATACTTCATTTTCAAACTCAGCACCTAGTTATTAAAAATGATGTAATTTTTTTTGTCAAGGAGCTATTTATTTATATTCAATTAACCTTTCTCAACCATTTCCACACACTCCCATCACAGCCTATTTTGATGGCTATATGGTCGTATTTAGTAATTTTTGTCATAAAATACAATTTAATTTTTGGGAAGATTGTATCACATAAAAGGGAGAATTTTAGACAAACCATCAAAAACTATATAAGATCATAGTAAAATATATATTTGATCTATGATATATTTTTAAAAATAAATTATATTTTAATATTTGAAAGACAATTCTGAATGGATAACCATCACAAAATATTAACTTCTTAGGCCCTAAATTTCCTATACACAATATTTTCTATATCCTCCATGTTTAAACATTCATTCCAAGATTATATATTATGGATCCCATGTATCATGGGTCAATCCTATAGGTGTAAGAACAATCCTACACCTATAAATTAAACCATGGAATAGTTATGGGTCTATACAAAACTCTAAGTAGAGGGCACATCCAGAGTATTTATTTTTTGTACCAAATCATTTAAGTCAATGCCACATTAGATTTATCCAATCACATCATTCCTAGAGCTACGTATCATCAACCATTACATTTAATTTCCTAACTTAACATTTAATTCTAAATTATCTACTCCTGCAACTTGTATTTTTTTAATCTAGGTTGATTTATATTTATTTGTATGCATCTTAGTAGATTAGCCTAGATTAAATTGAGGGAATGATTATTTTTCTTTATATATAGGCATTGTTTCAAATAATTACTAGATGGAGGGTGTACCATGTTTGTTAATGCTTTTAACTTCTCCTATAAGCTTTTCAATATTGGAAATAAGTCTATCTCTAGTGTTATGAATATTTATATTGCAAAAACTTATAAATTACATAGATTAAAACAACTACTTATTCTATGAGTTTTTTTGAGTTAATACTCCTAATAATATAACTTGTTACCATCACTTCCTCAAAATCTATTCTCTAAATAGAACCCCCAAATTTAATATATTCCTTTTTTCCCAAAAAAAAAGGTTGCAGCCATGGAACCTTAAATGGGACAGTAGCTTTAGCATACTAAATATGGTCTTTACCTATTGCCAAAGTCCCTCATTTTCACTTTTAATGTAATGTTAGCCAAAACCCCTCCTATTTTCATTTTTAATGTCTTTGCTTTAAAATAAAAAAGAATCCACACAATTGCCTTTCATTACACTTTTAACATTTTTTATTATAGTTTTGAAATGGTGCTACTTTTCTTTTATAAGACCATTTCAAATGTTTTTAAAATAGTTGATGTGAATAAAGGAATTTGACTAAATCATAAAATGTTTTCCCTATTATAGAAACAAAGATAGTTTAAAATAGATGTTTCCATTAAAAGTATCTTACTAATTCTAGTTCTTATCTTCAGTTTGAATCCATAACTCGGTTTAATGCATAATTTAAGTCTTACAAGACTTCTTGTTAAAGAAAACCTACTTTTTATTGAGACTTCCCAAGCGTTTGTTTTTAATTAACTTCAAAATTTTGTCTCAACACAATTTCTTTTGTGTGACTTTTTTGTTATTTCCACAACACATCCATATTTTGTTATTTCCACAAATAATGTGTAGGGGAAAAGACCCAATACCTGAGATAGTTCCAATGGCTGAGATAATATTTGTGCATTTAAGGCCCAATATTTTTAAAAGTTTAGCACTAGTACTTTGTGACTTTAAGGTTGTTAGTGTTGACTATAAGTACTAATAATTGAATGAAATGTGCCCTTTAGATCTAAAAGCAACCAATCATGTGACGCCACATCAACATACCAACAAAACATGACTTAATGCACACATATGGGTCCACCCTTTTTTTGGGGAACTATTTGATACCTCAACAAAAAGCATGCTGATGTGGCATCATATTTGATGATGTGGCCTTGAAACCTTAGTTATAAGTAGGGGCCTTGCCAAGTGAGCTACTATAAAAATTTTGGAGTGATTTGAAATTGCCACATATGATTTTGAGAGGCGTGAAGTTAGGGTGCTCAACTATTGGATCCTCTCCCCTATTTAATATAAAAATGTTTATTCAATGTAAAATGATTTGATACTTTAAAAAAATTATTATTTTTTTCATAAATTTATATTTAAATATACTATGCACTCTTTTTACCTTACCTTAAAATTAACACAATTTCACGATACTTTATAATTGAAAATTATTAAATACTTAAACAAGACAAATGAAAATTGAATAACAAACATTAAACTAATTATAAATATAAAAGAAAAAGAACTAAATAACAAGTAAATGAAAATAGACTCTATCTGAACTTATTGTCAAAGACTTATAGGGATAAAAGAGTGAAAAAAATGGAATGACAAATTATTATTAAATTCTAAGAGATGTTAAATAGAAAAGAAATCATACTAATGTCCACAAAGGAGAAAAAAAACTATAGTAAAATTACCATCACGATTCACAAGTATAGCAGAATTGCCACCGATTCTTTATTTTTCAATGTAAACCAAAATTATACATTTTAAAAAATCCCAAATAGATCTGGAGTCAACCAAAATTATACATTTTAAAAAATCCCAAATAGATCTGTAGTCAGATTCCACAGGCTATATTAGAGAGAATATGAGTGTTTACTGACTCTATAATACTTACTTTTATCCAACTAAAGTACTGAAGATGCCGATTATGGAAGTAGCTCTGTTCAGAGTATTGACAAAAATTCCACATACCTACAACATTCATAGAGATATAAGACCAAAACAAAAATTGCAGAACATACATGATAAGATGTACGTCTTACTCATGTTGCCATTATTTAAATATTGACAAATACACACAACTATCACGGAAGATGCATGAAATGAATACACCATTATTGAGCAATTAAGTTTGCAACAAAAACTTTGCGACTAAATTCTGAACCACATATTGATTTTGAGGTGATAGGAGACATTCATGGCTAAAATGGTACCCCCAACTCCATGCAACCGGCTCATCCCACCATTTCTCAACACTGGTGGAAGTGGATGACATTTAAGGAGAGCCATCGATTAATACCTATAGATTTCAAAAATTGAGCCTCGTAGACTTTTGTTCAGCCGCCTTAGGCATGAATTCTTTTGTATGTCTTGTTCTGCTTTTAGCGCTTCCCTTGCTACTCCTGGTAAAGTACAAGAAGAAATCTAATCTCCCTCCGGCTCCTCGAGGATGGCCAATTGTTGGCAACCTGCTACAGTTTAAGCTCTCAAACCAAAGCATTCAAGGTTATATAGAAAAAAACGCAGAGAAAAATACGGTCCAATTTTCACAATCAGATTAGGGCCTCAACTGCTGATAATTGTAGCAAGCTGTGATTTGGCCCACGAGGCTCTGGTACAGAAAGGCTCCGTCTTTGCCAGCAGACCGCCCACCAAGGGCTTCCGTAAACTCTTCTCCAGCAACCAGATGAACATCAATTCCGCTTCCTACGGTCCTGTGTGGTGAACACTACGCCGTAATCTGGTGAGCAAAACCCTCAGCTCGTCTGCCTTGAAGTCCTTCCGAGAGGGCATAGAGTGGGGTCTCCACGTGCTCACCCAGGGTTTGAAAAGAGAGGCTGTGCAAAACGAAGGCGTGGTGAAAGTGATAGAGCATTTGAGACGCGGTGTTTTGCATACTGCTCTACATGTGTTTTGGAGTGTGGGTGGAGGAGGAGAAGGTCAGAGAGGTGAAGGGCGTTATGAGAGAATTGATTCTCAGCAGTGCAGGTGTCACGCTAGAGGACACGTTTCCCCTGCTCCAGGTTTTCTACAGGAAGTGGCGAGAGCGAATGCAGGGTATCCATCACCGTCAGCTGGAGACACTGGTTGCGCTTACTAAGCGGTGCCAGGTGGAGTTAGAGGAGGGGATCGGTAAAGATTGCAGGGCGTATGTGGATTCTCTGTTTTCTCTCACTGTCAACGGCGGGAGATGTTTGACAGAGCAAGAGATGGTGATGCCGGAGTTCATCAACGCTGGCACCAACTCCACGTCGACCACGATACAGTGGGTCATGGCTAACTTGGTAAAACATCCACACATCCAGACCAAGCTTTATAAGGAAATTGAAGGCGTTGCTGGTGAAGAAGGGGCTAACTTGGTTAATGCAGAGTCCAGTGGGACTAGTATGTAGAGGATAGCACCACATGGGAAGATTACCATGATTTTTATCAGAGATTTCCTCATTTGTTTTATGCTTTTTAAAGTTGAACAAAAACTTTATATTGTTGTTTTGCATACAATGGATCATCGAGGACGATGAATCTTATGGGGGGAGATATGTCACACCCCAAATTTTGACTATGTTTTACTTTTTACTTGCACATAATTAGTAGTTGATTTTGCATGATTTAATGATTTGACGTTATGTGAAAATATCAGGAAAAATAAATGATACCATAAGTTTGTATTTATATGTTTAGAATTTAGACATGTGATTATATGATGTCAAAATTATTTATTCATAAGGATTATGAATTGACTAATGATACACTAATCCCAGTTTGGTGAATGCAAGTTACAATCAGGAAACAAGTTTTCCACCCTCTGACAAAAGAGAGGGAGAACATCATCAGAAAGAAGAGAATAGACGTATGGATAAGAACATGTTTCCATCTAAGTCTCATGCTTTCACAGTTTAGTGAACCCTCGTCGAGTTTGGTAAGTTGTGTTTGACCCATTTGGTCTAAGTTTGGTTTTGACTCGACAGTTGTTGATTTGTCGTCAAGATCCATTAGTGTAGGTTTTGTTGAGAACTAAGTCAGGAAAGTATGACCGTCGGCAAGGAATGGTCGATAGTCGTTAGTTCTTGCATGATATGAATATAGATTATATTCAAGAGAAAATATTTATTAGTGGTTAAACTATTTCATTATTGGTAATTTTTTTCTGGTTGAAATTCCATTATGATAACCTATTTATTTTGGTGATTACGCAAGATTGAGAAGGGGAGAATAACTCGACCCCATTCTCATATCTTTTCGAGTGATAAAAACAACATTAAAATACATTGTATACTCAAATATTATGTTGGTATATATATATTCATATATTTAATGTGATCTATAAGTATAATTTATACTTGGTAGACGTTGAATTTTAGAAGGTACATGGTAAAGATGCATATTTAATGCCAACTACTACGTGACCTTATGGACACTTAATTTACTTCACTCCATGATGGCTTGGAGAGTATGGAGGAGTGTTCAAGCTGTTTGTGTAGTGGCATTTAACGACCATCAACCTCTTCATTTTTTGCATGCCACCGCAGTGAGCTTCTATAGGCTTGATTTTGGGAAGATAAACAATGGGGTTTAGAGTGGAATAAAGCCTTTTAAGAGGATATATGAGGGAAGAGGAACATAGGTATGTGAATATCGGTCATATCTCAATTTGAGAGCTTGATAATTATACTGTATCCATAAAGAGTGATAGAGCACTTAGATCTTGTATACTCGTGGGGATAGTACTGAGAGGAACTCAGTCATCATATCCACAGAAATAGTGATCTCGAGCATACGTGAGAAGGGGGTCTAACGCACAGAAAAGCATCATAGTTCAGGTAGAAAGGAGAAAGCTAGTGCAAGTTTGGAAACTATCAACGGAGAGGTATGTTTATAACATTAAGTTATTATCTCATTCTAAACCTGCAAAAATATGTATTATGTATAAGCTTTCGGATATGTTTTATGTTTATCTCATTCTAAACCTGCAAAAATATGTATTATGTATAAGCTTTCGGATATGTTTTATGTATAGTAAAGTGTTTAAGATTATCTGAGTAGCACGATCTACTGATCATAGAGAACAAATCAAACACAATTGCATAGAAAAGTAAAGAAAGTATTTTCCTTAGTTTGAAACTACACTTTAAATGGAGCCCAATTGTTGTTTGATTAAAGTCTTTTCCTTCAAATGATAGTTTGAAGCCACAATATTTTAGAATGATGTTGTTGACAACAAAATACTATGCAGTCATCCTTATTTGTGCCTTTGAGCCTTTGAGTTGTGTCTGCAATCTATGGCAAAACTGAGTTGTTAAGACGTATGAAACATAGTGAATGTTTGTCTTTGATCTTATTAGAGACTTTGGTCTGTAGAAAACTTATCTTTCAACCTTGTTTACTCAAGCTATTTTAGTTTTATATTAGCTGACAAGACATTATTATGAGTCTATAGCTATCATGCAAATGCAGAGGAAAGACAAAAATTATGTTTTCATATTAAAATATGAGGTATTGTGATCATATAATGTTATGTCACAGTAATATAACTAAGTCAAGTTATATATAGTGTTGAAATTTGAATTATATGAGAACCCTGATTTAAACTTAGGAGTTGAGACCAGTGAATCTAGATAGAGATGGTTCTATATCTGAAATGTTTATATATATGCAAGTTTTATTGATTATAATCATAAGGTTTTGTGATAGTTATTATCTTAGAGTATTTAGAAAAGATATTGATGTATCATTAGAAAATATCTAAGGATAGTGATATGTTATCACTTTTGCATTCAATGATAAGTATATTCATGATATTCGAAGGATATCATGCATGAGTTCACAACCTATTCTATAACGAAAGACAGTGAACTTAGGAGGACCAAAAAGGTTAAAATATTGTACTGCAATTATCGTAGACTCAACCTATTTAGGTTATAAGATTGACCTTAGTCAAGAATATTTATGATAATGATAGTAAACTCATATTCTATGTTTTATAAGAAACATGAATTTGAATAGTGCCTAAGTGGTCTAGAGAAGACTAGAGGATTTTATATTCATGTTATATTATTTTACATTCCTATCTTTGGATAACAAGAGTTCTGATATTATAATATTTTGGGTTAAAGAAGTTCAAACCCTAGAATCAACCCAGAAGGGTTTAGAAAACTTAAAAACTCTCAAGTCAGTTATGACTTTGTTTTAGTCTATTGTAAGTTATGGTTGATAGTAATTGGTCGAGAAAACCATAGTTCAAGATAGTATAAATTAGAAAAGAGTCTACGTCGTACTTTGACTTAATTATATGATTTCTTGATAAAGTCAACAACTTGGCGTATAGCACAAGAGTGCTTAATTTTTTAGTCTTGAGTAGAATGACAGGAAGTCATCAACCCTGATATTTGCAAGAATACAACTAGGGACTCTCTGAAAAGTTAAAATCATCTAAACTTACACAATGTGTAAATATATCCTAGATTAAGAATTAAATTCTAATTCAGATTGACTAGGATTTGAGTTTAGTCAAGACAATTTATGTCTAGAGTTACTAATCAAACAAATCAAACTGTAGGATGAGATAGGACCTCCAAATTGAGTTAGAGGTGTGTGAACACATGACTACATTTATTGCAAACATCTATTTATCAAGAAACTTTGGCCAAAGTGATGCATTTGTGATTTGCATGCATTAGTTGGTTCACCATGTCTAGATTGCATAACCTGTTGGAATGGTCATACTTAGATAGAAGATTGTCTAGAGTTGTGTAGTTGATTGAGTTACATAGGACACAACACTAGAACTCAGATGGCAACCTATTGGTTCTTTATGTCTATACTCTTCGTGAAGGGTAGGGCCACTTCCAGGAAGGAAGGTGAGCAGGGGTGCAATTGAGGTGAAGGTTCCAACAACATCATAAGACCAAGTGATGCTCTTGAAGGACATGGCAAACATCGGCCTAGATTGTTAGGGAAAAATTTACGAAGGTGTGATATTGAAGATTAGATAGATAAAAACTGGGAATTTAAATCCAAGGTGAATTTCCTACCCAAAGGTTTTCCACGGAAGCCTTTCAATGTGCAGAGCAGAGAAATGGAACCTTCGATTGGCCCTTTGGAAGATAGGTGAATCTTTTATCTATTTGAAGGAGTGGACTCCCAATTTCAACGCCAGGGAGTACAACCCGGAGATCGCCCCAATTTGGCTAAGGTTATACAATCTCCCTATGGAGTATTGGATAGATGATTGTCTAGATGCAATTGGGAATGCCTTGGGAAGAATAATTAAAATTGATAGATGCAACAACGGCAACCCAATCTACGTTAGAATTCAAATTTTAGCGATCAACAAATTCCCAAAAGAATAATCCTAAATTCATCTTGTGAAACTTGGGAACAAGAAATTGAGGTGGAAACCCCAAAGTTCTTGTGTCTCAAATGTCAAAGTTGAGATCACAATGAAGGAAATTGCCCTAAATTCCCACCTAAAACCAAATCAAGGTGGACACCAAAGAAGACTCAACCAGAGGATCAACCAAAGGACAATGTAAATATTGACCCCCAAGAGGAGGAACAAAGGGAGGTTGCAAACATGGAAACAAATCCTAGAGAGAACTTTCCAATATCGACCACTAACAAAGAAAATCCCTTTTTCTATGGTGGTCTTCGATGACTCGAATACATCGGAGGACAATCTCTGGAAAGATGAAGACATAGTGGAAAGTGATCTTTAGTTTGAAAATGATGAAATGATGATAGATGAAATTGGCATCTTATATCCTAGATGTAATAGCTAGTTTTCTTTGTAGATGATGGGATTGAACATTGGTGTCGAAAAGAAGAAAGGAAGAAAGACTAATAAACAAAAAAGAGAGGAGTTGGTGAAAGAAAAGAGCCAGTCCAATATTAAGGAATACATGCTAATGTAACATCCCTATCCGGATTAACAAGAAAACTAGGTTTTCACAAAGGTAAATTTTTTTTACTAGGTAATCAAATACAAAAGAACTTATCTACTACCAAGTATAAAATTTTTCACTATAACCTAGACATGATTTCATTTTTCATAATACTGAAGGAAATGATATACAATAAACATTTTGTTCTCTAACAATTTGCAATGTTCTTGAAACAAATAATATATTGGAAACATACCATTAACATGCATCTCAATTGTCGACCCATCACATTCAAGGCTCGGCAATCCTCAGTATTTGGAAGAGAAAGTATCTTCAAGGAGCTTAACCTCCAACCACAGACTGTTGGTCTCTCGCACTCCTTCCTAACCGGAAGTGGCCCTACCCTACTCAAGAGGATAGACTTAGGGTAACCATCGGTGTTTGCCATCTAAGCTCTGGTGTTGTAACTTACGTGTCTTGTTATCGTGTAGATCCCTAGATATCCTCTAGTCATGCACGACACTCCACAAGAAATGCCATCCAGTTACAGTGAACGTTCGATGCACTTGAGGATAGTACACCACCTTGGCCAAAGGATTTGTTTATAAATAGCATTCTAAGAACGCATGTACTTAGTTCACCCACCGTACTCAACTTGAACTGATCGAAATCCTACAGTTTCCTATTTGTAAAGTTTGAACAAATTAATGACCTTGATGACATCAAGGGTTTATGATTTTCTCCTGTAATAGCGCATGGCGCAACATTTACTCTAATCCCGAGTTCATAGTTTCCATAATCACATATTCATGTAAAAACATTATTTAATAACGCCCACTCCTAAGTGGTTTCATACTTGTTTACTCGGTTCCCATGTTTGCACAACATACTCAAGTATCTAAAACAATTTCCCGTTATCCCGAAATTCAAGGGTTCTAGACTCATAAGGTCTACAAAATAAAACGATACTAGTACCATCGCATGCAACGTAATCTAGACTCACATGCAGGTTTTTTCCCAAGTCAATTAATTTTGCATGAGTCATTGCAGTAAGAATCGTAAAATAAAAATAAAAGATTTGGAATCTTTCTGACGACTTTAGAGATGACCAACACATGTTCGACCTCTGACTAAAAATATATAAGATGAATATGACACTAGCTGGTTGCAACTACAACTTCGGCTGTCAAACACATTAAAGTTTACATCAAACATGCTGTAAATTTGTGGTTTTAAACTCCTACACAACATGCACGTGGAGTAATGTGTTTTCTCAGTATGGAGCTTATCGTTTCAAGTGCTCCAAGGGCAATTTGAAGTTAATACCAGTCTTAAAGGAAACACTTTAAACTTACGTCTTTGCCGACTGTTGAAGTTTGTAATTTACATTTTGTATCATGCAGAAATCTTTCCTAGATGTGTGCACATTGAGAACTATGTTCTATCATCATACGATGTCAACCATGAGAGGTAATGATCTATTTTCTAAGTTCTCGAATACTAACAGACAGCACAATACTATTCCTGAGGTTTCAAATACCATAAGACAACAATGATACCTTTATAATGATTAACCTCACACTGAAATCACAGTAGAAGACATTATCATCATATTCAATTCATTGTAAACATATTTAACCTTGAATAGATGAGACACACTTACTGGTCTTAACTGTGAAAAAGGAGAGAATGGGAAATAAACCTGTCGTCAGAGTTGAAGTTTGCTGTGGTAAGTTCCACGTTCTCCTCTGGCTGGTCGTTCTCCTCTGGCTGGTCGTTCTCCTCTGGTTTCAAAACTCTCCCTTATCTCCCGTCGAGCACAAAGAAGCCAAACTTTTTAATTCAATAGCTCCTCCTTTCTGCCATTTTTCTTCCCTCTACTACCACGACAGCCCACTCTAAGTGTAGCACTTTACACAAGAGCAATTGCTCCAAATCATGTGAGCCTTGCTCCTTCACTAAATCTTATCACCTGCCCGACCAGAACTCTCTAGACCCCTCATTATCTCTGTCATTTTTATCTTCTTTCACAGCAGCGACAGTAATGTCACCGTTTCTACTTAGCGACGTCTCTCACTCACTATCTCCTCTCTCTGCCTGACCACAACTCAGAAACTTCCCTGTTATCTCTCTGCCATTTTTTTTTCTTATCTTCACACAGCGACCAATTGCCATTAACTATCCTCTCCATCGATAGAGTCTCCCTCACATATAACCCTCGCTTCCATTTCTAACTCCTGCCCCCACTTTCCGCAGTTTTTCCCTTGCTACACAACGACAGCTACCTCATTCTACTCCCCACTCACGAAGGATTCTCTCTCAATTAAGTCTCATTCCACTTCTCAAACTCCACCTAAGGCCACGATGAAATATTATAACAACATTTAACCGCATTCCACTAATCTCTCCCCTGGCATAACTCCCACACCGCTCTGCAAAGAAGGAAGACTCCACTCTTTTTGGCGGTTTCTTCTTGTTTCTCTCAACAGCATCTGATGCCTTTGCACCCACCTTGATGATGGGCATCTGCCATTAATTTGCAGTTACTCTAAACACAACTGCCCAACTTCCTCCCTCTCACGCCATGGTGAAGGTAATTAAGGCATTAAACGACTACCAAACCATGCCTAAGCTCAGGGAGGTTGATTTAACTGAATACAACCCGATTTCCTTATTCACTACGACCACTAGAAAGAGTAAAGCTCCTTCGGTGATGTGGCTTGCTAAAGGACATAACAACTCCATCCTCTCTCGAACAAAAAGGTATCTAATCCTTCAAGAGCAACTCAAAGCTGAGTTGAGGAATTAAACACAACAAGGTAGCGGATAATTAAAGCCTAAAGCATCTCTATGGTCGAATAAGAAGAAGAGATAAAGACCACTCTAGATAAGAGACTCAAGGTCAGATCAAAAATATCTCACGGATAAGGCTAAAAGAAAAGACTCATTCCCAACAATGACCAAAACAATTTATTACATGCTATGGCTTCAAAATTGACATTCGTCGATCTACAAGAAAAGAATAAATTCACAACACAAGTTCAACACGTTTTACAACAATCACGACGGATTGATCGTAACGCAAACAAGTTTCCTACATCGCTAGATGCACAAAGCCGACTTCTCGCATCTTTCGACTACGAGACGTGATTCACGATTCTGCCACAAGTAGGTTCATTTAATTACTTATAAATGAAATAATAAACGTCTATATAAGTCGACTTGCTATGGTGGGCTTACGATGACATCGACGACTCCAAGATTCTATATGACGACTTGCGAAAAGGATGTTACACCTTATCACCAGACGTCGACATCTAGTCTTACTATCCCAGTGGAAAACAAGACTAAATTGTTGGCTTCAAGTTTTATCTACCTGTTTGGCGATCTCAGTAACAAACACCCATGGTTAATTTCCAGAGTCTATACTCTCTCTCAAAGATACTTTCTCTTCCCGTCGAACACGGTCCACCTGTTCCTGCAATGACAGTCTCACATACAATTCTGTGGTCAAAGCACCTATGTTCCAAATCAAAACATAATATATCCAAAACATCATTTCACTTAACAAAAAGGACATTTGGTCAACAATATCACATTGATCATAATCAATAGATTCTAAAATTTCATAGAACTAACTTGTATAATAATCATCAATTTCCATGTCGTCCACAACATACTATATTACTGAAAATTTCAAGAAAGTAAATAGCATAATTGATTCCAAGAGGAGGGATGTAACATATCCTTCCCCTTTAAAAATCATCATCCCCGATGATTAAGTTTATCAAGCAAAATTTAAACTTAAAACAAACTTTTTATAATGCAACATTAATGTCTTTGAAAAGTTTAGGAAATCTTTGGTAAATATCTTTATAGTCTTCCCAAGTGCCGCTATCCTCGCCATATTGGTCCCACTAAATTTTGCATTGTAAAACTTCTCGATTACGTAAACGAAGTTTACGCATTTCGAGTACCTTGAGTGGCTCGATCACAACCACCCCAGGTTCTTGCATCTGTAAGGAATTCCAATTAAGGATGTGGTTATTACCTACAAAATATTTCTTTAAATACAAAACATAAAAAATATTATGCCTCTTAGACAAGGCTGGAGGTAGAGCAACTTTGTAGGCAACTGGATTGATAATCTCAAGAACTTCGAAAGGTCCGACATAACGAGGAGCCAATTTCAAAGATTTACCAAATTTTATAGAACTCTTTTGGGGTTTCACATGCAAAAGCACTTTCTCGCCAACAGAGAAGTGTCTAGGCACTCGTTTGCGATCTGCATAACTCTTTTGCCTGTCATTGGCTTCTGCCAACCTCTTCCTAATCATTTTTACTTTTTCTTCCATATCAGCAAGCATTTCAGGTCCAATGCTTATCCTATCTTCCAGCTTATCCCAGCTTATAGGAGTTCTACATTTCCTTCCATATAATGCTTCAAATGGCGCCATCTTAATGGCAGAATGATAGGAGTTGTTATAGGCAAATTCGACAAGAGGTAGATATTCCTCCCATCTGTATTGCTGATCCATGCAATACATTCTCAAAAAGTCTTCTAATACCTGATTTACTCTTTCTGTTTGTCCATTAGTTTCAGGATGATAAGCAGTACTTACATTCAGTTTAGTCCCTAATGCAGAAAATAAGGTTTGCCAAAACCGTGAAGTTATCCGAGCATCTCTATTAGATATTATCTTTTAGGTACCCCATGCAATCTAAAAATTTCTTGCACAAATTTTTGAGCCAAAAGATGTTCTCCATCTGTCAAATTTCCCGCTATGAAATGTGCGACCTTGGTTAGTTTATCCACAACAACCAATATTGCATCATGCCTATTCTTAGACATTGGTAACCCCTGGACAAAATCTATACTAACTACTTGCCATTTCCATTCCGGAATATCATGCGGGTATAACAATACAGCAGGATGTTGGTGTTCTGCTTTAACTCTCTGACACTCCAAACAGCTAGCTACAAACTTTGCAGCATCGCTTTTCATTCCCTTCCAGAAATATAATGGCTTGACATCCGCTAACAGTTTTGTTACACCAGGGTGTCCAGAGTAAGGAGCACAGTGAACTCCTTCCACACAAGGTTTCTAAGTTCTACTAAATCAAGAACATAGATTCTTCCCTTGAATCTCATCAATCCATTGGATTCAAAACTGAATTCGTCCTATCTTGGGTCCTTAGGGTTTAGGTGCAGAGCCTCTTTCACTTGTTCATAATACTCATCTCCAGATAAGTTTTGCATTACTAAGTTTTTAAAGTTAGCATGTATGGAGATTATAGAGGCTATGTGCCTTCTTCTACTTAAGGCATCAGCTACTCAGTTTTCCTTGCCTTTGATATAAGAAATTTCAAAGTCATAATTCGATATTAATTGCAACCATCTCCTTTGCCTTGCATTGAGATTAGGTTGTGTGAATATGTAGCGAAGGCTTTGATGATCAGATTTTAGAATAAAAGTCCTTCCCAACAAATAATGTCGCCACATTTGAAGGGCGTGAACCACTGCTGCCATCTCTAGGTCATAAGGAGCGTACTTCTGCTCATAGTTTTTTAGTTTCCTTGACTCATAGGCTACTACCCTGCCATCTTGCATAAGCACACCACCCAATCCTTCCCCCGAGGCATCAGTGATAACCTCAAACTCTCCCTCAGGATCAGGAACTTTCAAAATTGGAGCGATTGTTAATTTTTCTTTTAACAAGTCAAAAGCCTTTTGACATTCATCTGTCCAAACAAACCTTTTTCCTTTTCTCTGCAAAGAGGTAATTGGGCTAGCAATGCTTGAGAAATTCAACACAAATTTCCTGTAATACCCTACCAATCCCGTGAAACTTCGTACCTCTGACACATTGGTAGGTTCGGGCCATTCCATAATAGCTTTTATTTTGGCTGGATCAACTGATATCCCATCGGCTGATATTATGTGCCCCAAATACTGTACTTCTTTCTGAAAGAAGGTGCACTTTGAGAGTTTCCCATACAATTTGTGTTCTCTTAATCGTTGCAAGACTATTTGAAGATGTCGTGCATGCTCCTCTTCATCTTTGGAATAGATCAGAATATCATCAATGAAAACTAGTACAAACTTGTCAAGACAATCTCTGAATACACTATTCATGAGATTCATGAAAGCAGCAGGTGCATTGGTCAATCCAAATGGCAACACCGTAAACTCATAATGACCATACCTCGTTCTAAATGCTGTCTTGAGAATATCTTCGTCTTTCAACCTTAACTGATGGTATCCAGATCTCAGATCTATCTTGGAAAAAACTGATGCGCCACGCATTTGGTCAAATAGATCATCAATACATGGCAAGGGATACTTGTTCTTTATTGTTGCCTTGTTAAGCATCCTATAATCTATACACAGCCTGAGAGTCCCATCTTTCTTTTTGACAAATATAACTGGGGCTCCCCATGGTGATACACTTGGCCTAAATAGATTCTTAGACAATAGCTCCTGCAACTGAGCTTTTAATTCCATAAGTTTAGTGGTAGTCATACGATATAGAGCTTTAGAGATTGGCTCCGATCCTGGTTTAATATCTATGCCAAAGTCAAATGTTCTCTTCGGAGGCAAGCCTGGTAACTCCTCAGGAAATACATCCCTAAAGTTGCATAGATACGGATATCTTTCCTCAAATGATTGTTTCTCCAAGGTTTCCTCTACTAGGTCCATTTTAACGGCAAAAAGTTGACATCCCTTTCGCCTAGCCCGTTTTAGTTGTTTTGAAGAAATGGATCTAACCCTTATTTCTCTTTGAGTTCCATGGAGATTTACTATTTTTCCCGTCTCATCCAGACACTCAGTGGTTTTATGAAAACAATCTACTTTGAATCGATGTTTCCACAACCAATTCATTCCTAGGATGACATCGTAGGACCCTAAAGGCGCTACGTATAAATTTGCCTCAGTGGTGAAGTTAGAAACATCAATCTTAGCTTCGAACAAACATTGCTCTACCTGAGCCTTTGAGTTATTTGCATACTCGACCACAGATAGTTCACCTTGCCTGAGGTTTTGGAAATCTGTTAACTTCTGATCAAAGTATAACTGAGGTAACCACCGTTTTCAGAATAGTTCCACGAACTCATCCCATGTCACCTTCAAGGGACTTAATTCCAGCTCCATTTTCTTATTCATCCACCAAGTGGATGCTTCCCCAGATAGCTGATAGGCTCCCCACACGGCTTTAGTAACCTCAGAGTAATTTCTGATCTCAAAATATTTCTCCATCTCCGTCAACCATGCTTCTGCTACATCTCCAGTTTTTGTTCCATCGAACTTTGGAGGGTTAACCTTCTTCATATCCTTAGATAACTCTAATGCAAGTTTATCCTTGGTTTTTCTTTGAACTTCACTGTCGTCAGGATTTTCACTTGACGTGCCATTTTCCCAATGTTTACTCTTGCTTGTATAATGTGAGTTCTCATTTCCACCCTCTTTGTTGCCAGTTTCATTCATTTTCCTTTCCAGTTTGTTCAACCTTTCCTTGGTTTCAGTAAGCATGTTTAGAATCCTATCCAACTTGTCAGTGGAGTTTTCCTGAGAGTTATGACCTTCCCGATCCTCCCCCTCGTTAAACTCTGATTGGTCCATGCTATTTTAGTTTCACACCTGTTTAGACATATACTAATTAGTTTTACGCTTATTATATTAAATATCATTAAAAGAACACAACAATTGATCATAATCACAATTGTTCTCAAATCAAAATTTTGTCTTTATTCATTTTGCAAAATTGTTTCAACATCATTAGAGATAGACATATCTCATGTTTTTACTCAGTATTATCTAGTGGAGTGTAACCTTTGGATTCATTGTCCGACACATAATCATGAGGTGTATACCCCTCAGACTCACTATCAGAAGATAGCTCAATAATCTCAGCTCTAGGTACTACATGAGGATCTCTAGTGATCATGGGTATAGTAATAGGTACACTCTCAAATACACTAATAGGTACACTATCAGTTACAATCCAGGGACAGCAGTTGATCATGATTCGAGTTGCCGTCGCTGCTCCCTCTAAGAGTTCTCTCCTCACACGCTTAAGTCATGACATTGCATTGGCTAAGGTTTCCACATCATCAAGCCAAATGTCATTTTCGTCATTAGTTTTCTCAATGGTCTTGATCATCGCAAGCCGTTTCTGCTTAGCTTGCAGATAACGCTTCTTACCCGCAAAGGATTTTCTTGCGATTTTCTTGGTGTATACCATCCTGGCACAATAAATCAAATCATTAGCTACCCACATAATGTTGATTTCCTAATCAGGTTAGTGGACTCATCAGCCCTAGTGTTGAACCTGGTTAGCTCTGATACCATATGTAACATCCCTATCCGGATTAACAAGAAAACTAGGTTTTCACAAAGGTAAATTTTTTTTACTAGGTAATCAAATACAAAAGAACTTATCTACTACCAAGTATAACATTTTTCACTATAACCTAAACATGATTTCATTTTTCATAATACTAAAGGAAATGATATACAATAAACATTTTGTTCTCTAACAATTTGCAATGTTCTTGAAACAAATAATATATTGGAAACATACCATTAACATGCATCTCGATTGTCTACCCATCACATTCAAGACTCGGCAATCCTCAGTAGTTGGAAGAGAAAGTATCTTCAAGAAGCTTAACCTCCAACCACAGACCGTCGGTCTCCCACACTCCTTCCTAACCGGAAGTGGCCCTACCCTACTCAAGAGGATAGACTTAGGGTAACCATCGGTGTTTGCCATCTGAGCTCTGGTGTTGTAACTTATGTGTCTTGTTATCGTGCAGATCCCTAGATACCCTCTTGGCATGCACGACACTCCACAAGAAACGCCATCCAATTACAGTGAACGTTCGATGCACTTGAGGATAGTACACCACCTTGGCCAAAGGATTTGTTTATAAATAGCGTTCTAAGAACGCATGTACTTAGTTCACCCACCCTACTCGACTTGAACTGATCGAAATCCTACAGTTTCCTATTTGTAAAGTTTGAACAAATTAACGACCTTGATGACCTCAAGGGTTTAGGATTTTCTCCTGTAATAGCGCATGGCGCAACATTTACTCTAATCCTGAGTTCATATTTTCCATAATTCCATATTCATGTAAAAACATTATTTAATAACGCCCACTCCTAAGTGGTTTCATACTTGTTTACTCGGTTCCCATGTTTGCACAACATACTCAAGTATCTAAAACAATTTCCTGTTATCCTAAAATTCAAGGGTTCTAGACTCATAAGGTCTACAAAATAAAATGATACTAGTACCATCGCATGCAACGTAATCTAGACTCACATGCAAGTTTTTTCCCAAGTCAATTAATTTCGCATGAGTCATTGCGGTAAGAATCGTAAAATAAAAATAAAAGATTTAGAATCTTTCTTATGACTTTAGAGATGACCAACACATGTTCAACCTCTGACTAAAAATATATAAGACAAATATGACACTAGCTAGTTGCAACTACAACTTCGGCTGTCAAACACATTAAAGTTTACGTCAAACATGCTTTAAATCTGTGGTTTTAAACTCCTACACAACATGCACATGGAGCAATGTGTTTTCTCACTATGGAGCTTATCGTTTCAAGTGCTCCAAGGGCAGTTTGAAGTTAATACCAGTCTTAAAGGAAACACTTTAAACTTACGTCTTTGCCGACTGTTGAAGTTTGTAATTTACATTTTGTATCATGCAGAAATCTTTCCTAGATGTGTGCACATTGAGAACTATGTTCTATCATCATACGATGTCAACCATGAGAGGTAATGATCTATTTTCTAAGTTCTCAAATACTAACAGACATCACAATACTATTCTTGAGGTTTCAAATACCATAAGACAACAATGATACCTTTATAATGATTAACTTCACACTGAAATCGCAGTAGAAGACATTATCATCATATTCAATTCATTGTAAATGTATTTAACCTTGAATAGATGAGACACACTTACTGGTCTTAACTGTGAAAAAGGAGAGAATGCAAAATAAACCTGTCGTCAAAGTTGAAGTTTGCTGTGGTAAGTTCCATGTTCTCCTCTGGCTGGTCATTCTCCTCTGGTTTCAAAACTCTCCCTTATCTCCCGTCGAGCATAAAGAAGCCAAACTTTTTAATTCAATAGCTCCTCCTTTCTGCCATTTTTCTTCCCTCTACAACCACGACAGCCCACTCTAAGTGTAGCACTTTATGCAAGAGCAATTGCTCCAAATCGTGTGAGCCTTGCTCCTTCACTAAATCTTATCACCTGCCCGACCAGAACTCTCCAGACCCCTCGTTATCTCTGTCATTTTTATCTTCTTTCACAACAGTGACAGCAATGTCACCATTTCTACTCAGCGACGTCTCTCACTCACTATCTCCTCTCTCTGCCCGACCACAACTCAGAAACTTCCCCGTTATCTCTCCACCATTTTTTTTTCTTATCTTCACACAGCGACCGATTTCCATTAACTATCCTCTCCGTCGATAGAGTCTCCCTCACATATAACCCTTGCTTCCATTTCTAACTCCTGCCCCCACTTTCCATAGTTTTTCCCTTGCTACACAACGATAGCTACCTCATTCTACTCCCCACTCGCAAAGGATTCTCTCTCAATTAAGTCTCGTTCCACTTCTCAAACTCCGCCTACTGCCCATGATGAAAGATTATAACAACATTTAACCGCATTCCACTAATCTCTCCCCTAGCATAACTCCCACACCACTCTGCGAAGAAGGAAGACTCCACTCTTTTTGGCGGTTTCTTCTTGTTTCTCTCAACAGCATCCAATGCCTTCGCACCCACCTTGATGATGGGCATCTACCATTAATTTGCAGTTACTCTAAACACAACTGCCCAACTTCCTCCCTCTCACGCCATGGTGAAGGTAATTAAGGCATTAAACGACTACCAAACCATGCCTAAGCTCAAGGAGGTCGATTTAACTGAATACAACCCGACTTCCTTACTCACTATGACCACTAGAAAGATTAAAGCTCCTTCGGTGATGTGGCTTGCTAAAGGACATAACAACTCCGTCCTCTCTCGAACAAAAAGGTATCTAATCCTTCAAGAGCAACTCAAAGCTGAGTTGAGGAAGTAAACACAACAAGGTAGCGGATAATTAAAGCCTAAAGCATCTCTATGGTCGAATAAGAAGAAGAGATAAAGACCACTCTAGATAAGAGACTCAAGGTCAGATCAAAAATATCTTGCGGATAAGGCTAAAAGAAAAGACTCATTCCCAACAATGACCAAAACAATTTATTACATGCTATGGCTTCAAAATCAACATTCCTCGATCTACAAGAAAAGAATAAATTCACAACACAAGTTTGACGCATTTTACGACAATCACGATGGATTGATCGTAATGCAAACAAGTTTCCTACATCGCTAGACGCACAAAGCTGACTTCTCGCATCTTTTGACTACGAGACGTGATTCACGATTCTGCCACAAGTAGGTTCATTTAATTACTTATAAATGAAATAATAAATGTTTATATAAGTTTCTATATGACAACTTGCGAAAAGGATGTTACACCTTATCCCTAAACGTCGACATCTAGTCTTACTATCCCAGTGGAAAACAAGACTAAATTGTTGGCTTCAAGTTTTATCTACCTATTTGGCGATCTCAGTAACAAACACCCATGGTTAATTTCCAGAGTATATACTCTCTCTCAAAGATACTTTCTCTTCCCATCGAACACGGTCCACCTATTCCTGCAACGACAGTCTCACATACAATTCTGTGGTCAAAGCACCTATATTCCAAATCAAAACATAATATATCCAAAACATCATTTCACTTAACAAAAAGGACATTTGGTCAACAATATCACATTGATCATAATCAATAGATTCTAAAATTTCATAGAACTAACTTGTATAATAATCATCAGTTTCCATGTCGTCCACAACATATTATATTACTAAAAATTTCAAGAAAGTAAATAGCATAATTGATTCCAAGAGGAGGGATGTAACAGCTAAGATCTAAGGGAGGAAACCCCTCCCTTAGAGAGCCATGAATATAGTTTTGTGGAATGTTAGGGGTCTCAATGCCCCTAACAAGAGATGCATGACCAAGCATCAAATAGAGCTCATGTTGGTCGATATTGTTCTTTTGCAAGAAACAAAACTAAATCTACAAGAAGCAAAATCTTTTGTCAATCATTGTTGTGGTTGGGATGGTGTGTGGACTGAAGTGAATGGTGTTGTTGGTTCCAAATGAGAAATTCATTTTGGGGGAGATTTCAATGCAATCCTAAATACGAATGAGAAAACTGATGGATTGAAATGTGAAACAAGGTCTCAAAAGGATTTCACTCATTTTCTTAGTAATGCTAAGTTAATTGATATAGCCCCAAAGAATGTGGAATTTACTTGGTCAAATAAAAGGATGAATGTAGTGCATGTGGCAGAGAGATTAGATATATATTTTTTTTCAACAAACTAGCTAGAGACCAACAATATTTTGGAATCCAATGTCAGAACCATGGCTAACTCTGACCATTTCTTGGTGGATTTTGTAGTTGGAGAAGATCAAGCGCCAAAAAGGAGTTTCTTCAAGTTCAAAAAATGTGGTTCCATAGGAAAGATCTGGTGGATCAGATAGGGAAATGGTGGCAAGAGGTGCCATTTTGTCGGGGAATGAAGATGTACAAATTTGTAAAAAGACCGAGTTAAATAATAAATTGAAAGAATGTCCAATATTGTCTCCTTTAAGAATATTTTTGCATAAAAAGAGATGATAGAAAATAAATTGGAGAACCTAAATGCTAGATTCATTGCTTAGGGGATCTTTCAGGTAGATTTCCTAAAAGAAAAGGAGCTTTTGGTGGAGCATGCTAAAGTGCTAGCAAGGGAGGAAATTTACTGAAGAGCCAAATCCAAGGAAACTTGGTTGGCGGAGGGAGATTCAAATATGATTTCTTTTCACAATACAACCAAGATAAGAAGATTTTAGAATAGGATTGAGCCTATAGATGATGCAGCAAGTCGTTTGTTAAGCAATAGAGAGGAGATAGAATCGGAATTAGTAATTTTTTTTAAAGCGTTGCTGGCACCTGAAGAGGCCCTGGATTGTAGAGATACAAGTGGCCTTTTTGATAATATTCCTTACAAAATTTTGGAAGATGATAAGTAGATGATGATGGAGCCTTTCTCGAAGGTAGAAGTTCTTTTGGCAGTTAAAAAACTTCATCCAGATAAAGCACCAGATCATCTTGACAGCTTCCTTGCTTTATTTTATCACAAATGTTGGCATATTATGGGAAAGGAAGCGTGTGAGATGGTGGAGGATTTTCATAAATCAAGGAAACTTCTCAAGGAATTAAATAATACTTTGGTGGCCCGCTCATCCCCAAAAAGTAGAACAACAACACTTTCTCTAACTACAAACCGATATATTTGTGCAACACCATATATAAAATCATATCCAAATGTTTTGCAAATAGACTCAAAAGCATGCTCCCTAGATTTATCTCTACAAAACAAAGTGGCTTCACGCTAGGTAGATACATAATGGGTGGAGTAATAATAGCAAATGAGGCAATACACTCAGTTGAAAATACAAAACAAAAATGCATGATGATGAAATTGGATATCAGAAAGGCATATGATAGAGTTAGGTGAGATTTCTCATGTTAGTCTTGAGAAGATTTGGCTTCGAGATGGAATGGATGGAATGTATCTTCCAATGTATTTCAACAGTTAGATTCCCTATTTTAGTCAACAGCTCTCCTTGTGGTTTCTTTCAAAGTTCTAACAGGTTGTGACAAGGGGATCCACTATCCCCCTTCCTTTTTGTGTTAATGGTAGAAGTTTTGGGTAGGAGCGTCAAGAAGAGTTATGAAACCTATGAAAGATGGAAAGGTGTTCAGGTGGCCACAAATGTAGAAGCACTCATGCACCAATAGTTTGTAGATGATACAGTGTTGTATGGAGAATCTAGCCTAGAACAAGCTAGAGAAGCAAAAGATGTCTTAAACTCATATATTTCAGTCTTAGGCCAAATTATAAATTAAGAGAAATCTCAGATCTTCTTTTTCAATACTAGAAAGGTAGTGCAAAGGAGAATAACAAATGTCTTTGGATTTAGAATAGATCAAATCCCCTGCAAATATCTTGGTGTGCCTTTGTTCAAAGGGGCGATCAAGACAAGTGTGTGGCAAAATATAATCAAGAACTGTAAAGTGAAGGCAGGGTCTTGGAAAGGGAGGTGGTTGATATTAGCTGGTTGCATACTAATGTTGAGATTGATCTTAGCTGCAATCCTGATCTATTTGATGTCTTGTATCCAACTAACTAGGAAAGTAGAATCCAACATTAATAGTGTTCTAAAACTTTTTCTTTGGGATGGAGAAAATGAGCAAAGAAGGATTCCTTTAGTGCATTGGGACAAGGTGAGAGATAGCAAGAAAAATGGGGGACCGGTATCAGAGATCTCATCTTACACAACAAGGTGCTTGGAGCCAAGCTCATTTGGAGGATGCATAGTGCACCAGATAATTTTGGAGTAAAATTTTACAAAACTAGTACCTAGATTCAGGTGACCTTGATAGAATCCTTACCATTGTCAATATGCTAACAGGCTCCCATATTTGGAAATTCAAAATGGAGTGTAGACCCATTATAACTGAACACCTTTTGTGGGTAATCAATGATGGTAGAATGACTAACTTTTGGTTTGATTCATGGACTGGTTTGGTCCCCTTGGAGAAGATTGAAGATCTAGAAGGATGTAAGGAGGTAATGGAAGACATCTGGGGAGAATAGGTGGAAGACTATGTGGTCTACAGAGGGGATGAATATGATAGACACTAGGAATGGAAGAATTTTTCTGCCTCTCTAATAGAAGAATGCGCAAAAATAAAAATCTAGGAGGAGCTCGCAAAACATAAGATAGCCCTAAAAAATAAGAAAGATAAAATTATTTGGTGTGGGTCAAAATCAGGTGATTACATCATGAAGATTGGAGATACAAAAATTGGAAGGGGTGGTGAAGGGTGGCCAGTGGATTTGTGTTGGAGTCACTAGGTACTTTTGAAGGCTGGGGCCTTTGCTTGGACGACAATAGAAAATAGAATCTTGACTAGGGAGAGGCTTCATACTATTAGGATTGCCGACCCAAGTTGATGCCCACTGTGTAAAAGGGAGTTAGAAATGGTCAACCATCTCCTTTTACAATGCCCATTTGCTAGCGATTATTGGGACTGGTTGTGCACAAATTTAACTGGTAGTGTGCATGACAGAATGATATTCGTTGGTGGTTCCTTAGCTAGTCAGAGCTCAATTCTTCTTCTCTATGGAGTGGTATATGGATTGTTTACCCTTCTTTATCAATCTGACATTTATGGTTCAAGGAGCGAAATAGGAGAATTTTCAATGATTCAGAGTTTCAAGTAGGAAGAGTTTGTCAGATGATTGAAGTTGCAGTTTGTGAAACCTTGAATGCAAAACAATTAATTGGAAGACATGTGGCATTCACAAATTGGGACAATTAGATTATGAAAAGGTGGGTAGGTTTGAAGATTTCTTTAGCATTAAATCTCAATGGAGGTAAGGCTACAAAAGATAAAAGAAGGAAGGTCAAATGGTTGGTCCCCCTGAGGGTAAGATTGAAGCTGAACTTTGATAGGGCCTCTAGAGGTAATCTCGGGGCCTCTGGTGTAGGGTGCATCATACGAAACAAGGCTGGAGTCCTCATCTAGGTGGCATAAAAAAAGCTCAAATTTGGTACCAATAATGAGGTAGAAATGGAAGCTATTAAGGAAGGTTTGAAAATATGTGTTCAGAAAGGTATTACAGAAGTAGACATTGAGGGTGATTCTCTGATATCCATCAATGCCATTAAGAAGATGATGATACCAAATTGGAAACTTCAAAACTTAGTGCTGGAGATATGGGAGCTATTGGATAATATAAGCAACTTCTCGTTATGTCACATATACAAAGAAGCTAATGGGGTCACAGACTTCCTCGCAAACCAAGGAATTGAATCACTGGAAGTATTGAGAGTATCCTCCTCAGATATGGATTTGCAAGGTCTGGCAGTCCTTCTGGAGAAAGATTGTCAGCTTGAATCATGATAATGTCCTCCAAATCAGGCAGTAGAGATTTGTGGTACTAAAAAGGATAGTGGAATAATTGGAAGTCACGAGCATACTATCTCTGGTTTTATTTTCTATATACTTCGCTAGTTGCTTGGAAGATTTCATAACATAATGGCAAAGCAAATGATATGCCAGTTTCGATGCAAATGTTGGGTGGATTTGGATGCGAAAGTGGAGGAGAACATGGAGGAGGATGAGGAGAATGAAGAGGAGGAAGAGGAAGCGGAGGAAACAACAAAGGGTCAAATCAGGAGGATTTTCAGAGTTGAGCATGTTTGAGAAATAGTGAGTGCCATAAAAAAGGTAATCGACCATTATATTTTTGGTGAAGAGCATGTTTGTGATGGTACATTGTATGAGAAGTTTTTAATGAATGTCACTTTAGTGATGGGGAGGAAGCAGTCGGGGAAACTCATGGCATATAACTTCCTTCTGAGGGAGCAAAGGGAAATGGCTAATGCGACAATTTCATATTTCAACAAAAGGCATGCAGATGAGTTGATTAGAGGTGTTTTTGATGTTGTTGCAGTAAGGAAAACCAGGTGATTGTAGAGGCTTTGAATCTCTTTTGTGACGATATAAATTAGGATAACGTGGAAGTTTCTAACTTCTTTTTAAGCCAATATGGAGATTTGTTGTCCCCGTCACAAGTTGAAAGAGATTTCGAGCTATCCTCTAGCCTCCAATATTTGTGGCACCTTAGGAGGCCTAATGCTTGATTAATGTTTATCTTGCACGCTCACTATGGTTGATGCATTTTCTTTGTATTTTCTATTTTAAGCTTTTAATGAAATGGAAGCTACCCCCTATGGTAGAGCTTGTTGATAAAAAAAAATAGTTTTATTTGTAGGCATTAATATGTATTTTAAAATTTTGATATCTTTATATTTAAAAATTATATAATAACTTTTGTACTAAATAAAGTTATATATTTAATTATGTCAACTATATTTTAATTTTATAGTTTTAGTTTTTAATACATATCAACTTTAGACATAAGATTCCTTCCTACTCTCCTACTCTCATTATAGAATGCCTCTTAGCGTAATTAGTGATTGTTATTATTTACACTTGTTGGATAAAATTGTAAATTGTATTTACATAATCATTAGTGTATAAAATAATATATTTTGTGTGAAAGATGGTAAATAATTTAAGTGGAACTTGGTTACATTAATTTTAGATTTAGTCTTTAATTTTTTCTTTCATTACCCTTGTTCTAATTGAGAGATTGGGGAAAGATCTGGGTTAGTTTTGTTTTTTAAAATTCAAAATTTAAAATTTGGGCCTAGAGGTTTCCCTCTATTTAGCCATTATAAACCAACTTAAGTGCTAAAACATTTGAAATGCATATTAGAGTGTTGTATAAAAGGAAAAGCCCCCAATTCATTTGGAACACCTAGCAAATATTTAACACAAGTCTACCACCAAACAAGAATACTTTGTTGTTTACTTTATTATCTTTAGGACATTGATATCCACATAACATTAGACAAGAATACTTTGTTATATCCACATAACATTAGACAAGAATACTCTGTTGTTTACTTTATTATCTTTTGAACATTGATATCCAAGCTATTAAATTAATATCCATGAATTTGATAGAAGAAAAAAATATTCCTAATCCTTTACAAATTATTTTGGCTCCTTTTAAAAAATTTCATACCAAAAAATATATATATCATTTTAAATTTATTTGCCCTTAAAATCATAAAATTTTCTTTTTCAAAAACTTTAAAACATTGAATCTTTAAATTTTTGTTGTCACATGAAATCCACAATTAGTTCATTTTCATTAAGTTATGCCCTCTTTTTAAAAGTTGATCCCCTTTTAAGTCTAGTGGGTGGTTTAGCTATAGAGATATATAGTTTTTAGATGCCTCAACATATAAATAATTCCCAAAGGATTAAAACTTGCTTTATAATTTTAATTGGAAAACAATTTTCCAAATGCTATATACAACTATAACTTTGGAATATGGAGGAGTTTTCAAGAATTTTTTTAACCTATATATTTTTTTAAAGTTTTGATCCCTGTCAAAAATAGTTATATACAATTATGGATGAGTTTTCAAGAATTTTTTAACTTGTATATTTTTTTAAAGTTTTGATCCCTGTCAAAAATAGTTATATACAACTATGGAGGAGTTTTCAAGAATTTTTTAACTTGTATATTTTTTTAAAGTTTTGATACCTGTTAAAAATAGTTATATACAACTATGGAGGAGTTTTCAAGAATTTTTTAACCTATATATTTTAAAAAAAATTTGATAGCTGTCAAAAATAGATTTGGAAAGTGACCTGATTGGTACAAACAAATATTTAAATGTGATATTTAAAATATAATTTACTATTGACGTAATTATTGGACATCCTTAAAATGCAAATGCAATTCCTGGTATATCATAATCAGTCCGGATAAGGAACGAGACTTGACCATTAAGTTTTGAACCCCAATAAAATCACAAATCATAAACGAATTAATTTCGTGAGGGCAGAATCGGCTGGAATCGTAGGCTATAAGATTTAGATACACGGAATCGATTTTATATAGATTTCAAAAATCGAGTCTCATGGGCACGTTTCTAGCTGCCTTGGGCATGGATTCATTCGTGTATATTGTTCTGCTTTTAGCGCTTCCCCTGCTCCTCCTGGCAAGGTACAAGAAGAAATCTAATCTCCCTCCAGGCCCTCCAGGATGGCCAATTGTTGGCAACCTACTACAGATTAAGTTCTCGAACCAAAGCTTTCAAGGTTATATAGAAAAAGTGCAGAGAAAATACGGTCCAATTTTCACAATCAGATTGGGGTCTCAACCGCTGGTTATTGTAGCAAGCCGTGATTTGGCCCACGAGGCTCTGGTACAGAAAGGCTCCGTCTTTGCCAGTAGACCGCCCGTCAAGGGCTTCCGCAAACTCTTCTCCAGCAACCAGATGAACATCAATTCCGCCGCCTACGGTCCTGTGTGGCGAACCCTCCGCCGAAATCTGGTCAGCGAAACCTTCGGCTCGGCTGCCTTGAAGTCCTTCCGAGAGGGCAGACAGTGGGGTCTCCACGTGCTCATCCAGGGTTTTAAAAACGAGGCTGCGCAAAAAGAAGGCGTGGTGAAAGTGATAGAGCATTTGAGGCACGCGGCATTTTGCCTACTGCTCTATATGTGTTTCGGAGCGCGACTGGAGGAGGAGGAGGTCCGAAAGGTGGAGGGCGTTATGAGAGAATTGCTCCTCAGCTTTGCGGGTGTGGCGTTAGAGGATACGTTTCCCATTCTCGGGATTTTCTACAGGAAGCGGCGAGAGCGCATGCAGCGGATCTACCGCCGTCAGCAGGAGACACTGGTTGCGCTTATTAAGCGGCGCCGGGCGGAGTTATCGGAGGGAAGGGGCGAAGATTGCAGGGCGTATGTGGATTCTCTGTTTTCTCTGTCTGTCGACGGCGGGAGATGTTTGACGGAGCAAGAGATGGTGACGCTGTGCTCGGAGTTCATTAACGCCGGCACCGACACCACGTCGACCACGATTCAGTGGGTGATGGCTAACTTGGTAAAACATCCAGACGTCCAGAGCAAGCTTTATAAGGAAATTGTAGGCGTTGTTGGTGAAGAAGGGGCTAACTTGGTGGAGGAGGAGAATCTTTCTCAAATGCAGTACTTGGAGGCGGTGGTGAAGGAGGCGCTGCGCCGACATCCCCCTGGGAAGTTCGTTCTCTCGCACGCCGTTACGGAAGCCTCTAGTCTTGGCCGTTATCAAATCCCGGCGGGGGTGCTTGTGAATTTTTGTATTTGGGAGATGGCCAACGATCCAGAAGAGTGGGAGAGTCCTGCGGAATTCATACCCGAGAGATTTATGAACGCGGAAGTGGATATGACGGGAGGCAAGGAGATCAAGATGATGCCGTTTGGCGTGGGGAGGAGGATTTGCCCCGGCTTAGGACTGGCTATGCTCCATGTGAAGCTTATTGTGGCCACACTGCTCCACAAATTTGAATGGCAGAGCAAACCGGGAGAGACGGTGGATCTTGCGGAGACGGAGGAGTTCACCGTGGTTATGAAGAATCCACTACAGGCCGTAATAAAGGAGAGGGCCTCAGTAGCTGGTTATTAAACAGTACAAGTTTTACTTATGTTCTGAGATTTAGTAATCATCTGCATAGCTCAAGCTACAAGCAAGTAGGCCTAGTATATCTGGTGGACATACTTTCGGTTAGTCTCCCTTTACCCGTGTCTTAAAATCTGTTACACTTTCATTTCAAACTCACAAACTAGCCATACAAAAGTAGCTTCAGGTATATTGCATACCACCCCTGTGCCTCGGAAAATAGGGTAGGATGGGTTGAAACAGTCCCTTTCATACCCGTGCAATACCACTACAGGGCATGCTTCAAAATAATGAATAATATGCTTACTCTTGCTTCCGATCTTTCAAATCTATTAAATAATTTTCTTGTGATTTTTATGCACTGCATTGAATGAGGTGTGGGCCCATTAAAAATTTCTCATTCCTTAATTTAAGAAAAAGGATCACATCTAGAAATTAATTCCTGCGGTGCTAAAATGTGAGCTTCCGATACAAAAATGGCCAGGAAATTTGTGTCTCTCCGAAAAAAAATTGTGTTGGAAAAAGTCTTCCCTCATTTAACTATGCTATCCCAAGTCGTCGCCTGTGGCCCCCTCCCCCACTTCTGCTTTGCCGCCTGCCACGTCCCCTACACCTTCGGTCCATTTTATTGGGCTTTTTGCTATAATTTATATGTTGTAGCTCAATTTTCTTTAGTTTTCCCTTAGGTTATACTATACAGAATTGAATGGGAATTGTGATAAACTAGTAGGGTGAACGCGCAACAGTTTTGTCGATAGGCTGTCTGCAAAGTAGATTTTTTTTAGAAGTGTTTGTGTTTTATGACTTGTTGGCATTACATTGTTTGAGGAAGAGTGTAATTTGTGACATATATGCATTGGAATGGAGTATCAATTCTTAGAATATAGTGGCTTCTCTTGCGTATATTTATGTAGCTAGTTTTTTGTTGCATCCTTCTTGAATTGTATATGGCATCAGCTGCCATGCTATGTTTTGCAATTTCGAAATATGGTTTTTCAACTAGATATTGTTCTATAAACCCTTATTCTATTAACTTGCCCTGCATAAAGATGGTATCATGGAACCAAAATTATGGAAAGCTAACATTAAGCTTGCTCCACAAATGTCATTTAAAAACTGCCCAAATTTAAATTGGTGCTAGTTGTCATGCTATGTTTTGCAATTTATGGTTTTTCAAGTAGATACTGTTGTGTAATAAATAGCTATGTAATAGTTTGAGTGACTACACAGTAGTATTATGACAAACTTTGACATAGAATTGGACGCACCGAATGGATTGTTGAATAGATTTTTAAAACTTCCAAACAAAGCATTCGAGACTTAAATCCTTATTCTATTAACTTGCCCTGCGTGAAAATGGTAACATGGAACAAGAATTATGGAAAGCTAACATTGGGTTTGCTCTAAACATGTCATTCAAAAACTACTCAGATTTCAATTGGCATCATGCCTCAAATAGATTGGGAACAATTTAATCTCTGTGCAATTATTGTTTGGGAATGCACAAAGAGAAGAAATCTTATGGATTAACAAAATTTCCTTGAAAAATAAATAGCCATAAAAGGAGTGTTTGAAAAACACAAGATCTATTCAACAATATATTCCTAAATAGATATTGACTCTTAAGAATGCAATTTAAACAAATCATAAACAAGTCAGATCAGTAAAATATTGGGCTTCTTAAATTTTATCAAGTGCAAGAACAAGACGTTGGTGCTTCACCAAGTACAAAACACTTCCAGCTTAAAATATATATATATTAATTTTCAATGAACTAAATATGCTTTTGCTAAGCAAATATCAACGATGAATTTATTTTTTTTCTTTTACAATGAATTGTGAAATTCCAAATAACTCAAGGCAAACACATAACAAGAATTTGAAAATTGAAAAACTTGTTGGTTAAAGAACAGGGAGTTCGCCTTAGATTCGAACACTTTCTCAATCAAATGTGTATGAAATGCCCCTGTTACCTTAGTTTTCAAAGATCAACATATGTGGAAAGGCTCATGAAACCCCTAGATGAATCTTGCGATAAAATTACTTACCTACTGAACATTGTGTCCATTTGCTTTAAGAGTAAACGAGTGAGGCAGAAGTGCCAAGTTTGAAACCACTTTGAAGTTACACTCCAATTTCCAACACTTCGTGTGGTCTACCTCCCTTCCAAGGTAACCTTAAGGATCCCCCTTTGAATAGTATTATTATTTTTTCGCATTCACAGTTTGCGTCCCTATACCTAAAACTATACCTAACGTAATTTAAACAATACATTGCACCAAGAATTAAAAAGAAAGAACAAATCGTCAATTAAATTTAAGCTACAATTATAGAGTAAGAAATAAACTGCAATTATAGTATTTTAATATAGTTTTACCTTTTCCTATGGTACAATATATTTTTTTTATGGTCATTCAATAAAGTTGGCATTGTTAAGCTTTAAAATTCACTATTGTTACATTTTTCTATTTTAAACTATAATCACTTTGCAAATTCTTATTGCTTCATTTCCCTTGATTTGGTCAATGTATTTATTAGGAAACTATTAAAATAGATGGTCGTTTTCTCTTTATTTCTTTGCACTATAAAGGATAAGTTGAAAAAAAATTAGTGGTTTGTTCCGAAATTCATTGTGTATGAATTTCCTTTTCAAACTTAGTTAATAATTTTTTTATTAAAATTCATGAATGACCATCAATTTTAAAGCATTTTGGCATCCTTGTAAAAACAAACCTAAAATATAATGAAGAGTAAGTAATAGAAAACTTAATTAAAAAGAGCCGCAATGCAACTAATGTCCCTACTAGTTGTAGGGTTGCCAAAGCATGCCAAGAAGGCAAAAGCAAAGACCTAACAAATAACATAAGATCTTAAAAAGGAAAAAACTGAATTAAAATATTAGATTGCAAGTTAGAACGAGTTAAATACAAAGACAAATATTACTTCAGGACTACTATTGTATTGATAGCTCATTACACGTGGTCTCTTCACCAAATGGATGTTAAGAATGCCTTTTTTGAAAATTTTTGTTTATCACACCATGTTAAAGGATTGATTCGATTTCAAGTTCCAGGTCACCTTGTGGGTTATTAGTGGAGGCTTAAAGAATTTGAGTAAGGCCCACCATGCTTTTACTTTGAATATGTGTATAGTATGTCAAATGGTGTATGGACAAACCATATCCTTATTTATGTATGATGAACTAAAATTTGTGGATTTAAAGTACTTTTTAGTTTTAAGTAGAAAACATGGCTACATGCATAACCTTCCTATGAATAATTATTTTCAGATTTTATCTTTACCACCCATGACAATTGAAGAGACATTTCTTAAAACAAAAAATCATTTATTATGATAGGATTACAAAACTAATTTTAACTACATAAATATAGTGGCAAAAAGTGTTCCATTGTGTGATATACTTGGGGCTATGGCCAAGCATTCTAATGGATAGTTCCCTACATTAAAGATGGTACGTTTACAAAAATATATAGAGAGAGAGAGAGGAATAGAGAAAGAGAGATAGAGTGGGGGGGAGACATAGAGATAAGAGATATAAAGGGAAAAAGAGATAAAGAAAAGAGAGAGTGACTTTCAATCAGTCATTTCATGCCAACGATCCCAAGATGACATCTATCCATTGGGATCTACACTTAGGGAAATGCATAATCTTCTTAAGGACCTAATAATTCACATTTAAGACCTCTTTAGTGTACCCATTGCACACTAAAGTGTATCTATCTATGACAATAGCAACATATCATCTTCAAGATTCATTGATTCATACATGGCATGACTAATACAATTGAAAACAATGTTGTTTATTGAAGTGGCTCAAAAATGGACATTTGTAGCATCTCGGAAGTCTAACAAATGGAAAGAACACTTAACACTAGCTATTGTTCAAGCCTCCCTCATTTCATCACCATCCCAGTAGCAAATGATCGATGTTTTCAATAATTATGTTGGAGTAAATTGCTTCTATACCAGTAATTCAGAAACATTCACAATGATATATTGCATTTCAAATGACTACCATACATGGAATTTCCACCATACATCTCTAGACCCGTTGACATACACTAATGATGAAACTCCTTTTGACTGGGGACATGCAATGCAAGACAATAGTCCTGATGAATGACAAGTCTTGTCAATTATATACCGAGGCATACCATTTCAACTGGATAGGCTCAACATGCTTGGGAAACAAGAAGAAGAACAATTAAGGGCACTATCACTTGCAAATAATTGATCAAAACAAAAAATAAATTTACTTGCATGCAATTCTTCTAATTCTTCCACCCTTGCTTAGTTTGCCATTTTGTTTTCTCTGTTTTCTCTATAATGAGCTCACTTCATGTCTTCTACCACTAATTACTTTTATCTACATGCTATCTTGGCATACCCATTGCACATTAAGGGCACTATCACTTGAGAATAATTGATTGAGTCATGTTTATTATGCATAGCTTGTTCCTATTCATATTTTCCCTTATCCTCATCATAAGTTTGAGGATCATTAGTCTTCATTATTGTGGTCATTAGGGCATTAACTTGTTGAGTTCTTTGATAAATTTCTTGAGGACTTTTGGTCTTCTGAGAAGGGTTAGATTCTTCAATTGTATTCGAAGTTGACTTTGAACTTTTGTTGGTTTCAAAAGTACTATAGGATATTTCATTACTTGTGACCTCTTGTGGGATAGGATTTGGAGAGGATTTTATCATATCCTTGAACCATTGATTAAACTTGACATCCCTACTTGTGAACACATCCTCCACACCACGATCATACAACCTATATCGTTTCCTGTGATCATCATAGACAATAAAGATACACTTAACACTCTTATTATCAAAATTATTTTGTCTAATCTTATTAGGTATACGAGAAAATGCTTCACATCCAAATACCCTAAAATACTTAACATTTGGTTTCTCACTGCTCCATGCTTCCTTAGTATTTTGTAAACAAGTTGTAGTAGATCTATTCAAGACATGATTTGCCATATTAACAACATTGAACCAAAGAAACAAAGGAAGATCCTTAGATTGTAACATGCATCATGCCATTTCCACCAAGGTCCTATTCTTTCTTTCAACACTGCCATTTTGTCGAGGAGTATATCTGTTAGACATTTCTATCTTAATCGATTGATGTTCACAAATAAAGTTGGGGGAAGCCGACAACCTTGCTTGATGCCTATATCACTACCAAAACACTCTGACATTCCATCACTAGTTCTGATTTTAGCCTTGACTTGCTCATACAGTCTATGGATAGCAGCTCTAAGCCCATCCGAAACCCCCAACTCCTTCATCCTATTCCAAAGTTTGTTGCGAGGAACCATGTCAAAGGCTTTTTTAAAGTCAACAAAGCGGCAAAAGGCCTTGTCCCCTTGGGTGTTCCATATTTTTTCAATTAAGAATCTAAGTGTAGCCCCATGATCAATAGTAGAGTGCTTCGGTCTAAAGCTAGCTTGTCCCTTAGCTCTTTTTCCCTCTTTCTCTACCCACCTACTGATTTAGCGCTCTACCATGCTTTCGAAAAGTTTACCAAGAAGGGAGTTAACCATGATAGTGTGATAATTTGATGGGTTATTGATATCCCCGCTTTTGAAGATAGGAATAACCACACTAGTCGTCCACTCTTTTGGAAAGCCCTCTTGGATGACCATATTGAAGATGTGCTTGATACGAGGTGCAAGGACCTCTATACCCCACTTCAAGTGCTCAACTTGCAGTCCATCAATATCCTGAGCTTTCCCACTTGCCAACTGTTTTATGCCTTGAATGACGTCTTTAGTGGTGAAAAGTTTTGTATTTGCATAGATTATTGGGGGTCTATGTTTATCTTGGCTTCTCTCATACATCAGCTTCGCATATTCAAGCCATTGATCTCCTGTGATATTATTTTCCATTTGTTTCTTCTTTTGACTTAGTTCTTTCCAAAAGCTTTTAGGACTATTTTTTCCAAGGGCAATCAACTCTATTCTTCTGTTGTTCACATACTTCTCTTTCTTATTTCTTAACATCTTTTCATCCTCCTTATGCTCTTTGTCCATACCCCCGTTTCACAGATTTCTTTTTGCTATCTTGCATTCCTCATCGAACCATGGGTTTACCGGGAAAGTATTTTTTGCTCCTCTCTTGGCCCTAGCTCTCTTACACCCATTTAAGGCATGTGCATTAGAGCGATCAACATATTCTCTCTTACATAATGATTCTTAATGTTAACTATCTTTTTCTCGTGATCCATGAAAAGTTGTTTGATTGCAGCTCTAAAGATTTCTTGATTCTCTTAATTTAGGAGGATTTTACCTTGAGGAGTTGTCTTCTTTTGGTTAAAATGGACTTGTTCTTCCTGTTGTTTACTTATGTGAATGTGCAACTTAATATGAATTGGATTATGATCTGACTTCAGCTCTATTGCATTGTCCTTGATCACAACCTCTCCCAACTTCAAGGTATAGCTCTGAGAGCAAATGACAATCTACAACATTCTGGCCATTGTACATTTTGTAGGCGATGTTTCCCAATTCTGGCCATGCTCTCATACCATTGCAGATGACCATGTTGTAATAACTACAAAGCCCCAAGAGTTCTACCCCAAAGTGTGAAACTGAACCCTTACTGTCTTGTGAGACTGTCCCAAAGTTGATCACTCTCTTCCTCTAACCATAGGGGGTTATCTTTATCTATGTTGCTATTTTTTAGATTGAGGGCTTGATTGTTTGCAGTTCTCGCATTAAAGTCACCAATTATTACCACTTCTCCCATGTTACTAAAAACATAAATGTCTTTTTAAATGTTGCATATGGGTCTTCTCGATCTAGATTCCTTTTCTTATAAAATTTTGATCCCTTTGGAGCGAAGTAGCATACTTCCATCCTTGTCTTGACTTGATTTTCTATAATTTTAAGCCATATGAACTGTTTGTTTGGATCTTCTTTCTCCGCTTTTACAAAGCTGCCCCAGTCCTCTTTAATTAGGACTGCTACTCCACTGTGCCCCTTGCCACTGTCAGTTCTTTCATTCCACACTGAAGTCTTTTTATATCCTTCAAATTCCAGAATCTTACATCCATCATATTCATGAGTCTCAATAAGGATGATAATATCCTTTCCCTCAACTATGGGCCCCAGTCCAAGGCCTCTTCTCCATGGATACCCTCTACAGTTCCAACTTACCACTGTCAAATACTCCTAGGGGGGCCGAATTCCTATTTCTTGTATGCCACTCTGTCACCCATTTGGGCTTTGTCATTTTGTAGCCAAGCCCATTTTCCTGCATTCTCCTGTGAGAGTCCTCTATGTTTCTCAAGGTGACTCTCACATGTGATTCAGATGCACCCAATCGATTAATACCTATATATTTAAAAAATTGAGCTTCATGGACTCTTTTTCAACCGCCTTGGGCATGGATTCATTTGTATATCCTGTTTTGCTTTTAGCGCTTCCCTTGCTACTCTTGGTTAAGTAGAATAGGAAATCTAATCTCCCTCTGGGTCCTTGAGGATGGCCAATTGTTGGCAACCTGCTACAGATTAAGCTCTTGAACGAAAGAATTCAAGGTTATATAGACAAATGCAGAGAAAATACGGTCCAATTTTCACAATCCGATTGGTGCCTCAACCGCTAATTATTGTAGCAAGCCGTGAGTTGGCCCACGAGGCTTTGGTACAAAAAGGCTCCGTGTTTGCCAGCAGACCGCCTGCCAAGGGCTTCCACAAACTCTTCTCTAGCAACCAGATGAACATCAATTCCACCCCCTACAGTCCTATGTGGCAAACCCTACGTCGTAATCTGGTGAGCGAAACCCTTAGCTGGTCCGCCTTGAAGTCCTTCCAAGAGGGAAGAGAGTGGGGTCTCCATGTGTTCACCGAGGATTTGAAAAGCGAGGCTGCGCAAAACGAAGGCATGGTAAAAGTGATATAGCATTTGAGACACGCGACATTTTGCATACTGCTCTACATGTGTTTTGGAGTGCAGGTGGAGGACGACGTCCAAGAGGTGGAGGGAATTATGAGAGAATTGCTTCTCGGTGGTGCGGGTGTCATGTTAGAGGACACATTTCCCATGCTCCAGGTTTTCTACAGTAAGCGGCGAGAGCGCATGTAGGGGATCCACCGCCATCAACTGGAGACACTAGTTGCGCTTATTCATTGGCACCGGACGGAGTTAGCGAAGGGGATCGAAAAAGATTGCAAGGCGTATGTGGATTCTCTATTTTCTCAGTTTGTCGATGGCAGGATATGTTTGACTGACCAAGAGATGGTGATGCTGTGCTTGGAGTTCATTAACGCCGGCACTGACTCCATGTCGACCGTGATACAGTGGGTGATGGCTAACTTGGTAAAACATCCACACATTCAAACCAAGCTTTATAAGGAAATTGTAGGTGTTGTTGGTGAAGAAGTGGCTAACTTGGTGGAGGAGGAGAAACTTTCTCAAATGCAATACCTGGAGGCGGTGGTGAAGGAGGTGTTGCGCCGACGTCCCCCTGGGAATTTCATTCTCTCGCGCGCGATTATGGAAGATTCTAGTCTTGGCCTCTATCAAATCCCGACGGGGGTGCTTGTGAATTTTTGTGTTCGGGAGATGGGCAATGATCTAGCAGAGTGGGAGAATCCTGCGGAATTCATACTCGAGAGATTTATGAATGTGGAAGTGGATATGACGGGAGGAAAAAAGATCAAGATGATGTCGTTTGGCATGGGGAGGAGGATTTTCCCTAGCTTAGGACTGGCCATGCTCCATGTCAAGTTTATTGTGGCCACACTAATCTGCAAATTTGAATGGTAGAGTAAACCAGGAGAAACGGTGGATCTTGCGGAGACCGAAGAGTTCACCGTGGTTATGAAGAATCCGCTGCAGGCCGTAATAAAGGAGAGGGCCTCAGCATCTGGTTATTAAATAGTACAAGTTTTACTTATGTTGTGAGATTTAGTAATCATCTCCATAGCTGAAGCTACAAGCAAAGTAGGCCTAGTATTTCTGGGGGGCATACTTTCGGTTAGTCTCCCTTTACCTGTGTCTTAAACTCTGTTACACTACATTTTCAAACTCAGCACCTGGTTATTATAAATGACGTAATTTTTTTTGTCAAGGAGCTCTTTTTTTGACCTTTAACGTACCTCCACCGATCTATTTAATTATATTCAATTAACCTTTCTCAACCATTTCCACACACCCCCATTAGGGCTTAAATTTGACAGTCGACCCAAGCAATTTTTTTATGACAGTTTTCTATTCAATGTTGCCTTTAATATATTATGATACATAAGTAAATTATATAAAAATCAAATATTTATATCAGCATAATCCTATATAAATTTTGACAGTTTGTTCAAAATCTCTCCTTTCATATGATACAGTCTTTTTAAAATTTCAATTGTATTTTACAGCGAAAATGCCTAAATACAGCTATACAACTGTCAAATTTACACCCTAACTCCCATCACGACCTATTTTGATTACTATATGGTCATATTTAGTAACTTTTGTCATAAAATACAATTTAATTTTTGGGAAGATTGTATCATATAAAAGGGATCTAATTTTAGACAAACCATCAAAAATTATATAAGATCATAGTAAAATATATATTTTATCTATGATATATTTTTAAGAATAAAATATATTTTCACATTTGAAAGACAATTCTACATGGATAACCATCACAAAATATTAACTTGACAAGCAGGGTCAACCATCAAATTTAGCCCCTAGATTTCCTATACACGATACTTTTTGTATCCTCCATGTTTGAACATTCATTCCAAGCTTATGTATTACGGATCCCATATCATGGGTCAATCCTACAGGTGTAAGAACAATCCTACACCTATAAATTGAACCATGAAATAGTCACAAGTCTATACAGAACTCCAAGTAGAGGGCATATCCAGAGTATTTATTTTTTGTACCAAATCATTTAAGTTAATGCCACATTAGATTTATCCAATCACATCATTCCTAGAGCTAAGTATCAGGGTATGTGCAAGATCATGATGGGCCAAACCATACCTCTAAGTGGCAATGAAAATACAAAAAATCAAACTTAATCAAGTTCATGTGAAAAATTGAATGGATTATCTACACAATTTGAAAAAGATGTAAGAACAAAATTTGTAGAGAATTGAATCTAGTTTATGAGCTACTATTTTTTAAAAAAACTAAATTTACTTAGTGAAAAATGAATATTTTAATGAACAACTATTAAATTTTTTAGAAAAAAATAAAAAGTGGGTGTCTGTCCAGCCAACCTAACTATGAGCAAAAAAAATTTTTATTTTTAAACTTTCAAAATAAGTAGAGGACTCATGCCCGAATGTGATGCATATTGTTTTGAAATTTTTTTCCAATAAAATAATTAGTTATGATTTATTTACTGTGACTTTTTTTAAAAACTAAAAAGTAATTTTCTAGCCAACCTAACTCAATAAAAAAAAATCAGAATTCAATTTTTTTTTTAAACATATAGCCAATGATGCATAGAGTGTGACGCATCTTTCGGATCTGAAAAAGGTGAAACAGTTTGAATGTTATGAATGTTTTTCAATCAGTGTGTCCATCAAGATTTCAGACACACACTATATAGAAAATTATTAATAATCATTTAATAAAACGATAATCAAGAAAATCTTATATTTTTAGAAAGCTAACATTTTCCTTATAAACCCTTTCTGTTTTATCAATTTTGTATTTAAAAAAGTCGTCAGCACGAAGGGTGAAGTTCGAAGAAGAGAGTGAAACCTGTAAAAATGTTAGAATTGAGGGAAAGTCAACTATAATAGCCCCACGCCTACATACAAGGAAAAAGAGAAGCAAAACAGATATCCATTTTGCTTTGGTAAAATACCATTTTTCCTTTTTTATGTTTTACAAAACGGATATTCGTTTTAGGTTGCCCAAAATGGATATCCGTTTTGCTCTCTCTCTCTCTCTCAAAAGGTGGTCTACCGATATCCCACAATGGTCATAAGAATTCATCTTTAGCTTTGTGTAAAATGCTAAAAAGGTGGTCTATCGATATCCCGCCATATTCTTATGACCATTGTATCTAATTTCATCTATGATCGAAAAGGCTTGTCTATTTTCTAAGTTTTGTAAAGAGAATTGATAACAACATTGTAATGTCCATTTTTAGATCCATTTTCTGCATTTCTTATAATCATGGTAGTCTATGAAATCACATTTTTTGAGGCATTCTATCAAATAGTTAGCAATGCCTTGTCTATGTTTCCATAGTTTTTATAAATATTTACTAGAAAGTTACCAAATATAATATTTGATAAGAATCCCCCTATCATTATTCTTTTGATGGATGCCCATGTACCATTCCTTTGGTGTAAGTAAATAAGATAGTAGAAAAGATCATGGAGTTTGGCTATATACAAGTCGACTACATTTGTTTGAAGATTTTTTAAACTTTTTCAAGTTTCATTATGTTATGCATTGTAATGTTGGCACTTTGTAAGTTCTTTTTTGAAATGTATGTAAACATAAGAAAAGTTTACACATAATAGTTGGTCTTTTGGTAAATGAACATTGTGGAACTTTATGAGGCATGGGGATGTTGAACTTCACTGCAATTTTCAAGTTTGTGGATGAGTGCATTAGGATTTTGCATTGATGATGCATAATTATTTTCAAAACCTTCATTTATATACTTATGAGATTTTGGGAAGTGGAGTCATGTTTTCCATCTACAACTTTGCAAAGGTTCCACTTTTCCACCAAATAGATTAACATTACTTTTAATCATGTAAGACTTTGGGAATGTTAAGATAAAATTAAGTTGGCAAAAGTGCACCTTGACTCTACACTTCTACTTTTTTTGATCTCTCTCTAACCTATCTACCTCCTAATTAAATCCTACTCCTAGCTTTCCTAGTTTTCCTTTTCCTTTCCAATTTTCTTAGGGGAGAGAGAGAGAGAGAGAGAGAGAGAGAGTCCTAGTTTTCTTGTTTTCATTTCCTTCGTCAATAAGGGAGAGGGAGAGATAGAGGGGAGAGATAGGGAGATAGAGGAATGATAGGGAGAGAGAGGCAAGAGATAGGGAGATAGCTAGTTAGTGAGAGAGAGAAGAGATAGATATGGAGAGATAGAGGAGAGAGGGGAGAGATAGGGAGATAGAGGTTTAGGGTTGCTCAGGTTTAGGGTTTAGCAGTTAGGGTTTAGGGGCATTATTTAGGGTTTTGGGAGAGAGAGAGAGAGAGAGAGAGAGAGAGAGAGAGTTGCTTGGGGTTAGGGGTGAGGCTTTAGGGGCATTGTTTAGGGTTTATGAGTTTAACATTGCTCAAGTTTAGGGTTTAGGGGTTTAGGGCTGCTTGGGTTTAGGGGTTTAGGGCTGCTCGGGTTTAGGGGTTTAGGGTTTATGGTTTAAAGAGAGACAAAGAGAGGGGACTGATAGAGATTGGGAGAGATAGAGGAGACAGAGGGGAGAGATAGGGAGATAGAGAGTGAGAAACATGTCCAAAGACAGAGAGAGATTGAGAGGTAGATCCTAGATGATAGAGATAGGGAGAGATAGGGAGATAGAGGTTTAGGGTTGCTTAGATTTAGGGGCATTATTTAGGGTTTAGGGTTTAGGGTTTTGGGGTTAGGGGTTAGGGGTTAAGGTTTAGAGGTTTAGGGTTTAGAGAGAGATAGAGGACCAATACCTGGAGATATAGAGGAAACTAAGGAAAAAGATAGGGAGATAGTGAGTGAGGGACATGGCTAGAGACATAGTGAGAAAGATTAAGAGGTAGAGGGACAAAGGCGATAGGGAGATAGGGGAGAGATAGGGAGATAGAGGTTTAGGGTTACTTGGGTTTGGTGGTTTGGGGTTTAGGGTTTCTCGGGTTTAGGGGTTAGGGTTTAGGGGCATTATTTAGCACCTACCTATCAATATGCAGGTATAATGTATGTGCCAATATGCTCCTTAGTAGCACCTACATATCAATCGCAAACATCATTATACACCTAGCCAGTCACAGGTGTCATTCTACCCTCTACCAGCCACAAGAGCCATCAGAACATCATAAGCGCTAATATGTTGGTCGTTTAAACCATTCTATACATCATATATACCAACCCTAAACCCTAAACCTGATCAACCCTAAACCCTTATCTCCTTGTCTCTATCATCTCTCTACCTATGTCTTTGGCCATGTCCATCACCCTCTATCTCCCTATCTCTCCCTCTCTAAACTCCTAACCCCTAAACTCTAAACCTGATCAACCCTATACCCCTATCTCCTTGTCTCTATCATCTCTCTGGCTATGTCTCTAGCCATGTCCCACACCCTCTATCTCCATATCTCTCCCTCTCTAAACTCCTAATCAGGATAAACCTTAAACCTGATCAACCCTAAATCCTATCAACCCTAAACCCTATCTCCTTATCTCTATCATCCCTCTACCTCTCAATCTCTCTGCTTATGTCTCTGGCCATGTCCCTCACCCTCTATCTCCCTATGTCTCCCCTTGCTCTACACCTCCCTATCGGTCCTCTCTCTCTAAACCCTAACCTAAACCTCTAAACGTTAACCCCTAACCCCTAAAACATAAACCTTAAGTTACCCTAAATAATGCCCCTAAACCCTAACCCCTAACCCCTAAACCCTAAAACTGAGCAGTTCCCTAAACCCCAAACCTCTAAACCATAAACCTTGGAAGCAACTCTAAACCTCTATCTCCCTATCTCTCCCAATATCTATCAATCCCCTCACTCTCTCTCTCTCTAAACCCTAACCACTAAACCCTAAACCTGAGCAACCTTAAATCCCTAAACCCTAAACCATAAAGTTGAGCAATCGTAAACCCCTAAACCCTAACCCAAAACCCTAAACCCTAAACTTGAGCAACCCTAAACTCATAAACCACAAATAATGCCCCTAAAGGTCTAAGCAATCCTAAATTCATAAACCCTAAATAATGATCCTAATCCTAAACAACTCTAAACCTCTCTCTTTTTCCCAAAACCCCTAAACCCTAAATAATGCCCCTAAAGGTCTAAGCAATCCTAAATTCATAAACCCTAAATAATGATCCTAATCCTAAACAACTCTAAACCTCTCTCTTTTTCCCAAAACCCCTAAACCCTAAATAATGCCCCTAAATCCTAACCATTAAACCATAAACCTGAGCAGCCCTAAACCCTAAATAATTCCCCTAAACCCTAAACTTAAGCAACCCTAAACTCATAAACCTGACCCACCCTCTCTCTCTCCAAAACAAGAAAACTAGGACTCTCTATCTCTCTCTCTCCCTATCACCAGGTATCTCTCCCCTTTCTCTCCCCTCCATCTCCATCCTCTCTCCCTTTTCCTCCCTCTCGCTCTCCCTTATTGACAAAGAACATGGAAACAAGAAAAATAGGACATGTAAAGATGGATGAGGATATAAATTGGGACATGATGAAATGGAAACAAGATAATTTATGAAATTTCATTGGATGGGAAGAATGAGGAGAGGTAGAGAGAGGAGGGAAGTAGAGAGTGAGAGAGAGGATAGGAGGTAGAGACAGGAGGGAAGTAGAGAGTGGGAGAGGACCGTAGGGGGTAGACAAGGGAAGGAAGAAGAGAGAGAGGGAAGGAGGTAGAGACCTGGGAGGGAAGCAGAGACTGAGAGAGAGGATAGGAGGTAGACAGGGGAGGGAAGTAGAAAGTGAGAGAGAGGGTAAGAGGTAGAGAGTGAGGGGGGAGAAGAGAGTGAGAGAGAAGGTAGGAGGTAGAGAGGTGAGGGAAGAAAAGACTCAGAAAGAGGGTAGGAGGTAGATAGGGGAGGGAAGTAGAGAGTGAGAGAGAGGGTAGAAGGTAGATAGGGGAGGGAATAAGAGAGTGAGAGAGGTGGGAGGTAGAGAGGGGAGGGAAGCAGAGACTCAGAGAAAGGGTAGGATGTAGAGAGGGGAGAGAAATAGAGTGAGAGAGACAATAGGAAGTGCAGCTGCCCTTGTAGACATGTATGTAAAGTGTGGAAGCATAGACAAGGCATGTCAATTGTATGGCGTAACACCTCAAAGAGATGTTCTATAATGGAATGCAATGATTGCAAGATATGCGAAAAATGGATTCAAGTTGAAAAGGCTTTAGAAAATTTTAAACAAATGCAATTGGCATGTGTATTGCCAGTTATGCTCATCATAACGCGAGCGTGTTATTGTCAGCTTTGTTTGACATGTTTTTATCAGTTTTTAGCAAAATTTGGAGATAATCTAGAGTGTGCTCCCCATCAAGATGGCACTTTTTTCAATGAAAACTCAAAAAAAATACCACCATAATCTTAAGCTTTTGTTAGCTATCTAACCATATAATTTTTTTCACATTTTGAGTACGTTTAGTGTTTCATCTTGAATTTCTTTTGTAAGTGTGTCTAGTTTTTGTTAAAAACCAGTGTCTAGTATTTTTGACTTTTTTCTTAACCATTCATCAAAATTTGAAATAAGTTATATTTTTAGAAACTAGACTCCATTCTACACGAATTCAAAAAAATAAATTCAATTTTCGATTAGTTTTCAAACATTTTAGGGGGGAGCACACTTAAATTTCTATTTTTCAGGATGTGTCCACTTTAAAAATTACTAAAAAATTAATTATTCATTAAAAATTTATCAGAAAAATCAGGTATAAACTACATGGTGTTACCTAATTTCTCACTGGAGCGATTATTGAAATACTAAAAAAAAGTTAACAATTTAGGGGGACCACACCAAACGCTATGTTATATTTTTTTGAGAAAAACAGGACAAATTTGTGTGCTCCCCTTTTTTTAACCCCTTAATCTCAACCATTTTTAGAAAAAATTAGTAGTTTAGAAACTAGATTCGAAGCATTACAACTCATGTTTTTGTTCCATCTTCAAATTTGAGTGTAGCTAACTTCAACTTCTCATCCAACATCAATGTTTCCTGATTTCAGAAAAAAAGTGGCAACTTAAGTCCCCATTTTGGTCCCTCATCTTTGTGCACTTACCTGAAGCAAACTTGGAAGCAACACAAGAAGCAAAACTAAAAGAAAAATCAGAAGCTAAATTGGAAGCAACAAAATCTAGCGCTAAATCCGGCGCTAAACCTGGCACTAAAATCTGGTGCTAAACCCGTCACTAAACCCGGTGCTAAACCTGGCATTATAACCGGCACTACACCTGGCGTTAAATCCAGCGCAAAAGTGAAATGCAATTGGGTGTTGAGTTTGGTGCCAGCAGAAGTGTCCAATTCATGGACTCAAATGCACTAAATTCTGGCACTATTTTAGGCGCTAATTGCATGTTTTGTTGTAGTGAGCTTGCTTGAATTGGCTGATGTTTGGAGACAAAGATCCAAAGAGTTTTTTAATCTCTATGCCTCAAGCATGTTAAAAAGAAGATCATATTTATCAATTCTTCTCATGAATGACTCATAGAGGTTCCTAAGATTTCTAAGCCCTTTTTACACCATTAAATAAGTTTGTGTTTGAAAGGCTACAAGATTTTTAAAAGAAATTAATGACTTATAGGAATATCTTGATGTTTCTTATCATAAACTTAGTCATGATGGTCAAAAAGTTTACTATATGCCACTCACTCTCAAGAAGCCATGTAATTTATTAAAACAACATGCATCTTTTTGAAACAAATTATGCAAATTCCTTTGATAATGTTGAAAAGAAAAATATACTCCTATTGAAAGTATAAACAATTATTGACTAAAACCAATGTTTAGACTCATTTATCTTTGAAATAAGGAAAGAAGAAAGGATAGTGCAAAGTTGTTCCTTTTCATTTGCAAGCACTAAAATATAATCTCTAATCTAATGTTTTTTAGATCTAATAATAAGTACGATAATAGTAAGTTGAATTATGGCTAAAGACAAAGAAACATATGGACATCAAGACATTAAGATGAGGAGTCATTAGTTGGAAAAATGATTAATCATTGAATCAAGAAAAAATAGGATTGATAATAAATGTATATCTAAAATGAATCTTAATGGTGATTACTCCTAAATTAAGATGTTTCACTCCTATCCTTATCACGTGCCATTGTTCTTTCCAAAGCATCATGCCAGGTATGCTTCTTGTTCGTCTTTACATGAGATGGAGTATGAAACATAGCTAAATCTTGGGAGATGGTTGGACGTCTCCTAATATTCATCACTTCAATCAAGTCTTTATCCCTACAAAGTGTAGTTCCATGACCATCCATGACATGCTTGAATGGTTGCACAATGGGGTGTTGTAGTCCAATTTGACTAGATAGTGTCATGCCTCTACCCCTATTTATCAAGTCTTCTAACCCCTTTTCCAAAAAGGCTATTGTTCCAACATCATCTATGCTTTGCAAGAAATCTTCAAGAAACTTTTGTACCGTCATCTTTGAATAAAAAAATTAATAGAATATACGCAAGAGTAATGGACATAACATAAGTGCTTGAAAGCACATTACATTTGAGTGATATTGGTTCTCCTCCTCAACATCATCCAGTGCATGTAATGTAGATGGTAGGTCATCCACTAGATCCTAATCCATTTGCATAGAAACAATTAGTAAGGAAACAATGACCACTTAAATTGAAAGAGAAGGTAGAAAATGTATGCAAAAAATCACAAGAAGACACTCACAACGTGATCTGATATATCAATGTCAATGTTTTCTTCATAAACTTGTGCACCCACATTAGAAATGTCATCAACACCAAGGGTAATATCATTTCTACCAATGTCACCAATTTTTTCCTTCATCATGTTCACCTTGACTAAATGCTTGCATGTGTAACCTTGAGTTGAAAAGTTGTATGAACACATGGACATACCTGGCATTGACCCATACACTTGGAAACTAGTTTTTTTATTTGAACCCATGTAATATGGCTATCAGTGGCATCAAATGTCACATGATCATCATGAATATGTAATGCACGCACCCAAGACACATTATCAACCTTTTCCAAAGAAAAGTTCCTATAGAACCCATTTTCTTTGTTGATTTACATCCACCAATAATATGCGTACACATCAACGGTCAATTGGTTAACCAACCAATCCACCCTTCTATGTGATACATGTCTAATGGTCTTCAAAAAATGGTTCTTCAAATGTGAGTGGTATGATTCGATTGCACCATTTGTTTCTTAGCTTGCATGCTTAAGGGTGTGAGAACATCTTGAGGCCCATCCCCACCATCTGGATCCATCGCTCTTGAAAATAGTCAACAAATTTTTTATACGTGTCTTGAAAATGATGCACAAATAACCAACATCTTTAATAGTTGTCTCCTCATCAGGAGAGTGATGCATGATGGATCCTAATATATCAAATATTTCTCTTCTAGAAAAATCATCCTTCACCTTGGCTATCAAGTTCTTCAACCATGCTCGGGCCCTAACATGCCAACTACAAAGATATATTTCACAATGGAATGCCTCCCTACAAGTCCACAATACAAATATAATCAACATCTGAATTATATATATAGGTAAACATTAACAATACACTAGTTACATAAATGAAAACTACTTTATAGCATTAATTTCTATTGTAGCATCATATACCATAAATGCATTGATTTTCCACTCAATCTTCTTCGAGGGAACTCTTTGCAAAAGAAGTTTCATCCAATATGCTAAGTCAGATGTACATGATCTAGACATAATTATACGTGCAACCAGTAATCTCATGTATTGGACATCAAAAGCAAACAATGTGTATTCAATGTAAAATGATTTGATTTTATTAAAAAATTATTATTTTCTTCATAAATTATATTTATAAACTTAAAATTAACACAATTTCATGATGTTTTATAAACTAATTATAATATATAAAAGAAAAAGAACTGAATAACAAGTAAATGAAAATAGGCTCTATCCGAACTTATTGTGAAAGACTTATACGGTAAAGGAATGAAAAAAAATGGAATGACAAATTATTATTAAATTCTAAGATATGTTAAGAGCAAAGAAATCATACTGATGTCCACAAAGGAGAAAAGAACTATAGTAAAATTACCATCACAAGTATAGGAGAATTGCAATCGATTACTTATTTTTCAATGTAAACCAAAATTATACATCTTAAAAAATCCCAAATAGACCTGTAGTCAGATTCCACAGTCTATATGAGAGAATCTGAGTGTTTCTGAATCTATAATATTTAGTTTTATCCAACTAAAGTACTAAAGATGCCGATTGTGGAAGTAGCTCTGTTGAGAGTTGACAAAAATTCCAGATACAACGTTCTTAGAGACATAAGACCTAAACAAAAATTGCAGAACATACATGATAAGATGTCATGTTGCCATTATTTAAATATTGACAAATACATGCAACGACCACGGGAGATGCATGAAATGAATACACCATTATTGAGCAATTAAGTTTGCAACAAAGACTTTGCGACTAAATTCTGAACCACATATTGATTTTGAGGTGATAGGAGACATTCGTGGCTAAAATGATACCCCAACTCCATGCAATCGGCTCATCCCACCATTTCTCAGCAATGGTGGAAGTGGATGACATTTAAGGAGAGCAACCGATTAATACCTATAGATTTAAAAAATCGAGCCTCATGGACTCTTCTTCAGCCGCCCTGGGCATGGATTCATTTGTATATCTTGTTCTGCTTTTAGCACTTCCCCTGCTACTCCTGGTAAAGTATAAGAAGAAATCTAATCTCCCTCCAGGTCCTCAAGGATGGCCAATTGTTGGCAACCTACTACAGATTAAGTTCTCCAACCAAAGCATTCAAGGTTATATAGAAAAAACGCAGAGAAAATACGGTCCAATTTTCACAATCAGATTGGGGCCTCAACTGCTGATAATTGTAGCAAGCCGTGATTTGGCCCACGAGGCTCTGGTACAGAAAGGCTCCGTCTTTGCCAGCAGACCGCCCGCCAAGGGCTTCCGCAAACTCTTCTCCAGCAACCAGATGAACATCAATTCCGCCTCCTATGGTCCTGTGTGGCGAACCCTACGCCGAAATCTGGTGAGCGAAACCCTCAGCTCCCCTGCCTTAAAGTCCTTCCGAGAGGGCAGAGAATGGGGTCTCCACGTGCTCATCGAGGGTTTGAAAAGCGAGGCTGCGCAAAACGAAGGCGTGGTGAAAGTGATAGAGCATTTGAGACACTCGGCGTTTTGCATACTGCTCTACATGTGTTTTGGGGTGCGGGTGGAGGAGAAGGAGGTCAGAGAGGTGGAGGGCGTTATGAGAGAATTGCTTCTCAGCGGTGCGGGTGTCACGTTAGAGGACACGTTTCCCCTGCTCCAGGTTTTCTACAGGAAACGGCGAGAGCGAATGCAGGGGATCCACCGCCGTCAGCTGGAGACACTGGTTGCACTTATTAAGCGGCGCCGGGCGGAGTTAGCGGAGGGAATCGGCAAAGATTGCAGGGCGTATGTGGATTCTCTGTTTTCTCTGTCTGTCGACGGCGGGAGATGTTTGACGGAGCAAGAGATGGTGACGCTGTGCTCGGAGTTCATTAACGCCGGCACCGACTCCACGTCGACCACGATACAGTGGGTGATGGCTAACTTGGTAAAACATCCACAAATCCAGAGCAAGCTTTATAAGGAAATTGAAGGCGTTGTTGGTGAAAAAGGGGCTAACTTGTTGGATGAGGAGAAACTTTCTGAAATGCAGTACCTGGAGGCGGTGGTGAAGGAGGCGCTGCGCCGACATCCTCCAGGGAAGTTCGTTCTCTCGCACGCCGTTACGGAAGCCTCTAGTCTTGGTGGTTATCATATCCCGGCGGAGGCGCTTGTGAATTTTTGTGTTTGGGAGATGGGCAACGATCCAGCAGAGTGGGAGAATCCTGAGGAATTCATGCCCGAGAGATTTATGAATGCGGAAGTGGATATGACGGGAGGCAAAGAGATCAAAATGATGCCGTTTGGCGTGGGGAGGAGGATTTGCCCCGGCTTAGGATTGGCCATGCTCCATGTCAAGCTTTTTGTGGCCACACTGCTCCGCAAATTTGAATGGCAGAGCAAACCAGGAGAATCGGTGGATCTTGCGGACACGGAGGAGTTTACTGTGGTTATGAAGAATCCGCTACAGGCCGTAATAAAGGAGAGGGCCTCATCTCCATAGCTCAAGCTACAAGTCTAGTATTTCTGGGGACGGACTTCTGGTTAGTCTCCCTTTACCTTATCTTAAAATTTGTTCCACTTCATTTCAAACTCACAAACTAGCCCGCTTTACTAATCCTCATGGGCGCACTCCCAATACCATTTATATTTTATTCCCCTCAATGTAAATCCATTCGGAACCGGGTTGCCTCTTGGTTTATCATATTATTGTAATTAATTTAGACAATGAAGTATTTTCTATATCTACTTGTAACAGATTTCATTTTCACATTTAGATCTGCAAAATCACATATGCTTATGCTTATTATTAGAAAACTATGGCAGTAGCATAGTTGTAGTGTAATGGTGTAATTTGACAATTTAGTTTTGGGTTATTTTCAAGAATGTCTTGATGTAATTATATATTGACAAATGCAATTTTTTTTAATTTTTTTTTTCTTTTTTTTAAAGAGTAAAATGGGGCTCTCTTTTATATTCTTAACATTTCTCCACCTTTATTTATTTATATTCAATTAATCTTATCTCAATCATTTCCACACACTCTTTATTTCTCATATAGGGTATTTTCTATATCCTCCATATTTGAACATTCATTCCGGGGTCAATCTGTAGGTGTAAGATCAATCCTACACCTATAAATTCAACTATGGTCAATAGTCATAGGTCTACACAAAATTCCAAGTAGAAGGCACATCTAGAGTATATATATTTTTTACCAAATGATCTAAATTAATGCAACATTAGATTAATCCAATCATGTCATTCTTAAAGCTAAGTATCATCAACCATTACATTTAATTTCCTAACTTAACATTTAATTCTGAATTACCTACTCCCATAGCTTGTCATTTTTTAAATCTAGGTTATTTATACTTATTGGTATGCATCTTATTGGATTGGCATAGATTAAATTGAGGTCTTTACAAGTAGGCATTGTTTCAAATAGTTGTTAGATGGAAGGGTGTACCATTTTTGTTAAAGTTTTTAACTTCTATTATAAGCTTTTCAATATTGGAAATAAGTCCATCACTAATGTTAATGTTTTTTTTTTTTTTTTAAACAAAAACTTATAAATTACACAGATTAAAACAACTACTTATTCCCTGAATTTTATTGAGTCGATACCCCTAATAATCTAACTTGTTACTATCACTTCCCTAAAATCCACTCTCTAAATAGAACCCCCAAATTTAAAAAGATTATATTTGATATATTTCTTGTTTCCCTTGTTACCATGGAACCTTAAATGGGGCAATAACTTTTAGCTTACTAAATATGGTCTTTACCTATTGTCAAAATCCCTCCTTTTCACTTTTAATGTAATGTTAGCCAAAACCCCAACCTATTTTCATTTTTAATGTCTTTACTTTAAAATTAAAAACTATGCACACAATTACCTTTTATTATACTTTTAACATTTTTTTAATATAATTTTGAAATGGTGTTACCTTTCTCCATGAAATGCTTTACAAAATAGTTGATGTGAATAAAGGAATTTGAGTATATCATAAAATATTTTGTCCATTATAGAAACAAAGATGGTTTAAAATAGATGTTTGGCATTAAGTATCTTACTAATTATAGTTATTATCTTGTGTTTGAATCCATCATTCAGTTTAATGCACAATTTAAGTCTTACAAAATTTTAAGACTTCCCAACCTTTTATTTTTAATTAACTTCAAAATTGTGTCTCAACACAATTTCTTTTGTGTGACCTTTTTGTTATTTCCACAACACGTCCATATGTGGTGAACTTGGGGGCCTCTAAATTCTCCTAAATTGAAACATTTTTCCTTTCCATTCCTTTCCAAAGGTTCTTAAAATCATTTATTTGAGTCACTTATTTTATTATGGCATGTGGCTTTCTTGATGTGATATGTTAAAACATTGTTTTTAATTCTAGATCTATATCTTTAGGTAGAGAGGCGTCTATAGTTGCAGGAAGGGGCTGCCTATAAACTTGTATATAAAATTCATAAAATTTCAAAAAATTAAATTTCTACAAGTTGTTTTATTTTTTATTTTTTTATTATTTTAAATTCTATTACATTATTTCTATTATACTAATTTCAATTTTTTTCTTAAAACAATATATTTTATTATAAAAGATAAAGTAAAAAGTGATGGGTAAATTTTATATTTGATATCTCTCAGCTTACTTTAGTTATATTTTTAAAAATATAAATATGCTAGTTTATACATGTTGATTTTTTCAATTGATATGGATTTTGGAACATTTTGAATTTTTCTTTAGTTGCTTTAATTCTATGTGATGGCATCTTAACATCTATTCATTTTCCCATCTTTCTTTTGTTGGCTAAAATATGTTTTTCATGTCTTTCTTTTATTTGCATGCATCTTGTATGTTTTGCATGAAGGTCTCTAGACTATGTGTGTGCCTTAGTTGAGAAATCCTTACTGACTGGCATACAAGCATGTGGTGAATGTTAAATTGTAGCTAAGTTTTGTGTGAGTAGGTAGGTCAAGATTTAGCTAACATTTCTTATAACTTTCTCATGCTAGATTTGTTTCTATTATTTTTATCTCAATATTTAACTTTGTTATATACTTTGGTAATGTTTTATTTGAAGACAATATTTCCATAGTCCATGAAAGTGAATTATAATCTTTTGTCCTCTTTTTGATGATGGATCATAGAGTGTGATCCAAAGTATTGATATAGAAATCCCACCAGGAGCATTATAATTCAATGGACTATTTGATTATAAATAATCCTATCCCCTAGGCACTATAGAAATAACTTTAAAAAAATATAAATATGCACTGCTGGGCCAATAGAACTATTTATATATATGTGCCTATCAGCTATTTGATAGCACCTTCAGGTGCTTTTACTAGTTTATACATAAATTTACTGCAGGATATTTGTTCTCTCCTTGCAGAATTTGAATCAAACTTAGGTGCTTTTACTAGGGTAAATATAAATTACATTGATATTTTGAATGTGGGCTCCTTGATTAATCTGTTTGAAGAGGAAAAGATAACAAAAATTGCAGATTATTTGATCAAGATCCACAGCAGAAGACTCAGGATCCAAAAAGAAAGAGAGACCAATTAAATATTGTGTGAGCAACCTGTTTATTTGAGAACTTTTATACTTAACAACATGGTTTATTATCTGGTGATCCCATAAACTGTTTGGCTTGTTCTTACTTCGAAATGTAAGAAAGTAATTTCACAGCGAATAGACAAGAGGTATTCTCCTCAAATCCCATGCCATAAACGAACTGCTCTCGTCAGTCAGGATAAGGAATGATACTTGGCCACTAAGTTTTAATCCCCAATAAAATCTTATACCATAAACGATCTAATCTAGGGAGTCCGGAGTAGGCAGGAATAATCGGCTATAAGAATCAGATGCACCCAATCGATTAATATAGATTTCAAAAATCGAGCCTCATGGACTCTTTTCCAGTCGCCTTGGGCATGGATTCATTGGTATATCTTGTACTGCTGGTAAAGTACAAGAAGAAATCTAATCTCCCTCTAGGTCCTCGAGGATGGCCAATTGTTGGCAACCTACTACCAAGGCTTTCAAGGTTATATAGAAAAAGCGCAGAGAAAATATGGTCCAGATTTCACAATCAGATTGGGGTCTCAACCGCTGATTTTTGTAGCAAGCCGTGAGTTGGCCCACGAGGCTCTGGTACAGAAAGGCTCGGTGTTTGCCAATAATTGAGTCTTCTCTCTTTTATTTGTGCATTTTATTTTTGTTTGTATTGTTATCTTTTGTACGTTGTATTGTTTAATTTCATAGACATGGCATTAATCTAGAATTTTGATTCACACAAATAGAGGGCTACTATTGATTATCACATTAATATTTTTTTTTTCTAGGTGGTGATTCTACTTCTCAAGGTCCTCGTTTACCTCAATCTATTGTAGAAGTGTTGGATTTGTAATTTTTTCTATGGAATAACTTTTATGGTAAATTCATTCATGCTGATAATACTACTCATATTTGGGAGTGCAAAGTGGAAGGTGGAGAAATTCCTCATAGTGTTCATGTCAGCCCTCTTAATCTCTTTATCCTGTCCCAAAATGAAATCAATGAGGATTTCCAAGCTAGGATTGAGTCAATTTCTAAGTCAAGGCATAAGTTCAATATGCTCGAGCCTATGTTGAACGCCTTCAATATGTCGTCTTTTCCATGAATTCAGACTTGATAAATTTCAACATAGATGCTCCTCGTGATACTACCATTAATCTAATTATTAGTGACAACCATTTCTTTAGATGTCGGTAGCAATTGGAATATTAGGGTGAAATCTATTTTTCAAGAATGAATCTCCAAGTCTTGAACTAATCTCTCCCTTGAATTCACTACTAAAAGAGAGGCTAAATCAAAGAAGAAATGAGTTGTCATTGAAGAACTTCTTAAAGACACCAACATGAAGGATGCTGATGTTAAGAAAATTATTGGTAAATTACTGGAAAAGTCAGTGTTAAAATATACATTGAGGCTTGAGAATCTTATCTAATAAGTTCTTAAACAACAAGCCCTTGCAAATAATACTTCAAAGAATCCCACTAACCAATCTAGCCAACCTAAGCAAAGAAAAAGGCAGAATAGTGATACACCCTTAATCCTATAGTGTGCATAGAGTTATGAGTAGTTAGCTTGTGGCTACCTAACCTCTTAATTAAATTATGATCATTATTATAATCTTATTTAGATATTTAAGTCAGTTTGGGTGATATCCAAGGCATAAGTAGGGTATATATAAGATGCAGCAAGTATTATTTGATCATCATATTACAAATTAATTGTGTTCTTCTTGGAGACTTTTGGAGGTTTTCCCCCTCGAAGTGGCTTATTATTAATAAGTATTTTTAGCATATTTCCTATCATATTCTTCTATTGTAGAATTTATTTCATTACAAGTGGTATCAGAGCATGATCTTGCCACCGTGAAGGCAAGAAGCAAGGCAATTTTTTTTATTTTGGAGGTCATTTTGGGAAGGGCATATCTCTCACATTTTGGTAAATTTTTTCCTGATTTTTGTATGGTTAGTCAAAGGTATATTGAAGCTACTTTTCTTGATCCTGATTTTAAGTCAATTGGAGTAGAATTAAAGGAGTTATTATAGAATTAGGGTTTCCACCAATTTTTCTCCCAAGGTTGCAATTCAATAATTTTTTTCCTAATTTTTATAGGGTTGAATAAGGGAGAATTGATACACCTATAATCTTGGTTTTAAGAAATTTTGGTTTATTTTAAATAAGTTATTTCAATTTTAGGGATTTTTGTAAATTCACTCTCTAAGCTACAATTTGTGGATTTTTTTAGATTTGTTTACATTTTGGAAATATTGGAGAAAATAATTATGGGTTTACTCTTTGAGATTTTAATTTTGGGGTTGAATATTTCTAAAATCCTACAATCAAGTTTTGGTAAAAAAAAAAGTTAAAGCACTATATGGCTAGATCGCGAACTAGAGGTAGGGGCAAGCATTCCTACACTCCAGTAAGAATCTTGATAAAAGTGATTCATCATTAGAGGATATGGATACCACACCCAAGGAAAAGTAAACCAACAATATTAAGGAGGATATTAAAAAATTGCAAGAAAGACTAGATACCATACAAGGGGATATATTGAGCATGCATAATACATTGACAAATATCAATGCTGATATTTAGAGTAAATTAGGCTCATATATAGATGTTTCAAGAAACTGAGGTGGATCATCTAAGTTAGCTAATCTAGATCCAAATGCCAACACTCATATGGAATCTAGGAACCTAATGCTAAAGGTGGATATGTGCAAGTTTGATGGAAAGGATCCACTGACTTGGATAAATCAAATGGAGAATTTTTTGGAAGTGCATCAAATTCCAAGTGGGCAAAAAGTAAAAATGGATTCCTTATATATAAAACTAGATCAATTTAGGCATAAAGGAAGACTCTCACTTTCACATGGTTAGTTTTTATAGAGTAGTTATGGTTACAGTATGGCAATAGCATGGAAAACAACTACTTCAAGTAGTTAGCTAAATTACATCAAACAAGATTAGTTAAGGATTGTATTCAACAATTCCAGAACCTCTCCTTTAGGATGGATACAATTCAAGAAGAGAACTTGAATGGCATATTCTTGGTTGGTCTCAAGATCACATTGAACCTATGTTACACATGTTTAGCACTAGTTCTATATTTGTTTCTTTTGTCCTCACACATGAGGACGAAGAGAATTTTTTAATTCCGAGGAAGCAAGCGTTTAGTGGCATAAGAGAGAAGAGATTTTTAGCACAACCATTCCCTCAACCCACTAGGTTTACTCCCCAACAAAGTAAAGAGAAAAGGGCAAAAGGGATATGTTTTAATTGTGATAGCAAGTATAGTAGAGGACATAAATGTGTGAAAAATATTTTTTTCTACTTTGAAGGGAAAAGTGAGGAAGAAGATAAAAAAATATTAGATTTGGGAAATGAACTAGAGGATGAAATGGGAGATCCCCAACCAACCATTTCTTGTCACAAACTTTCTAGAATTTGGACACTGTAGACTCTCAAGGTAGTGGGGTTCTTGAAGAAAGAGAGAGTAATAGTGTTCATAGACTCAGGAATCACTCACAACTTTGTCAACAAGAAGTTAGATGCTCACTTGAATTGTTTTATATATGTAGCTCTAGAATTTTACCTGTCCAAATTGCCAATGGGGGTACTATTAGTTGTTCAAAAATTTCCATGGAATTAAATTAAACATGGGAGAATATATGGGTGTAACAAATATCATGTTAGGAGTAGAGTGGTTCACTACATTTGGGACAATTAATATGAACTTCCAACAACTATTCATGAGATTTCGCTCAAAGGGAAGGATAGTTGAACTAAGAGGGTTGCATGCAAAGTCCCAATAGATGGTAATCTCTCATCAAATGTAAAAGATGCTTAAAAAAGGGGTTGATGTATTTGTGGACCTATTATTTTCATTAGAGACCTATCAACCAAATGGTCCTACCTAACTAGATCTACAAGTAATTATAGATCATCACTTAGTAGTTTTTGGAGATATGACTAAAGGATTGCCTCCTAAAAGGGATCAAGATCATGTCATTCAGCTAGTACATGGAATAGGAAACTTATCTTTGATTGCCTCCTAATAAGTTAAATTCTTTATTGAATCTTATGTGTGGTTGTGTTTCCATTTTATGGTTTATTAATTTTTGTTGCAAAACCCGTGTAAGTATCAAGATTATCATTAATCCTAGTTTGATTGATGTGAGTGTGTTTGAATTTCCCCATGCTCATCCTCATAGTCTAATGGGGTGGGCCTAAAGGTCCCACATGGTTGGGAGGTAGACCAAAAATTATCGGTCACTAGTTGGATCCATGGTGGCACACCTTTGTGACGATGAAAGATTCTCACGAGATTATTATGTTCTTTTTTAGCCTTCAAAAATTGTAAGTTGCATAGTAAGATTAAATGTAAACTATGTTTTAAGTACATTATTATATAATTGATGTAATTGAACTTCCATATGACCTTGGAAGATTCCCATCCTTGTATTCATTGGATGTGGACTTGAATTTGTAATGTTTGTTGTAATATGTATTATAGTTATAAATGCATGTGTAAGTGGGTAACTCCATTTGAGCATTGTAGATATTACTATTCATGATTTGAGGGAAAAGTACAAAAGTGATTTTATTTGTGTTCCATTCATGTTTGGGATAAGAAAATTTTGTATACACTTTAAAAAGGTTATTTGAATTCACTTTGCTTTATGCTTTGTGATGGAAAGCTCCTAAAATGTGAAATAATGAATTTATAAACCTAGGTGTAATTTTAACTCAATATTAAAAAGTGTATTAATGAATCTTTCAATCCTTGATTATGATTTCCTAAATTAGACAAATACAATGGTTGTATTGTTTTTTACCAAGCTCTTATGGTTTTGGAGTTATGATTGTAATTTCATGATTGTTCTAGTAATGCTTAGGCTTACTTTCATGCTAGTAAGTAGTGATTTTTTCAAAATTGAAATGATAATTCTTGATAGGGATGTTGTATCCCATTGGTGTGTTTCACTTTGACACAAAAATTTAGGCGTGTAAGTTATAGGTCATTTTGATTTTTTATCATTTGGCTTGCATTACTTGACAATATATTGAAGTTTTAACTTTTTTACCTTGGTAGATGTGTTTGATGTTTAAACATAGTCTCAAGGTATATATAAGGTGTGGGACCTTTAGAGGATCCCTTGAGCATGCCTGGAAATGAATTTGGAGTTAAATAGAACCCAATCAGTCTCATTTTGCATGTTCTCTATTCCAAATTGCATGTTTGGACACAAGGATGATTTTGTCGAATAGGGGTGATTCTAAAAAATGTTTGGGGTGATTCTATCCCAAAGCGGTGTTTCTACAATAGTGTGTAGTGAATGTCATTTTTTAGAAAATTTTCCTAAACCAAATTTGTACTTTAGGGTCTACACTTTATTCCTATCACTTGGTTTGGTGAGGTTTGATGTCCTTTTATTATTCTTTCCTATTTAGTGTCATTATTGTATCTGTGAGTGAAAATGGCTAGTTTCTTGCATGATTGAGGTAACATATTGGATATGCCTACCACCCCATCTCATAGGTAAGTGTTCTTATGGTTTTGTTGTACCCAATCATTTTTTTTTGCTTCATTAAGGCATTTTGTAAGAGTCTAGAAAATTTTGTCGTAAAAAAGTCAAAAAGTCAAAATTTCAAAAAATAGAAATTTTCTATTTTTAGAAAGTTTCTAAAAATAGACATCAATTTAGGTTTTCTGGGTTTCTTGAGATACAGATGCTGGCAAAATTTTCTAAAAATAGAATCACTGATTCAGGAGTCCCACCTGATTCTGATTGGTTGATATTGCTTCACGATCAAGGTGGTCTAGATGGAATCTGCAAAAGATTGAGTTTTCTCTACAGGGTCAATTCTGTTTTTTCATAAGGTGAAGCACGAACTCCGAGTGCATTAATGAAGGGAACTCATCTGTCAGGGATCAGTTTCAAGTTTTCAATACTGTTCAGAAGGCGAAGAAGTCCCGAGCAATAGACAACTAACGAAGAACAGAGAACAGAGTAGGATGAATCCAAAAATGAAGGAAAAGATGGAAATCATCAAAAATTGACTAAGTCTGGGAAATCCAAGTGCCCCTGGAGGCTAGGGCGCCCAAGCAACCCAGTGTTAGATTGTTTTGCATTTTTTGAAAAACGTCAAAAATCCCTCGTCAGCCCACTTTCAGGTGGTCAAAATCAATTGAACTCAGTCAAAAGGATCGTAAAAGTAGGGGATTCATCTTAGATATGCTCAGGCTATCCAATCTACCCTCATCTTGATGCCTATCCCTGAAATCCTGAAATTGACTAAGTTTGATGTTCTGAAGCCCTGAAAAAATTGATTAACTCTGAAATCTGGTGGATCCTCAAAAATCTAGAATCTGCATGTCAAATCCCATGGATCCGAGACCTATCTTGAACATCCTGAAAGTATATTTCAAAATATTTAAAGTATAGGAAATTCAATATTTCTAAAAATATATTTCTAAACATATACTTAAATATATTTTGAAATATACGTCGGGTAGGGACCTTCAAAATCTGGCAGAATTCCACTTGCCATCAAAATTTGCAAAAAAAATGAAAAATTCCAAAAAAATTTCTAACGCATGAGTCCAAAAGCGCCCTAGGAGGGTAGGAGCACCCTTCCTCTCTAGACTTTATTTATTTTTCATGTTTTTCCGGACACATAGAAAAATTGAAAAATCTCAAAACTTTGGCTAAGGCATGAAATCCCAAGTGCCCCTAGAGGCTAGGGGTGCCTAAGATCTCCAGAGATAGTTTTTTTTATGTTCCGTTGATGTCATCCATCAGCCTCTTCCTGATCTTCCTTCGGCGATGATTTCCAGAAGTCAAAATTACAGTCAAACATCATCGGATTGTCAGTTCGAGGCTAGGGATGAAATCAGGATTGTTGAAACTTCAATGTGCCATGATCAGTCAGCTTTTTCAATCAACGCTGACAGTTTGCCATCTTGTTGAAGTCAGAGGCAGGCCATGTTGGAGTTAGAACGAGTGCAAAATTTTCAAAACAAAGGAAAATTGGCTAACACTGATGGCATCATCAAAGAAGATTTTTTTTAATCATCTCACACATGAAGCCATAGGTAGCTATAAAATAGGGATTCTTCCTATTCGAGTATATCAACTTGGATTTGTTCTTTAAAAGTTACTTTCTTCATGGATAAGTGTGATGCTTTTTTGCCCTAAAGTTCTATAAAAACAAGCTTTTGGCCTCCTTATTCATTACTTTTGCAGGTTGCATCCAGAGGAAAGAAAACATCTTTTTCTTCTCACGAAGATTTGAGAACCCAAATGGAGTGTTTTTTCAGTGTTCTTCGTAGTTTCAGAATCAGGAAGCACAGACGCACGCTTTTTTATGGTCCATTTTTCTAGGGAATCATTTTTCAGATTTAGGGCCAGAGCTTTTTCAGTTTTCATCGAAATGGGTTCATCTGGAATTTTGTCCTCTTGAAGATTGGAAAATTTTAGTTTTTATGAAATTTGCTTTTTTACCGCTTTTTCAGGAAATCCTTTGCTTTTTCAGAATCCGACGATCTGGGTTGCTTCAAAACGGGATTGTCTACAAAACCCATGTGCTATCTTTTTTGCTCAAAAGTTACTTTTTAAAAAAAATTAGCAAATAGTTTTCAGCCTTTTCTGCAAAATATTTTCAAATATAGGCGTGTTCACAAGCATTCTTTAAGTTTTTTTAGTATGCAGTACTCTACAGTGTCATGCCTAATGACATTGAAAAATGTTTTTCAATACCAACGTGGAAGGAGAATTTCATTATTTATATTGAAGAATGCAAGAAGGTGTGGCACAATGATAAGGAAAAATATAGGAAAAACAATTGCTCAAAAGTGGCTAAAAGAAAAGTAGAATGTTTTGCCAAAGTAGAAGATAAAGTAGCCCTCAAGGCTAAGAATAGGCAACTGCGGCAATATATTTATACCAGTGGATGACGTCATCAATAAAGCAGCAATATAGATGAGGATGTGACTCAAAAGAAAGTAGCTTTAACTCAATGCTTTTTGTTTTAAAGCATTTTCTTTCATTCAAAGCTTATCCATCCTTAAAATAGCAAAAAAGTCACTTTGTAATAGTTGGAGCTTTCTTTGCTTTAAAGCAAATTGTTTTAGAGCATTTGTTAGTTGTAATCTTTATCTTAGAATAGAAATAAAGCTTGCGAGTTGGCAAAAAAGTTAGATAAAATCAAGGAGATTTTAGGGTTCCCTACTCCTTTGATTTAATATAAATAAGGGCAGCCTTGCCCATTGTAAGTAATGGTAATTGTCATAGAAAAATTTGTTGTGCCTATTCTAGCCTGCAGAAATTGTTATTTCAAGTGCTTGTTCACTTTGTGTTGTCTGTTTTTCAGTGTTTGATCGCATATTGTATGACTGTCTTTTGCTACAATATTGTTGTCCTGGTGTTGTAAGAACTTTATGATATTGGAATAGAAATCTTATGCCTGCCATTTGCTTTGATTTTCTATCTCATGATCATCTAGTTTTGTCGTCAGATGTGTGGCTTGCGTAATCTTATTTCAGTTTTCATCTTAAAGTACATGAGTCTTTTGATGTGAATCTGGAAGAAGTTTATTAAAGCTTTTATGTTAAAAACAAATCATTCCTTGTTAACTTTTAATCCATTTGCTCTGAATTTACTTAGCAGATTAAAAGCGTCATTTAGTTTAGGCCTAGCTATAGTTAGAAGTTTTAAAAAGGAAAAACCTATGTTGCAGTGATTAGAGTTTTATAACCTTGTGCTCGCAGCTGAGAAACAAAAAAGAGAGGAAAATTTAATTTATTTATCTTTTAAGCAAACATCAGCAAAAAGGGAACTTCCCCTCATAATAGAAGAGTAGTTTAACTGTGCATAGCTGTCCGTTTCCAACTCACATTCTAGAGGTGCAAATTGAAACACAACCAATTTTTTGGCACCCACCATGGGGCACGAGGAATAAAACTTCAAGCAAGCTTAAGCTTATGTCACGGGAATGACTATTTGGCGTCCTACTGCTCATGTTCAACAACTAAATCTTACACCACTTACTATTCGACCAAATCGTGTACGTGTGGAAGGAGAGAAAACAAACATCATAAGTAGCCTAAGGAGTTTCATATTTGCGCAAAAGGAAAGTCTTGTTCAGTGGAGAAATGCGGCTACTATTCTTGACGAAGAACACAAAGTAGATCTTGTTGCCGAAGACCAATATTACCACCTCCTACGTGGTAGTAGATAATCTTGGCTCACAGGGTTTATACAAGAAGGTGGAAAGACGGTACTACAGATCTATTCTTCCAAGATCTTGCTCCTACAGAAGTTGGAGAAGCATCCAACATAGTTCCTGAAGTCCAGTTAATTCCTGAAGTCAAGCAGGAAGAACCTCAAGAGGAACCAGTAATCCAGCCTAGAGCAATGGGTGATGCAAATAATAATAATCACAATAATCAAAATCAGAGACGTCCACCCCCATTACCTTAGGGTGACAACATTGGACCTTTGGCCCTCCAAGCACATCATGAGCTACCAAAGGGGTCAAGGAAGCACTTTCCCCGATTCCATGGCGATGGGACTCAACATCCTGATGAACACATCTCTGCTTTCACAACGGCTTGCATTGTTTTGCATGTATCACATGAAGATGTTGCAGTACATTTGTTTGTGGAATCATTGCAAAACTCAGCAACTAAATGGTTTAATCACCTGGTTGCCAGCTCTATCACAAGTTGGGAGTTGATGAGAAAGAAATTTCTCGCCTATTTCAAACCTACAGAAGATAGTCATGTCTTGTTTGCACAACTCTCGAATATCAAGAAAGACAGAAGTGAGCCAATGCGAGAGTTCATGGGCAAATTCAACTGTCTGGTTGGAAAAGTCGTGAACACCTTGAATCCTTCATCAGAAATTCTGCTAAGTTGTTTCACAAATGCACAATCTTCCTAAATTTCTTTTTACCTCAAACAAAGACACGCTACAAAACTGCAAGAAGCTCAGGAGTATGCTATTGAATTAGAAGATCATATGATCACTTAAGGAAAGATCCAGAGAGATTCAATCAGGCCACTGGTGCCCTTGAATGTTGTACCGCTTCGGCAAGTTCCATCTCCTTCAAGTATACTAGATTCTTTCATTAACTATGTCAGTGATCAACCTGCTTCACCTATGCATCAAGTATCACCTATGCATCAAGAGGTAGATGTGTCTTTTGCAATACAAATCTACTACTTGTTCCACGCAACAAACCAACATGATGGAGAAAATTGCCCTTAGATGAGAAGATTCATGCAAATATTAAAAGCATCAAATGAAAATCAAGGATTTTCGGATAATCCTAAACGTCTCTTTGACGAATCTGATGGCGGCTTTATAAAGGGATTTTACCAGTGTAAATCAAATATTAAAAGGAATCATTTTCCTAACTCCGTTTCAAGCGACATCATGTGTTTGCATATGGAACATGAATGTTCATCGGAAGCTGAAAATTTGCATAATTTCTTCGAATATGAAGAAGGATCATCGATGGAAGTGTTGCAAGGTGTGACCCTTGGTCTCCTTGTTCAGCGCTGTGCTGCGGTGGTTTGCAACAAGGGCTTAACCACCTCCCGTGCTTGTCAAGTCAAGTGGTTGTATCAGGCATTAAAAGGTCGATCTTTTGGTGCAACGGCAGCTAACAATTGGTATCAGAGTTAAGTTCCTCTAAAAAGAGCTTAACCACTTGAGGAGATCCAGGATGTCGTCCTACAAGAATAGTCTAAAGTTTGATGGAACCAATTTTAATCTTTAGAAAAGTCGCATGAAATGTCACTTGCAATGTATGGGAATGCAGTACTGGAACATGGCTTCAACGAAGTATACTCCTCCACAAGGTGGCCCGAAAGCTCCAAATGAAATCACAGATGCTGAAAACAATCTGCGGACTATATAAGCCCTTCTAAGCGCATTATCTGATTCAGAGCTTTCAAATGTTGTTGACCTACCAACTACTTTTGAGATTTGGCAAAAACTGGAACTTCTGCATGGAGACAAGTATGTTAAATGTGCAAGGTTACAGAGTCTGAAAGGGAATTTTAAAAATCTGAAGATGACAGAAGATGAAAATATCACTACTTTTATGCCAAGAGTAAATGAGATTGTCTGTGGCATTAGAAGTGCTGGTGGAGTCTTGGATGAAGATGAGATTGTTGGCAAAGTTCTCAGATCCCTTCCTGCTTCTTATAAAATCAAAGTTGCTGCCATTGAAGAATTCAAAGCCCATACAATTGTCACAAGAGATCAATTGGTTGGTAAACTGGTTGCATTTGAAATGACCAAGTTTGGAGATGCCCCCCCAAACACTAAATCAGCATTCAAAGCCAGTGCCTCTGTAAAAGGTAAACAAAGGTTTGATCCGGGAGAGAACTCTTCAAGGAAACTATCATGGTATGAAAAAGCAAGAAAAGACCTAGAAGAAGAAGAAGTTGAAACTGCTCACCTTGAAGCTTTTATTGCAAAAAGACTGCCAAGAGGATCCGGTAAGTATGAAGGGAAATTGCTTTTTAAGTGTTTTAACTGCAATAAGATTGATCATTTTGCCTCAAGGTGTCCGGAAAGATTTTCAAGGCCAAATCCTAACAAATCAAGGTTCCAAAAGAATTGTTACTATGTTCATGAAGATTGATGATAATGAAGGAGTAACAGATGATGAATCAGAGATAGGAAACAAATCCGGAAGTGAATGGTTGTTTATTGCCATCAAGGAAGAAGAACCAATGCCCTCTGAATCTGTCAATCATAAAGTTGTGGAAAGAGCTCTGGCTGCCCAAGTTGAAGAAAAGGATGATTGGGTCATTGGCAGTGGATGCTCTCACCATATGACAGGGGATAAAAATAAGTTCATAGATTTGGAAAGGTATGAAGGAGGAGTGGTAAAATTTGGTGATAATTCTACTGGTAGAATCAGAGGTAGAGGAACTATTTCTTTTGATGGAAGGAACAAAATTGGTAATGTACTGTATGTTGAAGGATTAAAGCACAATCTTCTCAGTGTTGGACAGCTGGTGGACAAAGGCTATGATCTCCGATTCAAGAATGGAAAATGCAAGATCTTTGAAAGTTCTGAAACAAAGATTGCATCCGGTACCCAAACAAAAGGTAATATCTTCCATTTAGTTGGTACTGGTAAAAGTTGTCTATTTGTGCAAATTGATCAAAGTTGGTTATGGCATAGGAGGATGTGTCATGTGAATTTTGATAATATCATTAAGATAAGCAATACTCGGGCTGTAAGAGATCTTCCAAAACTGGTGAAACCTACAAATAGTTTGTGCAAAGAATGTCGGTTGAGAAAACAAAGCAAAGTCTCATTTAAAAGCAAGGAACAATCTTCTACCAGATTATTGGACTTAGTTCATACTGATCTTTGTGGTCCGGCAAGAATCAGGAGTGTGCAAGGTGATAGATACTTCATGTTACTAATTGATGACTATTCCCAGATGATGTGGTTAACTTTTCTGATAGAGAAATCAGAAGCTCTTGAGAAATTCAAAATATTCAAGGCTATGGTAGAGAATAAAACTGGATTAAAATTGAAATGTCTAAGGTCTGATAGAGGTGGAGAATTCACATCCGATGAGTTGATAGAATTATGTGAGAAACATGGAATAAAGAGACAGTTGTTTGCTCCTAGGACTCCACAGCAGAATGGAATAGTTGAGAGGAAAAACCAGACTATCCAAGAAGCATCTAGGACCATGATGATGGAAGCAAATATTCCCCAAATCTATTAGAGAGAAGCTGTCAGCACTGCAGTCTATACTCTCAATCGAGTACAAATTAGAAGCAATACTGGTAAGACTCCTTATGAACTTTGGTTTGGCATCACTCCTATTGTGAGGTATTTCAGAGTTTTTGGTAGCAAGTGTTACATTAAAAGAGATGAAGATCTATGCAAGTTTGATGCTAGAAGTGATGAAGGAATATTCTTGGGTTACTCTACTCAAAGCAAAGCATACCGGTGTTATAACAAGAGACTGAGAAAGATAATAGGAAGTACAAATGTAAAGGTTGATGAAGGAATTGAAAAACCCTCAAGGTTTTATGAATATGATGAAGATGATCAGAATGGTGTTCTAATCCAAAGAGCCCAAACCTCTTCTGAAAAATAGATTCAAACCGATCCGATAAATCAGGAAGAAGAGATGAGTTCTAATGAGCCTGATCAAGAATTAGAAGTGTAAGAAACTCCCAAAGTTCCAAGGTATGTAAGACTGAACCACTCTGAAGATCAGATCATAGGTGACAAAAGAAAAGGTGTACAAACAACGAGAATTCCTCAAGATTCAGATGAGCATTGTCTGATTTCAAAGATTAAACCTAAGACAATGATTTAAGCTTGCAATGATGAAAACTGGACTAAAGCAATGGAGGAAGAGCTGATGCAAATTGAGAAAAATCACACTTGGGATCTTGTTCCTAGACCTAGAAACAAGAATGTGATTGGAACCAAATGGGTCTTCCGGAACAAACTGAATGAAGTTGGTGAAGTAATCAGGAATAAAGCTAGATTGGTCTACAAGGGCTATTCTCCAATAGAAGAAGTTGATTTTGAAGAAACTTTTGCTCTGGTGGCAAGAATTGAAGTAGTCAGATTATTTCTTGTGTTTGCTGCCTTCAAAGATTTCAAAGTATATTAGATGGATATCAAGTCTGCTTTCCTGAATGGTGACTTGGAAGAAGAAGTATACATTGAGTAACCAGATGGATTTCAATTGTCTAATCATGGTGATATGGTCTGCAAGTTGAAGAAAGCACTATATGGACTCAAGCAAGCCCCAAGAGCCTGGTATGAAAGATTAGATAAGCATCTTTTGAAGATTGGTTTCAACAAATGTACTGCTGACAGTAATTTATATTTCAAAATTTATCATGAAAACATCTTGATTGTTGAAGTGTTTGTTGATGATATCATTTTTGGAGGAAGAGATAGTATGTGTAAAACCTTTGCAAATCAAATGAAAAGTGAATTTGAGATGTCCATGCTTGGGGAAATGAATTTCTTCTTGGGACTACAAATCACTCAAATAAAGAAAGGAATCCTCATTTCTCATACCAAATATGTGAAAAAATTGTTGAAGAAATTTAGGATGGAAGACTCAAAGCCAATGAATACTCCCATGGAAACTGGATGTAAGTTGAGCAAAGATGATGACTCTCCCAAGGCTAATCAGAAAAAGTATAGGTCAATGATTGGAGGACTGTTGTATCTCACTCAAACTAGACTTGACATTATGAATGTTGTTGGTCTTGTTGCAAGATTCTAAGCTGATCCTAGAGAATCTCATGTCATGGCAGTCAAGAAGATTTTTAGATATCTAAAAGGGACAGTTGAGTATGGTCTGTGGTATCCTAGAGATCACAATTTCTCTTTTCATGCATATACAGATGCTGATTGGGCAGGAGATGTGGATGACCGGAAGAGTACCAGTGGTGGAGCATTCTTTTTGGGGAAGAGATTGGTTTCTTAGATAAGTAAGAAATAAGAGGCAATATCTCTGTCCACTACAGAAGCAGAATATATTGCAGCAGTAGGTAGTTGCACTCAAATTTTGTGGATGAAGCAAATGCTAAGAGACATAAGAGTTGAGTATGAGGAGCCTACCACAATCTTCTGTGATAATTCAAGTGCAATAAATATATCTAAGAATCCGGTGTTGCATTCAAAGACTAAACATATATCCATCAAGTTTCATTTTTTAAGGGAGCAAGTGAATAAGAATGAAGTCAGATTGGAGTTTGTGCCTTCCAAGGATCAGATTGCATATATCTTTACTAAACCTCTACCTACGGACTCTTTTGAGTATCTAAGGGAGAAGTTAGTGGTTATTGCCCCTCCGGTGATGAACTAAGGTGCACTAATGTGCATCAGTCCGATGGATATCACAGTCATATCTTGTGGTTCGGATTGATGATGGGGAGCTACTACTAAGGGGGAGCAGCTGGTATGGTTCTGAAATGGTGGAATTGCAAGTATGTGCCCTTTGCCATTGATGTCAAAGGGGGAGAGAAGACATGTGAAAAACAAGTGGTTGCTAATCAAAGGGGGAGTAGGAAAGGAAGAAAAGACATATGAATGGTTGTTGCTGATAGGGGGAGTTGTGAAAGTAAGGAGAAGTTCTTGTCTTGATGGTCAAAACAGTTTTTCACATCATATGTTGCCATCAATGACAAAAGGGGAGATTGTTCAAGTATGGGCCTAACCGGTGTTGTCATTGATGTCAACATACTTCTGTTGCATTAATTATTAGGATTGAATGAACTGTTTGCTGAGGATATTGAGAAAATTGGTCATATCAAGAATAGTGAAGAACAATGAAGACAGTAAGGTAAAAGTCCAAGATAAGATGAGGATCAGAGGATGCGGTTTAAAGGGTTTGTAGATATGTGTCTCAAGGTGATCCAGTAAAGATTTCAGAGGTCCGCATGAATATCTGAAGAAGTTGTGGCCACTCAAGTAAAACTGGTACCAGCAGGTGTTCAGAGGTGACAGAGTGATAAAGATAGAACCGGTGAGATCCGGAAATGCATTATCCTATTCTGCGGATTTGGTGGAGTGTTTAGGAAGTCCTTGTGATATGTCAACTCAATTGGTTCATGGTTTGGAGGTCCGCAAGCATCTATTCCTTTGTGACAGTGATGACAGGTTGTGTTCTTGAGATTCCGGATGAAGGGGAGAAAGATTTTAGTAAGCAGATGAAGTGTGGATGTTCTTGGTGATTCAGGCGAGCTTGTGGAGATCTTTGGATCGTGTCCAGTTCATGTTGGTGGTCCGCATTGGAGTTTAAGCTCTAATTTGAAGAATTGCTTCCGAATGAAGGTGTTCTTCCTTAGACTGGCCAACCGGATGAGTTACTCATCCTGCGGATGTTCTTGTAGATGTTTGCCGACTTAGATGATTATTCCTAAGTCGATGTATTGTATAAATAAGGAATTGTGAAGTCATTTCAAAGTGTGTCTTGTGGAGATGAGGGTGTGGTAGTGAAGAGGAGAGCGAAAGGTAGAGCAGAAGTATTGGGCTTAAATGGAACTGATTCAAGCATGGTGAAGATGCTATTCTCCAGTTCATGTATGTGATACTTATTTCTTTGTAGACAGTGTGTCTCTTGTAGGTAGTGAGCCTCTTGTGAGCAGTGTGCTCGGGCAGTGAGCCCTAATTGGCATGTGCCATTTTGTTATTTCTATTCTTCTAACAGAGAATACAATCTTGAGTTAATCACCCCATGGTTTTTCTCTTAACCAGGTTTTCCACGTCAAAATCTTGGTGTCCTATGTGTCAATGTGTTTCTACTCTTGGTTTAATGCATTGTGTTTCCATGATTGAATTATTATTATGCTGCTGAATTACAAAGTGGATTTAAGTATTTAAATTGGAAGAAAGTTTTGGACAACTGATTCACCCCTCTCAGTTGTCTGTCCTGAATCTAACAATTGGTATCAGAGCCGAGGTCATGGGTTCAAACCCCGTGCTTGCGCTGGGGGGATTGTTGCAAGGTGTGACCCTTGGTCTCCTTGTTCAGCGCTGCGTTGTGGTGGTTTGTGACAAGGGCTTAACCGCCTCCCGTGCTTGTTAAGTCAAGTGGTTGTATCAAGCATTAAAAGGTCAATCTTTTGGTGCAATGGCAGCTAACAGGAAGAACCTAAAGAAATGCACAACTTGCATACTTTCTATGAAGAAGAAGAAGTGCAACAATCTTCTCAAGAGCAAAATTACGAGGAAGAGATCAAATATGTTGTAGAGAGTAATGATGAATCCAATTTGTTCTTCTCATCTTTTAAAGGTTGGTTTGAAGAACTTGAGTCAGATACGTTCAAAGGAGAAGAGACCAAAGAAGCATTGCAATTGGAGCAAGAAAAAGATCTTCATTTTGAAGATGATTCATCATTGGAGGAATTTCTCAAAACCGAAGATCATATGGAAGATTCATCATTGGATCTCGATAGTTTTCTACATCACTTGGAGAGTGATTCTTCAATAGAGGATACTGTAAATTTTCTTTTACAATTTAATTCGTCTTCATCTTTGTCTCAAGAAATTTTTATACACACTAGCGAAGAAGATGATGCTAAACTTTCAAAGGTTATCCATGAACCCGTGCAAGAAAGAGACATCACAAATATGATAAAATCAACACAAAATGCAACATATGAAGAGACTTGTGGAGAAGAAAAGTTCATGGAATATTCAGTCTTGGTCACTAAAGAGAATCAATTGGAGAAATCAAAAATCCTTGACAAGTATGTGGTGAGATGTCATATGTGAAATCGATCAAGTTGATGAAGAAGAAACACAAAGCCTAGAGGAATCTATCTTTGATCCTACTTGCCTATCAGAAGAAGGGTACATGGTCGCTGGAGATGAAATGCTGCCAGATATTCTGGAAGAGGAAAATACGTTTATTGAAGAAGATTGCTCTATGGAGATTGATGAGACTCAAAATGATGGATGGCAAAGTGAGCTACTAGGTGAGGAGGTTATTCAGCAAGTATACTTTAATAATGATCAGGTGCTCGAAGACTCGGATCTTGATGATTTATCATATTTAGATTCTGAGGATTGGATGGACGAAGACATGACTGTTAAGGTTGCGTATGTTGAAGACATAAATGAACGTCAAGTTCTATATGTGGTGATTACCATTCCCACAAGCATACTTTGGCCACAAGACCTTGCTCCATATCTTCAAAAAGAGGTTTTGTACCTTCACCTATTACAGAGGTTGCTCACTTTAGAGGAAGATGCTCCACCTAATCTCTAGCATATCAACCAGTTCCTCATGAGCTTCTCATGGCCAGAACATGACTACCCGCCTAAATCGTGGCTCTTCGAGAAGATGTTGCAGAGGAAGAGAGACTGTGTACTGTCAAGACAAATATCACAGCTCAAGAGAAAAGGCTCTTATTTTTCTAAACCAGTTGATGGTTTTGTGTAACAGTTTTTATTTTTCTTGTCCTCACTCAGAAAAAGAGTGTTTGTGTGTGTAATGTGTTTCACCTTTCCGTAATGTGATTGTTATGTTGTAATGTGTTTCCCTTTCGTAATGTAGCAGTCGTGTTGTTTTTGTGTTTTCAGAAAGTTCCAACTCTTAGGTGATTTTAGGAAGTCCAGTCCTAGGTGATTTTAGGGAAAAAGTCTTGTTCTAGATGATTAGGAAAATGCCCTGACTCTATTGCCCAATGGATAAGGCACTAGTCTAAGCTAGAAAAATCCAGAGATTCTCGGTTCTCCTATGCCGTAAGTATCTGACATGGTCCCCAATTGTTGTACCTAATCAATTTTTTTTTTCTTCATTAAGGCATTTTGTAAGAGTCTAGAAAATTTTGTCGTCAAAAAGTCAAAAAGTCAAAATTTTTGAAAATAGAAATTGTCTAAAAATAGACGTCAATTTAGGTTTTCTAGGTTTCTTGAGATACGGATGCTAGCAAAATTTTATAAAAATAGAAAGTTTCTAAAATAGAATCATTGATTCAAGAGTCTTGCCTGATTCTGATTGGCTGATATTGCTTCACGATCAAGGTGGTCTAGATGGAATCTGCAAAAGATCAAGTTTTCTCTACTGGGTCAATTCTGTTTTTTCAGAAGGTGAAGCATGAACTCTGAGTGCATTAATGAAGGGAAATCATCTGTCAGGGATCAGTTTCAAGTTTTCAGTATTGTTCAGAAGGTGAAGAACTCTTGAGCAATAGGCAAGTGACGAAGAACGAAGAACGGAGCAGGATGAATCCAAAAAAAGAAGAAAAAGATGGAAATCATCAAAAATTGACTAAGTCTGGGAAATCCAAGCGCCCCTGGAGGCTGGGGGCGTCTAAGCAACCCAGTGTTAGACTTTTTTGCGTTTTTCAAAAAACATCAAAAATGCCTCGTTAGCCCACTTTTAGGTGGTCAAAATCAGTTGAACTTAGTCAAAAGGCTCGTAAAAGCAAGTGATTTGTCTCAAATATGCTCAAGCTATCCAGTCTACCCTCATCTTGATGCCTGTCGTAAGTCTGATGTCTTGAAGCCCTGAAAAAACTAACTCTGAAATCTGGTGGATCCTCAAAAATCTAGAATCTGCATGTCAAATCCCATGGATCTGAGACCTATATCGAACATCCTGAAAGTATATTTCAAAATATTTAAAGGATAGGAAATTCAATATCTAAACATATACTTAAATATAATTTGAAATATACGTCAGGCAGGGACCTTCAAAATCTGGCGAAATTCCACTTGCCATTAAGATTTGCAAAAGAAAATTAAAAATTCCAAAACAATTCTAAGGCATGAGTCCAAAAGCGCCCCAGGAGGCTAGGGGCACCCTTCCTCTCCAGACTTAGTTTATTTTTCATGTTTTTTTGGAAACGTAGAAAAGTTGAAAAATCTCAAAAATTTGGCTAAGGCATGAAATCCCAAGCGCCCCTGGAGGCTAGGGGCGCCTAAGATCTCTAGAGATAGTTTTTTTTATGTTCCACTGATGTCATCCATCAGCCAATTCCTGATCTTCCTCCGGTGACAGTTTCCAGAAACCAAAATTGCAGTCAAACATCATCGGATCATCAGTTCGAGGCTGGGGATGAAATCAGGATTGTTGAAACTTCAAAGTGCCATGATCAGTCATCTTTTTCAGTCAACGATGACAATTTTCCATCTTGTTGAAGTCAAAGGCACGCTATGATGGAGTCAGAACAAGTGCAAAAGTTTCAAAACAAAGGAAAATTAGCTAACACTTTTGCAACTTCGCATGTTTGATGACATCATCAAAGAAGATTTTTTTTAATCATCTCACACATGAAGCCATAGGCAGCTATAAAATAGGGATTCTTCTTATTCGAGTATATCAACATGGATTTGTGCTTTAAAAGTTGTTTTCTTCCTGGATAAGTGTGATGCTTTTTTGCCCTAAAGTTCTATAAAGACAAGCTTTTGGCCTCCTTATTCATTACTTTTGCAGGTTGCATCTAGAGGAAAGAAAACATATTTTTCTTCTCACGAAGATTTGAGAACCCAAACGGAGTGCTTTTTCAATGTTCTTCGTAGTTTCAGGATCGGGAAGCACAGAGGCACACTTTTGCAAGGTCCATTTTTCTAGGGAATCATTTTTCAGATTCAGGGCCAGAGTTTTTTTAGTTTACATCAAAATGGGTTCATCTGGAATTTTGTCCTCTTAAAGATTGGAAATTTTTTATTTTTTCGATTTGCTTTTTTACCACTTTTTCAAGAAATCCTTTGCTTTTTCAAAATTTGACGATTTGGGTTGCTTCAGAACGGGATTGTCTACAAAACCCATGTGCTAGCTTTTTTGCTCAAAAGTTACTTTTTAAAAGAAATCAACAAATAGTTTTCAACCTTTTGTGCAAAATATTTCCAAATATAGGCGTGTTCATAGGCATTTTTCAAGTTTTTTCAGTATGCAGAACTCTGCAACCTCATGCCTAATGACATTGAAAAATGTTTTTCAATACCAACGTGGAAGGAGAACTTTATTATTTCTATTGAAGAATGCAAGAAGGTGTGGCACAATGACAAGGAAAAATATCGAAAAAAGAATTGCTCGAAAGTCGCTGAAAGAAAAGTAGCATGTTTTGCCAAAGTAGAAGATAAAGTAGCCCTCAAGGCTGAGAATAGGCAACTGCGGCAATATATTTATACCAGTGGATGGCGTCATCAATAAAGCAACAATATAGATGAGGATGTGACTCAAAAGAAAGCAGCTTTAACTCAATATTTTTTTTTAAAGCATTTGCTTTCATTCAAAGCTTATCCATCCTTAAAATAGCAAAAAAGTCACTTTGTAATAGTTGGAGCTTTCTTTTCTTTAAAGCAAATTGTTTTAAAGCATTTGTTAGTTGTAATCTCTATCTTACAATAGAAATAAAGCTTGCAAGTTGGCAAGAAAGTTAGATAAAATCAAAGAGATTTTAGAGTTCCCTACTCCTTTGATTTAGTATAAATAAGGGCAGCCTTGCCCATTGTAAGTAATGGTAATTGTCATAGCAAAATTTGTTGTGCCTATTCTAGCCTGCAGAAATTGTTATTTCAAGTGCTTGTTCACTTTGTGTTGTCTGTTTTCTAGCATTTGATCGCATATTGTATGCCTGCCTTTTACTACAATATTGTTGTCCTGGAGTTGTAAGAACTTTATGATATTGGAATAGAAATCTTATGCCTGCCATTTGCTTTGATTTTATATCTCATGATCATCTAGTTTTGTCGTCAAATGTGTGGCTTGCGTAATTTTATTTCAATTTTCATCTTAAAGTACAATGAGTCTTCTGAAGTGAATCTGGAAGAATTTTATTGAAGCTGTTATGTTAAAAACAAATCATTCCTTGTTAACTTTTAATCCCTTTGCTCTGAATTTACATAGGAGATTAAAAGCGTCATTTAGTTTAGGCCTAGTTGTAGTTAGTAGTTTTAAAAAGCAAAAACCTCTGTTGCAGTGATTAGAGTTTTACAACCTTGTGCTCGCAGCTGAGAAACAAAAAAGGGATAGGAAAATTTAATTTATTTATCTTTTAAGCAAACATCAACAAAAAGGGAACTTCCCCTCATAATAGAAGAGCCGTTTAACTGTGCATAGTTGTCCATTTCTAACTCGCATTCCAGAGGTGCGAATTGAAATGCCAATAGGTTTGTTAACCTTTTCTCCATCATTTTTGTTATGAGAATGTGTCTTTGGTTGAATTATAGGATGAAATGGTGCTTAGGGTTTCCTTTGAATAGGAAATGGTGTCCCATTGTCTTATGTTCTTACCTATTGGTGAGAGATGGTGTTAGCCATCAAGTACCATATCATCATGTTAGAGGAAACTCTATCTTCTCATTTAGTCATCTTGATGAGGTCATCTCATAATAGTATTAAGTATTTTTCGTGTATAATCATGCTTTATGCACTAATGTCATGTTCTAAAAATATGGTTGTGTTCTATTATGTTGTGAAATCTCCAGTGCATGAGTGCATAATATGAAATGTTAGTGTTACAATTTCAACACCAAATTTTTGTAGCTCATTTCTTAACCATCAATGTCCTTGGCATAATCTTGTCACATTACATTTGTTATTAGAGTGCCTAGGTTGCAACACTAAGAGCTCTAGGTTATGTGTGTGTGGCTCATGTGCATGTTTTGTTGAGCTTTCTTATGTGCTAACTCTTGTGACTTTTCTAGTGTGGTAGGAAAATGCCACATAGACGATGTGACTCGAGGACCCACGAGTTGGGTTGTGATGGCTTGGGTGCTAAGAAATATACTTGTATGTTAGCTAATATAGGATCTCAAGTCTTAGATGCCCCAAATAGGTGCTTGAGCATATTCCCGCTTGTTTTGAGGCCATCTATTCAATAGAGTGAGAGCATTCTAGGATTCCTCTCCTTTTGGGAGTAAAGCATGATGAGGAGCCTTATCAAGTGCAACCATGACCAGTGGTAAGTCATGCAATTGGTGGGCATAGGGATGGAGTAACTATGTCCATGACCTTTATCATGGCATTCCACTACCATCGATGGTTTCATAGTAGGTGCAAAGGATTGGGCCTTACAAGGATCTCATGGAGGTGATCATATAGCTTCCTATAATGAGCATGGGGCTCAAGGAGAGTTAGAGAGTGTTCCTCGACCTCAGTAGGCACCTCCAAGACATTAGCCTAGTGGTGGTAGTACTCATAAAGACTGATGGAGGTAGTGTATGTGAGATTTTCTTCTTAGCAATGGTAGTCTAGCGTAGTCCACTTGGTGCTAGTCATTTGGTCAATCATTAGTTGGGTAGTTCTCAACCCATACAGCCTTAAGTCATAGGACAATGTTACACTTGTGGTGAGGAGGGCCATTTAGCAAGGTATTATCCATAGAGATTGGTTGTAGCTAGTGGTTAGGGAAGAACTATTCTTGACCTATTTATGGGTAAGCAATAAATCATTAGTGTTTGTGGATCCATTTCTAGTCCTTGTAATGTTTGACTAGTTGAAATTTTTTGGATAATTTTTATGTGCCATATATGTGTTATATGTTGATACTATCCTTGGAATTATTACTATAACTTTAAAGATTATGGATATATTTATATATCCATGTTATAAGGTTCATTATGTAAATGAATAGTATGAGATAATGGTTAATATGGTAACTTCTATCTATATGATGTTGAATTGAGGAATGGTCTATGGACAACGTAGAGTAAGCATGATATGATCTTATCACTTTTATCTTCATGTTTATATAACTTGAAATGTGACTGATTCTCTTTATTCTCTTAGCCATGTGAGTGAAAGGGCTTGTTTAGAACTCAAAGTTCCTTCTAAGGCCTATAACTTAAACCTAAGTTACATTAAATACTCCTCATATGGTATATGCATAATGTGTGATGGGTCTTGTCTTGGTTGTGTGCATTTGTATGGAGTTTGTGGTTGTTCCTTGGTATGTTCTCCATGTGGTTTCATGTTGGAGAATATCATTGTGGGGAATAGTTAGACACTTATTAGTCATTATCCCATGTGTGTGGTGAACCTTCTTGATGCTTTGAATGCTATCATTGAACTTATTTTGAAAAGATAGATATATTAATGTTAGTATATGCATTGAATGAAGTATTGTATTCTTTCTTAATTAATGACACATTGGAATTCGAGAAAGAATTTATGTTTTGATTATATGCATGGAGTTCATGAAGAATGGTGTGTTTTGAAATGTTAGTATGTTCATCATTTCACATAGCATCCATGTTGGCATGTGAAAAGAAATTGTTGCATTGAAGGATTTGCTTGGTTAGTTAGGATTGGAGTCCCTAACTATATTTTTCCTTGTGTATTATGATAGATGTCAAAGAACTCTCTAATGTGTAAGAGATCACACTTATTGTGTTTAACACTTTAGTATGTTCTTCCATGAGGTTAATTTTGCATTTTGTACACTTGATTATGTGTATATATCATTTCAAAATATGCATGTCATCACATGTAAGAGAATCCTTGCATTAATAGGATAGAATGTTTAGGTAATGACATAAGTCCCCAATTGAATTCTTCCTAATATGTGTCACTATTTGAATTAATCTTGAAATAGTGCGAATATCTTTACTTTACATTGGTGTATTCCTAGTTTGTTTCTAGATGTTAGATGAATCCATGATGAGTGTTAGAGGTGTGACTCATCACCTTGTGAGTCAAAATTATGCTTCCTTGATTTGATTATGGTCCAATATATGAGTACTAGTGTGTTGGTGAACTTGTTTAGATGCATTGTGATGCTCTTGAATGTGATATTATGATTGAATTCCATTCATGTCTCAAAAATTTAATAGTTCTAATTGATGTCATTGGAGACATTCATAGAAAACCTTGTGACAATTAGATTTCATAATTATGCATAAGAAAGTTGATTTTTAACACTAAATAATAAAAGAAAAAATTTGTGTTTTGTATTCTGGGAATTTGAATACTATATTATGACTATATATTCAATGTTTTGTGTACACCTTGTAGATTGTTATGCGTCCTTAAACTTTAGATTTCGAGTATCTAGCCTCAAATTAAGTGCATTATTATAAGTATGGTGGAGTTGTATTTGTGTGTTTGCTTGTTTGTGTACCTTGTTGAGAGCCAACTTGTCTAGAGTTAAGTTGGGTCATAAAAAAATAAAAAATCTAAGGTGCTACATTGCTATATTAGCCTAGAGAAGTCCTTATCAACCATACCTTTCCTCTATGGAGTATTGAATACTTATCCTTATTGATGGAACCAATGAGTTGGTTCACAGTGTTGACCCTCTCTTTCCTTGCTATTCGTAATGATACTTATGACATCCTGACTTATGATCTTGGTTATCATTCAATATGGGAATGAGTCCTTGCACTTGGTCCTAATACTTGGTATAGGTTTTCTATTACTCTTGGTTACTATATTCTAGTTATGGGATGTGATGCATTGGGAAGCTTTTGTATTATGGTAGAGTTACCAATGATGAAAATTGTTATTTTAGTAGCATGATAGAATATTAATTGTTTGGAAAAGTGACTTATGCTATGTGAAGGTAAGTGAAAAGTTATAATCTCATGTTTATAATGGAGTGTTGTTATTGACTCCTTGGGATTTTGGCATGTGTCATATCACACACATGTTCTAACATGATTGTTTTGGATATGATGTCATCTCATGCTAATGATTTTACATAGTGTAAGGCATGATGTTGCATTACTAATTAACGCGAAGTTGCATATTGTATATGTAGACAACTAAATTTGACCATGTTCTTCATATATCTTATTATAATGTTAATTGAATAAATTACTTATTTAACTAACCCATCTGATCATCTTCCCAACATTAATTAAATGAATTTCATTATTTATTTAATTAATTCGTCATTCTAGCACTTCCTCTAATGTTTGAGCATTTAATTGATTAAATTATCATTTATCTAATTAAATAATCAATTCTTATGTCTATTCCCCTGAAAATTAAATAAATAGCCAAAATTTATCTAATTCATCTATTTTCCCCTCATCATTAGTTAAATAAACTAATCACATATTTTTGACTAATTAATCACCTACACAAGGCTCCATAAATCCACATCATCAATCCTAACCCAGATCAACTTTCAATCTTAGCCATTCATTTAACCTTTTACTTTCCACCCTCGATTTCACTATATGTGTGAGATTAATCACATATCACAACCACACATTCCTAGGTTTCTCCCACATGTGCAAGAAGTCCCACTTGTCATAATCACTTTTCCCTATACTTCTCACACATGTGTGAGAAGTCCTACTTGTCACAATCACACATCCCCATGTTTCTTCTCACACGTGTGAGAGATTACACAAGGTTCTAAAAGGTACCTTTTAATCCCCACCCTCCATCTTCTCCTATAAAATTCTATCTGTCCATATCCTCTCAATCCATGTCTCATCATGTGCATTAACTATAAGATTCTACTTGGAGGCCTCTCATTCACGCTCTCCTCTCAATCATTCGCATCCATTGATTATTCAAATCAATCTTGACCATTGATCCTCCCCATCAAAAATCTATAAATCAACCCTCAACCAAGCCATTTGGAAGTCATCTTGGAGAGCATAGGCATATTGTAAGGATCTCAAGCAACCACATTCAACAACAACACCATCAATGCAAATCACTTGGAGCACATCTCAACATCGAATGGAAGGTATAATGATTTTTATGTTTTGCATTGTTTAAGTTATATTTCATTTAAATGTTCTAATTTGAGGAAGAAGGTTATCTAGTATTTTGCATCTTGTATTCCTAGTTAGATTTCCCTTCTTCATTTTGGCATGTCTCGTTAAGTTAGAATGAAAGGCAATTTTTTTTAGAAAATCACCTTTTCTTTTAGTTTCAATTTATCTCCTTTCTTGCAAAATAGTCGGCAATAAAAAAATAAATAGTTAGAAATTTTATTTATTTTCCTTTTATTTCCAAAAATTTATTATAAATAAATAAATAAAATTCAAGCCAAATTTTACTTTTAGTTATTTCAAAAAATAAAATTAAAATCAAAAAATAAAATTAAAATCAAAAAAACATTTTTTAAGTTAGTTTTGTTTAAAAAAAATCTACCAAATTTCATTTAGTTAGCTTTATTTCAAAATAAAACATTTTCAAAAAGCAAAATTTCAATTTGTTTAAATAAAAAATTTAACCAAAAAAATACAAAACAAATAAAAACAAATTTTTAATTTTTAAATTCAAAAAAAGAGTGCAAAGCTCAAAAGCCTACACCCCCCCTCCATCCCCATGGTCTTTTTATTTTATTTAAATTTTAAAAACAAAACAAAAAAAATCCTAAAGTCTCCCCATGCCCTGCCCCACCCTTGGACACTTTGCCCTATATTAGATGCGCTCTCTAATCCTTGGACTCTCTATCTGCCTCTTGTCTCAGACACCCTCCCTGATCTTTGGCCTCTCTATTTGCCTCCTGTCCCAGACTCCCCAAACTTGACTAACCTAAATTGTTCCTCAGCACTCTGTGAACAGTTCATCCACTCCCATTCCCATAGTCCCAACCTAGTCTATCCCTGGCCCCAACCCAATTCCTAGACACCTTATCTATGAGGTAGACACCCTGTCCTCATCCCCACACCCAACACTCTACTCCCTTCCATTGATAGGGGAGAGGAGTTGAAACATACGCGGGGGCCTTAATGTGTGATAGAACTAGCGCACGTTGGGGCCCACACTCACGCACTAGTCCTCCACAAGTTAGGAAAATACACTTGCATAAAAAAGAACGATGAGATCAAACACAAATCAAATATTAAATGCACATTTAATCGTATATATTTGTCAACAAAACAAGCTAAGGCTGGCAACCAAACATGTGTAAGTGTTTTGAAATTATATCTAACATATCAGCATAAAGATCCAACTTGGAAATAAAATAGTCGTATCATAAAAAATTTCACCCTTCCCCATAAACATTCAAACCTAATTGTCACACCAATCCAGGTGTCACTTACAAATTAATCGCAACTACACAACAAAATAGAGGTGCCACGTCAACATAATTCAAACCCATGTGTCACATCTTTGACCAAAATGCCAACCCATTACAACCATGTTTCCCATCATAGCATAACCTAAACAACACGCAAATGCATCCACCTGTCTCATCAAACATGAGATCTAGAACACATTTCAGCAAGAGTCTGTCCCATCTCGCCAAGTAGGGTGCGCCCATATTGGCTCCTTCCTCTAAAAACCCACTTGCATCCAAAAATACAAGCTGTAAGGCTGCCATTATTCATAAAAATTATGGAAACAAATGCAAACAATACACCAAACCAATCAACTCAAGAATTAATGGCCTAAATCAATCAAATTTGCAATTCATATCACCCAGAATTCAAATTTGAAATAGGACAAGGATTTAATTCACCACACCAAACAAGCATCAATCAGATTCAAATAATTCCCAATTCAAATAGCCGTGAAAACCTTTAAGTATTCACTTATTCTATAGTGAGCGACATAAGAAAAGGAGTGACAAGCACAGATTTGACCGACATAACAACAAGAGGAGGTAGCAGCACATATTCTAGTCCAACAACTTACATATTGTTCCAGGTATTCCTCTTATTGTTTTCCATTCTTAAGCTTTATATTGTTCTTCATTACAACCATTAAAGTCATAGGTTAGCAGTTGTGTTTCCATGTCATAAAATGTAAGTGTGGTTCCCAGATTGTTGTGCGTGAGTATGTTTATGCTATACATGCCTTTAAGATATGATTTTTTTTAATAGGCAACTTACTGTTTTCCATTCGTAAGCTTTATATTGATCTTCATTACAACCGTTATAGTCATAGGTTAGCAGTTGTGTTTCCATGTCATAAAATGTAAGTGTGGTTCCCAGATTGTTGTGCGTGAGTATGTTTATGTTGTACATGCCTTTAAGATATGATATTTTTTAATAGGCAACTTACTGTTTTCCATTCGTAAGCTTTATATTGATCTTCATTACAGCCATTACAGTCATAGGTTGGCATTTCTGTTTCCCTAGGGTTTATATTGCAAATATTACAGTCATAGGTTAGCATTTGTGTTTCCCTAGGGTTTATATTGCAAATATTACAGTCATAGGTTAGCATTTGTATTTCCCTAGGGTTTATATTGCAAATATTAGTCATAGTTTAGCATTTGTGTTTCCCTAGGGTTTATATTGCAAATATTACAGTCATAGTTTAGCATTTGTGTTTCATAGGTTCTACATTATCATTCACTCTGGTTATCTTATTCTCATAGGTTATGGATTATCATTCACTTTGGTTATCTTATTCTCATTAGTTCTGCATTATCATTCAGTCTGGTTATCTTATTCTCATAGGTTCTGCATTATCATTCACTCTGGTTATCTTACTCTCATAGGGTCCGCATTATCATTCACTCTAGTTATCTTATTCTCATAGGTTCTGCATTATCATTCACTCTGGTTATCTTACTCTCATAGGTTCTGCATTATCAGTCACTCTAGTTATCTTATTCTCATATGTTCTACATTATCATTTAGTTAGGTTTTCTTCGATGTCAGTCATAAATTTGGGGGTTTCTCTTTTTATTAGGTTTTGTTTCATCTTTTTCATAGGTTATGCTTCACCAATTCATTCATTCAAGATATTACATCATTTAATTTCACATTAATTTATGCATGTGAATGAGTTCATCATGCACAAAAGATGTGAGATTTGTTAAACTCTTATTGTTTTTCATTCGTAAGCTTTATATTGTGTTTCCCTACGGTTTATATTGCAACCATTACAATCATAGTTAAACAGTTGTGTTCCCCTACGATTTATATTGCAATCGCTACATTCATAGTTAAAATGTGAGTGTGGTTCCCAGTTTATCGTGCATGAGTATGTTTATGTTGTACATGCCTAAGAGATATGAGATATTGTTAAACTATAACTTACTGTTAAACTCTAACTCCCTTGCATACAATGTAATTATGTGCTTGGCATTCCTCTTTTCCTTATGTCGCTCACTCCAGAATAAATGTAAGTCTATAAACTGTTAACAGTATTTCTAAATGTTAATGCAACAAACTAAAAATAAAACACATACACAAATTAACTAATCTTATGTTCAAGCATCACTGTCTTCATACATAAAGATAACTGCCATTCAATATGAAAATGCCTTCCTATTTTTGTCAGAAGAAGTAAATATGTGTTGTTTTCCCTTCTTAGTTTTGATTGTACTTATTCTATGTAAATGGCTAAGGGTAATGCAGTGGTAACCCGTACTGGAACCAAAAAAAAAAAAATAGCCACGACACAGTTGCCTTCCCACAAACGAGGGGCTAAATTTCCCCAAAAGCAGATCCTGTTGCACCAGTAGAGGAGAATTCGACTCCTCGAATACCATAGAATGAGGTTCCTACACCTCGAATACCATAGAAGGTAACAATGAAACAATATTTGTGGTCTTTGAAGAACATGAAAGGGACACTCTTGAAGTTGAGGAAAATGACATGTCAATAAGGGGAGCTTCCAAAAAGTGGAAAATCCCAACAACCACACTCTCCAAATGGCTAGGCGGACTAACAACAATGTCCAAGAAAGGTCCGCCAACAGTCCTCACTAAAGAGCTAATTGTGGAATGGTGCAAGGAAATGGCTGAGGTTGGCCATGGTCTTGAGATAGTCAATCTTAAGGCAGAGGTTGCCCAAATTTGTCAAAATAGGCCAAACCCTTTCAACAATGGGTTCTCGGGGAAGTCATGGTGGATAAGTTTCAAGAACCGACATCCTAAACTTGCGTTGCATACTGCTGAAGGCCTAGACAAAGATAGGGCACTCAACCTTAGATTTGTTGTTGTAGAAGCTTTCTACAATACATTATCTACAGTGTATGAAGCACTGCCATATGGTCCTCAACGCATTTGGAATTACGATGAAACTGGCCAGGCAGGCAGAAATGGGTCCATGAAGGTGGTGGCCAAAAAGGTAGCAGGAATGTCTCATACATTATTCCAAAGAGTCGTGAATGGATAACCATTCTATGTTGTGTCAATGCTGTTGGGCAGAGCATTCTACGCTTTTACTTGTTCAAGGGGAAACAAAACATAGATAATTACATTGTAGACTGCGAACCAGGTGCTTGCATGGCAGCCCAGCTCCATGCATGGATGACTAAAGACTTGTTTATAGATTGGTTGACCCACTTTAAAAACTTAGTTCCAAGAAGTGTGTCACCCACCAATAGGCAGTTTCTAATTTTTTATGGTCATGGAAGCCATGTAGTGCTCGAAACCATCCAAGAAGCAAGAGAGTTGGGTGTAGATTTACTAACATTGCTATCACACACCTCACATAAGCTACAGCCGGTGGATGTGAGTGTCTTTTCACCTTTTAAATTTTACTTCAAATCAAAACATGCAGCATTTTTGGCAAGGTTTCCAAACATTGAAGTGAGGAGGACAGAACTTGCAATGTTACCCAGTAAAGCACTAATAAGAGATTTGACAGTTGAGAACATCAAAGCAAGATTTAAAAGGACTAGGATATGGCCACTCAATATGAATGCACTCATGGATGACATGCATCCCAGCGAGACATTTGAGGTCAGCGAGGATGCTTTTACAGTGGAAAACATTCTTATCCTTTCAAGAGTTGATGTGTCAAGAGACGATGTAGCACAATTGCAGTCCACTCTTCCAGATGGACAATTGCACTCAAAGATAGAATCATAGTAGTTGCCTGATAGATATCCTGCTAATTTAGTTGCACAAGTGGTGGCTGATCAACAAACTCCTCCCATCATGGACATCCCCATTGACCAATTCAGTGATAGTTTAGGTCTTCCATCGCAACGTATCCAACCATCCTGGTTGGTGGAGGGATCAATGAATGTAGGCATTGATTTGCATGTCCCAAAATAGTAGGGTACTTATAGTTTCCCATCACCACAACCTGCAATTGACCTATCTGAAGTTGTGCATTACTATGCTCCTTCTTGCACTTCAAATTTAGGAGGCAATCAAGATTTCAACGAGGACTCACAGGCAGTGGAGGAAAACATTGTCTAACAATTGGATCAGACAGAACAAATAGAAATAGTTCTGCACATTAGCAAATTCCTCAAGCTGCCTGTGCACACTGTCTGTCAAAAAAATCCAAAGGTGGTGCAATTCAGTTGAGCAGACAATCTCAGTTGTTGACGATAGAAGACTACATGAATCTATTAAGGCAGCAAGAGGAAAGGAAGAAAGAGGTTGAGGAGATAAAAGCTCGAAAGAGAAGAGAACGAGGAGAAAAAGGCAGCAAAGAAATTGGAAAAGGAGTTGAAGGAGCAGGCCAAAATAGAGAGGGAGATACAGTGTAAAGAAAAAGAGCAGTAGAAAATACAACAGTAGAAGGATAGAGATGCCAAAAAGGAGCAAGAGAGGCTTCAAAGGGAATAGGACCAAAAGGAAAAAGAGATTGAAGAGGCATAGAGGAATTTACAAAGAGAAAGGCGGTTAAGGACCCCTACTAATCCTTGTCTCAAAGTAATGGAGTATTCTGTGATATTCTCAACATCAATATCCCTCACTTCTCCACAACAATAAATTATTCAACCGTCTCCCAAACTAAGTTCAGGTGCACTCAATATCCAAATTAGACGGCCACTTGGGATGTACAAATATGTTCACCACCGCCGCCAACACATGTCACTTGCACCCCATTTTCTAGTCCAACTCCCAATCATGTAAGCAACACTCCTCATCGACTAGAAGGGGATGAGAACATGGCCAGTGGCACCCCAAGAAGCCAACCACCATTTCCCTATCATAGTAACTAGATGTAGACTTATTTTGATTTCATTTGCAATTGATGTTTTGGACAATTTATAAGTTTTGATATCTACAAATGCACCCTTATTGTTGACAGTTTAAAATTTATGATAACTACAGATGCAACATTATTGTTTTGATTTGTAAAGTTTTCTAATCAGATTGCAATGTGTGTTGCATTTATGCTTCTTGTTTCCACCTATGTTCAATTGACAGTTTCTCATTTTTATTTTTTATTTTTTATTTAATTTGACACGTGAGATGACGCGATTAGTCGATCCTAAAAAAATTGCCATTTTTTGCCATGCGACCAAAACGTGCTCAGTTGGAATGCCAGTTGGTGCATGACATGACGTGCAAAGTGGAATGCCTTGCCATGTTACCAAAAATCACTCCACCACCCTTTCACTCCACTGCCTCGCATTAATCTCTTGCCGCCCCTTGCAATACTTATGTATAGTCGTGTTTATTGCACGTCAACTCTGGCTACTTCCACGGCATCCCACATAAACTTCGAGCCAACCTACATTCAATGCTTCCAGTGCCTCACACACCTTGCCAACTTTAGAGCCTTTCAATCTACCATCTTAAATTTTCTTCACATCTATGCCAAAATGTGCTCGCTTAAGGTCTCTGCAACTTCAATCCCGCCACCACTACATGTTACACTCTGTAACGACCACGCAACTAAAAAATAATAACTAGGCTTGTGGGTTCTCTTTTGTGAGGTGGATGTCAGATCCTATAGATGACTCATGTGTGGCATATATTAGGGGACATTGGTATGGAGTTTTGGATCGCATAAAAAAAAATTTGTGCCTTGGGCCTAGTGTTGTGTCTTTCTTCTTAGTGTTTAGTTGTGGGCATTACACACTTGGAGTCCAGTGTCCCTTCCAGCCTCTTTATATTGTCATACACATACACATATATGTATACATATGTGTGTGTGTGTACACATATAAATATACATATACATATATGTACATATATCTATTTTGTTGTTCTTCTTCAATTTAGTCATGCAACTATTGTAACATTTTTAGGTGCCATTGATTAATTTGGGGGTGTTCTCTTTTTCATAGGTTCTGCTTCATCTATTCAGTCATGTAAATATGTATACACATATATATACATATACATATATATGAATATGAATATGTATATATATGTTTATACAATATAATATTGTTGGTTGTTTCGGTGCCATAGACAAATTTGGGGTTGTTTTTATTTTCATTATTGTTGCTTGTTCTCTTTTTCATAGGTTCTGCTTCATCTATTCACTCATCTATTCTAGTTTGTCCAATGTAAGAAAAACAATGCAAGTAACCAATGTATGCATGTATGTATAAGTATATACCTCTTTATACATATCTATTTTACTGTTGTGATTCAATTCAGTCATGCAACTATTGTAACTAATTAAGGATCGACTAATCATGTCGTCCCACGTGTCAAAACAAATCGGATATTAAAAAAAAGATTTTTTATTATTTATTGTGAATTTATTTATGTTTTTCATTTGCAATTTTTTTTTACTTGTCCATGTGGCATTCCATGTGGACCGTCGAAAATTGGGTGCACATGTTTCGGCTCTTCTAATTTAGATACATATACATATACATATGTATATACATATTCATATACATAGACTTATACATATGTATATATATGTATATGTATATGTATATGTATATGTATATGTATATGTATGTACATAGACATAGACATACACATATTCATATACATAGACTTATACAAATGTATATATATGTATATGTATATGTATATATATGTATATTTATATGTATATGTATATGTATATACATGTACATATACATAGACATACACATATACATATACATATACTTCTATTTTGTTGTTGTTCTTCAATTCAGTCATGCAACTATTGTAACTTTTTAGTTACCATTGATTAATTTGGGTGTGTTTTCTTTTTCATAGGTTCTGCTTCATCTATTTAGTCATGCAAATATGTATACACATATATATATATACATATACATATATTTGAATATGTATAAATATGTTTATACAATATAATATTGTTGGTTGTTTTGGTACCATAGATAAATTTGGGGTTGTTTTTATTTTCATTACAGTAACAAATAATATTGTTGGTTGTTTCAGTGTAAGCAAAAGAATGCATGTAAGCAATTATATATAGAATCATGTTGAAAATGATTGAAGTGTTGTTGGAACTACAATTACATGCCTATATGGTGTAATTCTTATGCTTATGTTTTGGATGACAGACACATGTGACGCGGATGAAATAATTTTGGTAATTGTTGCATTCAGTAATGATTTAGGGAGACTTGATTTTATGAACGCTCTTCTAATGGCAATAGGTAACCATGAAAGGCCTTCACAAAACCAAATCCCCTAAATACATGTTGTAACAAAGTAGAATTGATGATTATTGTTCTATGGTAATACATGTACAATTGAAGATTATTGTTCTATGGTAATACTTCACAATGTGACATGGATGAATGGATTTTGGTAATTGTTACATTCAGTAATGGTAATACATGTAGTAACAAAGTCCAACTGTTGATTATTGTTCTAGGGTAATACATGTCGATATATGCAATGAATTATTGGCAGTGTAGTGCCAATGCCTAGACAATGTGAAAGTGGTTCATATAGTTGCAAACTCAAAGGGATGAAAAAATAATAAGTCAAAGTTAAACAAATCTCCTATCTAATTTACGTAGCATGCCATGGAGGTAATAGGAGGGGATGTGCATTAAACACGATTGTACAAAAGAATTGCAAGGGGCGGTGAGAGACGAATGTGACCCAGTGGAGTGAAAGGGTGGCCAACTTATACTCTTTAATGGTGCCATAAATAATTTTGGGGGTGGTTGTATTGTAGACCTTAATCTTGGAACCATCAAAAATAATTTTAACTTCCATCCATACAAATATTTAAAACAATTTGCAGTGTCAAAGTTTGTGCAATGATGAACACACAAATAGAAGTCTTATTTGTCCAGGATATACATGATGTCCATAGATCAAAACATCCATGGTAGATCACGTATATCTTGAAAAGATAGACATATTTCAATGTCTATCACTATTTGATGAACAAACAATAGTTGTAGGACTGAATTGATGAAGCAGAACCTATGCAAAAGAGAACACCCCCAAATTAATCAATGGAACCTAAAAAAGATACAATAGTTGCAGGACTGAATTGATGAAGTAGAACCTATGCAAAAGAGAACACCCCCAAATTAATCAATGGCACCTAAGAAAGTTGCAATAGTTGCATGAGTCAATTGATGTAGCAGAACCTATAAAAAGAGAACACCCCCAAATTAATCAATGGCACCTAAAAAAGATACAATAGTTATAGGATTGAAATGATGAAGCATAACCTATGCAAAAGAGAACACCCTTGAATTAATCAATGGCACCTAAGAAAGCTACAATAGTTGCATGACTGAATTGATGTAGCAGAACCTATAAAAAAATAACACCCCCAAATTAATCAATGGCACCTAAAAACAATACAATAGTTACAAGACTGAATTGATGAAGCATAACCTATGCAAAAGAGAACACCCCCAAATTAATCAGTGGCACCTAAGAAAGATACAATAGTTGCATGACTAAATTGATGTAGTAGAACCTATAAAAAAGATAACACCCCCGAAATTAATCAATGGCAACTAAAAACAATACAATAGTTACAAGACTGAATTGATGAAGCATAACCTATGCAAAAGAGAACACCCTTGAATTAATCAATGGCACCTAAGAAAGCTACAATAGTTGCATGAGTGAATTGATGTAGCAGAACCTCTAAAAAAGATAACACCCCCAAAATTAATCAATGGAACCTAAAAATAATACAATAGTTACAAGACTGAATTGATGAAGCATAACCTATGCAAAAGAGAACAACCCCGAATTAATCAATGGCACCTAAGAAAGCTACAATAGTTGCATGAGTGAATTGATGTAGAAGAACCTATAAAAAAGATAACACCCCCAAATTAATCAATGACACCTAAAAACAATACAATAGTTAGAGAGCTAAATTGATGAAGCATAACCTATGCAAAAGAGAACACCCCCGAATTAATCAATGGCACCTAAGAAAGCTACAATAGTTGCATGAGTGAATTGATGTAGTAGAACCTATAAAAAAGATAACACCCCCAAACACATTCTGGCATCAATGTGAAGAAAATTCGAGAAGATGGTAGATGGAAAGGCTCTAAAGTTGGCAATGTGTGCGAGGCACTAGGAGCATTGAATGCAGGTTGGCTTGAAGTTTACGCGGGATGTCGTGGAAGTAGTGTGTATATATATGTATGTATGTATGTATATGTATATGTATATGTATATGTATATGTATGTATGTGTATATGTCTATACATATGTATATGTATATGTATATGTATATACATATGTATATGTATATGTATATGTCTATACATATGCATATACATATATATAAAGAAGTTGGAAGTGACACCGGACTCCGAGTGTAACATGTAGTGGTGGTGGGATTGAAGTTGTAGAGACCTTAAGCCAACACATTCTGGCATCAATGTGAAGAAAATTAATCAATGGAACCTAAGAAAGCTACAATATTTGCATTCTGGGTGATATGAATTGCAGATTTGATTGATTTCGGCCATTAATTCTTGAGTTGATTGGTTTCATGTATTGTTTGCATTTGTTTAGACGTAATTTTTTTATGAATAATGGCAGCCTTACAGCAAGTATTTTTGGATGCAGATGGGGTTTTAGAGGAAGGAGCCAATACGTGCATAGATTACATGGTGAGATGGGACATACTCCTGCTGATATGTGTTGTAGGTCTCATGTTAGATGAGACAGGTGGATGCATTTGTGTGTTGTTTAGGTTATGCTACAGTGGGAAACATGGTTGTAATGGGTTAGCATTTCAGTCAAAGATGGGACACATGGGTTTGAATTGTGTTGACGTGGCACCTCTATTTTGTTGTGTAGTTGTGATTAATTTGTAAGTGACGCTTGGATTTGTGCGATAGTTGGGTTTGACTGTTTGTGGGGAAGGGTGCAAACTTTTTGATACGGCTATTTTATTTCCAAGTTGGATCTTTACGGTGATATGTCAAATACAATTTTAAAACACTTACACTTGTTTGGCTGCCAACCTGTACTTGTTTTGTTGACAAATATATAGGACTAAATGTGCATTTAATATCTGATTTGTGTTTGATCTCATCATACTTTTTTATGCAAGAGTATTTTCCTAACTTGTGGAGGATTGGCATACCACTATGGCAAATTAATCAATGGCCCCTAAGAAAGCTACAATAGTTTGAGGACTGAATTGATGAAGCAGAACCTATGCAAAGGAGAACACCCCCAAATTAATCAAGGGCACCAATCCCAAATTTATCTAAGGCACCATTGAAAAAAGCTACAATAGTTGCATAGCTGTATTGATGAAGCAGAACCTATGAAAAAGAAGACACCCCCAAATTTATCTAAGGCACCTAAAAAAGCTATCTACATTGCATTACTAAATTGATGCAAAAGATACAATAATTGCATGACTGAATTGATGAATCATTACCTATGCAAAAGAGAACACCCCCAAATCTACAATAGTTGCATGACCTTATTGATTAAATAGAAGATATGAAAAAGATAAGACCCCCAAGTTAATCAACATGGCCTAAAAAAGATACAAAACTTGCATTACTGAATTGATGAAGCAGCACATATGAAAAACCTAACACCCCAAGATTTATCCAAGGCACCAAAAAAGGTAACACCCCCAAATTTATCAATGGCACCTAAAAAATCTAGTACAGTTACATCATTGAATAGATGAAGCATAACCAATGAAAAATAGAACCACATCTCATATCTTAAAAGGCATGTACAACATAAACATACTTAGGCACAACAAAATGGGAACCACACTTACATTTTACAGCAGGGAAACACAACTATTTAACTATGACTGTAATGATTGCAATATAAACTGTAGGGAAACACAACTGCTAACCTATGACTGTAATGGCTATAATGAAGAACAATATAAAGCTTACGAATGGAAAACAATAAGAGTTTAACAAATCTCACATCTTTTGTGCATGACCAACTCATTCGCAGGCATAAATAATTGTGAAGTTAAATGGTAACTTCTTTTTTGCATGACTGAATTGATGAAGCACAACCCATAAAAAATATAACACCCCAAAATTTATCTATGGCATCAAAAAAACCTACATGTTTTAAGTCACTGAATAGATGAAGCAAAACCTAATTAAAAGACAAATCCACAAAATTGTATTTGGTTTATGAAATAGAGAACACACCCTAATATTTGCTACATCATCGAAGAAAACCTAACTGTATGATAATGTAGAACCTATGAGAATATAATAACCAGAGTGAATGATAATGCAGAACTAATGAGAATAAGATAACCAAAGTGAATGATAATGCAGAACCTATGAAACACAAATGCTAAACTATGACTGTAATATTTGCAATATAAACCCTAGGGAAACACAAATGCTAAACTATGACTGTAATATTTGCAATATAAACCCTAGGGAAACACAAATGCTAAACTATGACTGTAATATTTGCAATATAAACCCTAGGGAAACACAAATGCTAAACTATGACTGTAATATTTGCAATATAAATCCTAGGGAAACACAAATGCTAACCTATGACTGTAATATTTGCATTATAAACCCTAGGGAAACAGATTTATCTATGGCACTGAAACAATTTGTTACTGTAATGAAAAATAAACAACCCTAGATTTATCTATGGCACCGAAACAACCAACAATTTTATTTGTTACTATAATAAAAATAAAAACAACCCCAGATTTATCTATGGCATCGAAACAACCAACAATATAATTTGCTACTATAATGACAAAAAAAACAACCTCAGATTTATCTATGGCACAGAAACAACCAACAATATTATTTGTTACTGTAATGAAAAATAAACAACCCTAGATTTATCTCTGGCACCGAAACAACCAACAATATTATTTGTAAATGTAATGAAAATTTAAAAAAAAACCTAGATTTATCTATGGCACTGAAACAACCAACAATATAATTTGTTACTGTAATGACCAAAAAAATAACCTCAAATTTATCAATGGCACCAAAACAACCAACAATATTATTTGTTACTGTAATGAAAACATAAAAACCCCATTTTTAAAGAGAGCGATGCTTGAACAAAAGATTAATTTCCATAGAATTAGTGTGTTTATGAACACATATTCCATAGTGTTCAAAAACACGAAAGCTTCATACCAAAAACCAATTCTGCAATAGAGATAAGACAAAAAAACCAATTCAAGCACATTAAATAAGCAAAAATTGAATAATGGCGAGGCCTTAGTGATCTTGCTCACCTAGGTTGAATGGAGTTATGCCGATCACAATGAGAACGCAACCACCTTTGAAACCCTTGTAAATCTGCTTCACCTGCATGGCGCTGACGAACGCGGGACATTGCATGGTGGATCTCGAGCTAGGTTTGACGTTCACGTTTCGGTGCCTACCTGAGTCTTGTCTGGAGGTTGAGCATAGCATGTTGTGGTGGTGGGCTGGAAGTTGCAGAGACCTCAATCGAGCACCTTCTAGAATCGAAGTGAAGAAAATTTGAGAAGATGGTAGATTTAAAGGCTCTAAAGTTGGCGAGTTTTGCAAGGCACTGGGAGCATTGAATGAAGGTTGGCTCAAAGTTTACGTGGGATGTCATGGAAGAAGGCGTAGTTGACGTGCAGTAAACATGAGTGTACAGGAGTAATGCAAGGGACAACGAGAGATTAATGCGAGGTAATGGAGTGAAAGGGTGGCAGAGTGATTAGGCGTAACCTAGCAAAGCATTCCACTTTGGACGCCCTACCATGCACCAACTGGCATTCCAATCGAGCACATTTCAATTGCATGGCAAAAAATGACATTTTTTGGGATTGACTAATCACATCGTCCCACATGTCAAATTGAATAAAAATTTTAAAAAATATATATATTATTGTTTATTGTGATTTTATTTATGTTTTTCAATTGCAATTTTTTTTACTGGTCCACGTGGCATTCCATGTGGACCATCAAAAATTGGGTGCACTCATTCCGGCTCCTCTCCCCTAGCCCCTACTCCATGTTGGTAGTTAAATTTTCTATCTGGCAGTTTAAATTTCCTATCAAGCGGTGAGGTGGTGAAAATTTTGTTTTGAAAAATCTACCACATGCATTCCCTATAGGTTTACAAATGTCGAGCCCTATTCATATGAGAAACCAAGGGCAGACATTCATCATCCAACACCATCCATTTGTAAGGGATACACTCTGTTCCCCACCTCCCTAAGCAGTGTGTCTTGTCTATCACTCACCCACAACCACACCACCACCCACTACCCACTCCACCCTTAGAGGCTCTCAACCAGGTCGCCACTCTTCTAGCCTTGTTGCCACCTAATATTGCCACACTATCATTGCCCTATTCTAGTGACATCACCCATAAGCTACCTATCCACCACCCAAGCCCTTAGACCCCCCTCCATTAAGCTTTTTATCCAAGGGACATTTTCAAATAGCATTTTCGCGACCTTATGAAGGCCTTTTTCCATGCATTTTTTTGAGATAAGCTAGAATTTCATGCTCTTCATAGTGGTAGGACTAGTTTTTATCCATGATGCATATATTTTTTTAAAATCACATTTTTCATTGTTGTCCTTGATTTGTTTCCATTTTTAGACCTTCAAACATTAATAACTTTCACATATGAGCTCAAATTTAGGTGATTCTTTTTTTAAAGTGTCTATTTTTTGTGCTCTACACATTGGTGAAATCTATGCATGCTATTTCTGACATTATTTTTTTAGTGTAGCCATTAACCTCTCATGAGGACTTGATTTCATGGACCTCTAATGTTTGTTTTCAAGATCATATCTTGCTATTTTTTGCTGTATATTGACCATTTTTGTTACATGTCCACTTGTCCAAGACACTTAGACTAAACTTCTATTTTTTTGAGGGTGCAACACACTTGCTAAAGTTTTATCTTCCCACTAATCTAGTTACACACTTTGCATGCTTAATGGTAAATGAACATTTGTGTACTTTGCTTGTGTGAGCATTGAGGTGTATATGCTCTCCCTTTGCACCAAAATATGATCTTGGGGATCAAAAACACTTTGTTCACTTTTTTGTTTCAATCCTAGGAACCCAAGTTTGTGTATGCTCTTCCCTTGCACTGCAAGGTGATCTTGGGAATCAAAATCACTTGGCTTCTTTCCTCATATAAAGCTTTCATAAGGATTTCATCACCTTAAAGGATGACCCAAACCATGTGTTTTGATGGGGTATACAAAGGAGGGAGAGTGAAATTCCTACCTCAAAGGAAGACCATGTCTAACTCAACCTTGGCACCCCTTTTCATAAGGAGACAAGGTGAAGTGTAATTGGACTTGTCCATGAACACATTCTTTTAGATGGACTCCAATTCATGGACTTAGGCCTCACATACCTTTAGGTATATTGAGGATATCCCCAAGCAAACTTGTATATCCTAGATATGAACCTATCGATCGTATATAATTGTGATGCATCGATAATAAGTTGGCCCCAAGAAGTCACTCACCTTGTGTCCCTAAAACTAAATGTGTGTGTCATTTATGTTCTCCTCTTGTGCCATTGAATGATCTTAGGTGATAAAAATGGTCATCTCCTTATCATGGGACTTACACATCATGATTAGACAAGGCATATTGGTGGGCTCACATGTATATACACTCTGACCTGAATAATCTATGTTGTTTATGTGCTTGGTGTGTCTTTATTTGTGTGAAACTTGTGTAGTATCCCTTTAAAATCCAAAACTTTCAAAATCCAAAAGTCCCTCAATTCAAAGGTTTAAAGCCCAAAAATCCAAATCTTGAATCACATCCCAACACCCTCACTTCACATGACATCCATTCATCCAATTCCAAACCAGGTCAATCCTAATCTAATCCACAATCACTTCAATCCTAATTAAATCTACATAAAAAATCAACTCAATTTTAATCAAATTCAATCCCAACTCCAGTAATCTCCAAATCCAATCATCCACACTCAAAATCAAAATTTAATCCATCATCCAAATCAAAATAAACTCAATCCTAATCCCATTCAATCCCCACCAAATCATCTCAAATCCAAATCTAATCAATCCTAATCCCATTTAATCCCCATCAAATCCTCCCAAACCAAAACCTAAACATTGTAAATCCAATCTCATCCATCATCTAATCAAATCCCATCTAAGTCAAATCAAAATCAAAATCCAACCAATCACCTAATCCTAATCCAAAACCACATCTAATCGCCCCTCATCCAAAAATCCATATCCCCTTAAATCCCAAATCAAACCAATTCTTACTTAATCCAATCCCAATCTTCATCCATCCAATCTTAATCTAATTCAATCAATCATCCAAAATCAAAACCAAATCACTCAACTCTAATCCCATATAACCAATCACCTATCAAACATCAAATCCAATCACAATCCAAATCAACCTCAAATCCTTCATCCAATTCAACAACAAATCAATCAATCCCAATCTAATTATCCAAATGAAAACCACTCCTTATGAGGAGTCATATGATAGGAGCATCTTGAATCAATTTAGTCCAATGTTTGTTAGACATAACATTACATGAGGAAATCAAAACTTCAACACTTGAATCCAAGGAATTCTCTATGGAGGAATCAAACTATTTCTTTTTATTTTGAGATTCCTTCTTCACATGCCCCCTCTTTCCATAGTTCCAGCACTTCACTCTGTTCTTTTTCCCATGAGTCGTAGATTTCCTCTTAGACTTGTCCTTAGGCTCATCTCCCTTAGATCCTCTTTCCTTGGACCTTCCCTTGACATGGAGAGCATCTTTCAAACCTCATGCAGTGGTTTTCTTCCTCATCTCCTCTAATAACAAAGTAGCAACAACATTGTCCATCTTTGGAGCATCTGAAAGATTAGCAGTGAAAGAAAGAATCATGTTCTCCCATGACTTAGGCAAAGAATAGAGCAACATGATACATTTATCTTCCTCATCAATCTTAACATAAACATAGGCTAACTGATTCAAAATCAAATTGAATGAATTTAAATGCTCGACTATTCAATCACCCTCCTTCATCTTAAGAGAAAATAATTTTATTTTCAAATATAACTTATTTATCAAACTCTTTGTTTGGTAGATCTCACCTAACCATTTCCATAAAGAATATGCGGTGGCTTCTTCAACAACATTCAACAACATAGAGTCTACAAGACACAACCGGATTGTACCTCATGCCTTTTTATCCAATCTATTCCACTCATCTTGGCTAACAGATCATCAAGTTTATTCACTTTTGTTACAACCAACCATTGATTTCTCTCTTCGAGCAAATCCTCCATTTTCAGCTTCCACAACTCATAGCCCGTTCCATTAAACTTTTCTATGTCCAAACAAGATGTGGTTGCAGCAATGAATTCTACACAAAATCTGCAAAAAATAGATCAACCAAAACTCCCACTACAACTCCAAAAGCCTTCGTACTACCACCCAAGAAGCAAAGTTGGCTAGGCTCTGATACCAAATGTTAGAAATAGAAGGTGAACAACTATAAAATGAAAATTTTATTTCAACTGTAAATCTGATTATTCAATATATACCAATGGAGATAACATGAAAGAAAAAAATATCAACACATGCAAAAGATAGAACAGAAGAACCAACACATAACATCGTGATTACGTGGAGAAAAACTTTCAGGAAAAAACCCCACACAAAAGAGAGGACAAGTCTGCATTATCTTTGAAATAGGTTACAATACATCAACTCCTAGGCTCCTCAAGTGTCTTCAATTCGGCAACACCTGTGTACAAAATAAAACTCATACAAACTTCACTTCCAAACACCAAATATATAGAAAATGAGCAACCACTAAATGTGGCATCCAAATTGGACAAAATCCAATACCCTATCTTTGGATTCCTTCTTGCATACCCAAAATAGCCTCTTACAGATTCTCTTACCATTGTCATAAGGCATCTTTCATGCATGGGCACCTAGGGACAATAATAGGCAATTGTATGCAATAATTGCTGTCATAAACCATCATCGAATCTCTTACATATTATGACAGGTGTAAGATGTCATAGATATTCCTTCCAACTTATGACGAATGCCATAACACCCTAAAATTAGGCATTTCCTCAAGATGGCACCTAGATTCTCCCAATTCACCTTTTACCATGACCATGATGCTTTGACTAGTAAATGTAACTTCGTAACAACCTACCGGTAACATAATTAATTACTGTTGCCAGTAATAATTATTTACCGTATTGTAAATATGTTTTAACCATTGTCGATGAAACTCTACATCCCTTATGGGTGAATTACAAACAATAATAGGAATAAATAATACAAGAATTTACAAGGTTGATGGCACCTTAATCCCAACATATTGTTTAGTCATTATTCTTTAGGCAAGCTTGATGGCTGCATCACAACTTTTTCTATTCATAATCTTTCAAATAGATCTCTTTATATTATGGAAAAGTAAGTGTTGGGTCTCAAACTCAAGTTTATTCCAAATCCACCTCCCACGCCTCCTGAAGAAGTTAAATAATTTAACGATTTTTCTTGTCATCTTAGTCGCAAGTGCTTCTTTCATCCTTGAAAATAGTCAGCTTTATATTAATATTTATAATGATGATGATGATGATCACATTACCCTCTTTAAGATTCCTAATCCTACTTGGACTCCTAAGGGATTCTATCCTCCCTTGGAAGATATTATTGGTGGAGCAAGACTCTCTTTGAACTCCCATCTCTATTCGGTGAAGGTTCAAAAGACCAAGATTTTCCCTTGACACTAGCAGCAAGCCATCCGTTCTCTTAGGGATGATCCATCGATTATTGTGTCCTACTAATAAGAACCTTGGCATCACTATTCTCAACAAGGAGTGGTATATTTTAGAAGGTCTACAACTCTCTAATTTTGACATTTATGTTGAGGTCCCTTTTATTTCCTAGGAATGTCTCTTACTTAAGATGAAGTCTCTCTCCCTTAAAGCTAAGGTTAACTTAATTAGTAATGATGAGTTCCACTTCCTCCTTGAAATCAAGCCTAACCCTACCAAATCTTGTGTGTTCTACCTCCTACCGAAGATTCACAAACCTTCCTTTGTTGGTAGACCAATCTACTCCTATTGTGGTTATCTATTGGAACTAGCATACCATTGGCTCCACTTTGAGCTATTTGCTATCTTGAACAAGCAACCCAACCACTTGATGGATTCAGATTCCGTCATTCATGATCTTAGCACTCTCTAGTTTCCTTCTGAAGTTTTTCTCTTCACTTTTGATGTTGAAATTCTTTATCCTAGCATTCCCATTGATGCAAGTCTTCAGGCTCTCAAGTTCTTCATCAATGATGTTTTCCCTCATGGCAAGGTAAATTTCATCCTTAGCCTTGTAGAGTTGGTTCTTAAGGAACATTACTTAGAATTCAATGGAAAAACATATAGGCAAATCAGAGGGACAGTCATGGGTAGTAACTTTGTCATTGTCTGTTCATGCATCTTCCTTTATTTTCTTGAATGGAAATTAGAATGTGACCTTAATCTTTATCAACGAATCTTCTACAAGAACTTTATAGATGATGTCTTTGGTATTTGGCATAATTCTTTTGATAGTTGTCACATCTCAGACCTTTTTTGATTGATTTTACTTATGTTAATGCAATGAAACTATTGAACACATGGATGATATTTGATAGGGATATATTATTTGGCTTATGATTATGTCACTTCAGCTATATTTTTGGAACTAACCTATTGACAGTGGAAAGTGAGTGGGTATGACTACAGGTTGTTGAAGGCAAGAACATGGCTCGAGAAGAGGGGACCTAGCCTCTTGCCAAAAATTGATGGGTTCTATCTGGTGTTCTTTCACACACACACACACACACACACACACACACAGAATTGCATTCTTACATGATTGACTAGTGGTCTAACGATCTTCTTGACACATACATATGTGGTTGTATCTATCATCTTTCGTTTGATTTTAACGCTTTCTGCATACCCTATGCTCGTCTTTGATACCTCTTTTGTCAAAGTAAATAAGTTAGTTTGGTAATTTAATCTAAACAGATATATGAAATTAAAATATTATTGCAAAAATATATATATAATAAAATAAAATAAAATACTTTTTTTATTGTGAAAATATTGGTGGCTATTTCTAATTCGTCTATTTGTGTTATATATATATAGACGAATTAGAAATAACCACCAATATTTTCACAATAAAAAAAGTATTTTATTTTATTTTATTATATATATTTTTGCAACAATATTAAACAGATTTATGCAATTAAATTATTATTGCAAAAATATATATATAATACAATAAAATAAAATACTTTTTTTATTGTGAAAATATTGGTGGCTATTTCTAATTCGTCTATTTGTGTAATATATATATATTGCTGAATAAGTGCTACCATAGGAGGTAGCTCCCATTATATTAATCTGGGAAACAAAAACTGGCTTTAAACTAATCAGTTGGGGAGGCATACAAACTGGCACTAAACTAGCCAAGCGTGTGCTATGGCACTTGGAGGAAAACCAAACAAACAGATGAGACTAATTGTGCCACAGCACTTTGAGACCCTCTGCTAACTTCGAGGCCCTCTCAATTTGACTGGGGGAGAGGAGATCGCAATAGCTGCGTAGGAAGAATTCAAAAGTTTCCATGTTATTACGGTTGATGCCTTACCAAAAGAGTGCTAAGGCTTCGGTGGAGACCGTTGGAGATTCAGATTCCATATTGACAATGGCTGCATTGAAAACTCCCCCAATTAGGCCATTAGTCGGGCGTTTGTCAAAAGCTGCGATCGCAACCATGGCCGTGTCTCCAAATCTTCTCTAATGTAGGCATTAGCCAAAGTTTTCCCATGGGCCTTCCTTCCAGAAACAAGCATGCAGGTGGCCAAGAACTCTTCGTAAAGGTAGCTGTCATGGACATGTTCCTCCGGAATGTTGGCCTCTCCAATCACCTTGAGGATGGCTTTCGCAATATGATCTGGGCCAGCCGTAAACAAACGCTTGATTTTCTCGAGCTTTGTCTCCTGTGGCAGCTCATCCTGAATGCCAAGATTCTCCTGGGCCTCCCTTTCTTCTTCCCCACTCATCGTAAACCCCGACGCAGACTCTTCTTTATCGCACTGACAAATGCATTCGCAGTTCATTTCCATTGTGGTGTGTAAAATGGAGGTGGCAGATGAGGTTTTTTAAGAGGCCACAACGGGGCCAAAGGAAGTACTGCCAAGCTGTCCCATGGAGATTTGCTACATCCTCAGGAACCAAGAGAGATCGGGAATCATCCGACATGAACCAGTGATCCATCATACCCTGCAAGAATCACAGGGGGAGGCAAGGCCAAGGATCACATGTTTCAGCTATGATAGCATCCTCTATCTGTTCGCAGGCCGCTTTTGCCAGAAAGTCCACCATCAAGTTGCCTTCCCGGTAAATGTGATTAAGAGTGAAGTTCCCCACCGTCGGCAAGATCGTCCAAATCGCATATGTGATATATTTGAGCTTCCAGTTGTGAATTTGCTTAGACTTGATGGCGTTAATGCAGATGAGGGAATCCCCTTCGATGTCGATGTCCATGAGATTGAAGTCCTTGCATAAACGGAGCCCGAGAAGCAGTGCTTCAAATTCTGCCTCATTATTAGTCCCTTCCGGGAGCTTTTTGGACATTGCCACGACCAAGTTACCAACCTCATTTCTTATGATAACTCCCGCACCCGACAGCCTCGGATTACCTTTGGCTGCGCCATCGAAATTTAATTTTAGCCTCCCCTTTGGCGAGGTAGTCCACTTCATGAGAGTCCTTGCTCTTTTTCTTTCGTCGGCTGCTTTGGGATGGAAGCTCTGGGAAGGAAGGACAAGAGACGGCCAGCATTTCATCACTTCCCCGTCCCAGCTTGTGAATGGTGTCGGGGGAGAGCTGGCTAGCCTTACATTGACCACTTCATTGATGCCTGCCTCAACTTTCCTCAAGACAGATTCAAGGCTTGACTCTTTATCTAAAAAAATTTTGCTATTCCTTTCACGCCAAATATGCCAAATCAGGAGAGAGGGACTCACCACCCACAAGCCTTGCCAAGTTGTTTTCTGTCCTTTGGGCCATCCTCTAAAGAGATCCTTAATTTTATCCGGAAGGGCGCTGATCCAGCCTAACTTCGGTCTTAGCCAATCCCAGCATTTGGACGCAAAGGGGCAGGAAAGCAAGAGATGATCGATTGTTTCTTCAGCATTGCCACACAGCACACATCTCGATGGTCCTGCGATACCCAAAGATTTGAGGCTATCACTTGTCAGGATTCATCTATGAATAGCTGTCCATGCGAAAGCCCCAGCTTTGGGAAGCGTCCATCTGCTCCAACAAAGGAAGGAGGGCCAGTCACTCTTTTCCTGCGGGTTCTGCATAGCATAACCAAACTTAACTTTGTAATGTCCCGATTTTGAACCAGTCCAAAAGATTTCATCTTCTTTGCCTGAGGGGATAATTCTTCTAGCTTTGAGAGCCTTCACTAGTTCCTATTTTTCTTCCACGCTGATTTGAAAGGATGCGATAAGTTCCCAATTCCAATCTGAGTCTTTGATGTAGCACAAAGCCGTTCTGCCATGGGCTGATGACATGTCTCTCCACAGGTCATTCAATCCTGGGAGCTCGGCTAGCGGGGGTAGACCTTTCAAAGAGTCTTCCCAAAAATTTGCCCAGGAGCCATTGTGGATAGACCAAGAGATGTGGTATGTTATTAGCCATCTGCACTGTTGCATAAAATTCCAGATATGCGAGCCTCTTGGAGGATTAGGCGTCGTCAAAATACGGAGAGGGTCATCTGAGTCAAGATACTTTTTTCGTAGAATGCGGCACCATCTTGCTGAGGGATCTTTGAACATCATCCAGACTAGCTTAGCACCTAATGTTATGTTTTGCTTTTCCATGCTGCGGAACCCAGCGCCCCCATCCCTTTCGCTTTTACATGCCACCGGCCAACCAATAAGGGGGATCCTTTTGATATCGCTGGCTCCTTCCCAGAGGAATTTCTTGGAAATTCCTTTCACCAAGGAGCAAGCTTTCCTAGTCACCTGGTTGCAGCTCATTTGAAATATAGGGATAGCTGACAGAACCGCCTTAATCATCTGAATTTTACCTGAAAGCGTGAGCCATTTCCCTTGCCAAGAAGACGCCTTGGTGCGACATTTTTGAATGGTGTCGTCCCAAAGTGAGATGCGGATTGCCTCTTTGAACAAAGGAACTCTTAGATACTTGCTTGGGATGTCCGCCTTTCTGAACTTGAGGATGGACAGTATTTGCTTTTCTGTTCTGACACTCGTGTTGAAAAAAAAGATACTGGACTTTTCTTGGTTGATAACTTGCCCCGATGCTTCCTCATAGAGCTGTAGAAGTGAAGAGATTTCAAGCGCTGAGTTTTTGTGAGAGGAAGCAAAGAGAAGTGTGTCATCCGCAAATTGCTGATGGGTGATCGGGGGGAAGTCATTAGCAACTCTGACACCATTCCACCTACCAGAGGCTGCCAAATGTTGAATGCTTCTACCCAGAGCTTCTACCATAATGACAAAGAGGAAAGGCGATAGGGGATCACCTTGCCTGAGTCCCTGTGTGGGTTCAAAGAACCCACACGGGGACCCGTTGACAAGAATGGAGTAATGAACCGAAGAAATGAATTGAAAGGTCCATTCGATCCATCTTTTGTCAAAACCAAATTTCTCCATAATCTTCAAAAGAAATCTCCAATTGACATGATCATAAGCCTTACTTATGTCTAGTTTTAAAGTCATGCAACTTTGATTCGACGAAGTGATAGAATGTAGGGTCTCATGAGCCAAAATGATACTGTCAATAATATTCCTGCCTGGTGTAAAGCCGCTTTGCTCTTTAGAGATGATACAAGGGAGAATACCTTTCAGCTTGTTAGCTATTACTTTTGAGACCACTTTGTAGATAGTGTTGCATAGGGAGATGGGCCAAAAATCCTTCAAAGACGTTGAAACTACTTTTTGGGGAATAAAGGCGATGAAAGTATTATTGATGTCCTTGATCATCTTCCTAGATTTCCTCAAATCTTCCACTGCCTTCCAAATGTCATTTTCTAGAAGGTCCCAGAATTCCTGGAAGAATCTTGCTGGAAAGCCATCCGGCCTAGGGGCTTTATCAGGCGCCAACTGGAAGACCGCAGCCTTGATCTCCTCCTTGGTAAAGGGCATAAGAAGAAATTCATTTTGCTCCCTAGAGACTACTTTAGGGATAAGGTCCAGAAAAGGTTGATGTTTCTGAATAGCAGAGGTGTCCTCAGAGGCCAGAAGGTTGCAGAAGTATGAAACTGCTTCCTGTTGGATAAGCCCTTCGTCTGACACCTCTATACCGCCTTCAGTTTGTAGCATAGAGATTCGATTATTGCTGCGTCTTTGTCTCACAGAGTTGTAGAAAAACTTAGTGTTCAGATCACCCTCAGCCAACCAAGTTTCCCTTGACTTGGACCTCCAGAAGATTTCTTCCCTGGCAAGGAGTTCCTGATGGGTTTTCATGAGCTCCTATTCCTTGTCAAATTCAAAGTTGGTCATACCATTACATAGAACCTCCTGATTTAAAAGTTCCAGCTCAGTCTCAATCCGATCTTTTTCTTTGAAAATGTTTTTAAAAGTTTCTTCATTCCATACTTTCAGCTTTTCTTTGATTACCTTCAATTTTTTTGCAATAATAAACATCTTTGAACCTTTCTGAACTTCTGAGTTGAACCACCATTGATAAATTAGATCTCTGAGGGAGCTATCTCGAAGCCACATCTTTTCAAATTTGAAAGGGCTTCTAGCTGGCGATCTGTCCTCCTTTAGAGTTACCAAAATTGGAAAATGGTCAGAGCCAGAAATTGGAACAATATGCGACTCAATTGCAATAGGAAGCTCAGCCCAGTTTGCAAAGAATAAGAACCTATCCAATCTTTCCACTATATTGGTGAAGCCTTTACACCTATTAGTCCAGGTGAATTCACCATTTTTAGGTAAAAAATCCAAAAGGTCAGAATCTTCTACAAAGCACTTGAAGTCTTCCTAGCTTCGACTGACTCTGCAAGACCCACCTTTTTTTTCCATGCTAGACAGGATCGTATTGAAGTCCCCCCCAAGGATTAAAAGGTCATTTTTATGGTGACGGATTAAATTTGAAATTGAGTTCCATACCTCCAGCTTTTCTTGTGTCTTAATCGGCCCATAAACATTCCATAGTAAAAATTACAAGTGTGTTTGAGTATCTTCCACAGTCATGGCCATCCAGTTGTCGAAATCGGCCAAGATCTTAATATCTGTATTCCTACTTTTCCACAGTGCACACAATCCTCCTGACGCTCCTAATGAAGGTCTGGAGATACCTTCCCAACCTTTACAGACATTATAGAAGTTTTCCCCATCCTTTGCTGAAAGCTTGGTTTCTTGAAGGAGAACTATATCAGCATCCACCACATGGAGATGACGCTTCAATAAGCATCATTTGTCAGGGGCATTGAGGCCCCTAACATTCCAGCTGAAGATCTTCATTGATTCCCAAGGGAGGCAGTCCCTCCCTTGGTACTATTTACAAATTTCTTTAGGGTGGCTTGCCCACTTTTGGAGGCCTCTTCCTCCCTTCAGACTTTATTTGATTTCCTGCCTTTCTTGCCTTTTTTCTGGCTTAAATTAGGTTTCAAATTTTTAGCCGCTTCTTGGCTTATGAATCTTGCCTCGACTTCTCCAAATTCGTCCTCATCCATGGATTCGCACTTAGTCCATTCAGACTCATTTCCTTCCTCTCTGAAATCTGCCTCATTCATGACTAATTGGTTGTTCTTGGAGCAAGCTTGTGATGTCAGTTTCTTCTCTATTTCTAAATGATCAGGGACAATTTCTGGAACCCTAGATACTGAGTCAGAAGAAGGGCCACATTTGGGGGACGCATCTTCCAGAGGGGGCATTGAAGGCGATGCCTCCACGATAGGTTTTGTAAGAACGCGATTGCCCAGATCAGGGGGTGAATTCTGCCTCTTTTCTTTCCAGGCCCAATGGACTCCATTAGGGCAACTGGCCGAGAAGTGATCCCTCTAGCCGCAATTGAGGCGAAAGAATTTAAATTCTTCCAATTCAACATTGACAATGCACGAACCTTGTTTAGTGTTGATTTTTACGGATTTTGGAGGAGCTTGGATTGCGGCCACCTTTAATCTTGCATAGAGGTAGGAATTTCCATTTAAAATATCTTCATCTAACTCAATTAGCATGCCAAATGACTTACCAATTTTCTTCAAGCATGCCTTCGACCAGCATTCGAGCGGTAGGTTATACAGATAGATCCATCTAGGAGAAGAAAAAGGATTTGCTTTACAGGGATCAAATAACGGAGTCCATTCCTGGAGGAAGAGTGAAAAGCCCTCGATCTCCCATTTGTTGAAAGATAGGATGAGGTCTCATTCTTCCTGACTCTGAAAAAGCACCATAAAGAAACCCTTGCGGAGGAACATGATGTATCCCGGCCATTTCCAATTTTCCAGAATCCAATCTGTGATGGTCTTTCTTGCGAAATTTCTCCCTAGAAGCTTCCCAATTATAGCGAACTTGCAAAGATTTTCCATAGCCTGCTCCACTTCTGTAGAGAGGTCAAGCTCAATTTGCTCGATTGCTCCAAACCCTGGGTGAATTGTCCATTCTGAATCCCGCCGAATAGCAAACCTCCATTTGCGCACCATTCTTCTCCTTTTTGACAGGAATTATATATATATAAAGAATAAAAATTTAAATAAAAAATTAGATTGCTTAGAATAAATATAAGCTTTCAATTTTGCAATATATATATATTTTTTTATTGGTAAGTGAGGGATTTTTAGGCTAGCCCACTCCAGCGGAGGTCACAAGGGGGACCTCTTCCCTGTAGAACTGCCACCACCACTGCAGTGTGGATTGCCAGTGGTGTGGCCCTGCTAAGTCTACCATCATGCCGCTTGTGGCATGGATCGCCACCGATGGATTCGTCATTGTACACCATTGCTACCACAACCTGTCAAGCTGTGGAGACCAGAGTCAACCAGAATTTGAACACACTCCACTTAAGGACCTGGGAGTGCCAAGAGTCACCTACATAGAGCCACAACCATTTAGAAGCCAAGATGTCTTTGGGGGGATTTGAACCTTGGCCTCCACAATAAGGACCAAGTGGTCTTAACCACTACACCACACCCATTTGACTTAAATTTTGCAATATTATGAAATCATGCAAAGAGATAAATTTATTGTCTTTTATGAAAATAAATTACTTAATCTCAAATAAATATATATTTATTCATATTTCAATATAAATTTTATATTTTTTAGCTTTGTTTAATGACATAAAAAGAAAAGCATTTACTGCATGTTAGAAGAATTGGAAATAACAATAAAAATAAAAGAAAGGAAGAATTGCATGAGATTGGCTCTAATGAAAAATCAGGGTTGGGAGATGTAAAAAGCAAGAAAAGGAGAGATAGACACATAGAAAAAAGGGAAGAAAAAGGAGAGATACGCAGAGGACAAAGGGAAGGAAAGGCAAATTAACACATACACAATAGAGGATAAACAAGAGGCTCTCAGCTATTGGAGAAATTACCTGTAGAGTATCCACAAGTAGCGAACCAGGTACCCCTTTAAAATTCATACAATGCTATGTTGCTAAATCAAACCCTGTTGTTATATCTTGGTCTATGCCTACATGTTTTTAGCCAGTAGTGTCTCATTACCAGACATAGAAGTCTTGAAATCCAACGACCATATAGCTAATCGATCTCTTGAAATGATTTTTGTTAAGCTGGAAATTTTTAGAGTTTTAACCGAACTTTTTTTTTAATTCAAAATCCTACTTTCTCTAGATATATTTAGTATGAGCCTTCTTGACCCTTATTCTCTTTGTAACTTAGGGTGGCTCAAACGAGTTTGCATTCCTTCCCTAAAACCAAGAAGAGGATATCAAAATCTTAAAACATTCCAGTATGCGGGAAAAATGGATTGATCTCGGAAAAGATTTATATACCCTGCAACAAACAATCACTACGTATATATATTTATTTATATTTCTCTATCTTTATGACTTGCATATTAAAAATGTGTTTTCTTCCTCCCTATATTTGGATGCCAAACTACAAAGAGGGATTGAATTTTCATCAATTTTAGGTGGAAACTTTAGATTTAAAACAGGGCCAAAAGCAGGCATACTAATCGCTCTTCCAACATGGTAGATTTGATTGCTATGCCAGGGGAATTGCAGTTTTGGCGTTTGCCATAGATTCACCCAGTTGGATCTAAGTCTAGTGCAAAGCAAAGGACCTTCATTTAACCTAGTCATTGTGCTAAATTTTATAATGAAAATAGCGATGCTAGATTTATAATGGAATAGCAAGCAGTGACTTCTTTTGGAGCTAGAACTCCTTAGCATACAATGTAAAAGAGAATGCTCAGATATGCTCTAGACCTTTAGGTCCTGTCTCCCTGAGAACAAAGAAAAATAGGTCCACTGTTAGGATAAAGAGATCAATTTCAAAGTTTGGTACTAGAAGAATAATAAGTAAACCTGAACACATGCGGCAGCCATCTAGGAAGAAGCAAGTGATGAATAATACTAAATAGCTATGTAGTTGATGATATGTTTTTATTAAAGAATAAGAAGAGATTAGTTACATGTTTTAACTATCATATTTTGAACGTTTCTTTTATCTTTAAGTAGACATCAATTCTTAAGTATTTGGGTTACGAAATATTGAACCTACTTACCTTATATATTTAGTGACAAATCTTTTACTTTGTCCTCAGTAGGTTAATCTTAGTCTGATTACTTGGTTAAGGATCGACTTTTCTTCTTAGTCAACCTTTGTATTGCTCTGATTATGAATATTAGCATGTATTGTATGATTAAATTATGGACTTCTTATATATATATAATTTTCTTATAATAAAAGGAACACGTGAAATACCACACAATCATAATCAAAACCTTATTAACCTAATTAAGTTATACAAATCATTCATCTATAGCTTATGTGAAGAAATATCTATATTATTTTTGAATGAAATACTCAATATTTTGCTACAATAACGAAAAACAAATCTTTTTCTCAAAATAAACAAACCATATTCGACAAATCAAACTATGTTCATACAAATAGGACTAGCTACTTATGAAGCAAATGGTGGTGGTAATCCTGAAACAAATTTATATTCCGTGTTCATGCATCCGATAAATAAGCTTGTTTTGTCGTAACTGTGTTGAAAAGAGAATATTTATGTTTTCCATGTTTGAGCTTTTGGGAAAGATTGCCTTCCAAGACATGTGTTGAATATGGGTAAATAGGGAAGTAGGTTTTCTTTTCAAAACTTACACACTGTTAATCAGTTAATACTTTGGCCAAAGTAAATTTGATGTTGAAACAGACGTGTGTACCATTGAAATAGATGGTTATGATTGACTAGTTTTGTATTTATTTTTCCCTACCATATCATGTTAATGAGATGCTACATTCTAGTTAGATTGCATGTAGGTTAATAGGCACGCACCAAATTCCACCCTGCGCTTGTTTACAGGTTGCTAGGCCCTTTGAGCAGAGTCGGGCATTCCTCAATTTGAGGAATACTGGGGAAGCACAAGCTTCGTGGTTGGGTGGAAACGCACCTGAACCATGTTCTTGTCCTTCGACACAGTAGATGGCCAGACGCTCAATGGCGGTCGAGGACTTATTGTTTGGATTTACTTGACATTTTTTTATAGTTGTGATTCTTCATTGAACTCAAAATATACTATGAGGCGAAAAGCCATGATTGAAACAAATGTATATTTTTTTTTAGAAATCTCTGTAATTGATCTCAAAAAGATGAATGAAACATGTATGTGCATCAAATTATGAATGAAATCTTGTAATTGACAAATGATGTTAACTCTATTTCTTTTTACGATGATGTAGTTATATTTGCTTACTTTACTTTACTTTACTTTCCTTACAGTTAATTTAGCTTCTCTTCAAATATGTATGTTTGTGGAATTTTTAGTACTTTACATTTGGTATTAGAGCGCTTTGGTTCTAATCTAGGCATTTTGGATTGTTATGCTAAATATGTAAACTCCTTGTAAATAATTTGTCATGAATACTAGAAACTCTGGACGTAGGGGAGCAACCCTAGGATCTGGCGATGACCTAAATACAGGAAACAATGATGGAGACAATGTAGGGAACAATACTATCACCAATGTAGGAAATAATGCCGAGAATAAAGAAGGAAATAGAAATGATGCAAACAATAATAACAATGCAGGACAAAATAATGATGGACAGAATAACAGACTGGATCAAATCCTTGCTCTCTTGACTCAACAGGGAAACCAAATGGACAATCTAGAACAGGAAGTCTAAGGAATAAGAGGAAATCAGAATGAGGAACGTAGAGAAGAAGCCAAAAACCCAGAAGGTGAAGCAAATGCCAACAATCGAAACAAAATTGCTGAGGAGCTAGGAAAAGACCTCAAGAAGGTCACCCCTCCAAAATTTGATGGTAAGACTATAGGTGATGGAGCGGAAGCATGGATAATTGATATGGAAAAATATTTTGATCTCGAAAACCTGTCTAATGAAACTAAAGCTATATGGGGATCCTGCCAGCTTACTAAGGAAGCAATGACTTGGTGGGATAACAAAAAAGATGAAAAGAAACTATTACCTGGAGAAGTCATGTGCGACCGCTTCCTTGAGCTCTTTAGGAAGAGGTGGTTTCCATAGCTCTATTTTGACAAAAAGATGACAGAATTCCAAAACCTAACTCAGGGAGGTTTGACATGACTCAGTATTGGGAGAGATTCTCTCACCTACTAAGTATGTTCCACAGTATCAGCTTGACGAGAGGTTTAGGATCTGTAATTTTATCTTGGGTTTAAGGCCATAGATTGGGTCAGAGGTGGATATTCATAATCCATTGACCATGGATGAAGTGTTTGAAAAAGCCACTAAATAGGTGTAGAAATTGCAGCAGATTGCTAATTACTGTAAGAGTCAAGATGTGAAGAATGGAAATAAAAGGTTTCAGAATGACAGTCGCAATCAGGGTAATAATAAAAACTAAGGAAACAACAAATGCTAGATAAGGAATCTTAAAAAGGCAATAACTATCAGGAAAAGAACAATGGGAACCAAGGTGGAAAGAATAAAAGAGGTAACTTTGGCAACAATGGAAACAATAACAGGAGGTACATGTCAGTTAGACACAGAGGACCCTGAGATGGATGCTATAATTGCGAAGGAGAACATTATGCTAGCCCATGTCCTCATCGAACAACAAATTAGAGAGATGGGAATCAATAAGGAGCTCCTCAACACCAAATTCATGCGGTCGTAGATCATCATCAAGTGGATTTCCAAGCTACACCCATTTAGATGTCTGGTAAGCTCTTTAGCCTTCCAGTTTCTATTTTAATTGATACAAGAGCTACGAAATATTTTGTTGATCCTAAGATTGTAGCTAAGTTATCTATAAAACCAGGACACATGGAAAATTCTTGGATGGTGCAGTATGGTAACAATGCAGAGAAAAGAGTAGATTCATGTCTAGTATGCAGTGAATTAGATCTTCCTACTTTCCAAACGTAAGTCAATCTTTATGTTGCACCTCTAGGATCATATGACGTGATTCTAGGAATCAATTGGCTATCTAAACATAAGTCCTTAGTAGATTGTGAAGAGAAGGTAGTGAAATGCCTTGATGACTTTGGTAATCGGGTAGAGATTCTTGGTTCTAGAACACCCCTTCAGCTAAGACAGATTTCAGCCATGCAATTGAAGATGGCAAAAAGAAAGGGTTGTTCAATCCATGCAGTCAAAATAAGAGATCTAGATAACCAAGAACTATCTTTTGATAAGTATCCTATCCTTAGAGAGTTCAAAGATGTGTTCCCTGATGAATTGACAGAACTACCTCCAAAAAGGGAATTTGATTTCTCTATAGATCTTGTGCTAGGAACAGAACCACAGTCTAAAGCACCCTATAGAATGACAATGACAGAACTATATGAGCTTAAGGCACAGTTGGAAGAATTATTGAAACGGGCGTTTATCAGACCTAGTGTGTCACCTTGGGGTGCACTAGTCATCTTTCTAAAGAAGAAGGATGGAATGTTGCGGTTGTGCATTGATTACAAAATGCTCAACAAGTCAACCATTAAGAACAAATATCCACTTCCAAGGATAGATGATTTGTTCGACCAAATGAAAGGTGCAAAGGTATTCTCCAAAATAGACCTTAGATCTGGTTACCATCAACTACGAATTAAGGATGAGGATATCTCAAAAATAGCATTCAGAACACAATATGGTCACTACGAGTTCACAGTAGTACCATTTGGGTTAACTAATGCACCGACAGCTTTCATGAACTTGATGAATGGTGTGTTTAGGGATTGTCTAGATGAATTTGTATTGGTCTTCTTAGATGACATTCTGATTTATTCTAAGTCAGTAGAGGAGCATGAAAGACACTTGAGGATAGTTTTGCAATGTTTGAGAGAAAACTTTTTGGCAAGTTATCTAAGTGCACATTCTACCAAAGCAAAGTGCACTATCTTGGCCACGTAATTTTAGCAGATGGGATAGTAGTAGATCCTGAAAAAGATCAAAGCAATAATGGAATGGCCCACACCACAAACTGTGACTAAGGTTAGAAGCTTTATGGGGCTAGCAGAATATTACAAGAAATTTGTAGAGGGATTCTCAACAATTGCAACACCCATAACCTCATTACAAAAGAAAGGTAAGAAGTTCTATTGGGCAAATAAATGTGAGCAAGCTTTCCACTCTTGAAGGAAAAACTCACGACAACACCTATTCTGACCATACCTGGTCCAAACAATCATTTCACAGTGATAAGAGATGCTTCTAGTGAAGGTGTGGGAGGAATGTTGATGTAGAATGGGAAAGTGGTGGCATATGAATCTAGAAAACTAAAGCAACATGAGTTGAATTATGCACCTCACGACCTCGAGTTGGCATCCATTGTTCACGCACTCCAAATGTGGACACTACCTCTTGGGTAAGCCCTTTGAGCTAAAGACCGATCATTTGGGGCTCAAGTATATCTTCATACAACCTAATCTCAATGCACGACAGAGAAGGTGGTTAGAATTCCTTAGTGAGTACGACTTTGTAATTGAGTATATAAAAGGAAAAGAGAATAGGGTTGTAGATGCTCTTAGTAGGAGAAGACATCTGACTGCCATGGTGACTACTAGATCCAATCTGAGACAACAGGTAATCCAAAACATGCAAGGGGATGAGCATTATGAGCGGGTTAAACAAGCATTAGAAGTAGACCCCACAGACCATCGATTTGATGGGTATGTGATAGAGTCAGATGGGCTTTTGAGATACCAAGGGAGAATGTATATCCTAGATTCAGGTGAGTTAAGGAAATTGGTTCTTGAAGAGATCCACAGTGCACCATATTTTGGACACCTAGGAGTGACCAAGATGATGGAAAGGTTGAGACCATTGTACTTTTGGCCTAAGCTTAAGAAGGACATGACTGAGTTTGTCGCTTGATGTTTAGAGTGTCAACACGTCAAGGCTGAACATGTCCATCCCATAGGACTTCTTTATCCACATAGTGTTCCAGAGTACAAGTGGCATGTGATTAGCATGGACTTTATTCAGGGATTGCCCATGTCAAAGAATAGGCATGATGTCATTTTAGTAGTGGTGGACAAATTGACAAAAGTGGCTCATTTCATTCCTGAAAATCTCTCAGACAGAATGTTGACCTTAGTGAGGAAGTTTGTTCAAGAGATCTTTCGATTACATGGAGTGCTTGAGACGATCATCCCAGATCACGACACTCGCATGACCTCTAGGTTCTGGACCACACTTAATTTAGCTTTGGGGACTAAGTTGAACTTTAGCACGACTTATCATCCTTAAATAGATGGTCAGACAGAGAGAGTCAACCAGGTAGCGGAGGATCTCCTAAGGATGTACTGTATGGACCAACAGTATAAGTGGGAGGAATATTTGCTATTGGTAGAGTTTGCATATAACAATTCATATCATGCATCTTTGGGGATGGCACCCTTTGAGGCTCTTTATAGGCGCAAGTGTAGGACTCCAATCAGTTGGGATAGGATTGAAGACAGAATAGTGATTGGTCCTAACATGTTAAAATAAATGGAAGATCAGATGAGGCTAATTAAAGAGAAATTAAAGCAAGCTTTAGATAGACAAAAAATTTATGCAAATAGAAACAGGACTTTCAGGCAATTCTCAGTAGGTGACAAGGTGTTTCTAAAGGTCAAGCCACACAAGAGCTCAATTTCGTTTGGAAAGGCAGCCAAACTCGCTCCCAGATTTGAAGGACCTTTCGACGTTCTTGAAGTGATCAATCCAGTTGCATATAGACTTGCTCTGCTGCCAGTTCTCACCAAGATCCATAATGTTTTTCAAGTGTTGTTTCTCAAACCTTATCATCCTAATGTATTGCATATTCTTGATTGGTGTGCTCTGCAGGTGCAGGATCCTAGAGTGGTGCTAGTGGAGCCCATTCGATTCTTGGAGAAGTGCAACGTTAAGTTGCGCAATATAGACATAGTGCAGTATAAGGTCCAGTGGGACCAATATTCAGTGGACAATGCCACTTGGGAGGATGTTGTAGATCATTCCCGCATTTGGGGAAATAGCATAGATGCTTATATTTCATGCATATTAGAGATACTTTGATATTTTGTTGATGATACATTTGATGCATTAAGTAGAATTAGTATGATACTTTATTGTTTTGATAGATGTAATAAGACATCGAGACGATGTCTCTTCCAACTAGCGAAGGATGTCACGTCTCAGACATTTTGTGATTGATTTTACTTACGTTAATGCATGGAAACTATTGAACACATGGATGATATTTTGTAACGCCCCACTAGGAAACCCTAGAGGACAACACAACTATGCTAAAATAAATAGGATATTTTTTTTTTTAAAGAGAATGACAAAGGAATGTCAACCACATCAATACATATCACTAAACTTACTTGTCCTCTAAGGTTCCATAGCTACATTACTTACTAAACTATTTACAGGATCAAGAATTAACTAACATCAATAATTCAATTCTAATCTATTGCTTCACATGTAAGAGCACTTACATTTCCACAATATAAAATTAAATAAGAAATCAACAAGATCATATAATTAGAACTACAAGTTCATATACAATTTCCCATACATAAAGGTACATCATCACATCATTCACGCTTTCACTTTACAGATTACATTGGAATACTTACAATATGATAAATCTGATACACACCACTAGTACATGAGCATAAAAAACTGCCTCATCAATCTGGAACATAATCTGGAATCTGCATCACAAGATCCATTCTTCTCGCACATGAACAGTAGCAAGGGAAAACCAATGGAGAAAATAGCACTACCACCCGACCATGTGGAACCCTAAGGTCCACCCCTCCATGCTAGGAGATAACATAAGGTTCCACAGCAACAACAGACAAGAAGACATAAGACTAATAGGTGCAAGGACTACACATGACTCGAGTACAACACGGGTCAACAAGACAACACAAGCAGCATAAACAACACTTCCACACTTAACAGAACTTCCAGAGGCATTCACACAACATAAGGAAAGAACACCAAAGAGGGATTGCTAGGCTGTAGTAGGGAGGAGTGTCATCACATAGCTTGTCATGGGTTATCCTGGCAGGTCTTCCTAGGCACCGGCCCCCATCCTGGGTTATCCTGGCAGCCTCTCCTGACTGCCGGCCCCCATACAAACTCATGCGGAACCAACATACCTTTCATGAGGACAAGGTAGCTAATTTGCCATTCCAAGCCTTCTCATCTCATCTCAAGCCTAAACGAGCACTTGAGCCATGAGTGAGGCATACTTTATCTTGATTAATGTGAAAGCTCTCCCACCCTCCAATTTATTATTAAGTTATCACTGGATTAACAACTTCCAATGGGTTATCCTGGCAGCCACTTTGGGCACCAGCCCCACATTGGAAGTGACTTTCCCACCTGCATCTAGAAGACCGTATCCATCAAGCAAGACATAAAGACTAGCATCCATATACCATGCAAGGCATTTACCTTCTTGCATACAAATCTCAACAAAAGTATCCAGAGCAAGGCATGGGTCCTCTTGCGCCAAAAAAATTTCAACCGACAGAATAAACCACAGCATTCAAAGAGGATTCCACAACCACACCTCAAACAGGACCTCAACATGAGTTCAAAACATAACCTTAAGAATAGTTACACTAAGCAAGGCATGGGTCATCTTGCACAGTCATCACAACCACATAGTCCATAATTAGAGGAAAGTCAACATTACATAAACTAGTTCACATTCAAATAATAACAAGATTACAACATCACAAGAGACATACACATGACTACCCCTCTGGGCCTCTGGAATCTACTTGACCAACACTTGACACCATTATAACACAATAGACTCACATAACATTCACTCACAAAAACACATCATCGTCTAATAGAGCAAACTAAGATCCATCATCGCATAACACAATTCCATTACAATGCAGCCATGTACAACATAAACTAAGATTCTTCAACCATGTGATAATTATCTATCTTCATTTAAAAGTCTGAATAACTTCTTCAAAAAGGGTAATCCAGATTTCTTTTCTACCAAATTAAATTAACCCAATCATAAATCCCTCCAGCATCCTTCACTAGGTAAAAATAAATACAACTAAGAGAAAATAAATCAATCAACTATAATATGAACTATTACTTGAAAACTAAATCTAGAATCAAGAAATCAACTATAACATGAACTATTACTTATTCATCTAATAAACTATACAATTACCAAGAAGAAAGAATAACTGAACCATTATTATTTCAACTAGATACAATACATTCCTAGGATAAAGAAATATATATTTATACATTTAGCTAAGGTATACTATACCTACTTTCTATTCAAAAATATGACTTTTAAAAGATGATTATGTAAATGATCACAAGACAATATTAATATAAGACTTCATGGGTAATAAATACCAAGACATTAAAGGCTTATTTACCTAATATAGACACCAAGATTTCTCCTATCATAATGAGGAAATTGATCTAATTCACATATTTAGAAAAGATATTCAATTTACTTCATACTAGTATACTCTATGCAAGCACACATTTAAATTATTCACCTAGAAGAAATTAGATAAGTCAATCAAAAGTTACTACCTCCCATAAACAAGTATTTCTTGGCCATAATAATGGATTTTATCAATACACATATTATTTTCTCATACCAATTCACTATCCATGTCAACATGTCGGAAGTATTCAATTTCATAAGTACTATGCTTATTCTAAGTTGTATGTATATAAGAACTATTTCAGGTGTAACATAATCACCATGAAGATGAAAGAATTAAACACTAGGTTTAAAAATAATTGATAACACAACCTATTTGTCTTGATAAAATAACATGAAGGAAATTTATATCAGAGATTGACTTGCAACATTTTTGGTTTGAGGAAAGTATAGCTAGAACAAAATATTTCTATTTTATAAAAGATAGAACAAAAGGCATAGTCGCTTGCGTTTGGTAGGAAAACACATCCTACAGAGAAACTTTTGCCATACTGTAAAAAGGCTTTAGAAACTTTCTAACGAAACAAATGTAAAGGCATAGATGGGCACGCAGACTGCTTGATGGAATATCTCAAAAAGATGTTATCAATGCAATGATTGCAAGATACATACAAAATGGACTTGTTGAGTAGGTTTTAGAAACTTCCAAACAATGCAATGGCGAAAGCATAGACAGGGCAGGCGAACTGTTTAATAAACTACCTCAAAGAGATGTCACTCCATGGAAAGCAATGATCATAGGATATGCACAAAATGAATTTGTTGAAAATATCTTGGAGAAACCCAATTCGAAAATATAGAGTTATTGGTGATGCAACTAACTGTTTTAAGACAGACGAAACCAGTGAGAGGTAGACAGTCACAAAATATTCATATCTCCAAAACAACAAACTGGGTATGAACAATTTTTGTATATGATTTAGATAATTATGTCATACACCATATATACAAAATTTAGAGGAACCCAGTTCGTAAAATGAAAATTATGGCTAACGCTACAGCCTGCTAAAACAGAGATGAAATGGCTGAGAGTAGACAGTAACAAAACATTCATATCTCCAAAACGACGAACTGGGTATGGACAAATTTTGGATATAATTTAGATAACTAGGTCATGCACCATATATCAAAAATTTAGAGGAACCCAGTTTGTAAAAAGAAAGTTATGGCTGCCACAATAGACTATAAAAACATTGATGAAATGGGCGAGAGATGGACAGTCACATCAATCGGTGATTCCCAGAAATGCAATGATACAGACATGCACAATTGGATCTGATAACAAGGTTTCTAACCACTCAAGTAAATTACAATCAATATAAAAAATTATAAATCAAACATTTGCTTCAACAGAAAAATGAGATAGAAATTAGAACCAAAGGAACCTGATTTCGCTTTCTTGACTTGCTGAAGATTCGATGCCAGGTTCAACTGTTGCAGCCACAAACCATTCTCTCCCCCAAAAGTTCCATCTGCTCATCTAGGGTGAGAATGGAGGGGCACTACATATTTGATAGGGATATATTATTTGGCTTATGATTATGTCACTTCGGCTATATTTTCAGAACTAACATATTGACAGTGGAAAGTGAGTGGGTATGACTGCAGGTTATCGAAGGCAAGAACATAGCTCAAGAAGAGGGGACCTAGCTACTTGGCAACAATCGATGGGTTTTATCTAGTGTTCTTTCACACACACACACACACATGTAGAATTGCATTCTTGCATGATTGACTAGTGGTCTAACGATCTTCTTGACGCATACATATGTGGTTGTATCTATCGTCTTTCGTTTGATTTTGTCACTTTCTGCATACCCTATGCTCATCTTCGATGCCTGTTTTGTCAAAGTAAATAAGTTAGTTTGGTAATTTAATCTAAATAGATATATGAAATTAAAATATTATTGCAAAGAAATATATATATAATAAAATAAAATAAAATACTTTTTTATTGTGAAAATATTGGTGGCTATTTCTAATTCGTCTTTATATATATATATATATATATATATATATATATATATGAATAAAAATTTAAATAAAAAATTAGATTGCTTAGAATAAATATAAGCTTTAAATTTTGCAATATTATGAAATCATGCAAAGAGATAAATTTATTACTTAATCTCAAATAAATATATATTTATTCATATTTCAATATAAATTTTATATTTTTAGCTTTGTTTAATGATATAAAAAGAAAAGCATTTGATGCATGTTAGAAGAATTAAAAATAACAATAAAAATAAAAGAAAGGAAGAATTGCATGAGATTGGCTCCAATGAAAAATCAAGGTTGGGAGTTGTTAAAAACAAGAAAAGGAGAGATAGACGCATAGAAAAAAGGGAAGAAAAAGGAGAGATACGCAGAGGACGAAGGGAAGGAAAGGAAGATTAACACAGAGACGGCAGAGGATAAAGAGCAAGGCTCTCAGCTGTTGGAGAAATTACTTGTAGAGTATCCACAGCCAGCAAACCAGGTACCCCTTTTAAATTCATACAATGCTATGTTGCTAAATCAAACCCTATTGTTATATCTTGGTCTGTGCCTACATGTTTTCAGCCAGTAGTGCCTCATTACCAAACATAGAAGTCTTAAAGTCCAACAACCATATAGCTAATTGATCTCATGAAATGATTTTTGTTAAGCTAGAAATTTTAGAGTTTTATTTAACCGAACTTTTTTTAAATTTAAAATTCTACTTTCTGTAGATATATTTAGTATGAGCCTTCTTGACCCTTGTCCTCTTTGTAACTTAGGGTAGCTCAAACGAGTTTGCATTCCTTCCCTAAAACCAAGAAGAGGATATGAAAATCTTAAAACATTCTAGTATGCGGGAAAAATGGATTGATCTCGGATAAGATTTATATACCCTGTAACAAACAATCACTACGTATTTATATTTATTTCTATTTCTCTGTCTTTATGACTTGCATATTAAAAATATGTTTTCTTCCTCCCTATATTTGGATGCCAAACTACAAAGAGGGATTGAATTTTCAACACTTTTAGGTGGAAACTTTAGATTTAAAATTGGGCCAAAAGCAAGCATACTAATTGCTCTTCCAACATGGCAAATTTGATTTCTATGACAGGGGAATTGCAATTTTGGCATTTGCCATAGATTCGCCCAATTGGGTCCAACTCCAGTGCAAAGCAAAGGACCTTCATTTAACCTAGTCATTGTGCTAAATTTTATAATGAAAATAGCGATGCAAGATTTATAATGGAATAGCTAGTAGTAACTTCTTTTGGAGCTAGAATTCCTTAGCATACAATGTAAAAGAGAATGCTCAGATATGCTCTAGACCTTTAGGTCCTATATCCCGAGAACAAAGAAAAATAGGTCCACTGTTAAGATAAAGAGATCCATTTCATGGTTTGCTACTAGAAGAATAATAAGTAAAACTGAACACATGTGGCAGCCATCTAGGAAGAAGAAAGTGATGAATAATACTAAATAGCCATGTAGTTGATGATATGTTTTTATTAAAGAATAAGAAGAGATCAGTTACATGTTTTGACTATCATATTTTGAGCATTTATTTATCTTTAAGTAGACATCAATTCTTAAGTGTTTGGGTTACGGAATATTGAACCTACTTACCTTCCTTATATATTTAGTGACTCTGTATTTTTTTAAACTTAGGGTCTATTCCACGAAATAGACGGCCTCCTTTGAAATCAGCGACCTCTTAAAATCTTTTACTTTGTTCTTAGTAGGTTAATCTTAGTCTGATTACTTGGTTAAGGATCGACTTTTCTTCTTAGTTGACCTTTGCATTGCTCTGATTATGAATATTAGCATATATTGTATGATTAAATTATGGACTTCTTATATATATATATAATTTTCTTATAATAAAGGGAACACATGAAATACCACACAATCATAATCAAAACCTTATTAACCTAATTAAGTTATACAAATAATTCATCTATAGCTTATGTGAAGAAATATCTATATTATTTATGAATGAAATACTCAATATTTTGTGGCAATAACGAAAAATAAATCTTTTTCTCGAAATAAACAAACCATATTCGACAAATCAAACTATGTTCATACAAATAGGACTAGCTACTTATGAAGCAAATGGTGGTGGTAATCCTAAAACAAATTTCTATCCCGTGTTCATGCATGTGATAAATAAGCTTGTTTTGTTGTAACTGTGTTGAAAAGAGAATGTCTATTTATGTTTTCCATGTTTGAGATTTTGGGAAAGATTGCCTTCCGAGACGAGTGTCGAATATGGGGAAATGGGGAAGTAGGTTTTCTTTTCAAAACTTACACACCGTTAATCAGTTAATACTTTGGCCAAAATAAATTTGATGTTGAAACAGACGTGTGTACCATTGAAATAGATGGTTATGATTGCCTAGTTTTGCATTTATTTTTCCCTGCCATAACCTATTAATGAGATGTTGCATTATAGTTAGATTTCATGTAGGTTAATAGGCACACACCAGATTCCACCCTGCGCTTGTTCACAAGTTGCTAGGACCTTCGAGCAGGGTTGATCATTCCTCAGTTTGAGGAATATCAGGGAAGCGCAAGCTTCGTGGTTGGGCAGAAAAGTGCCTGAACCATGTTCTTGTCCTTTGACGTGGCATATGGCCAAATGGTCGATGGCGGTCGAGGACTTATTGTTTGGATTTACTTGACATTTTTGACCGTTGTGATTCTTCATTGAACTCAAAATGTACTATGAGGCAAAAATCCATGATTGAAACAAATCTATATTGTATTTTTAGAAAGCTTTGTAATTGATCTCAGAAAGATGAATGAAACATGTATGTGTATCAAATTATGAATAAAATCTTGTAATTGACAAATGATTTTAACTCTATTTCTTTTTACGATGATGTAGTTATATTTACTTACTTTACTTTACTTTACTTTCCTTACAGTTAATTTAGCTTCTCTTCAGATATGTATGTTTGTGGAATTTTTAGTACTTTACAATAGTTTTCAGCTTTTCTTTGACACTTATTATTTTTTCTATCCAGAAATTAAGATCACTACTTGTGTTTTAGTTTCTGAGGTAAGCATTTTGGACATTATCTTCTACAAGGGTCCAAATTTTAGTGCTTCAAGATGATTTAGTACCAAATGTTACCAGAAACCTCTAAATGTTTATCGGTATCTTCCCTTTAACTCCAACCAACCACTTCCTCAAAAAAGTGGTTTTATTCTTAGTGAGTTAAGGAGGAACTTGGTTTGAGAAAGTTGCAGAGAAAATTTCCATGAGATTAAGCACAAATTTTTTCACCACCTTCATGCTTGAGGTTACCCATTCCATTTTCTCCTTCCTATCTTCATGAAGGTTAACTTTTAGGACATTCCCTCTTTTCTCTAGAAATTTCTATCAAAGACCAATAAAATTGGTGCTCATAAGGCCCATGTGGTCCTTAAGTTGGACAATAGTGAGTTCTCCAAGGCTCTTGGAATTGGTCATCACATTCTTAGACCTCTTGCAAAGAAATTGTCGCTAGATCCTAAGTTGAAGCATATTGGTCATTCATTGGTGTGTAGGAGAAATTTTTTTTGTTACAAAGCTTCCTTGGATAGAATAAATTATAATCTCATTTTGTAGGCCCTCCCAAATCCCCTCTACAACTTCGGTGATGTGTCATTGTATTTTAACACCTAGACCAACCTAGGTGAGGTACCCTTCATTTTTAATGTGTTTTCTTTCTTTTTGTCTTTTTTATCATATTTTTTGTGATAATTTCAAATTTGGATGACTCATATCTCTTTGGGTTCTAACCTTTCAAATGGACACAAGTGAAACCTATATATAGAGGTTTCACTCACTCTCTCATTTGTAATTTTCCTCACTTTGTTGATGAGGACCTAAAGTTTGAAACATGTTGAGAGTTTATCATAACAATTATTTTTTATTTTTCCAATAATTGAGTCTCCTCTCTTTTATTTGTGCATTTTATTTTTGTTTGTGTAATTATCATTTGTACTAGTACACTTTCATTCTCTTGAAGTGCACACTACATTGTTTAATTTCACAGACATGGCATTAATCCAGATTTTTGATTCACACAAACAAAGGGCTATTATTGCTTCTCATGATAATATTTCTTCTATTCTAGGTGGTGATTCTACTTCTTGAGGTCCTCCTTTACCTCAATCTATTGTATAAGTGCTTGATTCGTAATTTCTTCTATGAAAGAACCTTTATGGTAAATTAATTTGTGTTGATAATATTACTCATACTTGGGAGCACAAAGTGGAAAGTGGAGAAATTTCTCATAGTGTTTGAGTTATACCTCCTAAGGTCTCTATTTGATACCAAAATGAAATCAATGATGATCTCCAAGCTAAGCTTGAGTCAATTGTTGAGTCAGCACAAGTTCAATATACTTGAGCCTATGTTGAACACCTTCAACAAGTCGTCTTTGGCATGAATTCGAACCTGAAAAATTTCAACATAGATGATCCTCTTGATGTTATCATTAATCCAATGATTAGTGACAAAACCATTTCTTCATATATTGGTAATAGTTGGAAGATTAGGGCAAAATCTTTTTTTCAAGAACGAATCTCCAAGGCTCAAATTGATCTCTCCCTCGAATTAACTATTGAGAGAGGCTAAATCTAAGAAGAAACAAGTTGTCACTGAAGAACTTCTCAAAGGCACCGACATGAAGGATGTTGATGTTGAGAAAAATATTCATAACTTAGTGGATAAATTGGTGTTGAAACATACATCAAGACTTGAGAATGTTATCCAATAAGTGCTTAAGCAACAAGCCCTTGCAAATAATTCTTTAAAGAGTCCAACTAACTAATCTAGCAAGCCTAAACAAAGAAAAAGAAGGAATAGGCATCATCAAAACAAGAATTCAGAGGTTGTTCCAAATAATCCTATTAACCCTCCTCACAAAGATCATTTGAAGATCCAAAAGAAGAACCAACAATAGAATAAACTTTGTGGCAATCAATGACAACAACCTTCTAAGTTGTTTCATATTCCACAATTTGGGCAGTTTCAAAGTCCCCTTCCTTTAAACTTCTAAGGAGGGTGGGGGACTTACCTTGGACCACCCAACTTCATTGCCATTGTGCCACATGGGTGGTTACAAGGAAATGGAGGTTAGATCCAAAAGGGTGGTTCAACATGGTAGAAAAGGAAATCTACCCCATTTGTTCAAAAGCAGCAAGGGCGGGCTTGATCCCTTGGAGATCTACACGTCGTTGTCTAAAAACTAATGAGTGGGATGCCCTCTATGGTTTGGTTATTATTTTGTAGGCAAGCTTGATGACTACATCACAAATTCTTCTATTCACAATCTTTTGATCTTTCTATTGTTGCAATGGAAGTGTTGTTCTTGGCCTCAAGTTATCCACCTCCCATCCCTCCTAAAGAAGTTGTTAAATAATTTAATGCTTTTAGTCGTCATCTTAGGCTCAAGTGGTTCTTTCATCCTTGAAATCAGTCTGGTGGCCCTTCTTGGCAGCTTTCTACTGATATTTATGATGATGATGATCACATTACCCTCTTTAAGGTTCCAAATCCTACTTGGAATCCTAAAGAATTATATCCTCCCTTGGAAGATATAATTGGTGAAGCAAGACTCTCTTTGAACTTTTGTCTCTCTTTGGTGAAGGTTCAGAAGACCAAGATTTTCCCTCGACAATGGAAGAAAGCCATCAATTTTCTTAGGGATGATCCATCGATTATTATCCATCATGTTGATAAGAACCTTGGCATCACTATTCTCAATGAGGAGTGGTATGTTTCAGAAGGTCTACAACAACTCTTTGATTTTGATGGTTATGTTGAGGTCCCTTTTATTTTCTATGAATGTCTCTTACTTAAGGTGAAGTCTCTCTTCCTTAAAGCTAAGAAGGATAACTTAATTAGTAATGATGAGTTCCACTTCCTCCTTCATGTCAAGCCTAACACTGCCAAATCTTGTGTGTTCTACCTCCTACCGAAGATTCACAAACCTTCCTTGGTTGGTAGACCAATATGCTCCTATTGTGGTTATCTATTGGAACCAGTATCTCGCTGGATCCACTTTCAGTTATTTCCTATCGTGAAGAAGAAACCCAACCACTTAATGTATTCAAATTCCCTCATTCATGATCTTAGTACTCTCCAATTTCCTTCTAAAGTTTTGCTCTTCATTTTTGATGTTGAAAGTCTTTATCCTAGCATTCACACTGATGCATGTCTTCAGGGTCTCAAGTTGTAATGATAAACTCAATATTGAAATAAAGGGTTTTGTAGTGTTGGTCCAAAGCAATTTATGAATTTGTGGAATTGTCTAAAGAGTTCTTGGCATTGCATTTCCAAGGCAACATTGAGCATTCATTTAATGTTTGTTGAGACCTATGGTACACATTTGTTAGCCATTTTCTTCATTTTTCATCTAAACTTTCATAAACTAAACAAAAGGTGCTAAGTTCTCTTAGTTGTTGTGTGTGTTTTTGCACTAATATGGAAGAAGAGCTTTAGCTCTAATACTAATGATCTAATTCCCAAGGTGAACCAATAAATGATCCTATAAATTAGCTAGTAATGCAAAAAAATCATACAATGCATTAAGGAAAAACATATATGCATACCAAAACACATTTGAGATGCATAAGGCTTCTATTCAAAGAGAATAGGGGAAATGTATAGAGAGGTTAGATGAGAATCTATGTGTCTCCTCCAAACAATGTACAAAGTAGGTATTGATACAAGTCGATCATCAACTAGGCTCCACAAAGATGCTAGCAATTGTCCAACATGTATGGCTTATTTCACTAGATGTCAAACCTATACGGTACCAATTAGATACATGTGACATGGTGTTGACATTCTCATGTATTGGATATGCATGGTTCTAGTTGTATGATCATGTTCTATTGTTCGAAGGTTGTCAAGTGGTACATGTGTATGGAAGAATAGTATGTAGATGTTGATGTTCCACGTGTCACACACATATGGTCAGACTGGGCACTACCATGTGTAGGGTCACACTATGTGCATAAGTAGTACTTCATAGTGGCACACAAAAACAGTAAGCAGATGTGTGAGGACAATGTAATGCATAGATGCATGAGCACTATGTTGTGCATATTGAGTGATAGAGAGTGTGATGATAAAGTGTATGTGCAAATCTAGGCTCAAATCAAGCAAAGAAGAAGGGAAAGAATACCAATTACACAAGAAAAGAAAGAAATAGAGTGCAAATCAAAGGATGAGAGGTTGTCTTATGTTACCAAGGGTGTAAAAAAGGTGGGTGATGGTTGTCATGGAGGAGAAGAGCTCACTGAACTCTTCCACATAAAGATAATATGAGGTAAGAAATTGGATGGAATGTTTGATACATGTTCACAACCAAACCTCATCTCGTCCAAGTTGGTTGGTGAACTTAGTTTGGATCTCTTTAATCATCCTTGTCCATATGCATTATGATGGATACAAAAAGGAGTGGAGATGACCATGACCACATAATGTAAGCTAAAATGTGTAATTTCTTCCAAGTTTAGGGATGAAGTAATGGTGGATGTTATTCAATTAGACATTTGTGATGTCATTCTTGGGATCCCATATCCCTATGAGAGGGATGTTCTTTACCCTAGAAGAAAGAATTAGTATAAGCTTCAATCAAATGGAAAATGTTTCATTATATATTCCTATACTTACAAGTCTATGGTCTATATGGAAAGTATCTCAAGGTGTGGGAGCTTGCTAAGTGCCAATGGAAGATTTTTTCTTCAAAAGGAAGTGAGATTGGGGATGAGAAAAGATTTCATTCTTAGAGAAAGTAGCAAGAACATTAGGTACTTCCGAGTAGTGGGAGGCAAGGAAGTGCTACATTTTCGATGATGTTTGTCTTGTGGTGCAAGGCTAGAAGTCATCTTTGCAAGGTGAAGGGTTCATCAACTCTTGTTTAGTAAGTCATATAGATTTGGGGGACTAAAAGCCTCACAATGGAGAAGGCATGATCCAAAAATGGATCAAGATGTTACAGTGATTCCACTTTGTCAACAAGAACCTTAGAATTCTTTGGGAACTGAGTTAGAATGCAAGGTATTATGGACTATGAAGATCATAAGGAATTCAAGAGAGTGCCAAGGATGGTATGGAACATATCTAGGAGTTTCCAAAACAAGTTGCATACCTTAGAGTGACTTTGAAAACCTATTTTGGCAAATTTGTCACTTATCACAAGTAGCAAGAACATCAAATTATGCAGCAAATGTTCCCTCTATTGTGGCAAATGACAATCTATTGTGGTGATGATCCATTTACTATGGTGTAGAATATGTATAACTACCACCTTGTGGAACCAGAAAAAATGAAACAATTCAAATAGTATATGGAATACTAAGGGTTTTGTCAATTGAACTTATTTTTTAGACATTCAATCTTCCATTTTTCAAGGCTAGAGGGTCTATATAAAAGGCAAGTGAAGTTATTAAACGAGTTTAGACTATTAACTAAAGTAAAAAACCTCCATAGTCACATTGTTCTTGGGGAAAATAAGTAACAATGCAAGGTTTGAAGGTGCAAAGAAGGTTGTATGTGTTAGGAGCTAGTGTTTCGTCACTATAGAGTTTTGAATACACTCTAGAGGCATGGTAACACCATCTAACTTGTTAGAGATACAGAAATGATGAGCATAGCTCACTCTTGTTGGAGTTTTCTCCCTAGTTTAGGGTTTCTTTAGGGTAATATTTGTGTTCAATCTTGTTTGTGTGTGGTCTTTTGCATACGTTGCTTCTGTTATGAACATGTTTTGTGTTTAAACACTGAAATAAACATTGATATCTATAATAGACCTCTAAGAGAGATAGAGTACAATGGGTTAAGGGAGTGTTAGTGTGTTCGAATTGAGAATCTGTAGTTGATGAGTACTGTGTGAGGGCTTTCTTGTTGACATATCAAAAGTAGTACTATGGAATATGGAAAAGATATCTCAATTTTTTGCTATAGGAGAATTTCCTAAAAAATTCAATAATATTAAGAAAAAAAATTTGACATCCAAGATTTTCCAATTACTTTGATTGAAGGACAACTCTATAAAATGGGAAAATGATAAGGGTGGTATTACCTCATGAAAGAGATTTGATATTAGGAGAGGCATAAGGAGTAGCTAGAGGCCATAAAAAAGGGGATGGAGCCACAAGAAAGATATTGCTATCAAAATTATGGTGGCCTACTTTGTTTAATGTTTCTCACAAGTATGTTAGAAGTTGTGATGTTTATCAATGGATTGGAAAACCAAATACAATGGATGAGATTCCACTAAGACCGATATTAGTGGCAGCACTGTTTGAGAAATGGGAAATAGATTTTATAGGACCTATTCAAATTGTGGCAAAGAAGACTCCAACAAAATTTATTTTGACTAGAATATAATACTTGACTAGATGGATTGAAGCAATTATTACTAAGGATTGTACCATAAAATAGTATTCAAGTTCATAAATGAGAATATTATTGTGGGTTTTGTTGCTCTCTATGCATAACAAGTAATCAAGACAAGAATTTTGGTAATGAAACAATTCAAACGGTGTTGTGACATTTCATGATCATCCACAATAGAAGGACAACTTACCATCCACAAGAAAATAGTATCACAAAAGTTGTTAACAAAGTACTAGTGGGTATTAATGTAGCCATATGTACTTGTATGCAGTTGCGATGCCATAAGCTAGATAAAAGGATACTTACTATATTATAAGCTTACCCCACTTCTTACAAAATACTTATGAAGTATTGTCCTTTCCAATTAGTATATAGATTAGATGCAACATGCTAATGGAATACATAGTGTCCAATTTTAGGATGGTGATAGGATTATGGCTTAATGAGGAAGGATCAATCAAAGAAAGATTGATAGAATTAGAGAAATTGGATGAGAAAAGACTATTAGCAACATATAACCAAATGCAAGAAAAGAGATGACAAAAAGCTTGGCATGATATGAATTGTAAAATTAAACAGTTTGCACCAACATATAAGGTTCAACTCTATGATAGTAAGTTAAAAAATAGAAGATTTAAAGATTTGATGGCTAGGACTATATATGGTTGATCATACCTTGTCTACAAGTGCAATTAGGTTAAATACATCAAATGAAGACCTAAGAGATGGTTATGTCAATGGGGCAAGGTTAAAACCCTATGTTATGAGTAACTAAGCGACAATGTAACAAAAGAAGAATGTAATATAGTAGTTAGGAAACTTCAAACATTAAGTAGTTACAATTAAAAAGGTAGCATGTAGAGACAAAATAATGGAAGGTTAATAAAATCTAATAAAGTGGAAAGGAAGTATGAAAGATACAATTAAATTGAAAAGAAAAGTGAAGAAATAAACAATTAAAAAGGTAGTAACCTTTCAATCATGTGAAGTAATGACAAATTATATAGGTATCAAACCAAACTAAGGAAAAACAAACAAAAGTAATTAATATTGAAAACTATTAAGGTAAATGAAAAACCATAAAAGGCAAAGTTGAGTAACAAAATTTTACACTATAATCAAATGCTTCCAAGAATCTTTGTTATTTAGTGTTCCACACAAGTAGAATATTTGCAACATAACACCAAAAGCCCTTGGCTCATGAAGTATTTTCCTTGACACAAGGTTGTAGAATAGTAGTTGACATCAACATGCACATCCCCTAAGTGGTTCCATATACAAGTGTTTATAGGGCTCAATTTAAGAAATAGTCCACAATGGTTTATCAACTGAATTCACAAGGAGCATCTCCAAGGTCGCTCTATGAGTTTCCTAATATGAGGACATACAAAAGTACTTTCACATTAAGTTGAACAAAATCAGTCATGCAACAATGGAGCGGGAAAGGTTGGAAAATGAAGCACACATACCTAGATACAATAGTTATGGACTACAAACTCAATTTACAAGTAATCAGTTGGATGAAGATACACATATGGTCACAATTCCTGATATTTCAACTAGGATAAAAAATTATCAAGATTGTACTTAGTTTAATGCATTGCAACATAATGTACTTGGACCAACCCTATCAAATTACATCACAGATTATACATATGAATTAAAAACTCAAGGGTTAGACATGCAAAAATGGGATTACATAGGGGCAATCAATGTCAAACAAGTAGGGACACTAAAAGGTTCTATAATAAACTATCATAGTTTATTCATCACTCGAATTTCAAATATTAGGGTTAGATATGCAACCGGGATAATCGCTTTGAAGGTTTACTACACTAATAGGGTGGACTTTGCTACCATAAAGAGTGTACAAATAGAATGGGAGATGGTTCATGACACAAAGTACAACCTTTGTGAGGTGCTAAAAGATCAACTATTGTAAAACCTTACCAAGACACAGGAGCATAAGCATAATTTATGTTATGATAATTTGTTGATTTAATTAGTTTTTTATTTCATGAATAAGCTTCCGAGAAAACAAGGAAAAGTTGTATAGAGGGAGGATAAACTAGTAGGACCCAAAATGAAAGACCAAATGGAAACTTTTGATAACTCAATGGAACTTATCAATATTTTTGGAGCATAGTTTGATAGCTTAAAGTAATAGATGATAACAAGAGAACGCATTTTTGGAGCCTCCATAAACAAGCATAAGGATGAAATGATCTTCATAGTGGATACAGACTATATGTATGTCATCTATATTCCATTATGCCCTTATCTTATACCATGTATTGGGATATGTGATAACCTTCTATGGGCCACATAATCCTTAATTGAGTCTATTATGAGTCCATAAGTGTAAATATAGTATACTAAGTTGACCTCATTGGGATTAACACACCAGAATATTCCATGACACCTATATAGGAGGTAGTGAGTAGTAGATGAGCATCATATTGTGAATTTTGTTCTTATTGAAGACTTTTGGAGGTTTGCCCCCTCAATGTGGCCTATTATTACCAAGTATTTGCAACATATTTCATATTATATTCTTCTCCTATGCAAGTTATTTCATTACAACTGGTATCAAAGCATGATCTTGGCATCCGAAGGTCAAGAAAAAAGGTGATTTTTTTATTGAGGAGGTCTAATTGTGAAGCACGTATCTTCTTCAATTAAGTGATTTTTTTTCTACAATTTGGAGGATTTATTAGGGACATATTGAAGCCGCTACATGCCAAATTTGAGATTATTTAAATCATCTTTGAAGGAGTTATTGTGAAATTAAAATTTTCACCAAATTCACTCCCAAGGTTGCAAATGAACAAATTTCTTGCAGATTTTTTTAGAAAAGTAATATCTAGGCCTAAGTAAATTACAATAAAAATTTAAGTTATTTAGATTTATTTTGTGTAAGTTATTGCAAAATTATTTTTGCCACACCATGGTGGGGGCTTCAACAAGAGGCAAAAAAGGAATCCAGTCACTCTAAGGAAGACTCCTAACAAAGATGATCCAATAGTAGATGAGATGGATCCCATAACTATTAAAGATATAAAGGAAGCAACCATCAGGGTTAAGGAAATATTGTTAAAAATGAAAGAGAAGATTGATACAGTGTGCAAACAATTAGCTTGTCTCCAAAGTTCTATAGACTCCCAATGGGCTGATTCACATTCGATGAGACTTAGGATGCAAATGTTTCTTCAAAGGGACATGAAACTTCTTGTTTTGGTTCCAATCTAAAATAGGACCATCACATAAATGCTTCTATCACCAACTTTAGGCACTTCATGCCAAGGATGGAGATGTACAAGCTTGATAGCAGGGATCCAGTAAATTGGGTATGCCAAATAGAGCAATTCTTTGATCTATATCATGTTCCATGTCAAAAAAAGGTTGCAGGGGTATCATTATATTTGGAACTGGATCCATTTATTTGGTATCGTTGGCTATGTGATGAGAAGGACAAAGGGATTTTTTGTCATATGGTCTATTTTCCAAGAGGAACTAATGGCACGTTATGAGAAGAGTCTTATGGATAACTACTTTAGCAAGATCATCAGTTTAAAGAAAATAGATGCTAGTGAACAAGGAGAAGAAGAGAAAGAAGGAGAGAAGTGCCCAAGACAATAATATCTTGCCATACACTACCACTATTTGGAGAGATCTATCAAAGGGTCTACCACCCAAAAGAAATAAAGATCAAGGCATTCAAATAGTACATGGGGCCATCCACCATCCATCACCTCTTCTTTGAAGGTACACCAAAAGGTTAAAGCAATGGAATAACACATTCAACACCAACAAGAGGTACTCTCAAGTCTCAAGGAGAACAAGATAATGACACATAATAAAATTAAGAAGCAAGTTTATCAACGTAAAATTGTACCCAGACATGGTTACTAGAGCTTGATGTGAAGGGTAGAATCATGGTTGGAACCTAAGGGAATCCTTTAGACACAAACCAAGAGGTTGCAAACAAGGGAGACTATCAAGTATCTAATCAAGTGGAATAATCTAGTTAGTAAAGATGCAACATGGGAAGATGAAGTGTTCCTGCAGAAGCATCCATGGATCATCAACATTGAGGACAATGTTGGTTTTAAGAGGAGGGCATGCTATGCACTTATCTTATAGCATGTATTAAGATATGTGATAACCTATTATGGGCCACATAATCCTTAATTGAGTCTATTATGAGTCCATAAATATAATTCTAGTATGCTAAGTCGGTCTCATTGGGATTAAGACACTAGAATATTCCAATGACACCTATATAGTAGGTAGTGAGTAGTAGTTAAGCATCATATTGTGAATTATATTCTTATTGAAGACTTTTGGAGGTTTGTTCCCTCGAAGTAGCCTATTATTATCAAGTATTTGCAACATATTTCATATTATATTCTTCTCTTGTGCAAGTTATTTCATTACATATTCAACCATGACATGCAATAATACCTCCATTCCCTTATGAGGTAACAAATGAACGGGTTGAGGCAGTAGCAATGACCATCAAAACATATTCATTGAACCCTAACTTGCCCAAATTTTCTACATGGGAGGACTTCTTGGCTAAAGTATTGGAACAGGCTACATTTGTAGAAGTAAATGAAGAGCAAGGAGATAACAACAACAAGAGACTGCGTAGACACAAGTAGATTAGTTGCTTATCATAGATATCACACACTCCTACATCATCCCAAGGGAAGGGGAAAGATGTGGTTTCCACAAGCAAGTTAGATAGAGTCCAAACTATAAGTCTAATACCCTCCAAAGCCCTCGTCTACACAAAAAAAATTAAAATTTGTGATTCAAAAACCAAAAAGACCCTTAGTGTTACAAATTTGCAAGAGAAAGGGACACCATCATACACTTTTTATATAAGAAGGCCCAAAAAGGAGAGGGGTCATCTAAAACATCGCACCGAATACCAACTAAAGCAATGCCAACATCTATCACTTCCCCTATAAACGTGCTAAAAGGTCTAGTTAGCTATTCTAAAAGTGAGGCTTCTGCGAGAGAAAGCGCAATAGGAGAATACATTTCAAAAGAGAAGATTTTTGTTATAGAAGCTAGCACTAAGGAGCATGGTTTAGAGATATTACTCTAGGAGTTACATACAAAAGGGGGAGTCCCTAGCATAGTACACAAGTATGAGTGTGCTAACACAAGAAGGATTGTTGACGCCATATTATTATTTGTGGGAACTTCTTTTCATACAATGACATCTTAGCCATTTCACCTGCCACAATACAAGTTACTCAAATACAAGACACAAGGAAGCAAGCATGGGAAACAAAACACAACTATAAGGAAGAAGCATAGGAAAGTCGTTGTAGAGAATAAATTGACTCATGAGGATATCATGATCCTAAGAAATTTTTAGAAGTAACTTAGAATCATACAATGCACTAACATCCTTTTTTAAATGGCGGAGCAACAAAGATTGTTAGAGCAAGTGGCACAAACAAGGGATGACAGTAAGCACATGGATATTGAGCAACAATTGTGCCACAAATAAGAGAAAACCGAGATAGATACTAGAGTGGAAACATTGTTGCTTCACCAATCCACGGAGCAAGAAAAGCTACAAGCCACATAGGCTAAGGCCAAAAAGGCCCAACAAGGAGAACCTCCCAAACAAATAGATAAGGCGGCTCACGAACACAAATTAAAGGAAGAGAGGATATTGAAGGAAGAGGTATATGCTAAAGAATAGTTGGCACATAAGCAAGATGCAAAAGCCAAGGCACTACAAGAGCGACGAGTAGAAGAACAAAGGAAACAGGCTTAGGTCTCTAAGGGCAATTGTACAAAAGAGCCAAGGGGGCCTGGGAAGGACCAACAACTAATGTGGATAGGGAAATACCGCAAGACCCTCTTGAAAAAATTAGAGCCTTTTGGTACAACACCACGAACAAATTCTGATCATAATAGTTTGCCTAGGGACTATCAACCAAATCGATCAAAGGCAAGAAGTGGACTTCAATATGTTGACAACCATTCAAAAGCAAAATCTTGGAGAAGAATTGATACAAAGCACTAGGACAAATTGGACGCACTGCTACGTTTAGATGGAGGAAGCCACCATCCAAGTTATTCAAGAGATTGGAAAGGTGGGACACAATATGATCTCAATCCTTCTCTATCGATGGAGCAACAACTAAAAGATGTAATCAACAATTTGTTGACACATATGGGTGCCACTAAGGAACAACAACAAATTTGGGATGAAGCAATTAGAGAATATCAACGATAACTATTGGCACAACTCCATCAACACCTTTCCATGCAACACGCCATGTTGCAAGAAATCCTAATTCAGTTGCAAACCACCTGCAACACTATGACCACATATTTTGCCTACTCTTTAAAATGGGCAAACACAAGAAGCCAATGAAAGAAAGAATTGGATCAAATCGAGCGAAAGTTGGGTTATCACATCGACAACTTCTAATCTGAAGAACGATCCTATAAGGGTAGAGAGGGTAGAACTACTATAGATAGAAAACTAGAACAAGAAGTAGTACCTTCAACATGCCGCAACTATCAATCAAATGGATAAATACGAAAAGACGATTAACCAACATTTTACCAAGTTAGAAAAGGTAGTTCAATTCCATGAATAGTTCATGGCAAAGTTTGATGCTAAGAAGTTGTCCACTTGCCTCACTAACATTGAGGCTGAGAAAATTGAAAATGGGGTACAATTGTGTCAAGCTAAGACACTTTTGTAGAATTGGGAGACAGTCGTTCAATCTCTCCATTTCATGTACCGTGATATTCTTGATTTTCAAGCCAACATTACAATTTTTGTCAAAAATTTTGAAATTTTGTATGCAGACTATTAGTGAATGAATGATTTTTATTGACGTCTACGAGACCAAGCAGTCTAACGGACCAAGAGTCGCAGACCTAAGACATTTTCAAGTTGCTTTCGATGTCCACACTTCTACTATGAATCTTGACCAAGAAACCAACCGTTTTGTGAAGCCTTGTTTCCTCAAATAGCTTCCTTAAACTGCCCACCTTCAAATTGTTTTCATATTGTATACGGATATCTTCATACGCAACACACTCTAGGATGTCTTGAAGACATCCTAGGATTCATCTAGGATGTCTCTTAAGACAAGACAAAAGACAAGTTTGTGAATAATGTTGGCAAGTTTCTTCATTATTTTTGGGATAAGTGTCATACCTTAAACATAGTTGGTTTTGTGCACCCAAGTATAGGACACCAAGCGCTAAACAACAGAATGGAATACAAAAATGGCGTAACATCTCTTACAACTTTGCAACACGAAAGAAGACAAGAATAAGGAATGGGCACGTCTATAAGACATGTTCTATGATGTATCAAGGCATCTCAATATAGAAGTGTGTAGAGAGATGTAAGTAGTATGTAGGCGTAATATGGGATAATATGTGATATAAGGAAAACATTGTATGTAAAAGTAAACTACCTACTTGTATCTATTGTAACTATTCTTGATTATATGAATAAATATATGAAGTTCTAATATATCTTTGAGTGAATATGAATTATTCAATATTTGAGAAATTATATGTTGAATATTATATTTCAACACTACTCCTCTATTCTACATTTGTTCATACCAAAGTTTTGACATTTAACATAAATTATCAACCCCATATTTAATTTTTATGTTAACTTGTGTGTGTGTTTGTGTGAATTATCAATCTCACATCTAATTTTTGTGTCAACCTGTGTGTGTGTGTGCTAATTATCAATCCACATCTAATTTTTATGTCAACTTATGTGGGTGTGTGGGTGTGCACATGTGTGCGCGTCTGTGGGCATGTGTGTGTGGGTGTGTGCGTGTGTGTGTATTATCAATCCCACATCCAATTTGTGTGGGACTGTGAATTATCAATCCCACATCTAGTTTTTTTGTGTGTAGCAGTGTGCTATCAATCCCACATCTACTTTTTATGTCGATGTGTGTGTATGCACATATAGACATGCACATGCATGTGCATTAGTGAACCATATTTTAAGATGAACATTCCTTAGCATTTATCTAAATGCAATTTTGGACTTTAACTAGTTCAAATTCCTAAATAGACTCAAATAAATAAATTCAACAAACAAAACAACAGTGATCAATGCAAAACATCCTTAAGAGAAAAACAATGGAAAAAAAGAGCTTAGCTTGGAAATGCTTATGCACATATACACATGCACATGTATGTGCATTAGTGAACCATATTTTAAGATGGACATTCCTTAGCATTTATCTAAATGCAATTTTGCACTCCAACTAGCTCAAATTCCTAAATAGTCTCAAATAAATAAATTCAACAAACAAAACAACAGTGATCAATGCAAAACATCCTTAAAGAATAACAATGGAAAAAAAGCTTAGCTTGGAAATGCTAGGTAATCTCTCATTATAGAGACTAGCTTATAAAGGATTTAATAACACTCATAAAATATAGTCCCAAAGGGGTGTATGACATCAATACTTACTGTTAAAGGAGATATGACATCATTATGACAACAGATCATTATCAATCATAGTCAAGCCATAATTTATTCTATTAACGGTATTAAGTGCAGGTATATACAATATTTTGTACATGATAGTAGCCACCTTACCTTGCAGTTGAAGTTAGTGTCATCCATAGTCACAAAAAATTAATGAAATCCAACATTATATATAACATAAATCCTCAGTCACATGAACAAGATAAATACATACAAATGTTTGATAGATATAGTATCATTAAGTTTTCAGAAAGTCCACATTAAAAGACTTAAATCCTAAAATAATCAATTCGAATGTTCACTTGTGTACATACCACCACAAGAGGCCACATAATATCTACCAGTAAATTTAAGCAAGACTCAACTCATGGGAAGGAGTGTTATGCTGCCACAAAAATTCTATTTGCATGCTTTCTAAAGACTTAGTGATGATCCGATACAGAGGAACAAGAGACATATCTACGTTGGCAATGTCTGAAGAACAAATTTAATGAACCATATGTGCCATGCAAACAACCCACCCATAAAGTTATTTTGGTTTAAATAGAATCCTTTTGCCTAGAGATATTCTGCTTAAATTTAACCCAAAACTAACAAAACCCCCAAATTAAGTTACAGAAATTAAGACAAAACATAGGGCTCATATTCTTTTGATGACAAAGAGTTGTATTATGAAAGTATATCCATGATTACTTGTACTAAATCATATGTACCAGACTATTAAAACCCAAAAAATTTTAAACGCATTCACTCCAATATCAATGATCCTACCCACAAGAAGTGTACTATCTGCAAATTGAAATCTGTGAGCTTCAAAACCTAAAGAGAGAAGAAAACACGTTTAGATTTTATATGCAGTGATGCTGAGCTAAGATCATCGACAATTTTAGTCAAAAGTTAATAGACTACCAGTTGACCATATAGATGCCATTGAAGCCCCATTAACAAGTAACAAAAGCTTGGTTTGGAATAACAATTCCTAACCCGTGTTGAGTGATCCATTTTAAACCAAATTAAGCAGTCACTTCAATAAAGTTTCAATTGAATTTATCAAAAGATATAAAAACCAAATTCAAGAGTAATCACATTGATAAACTTTCAATTGACTTTATCAAAAGGTATATACACGTCTAAATTGACAAAAATACAAGCACATGAGTGAATTCAAGATAATGGATAGTTTTCTGTGCAATTCTAATGCCATGTAAAATGTGCCATCTGTCCACAAAACTAGTTTGCCTGAGGCCATATAATCTGCAGCAAAATTAGTATAAGTCAAAGAACCATCTTCTTTAGCTATATTCATAAAATTTGAAATACATAATGGAATGCTACAAGATTAGTGGGATCCAAAGCTCCAATTAGATAAACGGTAACATCTATCAGTCAACAAACACGGGCTCTTATTTGTTAACACAGTCACGTAACAAAGTCATAAGAAAATATTCTCCGACTCAAATAGAACTCAAATTCCATAGAATATAAAACTTTCCAAAGGATCTGCCTATGTGGATTTATTTCTTTACTTCATAATTTCTCTGCCACCCCACAGCCTAAAATGTTTTGAAAATAAGTTTAAAATTGCAACTGTGTTTTTATATACTCAATATATTAAGGTGCCTCTATAACACAATTATTATGTAGATCCATGCAGTTGGGAGGTCACTAGCAGTTACACATACAAGGTTACAATAATATATTATCTTTGTAAGCTTATAGATATGAATCATGAGAGATGGAACTTCAAACACTGGTTTTACCACAGGATCTAGTCGAACTGTGGAAGTACCATGTCATCTAAATGATTTTGAGACAAGCATCTCTTAAAGGAAAGATCAATTTAAACGCAAATGCATAAATGAAGAATCGTTTGAAATGCAATGCATAATAAAGAGTGTCCCAAGCTAGCTATATAATTCATATGTGGAAATATACTTATATCGAATTCAAATGATCCCTTTGATTAAGTAGGAAGCATTTGTTTAAGAAAAAACATTTGGAATGCAATGCATAATGAAGAGTGTCCTAGGCTAAACCCATCAAGTAATAGGAAAAGAGATTGTTCTTCAGTTTGTATAGAATTCATGTTTTTGTACCACTTTGAGGTATCACTATCTTATTCACAATGCAGGAAAATGATTCATTTTCACATAGGCGAGATAGGCTACCCCACACAGTGACCAGCTTCTAGAATTTTTTTTTTTTTAAACTTGGTCCAGTAATAGCTGAAGCGGGGAGCCTGTAGTTCTCTCCCAACATGAAATACAATTTATAAGCTACCCACTTATGAGAGCCCCTAAATAAGCCAGATTAAAACTAGGATTGAATTAATGAGATTGATGATAGACCCATAAATGTTAGCTTCTAGAGGAAAATCACAATACAATCCTAAGCTGCTAAAAGTTAAAGCTATAGGAGTACAAAGAATGCAGCTCAAACAATTTTTGCATGGCAGCGTCACGTTGATGGCATGCCAATATGCATGTACACTTCTCCTAGGTAATCAAAAAAGTGTACCACAATTCTTTTATTGGAAATTCTAAATTTTCATGTTTGTGTACACTACCACACAAAATGGAGGCAATTAAAATGTTACTTCAGAATCTGTATAGAGAAAATAAATTTCATTTACTAGTTTTAAATGTATTTTCCATTATAAATTTATACAGCAGGAAAATTCTACCTTTTCCCTGATCCCCTTTTTCATGCATAAGAAGCACAATCTTGACATGTCAAATTTACAGTTTACTATGACCTACCAGGTTTTAGAAACAAAAACAATTAGGTTGAGCCTCGAGATCCCAAGATTGACCCTGTGATAACTTTTACCACTAATATTTGTTTTGCAGAAACCTTTAAACATCCTAGTAAATGCAAAGATCAATAGAGATTATTTTCAATTTCAGAATGGCCACATGCATCATGCAAAATGGAAGTACATATTCATTGTCAAAACTTGTTCTCTGAGTTATAAGAAGCACAACTTTCTCTCTGTATCTTGAACAGAACTGAAATCTAACAGAGGAATTATACCCATACTTCTTGAGACCTTTTCTAGGGTTCAAGATTTGTTATATGATTGAATTTCTTCAGTAAACACATTTGTGAGGTGCATCATGACAAGAAATAATATTGTAAAATCACATAAGAATAAATTCCATCAGATTAGTGTATCACCTGAAAATACTATCACAGCCCTAGCCATCATTTTGCACGACTATCTGTTGATTCTGAAAGTATCGATGTTGTAACTCCAAGATCACTTGCCATGCTGCATATGTTTGCACCAAAAGAGATATGCATCGTGAGAAACAACCATATCTAATGTTCAGGAGAAGCTCAACTGAATCATTGAAAAGCAGTGCAGCCAAATTGAGGTCTGATATTATTCGTTTTCTAAGGTTCAACAACTACCATATTGGTGCTGCTGAGTATTGACATCCAAACAAGGGAAATTATAAGACACTTATTACTGCATTGATGAATGATTGAACTGCAGGAAAATAAACTATAAATAATTTATTAATTTCTAGGGAAGCTCTGAGACCACCCCACTAGCAAAGGGCCTACTTCAAGACTTATAGTGAAAAAATTTAAGCAAGATGAAGTTATAGGAGTTATAGAAAATTATTTTGATACTGAGAATATCATAAAGAATCAAGCCAAAAATTTAGTATTCGATGTTTTGACCTGTTTTTGTTTTCAATTTTGACCTAATGAGACATAGGGCTTAAACATAACTGAATGTTTGTCATGCCCTCTTAGGGATTATTATATTGAATAACTATTGCTTGTAGCTGTAGGAGAAATTTCTATTTTTCACAGAATAATTACTCTCCATATGAACATACACACTAGTCATTATTGTAAACAGGTCATTAAGCATGAGAAAAGAGAACAGTGTACTATAGAGAACTTCACTGTATTAATATACTTCTAAGTATATCACATCACACTAAGGATCACAACACTAAGATAGCACAAGTTGCTCACTGATGGCTGATAACATGACTTGGAGCAATGTACATGATATAGCTGTAATGACCCAATCGTATATTTTTGCAAATAATATCAGATATGAAGTATACACAGCAAATATAACATGAAATTCATTGAAATAACCTCCTTCCAATTTGCATGTTAAAGATTGTAACACAAAACGTTGATTTTTCATTAAACTATGCCACAGAAAGTTGAAACACACAAAGTTTGCACAAATGAATTATAACTTCATGAAATTGCTGAAGCTGATTTATATTCATGAAATGTACAGTAACATGTTGGAATATATCAGAAATTATAGAAATACAAATGATAATGAAATCTGAAATTAAATTGTGAATGTTGTAGCTCCCTTCTTCACAACCCTGCAATTACAAAATACTGAAAACTATGTTGAAAATCTAAACAATGCTTTGAAATGCAAATACAACCTCTATATGAGATTGCCCTCAAGAAAGGGGTTTCATTCTCTAATCTCCAAGAATCCAAGAGTTTTCATCCTCCAATCCTATAGTTGAACAAAAGTGCTCAATCGGTGAAAAATTGATAAATTGGCAAAAGATATCAACTAAAGTTGTCTGGCTTATATAAAAGTTGGGGCACAAATCCCAATGTCCCTATATGCCAAAAAAAAAATTCATTTGTAATTATTCACTCTCTAATTAAGCCCACTAAATAGGTTGTCATAACCTCCACTTGATTCTCGACTATTTTTAGCTAGTGAAGATGCTCCTCTTACATCCACTTACAACTGTCATAAATAAATATGAGATGCTCCTCCAACATGCAAAATAATAATATTTTATGTATTCAAGATGCTCACCTAAAAATAGCTCTTTGTAACTTCCCCCACTAAATGTCAAACATAACTCCCCATTTATGAGCTGTCATAAAATTAGTCATGACCCTATTATAGAATTTGTCATAAATAAAGATGTCAAAATGCTTTGGGAGTTACCATATTCTCCATTTATAAATTTCACGCCCCCATTTGGGCAATTAAATAATATTTTAATATTTATTTTGCCCATCTCATGAATTTTGAGAAATAATAATTAATTCGAGTCCAAAAATTAAGATGAATTAAAAATATTTCCCTAGCAATTTCCCCTTAACCCATGAGAAATATAGGAATGGCCTTTTTGTCCACAAGATCAAATTAATTAAAAAGAGGACATTACAAGTCTGCCCTTCCTAAAATTGCTTTCCCTAAAGCAATGCAAATTCAAATGTTCTAATTCTTCCCAAGTGGCATCCTCTATAGGTGGGTTCCTCCAATGAACGAAATATTCCATGATGGCTCTATTTATTGACTTCTTCACCCTTGTACTAATGATGGCATCTAGTCCCCATATGAGTGGCACTCTACTATTTGTGAACACTAAATCAATGAAAGTTAGTGCATCATAAACACATAATGCCATAAGTGGAGACATATCAATGGGCATATGATGAGTAGCATTGTAGTAACAATCTCCAGGGTGCAACCATTTGATCCATGTTGCGTGTTGACATGTATAGTTTCACAAGTCTCCTTCCATCCACATATTCACTGTCTCTGCTTGTCCACATGTTTGTGTGTAATAACTTACTGGAAGTGTGCTTGGTACTAGTCAAGCAAAACAACTACCAAAAAGAGCTAAAAAATCTGCTATCCTTATTACTGATAATATTTTCAAGAGAACCGTCTAACTTAAACACCTCTCTAAAAAATAATTCTGCCACATGATGTGTTTTGAATTCTGGAGAAATGGCAAAGAAGTATGCATACTGATTTAGCCTAACCACAACATAAATACAATATTTACCATGTACCTTGAGAGCACTCGTGATGAGGTCCATGAATACACTTTCCAAATCTTGGTCAGGAATAAGCAATGGTTGTAACAAACTCGCAAGAAAGACATGCTCTACTTCATTGGCAAGTAGTGTACTCCCCAATAGTCTTGAGAACATACTCCTTAAAGCACTTCTAAGAGAATCTCTCTTATTTGTCTACAAATCTTGTAGGATCCAAAGTGTCCCACCATGGATGCATCATGTAAGACTTTCAAAATCTTCTGTTTCATCTTAGACTCAGGAACTAAAATAATTTTGTCCTTATACAAAATGAGACCATCTGCTATCACATATTTGTCATCTTTCACATTTCTATCTACGATATTAGTAGCAAATGTGTTCTTGGCATATTCTACCATGATAGAAACCTTTCAATCACCATAAATGGCATTTTTTTGAAAGAGTGGGTATTTTGGAAAAGGCATCAACAACTACATTCTTTTTTTCCTTCATACATTCAATATCAAAATCATAAGATTGGAGTTTCCTTACCCATTTTTGTTGCAAATCATTCAAGTCATGTTGACCCAAGAACTTCAAGCTATTGTAATTTGTCTCAACCACACATCTACCACAAACTAGACGTTGTTTGAATTTTACGAAAGCATACATGATGGCAAGAATCTCCTTATCATAAATAGAGAAACCCCTTTCTGAATCTTTCAACTTTTTTCTCTCTATTGCTATGTGGTGCCTCCTTTGCATTATAACAATTCCAATTTCCTCTTCTAAAGCATCACATTTTGCAACAAATGGTTGTAAAAAATCTAAAAAAGGAAGTATAGAACATGAACTATTGACCTCTGTTTTAGCCAATTAGTAAGCATTCGTTTGTTTTCCCTTCAAATCTTTGTTTACAGCTAAATACTAGTCTTTGCTTTAGCCAATAAAAAGTTGTGTCCGTTTGTGCTTGAACTAGTTTACTCTCTTTTATATCTGAAAATCTCGCTCAAAGGCTTGATTGTTAATAGTCTAACACATGCATCTAGTGCAAAAAGATAGGCTGTTAGAAATTTCCATTCATGCAAAACACCCTATTGAAATATTGTATAGTGTGCATACTTGTAATTTTTGTCTATAGTTTTAGTCTGGGGTTAGTTTTAGGCTTAGTTAGGTCTCAGGGAGCTTCCCCTTACAATTTGAATAATGGCTTTACCATATATGTTGTTTCATTTTGCGTTGTCTCACAAGAGAAATTAAAACGCTAATAGTTTTTGGTGACTCTATTAGAGAATGAGATATGACAAGCCATGCATGCAGTAGGAAGTCGTATCACCTTCAACTTAAGTCATTTCATCCTAGCTGATAAGGTATATATCAAATCATAGAGGAAGGCGGGGCTTCCTAATCCTATCTTTTAGACACCTACTAAAGCACATTCAACCAAAGATTAATCTTCACCAACTGTTCAAGAACTCGTTAAATATTTGCGGAAGAGAAAGAACCACTACAGATGATGGTTGACAATGCCCACAATAATCATGATGGCTTGCCTCCACTTCCTTTGTCATGGGGAGTCAATATTGGTCGCTTAGCACTTGCAATTCATCATAACCTCCCATGAGGCTCAAGGAAGAATTTTCCAAATTTCCATGGAGATGATACTCAACACCCAGATGAACATATCTCAGCATTCACCATAGCTTGCAGCATACTGGGGATTTCATGTGAAGATGTTGCAGTAGGACTTTTCATTGAGACTTTGGCTGAAGAAATAGTAGAATGGTTTCACCATCTTACTGCCAATTCCATCACAAATTGGGAAATCATGAGGGAGAAATTTTTATCGTGCTTCAAACTAATTGAGGATGGCCATGTTCTATTTGACTAGTTATCCAATGCAAAGAAGTATAACAATAAGCCCATGAGGGAATTTATCGCAAGATTCAACCACCTCGTTGAAAGAATCGACACGAGTCTAAGGCCTTCTCCACAAATTCTCCTAAGTTGTTTCATCAATGTACTTCCTTCAAAGATTGCATTCTGTTGTGACCAAATCACACATCGCCCCATTGCAAATGGGGACCCCCTTTTTTTGAAATTCCAGTGCTTTGCTAAGTCCAGGATGATGTCCTTTGCATGATGAAGTCAGTGGTGTTTGAGTCTTAGAGCCCCTTGATGACCTGATCCTGATGTTTGAGACCCTAAAAATGACTAAGTCTGGTATCCTGCTCCTGAAGATCCTGAAAATTGGCTAAGTCTGAAATCTGGTGGATCCTCAAAAATCTAGAATCTACATGTGAAATCTGGTGGCTCTGAGACCTATCTCAAACATCCTGAAAGGTATATTGAAAAATATAATCTCTAAACTTATACTTAAATATATTTTTCAATATACCTTACCTTGGGTACTGTCAGTTCTGGACGCGAAATTGCTCCAAGGTCACCTCAAAATTCCGCCTAAGTTTAGGCGCCCATTGCATGTTCAGAGGATCAAAAGAATTGTGCCCAAGGTTGAAGGAATGAGTCTTGGCACCATTTCTTGTTACTCCTGCCAGTTCTAGGCGCCTTGATGTGAAGTAAGATTTAAACTAATGATAGATTGCGCCTTAGGTTGAAGTGGTATGGTTATGGCGCCTTGAAGCCTAAGTGAATCATTTTGGGCGCCTTGGTAAAGCAACTTGAGATTCTAGGCACTCTTCTTTAGTGAGTGAATCATTCTAGGCGCCTTGCTGTGAGATGAAGGCTATACACCCAAGTGAGCGCCTAGAAAAGAATACACTCCACATTAGTCATATGTGAGCGCCTTAGCATGAGGAGGTCTAAATGTTGTCTTGATCCAAAATTGAAAGAGAATCAACTACCTTCCTTTAGGCGCCTTTTCCAACTAGCACACTCCAAATCAATCATGAATGAGCGCCTAGATTAAGATTGAATCCAAGGACATTCAAGTTTGAACGCTTAGTGAATGAAGTGTTGGAAATTTTGAGAAATGGCGCCTTCATGCATTAAACTATCTCCACTTTGGTGCCTTAGCATAGAGATGTTCAAATTAACCCAAAGTTGCTCCTTAGCATGAAAGAGCATGATATGTTTAAATTAACTCCTATCATGATGTTTGAGATCCTGAAAATGACTAAGTCTGATAGCTTGATATCCTGAAACACTGAAAAATTGGCTGAGTCTGAAATCTGGTGGATCCTCAAAAATCTAGAATCTACATGTTAAATCTGGTGGATTTGAGACCTATCTCAAACATCCTAAAAGGTATATTGAAAAATATTTAAAGTATAATTATACTTAAATATATTTTTCAATATACCTTATGCCCTGAGACTGCCAAATCTAGGCGCGAATTTGTTCAGTGAGGTTAGGCGCATTTTCTCACTTGCAGACACCCACATGAGCGCCTTAGGTTGAGCTTCAAAGTGCGCCTAGAGGAAGATCAACTTCCAAACGCTCCAAGATAGGGCGCCTTGATTGAAATTGGCATAAGAGACCTTAAACATCCAAATTTGGGACAAAGGAATGATTGAAGAGTTTAGGCGCCCATTGCATGTTCAGAAGATCATAACAATTGCGCCTTAGGTTGAAGGACATGAGTTTAGGCGCCTTGATGTGAGGATGGAGTTTAAGATAGTAATAGATTGCGCCTAAGGGTAGAATAATCTCACAAGGGTATATCAAGTGTTGGAGAGCCTTAAGGATGTCAAGATTGAGCTACATGAGTTTAGGCACCTAGATTTAGGAGGAGGAAAGCACCATTCAATGAGCGCCTAGTGTTAGAAGTTTTCTAAATAACTAAAATCTTGTATGAAGAGTTTAGGCGCCCTATCTTACCTTCCCAAATCACTTTAGCGCCTTAAGATCAAAATGTTGGTGTATCTTTAAATCAGCGCCTAGCCTTGTAGAGGTGAAAATCAAGTTTAAATTGGCGCCTTGAGGGGAGTCTCTCAGTTCACACCTAGAAGTAGGCGCCTTGATAAGGGAGATCATTTTTAAACTTTACAATTGCTAGAAATCATTTGAAATAATGAATGTGGGACTAATTTGTGTTAGGCGCACTTTGTTCCTATTTTTACCTATATTTGCGCCTAAGCTTGAAAAGGATTATTACATGTTTAAAGTTATTCCTATCTTATGAAGTGATTGATATATTGTTTATCTTGTCTTGTAGGTACATCAAAAAATGCTAAGGAGTTATCCAAAGAATCACCTCCAAGCGAGGAGTAAGGAGCATCATGCTAGCCGCCTTTGAAGATTATCAAGTTGCATCATTGAAGGAAGGGGTGTTGGTGAAGCTAAGGAGTCATCAAAGCAAGTACTTGAGTCACCTTCAAGTTGCAAAGGGAACACCACTCTAAAAGATCACACCTCAAGTCTCTTACATCAATAACATCATGTTGGATCATATCAAGTTCAAGTGTACTTCATCAAGAGCAACATGATTTTAAGCATTCATTTATCTAAGCTTCAAGTTAAGATCTCTCAATCTTCAAAGATTCATCCAAGCTTCAAGTCAAGATTCATCAAGTTTCAAGTTCTTCCAATGCCTTCAAGACTCCTTGAGAGGTCATCTACTACACTCCGAAGGGTCACTTCAAAGGCCATCAATCAAGTATACTTCATCAACTTCTACATTATGTTCGAAAGACATTCATCTATTCCACTTCAAGTTCCAGTAAACTTCAAGTCCAAGAGAGATCTCTACTTTATATCATCATCATCTACTCTATTACTCACTCTACATCAAGAGCATCATCAAAGAAGATTCACATCAACCTGCCTACAAGAAGAAGAAAGAATCATGAAGTTAGTCAAGTGAAGCAACAAGTATCATACATCCAGTCTACAAGAAGAATGAACAAAGCAAAGATCAACAAGTTGTATTCCTAAACATACAAGTTCAAGCAATCACATTGAATACATCACACAAAGATGATACAATTTTCAAAGTATGCTGAGTTGGCATCTATGTGGCGAGTACACATCATTCAATTTTGATTAGCCACATTATTTAATGCATTCAATGTATCATTTAATGAAAGAAGCCAAAGGGATTCCTATGTGGAAGAAGTTTTTAAATGATTTCGCCTTACCTTATCACATTGGAAAACGTGCCTTCATTGCCTCTCTCTTTTGTGCTAAAAATAGCAATTTGTTGTAACTACCTGTGAGGTGGCATGATCTAGACCCTTGGCTATTGAATTAATCTCAGCCATTCATTGTTTTCTAGGCACTATATAAAGGCCTTGTTGCCTCATTTGTAAAATATAGAAATTAGATTGTAGGCAAGTAGGAGTAGAATAGGAGACTCTCGAAATTTTCTGAGAGGACTTGGAATTGTTGTAAATATTTCTCAAGAGTAATGCAAAACATTGGAAGTTTATTTGGTGGAAGTGTTATCTTGTGGAGTAACTTGGTTTCCTGTACTTCAATGGAATGGAGAGATGTTTCAAATAGACTAGAAATAGATTAGAGCTCATTGTTGTAATGTATGTTGTATTGAATATTTGATCAACTCCTAGCTCATGCTTTTAACATTCATCGCCGGTGAAGTGTTGTGTAAAGCTAGTCTGAGCCTTATCATTTGCATAAGTTCGATTGTGGATGTTTGTTTGAGCTGCGCCGTCTTATGGGTGCTCATATGAACCTTCATGATTTGAAAACCTTTCGCGTAACCTTAGGAGATTGCACCAGCTTCATGTAGTTGTAGGCACCCTTGGCGAAGTGAAGTTAGGTTAATCAGGGAGTTTGTCTATTCAATCGTCATCATTGCTTCATTGACCTTAGATTAGTTTTCTGAACCTTGATCTTTTTCTATTTTTTTATGATTGAGACCTTGTATATACATCATCCACACTGAAAGGAGGAATAAGCTGAATGAAAGGAGAAGAATCTGCGTAAGTCCCTTTGTGTTTAACAGCAAAATCATACTTAGTCATTGAGCTATCTCTTACAAAATCATGAGAAAGGAACCTTGGAGTCATCTTGTTTGATCACAAAGTTCAGCATTCGAGAGGCTTTGCTCAAGAGGGAGTCAGATACTTTGTATTTCACTCTAATTGTTGACTTGTCCAAAAACAATCATCAACACATTCCTAATCAAAACCTATGAAATTGATGAGCTTGACGAGGCCCAAGCATGAGTAGTTAAGTTCAAAGATGCCATGATCACCAATGCAAGCTCAAGAGGGGCTCCATCAGGACCATGATCCCAAGTCTAGCTAACCCTTTATTGCAATGAGTTGTGACGATGTGACCAACATGAAAAGACAGACTTAAACTACCTCCTCCACTTGAAAACCTAGCCTTGAAGGCACCTCCTGATGATACTATTAACAAGTTTTGCTCTTTCCACAAGATTAGCAACCACAATGCTCAACATTGTTCGAAGATGAGGCAACTCTTGGCAACTTCCAAGTTAGATTATCAAAGGTCTTTGGGTAGCCTTCAACATCTTCAAGATGAGCCTGATGGCAAATCTACAACAAGATAAATATGGAACAATTTGTGCTAGAAAAGTTCCACATGTTCATGGAATCAAACAGTTGTGAAAGAGAAAAGACCTAAAAGGGAGTACATGAAGAGCATCCATGGGAGCAACCACCAATAGTACTTGTTTCCAAGAGCTTGTATTTATTCCTTCATCGGCAAATCAAGAGAAAATGCTAGATTTCCTATCTACCTTTTAAGCCTTTCCTATTTTCTATGGAGAAGGACAAGCTCTATGTTAGACAAAACTGCATATCATTTGTTTTTTGAGATAGACAAAGTCTCCCAAGTGTCTGTAAAGCAAAGTGATGATTCGTCAGTTTCTATTGAGCATTAGGATGATAATTGTGCCAAAGATGAAGAAGCATCAAATGAATTCTTCTCTACATTCAAGGGATTATTTGAAGAACCTACACAAGACAAAATTAGAGAAAGGATTGTGACCTCAAATGTAGAAATTCTTGTGAGCATTCAAGATGGGAAGCTTTCATTTTCAGATGGGTAGTTCGCTGCCAGAGGTGCATGGTTCTCTTCTAAAAGTCAGTGGTAGCAAAGTTGGGTGAAGCACAGTATCCTCCTAGGATCAATAGAGTTTTGAATTCAAGCAGTAGATCAAATTTGGATAAAGATTCTTTGTTGGATCTGTAAGCACTAAAAACACGCACAACCTCCACAAGGACACCATGATGATGTGTAATCCTTGTCACGTACATGTAAGCGTGAAAATAACGCCCTCTCAGCAACGCTTCTCTCGACAACACATGGGCCTTTGCTTCTTCCTTTATTTCCCCTTTGTCGTACTAACTTTTCCCTCACTTTCGACATTTGTCGATTTTCATTTTCTGTGCTTGCAACTCTGTCCCTAAGCCTCTTGTTTGTCTATTTGTCGTAAATTGACCTTTCCTTGTGTTTTTCATCTCACTCCACCAATAGGAGCCCTCCAAGTGGCCTCCCAAACCATCTCCAACTTTCAGTTTTCAATTGTGATTTACCAGGACAAATCTCCCCCTATTATTTCAAGATCTCCCTCGGGAGATTTGACATTTGTAAGTGGAGGTTTGGATTTTGGTCACTTTTTGACCTGGCTCCAAAGACAGGTCTGTTCTTCATCCCCTAACTAACACTTCCCCCCTTTTAGTCAACCTAGTCCCTCTCCTCTGAGGGTCGCCCATGGGTCGCCCTCGGGTGATTTGAACTAGCAAAAGGGGCAACCCATGGGCAACCCTGTCGTCTTTCCAGCCATGGATTAACTTGAAGTTTGGACGCGAAAAAGCTCTGTTTTTGTTCTAGTTTGCATGTAATTTTGCTCCAAACATAGAGTGAACTATTCTTAGCCCATTCACCTCTTCCAAATTGGCATAATTAACTCTTGTTGATCTATACTTGTCACCTCTCTGACTCATGCTAACTCCATTGTCACTTTTGTGATAAGCTATATTTTCTTCATCACTCTCTAACTAGCCCAGTTCACTGTCCAATCTAATGAGTTAACTCTCCAATCAAGGGAGTTAACTCCTCAATCATTCTCACCTTTCATGTGCCATTCAAACCTATAAATACCTCCTCCCCCAAGCACAAAGGGAGGCAAATTCATTCGTCCAACCAAGCTTTGCTTAGATTTGGCTCTCCACAAGCATTCTTATGCTCATGCAGGACTTATGAGCCTTTTCTTTTAGTGTTGTTATGCCCAAGATTTGCCAAAAGCTTCTTATTGCATCGTTATGCTACTCGTTTTGCAAGCCATAGTGCTCTTAGCTCACATTGAGCTCATATTTCGAAGCTTTCTCAAGCCATTTTTGTATCCCTTCCCTATTGTTGCCAAGAGGAGATCCCCGCTGCTGCAAGAGGATGAAGAGGCCGCTAATACAAGGATCCCTGAGGGTAGTGGAGGCTCGTGCGTCGACACATTCTAGGTTCTTTCATGCTTTTTGTAGTAATTAGATAATCTCAAATTTGCTCTTGGAGATAGTAATTTCACATTGCAATTTCCTTGATAGGCTAGATAGATTTGTAATGTTAGATTAATTTATTTCAAGAAGCTTGCATTGTTACATTAGTTTATTTCCAAATACTTTCATTTCCTAGAATAGTTGAAATCAAAACACAAGAAAACACCAAAAAAAATAGAGTAATTGCATTAGGTAATTTCATTCTAGTTTGCATTCATATTTTAATTCCTAGTTTAACTTAGTTCATTTTATTTCAAAAATTGGTGAAAAAGAACAAAAAATTGCTTGACATTATAGCTTGCATTTCATACCAAAAACCCACAAAATACAAAAACATTAGAAAATGCCAAAAAGAAATCAAAACAAGTTTTCAATCAACTCAAACAAAGCAAAGCAAACCTTAGGTCATCACCCTAAGTCAAACGTAAATCAACTCGTGGTTAACTCAAACCAACTCTCTTCATTCAAGCTCACGAATGTGCCCTGGACTTAGAGGTGAGTGGGTGAAGGCGATCCTAGAGGAGATCGAAAAGCTACACCCTAGGCCTCAACACACAATTGACCATTCAAGAACAGGAACTTAGGCTTAGGTTGATCGAACAAAGACATCAAATCCGACAACTCGTTCGAGTAGGAGAGGAAAGGTTCCAACGTAGAAGACTCATCAATGACTATAACAGACAATCGAATAAGTGTTGGAATCTAGCTAACCCAAATAGGAGAACAGTAACCAGTGACCCTTCGGGTCATATAATTATTTCAACTACAAGGGTCACTAAACACCACATAAGAAACAATACCTAGGAAAGGCCCCAGGACCGGCCGACCACTCTTCACAAAGTCCAGCTCTCAAACGACCAGGACCGTCCTCGTGTCTTGCCTCCTCTTGATTGGCTTCTACCACGAGAGCGAGAGTGACGTGGAGGCTCGCCCGTGGCAAGGAGAGGGTCCCATGTGCTATGTCAAAGCTGTCTCAACCGCCCCCTGCAACTAAGTAGTGTTTTTGAGTGTATAGGACCTGGACTTATTCCTACAACACCTCAAGAGTGAATCTTCAAAGAAAGACACAATGGACTTCTTGATAAAGTTTGACTCATCTTGTCCTTTGTCCTTGATAGCTTTCCATAACATCAACATAGACGTAGATGCTAAACATACGACAAAGATTTGTAAGCATGTATTAGAAGCCAAGTGGTAGATCAATGAACATAGTAGTTTGTGCAAATGATAATGAGGAGTCTAATTGTTTTCTCCCTCTAATGGATGCATTCTTTGAAGTCAAACATCATGATGAACCCGAAGAGACCCGGTTTTCCCAAGGCTACCACCATGTGAGAATGTTTTGCAAGGTTTACTTCCAAAGATGGATGTTTTCCTGCAACATGTTCATTTTGAGGATTACCCACTGTTTGAAGAGGAAACGCACACATTAGAAGATCATGCTCCTACTCCTTTTGTGCAAGAAGAAGATGGATGGAAAAGTTTATCATTGGAGAATGATATGTTTCAACATGTATACTTTGATAATAATCTAATGTTTGAATATTTAAACCTAGATGGGTAGTCAAAAAAAGATCCAAATAATGAAGATGAAGAAATGCTGCAAGCACAAGGTGCATAGCTGATACCCATTGTAGATCTACTAAATCAAAGGCAAGTAACGAAGATTTTCTTTCAATAGTTAAAACCATAGTTGCCAGGAGGCCAGTACCAGTAGTGGTACAGGAGACTAGTACCGGTACTGGTACGTCATTTTTTGAAAAAAATGGGACGAGGGTACTTGGAGACACCAATTATATATATATGTTAATATTAATATATATAATATTAATAAATATATTAATATTAACACACACACACACACACACACATATATATATATAATGTTAATTTTAAATTTTAACATATATATATAACAAATTAATAATTAATATTTATTATTTATTATTTATAAAATATATATGTTAAAATTTAAAATGTGAAATAATATATAGTACTAATTATAAATAATAAATAATAAAATTAATTATTAATTTAATAATTAGTAAATACTAATAGTTAATACTTAATACTAATATACAGTCAAAAAATAATAGTCGAAGCCCTAGAAAATTAAAAAACCGTCTCATAAAAAACACAAAACTATAAACACGCATCCCATAAAAACTTCAAACCTACCTTATACTAGTAATGGCGTCTCTGCTAGGGTTCAAAGTCGCTCGAAAATAGTCAGAGACGCGTTGCAGAGGTCAAATGCGGGTAGAATATAGTTTTTTTTTTAAAAACTGCATAACTCCCTTTATACCCCTGCAGGGTACCTGGAGACAGGCGGGAGACGCGTCCGGAAGTCTCCTAGGACGCGGGACGTCTCTACCTACGTCTCAAAGACAGGAGACGCATCCCCATCCCGGAAACGCATCCTAGGTAGGGGGAGACAAGTCTCCCTACAACCCTAGTTAAAACCTTTCCTCAACTAGAATGATGCTCCATTTGAACTTAGGGTTGAATATGTCAAAGTGACGGATGAAGAGGATCAAACAAGATATGTGATGATTACTATTCCTATAGATGTGCTACAGCCACAGGGTCTTGCTAGATACCTTCAAAAGGAGGCACAATATCTCCACCTGTTTGAGAGGTTTTTCCTTATGGAAGAAGATCCAAAACCAATGCACATCAATCCATTTGTGCTAATTTTTTTGCTACATGATCATTCCTACCTACCTAAACCACGGATCTTTGAGAAAATAAAGAAAGTTTTGCAAAGTTTTTCAAGATATGTGTTGCCATAGTTGGAATGTTGACTTAAATGAAGGGGTTGTTACTTTTCTCAACCTGTTAACAGTTTCATTTAGCGAGTGTGTTTCCTTCCTATTTGTAAATTGTTTGTTTAGGTGTTAGATGATAGCCTTGACTTTTTTCCATAGCTAAGACACTAGCCAAATGTTTTAACCAAAGATTCTGAAACTCTCCTATGGTCCAAGACTCTCCCATGGTCCCTAAAAAGAGCCAGTTGTTGGTACCCCTATGAAACTCAATTTGCATACCTTTTTTTATCAATCCATTGTCACTTAATCCTCAAATTTGTCTGTAAGATTTGGCTATGGAAATAACCACTCAAGATCAAGAAAGCCTAAAGGAAAGCACAAAGAACTCAAAAAATCAATATGATAGAATAAATTGTATTCTAATCAAAGAATGCAATACAATGAGATGCACATATGAGAGCAAGAGTTGGGTATATAAAGGATACACCACCAAGAAATATGAATGTACAACCAAAGAGGGATAAAGGAGGTGTAGTACCATGTGTACAACTCCAAATAAAGAAAGTACAACCACAATTATTAAAATGCAAATACAACTTATCCAAGTAGATACCTAACTATGTAAGTTATCATAGGTGTAGATAATGCAATAAAGTAAATAACTCACTGCAAGAAAATAAAATAATGCACCAACACCCCCCCATAAGTGCAACTTAGGTGGGTATGTACAGATGGATAGATGGGTCCTAGAAAATGAGAAGCCACAAAAAGGAACCCCCAGAGTTTGATATTTCTATCAAACTTCTTTGTAATGTCCCCATTTTTGCGAGCATCAGTTTCAAAGGGATTAGCCTATTTCTAGACCCTCGTAGGCTAAGGCAGATGGTTAGAGGGTCCCTTTTGGTAGAGATCAGTATGTGATTTCTCTCAGAGCTCAGTTTGGTTCGGGGTTGGCCTTCGTTGGACTCAGTTTGACACACTTACTATTTATAGTAAGACTATGGTTGATAGAGAGGAACCCCTGCTATTTTTAGTAAGGCGGTTGGATACACAGAGGCTATCATGGTGAACCTCCTTATTCATACGAAATTGGAAAATCATAAGTATTTAAGGAGTTATTAATTTTTAAAGTGGCCTAAATGATATTTAATATTATAAAGTTAAATTATAAAGTAAAGTGTATTTTATAATCAATGGGGCCATGACCCTCAATTAAAAACAACTTAAAGTACATTTATATTTATTGAATATGAGAGCCCAAGTTTGAAGACATATTATAAAGTTTTTATTAAAAACCTAAAAGTGGATTTAAATGCTATTAAGGAGATTGAGGTTATAAAAGGACTCAAATAGCAAATCAAACTCATTATTGATGATCATTTGACTTTGCTTTGGAGAATTTCTTGAAGTCTGCGCTTGAGACCAAGGGTTTCAGCAGATTGTCTTCATATCAGCATTGGAGAACGAAAACTCTTCATTGTTTGTGCAATCTTGAGGCTGTGAAAGACCAGCTGAATCATTGTTTGATCGTGGACTTCATTCAGGGGTTCAATCTTGCATTAAAGAGAAGATTTGATAAGGGTTTGAGATCAGATTTCTTCTTGAAGACTAAATACCATAATGGCCACGTTTAATGATTGTTGATCATCCTTCTATAGGCCGTACACAGCCATCTCTGCCCTTGCCGCACCATTCCAGAGCTAGGCGTGTTAAGTTAAGGAGAGATCGCCTAGAGTTTGAAGCTTGGTTCATCACCATAGCTGCTGATAATTGCAAACCAGGTGTAAGGCATGAGTTTCAAGGTGGAATACACTATATATACGTTGCAGATTGTCTTCTTCATCAGCTCATTAATGGCTGCCAGCATCATCATGAATTCAATATTCTAATCTGCTCATCTTCTGGGTATGTAAGCTGTTGAAGATGCTTTGTAATCATTCGTCTCAGATTTGTAGCTGCATTGGTAAATCATTATAATCCAAGAGTCTTGGCTATTTATATTTGCATCAGCATTGTAATAATTGGGACATCAATAAAAAGGAGTTATAAGGATGCATTTCATATGTTTGATAAAATGCTTATGGCTGTAGCTCTCATTTATATACTTTAGATTGCATGCCAAGTGTTTGTGAAAATGCTCCTTGGCTGTAGGTGTGCATTTCTCATTAGAAACTCATGTATTTGCATAAGGAAAAAAATTCAAAAAACCTTGCATTTCATCTCCCTATCATTAGTAGTCAATTTGCATTGATTAGAAGCATTCAAAAATACAACTTTGGCATCACCAAACACCCAAACAACAAACAGAAAATTCATATCAGCATGTTCACAATTTGCAAGACAACTATTTGACAAAATTACCAAGGGTAAAAAATAGAAAATTTGGGTTAGAACCAACAGGGTTATTACAGTGATATTAGAGCTTTTGTCCTACCAGCCTGTTGGGTAGATTGGACATTGAATCAGCTAGTTAATCATGGTGACTTCAAGTGCCCAGAAGCAGTGGGACAAGAATATGGAGAAGCTTAACAAAGTTTGAATAAGTTGGATGAAAACCAGAAAAGGATGAATGAATTGATTTCACACCCTGCAAACATAAACAAAGCAGCACGGTATATGGCATCCATTTTTAAGGGGTCTACAGCACAAGACAAAAAGGAGCAATATGATGTATCTACAAATGAAACATCTAAGAGTCTCTACGATGAATTTTCAGCAGTTAGTGACCAGCATATAGCTGATCCTATGGAGAGCAAAAATCAGACTTACCTAGAGAAAGATGTTGGGCACAAGACACTTCATGATGACTTCAAGAGTGAAGTAGAGCAAGTGATGGGTGAAGACAAACCAATTACATTAGAGCAGCTACATGAAGATAAGGTTTCTTGTGATGCTTCATTAGATGAGTCTAGCATTACTTCATCTTATCATGGAAAAGAATCAAATTGTGGTTCGATGAATGTTATTCATACATATGAAATGCCATTGAGGGCCCAAGATATTAAGGTGGATGTGAAAGTTGGTCCTTTACTTAGTGGAGCAGCCACTAGTGTTCTGACTACACATGATGATGTTCTAGGTAAGGGTTACACAAATCTCCAGGTAGGTAATTTGTAGGTTTTGATCAATGGATCTTATGAAAAGATGGATTCTTTTGATGGTTCTACGTGTAATTCTAACGCTGTCCCAGTTGCTCTTCATGAGGAATTGAATGCACCATCTATTGATTTGGTTGGATTGGAGGATGGGGACAAAAAACATGATGAGCTCTCTTGTGACCAGATACTATCAGATAATGATTTTCAGTTTGGGTCTACCGCTGCCCCAATTCCAAACCAAGATGATAGTTTAGCATCTATCACAGGGGATGACTCATGTGAGTGAAGTTGTTCAAGTTCATAATGATGATTCATCATGTGAGACTGATAAGCCAGAACGCTCACATACTTTGGAGAACTAACTCAAAGTTGGTGAAGATCAGATTGTCGCAGCCTTGTCTCACCTTGATGATACCCACAAGCTGATTGAAAAACAGATATGGAAGGATCAACTTGAGAAGAGACATCAAAGAATTGAGGGAGAATCATCTCTTGCAGATTTGCAGGTGCTCAAAGAAGCTTTGGTGGCAATGAAATCCAATTACATCCAGTTACTTTTAGATAGGGATCATCTCCTTCAGTTGAGTAAGATTTATTTGGGAGCTCTTAGGGAGAAAGAAAATGAGTTTGATGAGCTCACCCATGAGCTTGAGGTGACTATGGACTCGTTGGCGAGCACCCAGATAGCTCTTCAGGAGTCACAGTCACGAGTCGAGGAGCTTACCGTGGAGTTGAGTTTGGCACAATCTCCACCAGCTGCAGATACAGTACAGTTACATACAGTGGCAGTTGGTGATGATTTGATATCCACGGGTTATAGTGAGGATGTGGTTACATCTATCACGGATTCAGGTGCAGTAGTCTCAGTTGGGATGAGTACTTTGGGTGAGAGCAGGAGAGAACCACTTGTTGCATCAGGTTCTCCCAAGGTCAATACTATGACAGATGATGCAGGTCAGATTGCTGATAGCTCTTGTGTGGCTGTGGTGGATTCTCCAGAGAATTGTGTATTAGTACACGACGCTACTCCATCATCTTCACAGGGGACTCGCAGAGTGTCATCTAGTTGGGAGTATGTCTCTCCTGTTGATTTATTTCTCTCTCCTAGAAGCAAATCTGTTACTTCATCTCATGCAGCTGATGGTGATAGCCAGCTTGTTGTGTCTCAGAGTCAAAGTGATCAGCTGCAGGTTTCAGAGGATAAGGCTGATCCAACCTTATTTCGTTTTTACCGCGCCAATACATTTGCTGAGTACCTACTTGAGAGTCCGGAGTTTCAGGAGGGTCCGTTTGGGGTCTCGAGGGATACTCTCATTCATGGTTCATGCGTTATTAGATGTTTCGTGGGAGTCATTGTAGGTACTCTGACTACAATGTTTCCTCATAAAGACTTTGTGGTTGGGTTTGCGGAGCAGGTTGCCAGAGGCCCTACCCAATCAGTGATTCGGGACCAGAGATTGGAGTCGTCTCTCAATTCCAGTGTTGCATGTGATGAGCCATTGACCGAGGTTGGAGTGTTTTATCGCAACTACACAGTGAGGAGTGCTCATCATTTTTCTTTTGATCCACACGTGGAGGGCTTGATGATGCATCAGTATGGATCGGTTCCGAGATTATACCATCCTTTGTGGGATGGATATTTACCATCTTCAGTAGATGGAGTTAGGGGCTGCAAGTACCCGACTCAGATGTTTATGGGAGATTACTTGTAGGATCAGAGGTTGGATTACCATCATGCGGATAAGTACCTGACAGAGTTCGCTACTTCAGGGTTTCAGGGAGATTATGGTGTCAGTAGGCATGATGGTTGGGTTAGTCAGCACATCCATGGGAGTCTAGCAGAGGATGGAGATAGTTGTTGTGTTGCAAACACTTTCAAATTTTCTTATCTCCACTCGACGAATTGATGTGAGTTTCGATTGCATTGGGATCCAGAGGGTGACAGGGTTAGCACTGCAGTTTGGGTGGGTCCCATTGTATCGCTTCACCATTTCCAGCATGGTGAAGTTGAGATCAGATTTGTGCAGCATAAGTCTGAGATTGCTCTTCTTAGCAGGCTTCTATTCTGGATTTGGGATCCAGGTATTTTTGGTTGGACACTCTTTAGTGTACTATGGAATCCTTCGTGTGCATCGGGATTCCAGTTTGGGTTCATTGGGGAGTATTGCAGTATGCACCTGGTGAGGATTACTTGCAGTTTTACTTTTGGTTCCCATGTACATGATTCGTTTGAGATGCACAGTTTCAGTGCGCAGGGATTGGACAGTTGGTTTGATATTCATCTTTGCGTAGTTGTGGTTATGCTGATGTTGCGGCAGTTGTGTTTTAGTGTAGGACATTTCATAGTCTTCCTTTGGATTCTCAGTGTAGTGGAGTTTCATTGCAGTCGTGATTGCTTGGGGACAAGCAATCTCAGGGAGGGCGGACTGTAATGTCCCCATTTTTGCGAGCATCAGTTTCAAAGGGATTAGCCTATTTCTAGACCCTCGTAGGCTAAGGCAGATGGTTAGAGGGTCCCTTTTGGCAAAGATTAGTGTGTGATTTCTCTCAGAGCTCAGTTTGGTTCGGGGTTGGTCTTCGTTGGACTCAGTTTGATACACTTACTATTTATAGTAAGACTGTTGTTGATAGAGAGGAACCCCTGCTATTTTTAGTAAGGCGGTTGGATATACAAAGAGTATCATAGTGAACCTCCTTATTCAGACGGAATTGGAAAATCATAAGTATTTAAGGAGTTATTAATTTTTAAAGTGGCCTAAATGATATTTAATATTATAAAGTTAAAATATAAAGTAAAGTGTACTTTATAATCAATGGGGTCATGACCCTCAATTAAAAACAACTTAAAGTACATTTATATTTATTGAATATGAGAGCCCAAGTTTGAAGACATAATATTAAGTTTTTATTAAAAACCTAAAAGTGGATTTGAAAGTGGATTTAAATGCTATTAATGTGATTGAGGTTATAAAAGGACTCAAAAAGCAAATCAAACTCATTATTGATGATCATTTGACTTTGCTTTGGAGAATTTCTTGAAGTCTGCGCTTGAGACCAAGGGTTTCAGCAGATTGTCTTCATATCAGCATTGGAGAACGAAAACTCTTTATTGTTTGTGCAATCTTGAGGCTATGAAAGACCAGATGAATCATTGCTTGATCGTGGACTTCATTCAGGGGTTCAATCTTGCATTAAAGAGAAGATTTGATAAGGGTTTGAGATCAGATTTCTTCTTGAAGACTAAATACCATAATGGCCGCGTGTAATGATTGTTGATCATCCTTCTATAGGCCGTACTCAGCCATCTCTGCCCTAGCTGCACCATTCCAGAGCTAGGCGTGTTAAGGAGAGATCGCCTAGAGTTTGAAGCTTGGTTCATCACCATAGCTGCTGATAATTGCAAACTAGGTGTAAGGCGTGAGTTTCAAGGTGGAATACACTATATATACGTTGCAGAACGTCTTCTTCATCAGCTCATTAATGGCTGACAACATCATCAGGAATTCAATATTCTAATCTACTCATCTTCCGGGTATGTAAGCTGTTGAAGATGCTTTGTAATCATTCATCTCAGATTTGTAGCTGCATTGGTAAATCATTATAAGCCAAGAGTCTTGGCTATTTATATTTGCATCAGCATTGTAATAATTGGGACATCAATAAAAAGGAGTTATAAGGATGCATTTCATATGTTTGATAAAATGCTTATGGCTGTAGCTCTCATTTATATACTTTAGATTGCATGCCAAGTGTTTGTGAAAATGCTCCTTGGCTGTAGGTGTGCATTTCTCATTAGAAACTCATGTATTTGCATAAGGAAAAAAATACAAAAAACCTTGCATTTCATCTCCCTATCATTAGTAGTCAATTTGCATTGATTAGAAGCATTCAAAAATACAACTTTGGCATCACCAAACACCCAAACAACAAACAGAAAATTCATATCAGCATGTTCAAACTTTGCAAGACAACTATTTGACAAAATTACCAAGGGTAAAAAATCAGAAAATTTGGGTTAGAACCAGCAGGGTTATTACATTCTTTTATTCGCCAGATCATCTAAGGATGTAAGAAAAAAGCATACTCAGTCTTTCAAGAAAAATTAAAGATCTGCAATCATAGATCTCTCAAGAGACTAACCAAAGGCTCTCGACCACTCTAATACCATGTAAGATTTGGCTATGGAGATAGCCACCCAAGATCAAGAAGGCCTAAAGGAAAGCACAAAGAACATAGAAGATCAATATGATAGAATAAACTGTATTCTAATCAAATGATGCAATACAATAAGATGTTCATATGAGAGCAAGTGGTAGGTATATAAAGGATACACCACCAAAAAATGTGAGTGTACAACCAATGTGGGATAAAGGATGTGTAGTACCATGTTTAGTACAACTCCACCAAATAAAAAAGTACAACCACAATTATTAAATGCAAATCAAACTTACCCAAACAGATACCTACCAGGGTAAACTTATCCTATCCTAGGTGCATATAATGCAATAAAGTAAATAACTAAATGCAAGAAAATAAAATAATGCACCAAGAATCTACCAATCCATTCCAACTCATAGTTCTCCCAGTCAGTTTGCAAAAACTTGTCCATTCCTAGTCTAGTATTTTGGCTAACAACTCTTGCAAGGTGATTCAAGGTTACGCTATTCCAAGCAAGCGTTGATTTCTAATTGACAGTGACTATGGATATGAAAGAAGCAACAGAGAATGATTCAAACATGGAGTAGATCATCAGCATGTGAGACCAATGGATAAGGTAGAGGCATAAGGACATTTCAGTCATAATTCATAAAGAGAACAGAAATAATCCATGCCAAAGGTCAAAATGGCAAAGAAAAGTGAGATCGATGCCTAGACTTCAAGAAGTGTCAAGACAAGACACTTTTTCATGGCAAATGCCAAGTAAAAATTCGCCCAATAACATGGCAAAGATGTTTTGAAAGTGTGCCTAAGGAGGAAATTGGCAGCAATTGACATGTGCCGAAGTAGGGTTTGAACCAAAATTTTGAATTTTGCCAATTTTACAATGTAACCCTTATGACTGAAAACTGATTTCTTATTCGCACCTTCCACTTTGTCTTCAATAACATGAAATATAGAATAACATAGGCCAAAATATTGATGGCAAGCAACTACAACTACTTGAATAGTTGAATTACATCATGAATTACACATAAGGTTCTAGATGATAATGATAAACAATACTGCTGTCTGGATTTCAGTTTACTTCAAGACTTAGATTACATCAATGGGTGGCTTATGATAGCCGATTACAAGTATCAAGATGCTGCTACAAATCAAAAGCAAAATGTGCAATGGGACATACCAAGAAAGATCCCAAAATGAATAAACAAGTGCTGAAACTCTGTTACTCAGGTCTGGCGGTGATAATTGTCTTCAAATAATACTCAGTAGATGATGCAACCCTCTAAAGCTGATCGCTGAGCTTCTAATGATGAGAGCCTGATATATAATGATGTTTGCTGCCCTTAGAATGCAGATCGATCTGTATATGATGACACCAGCGGCTATATGCAGTCCACAAGGATATCGATAAGCACAAGGCCAGGGCGGATGCCTCTAGCATGTAGCGCTATCTCCCACAATGTAAATACCACTCTCTAGGCGGCAGCAGCTAGGGAATTTGCACAGGCCTGAGATGGATTTGTTGCTGTATGACACCAATCTGATATGTAACAGACCTGCAAGCCCTCACAATTGATACCCCAATTGATGGATATCTTCCTTCAAAATCGGCGCCCAAGCATGGATGTTCCTTCCTCAAGAATCGACGCTCAAGTGAAGGTCTTCAACAAAGGCAATCTGGCATATGCAAATGAAGATTCGGCTCTCCTAGCAAATGGTGTCGATGATCCAATGTTCAATCAAACCTTTCAATGCAAATCTTCAACAATGGTCTCCGACCACTACTCGAAAGATGGATCGATGAAGCTCAAGCAAATCTCCAATGAAGTACGAATGCGAACTCCGTATGAATCTACCTCCGTGATGTGATTGGGTTTTTGTCCAACACACCAATCTTCACAAAGGTTTTTGTCCTTGTGAGGCTAGCAAACAATTGCTAAGCAAATATGCGAAGTTACCAAAATATCCGTGATGCTGAAAATGAGCCTTCAACCTTATTTTATACCAATTCAAATTAAAGATTTGAATTTTCATTTCCCTCCTTTCGATTGTAAATATTTACTCCTCCAAGGCGATGCACAATATCCAATGCCTAATTTTATTATTTTATTTGATTTTATCCCTCCAAGGTGAGCGTTCCACTAGGCAAACATCATTTTAATATTTTATTTCTCCAAGAATGAGCGCTCCAATTAAATATAACATTTATATTTAATTTTCCCTTTTCTCCATGTGAGAGTCTAAATCCAAGAATGTATTATTTTATTATTTTTTTTCCTGTCTCCAAAATAAGCGCTCAAATTAAATAATATTATTTTATTTTCTCCTTCCTTGGCGCTATCATTAAATAGTAATAAAATATTATTATTTAATTATTTTCTTTTGATAATTAATGCGGAATTGCATTAATTCACTTTCCCATCAATGTAATTTGTTAGGCCTTGTAATTTAGTGTTCCATTCTTCAAGCCTTTGAACCACATTATCTTTTCCAAACCTTGGCTCAACCAGAATATTCCCTTCTTTTGAGAAATTAGCCTACAGGGATGACAATAGGCTAACTCAGTTCCCTGTCTAGTGATCATACCGGAAATGGGGACATGTCAATCCTCCCTTCTTGAGATTGCTTGTCCTCAAGCAATAACAAACTTGCATCCTGCAAAATGCTGTCAAATGACAAGTATCTCCATCCAATCAAATGTCCTGTGATCACACAAAATCTCAACTTGTGGTTGAACTTCCAAGAAGAATATGAAGACTGTGAACTCTAAAACACCACCACAAGTCTTCAAGCTCCCGTTGCTCCATGCTGTCAAAATCAATTGCAATGCTCCGTGAGTTGTGAGGAATCTCCAACTCCTGTAGAACTCCCATGGATGTGAAGATGATGCAACTCTCCTCCAAACTCTTGAACAACCGCTCTGCGTCCAACTCCATAGTCCAGCTGCAATGCAAACATTAGTGACCCAATTTCAGTCGCCATTGCAATGCTTCCATACCTAATGCCATAGTTCTGATGCAATTCCATTCTCCCAAGTGCATGTCGACAAAGGCAAGTGTCGTCATCAAAAATATCTAAAGTGGGGCTGCTGTCAATTCAAAGAGTTGTCGCCATCACAAGTAAACTCTCCAAGTGCTCCATGAATGAACAAAGTCCAAACCAAAATTGCATCACTCAAATCTCCATCTTCATGAGTAGTGGCTGACAACATTCTTCCAAGAGTTATCAATACAGGAGAACTCCGGAACTTGCTCAAAATCTCCCTCCAATCCATTTGCAGGAGTTCAAATGAACTCATGAAATGATTGCAAAAAGAGGCGACCTTCCATGGTATGCATCTTCCATCATCATCAGTTACCAATATCCCACAAAAATGATCCTTTGCATAGATACTTATCCCAAAAGAAACTCCACCATGTTGATGTTGCGCTACTATGATTCTCATGTGAACTTCAACTAGAGTGTATCTGATGATGCTTGAAACTTCAATGCCAATAGTCTCTTCCCCATCAAACACAACACTAGGATAGTACTCCTCTCCTGTATTATCAAAATCCAAATGTGCTCTACTGTCCGACTCAAAGAGTGGATTGTCAAAAATTGTTTCAAAATCCATCTCGAACAATGGGTTATCAACATACTGCATACTATCATTATCCTCATGCTCAACCCAATCTTCTGGCTGATCTAAACTATCCCATTCTGATTTCTTGAAAATATGTGCTAGATCAAACTCCTCTTGAATGCTGTCAAGTTCTTCAATCACTTGTTTGATTTCTTCAACCAATTTCTCATTTTCTTCCTTCCTGGATTGTTCAGCTGCATACAGTTGATCTTCTACTTCTTCAAGAGCCATCTGTGTATCTTCCAAAACTTCATTAGCATGCCTAAGCTCCGAGGTGAGCTTATTGACTACATCCTCCTTTCTTTTCAAAGCATTAGCATACACTCCAGCAATCTTGAAAATGCGATCCCTGTCTGAAAGTAATTGCAAGATTTTGATTTCATTGGTACCATGGCTTCCTTGACTGCCTATAAATCTGTAAGAGAGATTTCACCATCCACGCCCTTATGTCTTCTCTCAGTTTGAGCCTTCCAATATAGATCTTCAATAGTTCTGTGAGTGTCATCAAAGTGTACCAAGGCTGCAACAACCATATCCTCTGTGACTTCCAACTGATCCTTCAAACTACATTTCTCCATGGCCTCTTCTTCATGATACCCATGTGTAAAGACTAGACCATCATATTCCCTCAAGGGGTCAGCACCAAAGTAGTGAGTAGAGTCTTCTACATTCTGACCTTCAGCAATGTCTGTTCCAGAAAGAGTGTGCACCACTGTATCCTCATCAACCACCAATTGATCCTCTGTGTCTTGCAATGTCAAAACAATCTTATCCAATTCACCTTGTTCACCTCTTGCTGTATTTTCATAAGTATGATCAACATCCCACTCAAAGACATCCATACCATAGCTTGATTCCAAATCGAATTGATGTAAAGGTGCTGAAACAATGCAATCAGTATCAAACAATCTTTTACTTTTCAATACTTAATCAATCACAATAAATCACACATGTAAGATCTGGCAATTATGAACATAGATAGAACACATGGTTTTACGTGGAAACCCTTGCGGGAGAAAACCACGGCAAAATATTGCTTATATATATGTGTGTGTGTGTGTGTGTGTGTGTGTGTGTGTGTGTGTGTGTGTTGATTCTTCTTCTGTAGGCACCAACCTACTTCTCTTACAATTCTTCTTTTGTGAGCACCAACCCACTGGAGACACTAATCCCCGCTTGTAGAATCTGTAGGCACCAACCCTCACAACTAAGCACCAACTTAGTAAGAGACACTAATCTCTAGGCACCAACCTACAAATTCCTCAATGGATGATATCGTTCTCCTTTACTCACAATCTGATCACTACTTATTCTGTATGATGTAAGTCTTTCCTTTTCAAATCAAGGTCACACACATATACTTTCTTCCCTCACAAATCTGATCCAAATCATGCACAACTTCTTTACACAAAACTGATCATAATCATGGCATTAACTTCACATTAATTTCTACCTCATAATCTGCTCTAACTTCCTTAACAATCTGCTCTTAATCTTCACATATATTCGTTATATATATATATTTGCATTTATCCTTCATACATGTGCAGCATCTCCTCTTAAAATAGATCTGAAATACTGTTCATTTCTGCCCCTTTATCTCTTCTAGATCTGTTCTTTTAACTCAAAAAAGAAATCATTTATTGCTTGCTTTCAAATCATATTCCACAAACATATCTTATACCTTCATGCACGGGCTGCAAATATTCTTCCATATAGGTCTGAAATACTCTTCATATTCTCTGCCCTTAGGTCTGCTCAAACTCAAAAATATTTCTTATTCATTTCACACACTTCAACTCACACCTTCATCTACTCCTTATACATCTTCAAAGGAGGCAAACTTAACTAGAGACACAACCATTCACAAAGGAGACAACACTTTATAAATACATGCCTTTTCATTTCACCTTTTAAATAAGATGATTTTGTCTTTAGTGGGAGCGCTCCTTCTAGGGGGTCAGCTCTGTGAAGGATGATTTATTATTTTATTTAAATCCTTTCAAAAGGTGGCGCTAACATCCTAATATGGGTCGGCCCATATTGAATTTGAATTCTTTGATTTAAATCTTCAAATGATGGCGCTAATAAGAGAGGGTCGGCCCTTATAGAGTATTGTTTATTTAATTTTTAAACTTCCACTTTGGCACTTAGCATATTTATAAGAATCACACCTCTTTATATCCTTTAATCGCTGCTTTTTAAATTGCAATTTTTCTTAGTATATTCTCTGCTCTTTTATTCTGTTCGCTGCCCCTTTATACATTATTATTTGACACTAAGGGTGGTCGACCAGCATGGAGAGGTTGGCCTCTTAAGACAAATTTGATTTAATTTAATATTTGAATAGCCTATTAAAGGGAGGTTGGCCAGCGCATGAATAAGACATTTATTCAAACATATTATCATTGCCTTTTTAATGATCTTAATCGTTGTTCTTCAACCTTGAATTTGTTGGCGTTTCAATTTGCACCTCTGGAATCCGAGTTGGAAACGGACAGCTATGCACAGATAAACTGCTCTTCTATTATGAGGGGAAGTTCCCTTTTTGTTGATGTTTGCTTAAAAGATAAATAAATCAAATTTTGCCTATCTTTTTGCTTCTCAGCTGTGAGCACAAGGTTATAAAACTCTATCGCTGCAGCATAGGTTTTTCTTTTTAACTTCTAACTACAGCCAAGCCTAAACTAAATGATGCTTTTGATTACCTAAGTAAATTCAGAGCATAGGAATCAAAAGTTAACAGAGAATGATTTGTTTTAACATAAAAGCTCAAATAAACTTCTTCCAGATCACATCAGAAGACTCATTGTACTTTAAGATGAAAACTGAAAGTAAGATTACGCAAGCCACACATCTGACGACAAAACTAGATGATCGTGAGACACAAAATCAAAGCAAATTGCAGGCATGAGATTTCTATTCCCAATATCATAAAGTTATTACAACTCCAGGACAACGATATTGTAGCAAAAGGCAGGCATACAATATGCGATCAAACATTGGATAACAGATAACACAGAGTGAACAAGCACTTGAAATAACAATTTCTACAAGCTAGAATAGGCACAGCAAATTTTGCTATCACAATTACAGTCCCCTCTACAATGGGCAAGGCTGCCCTTATTTATACTAAAACAAAGGAGTAGGGAACCCTAAAATCTCCTTGATTTTATCTAACTAACTTGCCAAATCGCAAGCTGTATTTCTATTCTAAGACAAAGATTACAACTAACAACTGCTTTAAAGCAAAGAAAGCTCCAACTATTACAAACTGACTTTTTACTATTTAAAGGATGGATAATCTTTGAATGAAAGCAAATGCTTTAAAACAAAAAGTATTGAGTTAAAGCTGCTTTCTTTTGAGTCACATCCCCATCTTTATTACTGCTCCATTAGTGACATCATCCACTAATATAAATATATTGCCACAGCTGCCTATTCTTAGCCTTGAGGGCTGCTTTATCTTCTCCGTCTTTCAACACTCTCTCCTTCAGATTATCTGCTGCAACCTCAAAGAGATTCGCATCTGTGTGCCAGATACTTCTACCAAGATTGGATCTGACCACCTTGAAGTCATCCACTTCCAATGTTCTTTGACAAAACATTCTTCTTTTCTTTTAGCCACTTTTGAGCAATTCTTTTCCGATATTTTTCCTTGTCTTTGTGCCACACCCTTTTGCATTCTTCAATAGAAATAATGAAATTCTCCTTCCACATTGGTATTGAGAAACATTTCTCAATGTCATTAGGCCTGAAACTGCATAGTACTGCATTTTGAAAAACTTGAAGAATGCCTGTTAACACGCCTATATTTGGAAATATTTTGCACAAAAGGCTGAAAACTATTTGCTGATTTCTTTAAAAAGCAGCTTTTGAGCAAAAAAGCTGGCACGTGGATTTTGTAGACAATCCCATCCTGAAGCAACCTAGATCGTCAGATTTTGAAAAAGCGGAGGATTTCAAGAAAAAGCAAATTTCAAAAAAACTAAAATTTTCCAATCTTCAAGAGGACGAAATTCCAAATGAACCCATTTCGATGAAAACTGAAAAAGCTCTGGCCTTGTTTCTGAAAAATGATCCCCTAGAAAAATGGACCTCGAAAAAGCGTGCCTCTGTGCTTCCCAATCTCGAAACTACGAACAACACTGAAAAAGCACTCCATTTGGGTTCTCAAATCTTGATGAGAAGAAAACAATGCTCTTCTTCCTCTGAATGCAACCTGCAAAAATAATGAATAAAGGAGGCCAAAAGCTTGTCTTTATAGAACTTAAGAGCAAAAAAGCACCTCTTTGTGAAAACACAAAGCTTGAATCTTATCTATGAAAAAAGCAACTTTTAAAGCACAAATCCAAGTTGATATACTCGAATAGGAAGAATCCCTATTTTATAGTTGTCTATGGCTTCATGTGTGAGATGATTAAAAAAAATCTTCTTTGATGATGTCATCAAACACAGGAAGTTGCAACAGTGTTAGCCAATTTTTCCTTTGTTTTGAAACTTTTGCATTCGTTTTGACTCCAGCGTGGCCAGCCTTTGACTTTAACAAGACGGCAAATTGTCACCGTAGACTGAAAAAGCTAACTGATCATGGCATCTTGAAGTTTTATTAATCGTGATTTGATCCCCAGCCTCGAACTGACGATCAGACGACATTTGATTGCAAATCTGACTTCTGGTAACTGTCGCCAGATGAAGATTGGGAAATGGTTGATGGATGACATCAGCCAATCATAAAAAAAACTCTCTAGTGACACCAGGCGCCCCCAGCCTCCAGGGGCGCTTGGGTTTTGATGCCTTAGCCAAATTTTTGGAATTTTCAACTTTTTCATTTTCTTGTTTTCCGTGCGCGTTTCAATGACTGTGGTACCCAATTAGGCTATCGAATCTCACCTGTCAGAGCAAAACTAAGACGGATGGTTAGGCATTCAGGGAAGCCTAATGAAAACTGAATTGATTGTGCCTTTTGCCTACCTCGAAAACAGGATCAGACTGATTTTTTGCGGATCCGAACAGGCTAACGAAGGAAGATTTGTCGTTTTCCGGAAAAACATGAAAAAATGGTTAAGTCTGGAGATGATGGGCACCCCTAGCCTCCTAGGGCGCTTGTGATTCCATGCCTTTGAAAAATTTTGAGATTTTTCGATTTTCATTCTATTTCTCCATTTTACATGTTGCAGGTCCCGTTCGATCTTTGTTTTTGGCCATTCGGCTGACTGTTGAAGTAGGATGGGAGGTGATCTGAGTAGCCTGAATATACCTGAGATGAATTTCCAGCTTTTATGGGCATTTTGACTGAGTTTGATTGATTTTGACCACCTGAAGCGAGCTGATGAAGACTTTTTCACGTTTCTCGAAAAACGTGAAAAAAATTTGTAAACACTGAGGATGATGGGCACCCTCAGCCTCCAAGGGTTCTTGGGAAACTGTGCCTTAGTCAATTTTATGATTTTCATCTTTGTCTACAATTTACCTCATTTCTCGTGCCGACAGCTACTTCCTGTCATCGATTTTGACGATTCATCAAACAACTACCACTGGATGAGGGATGGACTAGATAGCCTGGGTATATCTAATGTGGATCCCAACTTTTCAAGACCTATTGACCAAAATGACTGCTTTTCTCCACCTCGAAACTGGCTAATAGAGGTATTTTGAACATTTTCTGAAAAACACGAAAAATATCTAAGTCTGTGAAGGTTGGGCGCCCCCAGCCTCCAGGGGCTCCTGGGATTTCCAGACTTAGATAATTTTGAGGATTTTTAACTTTCTTTCACTTTCTAGATTCATCATGCTCCTTTCTTTGTTTCTCGTCAGTTCACAACTGCTTGACATTTCTACGTTATCTGAACAGCCTAGAAAACTTGAAACTGATCCTTGGCAGATGAACCTCCTCCATTAATGGCCTCGGAGCTCGTGCTTCGCCATCTGAAAAAGCAGAATTGACCTAGTAGAGAAAACACAACCTTTTGCAGATTCCGTCTGAACCACCTTGATTGTGAAGCAAAATCAGCCAATCAGAATTAGGCATGACTCTTGAATCAAAAATTCTATTTTTAGAAAATTTTGCCAGCATCCGTATCTCAAGAAACCCAGAAAACCTAATTTGACGTCTATTTTTAGAAACTTTCTAAAAATAGAAACTTTCTCTTTTTAGAAATTTTGACTTTTTGATTTTTTGACGAAAAATTTTCTAGACTTTTCTCAAAATGCCTTAATGAAGCAAAAAAATTTATTGGGTACAACAGAATTACTCCACATAATTGTTCTTGTTAACTTCTTATATATGTCTTCTAATCGTTTAATTTTTGCCTTCTCTTACTCTTTATTGTTGCCTTGCTTTTTGTCTTTATCTCTGCCCTTAGAATACTGTTGTCCGAATCCCACAAGCAATCTTAATCAAAGACCATCAAATCATTTTATCTTTCTTCATTCTTGTCTCTCTCTTGAATCTCGGAAATATTTCCATCATCATAAAACTCTCTTTTGACATCAATGACAATCAATTTCCAACAATCCCGTTTATATGCTTTTTGACATCTAACAACAATCTTGTCATCAATTCTTTCCTTTGATATCAATGACAAGAAGTCTGTAATGTCCCCTTTTTCATGAGCATCGGAGTTGGTAAGATTAGCCTATCATTTGAACCTCGTAGGCTAGTGTTGTGGATTAGAGGGCCCAGTTTGGGCGTTAATGAGCTCTTCAGGTGGCAGTTAATAGTGTTTTCCTCTCCAGATCGTTCGTATATTCTGAGGCTAAGTTATTCAGGGGATTCTGGCTTCATTTGTATGTACTTACTATTTATAGTAAGTGTGTTGATAGAGGCCAACCTTACTATTTTTAGTAAGGCATTCAGTTGGACAAAGGGAGCAGTGGGTAAGCCGGTGTCGAAGTCAGAATTGATGAATGACGTTTATTTATGGAGTTTTAATTATTATTAAAGAGTAAAGCTTTAATAATAATTAAAAGTGCACATCATTAAATATTATTTGACTTTATTATTAAAGGTTATTTAATGCGATGTATTAAAGTCAATTATTAAAGTGCATTTATGATGTGTTGGGCACCCACTTTAATGAGAAGATATAAAGTGCAAAAAGAAAATATATTTTAATGATATTAAATGATTAAAATGCCTTTTGGAGAAATCGACCTAATTGTGGAGAGTATTTAAGGCATAAAAAACAAATGAAAAGGCATTCTTGAATCATTCAACATTTTGTCTATTCTAAAGAAGCTTTGGCTTTGAAGAAGAAACCTAGGGTTTCGCTATAAATTCAATCTTGGAGAACGTCGATTGTGCTGGTGATTCATACAAAGGTCACATCTGAGCATCAATGGAGTTTATGCAAATCTGAAAGTGATTATCTTCAAACATTGTTTAAGGGTTTGGAGATTAATCATCTAAGTTCAGAGATATCTGTTGTGAATGATTTTGTTGTTGTTACTAATCATTTACACAGCCATGTGGAAGTTTTCATGTGCTCATTGAAATGTTTGAACAAGGGTTTGTTGAGCATATCACAGATTGTCCGGAAGCAGTCATTGGAGACCATTGTTATTGCTGCCATCGACATCATTCATTGTTGCGTGGGTTTCTAGAGGCCGTACAAGTTCCTAAACTGCTGTAACATCCATTTCCAGTCATGTACTTCTCATTCCAGCTAATGGGTATGTAAGAAGTTTCACTACCTTGGCTGTTTATGTTTCTGGGTATTGTTGCTTTAGATAATAGAGGCTATTTAATGAACTGGGTAATCGATATTTTGGAAAAATACTAAGTATTCAAACTGCTATAAAAATCTGGAATTTTCAGCCATGAATGCCTTGTGTTGTTTAGTTTTGAGCTAAAAATTATTATTGCAACATCTCCTGTTTTGCTGCATTGTATTGTTGTATCAAACATTGCCAATATATCACAAACATTTATCAAAACAAACCAAACAAGGCAGAAAATTTGTTTTTGCAAGTGTCCCCCTGGGGTGGGACATTTCAAAGTCTATGCACTTGACATCAATGACTACATTTCCAACAATTTTATTGTTATTTCTTAAATCCCTAAAAGCTGCCCTTTGAAATCTTGTAAATAATTGCCTTGGGCACAAACTTTTAATGATAGTTGAAGCTAGGCTTATGCTCCAAAAACTATTGTTTAGCAAAAGTGATTGTATGTATGTATTTCTTGAAGTAAATCAAAAGAAGATTGCATTTAGTCAAGCTTTGTATTGGCAAGATATATATTTCTAAATTGTAGCTTTGAATGTAATTTAGTTGTTTATTTCATGAAATCATACAATGTTCAAATTGTTGAATTCTTTCCTATAAGTGTAGATCTATTGGCCTCTGTTTTAGCCAATTAGAAAGCATTTGTCTATTTTCCCTTAAAATATTTGTTTACAACTAAATACTGGTCTCTACTTTGGCCAATAAGAAGTGTTCATTCGTGCTTGAATTAGTTCACTCTCCTTTATATCTGAAAATCTCATTGCAGGGCTTGACTACTAAAAGTCCACGCATGCATCTTGGGCAAAAACATAGGTAGTTAGTAATTTTTACTCATGCAGAACCCTCCATAAAAATTTTGTATAGTGTGCATACTTGTAGATTATGTCTATAGTTTTAGTCTAGGGTTAGTTTTAGGTCTAGTTAGGTCTCAAGGAGATTCCCCTTACAATTTGAAGAATGGTTTTACGTGGGTGTTGTTCTATTTTCTGTTGCCTTGCAAGAGAAATTAAAATGCTAACACAAAGGTTTCCAAGATGTGAGCTACCAAGGTTGGACTCTAAGCTAAAATGAAAGGGTTGCTACTTCTCGTAACTTGTAAATAGTTGCATCTAGACAATTTGTTTCCTTTTGTCTATAGGTAGGTAAATAATGTCATTCTTTGTATTCACCCCTCAATAATGATTTTCCCTTTCACATTATGTGTTTGCTTATTGTATTGTTTTAGGTTTTTTGTTCTCTATTTAGGTGTTTAGAAATAGGCTTGACTATATTGCCCACAAATAAGACACCAACCAAAGTTTTAACCAAAGATTCTTAAGTTCTCTCATGAGTCATGACCCATGTATGTTTGATGGTCCCCCAAAAGAGCCAATTGTTGCACCTATACAACACTCAATGTTTGTACTTACCTTTTCCCCATGTGTTGTCACAATTGATCAATATGTGTAAATCCAATGCAAGTTGTGGTTTTCCCTATTAGGTTGCAAGATTGTTGTGTCATGGTCTGGTTTTTCAACTAACAATTTTCGCAGGTTGATTGAGGTTGAAGCTATTCTAAAATGGAATAATGATGAGGTTTGAGATTTTTAATGGCTGCAGCAAAGAAGAGTATGAAAATAGCTAAAGTCTAAGTCAGACACACTTTTCATGTGGCTAAGCCACTCAAAAATTTTGTTGGCATTTGGAAAAGTGGTTTAAGTCATCCAAAGTTCCACCCAAACTTATCAAACATGGTTGATGTGTCTGAGGCATACGCTCAGGCTGGTTTAAGCATCTAAAAGTTCTGCCCGGTTCTAAAGAAGTGGCATAACCAAACATAACCTTCACCAAAGACTTAGGAGGGTGACTTAAGTGAACATGGTGCGCACCAAGCTTGGTTCAACCATTCTAAACTTCTGCCTCACATCTAAAACATGGCTAAATCACGACAAAGTTCCACCCAACAATAAGAAATGGTGACATGATTATCATACTCCGCCTAAAGTTCCACCTTAGCACAAAAAAAGTGGCAATATTAACATGTTTCTCTGCCTTTGGCATAAGTCATGAAGGTTTCTGCCTTGCATAACTTATGTGGTGCACTATTAACCTGCCTCAGCCATCAAACTCTTCTACCAAGTCATAAAAAAAGTGTTTGATGTGTCATAGACTTGCACCCAAGCGGGTTGAACCATCCAAGAACTATGCCCAGGCAATTTAAGTCGCAAAAACATACAAAACATGTGCATGCTGCTTGGGAGACTATGTTTAGTGGCAAACACAGAGATAATAGGTTCCTAAGTCAAGTTATGAGTCAATTGAGTGGCAATAACAGCCTGTACGTGCATCTGGGTTGAAAGGAGGGTTTTCAAGTGACAAAATGTCAAAACATTGTAGAAAAGACACCTAATCAGTGATAACGGGAAGCTTAAGTGACAAAGCACCAATAAGGAGATGCCTATCTTCAAATAACTGAGTTTTGAGTGATAAACACAGCTGAATTTGGCACTTGACACGCTGCAGTCAGCAGCAGCAACAAATTTGCATGTTTAGGACAGATTTTGGCATGTTTCAAGAGGGTTTTCAGCCCCCCGCAGCAGCAAAGGATAGTATTTTCAATCACCTATGGCAGTAGTTTTGCAAACAATCAACTAGGGTTCTATGTTTCAGCCATTTGAGGAGGAAGATCAGCAGGTCATTCCAGCCACCTAGGGTTTGTGTTTTAGGACAGGTTGTTGAGTTTCTTCGTGGTTTGCAAATGTTTTCAAAACCCTAGGAAGAATTTCTTAGTTTACAAATGGATCATCAAAAGACTGGATCAAAAAAATTAGGGTTTCAAATTCAAGTGTTTGCCATAGCATCATGCTAGGGTTTTGATTCTTCAGAAGGTCTGTTGAGTTTCAGATCAAAAGTTGCTTCAGAATTTTAGAGGATGTGCATGTCCAAATCATTATTTTTACCAGAAGCTATTTCCAAAGTACTATTTTCAGGTGAGGATGATGGTCTCTTTTTAGGTTGCTTTAGTTAGATTTATTTTATTATTTGTTTGAGTATAGATTTGTTTCAAGGTTCCTTTCTTTCTACTTTATCTGTACCTTTTAGGGTTTGCTTTAAAACTTTGTTTTTTTGGACTAATTAATTATTATTTTCAAATCCCTAAAAGCATATTCATTGTAACATATAAACAAGTGTTTTAGCCTCAAGGTATTCTTAATGATAGTTTAAGTTGTGTTTATATTGCAGAAATTATTATTTGCATATTTGATCTAAGTTTTTATGTGTGTGTTTGTGTAACTATCATGTCCCCTTTTGAACTAAGGAAATAATTTAATAATTTAACTTAATTTGTCCAAAAAGTAATTTTACGTTATATTTTAAAAAGGCAACTTATGTTTTATTATTAAAAAGGTGTTTTTAAAAGAGGGCCTAAAGTTATGTTATAAAGTGTCACCAAGAATGGGGTCAAAAAAGTGATGGGACTTTCTAGACACTTTATGAATTAAGTTTTGGAGGGAAAAGAGAAAAGGAAAATAATATTATATTCCCTCTAAGATCCTATATAAAGAGGAGTTGTGCATAGAAGAAGACATTTAAAACCCCCGATTTCTTGAGATTGAACATTGTTCGTCTTTTCTACCGAAGGACGAAAACACTTTTGGTAAAATAGATTCAAGGATGAAAACCCTTCTATTCATCTTAGTGATTACATCCAAGGATTACCTATATACTGTAAGGATTTGGATTTGGGGACGAAAACCCTCACCTCCATTAGAGTGATTCCATTCAGGGATCGCCAGTGCTAAATGATTGAAAGTTTCCAAATTTTTGATGTGTTTTAGATTTGAATGGAGTTTTTTCAAGTTTGAGGAGCTTGAATATTCCGGTTTGTACCAATTTCCATGTTCATTTATGAAGGGCGCCAATATTATTATATTATATTTGTTGTAAGGGTTTCATTGTCATTCTAGATTTGTGAAGATATCTAAGTATCTCCATTTGCTACAGAAAATCTTACCTTTTGTTGTGAACTGTATAATACTAATATGATCTTAGATTTTATGTTGAAATCGCTATTTTATGAAGTTACTATCTACTGTAACAAACCTCTATGAGGTGGTACCCCATCTAGGTGCCGTATGATATTGTATCAACTGCTATATGTTAACAAAGTAATCGCAGCAAGTATTTTTTTCCACCATACAAGGGATTCTTGGATAGCCGTTGTTTGAGGGACAAACCGTGACATGTCAGAGATATTGTTGGGTCTTCTTTCCAAAAGCAACGTATAGATATCATGAGGTCTATGCAGCGTAGGAAATTAAATCAGCTTTTAGGTGGTGAAAATCAGCTTTATGAAGGCCTGACAAATTACTTCCTTTGTCTCCTTTACACACTACCAAAATGATCACGACTTTGAGTAAGCATTTTTAAAGACCGTACAACATGTGAGAAGGACAATTGGGCTTCAAAAGAAATCGCAGCTTTTAACAGAGGTATTTCAATGCCTGTATCTTGCCATACCATCATTTATTGGAGTCGTACCATTTCTAGGAGGGAAGCACAGCATATTATGGTGATTTGGTGAGTCGTACCATTTTCATAAGGGGCCATACAGCTTGTGTCTAGCTGCCTTACACCTGCTTTCTGCATTTGCTCCGTGTAATATCTTTTTAGAGGTTTTACCGTTGCAAATTAGCTATTTTCTTCAAACCGTACCATTTGCGTATTGCTGGTTCCTTCATTTCTGTTATTTCAGGCTGTCGTACAAGTGCATGAGGGTTTCGTACAGACTTTCATTGGGCCATCATTTTAGTTTGTTGATTGAGGAAATCACTGCTAATGGGGTAATCAAAAGTACATGCAAGAAAAAAGTCAAAGTAAGCATGTGGACTAGGCAACTTGGGAGGAAAAGAGAATACTATATCAAGCATTTCAATCCGTCATATGACCACATGCAAAAGAACTATATAGGAGCGGAAATAAAATGGAAAGCAAAAATGTTAATGGTCCAGCTAAGGACTAGTTTACCCCAGCGTAGGTGTGAAACCAGAAGGTGGACAATGCCTAAAGAAGAGTGGACAAATAGAATATGTCGTTTTTGTACTTTGGAGCTAGTGGAGAGAGAATGGCACTACATCATGGAGTGTCTGGCTTACATGGATATTCGGGCCAATTACATTGAGATTTTGAATGCGGGCTCCTTGAATTAACTTGTTTGAAGATGAAAGGATAACAAAAATTGTAGATTATTTGATCAAGATCCACAATAGAAGATCCAAGATCCAAAAGGAACGTGTTGATGATTGTTTTTAGACAACACAACAATAGAATAAAACACTAAGTATCCTATTCTCTCTTGAATAAAGTCTCTCAAAGGCTAAGCTATGTGATCCAGTGAGACAACTTCAAGGTTCCTTATTCGTAATTTGCATTGGATAAACTCAGTGATTTGATGTGATTTTGCTGGTAACCACAAAGGGACTTACGCAGACTTCTTCTTATTTCATTCAGCTTATTTCTCCTTTCAGTGTGGATGATATATGTACAATGCTTCAATAATAAAGAAAAGGAAAAAGATAAGGGTTTTGAAACTAATCTAAGGTCAATGAGGCAATGATGATGTATGAATAGACAAACTCCTTAATCAACCTAACTCCATTTCGCCAAGAATGCCTACAACTACATGGAGTTGGTGCAATCTCCTAAGGATAGCGAAAGGTTTTCAAATCATGAAAGCTCATATAAGCACCCATTAGACGGCGCAGTTCAAACAAGCATCCACAATCGAACTTAAGCAAATTATAATGAAACTCAGACTAGCTTTACACAACACTTCACCAACGATAAATGTCAAAAACATGAGCTAGGAGTTGATCATATATTCAATACAACATACATTACATCAATGAGCTACTAATCTACTTCTAATTTACTTAGAAACATCTCTCCATTTCATCAAGATACAAGAAACCGTGTCATTTCACAAGATTATACTTAGCACCAACCAAGCTCCAATGTCTTTGCATTAATCTTGAGAAATATTTACAACTTCCAGCACTCTCAGAGAATTTCAAGAGTCTCCTCTAATCTACACTTACAAACTATATAACTATGTCCTTACAAATGAGGCAACAAGGCCTTTATATAAAAGTCCAAAATTACAATGAATGGCTCGGATCAATTCAAGTAGCCAAGAGCCTAGATCATGCCATCTCAGCAAGTAGTTACAACAAATTGCTATTTTTAGTACATAAGAGAGGCAATGAAAGCACGTATTCCAAGAAGATAAGGATAAAATGAAATCGTCAGAGCATCTTCCACATAGGCGTCCTCTTTGGCTTCTTGCTTGTTGTAGATACATTGAATGTAGTCAGGCGATGTGGCAACATTTGATTGGCTTGATGATGATGTAGATGCCACGTAGGTGCCATCTCAGCAAGTCTTATGGATTTCATCAGTGAATTCAATTTGCTTTTGGGGCATATTCCCAAATTGTATCATCTTGTGATGTCTTCGAATGTGACTGCTTTGATGAACTTCAATGTGGGAAGTTTACTCCTTGTTCAATGTATTATTGATCTTCTTTGCAAGTTAGATATGTATAATACATGTTGCTTCATTTGACTAACTCTGTGATTCTTCTTCTTCTTGGCAGGATAAACAATGATCTTGTTTGAAGGCTTCTTCATATAGAGAGTAGTGAGGATGATGATACTTCATTGATAACATGGAGTAGGAGACTTCTTAAGGAGACTTGAAGATTGAAAGAACTTGAAGTGATGGATGAATGTCTTCCATGATATCATTGATAATGAAGTGTTGAACTTGATGTGATCCTTTGGAACAGCGACATGATGTCTCTTCCTTAGTAATGGCCTTCTAGCCTCACTCCTCGCTTGAAGGTGACTCCAGGCGCTTGCTCCTTAGATGACTTCTTCAGCTCCACCAACGTTCCTGCAACATAAAGAAACAATATCAATCACTTTATAACATAAAGAAGTCGCTTAAAATATGTGAATAACCTTTCTCCAATTTAGGCGCACATTTAGAGTTCCGGAGGTGCAAAAGTGCGCCTAAATTAAAATGACCCTATATTTGCAATTTTGTGACTCCAAATGACTGTGAATGTCCTAAGATGACTTCCCTTATCTAGGCGCTCATTTAATGGTGTAAAATCATGCCTTTTCACTTGAGGCGCTAGGAACAAGTTGCACAGGTGATAATGTGCACCTAGATGAACTTAGCTTGTTTTTTGACATTTTAACACTTTCAAACTCATGTTTGGACTTCTCAGAGACTTTTTCATCAAGGCACCTACTCTCAAGGTCTCCAACACTTTGCTTTCAAACCTCATATCTTCTAGGCGCCAAAGTTGACATGTAGAAGCAAGAAAACGCGCCTAGCTTCCTTGAGACAATCATACTCACCTCTGGGCGCAATTTTAGGTTGTTACTAGTGGAAAGATGCGCGTAAACTCAAATAGTGCAATTTAATGGTTTTAAACGCTTGTGGATGTTTTAAAATGCTCAAGTTGGACATAGTAAAGATCTCTCAACATTGATTCATGTTCTTTCAATACTAGGCGCTAATTCAAGGTTATCCAGGTGGAAATGTGCACCTCATCTTGGGGATGTTAAACATGTTCAAATTGATGGTTTTAAGTTAGTGTAGAGATGTTTAGAAGACTTCCTGGCCTCAAAGTGAGTTGCTCCTCTTAAGGCGCTACCATTCTATCATTGGATTTAGGCATTTCTCTTCAAGGTGCCCAAAGTAGACTCAACTGGAGCAAAAATGCGACTCATCATGATGATGGTCTCAAGCCTCTTCTTGTCGTAAGCGCATTTTGATGATGGTGGAGGTGGGATATTGCGCCTTGGCATAGCTAGATATTTACTTGAACTTTTAATGATTCAAATCATTTGGCATGCTCATGAGGAATTCCAAACACTCAAGTACCCTCCAAAAATCAAAGATTCAATCATATTTTGCCTAGGCGCCAAAGTAGGGTTGCACAGAGGTAAAAGTGCGCCTAGACTTAATTAGGTGTTCACTTCAAGGTTTTATGATTCTAAGTCATTGTGAAGGTTCAAGAAGACACTGAAACACTTTCAAAGTTTGTGGAGTCCAACATACCTTGCTAGGCGCTCAATCAATGGTGTCATTTTATGCAATTTCCTCCTAGGCGCAATTTGAGGTGTGCAGAGGAATAAAAGTGCGCCTTACCTTCAACACAATTCTTGCCTTGCAACTTGAGGCGCATTGTTATGAGTGTACAAGTGGTAATTAGCGCCTTAATATGTATGAATGTTTACTTCACATAGGCACACATTTGTGAGTGTAGAAGTTGGAATTTGCGCCTAAGACTCTTAGCTTGCGATTTGACATTTTGATGATCTCAAACAATTTGTAATGATTCTATCCTTCAAGGCGCTTATTAATGATATCATATCATGCTCTTTCTTCCTAAGGCGCAATTTGAGGTTGGTATAGACTAAAAGGTGCGCCTTAGACTACTTGATGAAATTAATCTCCCTTGAGGTGCAATTTGGAGTTGCTAGGAGTAGGAAAGTGTGCCTAACATTTTGGAGCAAATTTGCGCCTAAAAATGGAAGTCCCCGAGGTTAGGTATATTGAAAAATATATTTACTTATACTTTAAATATTTTTCAATATACCTTTCAGGATGTTTGAGATAGGTCTCGGATCCACCGGATTTAACATGTAGATTCTAGATTTTGAGGGATCCACCAAATTTCAGACTTAGCCAATTTCAGGATCTCAGAACATCAGACTTCAGGATATTAGACTTAGTCATTTTCAGGATCTCAAACATGCACCAGGATTGATCTCAGTGTTCATTTGAACCTTGACGGATAACTTCTTAGTTTCCATTTGAATGGAGTTTGATCAAGACTCTTCATTATTGCAAGTTCATGTTCCAGGTGAGACCTCTAGTTCTAAAGCAAAACCTCCTAGGAGAGATTCATTGTTGGATTGGCAGAGGAAACGAACCTAAGACATCACCCAAAACGCAAGAAAAGCATCGGAGCTCAAAAAAAAGGGGGTCCCCATTTGCAATGGGGCGATGTGTGATTAGGTCACATCAGAACGGATGATCAATTAGATGTTGTGTGGGTGGCCTGCTTGTTTAGGGCTTTTGTGCTTAGCAACGTGTTTGGTATCTGGTGGTCCATTCTACACAAGTAAGGTGTTAATACTGTTCATTTTCAGTTTTTTGTACCTGCATGCTTGGGCCAAACAATATTGATTTTCAGCATTATTGCTCATTACATTTCTATCATTCTGGGCTATTTCCATTGTTATATTTGCTGATTGCAGTGGAGTTGCAGCTGTAATAACTGAGATATTGTGTGGATTTCAGTATTTACTTTCATATCATTTAGTTGTAATTAACTAGACGGTTGTCTGCCAATTTAGATTAGATATCTTTTGTAAATCTGGAAGGCTTGCCGACAAGACTCTAGTTAATTTCATTTCCAGTTATTGCATTCATTTAGATTGTGCAGCTTGCCACCAAATAGTGTCCCAGCCACCGTATGCTCTCACCTTGTCCACATCGGGATCTGGGTGATCAAAAAGTGCGAGGGTTTATGCATTTTCATCCTAAATTTGTAAAAAGTCAAAAAAATCAATTTGGGACATTATAATAACATTTTATTAAGTGGATTGTAATGAAGAACAATTTTGAGCTTTGTATCAACACTGTCTTTCATCTTAGTAACTTTATGTGCTTCTATGGATTCGTTTTTCTGAAATCTTGCACTATGGTTTCGCTGTTAGAATTAGTTTTCTTATAAATCCTCTCTTGTGTGTGTGGATCTACTGGTCTCTGTTTTCAACCAGTTAGGAAGTATTCATGATTTAGTTTACTTTGTCTAGTTGCAAGCTTTTATTCATTAAAAAACTCATTTGTGAGATAAGAACCTTTCGGGTCTTGTGCTCAACCTCTAAGAACCAAAAAGATAGGTCAATGTTTATTTTTCAGTTATTTCCTATATTCAAAACCCATTGATGATATTGTAGTGTTACTATAAATCTTGTTCATAGCTTTAGATTTAGGAGCAGTGTTTAGTTTTCAAGGAGCTTCCCTTGCTAATTTGAAGAAAGGTTTATCCTTATGTGTTGTTCTGTTGTTTGTTGTCTCGAAAGAGACAAATAGAAATGCTAACAAGAAACAAGTAAAATGAACCAAAATTCCGTCAATACATCAATAAGGGCAGAAAGATATTAGAAGCAGCTTCTTACAAAATTAATATCTTCAGCAAAGAAAGAATAAAATATAAAACTAGAGAATATTGAGATGGAAGAATGAGCAATACTTCATCCATAATGTCAGGTCTGCGTTACATTTAAAGTGTTCATCAACTGAATCTTGAAACTGTCAACTAACTGATTGCTACCAACTCACAGATGTAGACCATTTCATATATTCTTATATTCAGAGTATGCTGAAAAAAAGTGGAAGATTAAAAAAGCTAAGAAAATCTTTATATACCATACGACCAGTTAGAATTCAAAAAAGTTCAACAAGCATGTTGAATAGAGGAAAGTTACTATCTCGATTAGGGCATTCCTTGAATATGCGATTCATCAAATTTAGTGATAAATAGGCATCTTCGTCATTATTATGCCTATGTTTTCTACTCTGATTAAAAGGAATATTTCACATCAAAAGAGAGTGACAGAAAGACATTTGCATCTCCGAAATGTAGAACTAAAATTTTGGGTATTTAGCAAGATAAAAATTCATATAACGGCTTTCAAAGTTACTTCAGTTGTTTGTACCCTTACATTCAGTGCAATGATCCTTGAGATCATTACCAAAGGAAGGGGAGTTCGAGGATATTAGCCTAGAATTCTATGGCTGTTCAGACAGAAACACGGAGAGCATTCCTCGAGATACAATAATTGAATTCATTAAGAAAGTGAATAGTGTGGGAAATAACTCACCTCATCAAGGGGTAGCCTTCCCCCGAATGCATATAGCTTAGATTATCCACTGGCTCATCCACTCTTACTAACTGTCCATTTCCTACATACTCAAATTTATAATTCTATAAGACAAAGAATGTAGAAAAATATACTCATCGATCAAAGTTCAAACATTAAATAATATCGGGAAAAGGAGCCTTTTTCATCATAAAATGCAAATCTCCTTTCAGAAATCATGTTATGGTTCCAAACATACAACCTAAAGTCAAAATGATCTATGCACTCAAATATTTTTACTGGGTTTATAGAACACCTAAAATTGATTGTCAGGGATGATAGAATCTGGCATAAAAGGATGCAGCAGATTGAGCATACTTGCAGCAGTTAATTCACGATCAAATGATGGGATTCTGCTAAAATTCAGTACAGACTTCGAGTCAAGGTATGAACGCAAAGCTACTTCTGACGCATGCCGTTGAGATTCAAATTGGTGATGATCAGTAATTCCTTCAGAACAATTCAATCTCATATCAGCTTGACTTTCCTGGAGAGGGTTTTGGCCCGTCTTGGCTTTTTTTTCCTTTGGAGAATCAAGGTCTGTTTCCACTTCAGATTCACCATTGTTGGGTGGACCCAATTGTTGCTTCCTTTTTGTACGAGCTCTCCTATTTTGGAACCAATTATAGACATTAGTTTCAGAGATCTGACCGTGCTCTGAAAGCTCAGCAGTGATCTCCTTTATCTTCTGTTTACTTGGAGTTCCATTTCCTTGATCAAATATATTCTCAAGAATTTGAAGTTGCATCTGGGTTGGTGTCCAACGCTGCCGACCAGTCATCTTATGGCCTGCAATGGCCATCATTGAATCATACAGAATAGGATTCCCTAACCTGTAACCTGCAAATAAATCAACCACACTATTCATGTATGTTTCAAATGCAATTACAAAAAAAAACCATGCCTTGAAGACTGAACTAGAAAAATAAATTTTTGGAACTTGCAGAGATGGTGCCAAATACATTAGAATACAATGCATATATATTGAACCATGATTTAGCTTCATAATGAAAACGGAAATGTCAACCATGCCATACATCTTTTGGGCCGTATAAATACTCAGTGGGAACAAAGGTTGGAAATAAAAACAGTGAAATAACATTCAGAAAGACTCTTCAAAAAATGACTGGAATTTATAACCAAATGAGAAATTCTCCAAGAGAGTTCTTCTATATGAAACTTAACTTGTAAATTCATTGAAAAAGATATGATCAATGAAATCAAACATAATGAATCAATATTTACAATTTATATTTAAAATTGAAACCCAGTAAAATCTTTTTCTTTGAAAAATATAGAATCATGTTAGGAGAAAAGATAGTTACATAGAGGAATGCCTATAAGGATCAAACTAGGCATTCAGTTAGTAGACAGCAGAACAGAGATGTTTGAGCTGTGGCTATATACATTTTTCTACGAAAAGCCATCAACCTGAACTTTGTACAAAAGTAAGAACTATGATATTCTATCATGAACATGACAGTTGGATGCTAAGACCAACATGATAGACATCCACCATTGTTTTAAGCTTCACAAGGGTTATAGTTATCGGATACTCTAGATGGCAAAGAGGAATCTTTGGATTAACAGATTATAAAGAAGCTCTAAAATTCCAAAGATGAGACAAAAAACTAATAAAAGCCAAAGACGTTAATTTGCAGTATAAGAAAATCTCTAAGCTTGAAGAGAGGGGTGACTTTCCTCATGAGGTTCTAAAAGGGGCCACGCTTGTGCAGTGGTGAGATTGTGCTTATGCATCGGTTGCTGCCAAATTTCACACCTCATATTCAATTAGAGGATATCCCTCCTTTGCTTACCTAGTGCTTGGGATGTGGAGCCAATTCAGCTTGCTCTTGCATGAAGACTCTCATTACATTCTCAGATAAATGAAGAAAGTTGAGAGGTTGTGTCGTTTGCTCATGTTGTTCAATGATATTAGTTATCCTATCAGTGCTAGTGTTCACTGCTTTGCTTCTCTCTTGTTGTTTGTTGACAACATGGGGGAGACCAACAAGACCATTTTCTAGATATGGATTGTGAACAGCTTAATCCCTACTTTGATTTTTGAGAACCTTAACAAGCTCATGAAGAATCATCAGAAATTTAGAGTCAGCTTTAGAAGACAGCAGTAGAGAAGGGAAAAGGATGGGAGGTGTGCGGCCCCTTTCCCACTATATGGGAAATGCCATTCTTGTGGGTGGGGATGGAATTCAAGGGAGGAATTGAGGGGTGCTGTGAGTGGCTATTAGTAGATAGTTCAATGGCAGGGGATGCAAACATAGGAGAATTTGGGTATACTGATATTTACCAGGATAAATATCAAAGCAAGTAAAGGTAGAGGCCAAGGATGCCTTTAGCATTAAGGTGGTACATTTCTGAACCAAAGTAGATACATTGATGAGTATATGGGGGAAGGTAGATTTCTGAGATTCATCTCACTAACTAGTGTAGATGTCATAACCTAAGTTAGATTTATCTCCTTAGAATGGTGTGTGCTTGGAGTAACAAAGAGTGGCAAGGGCTCAGCTTGCTTGACCTGTTAAGAAGCATTGTCATCATCATCAATTGGAATATTGTCATGACTCGATGTTTTCCAATTAAAGATTGGAATGACTATCATTTACATTTACTCTTCCATACTTAACCAAATTTAAGGCCAAGAAGAAAAAGACAAATTAGAGAAGAAGACAAAATAGAGAAAAGGACAAAATAAAGATAATGACAAACCTAGAATAAGACAAAATTAGAATGAAGACAAAATTAAACAAGACAAAATAATTAAAAGTATAATGGTGCGATTTACCCAAGAAGGGCCGATCCATGAAGAGGTACGGACCTCTTGAAATAACATGTCTTTTGCCCAACAGCCACCGATGGAAGATATAAAGATACAAGGAGATCAATTGCATCAGGGGAATCGACAAGAACAGCATTGGAATAAGAAGAATTCAGAAATACATTCCAAATAAAGAGCAGACCTTAACATACTTCTGCATATAATTAATATCAACCAGCAATAAGAGTCCATAGCAAATACGAATTGCATAGAGATAGAATCTTTGCATAGCCCTGATCGGCCATCAAGGATATTACAGCAGGCACTATAAAGAAGACATTTCAGCAGTGAACTTCCATATAACATCATTCTTGCAGTTCCATTAATCAAACTGTCATAATATTACAGGTACGAAAGTATATTCTTTCCCTTGCTTGTTGCTGATGTTCATTATGATAGCACTGCTTTTATATACAACCATTCCTGAGCAATGTAATTTATGGACAATCATATGCAAATACTCATAACTGTGTAATCTGTATGCCATATGCAAATCATTAACTTCATATGGGATCGAAGGAGAGTGAAGTGCCTAATAGGCCATTCATAGGTATTATAGAGCCATGATGGATAGTGGCATGCTTCACCTCATCGACCCCATATGGTGTTAATCAGTAGCATATGAGATAGAGATAGGAAGTATGAAAAATATATTGATAAGATCATAACTCCATGAAGATAGCATGTGAAATGTCATGATAGAGAAAGTGAAATATATGAGAATAGTGAACATGTGAATTGCTTAATGAAACAATACTAATAGCTGATTGTAATAACATGAAGTTATTATAAATTATGAATTGTTTACATTGCAACCAATTTAATTAGATTATGTAATGGATATAAAACATTTATGTGCATTATCATTATGATGAACTAAGGAAAATGACAAATTAATAATAAAGATGAGAAATGAAGGTTCATGGCCCATCAAATCAATATCCCAAGTACCGAGACAAAGGGAAGGAGGCAAGGCAACATGGTATTTTGGTTGATGCCTGATTTGGTCAAGAGAACCTTACGGGCTAAAGACCCAAATAGGCCTTATCTCAATGTTGGTCCGTAGGACCCCACGGGGATAAGTTTCCCATTGTCTCATGTTGGTCAAAGGGACCCCACGGGACAATGGATAGACCCTTGTCTAATGTTGGTCAAGAGGACCCCATGAGGCAAGGGATGGGCCTTTGATTTGGGTTGGTCTCCAATCAAAGGAATGGAATATGGACCCCATGATTGTACCTCCTATAGGCCCTCTCTCGTGCGAAAGTGATTTGATGGACATGTAGACCTAAGTATAACTCTCTCAATTGATATGTGTGATAGTTATAGTGAAAGCATAATACATATGATTTATGTTTATAAAGTTTGAATTAAGATTTCTTATGATGATAAATAGAAGAATTGAATTCTAATGTACTCTTTTGGCAAGTTGAAATTGTGTTCAAGGTTGCAAAATTTTGGCTTGTGAAAAGGGGACATTATAAATATGCTGTTGGGAATTCTTCTCTGGACCCTGCTTCATCTTGATTTTCGTGTCCCAGCAGGGAGAAGTGTTCTAAGTTCTTACATTTGTTGGCCTGTCTTTTAGGTTGCTGATTTCTGGTAGTATTTTGAACTCTTGCGCCCTCATATCTGCAGAAAAATGAATGATGAACTGATGCTTTTGCTTTGGATGTGACTATGATATACGATATAATATTTCAAAGACTGTAGAGATGGGGGACTATTAGAATTTTCCTATGAAATTCAAGCCTAGCATGTTGATGGTGTTGTGTGATGGGGATGCTTATAGATAGGAATTGAATGAGCTTAGCTTTGGGAAAACCACCTCTGGGATTTTGCCTACCTACCTCTACAAACATAAGTAGATCATTTGTATTTTCATCAAGCCTCACCCACTCCATAATTAAAACAGTCAGGCTCTTTATGGTAACATCAGGTTTATGTAATGTCCCCATTTTGTAGTAATTATGATTTGCAAGTTTTTGTCCAGTTCCAGTTTTGACCGAAGCAGCTTGGTGTTTGATGAGGGGATCTCCAAGGTTCTTGGAGCATGCGGGATGTGTTCTGTAGAGATGTTTGTTTTTGGCAGTGAGCTTAGTTGGTCTAGACGACCCTTATGACACTTTAGAAGTGAATTCTGGCTTTCGATGTGTTCTCCAAACTTCTTGGGGAGAGCGTCTATTTATAGTAAGTCACCCGAACGGCTCCAATCATCATTATTCGTCATCATTATCATTCCAGTATAGTCACATTTTGGTTCCGATACAGTTTCAATGGTTTCTACAACTCGGGTGAATTAATGAGCATTAAATTAATTATTTCACTAATGTTGCTTAGTTTTATGAAATAATTCAAAAGCAACTTAGTGTAATAGCTCGTTAGACAGGTAATCAAAAGTTTTAAATCATGGACACTTAAAAAAGGGACAATGCATATCAAATATTATTATTATTTCTCAAAAGGGGTCTTTTGGAGCAAAATGGAGTATTTTAAAAGCGAATTTTAAAATATAACCTCTGGAAAGTTCCTCAGAAAAGTATAAAAGGAGGTTGTGAGAGCTCATTTGGATATGCAGATTATTTTATTTCCTCTTATGAAATCCTTGTGGTTCTATGAAATTGAACTCTATTCATCTCAACCTTCTTGACGACGAAAACCCTTTTGGCGAAGATTAGCCACGGTGGTGAGAGATCCTCCCTAGTTAATACTATGTGACTCATTCAGAGTTACAATTTGTGCAGATTGGTTTGCCGGTAGATTTATCCAAAATCTACACTTGTGCTGAATACTGGAGTATTGGAGCAATTTCATACAGAGATTGCCTATGTATTCATTTGCAAATTTCTGGAGTTTGTCACGAAGCGTTTACTGTGCAAATTTATTGGAGATTCTTCGAATAATAAATTTGTGATTGAGAGTTATTGCTAAGGGTATGGCGCTACAGCTGAAGTTGATTTTATCTTTTATCATAGCTAATTGTTTATTTAGAGCTGCGTTGGAGTTTCTTGGTCTGGTCGCTCCTACATAGACACGTGACATCTTGAAGACTGATGGATGGGCACGGGAGCCTCTTTATGAGGCGTTTCAATTGACAAAGGAGGCGTTTGGGGTTTATGGATGATGGTCGCTTCCTTTTGGGTAAGAGTCGTGGTTATTAGTAACCTTGGTTGTTAGTTACTTGGTGCATAGCCCTCTAGGTACCTATACGTAGCATTTGTGGGAAGTTTTGGCTTCCATTACATTCAGTATATTATATTTGGAGTGGAGTATAGCTACAGCTGGAAAATATTGTTGTTTGATGGTGATGGTAGGTGTGGAACAGGCAGATCTTCCAAATTTTCATCTACAGCACCATTGTTTCAAGCTACAACAGCATGTATTTATGTGACAGCATCATAATAACATTGTGGGTCTACACCATTTGATATTATATAATAGCTGTTGTAATTCTGAGTTTGTAACAGCAAGCATAGCAATTGAAGATCAATATATAATGCTGGAGTTTGAGGTCAGATTGTTGTTATTGTTTTATTTATGCATGCCAAGTGTTTGTTGAAATGTTCATGATATTTCTATGCATTGTGGGTTTTTTGTTTGAACAAATATTGTCTCAAATTGCATTTTGAATGATCCCATTCCAAAACACATTGAAACACCTTCAAAACAATCAATATACAAAGTGTTTGACAAAATGCCTACTCACTAAAAGTCATAAACATTTGTGGGTTTCGGAAAAAGTTTGGTTTACGAATTGGGGTTGGTCATTACAGGTTATCCCATTTATGTCTGACCTGAATGAATATGAGGCTTGTGAGAGTGTTTGATTTGATCTCTTGAGGCAGTTAGGTAGTTCTTTATAGGCATCGATCTATAGGAGACCTTTATAGAAAACCAAGGGGCTATTAAAAGGGCCTTTTGCAAACAGTACCATCTATTCACCGTTGTGATAATACTCCGAAAGGAATGAAATCCTTATAGTACTTCGAAGGCCACATTTAATGTCCATCACTAGCTGATAATAGATCTGTCGTAAATACAACAAACAAGTGAAAGGTGGGCAGATGGTGTAATACTTACGGAAAGTAAGGAAAATAATCAAATATATGTTGAGGGGGCCTCGCCTAGAGAATTCTACAAACTCAAGTGAGAATCATCCACATTGTGTACATCATTTAAAAACCTCAAAAGTAAGGTGTACTAGACCCAATTAGGGGCTACTTATCATCAATTAGGTGATGAGTTAACATGGGGATGGAAAATAAAGCTGAATAGCAACCAACAAGGAATACATAACAAGTATGAATGGTAAGAGGGGACTTTGGCCCTAGAAGAAAAAGATAAAGTAAAAGCGGGTTGGCAAGTGCATTGGGAATATGAGAGTGTGATAAGCACAGACAATAATAGCATGGGTGTATTTATGGGGGCCAATGAATATCATGTGGTAGTGGAAGTTGTTTCAAAAAAAAAATTAATTAAAATTATTAAATGCCATGGTTGATTACATTGGTAGGAGACATTTCTAAGGCTACCTTGGCTTGGATGAGATTTGGGAATTCAATTAGGCACAATAAAGAGTTAGCTTTAGTTTTGGTGGGATGGCAATAGCATGTTTGCCACTTGATTGAATCTTCTTGGTCGGGACTCAATGTGAACATTGTTAAAAGTAGTCAAAGGATTACCCATGTCATGGATGATATTGAACATCTGCAAATGAAGAAAACCTTCACCAATGACATCCATCAGTTGTTTCCTTTGAGATCAATTTTTAACTAAGTGAATGATGACTTGAGAATCACCTTCAATCTGCAGATTGGCATATCCCATACTCTTGTTTATAACAATACCGCTATGATACACAATAAGCTCTGGCATATTGTTAATTTGTGTGCCAATAGTTTTGTAGGCTAGGAGGTTGCCATTTGAATCTCTTATTATTTAGCCATGCCTACTTGATTGTGATTGCGCTTGTATGCATTATCAAAGTTCAGCTTCATCCAAGGAGGTGGAGGTGGGACCCGCCTTTTCTTTGAGCTAATAGAGACTGTAATAAACAACTCCAAAATTTTTTCCAAAATATAGAACAATGATAAACAGTGTTAGCACAACTAAACTCCTCCGCACTTCTGATCACCAAGATCCCAATTCGGGCAAGGTGAGAGCATAATGTGCTTTAGATTACAAATTAAAACATTGTGCAAACAAGTAAACATTCATCTGCATATGCAGGCATCCACAAGTTGTGGGGATTCACCACTTTCAGTGGGTGTAAGAGCAAGAATGGAAAGTACAAATCATCCACTTATTCAGTGGGTATTCACCACTTATCCAGTGGGTAAAACATGAAAGAAGTAAATCCAATTTGCCCACACTGGCGGTAAACCATCCAGGGGATTATTAATGTTCTTGCATAAATGAAAGATTTCCAATGAGAGCAATACAATCAGTAACTCTTGACTTAGACTTGATAATGATTCCCCTGAAGAAAGAGCATCAAACCCTGTATAGATATAGCATCAATTAAACTTTAAATATGCTGTCCAAAACTGAAAGAATGTCTGATGGCTGTTGACTGATCAATAAGTTGCTAAAATCAAACTGAAATCAGAAGTACGGCTGCCATGAAACAGTCTCAAATCCACATGCAAACCACCAGATGATATCTTCTCCAAACACTACAATCAAACACTACACTAGACTAACATTTCACTGTAGATAAGTATTGATTTTCTTGTATAAACCACTGCACATTTATTATTAACAACTTCTGGTCCGTACGGTTCAGAAGTACGGCCTCTATCACAGCCCATTCAATCCTTCAAGGATCCATTGCTAAACACTCACAAAATGATCGCCTAAGGGATGCAAACTAAACACAAACAAGTTTGAAGACATATCATTACCAAAAGAATTTATGTTTCAAAAATCCCTCAGCCTGCCTGTACGGCCAGCCATGGTACGGACTACTTAGTACAGTCCAAACAATGCTCAGCAAACATGAGAGACTGCTTGAAAGGTGTCACTCAACATAGACAATGACAATCCAACACAAAATCTGCCACAAAACACTGTCATTTATTTCCAAATGCAAATCGACCCATACACCATGTACGGCCCAGCAATGTACGGCCACCTTTGGCACACCAAAAAACATTATGATCATTCATTATTTCTCACACCAAAAATTCATATAATTCCATCACCAAACTACAAATAAAATCCACACCAAAAAGATTCAGCATCCAATTAAATTACAAATCAACTCCATGAAATCTCAATGGCAAACTCCGGCTAAGCTTGCTCAAATCTCTTCTTCAGCATAATGGTGATTCCTGTAGTGAAACCACACCCAACCTCGAGGGTCTTCGTCCTCAAGAGCATTCCACAAGAGGGTTTTCGTCCTCAAGAGAATATGGAAGAACACGTAGGTTCAATCCAGCAGAGTAACAATACAAATCCAAGCATGCCTAAACAATGAGCCCAACTCCTCTTTTTATAACTTTTTGAGGGAAATAAAATATTATTTCCTTTATCCCTTCATATTTCTCCTCAAACAATATAAAATAATTCCTTATGTGTGCACAACTTAAAGTCACCACTTTTAATTAAAAGCTCTTTTTAGCTCCAAAGACCCCTTTATCAAAATAAAGGAAATATCTGCTTCGCACCCAAAATGATGCATCCATGATTTAAAACTTTTTTTCCTCTTTCCGACGAGCTATAACACTTAGATTTTTATTAATTATTTTCACCCCTAGGAGCTTAAGTGAAAATAATAATTAAAATAGCTCATTAAATAACACCATTTTGCGAAAAATCCCAAACACCACCAAACTACAAAATTAAGCATACCAACATACTCCATGATGGTTGGGAAAATGAATGATGCTTTCCGGGCAACTTTCTAAAAATAGACGGCTTCTCCAAGAATCTTGGAGAGCAAACCGGGAGCCCGATCAAACATCAGAAAGCATCACAATGATCATAAACACCATCTGAGCTCAAAGCCATAACCAAATGCTCTGCAAAATTGATCTGTGGCCACTCCAAGAACATTGGAGTTCTCCCGAACATGTCGAATAACCACTAAGGGACTAAGAACAAGCCAAAATGCACACAAAAGCCTATGCGCCAAAAAAGGGACATTACAGAGACCTATTAAAGTTTGTAGTGGAATGGGATATTACATACCTTGGTCGGTTGACTATTAGTCACACTAGCAGATTCAAAGTATCCTCTACAGTTTTAGAGAGGAGAGTCGTGGCAATTGTACAAATGTTGACTTTGAAGATGTGAATAATTGTGAACTTGCTCTGCTTTCACCACTGAAGATGCAATCATTTCATTCTTTCCACAACTGCCACATTATGAATCTTAGAGGGAGAAGAATCATGGATTTTAAGATTGGCATTTTTGTATTGATGGAAATCCATTTTTTAGGGGCCTATCCAATTGTGTGGATCTTGGGACTTGTTTTATCAAAAAAGGGAAGCCATCTCATTCCATGTGTCAACCACTAGGGACGATGTAATAGGAAATTTTAGATTGTTTTGAGTTGTTCTGGTAGTTGGGTATCAAGTAGGTCTAATTGTGCCATACCTTTGAAGATTATCTCTTGTAAGAATTCTATTGTCGGTCATTAGCCAAAGAATTTTATTCTATTTTGGGGCAGTGAAAGGTTGACTAAACATAATTTCACTTACATCCAATCTCTTACATCTTGTTGAGGCATTAGGAAGAGATACTTGTTGTGGACCTTTTTTTTGAGTTGGCATGTTTGGGGTTGTAAGAAATCTGGTAAATGAACTAGAAAAGTGAAATCCTAAGTATTGAAGCCTTGATAATTTGTTTTACAATAATGTGCCACCATAAAGTTTCCTTGATAAGGCAGGAAATGCTGGAAGGCATTGTAGTGTTAAGTGAAAAGTGGATTCTATTTGTGTTTCCAAATCTGACATGGATTCCATAGCCAGCATCCAAGTAATGTATTGGCTCAATTTCTTTTAAACCCATAAGAATAAATTTTGAGGTGCTAGGAAGAGGGAGTTTCCATTGAGTGTTTTCCTTATCCCCATGGCCACTAAATTTGTATTTTTCTTTAAGTATAAAGCACCACAAAGTTGTTGGAATTGCCATGCATCCTTCCACCTCCTTCCAACTAAACCCTTCTGCAAATACCAAGATCCCAAATCAATCTCAAGAACTCTCCACCATGCTTTCGCTGCATCTCTGATACAACAAGAAACGGTAAATCTGTCAAGCAATCTTCACCAAAATATACTATCAGATCCATTTGGATTCAGCTCATTACAAATATCAATGTTAAGAGGTAAAACTAAATCAAAATCATCATAAGCTGAGAAAATTACTGTTGTCCTAACTAGCAAACTGCAAACTCTATATAGAGGACAACCCTCTATTCTTGATTTAAGATGTCTCAATGAAACACCTGGATCCCATATTCTTATGTGAAGACAACCTTGAACAAAAGAATATAAGTGCCCTTTGCTACAAATAGTATTCTTCTCCTTCTCTTCAATCTCATGGTACTTATCATTATGACAAAAGCCTTGCCATAAACCTCTATTAACATCAATGCTTCAATGCCATAAGCTATGATCATAAAAATAATCAAATTGCTCACCAATAGTTGTTGATCTGAAAATTTCAGCAAACTAAAACCCAACATTTTTCTCAAGAGCATGCTCCTCAACATAATTTTTCTGTAAATCAGTCTTATATGTTCCTTGAATTGGAACATCCTGCTCATATTTTCAACTATCATCACCAAAATGAACCAAATGTTTATCGTTAATTGCTGATTTGAAATTTTGAACCAGCTCAAAACCAAGATTAGTATCCGGTGAAGCATTTTTCTCATGACTGAAAATTTCACCCAAATCCCATATCAATATTGGGAATTTGCAATTCCCAATCCTCGATCCTTCTTGTGATGTGGATGGTTGTTTCTGCACCATTTTGTTATTATCACAAGTTGTAGAACTTGAACCAAAAAATGTCTCAACATCCATCTCAAAAAATGGATTGTCAAAAGATAACTCTGCATCCTTTTCAAAAAGTGGGTTATCAAAAAATTGAAAGTTATTTCTATCCTCTTGTTTAAACCAATCTTCCTGTTGACCCAACTTTGTACTTATAACTTTTGGTTTTTCTAGAAAATGCTCTAAATCAAAATCTTCTTGAGCCTATCAAGCTCAACAATTACCTGCTTGATTTCCTTAGCCCTTGCTTCATTTTCTTGCTCCCTAAAGTGTTCTGCAACATCAAGTTGATCTTTTGCCTCTAGAAGTGTCATTTGGGTACTTTCTAATAAGTTTTTGGTTGATTTAAGCTCCAAGGTGAGCTCATCAACCTTAATCTTCATTGCCTTAGATGCAGTTAAGGCCTCATCTGCAAATTTGATGGCCACATCTCTGTTTTTTATCATATGCAGGTATTTTGATTTCATTGTCTTCATTGCCCTCTTAATTGTTTGTAAATCTACAATAGTGTCAATTTTCTCAAACTATTCTCTCTTCAAATTTTGCATTAATCCTTCAATGAGTCTTGTTGATGATTGTTTTTAGACAAGTCAACAATAGATTAAAACACTGAATATCTCACTCTCTCTTGAATAAAGATACCCAAAAGCTAAACAATGTGATCTAGTGGGTTATCTCCAAGGTTCGTTCCCTATTTATGATTTACATTGGATAGACTCAGTGAATACATGTGATCTTGCTGATAATCACAAAGGGACTTACGCAGACTTCTTCTCGCTTTGCTTAGCTTATTTCTCCTTTCAGTGTGGATAATGTATCAATAATAAAAAAAGCAAAAGATAAGGTTTAGAAGAAACTAATCTAAGGTCAATGAAGCAATGATGATGCGTGAATAGACAAACTCCTTAATCAACCTAACTCCACTTCGCCAAGGATGCCTACAACTACATGGAGTTGGTGCAATCTCCTAAGGATAGCGAAAGGTTTTCAAATCATGAAAGCTCATATAAGCACCTATAGACGGCACAGCTCAAACAAGCATCCACAATCGAACTTAAGCAAATGATGATGAAGCTCAGACTAGCTTTACACAACACTTCACCAACGATGAATGTTAAAAGCATGAGCTAGGAGTTGATCGAATATTCAATACAAACATGCATAACATCAATGAGCTGCTAATCTACTTTACTTCTAATCTACTTTGAAACATCTCTCTACTTCATCAAGATACAAAAAACCATGTCATTTCACAAGATAACACTTAACACCAAACAAGCTCCAATGTCTTTGCATTAATCTTGAAAAATATGTACAACAACTTCAAGTACTCTCAGAGAATTTCGAGAGTCTCTTCTATTCTACTCTACTCCTAAAAAATTATCTATCTACTGACTAATGATTTACAAATGAGGCAACAAGGCCTTTATATAGAAGTCCAGAATTACAATGAATGGCCTGGATCAATTCAAGTAGCCAAGGGCTCAGATCATGCCATCTCAGCAGGTAGTTACAACAACTTGCTATTTTTAGTACATAAGAGAGGCAATGAAGGCACGTTTTCCAAGAAGATAAGGATCAAATAGAATCTTTAGAGCATCTTCCACATAAATGTCCTCTTTGGCTTCTTGCTTATTGAATGATATATTGAATGTAGTCATATGATGTGGTTGATTATGATTGAACTGATAATAGGTACATGCCACATAGGTGCCACCTCAGCATACTTGTGGATTTCAACTATTTATTCACTTTGCTCTGTGGGCATATTCCCAAATTGTATCATCTTGTGATGTCTTCAATGTGATTGTTTTAACTTGAACACTTGGGAATGTATCCTTGTTGATTCTACCCTGCTCATTGTAAGTAGGATGTGTATGATGCATGTAGGTCATTTGTCTAACTCTGTTCTTCTTCTCTCTTGTAGGATGTAAGTTGATCTTCTTTGATGCTTCTTCATGGAGAGAGTAGTATAGATGATGATGATGCTTAATGGAATAAGAGACTTCTCGGAGACTTGAAGATTCGGGAGGAACTTGAAGTGATGAATGTCTTCGACGATGTAGATGATGAAGTGTTGAACTTGATGTAACCTCTTGGAGCAGCAACAAGATGTCTCTTCCTTAGGTGATTCCAAGCGTTTGGCTCCTTGAATGACTCCTTAGCTTTGTCCATGCTCTCTTTCAACTTGCTTAATAGAATGCACTTTCGTACTAGGCGCTCATGCTCATCCCCACTTCCTACAAGACAACACCAAATGATAAAATTGCCTTTATAAAACTGATTTTTGAATGGCAAAGATATGGAAATCTGAAAATTAGATAAGTAGGAAGGCAAATTTATGGAGTTAGGGCAATTACAACATACCTCTTAACCAATTTTAAAATAATCTAATGCAGATTTCTGTAGGAAGCAATGGAATACCAGCCCTAAATGATAAAAAATCAGACTTTTGAAAATGCAGATCTGCTGTAAAAAAGTGCTGCTCCTCCTTCTAAAATTCGCCCTTAGAATGAAATTGCAATGAATGATATTAAAATGACAAGGGCGCTTGGGTTTATATAGGCCATTCGCCTAGATTAAAGTGCTGGTCGGCCAGGTAAGGGTCGGCCAGCATCAACATTTAATGTATTTTTTGAAAATTTAAAAAATTTTAAACACACTTCCTATTTAGGCACCAAAATAGGTGATAAAGACATGAATGGGCGCCTTGTTTTGGAGGTCTTTATTACTGTTTTAAAACATGTTTTAAAACTCCAAACATCCAATGATCTCTAGGCGCTGATTTTAGGTAGAATAGATACAACTCAGCGCCAACAAATAAGATGAATTCCTTCTCCAAACTAGGCGCTGATTTAGGTGAAAACAGACTGGAAGTAGCGCCTAGTTCTGCTCATACTTATTGCTTACCATTCATTGATTTAAAATTCATACTTACAATGCTCTACATCTCTCTTACCTTAGGCGCATATAAATGATCATTTGAATGTAAGTTGGCGCCCAAACTTCTCAAGGACCTCCTAGGCGCATATAATGACAAAAACAACAAGAAATAGCGCCCAAACTTGAAAAGATATTCATTAGCCCTTAAGGCGCACTTAGATGATGTTCAAGAAGTGATAAGGCGCCTGGCCTTGATGTGATGTTTACTTCCGATTTTCATGACTTGTATAGGCCCTTAAGAACTTATCTAACTCCATTATTGATGGATTCTAACATAGTTTTTCTCTAGGTGCCCAAAATAGACTCATCAATGGTTGAAATGTGCCTAGTTCAAAAGGTAAACTTGGAGGCTCAATCCATCTAGGTGACTTCAAGGGAAGCATTACTACTCAAGACGCTATCTTTTATACCAATTCCATATCAAGGCGCCATTCTTGTTGAAAACTTCCATCATCCTTATTTCTAGGCGCTCATTTGGGATTACTCCAACACAAAAATGCGCCTAGCTTTTTTAACTTGTTATTAAGCATCTAAGATGATCTTGAATCAAAACATTGTTGTTTGAAGACTCCCTTACTCCAAGGTGACATTACAACTTAAGATTCTTAGCCTCTTTACCCCTAGGCGCATATTGAGGTTGTTTTGAACATGAATTGGCGCCTAGACTTCTTCTTAACCATTTTCTTTACCTTCCTTGTCATCAGATCATTGTAATTGTTTTCTAACACCTCTCCAAAGTCTGCCACCTTCAAGACTTATAGTTTCAAACTGATTTCTCCTTAGGCGCCAAAATGGGTGGTTTTGATGGAAAACAGCGCCTAACTTCATAACTTGATTCAACATGCTTAATCAATTTTGGGGTCAAGATAGGTTGCTTCTTGGCAATTAAATAAGTTCAATCACTTGTCTTGACTTTGCAGGAGATCACTCTTCAATCAGATGTTAGATCATCAACCTCATAACATTCCATCTCCAAGGCGTAAGTTGATAGCTCTAGCGATGAAAATTGTCATGTCCCCGTATCCGGCTTGATCATCAAGTGTATAATGGATTAGCCTAATCCTCATTCCCGGAGGCTAATTTTGAATGATAAGGGAATGAACTGGGTTTTGACTAACTCTGGGTGTTATTTTGCAGGTAGAATCAAGGAGTTTTGAGTCAGAATCCACTAAGTCATGAGCAAGGCACCCATTTTGGCAGAACTCCTCCCTTCTGGCGCTTAGCTTCAAGAGTCTCATCCTCAATGAAGATCAAGTAGAAAGATGAAATGATCATGTCAAGAAACATCCTTTTGAGAGTCTATCATGGATGATGATAGATATTGAGTTGAAGGTTTCTCATCAAAGTATTTTGCCTTGTCAAGAAGATATGACCCTAGACACTCTGCAACACTCCAAGTGCGCCCAAGAACATCAAGGCGCCAAAACATGACTCCGTGACCTTGACGATGCACCTAAGGGGGTAAATGATCTCCAAACTCCTCAAAAAGCCAGGGCGCTTGGTAAGATAAGTGTTTTGTTTGATCACAAAGACTCCAAGAGTGAGCGCCACATGTATGAAGGCGAATCCCATTCAAGGCGCTAGTTTCCTCCTACACAGACTCAGAAGTGCGCCTAAGACCAATTCCTAGAAGTGCGCCTTAGCAAGAAAAAGTCATTGGAAGGGTAAGAGTGCATCACCAATGGTTAAAGATGAAGTTTAGAAGACATCCACTCAAGTGGAATCATTAAAGAAGACAAGATCATGGATGAGGCGCACCTTTGGTCAAAAACTCCTCAAATATGCGCCTAAAGAGAAAATGAGCATCAAAACATCCTTCAAGATCAAGGCGCTAGCATTGAGGAAGATGCTATCACCTTCAGAAACCTCAGACTTTGCAAATAATGAGTAGAATTGGTTAAGTCACACACTAGGCGCAAATCCAATGTCGAATTCTCCAAATGTGCGCCTAGATGAAGAATGAAGTTAGGGAAGTGAGTTTGGACATTCTAATCAGGGCGCTCAACAAGGTATGTTGCATTGCTACTCTCAAGGATACAAACACATGAAGAATTGGTAAGATAAATCATCAAACACCCAAGGCGCAAATTCTCCATTGCAACACCGAAGGCGCCAATCTACACTTTTTCTACCCACAAATGCGCTAAAACAAGGTTTTAAATACTCTGGATAAGGGCGCTTATATTAAAAGGAACTTCAAAAGGTTTAATTGCTAGTGTTTGAAAGTTTGAATAGTGTTGAACATCTTCATGAAGATGCTAGGCGCAGATACCAGACAAAATGACCTCAAAGGTGCGCCTAAGATGGATGGAAGCTCCCAAGACCAGTTCAGATGCAAGGCGCTCCATCAAGGGGACAATGTTATGTTCATTTGAAGTCTTCAAATTTCCTTGAAAGATGACAAGTTAGAACTTGGGCGCCAAAACCTTTGTAAATCCTTCAAATATGCGCCTACCCTGTGAGGTGCTGAGTTGAACATTCCAAATCTTCAAATGTTTAAGTATGAATCCAGAGGAGTTCACTTCCTAAGGCAGTATCATCCAAGGATGAGAACTTATGACTTAGGCGCACTCCCTGGTGAGATCCTCCACAGCTAGCGCCCCAGTCAGAAGAACCCTTAAACTGCGCCTAAGTGTTTCAAGAAGTGGTTAAGGTTGTTACAACTACCTGAATGCCCATTGGTCGGAAGGATAGCATTTGGATCCGTGTCAAGGTCTCTAGATGAGCTTGCCAACTCAGAATGAGTCATCAGTTGGAATATTCCCTTGGATATGCTTCTTGGGAAACGTGCCTTGGTTCCTCTTTGTGCATTGAAAAACGTGCCTTCATCGCCTTTGGAAGGCCTATAAAAAGAGGAGCTCTCTCATTCATTTAGCATCTGTTCATTTTGACAAAATTCTCTCTGCAAAGCTGTTGAGCTTGTAATCTTGAGGCCTGCGAGTTTCAAGTGTTGGGGTGATGCTCCCTCAATCAAGCAAGGTGATGCTCCCTTGTGATATTGTGAGGTGTTGACATTCAGTTGACATCATTGAGTTCAATTGAGTTGATCAAGTATAGGCGCCATTGTAATCATCAAGGCTTCAAGGCCTTTCTTTTGTAATTCCATTGAATAAGTTGTACTTCATGCTATTGAAAGCATTATCCCTGTAATAAGACATTGCAAGTTGATTAAATCAAGTGAATAAACAAGTATCCAACTCCAATTCAAGTAGTTATCTTTGATGTATATCTTTGTGTTGTTGAAGTAGTTGATGAGTTGATAGCAAGTAAAATTGTTTAAGAAAGGAAAAATTTTAGTAGAACTAGTTGGGTATCTTACAGTGGTATCAGAGCTTGGATCCTGCCAGCCTTTGGGTTTTCATGCAAGAAGGTAATCAACAAAGTGATAGAACAAGGAGATACATTGCACGTGAACAACGAAGGCAATTTCAGTGGATTCATCCTTACCCACAACAGGATACTCTTTCAGAAGCAATTGTAGCTAGACAGGCTAACATGGCTGAGGAAAGAAGAAGTAGAAGTCCACCTGCAGATGGTGAACGTGCAGCTAGGGAGATGTTTAGGAACATCGCCATTGAACAACAACAAACCGCTCAAATATTGCAACATGTCCTACAATCCCTTCAAAATATGAATCAAGGTGAATTAGCTGGACAAGGTCGTCGAGATGCAGCTAGACCTGAGAGACAAGAAAGACATGTTGATGATGATGCTGGTAGTGCAGTAGGTAGAAGAGTTCGCACACGAACTCCTACAGTTGATAGGCCTTTAAGACCAACCTTCCTTCCACCACCACCTGAATAGGACAATGAAGCTAATGAAGAGTTTGACGAAGAAGAACCAAACAATTTTGAAAATGAGATAGCTCTCTTTGCAGATCTTTATGCCAGACTTCCGGAATGTGTTCGAGATATGATGACCTTCAATGAATATTGCCGACAGAAAAGGGAAGATAGAGACAGGCGAGGTAGAACTAGAGGCTTTCGTCCTAGAAGGGATGATGATACAAAAGAGTATAAAGAAGCCTTGAATCGAGTTCCCATTCCTACCTTTGATGGAAGTGGTAAGCTCAGTGCTAGGGCTTGGGTAAACAAGCTGGATACATACCTTTCACTTAAGCCTTTGACAGAGAAGAAGGCAATTCAATTTGCGACAATGCATCTTGAAGGTTTGGCTTATGAATGGTGGCATCATGGCCTAGTTTCTCAACATCATGATAGGATAAATTCCTATGATGAGTTTGTAACCAAGTTGATTCGGAGGTTTGACAAAAAAGACACCGAAGTGTACTATCGTGAACTAGCTCAACTCAAGCAAGAAGGAAGGGTTGTGCAGTATGTTAATGATTTTCAGAAGATTGCAGTGATGGTACCTGAAATGACTGACCGAAGAATTACTATGCTGTTCATTGAGGGACTGAACAATCAGATCAAGCCATTGGTAAAGGTACAAAGGCCAGCAAATTTGGAAGAAGCAATTGATTTTGCTCTAGATCTTGATACTGCTCCAGTATATCAGCCTAAGAAAAAGTTCTATAAAGGTGTTAGCTCTACTCAAAGGAGACCCTCTTTTCCTCAAAAGATGACTCAAGGTCCATCTGCAGCCGAAAGAGACGAGCTAAGAAGGAAGAAACTCTGCTTTTCTTGCAAACAACCTTGGGAACCAGGACACAGATGCCTTGGTAAGGGTAAAGCACACTTGATTGAAGTTGTATCTGATGATGGAAGCGAAGAAGAGTCATTGAGTGAAGAAGAATCCACTCAGGATGAAGAGGAGGTACAACCAACTCTTAATGTTGTTTCAGAAGAAACCTCTGACAAAATAACATTGGCAACTATCTCAGGAGTACCTAAGTATCATGCCTTCCGCATTAGAGGAGTTGTAAAGGGTCAAAGAGTCACCTGTCTAATTGACAGTGGTGCTACTCACAACTTCATAGATGAAGGTTTGGTAGCAAGGCGAGGTCTCACAGTTGAAGACTTCGAAGGATTTCAAATAGCGGTTGCTGATGGATTCCTAATGAGTTGTACCAGAAAAGTATCCCAACTGCAAATTCAAATGGGAGATTATTCTTTACAGGATGATTTCTATGTGGTTGGACTTGGGCATATTGATGTAGTACTTGGAGTACAATGGTTGCATTCGCTTGGAAGAATTGTCCAGGACTTTCAAAAGATGGAGTTAGAATTCATGCATGAAGGAAAGAAGATCAAACTGAAGTCCGTGTCTGATGGAAACCCCAAAGTTGTCTCAGCAAAACGAATGGAAGCATTATTCAGGCATAATGACATCGAATGGGCAGCACAGGTTTGCATCCAGGACAACCAAATCCTCTCTGCTGAAGAAATTTATCCTGCAGATATTCAGGCAATGTTGGATAAGCATGGTAAGGTGTTTAGGGACATACCTCCAGGAATACCTCCTGATAGAGGTTTTGAACATGTAATTGAATTGGAGGATGGGGCTAAACCTGTTAACATTGCACCCTATCGGCATCCTTGGCATTTCAAGATTGAAATTGAGAAGACGATCAAGGAATTGATCGATATGGGGCACATAAGGCCCTCATCAAGTCCATTTGCATCATCTGTGGTGCTAGTGAAGAAGAAGGATGGAACAATGCGGATGTGTGTTGACTATCGCGCATTGAACAAGAAGACCATCAAGAATAGGTATCCAATACCTAGGATTGATGAACTCCTTGATGAACTGCATGGAGCAGTCTATTTCTCAAAGATAGATCTTCGATCTGGTTACCATCAAATTCGTGTCCGAGAAGAGGACATTCCGAAGACAGCATTCAGATGCCATTACGGGCATTATGAATTCATGGTGATGCCGTTCGGACTAACAAATGCACCAGCAACTTTCCAGTCCTGCATGAATCATGTTTTTAACAAGCAGTTGAGGAAGTACCTGTTGGTTTTCTTCGACGACATCTTGATTTACAGCAAGACATGGGAAGAACATCTTCAACACTTAGACGAAGTATTGAATGTCATGGAGAATCAATCTCTGTATGCAAAAATGTCTAAGTGTGATTTTGGATTGAAGGAAATTTTGTACCTAGGTCATGTGATAGGAGCAAATGGTGTGAAAGTTCAAGAGGAAAAGATTGAAGCTATTCGCAACTGGCCAGTTCCCCGGAACGTATCTGAACTAAGAGGATTCCTTGGCCTCTGCAGCTATTACAGAAGATTTGTTAGGGGATTTTCACAGCTTGCTGCACCTTTGACAAACCTAACAAAGAAAGGAGCTTTCATGTGGACGATAGAAGCTCAAGCTGCTTTTGATAGGTTGAAGGAAGTGATGAGTACAACACCAGTATTGGCTTTGCCAAATTTTACTAAGTCTTTTGTTCTAGAATGTGATGCTTCGGGAGAAGGCATTGGAGCTGTTTTGATGCAAGATCGACATCCCATTGCATTCGAGAGTAGGAAGTTGAAGGATACAGAAAGATTGTACTCAACTTATGACAAAGAGATGCTGGCAATCATGCATGCCTTGGCTAAGTTCCGCCAGTATCTAGTTGGATCTAAGTTTGTGGTCAGAACTGATCACAACAGTTTGAAATACTTTCTAGGGCAGAAAGATTTGAATGAAAGACAGCAGAAGTGGGTTGTGAAGATACAAGCATATGATTTCGACATTGAATATGTGAAAGGCAAGAAGAATGTGGTTGCCGATGCCCTGTCTAGACGACCTGCCGTTTGTGCCCTGAGCAAAATTTCATTGGATTGGAAGGCTCAGCTTCTAGTTGAGTATTCCAAATCAAAATTTGCTTGTGAGATCATGGAAGGAATCATTCAGGATGATAGGTACAAAGTGGTTGATGATATCATCTATTACAAAGACAGAATCTATCTGACTCCTGAATCAGAGCTGAAGCGACAGATTTTGCAGACATACCATGATGCTCCACTTGCAGGACACCCTGGTTACTTCAAGACCTACAGACAGATCAGGGAAAGATTCACTTGGAAAGGTCTGAAGGAAGAAGTTCTTCAGTATGTCAGGGAGTGTCTGACTTGTCAACAGAATAAGTCAGAGCATACATTTCCAGCAGGATTACTCCAACCACTGCCAATTCCAGAACATAAGTGGGAGAGTATTTCTATGGACTTCATCACAGGTCTTCCGAAGGTGAATGGAAGAGATTGTATCTATGTAGTTGTGGACAGATTAACCAAGTTTGCTCACTTCTTTGCAATCCCAGTTGAGTCATCAGCATTGCAAGTAGCTGAGTTATTCTTTCGTGAAGTCTTCCGACTACATGACCTACCTAAAACCATAGTCAGTGATCGAGATAGCCGGTTCATCAGTGTGTTTTGGAGAGAGCTATTCCGACTAGCTGGAACTGACCTGACTCCAAGCACTAGTTATCATCCTCAAACCGATGGACAGACTGAAATTGTAAACAAATGGCTTGAGGGATACTTGAGAAACTATGTGTCTGATCATCAGCGTGCTTGGATTAAGTGGCTACATCTGGGTGAATACTGCTACAACACTACTTTTCATATGTCAATTGGCATGACTCCCTTCCGAGCTCTGTATGGCTATGAAGCAGTTTCATTTGTTGATCTGGCATTGGATGACAGTAGAGCTCCCAGGGCAAGTGAATTGATGAAAGATACTCAAGATATTTTGAGAGTCCTGAAGGACAATTTGCAAAGAGCTCAAAATCAACAAAAGTTGTATGCCGACAAACACCGGGTTGAACGAACTTTTGAAATAGGTGACATGGTGTTTCTGCGCCTTCAGCCATATAGACAGAGTACTTTGAAGAAGTCAGGTGCAGAGAAATTGAAACCAAGGTTCTACGGACCTTACAAAGTGTTGAGAAGAGTAGGGGAAGTGGCATATGAACTTGATCTACCAGCAGGAAGCCGCATCCACAATGTATTTCATGTGTCGTGTCTCAAAAAGGCACTTGGTCAACATGTGGTTTCAACTGATGAACTACCACCACTCGATGAAGAAGGAATGCTTGCACTTGAACCTGAAAATGTGGTGGATATAAGGGAGAAGAAACTCCGCAACCGAAGCATAAGAGAATATCTGGTGAAGTGGAAAGGGTTGCCAATGGAGGATGCTACTTGGGAAGGAGAGAAGATCCTAGAGCATCCTAACCTTCAATTGCTTGAGGACAAGCAATCCCGGGAAGGGGAGACTGTCATGTCCCCGTTTCCGGCTTGATCATCAAGTGTATAATGGATTAGCCTAATCCTCATTCCCGGAGGCTAATTCTGAATGATAAGGGAATGAACTGGGTTTTGACTAACTCTGGGTGTTATTTTGCAGGTAGAATCAAGGAGTTTTGAGTCAGAATCCACTAAGTCATGAGCAAGGCGCCCATTTTGGCAGAACTCCTCCCTTCTGGCGCTTAGCTTCAAGAGTCTCATCCTCAATGAAGATCAAGTAGAAAGATGAAATGATCATGTCAAGAAACATCCTTTTGAGAGTCTATCATGGATGATGATAGATATTGAGTTGAAGGTTTCTCATCAAAGTATTTTGCCTTGTCAAGAAGATATGACCCTAGACACTCTGCAACACTCCAAGTGCGCCCAAGAACATCAAGGCGCCAAAACATGACTCCGTGACCTTGACGATGCGCCTAAGGGGGTAAATGATCTCCAAACTCCTCAAAAAGCCGGGTGCTTGGTAAGATAAGTGTTTTGTTTGATCACAAAGACTCCAAGAGTGAGCGCCACATGTATGAAGGCGAATCCCATTCAAGGCGCTAGTTTCCTCCTACACAGACTCAGAAGTGCGCCTAAGACCAATTCCTAGAAGTGCGCCTTAGCAAGAAAAAGTCATTGGAAGGGTAAGAGTGCATCACCAATGGTTAAAGATGAAGTTTAGAAGACATCCACTCAAGTGGAATCATTAAAGAAGACAAGATCATGGATGAGGCGCACCTTTGGTCAAAAACTCCTCAAATATGCACCTAAAGAGAAAATGAGTATCAAAACATCCTTCAAGATCAAGGCGCTAGCATTGAGGAAGATGCTATCACCTTCAGAAACCTCAGACTTTGCAAATAATGAGTAGAATTGGTTAAGTCACACACTAGGCGCAAATCCAATGTCGAATTCTCCAAATGTGCGCCTAGATGAAGAATGAAGTTAGGGAAGTGAGTTTGGACATTCTAATCAGGGCGCTCAACAAGGTATGTTGCATTGCTACTCTCAAGGATACAAACACATGAAGAATTGGTAAGATAAATCATCAAACACCCAAGGCGCAAATTCTCCATTGCAACACCTAAGGCGCCAATCTACACTTTTTCTACCCACAAATGCGCTAAAACAAGGTTTTAAATACTCTGGATAAGGGCGCTTATATTAAAAGGAACTTCAAAAGGTTTAATTGCTAGTGTTTGAAAGTTTGAATAGTGTTGAACATCTTCATGAAGATGCTAGGCGCAGATACCAGACAAAATGACCTCAAAGGTGCGCCTAAGATGGATGGAAGCTCCCAAGACCAGTTCAGATGCAAGGCGCTCCATCAAGGGGACAATGTTATGTTCATTTGAAGTCTTCAAATTTCCTTGAAAGATGACAAGTTAGAACTTGGGCGCCAAAACCTCTGTAAATCCTTCAAATATGCGCCTACCCTGTGAGGTGCTGAGTTGAACATTCCAAATCTTCAAATGTTTAAGTATGAATCCAGAGGAGTTCACTTCCTAAGGCAGTATCATCCAAGGATGAGAACTTATGACTTAGGCGCACTCCCTGGTGAGATCCTCCACAGCTAGCGCCCCAGTCAGAAGAACCCTTAAACTGCGCCTAAGTGTTTCAAGAAGTAGTATGCCCATTGGTCGGAAGGATAGCATTTGGATCCGTGTCAAGGTCTCTAGATGAGCTTGCCAACTCAGAATGAGTCATCAGTTGGAATATTCCCTTGGATATGCTTCTTGGGAAACGTGCCTTGGTTCCTCTTTGTGCATTGAAAAACGTGCCTTCATCGCCTTTGGAAGGCCTATAAAAAGAGGAGCTCTCTCATTCATTTAGCATCTGTTCATTTTGACAAAATTCTCTCTGCAAAGCTGTTGAGCTTGTAATCTTGAGGCCTGCGAGTTTCAAGTGTTGGGGTGATGCTCCCTCAATCAAGCAAGGTGATGCTCCCTTGTGATATTGTGAGGTGTTGACATTCAGTTGACATCATTGAGTTCAATTGAGTTGATCAAGTATAGGCGCCATTGTAATCATCAAGGCTTCAAGGCCTTTCTTTTGTAATTCCATTGAATAAGTTGTACTTCATGCTATTGAAAGCATTATCCCTGTAATAAGACATTGCAAGTTGATTAAATCAAGTGAATAAACAAGTATCCAACTCCCATTCAAGTAGTTATCTTTGATGTATATCTTTGTGTTGTTGAAGTAGTTGATGAGTTGATAGCAAGTAAAATTGTTTAAGAAAGGAAAAATTTTAGTAGAACTAGTTGGGTATCTTACAAAAATGAGCACCTTGTCTTTCTTGGTGAGTTTTAGGCATTTCCTTGCAAAATTTCCGGAGTTGAAAGCATTTTAAGGACCAAAGCATCCACTCCTAGCAGTATATCATTCAAACACTATAAATTCAGCATGAATCGACCATAAAGACATTATCCAAAATCCAAGACAAAGCATCGGAGCTCAAAAAAGGGGGTCCCCATTTGCAATGGGGCGATGTGTGATTAGGTCACAACAAGTCTCTTCGTGCTATCCAACTCTATTAGGACTTGCACTTCATTCTCTTCTGTTACCAGCAATTGTTCCTTCCAATCACCCTCATGAAATCCAAAGTCATGCAATCATATTGGACTTCTATTAGAATCAATGCAAAAATCAGCATTCTCTTCTAATACATACCTTTCAATAGAGTCATTTTGAAAGTCACTCTGATAGGTTTCTTGCAGCTGCCACTCATTTTTTGAATTAGCTTCACAGAATTGACCTAAGTATTCATCATTAGTTGTTGATCTGCAATTTTCAGTAAGCTTAATCTCATCATTAGTAACTACTAAGTCATTTTGGAGCTCCACCACGCATGCTTCTTGAGTCAAGACATTTTCTTCTTCACAGGAATGTTCTGAGTGTTCTTCCTTTTCAAATTCAGGTTCTTTAACAAATTCAAAAAATTTTGCTGCTAACTTCTCTTCTTCTTCATGCTCTATTGTCCAATAAGGCTTCAATTTTCTTCACATTGATTTACAACTTTAATAGCTAGAGCATGCACAACTGGTGAAAATTTCTGCTCATCCTTCCTCACATTAGCCAATAAAACTGATAAGAGTGGTTGGGAGATATCATCACTCATTCAGAATTAAAGTCATAATTGTCTACATAGAGGTTACAACATTTTCTACATGGTTCTTATTGACAGTACCAAAGAAATGTTGAAATATTTTAAAAATAAGTTCATCACAATCAAGATCTAGCATCACAACACATGATCTGACTTTTGCAACAGTTTTTAAAATTGTTACCCTCTTAGAAAAAGAAGACTACTGATATCATCCAAACCTTGAAAACTCTCCACAATCAATTGAAATATCTCCATCATAGTGTCATCACTATACGAAACTTCTGTAATATCCCCAATGGGATCTGCCCTAAAATTCTGAAAATAAATTTCTGAATTCTGCCCTAATTTTCTGCTCTTTAGTTTTCTGCTCAAAACCCTAATTTTCTGAATTTTTATTTTTATTTTCTGATCTTAAACAATTTATCACAACGAACATATATATGCCCAAACATGACAAATAAGCATGGCAAATGATGCTACCAAATGATATTCACAACAAACATGAATTACACCATGAAATACAAAATGTAGGGCATCCAAATGCAACAACCAAATCTGATTTTCTGTAGAAAACCCTACTGCTGCAAATCTGAATATTCTGATCTGATTTTTACAATAGATTCTAGGGCACAAACATGACAAACAATGCCCAGATTTCTGCACTACAAATCAGACCTAGAAAATATGGTTGTACATACCAAATACAAGCAAAATAGATGACAAATGACCAACCCTAGCTGGGTGAATCCTCCATGAAGTGCGCCTAGGGTTTGCAGCTCCAAATCAAGCCAAATTCGCCCTCAACGATGGGCGCTCCAATCTGCTCCAAATGTGGCGCTCAAAATTAGGGCAAACCCTAATGTGAATATGCTCCAAAATGCCACCAAAGTGTTGCTCCAAAACTGATCTTCAAATCTGAATTTGCAATGACGCTCTTCTCCTCCAAATGTCGCCAATGAAGCACAAATAGGATTCCGTGATAACCCTCCACAATCATGAGCTAGGGTTTCATCCAACTCACCACATTCACAAGGGTTTTCATCCTTGGAATGAAGGCTAGCAAAGTTGCAGCCAAATAGTATAAACTCAAGAAGAAATATGATGTGAATGATTGATGAAAAAGCCTCCAAATGACCTTGTATATATACACAATTCTTTTCCCTCCTCAAGTTGGTCGACCTCCTCTAAAAAGCTTTGTTTTATTTCCTTTTCCTCCTCTCATAGGGCAGACCTCATGCTAGGCGTCCAAACACAAATAAAAATATTTTATTTTATTTTTTCTTTCTCCATCTTGGCCGACCTAGACAAGGTATCTTATTTTTCTTATTTATCTTTCCATCCTCCAAGAGGAGCGAACCACCTAGGCCTTCAATTTTTCATGTTTTTGACCTTCACTTTAAGTCGTCCACCTCAAGGGAATTTATTCTATTTTTCCTCAAAATATTCCAAGGCATTTCCATCCTTTTTCTCCTTTCTTTCATTCCTTTTTCCCTCTCTCCTTGATCACTCATCTCCAGGGCAAATTATTTAATTTATTTTGACTTCACCAATAAACTCACAAAAATATACAAAGCCATCTCTCATCATCCATTTGCCCTAATAAAATTGACTAAATCCAATTAGGTTATTCCCTTAGCCCTCCGGCTTAGCCTACGGGAATAGGATAGGCTAGCCAACTCCATTAGGTGATCACTCGAAAAATGGGGACATTACAACTTCAGGAGCCGTTATTCTTGTAATTTCACTAATACAAGTGATAACTACAAACCTCACATCATTGTCTTGGTGTCTCAAAAGCTCTAGCTTAACCAAAGAAGTCATCGAAGGAATCATAGCAAGTTGCATTGTCTTAAAAGGTGATTGATCAACCATATATAAACAATTTTCTATTTCTTCCAAAATGTTGAGAAGAATATCTTTTGACTGAGGCAGGTGTTCAAGTTTCTTGCCTACTCTGTAAAGCTTCTTTCCCAAATCTTCTTCACTTATTAACACCATGATTCACAACCTGGAAGAATCAAGCCTCTCATAATCCTCTTAATGATAAATCACTATTGAAACTCAAAACATAAAACTGCTAAAACTAACATGTAGCCACTGAACATTGGCATACAACTACTGAAATTTTGTCATACAATTGAAGATCTGCAATAAAGTGTTGGCTTCCCAACAGGCTGGCAAGATCACCAACTCTAATACCACTATAATGTCCCTTGTGGAACGGTTAGCTCAAATCCTCTAAAAATTTTGCAATCACTCAAATTCTAACTCTTTCTAATCATCAAGTTCCCAATGTGCGCAAGGTGAGCATATGGAGATTAGAACGACGACATTGGAATTAACTGAAAGATGTTGGCAGCAAGCCAACCAACTTACAATATAAGCAAACCATAGAATCGATCATGCCAAATTGACTGATAGTGAATGCAAATTCCTGTCAAGCCAAAGTGGGTGAATACATGTGAAACTATGTCAACGTCAACATGGCAAACTAATTCACTCGATTTTGATTCACGCCAAAATAGCAGATAATATAGAAAATTAAAATAGATCCAGCGGTTGAACCAAACAAGATCTTACAATGATTTTAAAAAACTACTAGTGGTAAACAGACCAATATATTACAATGATGAAAGATAAACAATTATTTCTAAATCCAATAATTATATCAAGTATTTATCCAACATGAACCCATAGGAAGTCTTTCCTTCTTCAAATGAACCCATACTAAATCTCCAACATCAAACTGTACATCCTTCTTCTTTTTATCAGCAACACAAAGGAAGAACATCTCAGACATATAGATTTGGTTCTCAAGAGATTACATGAAGAACAGTTGATTTGCCCTTAGGAAGTCTTTCCTTCTTCAAATGAACCCATACTAAATCTCCAACATCAAACTGTACATCCTTCTTCTTTTTATCAGCATATGCTTTATACTTCAAGGTAGTTTGCTGTAGCTAGGTCTTTACTTGATCATGAACCTCTTTTATAGCTTCGGCAAAAGCTTCTCCCTCTGCACTAACAGAATCTCCTGTAGGTAGATCTCTCAATTCCAAAATTCCTCTTAGATGCATACCATACACTATCTGAAAAGGTGATTTCCCTGTACTCCTATTGACAGTATCATTATAGGAAAATTCGGCCTGAGATAGGATATTATCCCACTTTTCTCCATGTTGTTTTGTCAAACATCTGAGCAAATTCCCTAAGGAACGATTGACTACTTCAGTCTGTCCATCCGTTTGAGGATGATATGCGGATGAAAAAGACAAATTTGTGCCCAATTTCTTCCAAAGGGTTCTCCAGAAATGACCAATAAACTTCACATCCCTATCTGACACTATGCTCAATGGCAACCCATGGATTCTGACTATTTCCTTGAAAAACAAATCTGCAATATATGAAGCATCAGCGGTGGTTTTGCATGGCAAGAAATGTGCCATTTTGCTGAATTTGTCCACTACAACAAAAACACTGTCAAATCCTTTCCTTGTCCTTGGTAAACCCAAGACAAAATCCATACTTGTGCTTTCCCATGGTCTCGAAGGAATGGGTAAAGGCTGATATAAACCTGCATTAGTTGATCTTCCTTTTGCTTTCTGACATATCACACATGTCTCTACAAACTTTTTGACATCTGATTGTAACTTAGGCCAATAGTAATGTCTTCTAACAAGATCAAGAGTCTTATCCAAACCAAAATGTCCTGCCATAGCTCCATAATGTTTCTCTTTAATGATGTTCAACCTCATAGAACACCTTGGAATACACAACTGTCCACCTTTGAACAGCAATCCATCCTGGATCAGAAATTCAGAGAACTTAGCATGATATTTGTCTCCAAAAGAAGTACATACCTGATATATCTCCCCAAAATCTTCATCAGCATCATACATGGTCTTCAATGAATCAATTCCAACACTTTCTAACTGAATCTGGTTGACTGTTAGAGCTCTCCTGCTCAAGGCATCTGCTACCTTATTCTTGACTCCTTTCTTATGCTTCAATGTAAAAGTAAAAGCTTGTAAAGTTTCTACCCATTTCATGTGTCTGTGGTTCAGCTTTTCCTGGCTGTTGATAAAACTTAAAGCCTGATTATCTGTGAATACTATGAATTCCTTTGGCATCAAGTAATGCCTCCATTTCTTGAGTGACTGGACTAAAGCATACATTTCCAAATCATATGATGAATACCTCTTCTTAGCATCATTGAGCTTCTCACTGAAAAATGCAATTGGCCTTCCTTCTTGGCTGAGTACTGCTCCAATGGCCATGTGACTGGCATCACATTCTACCTAAAAGATCTTGTTAAAATCTGGAAGTGCAAGGACTGGCTGCTGTGCCACTTTCTTCTTCAATGTTTCAAAAGAATCATCTGCTTCCTTAGTCCAAGCAAATCTGCACTTCTGTCCTCCTTTTATGGTATCAAGCATGGGTGCACAAATATGACTAAACCCTCTTATAAACTTTCTGTAGAAGGTTGCTAGCCCATGGAAACTTCTGACATCATTCATAGTCCTTGGAGTTGGCCAAGACAATATGGCACTTACCTTCTCCTTATCCATTTGCAGCTTTCCTTGTGAAATGACAAAACCCAAATATGTGATCTCCTCCTGCATGAACAAACACTTGTCCAAATTTATCATCAGTTGTTCTTCATGTAATCTCTTGAGAACCAAATCTATATGTCTGAGATGTTCTTCCTTTGTGTTGCTGAAAATCATAATGTCATCTAGATATACTATGACAAACTTTCCCATGAATTCTCTCAAAACCTCATTCATCAATCTCATAAAAGTACTAGGTGCATTAGACTACCCAAAAGGCATAACTTTTCACTCATACAACCCTTCATTGGTTTTGAATGTTGTTTTCCATTCATCTCCTGGCCTAATCCTGATCTGATGATAACCACTCTTCAAATCTATTTTTGTAAAATACTTAGCACCTCCCAAACAGTCAAGTAAATCCTCTATCCTAGGGATTGGAAACCTATACCTGATTGTGATCTTATTAATAGCCCTGGAATCTGTGCAAAGCCTCCAAGTGCCTTCTTTCTTTGGTGCTAGTACAGCTGGTACTGCACATGGACTTAAACTTTTACCAATCAGACCTGTGTCTAACAATTCCTCAATTTGTCTTGCTACTTCTGCATTTTGTTCTGGAGTTAGCTTATATGCTGCTTTGTTTGGAAGTGTAGATCCTGGGATTAGATCTATGCAATGGCTGATATCCCTTACAGATGGTAGGGATCTTGGCATTCCATCAGAAATGATACCTTTATACCTATCCAATAGCTCTTGGACAGTTGGGTCTATGAACCTCTGCTTCTTCTCTTTCTTGACTTCTTGCTGCTGTTCTTTATTCACTGTCAGACATGGAATGAGTGCATATGCAACTGCACCTTCTGCTGCTACTTCTTTTATGAATTGTTTGCCTTCCATCAGCATTACCTTCACCTCTTTTCCGTTTGATTTCTCCTCTTTCTCTGTCAATGGTAGTAACCCTGTCACCTTACCATCCTTGGTGATTGTATAGGTGTTTCTAACACCATCATGGCGTGCCTTCAAGTCATACTGCCATGGTCTACCAAATAAAAGATTGCAAGCATCCATCTTGGTAATGTCAAACAACAACCTGTCTTTATATGCTCCAATCTGAAATTCTACCCAAGCCTGTTCTTCTACAACAGTCTGCTGACCTTGGGTAAGCCATGAGACCTTATATGGGGATGGGTGAGGCAATCTCCTAAGCTTAAGCTTTGTTACCATTTCATCAGATACAAAATTTTCAGTAGAACCAGAATCAATTAAAACTTTACATGCCTTACCTCCTGCTTTACAAATGGTTCTGAAAAGAGACTTTCTTTGTGGGGGTTCTTTGTCAGGTACCTTCATGGTAGTCATTGTTCTTCTCATCATCAGAGATTCTCCACTCTCTGGATATCCATAATTGTCAGGAGCATTCACACTCTGAAAAGCATTAGAGCCTGTTGCACTTTGACTATCAGGTTCTTGGATCAGATTTGTTCTCCTTTCTCTTGTGGAACTTGTTGCCTTTTCTGGACATCTGGTGGCTATATGGCCTTCTTTATTACAGTTATAACATCTGATAGATCCTTTGCCTTGGGATCTTCCTCTGAAAGGTCTTCTGCCTCTGAAGTTTCCTTGCTGGTTGTAACTTTCTCTCTGGTTTTGGTTGTTATTTCCCTTGCTGTTGTCATGACTGGATTCTCCCTGATATCCATGTCCATGTCCTCTGCCTCAGAAAGGACTTCTTCCACCTCTTTGCTGTTTGCCTCTTCCTCTATTGTTCTGTTCTTGTCTTCTCTTTAACTTCTCTTCCACTTTTAAAGCCAACTAAAAACATTTCTGAACTGTATCTGGATTATGCAGATTCAAATCTTCCTGAATGTTGAACCTCAATCCATTAAGGTATCTGGCTACCTTTTCTTCCTCACTCTCTTTTACCTTTGTCTTCACACAAAGTTTCATGAATTCCTCTGTATATGAGCTGACATCTAGCTCCTTCTGCTTCAGGTTTTGCTTCCTCTTGTGTAATTGGATACTGTAATCCAATGGAACATAGGCTTCCTTCACTAAAGCCATCATCTTCTTCCATGTAGCGACTCTACGCTTTCCTTCTTGTACTCTGTTATCTTGGACAAAATTCCACCATGTCAATGCAGCTTCTTTCATCTTTGATTGGGCTATCTTCACTCTCTGTTGTTCTGGTATCTCCTCTGTCTCGAAGAAATTGTTTAGGGAGTCTATCCACTCCATCACTGAATCAGGATCCATCTTTCCTGTAAACACTGGCAAATCCAGTTTCACATCCATGGTTCTCCTCTCCATGGATTTGAGGGCATTAATCAAGGGTCTCTGGTCTGCAGGAACGACTTCCTCGTTCCACCTCGGGATCTCTTCTTCTTCTCTATCTTCTTCTTTACCAGAACCTACTATGTCCCTCAACTTCTCCAATTCATCCTTCAATGCCTGATTCTGAGCCTTCACCGCTTTGCTCTCTGCAATTTGTTTCTTCACCAGCACAGCCAACTCAGCGTTGGTCATCCTTGCCGGAAACTCCGATGTTCCTTCTTCATCCGACATCTTACTATCTTCAAATCTTTTCCCGAAGATCCTTCCTTTGCTCTGATACGACTATGATGCAAAGCCACACAGCAAAAGCTTACAAACAGGGTGAAAAACCCATTAAACCCACCAAATAGCTAATACTATTTCCTATCGGCAAGATATCTCTCTTGTCACCTGCCAGCATCATCATCATATTCGGTGAACACAATTATCCTCCTGATGATCACTATTCACCTTACCGCCAAACTCTATCTGCAGCATCATGATGTTCGGCATCATCTGCATCTTTTATCAGTAGGATATAAAATATCGGGTTCCTCCCATATATCCTAATGACGACAACCTCAGGCACCTCTCTTCTGGTGCTTACGTCACCCCAATATTCGACCCACTTACACAACCAACATCAGGATATAACTTATCGGGTCATATTGACACATCCTGATGACGATACTCAACTATATGCACACGACGAATATTCCACCGAATATTCCTTCCGCGATCCACTGATCTCTCCGATGTCCTCCGCCTATGCCAAAACACTTATCGTCGGCAGGATAAACCTTTATCGGGTGATATTTGGGAATGTCCTGATGACGATGACGTCACATGCACTATTACTTCCTCCGATGTCGACGTCCCCCGGATATAAGACTCATTCATGTGCTCCGCAGCATGATATAAATTATCGAGTTATAATGAAATATCCTAATGATGATCCTGAGATCTAAGTGATCCTCGGCTACCCGATGTTCAACCAAAAGATGATCCTCCTCCTTTCTTTGGCAAATGTGGCTTTGACTCGCCGTTGACCCGTTTGATTGTACCTTCGCCTGCGTGTACGCTCCAGCATACAACAACGATATGCGGATGATGGATACACACGAAATGATGATCCTGAAGATGATATATACAAGAAATATATATCCAAACTATTTTATCCTGATGCCTTCAAAACAGGCATTCTCCATAAGTTTCAAGACCCGATCCGGATAGCGATATGCGCATAGATGCAAATGCGATATACACAGTCTGTAATGTCGCATACGAATGCTGTATATCCGTCAAATGTATATTTTTGACAAAACTCTCAGAACTTCACAATTTCACATAGAAAACATGACGATCAGGCCGGATCATCTCCTAAACAATTCAAGCTTAGAATTTATCCTCCTAAACCCTAGCACATGAGGATGCTAGGATAACTCACAGCATGCTAACAATTGATCCCACGAACATGAAATGCATAAACAGAGAAACAAAAATGTAAACTAAACTATGATACATGCCCATTCCACCGATTCAGAGAATCAACCGGTGGAATGGTTGGATGAATCCATTTGCCTGTAACCAAAAAAGAATCAATACACAGATAGCTTGTAAACCAGACAAATGAAAACCAATGGGATCTCTTACTTTCAAATTAGAATTGCATACAGATCTCACAGTCCCACTGTGTTACAGTACTCTATTCAATCTCCAAAAACCCAATACCTCAATGAACTATCAATTGTATCTACTGTATCTCCTTTTCTAAAACAAACTGATCTAGGGCATAAATAGTAACTCCTCACAAGTACTACCAACTCGATTCCCAGCGGCTGGGAGCTTCCAAGCGGCTGGGAGGAGACAGCTAAGACAACTGGCATAACAAACTTCTAACTACCAGCACATCCTCCTAGATCGATCTAAAACATAAGAATTGGTCCAAAGGACCTTATTACATCAAGAAGTCAAACATACTATAAATAGACTTATGTTCTGTTTTGCAGGGGTGCTCCTGCACCACAACATGCTGAAAACGGACATTTTGTCAAACAGTTGGTAAGTAAGCAGAAAATAAATAAAACAAGTACTCAGATTGAGCTGATATAATTGAATGATGTTCAAGTGTTGCAGTTGGACCAATAATCTGATAAACTTCTGATATAAAATGGACTGGTAGCTAACAATAACTTCAACTAATGTCAAACTCTAAAAATATTAATTTGTTGCAGCAATGTGATAATCCCAAAATCTGATATAAAGTTGATCTGCACTTTTAGCTACTATCAAATAAATAGATTACATAAATGCTTCAAATAATACTCATCCTCAAGATAACTATGATTTCAACAATGTATTTTCCAATTAAGATTTTTAGCACATACTGCTACTATCCCTGCAGACTGTAAATCTGTATGAATGATTGGGGCAGCACTTTAAATAATTATTAATTCACCAAAAATACCTCATTGGAGAGGTAGAACACTTCCCCAAATGTACGGCCAGTCTAAACATATCAAATTTGTAAGATATTGTCTCCTTTAAAGGAGGCAACTCCTTCCAAAAAGGTAATCACCCACTTAATAGCTTGTACAGCAAGTATGAAATTTGTACAGCACTTTCTTCCTTGGTAAGGCCACCAAAATCCTTGAGAAGGTCTTCAAGCCTCCTTTAAGCATTGGATGGTAATCTAGAAAGGAGCGGCTAGTAGTTAATATTTGGTATTGCTCCAATACTTATTGAAATATAAGACTTCTTTGAAAGTATGGCCTATTCTTTGAAATGGTACGGCTCTTTCAAGAGCCCTCTGCCTCTTTAAAATCAAATAATAAAATTTTCCTTTCAAATAAGTAATATATATATATGCACACACTTACCAAAGCCATGAAAATCACACACACACAATAATCTAGAAAATCACACACTAATATTTTTGTATTTTCTAGATAAGTAAAATACCCACACTGCACTCTGAAACACACTACAAACACGGAAAATCTCAGCAAACCTAAAATATTGAAAATCACAACTGAAAACCAAATATCTGGAAATTGAAACTTCACACAAACAACATATAGCACAAATCATTCAGCTCAAAGGAAATTCCTAAATGGAATCTCTCAAATAACTAAGAGGGTTTTTGTCCTCAAAATCATTCTTGCCAATAAGGTTTTCATCTTAGGCAAAAAAACGATGAACAAAGTTCAATCTTAAAACAAGGATTTTGGTTTATCAAAATCATGTAACCTATTCCAATGCACAACTCCTCCTTTTATATGCACAATGAGGGAATAAAATATTCCATTTATTTTCACTTTTCCTTCCAATAATAAAATAAAGTGACTTTCAAAAAGTGTTTTTTTTAAATAAGCACTTTTGTACCCCCACACCTAGCAACACTTTAGAAAACAACTTAAGTCACCTTTTAAAATCACTTTTTACAACCCTTTAAATAATTAAAAATAAGTCGTCTTTTGATTTATAACTCAAAGTTACTTTTTTGACAACTTAATTTTTAATTATTTAATTATTTCTAAGGTCTCGAAAAAAGGGACATTACAACTTATTCATGTGATGGCTTCATGGCTGAACCCATAGGTCTTGAGTGTCTTTTCAATAAAGGACTAGCTACATCTATTAAAAGCCTTTTAGACCTCAAGTTGAATCATGTCATGATGTCAGACAATGTGGATGGATTCATGGAATGTATAGTTCTTGGACAACAATGATATTATCCAAAATATGTTGTCCTAGAAGAAAAGAAGATTGAGCATTTAAGTTTATCTTAGATGGAAGATCCAATAGAAGATCCATAAAACGAGAGATTATGAACTTGTAAACAATTTTGTAAGGCCATATTAGAACGTGTTGTAGACATCTACTCATCCATTTTGTGTTCATTAGTTGCCTCAAGCACCAAATCTAGTGTGGTGGTGTCAAGTTGTTTTAACATAATTTATTGTTTGCATCGCATAGTTACAAATATTGGCAACTAATTACAATTAATAGCCACTCGCCCCCTACCAATTTTATATTTTTTCCTTTGTGTGAACAAGGAGAATCAATGGCCCAATGATTAGGCATCACACTATGGCTTTAGATGCAAGCTAGATGTAGGGGAGCCACTATAACTCCTCAACTACGACCTAAGCTGCCCCGCTCTTGGTACAACTTTTAAAGCAAGTCTCAAACCTGCAACTATTGTTCGTATCTTTCAATGGCTCAACTATTTGGTCTCTGGCCAGAGGCCACTAATTCTATTTTTAATAAAACATGATTTTTCGATTTAATCAACCAACCCAATTTTTGGAATCCTTTGGCAATTTTATGGAGAAAATTTGTAAATTTTTGGAAAATTGTGATTTAATCGCAATTTTTTCTCGATAAAATCATGTTTTTTGGTCAAAAAATAGAGTTTCTAAGTTTTGTCTGATTTTTGAAGCAATTTTTACTTATTTTTCCTAACCCTAACCCTAACTCGATTTTTCTCAATTAGTCATAGTTACAAGACTCAAACTTAGCACAAACTTGATAAGCTGATTTTTCACTAAAACTCAAGCTTAGCAGAAACTCGGCAAGCTGATTTTTGACTTGGACTCAACACTCCTCGACAGACTCAACAAATTGAAAAAACCATGAAATATAGATATTTTTAAGGATTTAAAGCTTTTACCATGCACCATTCATTAAATCAATTTTAAAAACATAATAAACTAATCAATTAGAAGCTACTTTGATCACATACACAAGTATACATCAATCAAACGAGTACAAAAGTAGATTTGAGCTGAAGGAAACAACATTTTTAAATATATAAATATTCTCGAGTGTTTTCAGTGTACAAAACTCACAAATTATGATATCCTTGGTATCAAAAACCAAAATCAAGAGTAAAACTATGGTTGAGAGAATTCTGCATCACTCAACCCAATGTCTATAGCTCTGTAGTGGGTCTTCCGCTCACATCTAAAAAAGGTCCTCAATGATGCAGCCATGATATATGCGTGTGTGTTAGTGCCATCAACATCCAAGGAATTTTCTAGTGCTCTCTCCTCCTCCACCACAGCTGCTACCTCTATCTCTACCTCAAGATCAGTCTGATCAACCCATGCAAGGCCATCCTCGATGAAGAAATGATTCTCAACCTCGGTGATCCAATCAAATTGTGGATCAACCTCCTCTAATGTGATGGGGTATAAGACAAAGCCTAGGATTTGCTTGTGCTAAAGGCAAAAGTTGTAATGAACATAAACAAGATCACTCAAGCTTTGCATTGACAATTTGTTACGCCTCTTGGAGTGTATGTGCTCAAACATACATTGATTGTGCTTCAATCTTCAAGAATTTGCATGGTTGGCTCAAGACACAAATGGCAATCCTCTGAAGATTTAGCACCTCAGCACCAAATCTCTCACACCATGCATGTGAAATGAGAAAACAAAACAAAAAGGAATTCAAACTCATTGTTTAACATTAATATAAAAATTGTCTGGTTGCAATGTCGTCCAAATTGCCTTGCATATATCTCACTCAAAGAGATCCCCTTGCATAAGTTTGAAGATCTCAATCTCTGAGATGACCCTCATTTTAAGATGAAAATCCACTTTCATCCACTCTATGACCATGCAGAGACCACTCAAAACCTCATTGGCCTTGAAATCCAAGCAAAATTGAATCATTGGATTCAACAAATAAGCAACTACATGTAAAAGCCTTTGAAACTAATAGTGCCATCGGCAATCAATGATTTCATCCCACCATAGATGGATATAATGGCATTCTTGGCCCTATCCATGCCCTCCTACACATGGTTCATTGCAAGCTTCTCCCCATCAGCAACACAAAGGAGGACAACTAAAGGCTCTATGAACTCTTAAACAATAAAATAAATAAATAGTTGGTTAATTGATTGAAGAAGGGAACATAAAGTTATAAACAAAATTAAAATACCATAAATGATAAACTAGTAAAATAAGTAAAAGACTAAGGAAATAATAACTTACATCTATGATCTCCTTCACTAGAAGCCAAAATTTTTTATCATTAAAAACCCACTCAACCATGTCAATGCCTATAGTTGTCCTAGCATATGAAGATTGAGACCATTTCTCAATAACAAACATGCACTTTAGGGCAACCTTTGACTAAAGCAAAGATTGCAATGCGATAAAGTTCATTGTAAAATAGGTTATACTAGGACAAGCCAACACCTTATCTATATATTTCCTAATTTAGTTGAGGACCCAAGAATGGTTGTATATGTATTTGCAAATATTTCTACCATGCTCCACAACTGCTTTTATCCATGGGAATTCACCCAAATCTTCCACTATAAGGTCAAGGCAATGAGTGGAACAAGAAATTCAACTACAACAACATAATTTGATGCATTGTCTTTAATACCTTGGATAAAATTTGTCTCACCCACCTCAACCACAACTTCCTATAAAATTTGACAAAGGAAATCTGATTTTTTCACCTTCCCTGAAACATCAATGGATTTCAAAAAAATTGCATCACCTAAGAAAGAAACAACGAAATTTGGTAATGTCATGGTTCTCCTATTTGTCCAACCACCAAACATGATGGTGCAACCCTACTTCCACCATATCTCACACTGCTCATCAATAGTGTCCTTCACATCGGCCATTTTTTCACTCAAAATTGGGCCCTTTATCTCCTCATCACCAAGGGATATGAACCCCACCCCAACAATAGAAATAGCATCTACTAGATTTTTCCAAAAAGAAGACTTCAAGCAAACAAAAAAATTTAAAAATAAGCATTCTCAAATTTAAAATCTAAATTCAAAAACCCCTAAATTTTAAAGTTCAAGAGACATAAGGACATGAGCTTGTGGTGTAATAGCATGTTTATTGTTTTGTTGGCAATAGGTACCAAGGTTGAGGCCTATAGTAGACATTATTGTGTTTGTTGAGTTGATGCTTTGTGGATTAAGTGTTTCAAAGTATGGGCATGAGGCCCTTCATTTGTGACCTCACCGGCTAGGACCGGCTAATCCTCAAACTTACTGTTGGTGTTTTAATTTTTCACTTTCATGACAACATAATGGATGAGAAAATCCTCTCTTCAAATTCTTAGGGGAAGCTCCCTAATTTAATCTACGCTAAAATCTGAAACAAAAATAAGCCTGTTAATATGAACACTGTACAATCTATTCTTTGGGGTTTTGCATAAGGATAAAATAAATAAGCAAACTTGACCTATATGTTTTGATCTTAGAGGCTAGAGCACAAGACTTTGAAGAACTATTCTCACCAATGAATTTTCTCAATTTATGACAGCTAAAACGTAAACAAAAATACTATCCAAAGATTAAAATAGAGATATTTGGAGTTGTATGTAGTGTCCCTTGCAGAATTATTAGCTCAAATCCACATAAATTTTTGCAATCACTCAAATTCTAACTCTTTCTAATCACCAAGTTCGTAATGTGGGCAAGGTGAGAACATATAGAGACTTGAACAAGGATAGGAGAATTACAAAAAGATGCTGGTGGCAAGCCGACCAATTTATAATATAAGCAAACCATAGATCAATCAAGCCAAACTAGTTGATAGTGAATGCAAATTCCAATCAAGCCAAACTAGCTTAATACATGTGAAACAGTGTCAACGCCAAAATGGAAGACTAATTCTCCCGATTCCGATTTTATAACTGATAAATATAGACCCAAGACAATGTTTAATCATACAACTACAAATGCAATAACCAGTTTCAATCCAAATTTATTGCCCTCACATCTGAAAAAGCCACAAAGGAGTAGCATTATTTGTGTGACTAAGGCAATGTGGTATGGTTATACATGGCATGAAGGATCTGAGAAGTGGGTGATGTGATATAGTGACACATGGCAGGTGGGACCCAAAGGTAGCCTAGGAGGAGAGCTCGTTTTGAGGGAGGAGAGGCTTTTGGGAACCAAAATGTAGGAGATTAGATGAAACAAGGAATGGCTTTTTGCAAAATGGATGGTGTTATGCATTGATCTAGGCACAACTATTTCAATGCATGATTCCACCCAATTGTTTGAGGGTGGATTGAATAAAGTGATCTTAAATGTTTTGTTAAATCAAATGCTCAATTTCCATTTCAAAATGCACCTCTTTTAATTAATATAGGAAAATGTTATTTTAATTAAAATAGGTTGCAGTAGGAATTACACTTCTGTTCTTCTACCTGACTTTAATCATAATGTTGTCAAAATCATTTTCTTTATCCTTTTCTTCTAACCCTTTCCTTTTTAATCTTTTTTAATACCTCTTCCACTAAGTCTTAAATCATACAATAAATGACTTTGTGGATCCATTCACAAGGCTAAAAGTGTGTAAAAATATTGATCTTTTAAAAAGCCCTAAGGGTGGTAGGCAACATGTGCATTGGATTTCATTTTGGAGATCTTAAAATGGGAGGGTTTTTGCCTAAAAAGGTTATAAACCCCTTAATTGTTGGCATGACTAAAAAACTCATACATTGCTAAACTTAAGGGTGGATAACATCTCGAACGACAATACATTGGACCTATTCATTGGTGGTTTCAAGGACCACATCCAACATGATGCTAACCTTTTTAAGCCTTTGATCTTGGAGGATGCTCACTCTCAAAAGGTTGCTAAAAGAAGCATAGCATTATAAAGACCCAATACTAATTACATTAGATATCAAAGTGGAAATTCACAAACTCAATTCAGCCTATGTGGTTGATGCCTCAACAAAATGCTACAATTGCAATGACAAACACAAAAAAGGTCACAAGTGTGAAGGAAGAAACTCTTATACATTGGGAATGAACTTGAGGAAGATCTAGAACATGACATCAATTAGGGTTCCAAAGATGGATCCATACATATTTTTTCATATGTATTGGAAGGTTTAAGTACACCTTTCCTCTCAAGATGAAGGAATTAAAAAAACAAAAGTTAGTAGTTTTGTTAGCCTTCAACAACATACATAAGTTGATAAACAAAAACTTGGTTGATCATTTCAATTGTTTGTATATCCAACTCTGAAATTTTAGGTGATGATAACACATGGTGGTATCATCAATTGTTCATGAAAATTCCTCAACATAGAAATTTTATTGGGAAGTTACCTTATGCCAAGTCTTATGATTAAAATTCACAATTGATGCGGGCGTGCTATTGGAAGTTCAATGGCTGAAAACGTTAGGCACATGTTTAATGAACTTCCTAGAACTCTTTCTCCAATTTATAGTGGATGGAAAGGAATACAATTTGAGGGATCCGAAAATGGCACTGCGTGGGTGATCGATTCTCATAGCATAGAAAAGATGCTTTAAAAGGGATCTAAAGGAGTAGTTGTAAAATATTTTCTCTAGAAGTACAACCACATAAGAATTACCCGCTTTAAGATCTCAAAGTTATCGTTGATAAGCACTCAAAGGTTTTCAAAAATGTAAATGAGGGGCTTCCACCAGTTCATGAACATGATCTATCATTCAACGCATCCCAAGAATCCAATCACCTACATGAAACCATATTGCTACCCCTATGAACAATTGAGTAGGATCAAAAGCATGTTCTAGGATCAAAAGGATGTTATAGGTGACAATAGATGCAGGAACCATTTGCCTAAGTCAATAGTTCTTGCATAATCAGTTCAAGAATAGTTAGCCTATTTTCCGAGTTTTCCCATAGGCTAATTGGTTGAGCAAGGGAGAACTCCAACTTTCTTGGAGAGCACAGGTGTGAGCAAGTAATGGTTTATTTCATGGTAGTGAGTTCAGAAGATTTTACTGAGCCCCATGACACTTTCAGAATGCAATTTTGTCCTTTTGTGAGCTCTCCACACTTCTTGGAGAAGCTGGCTATTTTTAGAATAGCGCCTAGTTGATACAATTCATCATCCTAGTCCTCAGAAGCATTATGGTATGATCATAAATTCATATCTGACTCATTTTGATACTTTTCGCAACTTGGGTGGATAAATTAAAATCATTAAATAATTATTACTTAAGTTGTCGAAAAGTATTATTTAAAAGGACAACTTATGTGTAATTATTTAATAAAAAGGTGTTTTAAGTTGTGCATACAGGAGCCGCTAGGCATAAGGGGACTTTGCTCACATGGTGAATTATTATTTATTTTTCGAAAAAAAGCTTTTGGAGGGAAAAGAGAAAAGTAATATTTTATTTCCTCAAGTGAGTTATAAAAGGAGGTGTTGAGCTCATTGTAGAGGTTCGACATGTTATGAGAATTTGCTTCTGCATTTAGAAAACCTGTGTTCATCTCTAATTTTCTTAAGGACGAAAACCCTCTTGAAAATACTGGTTTCGGGGACGAAAACACCCTAGCTGGTCATGGTGTTTTCATTTCAAGAATCACATTGAGCTATAATGGAGATTTTGATGATTTCTTGTTAAGTTCAAGGTTTTGTTGATGTTTTGGTTTTGAAAATGAAGGTGCAGGGTTTTCGATGAGTTTGAACTGCTGTTTGAAGTGTTTTTTCCAAGGAGAAATCTGCATAAAGGCTGGCCACACCTCTTGGAGCTAGCCGTACAAACCCCCAGACGGCGGTGTGAGGTTTTGAGGGCAAAACACCTCACTTTCTCTGAGTTTCGTTTGCTGATTGGTGGCGCCCAGGGTTGTGGATTCAATTTGTGTTTGATTGAGGTTGAGCATGAAGGATAGGGTTTTATGTGCATTTTCAGTTATTCACTCTACTGAAATTTGTATCAGACCTGTATACCAGTGTTTGCAGTTACATTTGGGGCATCTGGAGTTAAGTTTGGGCTATATTCTTCATCTGCACCATCAAAGCTTCAGATGGTATGATTTCTTGTATTTATTTGAATGTTTCCAGTGCTTCATTATCTTGATAATATGTTGCAGCAGTACAATTTCAGTTGGATCAGAATATTATAAGATTCTATTGCAGCCTTTACTTAATTGTTATATCTTATATTAGTTGCAATAATCATATCTGGTAAACCCTGGATGGTAGTACCACCAGTGGTCTTCATAATCATGCATTTCATTTGTAATAATTGAATGGTTTACCACCAGTTCTATAGCATGCTTTGTGTTTTAGCACACTCCGCTGAATAAGTGCAGATGAAGGATGGCTTAGCCGCCTTGTGTGCATCATTATGTTTACATCAAACACACTCCGCTGAATAAGCATAGAGAAAGGACGGCTTAGCCACCTTGTGTGTTCATATTGTGTTGCATTGGCGCACTCCGCTGAATAAGTGCAGAGATGGATGGCTTGCCGCCTGGTGTGTCACAGTGATAGCATTTTGTATTGCATACGCTCTTGTTGTTGCATTCAATAAAGTTTGGGTGTGATCCTACACACTATATGCTCTCACCTTGCCCATATTGGGATATTCAATTGGCAAAAAATCAAAAAAAAATTGTGGGTGTTTGTTACACTAGTGGACATTATTTATATCTTCCATTCATTCATTCACTCCAAGAATGGTTCACAAGAAGGATTCTTCATGGTGTGTCCCTAGATAGAAAGATAAGTTTCCCAACATAATCATTGACGATCAATTGGATGAATTGACTAGAGCTCTATGCATTTTGTCTACCACTAAATTAGAATCAAGGAAGAAGATATTCTTAAAACTTTCTTTTGTACCCATGAAGATCACATTGAGATTTTGATAGTCTTTTCCAAATATATACTTTAATTTACAACAAAACATGGGAGATTCACTTGAAACATGTTGATTAGGTATTAAAGAGTCTTGAGGAACATCAACTTTATGCTAAACCATCTAAATGTACCTTTAGAGTACAAGAAGTGCAACATCTAGATCATATTGTATCACATGAAAGTGTTAAGGTAGATCCAAATAAAACCAAGGCGATGGTCGACTTGCCAATTCCTAGAAACATTGAGTCTTCAAGGATTCTTGAGGCTCAAAGGATACTACCACAAGTTTGTGAAGAACTATGAACGCATAGTAGCTTCTTTGAGGGCACTACTTAAGAAATATATATTCATATGAACTGCAGAAGGAACTCAAGAAACTCAAGGAGGTCATCTGTGCCAACCTGGTCCTAGCTACAGCAGATTTCTGTAGAACTTTTATAGTTGACTTTGATAGTTCAGGGTGGTTATTTCATTGGATAAGAAGGAACCGCCCTTCAACAGCCATAAAATTAAACGGAAAGAATGCAACCAAGTCCATATATGACATAGAACTGTCAACTATAGTGTACAAAGTTCAACAATTGCAATCATACTTAATGGGGAGGTATTTTAAGGTCAAAACTGATTGTGGCAATCTAAAATTCTTCTTCAAATACAGCTCTCCATCAAGGAAGAACAAAGATTGATCAAAAAAATGCTACCATATGACTTCGGTCATTGATCATCTGCAAGAAAGGAAAATAGAATGTTGTGGCCAATGCACTTTGTGCATAAAAAGAGAAGACACTTTCTATGCAATATCAATCTTACAACCAGACTAGATTGAAGCAGCACACTTGGAGTGGCAACAAGATCTTACTACTCAGCAGATCATTCACCAACTTTAACATGACAGGGGCTGTTTGGACAGATTTGCATGAAGCAGTGATTCCTTATATTAAAGGGACTGACTATACCCATGCAAGAATCACGGCTAAAAAACAAAATCTTATAAAAAATGCAAATGTTCTTGATTTGGATATTGTTATAGATTCTCTTTCATATATAAGACAAACTCATTTGATGCTTTATGGCCACCCCTACTGCATGAGAGGATAGGTGTTGACACAAACATCTATCGATTTTTGTATCTTCGTCAAAGGGATGCAGTAAACTGTAAATCTTACAACTAGACAAGTTAATTCGATCATTTCTAAATTAATTTTAAATATTCATAGAAAACAAAGATGAACTTAGGAGAATCTCAAAATATAGATCTATATTTAAAAAAAATGCTCTCTGAAGTACTAAAAGTATTAGTCTTTGTTGCCCAGAACATACACTATATATGAAAGTCAAATGCAAAACATGTCTTGAGTCTTGACCCCCAAGCATACAGGTTCAGCTGTTGGATGTTCTTTGCATTCATATTGTCTTGTATTAGTAAGAAAATTGGACTGACAATGCACCCCCTTGAGGGTCTTAATTACATGGTAAGAGAATGGATGTGATTCTAGGAGCCTGCATAACCAAGAAATATTAAGAAGACTATCTTAATATAGCAACTGATCAAAGCTGTTACTTCCAAGCTTGATCCTCTGGGCACATTTTCAGAATTCAAGATTTGTGAAGAACTGTGGCCTTTAAGAAAATCATTTGACAACGCAACGTCATGTGAAAATTTTGAGGCTGAACATTCTTATCTATGGTCTTCTGAGAAACAATACAGCCAATTTTTTTTTTAAAAGCATTTCCACATAACAGTCAAACCTTCTGAACAAGATTGAATCATGCTATAAAACAACTCATATTACTATATTAGAACAGAAAATAACTACAATTTATCAACAGTCAGATTTCAGGAGGCAAGGAAATGACAAATGAAGATGGAAACATCTCTTTGCAGTGAATTCATAAATATTCCAATGTTATCCACATGAGGCTAGACCATCACAGCTGATTCTTTCAAACTATGATTCAATAGCATAGAGTAAATAAATAGTTTAGGGATATTCAACCAAATAAAAGCATACTAAACTGGTCAAACAGGATAAGCTCAAGTGGCAAACCAGTCAGCACTTTCATGGGGGAGACCTCAGTTCAAATCCCCAAGCGACATGTTACTTTTAATATGTACAAATGTTGGCAGCATAAAATTCTGGGTGTGGTGTAACCCAGCATGCGAGGCCAGGCACATGTCATGAGTGAATTCAACAGAAAAGACACCCCTTGATGGTGGCATCTAAGCTGAAATTCACTGGCCATAAAGTTAACTTACCAAGCACATTAAAAATCAGACTAAACTGGCTATTATTTACAGCATCCCCCGAGGGGAATACAACTTATAAGAGGAATTTTGTGGATGATAACGAACTAACTTATTTCCTGTCCGAAAATTCCACCGACATTTACATAATAAAGCAGTGCTAAAGTCAACAATGATTCGAAGAAACCAAGACAGATTTAAGAAAGCAAATACTCAGTATAAGAATAACTGAAAAGTTTGGAAAACCAACCAGGTAGAGCATTTTGTTGCGCCATGATGGCCTTGTGCATTTCAACCAGATGCTGACAAATGGTTGCATATGCTGATATCTGGAATCGAAGGATATCCATCTGCTCATCTGTCATCACCTGCCCAAGCCTCCTTCTTATGTACCCATCTCCCTCTTTCACATCTCCAACCCCATCCCCATCTCCATCCCCATTCTCACTCGAATCAACACCAACACCACCTTCACCTTTTTCTTGTGATATAATTCCTTCCATCCCTGTCCCAATCCTTTCCATGTGTGAACATTGCTCCATATTCATACTTTAAGTTCAATTATCTATTTCTCTTCTCCTTCTATTCCACACGCCCTGGTTTGTAAAATCCATTAAGTTTATACATTGTCCCAACACGGAAAGCAATGGAAATAATGATGGATAATGGCGACTGGCTGCAACAGAATTAACAGACGTCTAAGGTACCGAGGATGAGGATGATGACAAATTATGGATTGAGGGGAAAATGTAATATACCTCTTTGGTAGGTTTTGATGTTATCTGTGCGGACAAATCTGATGGACCCACATAACCCTGGACTAATTTACCGTCATTTTTTTTTAAATCCTGATTTTGAAATTCAAAATTGCGGTGGCATATTGATCGAAGAGGGGGATTGCTTACCCTTCAAAAAAAAGGCGGAAACGTGTAGGAGGAGAATAGAGCTATGCCCAGTGAAGCGTAGGAAGCGGGAATGCTTCCATGAAAGCAACCCTCACCAACAAAACTACAATTTGCCGAATTTTCTGTCTCACTCACTCCTGCTGCCCACCAGATTTTCTTAACTTGTTATTCACAGGATATTTCCTCATAATCTTCTTGTTATGTTCCTCTCTTTTCGGCTGCTAAAGTATGAACATAACGAAATAAACTGTGATAACCGATAAAGATTAGGAATTTAGCATAATTTTTTTGGCCCACTCTGTAAATATTTAACACATATTTCCATTTTAAACACAGTGTACATAAAATGTCAAGTGAAGAATGAGTAGACATTATACACCTGTCTGTAGGTTTTGATGATTATGAAAATGCGAACTGCACGTCTGTATGAACGTCCATCAATCAGCCTCTTTTGTTATTCGTCTCACTTTAGTGGGTGGTGGCGGTGTTTTATTTAAAAAATATTGTTTTGTATGAAGTGATGGGATTGACATTTGACACCCACACAAGTATGTCTGCCATGTGAATGAGTGGGTGTGGGTGGGATTCGGGAATATATAAAGCAACACATGATTATGTTACAAATATTTGACTAAACCAGTAAATCTGGTGAAATTGTGAGGTGTCAACCTCAGGCTGTTAATCTTTACTCACTGCCTTTCTTGTCAGACTCAAAGTGGAGATCAAGTACAATCAAATATTTGACCTTTGTTTACATTGTCTTCTTTTTTTTTTGTCTTTACATTCCCTAAATCATTCTCTCAACCTCCTTTTGCGTCTTAACCGGACCTTAAATATTCAAACACAAATTTCACTTTTCAACTCTTCCTTTACAAGACTACTCTACTCTCCTCTACTCTACTTTACTCCATTTACATTCATATTGACTCGAACCATTTTTTTATGGAAAGATTAATAGTATGTGTTTTTACTGTTAAAGTATTTTTATTTGTAGTGTGTCAAATTATATTGTTTTATCAAAATTTAATTGTGTAGTTTTTGAGTCAAATTTATTGATCCATATTTAATGGGTTGGAAAATTTGCACTCTTCCCTTTCAATGGTCAAACAATCAATAGCAATTTTACACCTCATCCACATCAAAAAGTAGTAAATATTGTTGGATAGTGAAGTCCAACGGCTGGGCTTAAACAGCACACACTAAGCTTTGACTTTGCTTAGGTGGCTCGTGGGCCCTTTCTCTTACTCTGTTTTGTTAATGTGTCAATAAGAGAAGGGCCCACCAGCCACCTAAGCAAAGTCAAAGCTTAGTGTGTGTTGTTTAAGCCCAGCCAAGTCTAACTGGTGCAGCGATTCAACTTCCTTTGTTTCTTCTCCCACTGATGTACACTAAAAACGGAGATAATAAAATAGAGATTTCCCCTACTTCCCATGGACTAGCCAATTTGGTGAACCACATAAATTCTGTATTCTGTGTTTTGTTTTGCATCTAGTTAATTTTGTGTTTAATTTGTTTATTTATCTGCACTTCTATTCAACAAATATTTATCCTATTTTTATTGGCCAAAATTGGCAATTGACTGCTGAAATAGATAATGTTTAAGCCATTTAAAAATTTGTATACTCAATAACTATGCAATTGACTCCATAAACAATATAATAACTAAAATTTTATACTTATATTTTAAACTTATAATAATTAAGTTATTTTTATGCATTGATTAATATGTAAGATATGTATTTTCACATGAAAGTTGACAAATTACCTTATTCTAATTCTATTCTATCTTTATAAATTCTAAGATTCCAAACTGACCTATGAAACCCATCATTTGCCACCATGGTGTTATTTTCACTTACCAAATCAGTGTCATTTTTCAAAAATAGAATTTTTAATTTTTTCAAGCTGGCACAACTATTTTGTCTCCTAGTCCCAAAAATATAAAATATCTTATTCCATTATTTCATATAAATTATTCTTCCAGCTTTCTTTAATATTGTTTTCTGGTATAACTCCAGAACAGTGACTTCACTTACAAACCACACATACCTTAACTAATAAGCAACCAAAGCTAAAGTATTCACAATAGGGAGGAACTTTTGTTTTTTTAAAATAAACAAGTGTTGTGTTGGAATATGGAAGAATGGAAGAATAAAATGCATGCTTGCAGACACAGTCAGGACTGAAATTTCGCGTGCACGCTGCTTCTTAAATTAAAATTTTATAACAGCCAGCTGTTTTAAGTGCCTATCAATTTACTTGGTGAGCAGGCATATTGGCCAGGCAAAATATGTACATTTAGTGGGAACATATATCAGTGTGTCATAATTTAACTCACTGCAGAAAATACATCATACTTGTCATATATCACTGTATTTTAACAGTAAGTAAAGATAACACAGATATCTTTAATTATTTTAACTCTAGCAATTTAGAGGCTCTGAAGCGACTCAGCATTTAGAGCTATATTGAATAAATGAATGAATTTTAATGACGTCCACAAGATCAAGCAGTCTAAGGGATCAAGAGTCACAGCCCTAAGACATCTTCGGGATCTTTTCAATGTCATCTCTTCTACTATGAATCTTAACCAAGAAGCCGGCCGGCTTCCTCAAAGAGTTCGATTAAACAGACCACCTTCAAATTGTTTTCATATTGATTCCGAATATCTTCATAGGCAGCATGCTCAAAGATGAAGTGTCATTCCATTTCAACGGCTCTACTTAAACAACATCCACTTTAATGGTCAAACAATCAATAGCAATTTTACACCTCATTTACAATAAAAAGTTGTAAATATTTGTCATATTTTTATTGGCCAAAATTAATTTTTGACTGTTGAAATGGATGATGTTTTCAACAAGTTTTTGACTGTAAAAAATGCAAATCCTATCTTCCCAAACTTCTTTGGGACCATCCATCTAACAGTAATAAAACATTAACTAATATATTAAGTTTTACATTGAAATCCCTACGTAAAATTAATGGGTTTGCATTGAAATCCCTCGATGAAATTTATGGGTTTTTTATTCTGAACAACTGTAGCTATCTACGTCTACTTTGCCATAAAATCACCTGTAATTATATTCAAACCCGAAAAACAGGGTAGGTATAGACTGTCAATTTTCATGGTTGATTGCAGTTTTCATTCAACTTTAGTATTTTTTATTTATAATAAGCACAGCCACTCACCGGTGCGCACATCGATCTCGCTGCCGTCCTAAACTACAGCATGATTTGTATTTTGCTTTATGACCTTTTTTTTTTATTTTTTGCCTTCTTCCATTGTTTTGTTTGTACGATGAGACGGAGATAATTAGTGAGAGCAGTAGCACAATTATGACACTGGTAGTATATCTTGTATGTCCATAATTATTCCGCATATTTAAGAGGAAGAATTCATACTTCCCACTTTTTATAAAAGTTGTTAATGACTATTTTTCAACGTTTTCTTACTTTACAACTCATTCTTTGGTTCACTTTCACATTCATCTCGTTTCCGCATTGATACATATTTTGTTTTTTATTTATCATTCACATGTAATGGACATTAGTGTTCGCGCTCTCCTCCCCTTGGACAGAAACGTGTGGGGTAGTGTCCTTATGTTTGGATTTCGCTTTTCCCATCTAAATGAATGACTAGACCCTGCAACATATTCTATTAAAGCTCCTCCTTGTTGCACACAACATTATTGTACATCAAAACTTAGTTTACACATTTCAAGTTTCAAAATTAATTGTTGAATTAGTCTTAGGATCTAACTAAGGCAAATCTAAGAAATGGCCTTTGAGAACCTATTTTTCCAACTAAAATAAATTTAGGATTTGAAGCAGTGTTTTACATAGGACACAGCTACCTATGTATGGACATCAGTGCACCCAATAGACAAAAGCCTAGTATATAGGATAGGAGCATGCTAGATAATGTAGAAGCATGCCCCTTAGATCAGGGGCATGGCAAACAAGACACCTCCAATTGTTGCCAAAATCAAAAGCTTCAAGAACATGTCTAAATGGCAATGTAAGACCTCCAATCTATTTTCAATCGTCTTCAACTACAACAACCACTAAATGAAATATGCTTTCTCTAATGCTACCTCGTTTTTTTTTCTCACTCTAGTGTAACCTCAACTCTAGCATTTGGTTTACCTGATTATGAAATTTGGAAGTAATTAGTGTTAATTGTGTTAATAAAAACATATTTAGCAAGTAGACAAAATGCAAATTAGTATTTAAAAGTAAAAGCACCTAGTTTAGAGATTATTTTTAGTTATATTTTGATGAACTAGACTTCTCGAACATGCAATAATAAATCCTTCTACCTTCTTAAACACAACACATTCACACTCTTTGTTGTCACTTACTTCTTGTTTGCAATTAGTAATTTCAACAATAACTAGAATGCATCTTTTCCTATAACAACAAACATCCAACACACTTTCTCTCTCCCTCACACCTAAGTATATATACTCTTTTGCTTCCCCTTCTCTCTGAACTACCAATTCAAGTATCTTTGTCCTATAATAATATCTTCAACCCCAATCCTCACACTATTCTTTCATCTTCTATACCCATTGTAACACCCAGCTAAGTTTTCACCCTAAAAACTAAGTTTTAACCAAAGGTAATAATTTTTTTTTAAGTTTAAAGCAGAAAGATAATTTGTTTTTCATTTTAAAACCAAATAATTCATCCATCGACTAACAATAATCAAGAAATTATAAGTTGTACAAAAGGGATCTAACCATCTACATCATTATACCATATGATGATTAAAGATACTTAGAATATTTTCAAAATAGAAACTTACCAAAGTCACTGCATCTTGATTGTCGACCATCCAAATTCAAGTCTCGGCAAGCCTCTGAAATATAGAAGAGAAAGTATCTTCAAGGAGCTTAACCTCCAACCACAGACTGTCGGTCTCCCGCACTCCTTCCAATCCGGAAGTAGCCCTACCCTACTAAAAGAGGATAGACTTAGGATAACCAATGGTGTTAGCCATCTGAGTACCGGTGTTGTGACCTACGTAACTTGTTATCGTGCATCCCCCTAGATACCCTCTAGTCAAGCATGACCATTCCACAAGCTACGCCATCCAGTCACAGTGAACTATCAATGCACTTGAGGCAGGTGCACTGCCTTGGCCAAAGGATTTGAATATAATTAGCATTGTGTCAACGCAAGTAGTAAGTTCACCCAGCCCAACTCAACTTGAATTAATCGCAATCCTACAGTTACCTATGTATAAGTTCAATGTAACGACCACGATAACCTCTTGGTGTTCCAAACTCATCATGCAATAATGCATGGCAGTTAGGTTTACTTCTCTCTTTTTAGCTCATGGAGACATTTCCTTCCATATGTTAAAAGAATGGGCTTCTAGCTCACCGGTTAATCGGTTAATGCTATAAGTTTAAGAGTTGATCTCTAAGTTAGTCCACTACTTTAATTTATCCAATCAAGAGTGGACACTAAACTTAACTAAGTTGTTTCGGAAGGGGTTTAACAATAAACCAATTTATAGAATACAAATATTCGAAGACTTAGAGTTAAAATTTAAATACTCTTAAGAATCTTCTTCGACCAATTGAATCTTCGACAAAGCTTAATCTTTTATCAAACTAAGCATTTAGAAATCCTATCATGTTGTTTCTATTTGCAAGAAGAATGCATGCAAGTTAGACTAAACACTTAACTATAGACTCATTGTGTTTGTTCTGAAACTTCATTATTTAACTTGTTTCACTGTATAAACCAAATAGTAACTCTATACCCTCTTTCGAAGACACAACAGTTTGAATATTTATAAAGCAAAAAGAGTCATATACAATAAATAAATGGACTATAACTAGTTATCATTCCCAACAAGAAAAGTATATTCTCTATGGTCGACCAACCATTTATAGACTCAGAACTTGTGGAGGACTGAGTAGTCTTACATGCATCGACATACATTTCACACTATTGTTTCTCATCTGCTGATGGTTAACACATTCTTCAAGTCTTTTATAAAACTAGTTGTCTTTAAATATGACAAGACCAACCAATTATAGTCGACAGGCCAACTGAAGACACACCCAACATTGACCTAGGTTAGACCACTGTGGCTTGGAATAACTTTATAGCTAGCTTTCGACCAAAAACTCAGTCTACTATGTGCTCTTCACATACCATATACTTCTTAAAGTTAAACAAATGCAACTACATAGTTTTAAATTGGCCAACGAAGATTTTTCGAGGAATAAGTGTGTTACAGCTGTGAGGTTTAAGACTGTGGTAAGGTTCAGAGAACAAAGAGCATTGTTTCCATTTTGAAAGTAGTGAAACATACAAGTCTCAACTTAGTAATCAATTCACACATCAATCTTCAATGAAATGATAAGTTCCATCGTATTACAAAGTGGAGCCAATCCTAATAAAACATTCTTGTTTAACCATGACAACGTAGAGAAGAGATGAAAAGAAACCTGAAGAAAATCTCCAGTGACTGCTTCAAAACTGATCCAAGAGCTCATTCTTTTCTTATCCACTCACATTCACTTCATGCTCGGCCTCCTCTCCACTTCCTCTCTACGTTCCCTATCCTCAAAACTGACTCCCGACTTCCTCTATATCCCATTCTCCCTGCGAAGGAAAAACTAAACTTCCCACTCTCTAGACCACGCCTTATCAACTGGGTAACTACCCTGCATGGCTTAACCATCTCCTCCTTTCTGCAACCACTACCAAAAATGATTTGGTTTTCCCACTAAATTCGCAACTACTCTACAAAGTGGAGCTCAACACTACGCGAGGTGGCGGTTTACAGTTTGGACAAGCTGTCACACTACTCATAACCGATTATGAGTTTAAATCAAAAGCAAAACTAGAAATAATGGTTGAGCCGACAACCCATCCATAAAGTTTAAAGCTCAAGAGAAAATAGATTGTTTTGGAATATAAAACATCATAATAAAGACTTGAGTGAGCCCCTTCGAGTTACTACCCACTTACTAACATCATAAAAGAATAAAAGAATTACCCCAAACGACTATTTAAATATAACTAATATAATTTTGTATATTCCATTACAATACGACCAAAGGTATTACACTCAACGGTCTCAAGATGTAAAACATTATTTAAACCTTTTATTATACGATAATAGCCCATAATAGAAACAATTCTACATTCATCAAATATCGCAAGTAAATGTCTACATCATACGCTCGTAGAGTTTTATGATGATGACAATGAATTGAGCATAAACACAAAACAAGGTTTGGGGTCGACTTATGCACAACTTTCAACTTTTTCGCCGAACCACTAAACAAGACACGACATACAACTCATTCTCAAGTGTATACATTTATATATATAACAATATATCGGTCGTCCATATTTGACGACATGATACAGAGTATTATGACACAGATGTCGATTTCCCATACTCATTACGACAACTATGGAAAGAAGAAAGACCTATTCTTGCAAACCTTGACATCTCATCTAAAATTGACTTAGCCCAAAATCAATACTTAACTCAAGGCAACTAGGTTTATCTACCTGATGTTCATTTTCAGTGGCAAGCACTCATGGGTTATTCCAGAGTCTATTCTCTCTTCCTCAAAGATACTTTCTCTTCTTCTTTCTTCCTAGTGAACATGTTCCATCTGTTCCTATCATTGACAATCTCACATACAATTTGTGGTCAGTGTACCAATGTTCTGATCAAAACACATTTACATCAAATCATTTCATTTTCATATCGAAAAGACATTTTAATTCATAACATCAAATTGATCATAATCAAGTAAAAATCCATAATTTCATAAAATTGACCTTTTCTAATCATATCATCATTTTCTATGATGTTAAAACATATCCACATGACTGTACTATTTTAAGAAAAGTAAATAGTAATATTGAATCCAAAAAGGGGATGCAACACCCATCTTCAACCTTCCCTGTACTCCTATCTTCACACTTCTTCCACCTTATGACCCTTTATCATCCCCTTCACTCTACTTTATACCTCTCAGCATTTCCTTTCCCTTCCACTCTCTCTCCTTCTCGCCTCCTCTCTTTTCCTTCTCCTTCATTTCATCACTTCCCTTATCCCCACTATCTCTATCATCTTACCCAGTTCTTCCTTCACTACTCTACGTTATTTCATTTCTATTTTAATGTCCCTTACATTCTCACCTCTTTCCTTTACTCTCTTCATTTCTCTACCTCATTCCTTCACCTCCCTTAAACATCTAATAACCTCTTCTTCCCTTTCTTTAGATTATTCTTAGTCCTAGGTGATCCTACAATAGTGTGACCCACTTGTTGGATGGGGCAAAAAATGACTTTTGGAGGGTAAAAATCATTGAACGCCTTCAACGAAGGTAAAATGTCTACCGCATGTAAAAACACTTCGAATGAAGGCGGCGAGGGGGGTTTCGAATGAAGGTCATTTTTCCATTTTTCCATGTTGCACATTGGAAATCCCTATAGGAAGTGACCTTTGAATGAATGTACCTTTGAATGAAGGACCTTCATTTGAAGGTCTTTATGTTTCCCTCCTCCTTCTACTTACCTAGTTTTAACAATAAATTTCTGATTCAAAGCAAGGTTTGGACCATCAAATGGAGTCACCATGACATGAGATTTTAGAAGATTGTAGCCCTAAGAGTAAGCTTTCCAAAAAAGTATAATTTTTAATATTTTTTAAATTATTATATTCATTTTCTATTTTCTAGTGAACAAGCTTTCCAAAAAAGTATAATTTTTAATATTTTTTAAATTATTTATTCATTTTCTATTTTCTAGTGAACATAGATATTTTACCAAACATAAAGGTATGTATTTAATGCACATGGAAAAATTTAAAAAAATGAATCAATGTCCTTGTTTCAACAAAATAATAATAATTTCTATGTCAAAATGGAGTCTCAGCAGTTCTTGGAATCTGTTAATATCTATGCCCCCAATCAGAGGAATTCTAAAAGGGAGATGTGGGACCACCTCTCTACTCACATTGAGAAAGATAGAAAGGAATGATGGATGTTGGCTAGGGATTTCAATACCCCTCTTTATCCCTCAGAAAAAATTGGTGGTATATTGGACTACACTAACAACATGGTTGATTTGGCAGATTTATTCAATAAAGAAGGTCTCATGGATCTTGATATCTAAGGGCGTCATTTCACATGGTCCAATCAAAGAAAAGGAGGGAGTTTGATTCAAGTGAGATTGGATAGAGTCCTAGTTTCCTCCTGTTAGGACTACACCAGTACTTACACTCTAGAGGCCCTTCCAAGGACGACCTCAGATCATAATCCTCTACTGCTATCTTGGAGAGATAAGGAAGTCAAAGGCTCGTTCCCCTTCAGATTTGAAATCATATGGACTCAGCATCCTGACTTTAGGGATAAGTTGGCTAGTTGGTGGAGTAGTCGTATTCAAGGAACTCCCATGTTCAGATTGGCCCAAAAGTTGTTTATCGTTAAAAACAAAGTTAAAGATTGGAACAAGTACACCTTTGGAAATATCTTTGACATCAAAAAAAGGATCTCTACTAACCTGGCTGACATTCAGAAGCAGATGGCTAAGGGAGACCTATCTAAGGAAACGACTCAGATTGAGGAATCCTTGAGGAAGGATTGGAAGGAAACCCTAAAGAAAGAGGAAATCTATTGGAAACAGAAATCTAGGGTGCAGTGGCTTAGGGAGGGAGACAGAAACACCACCTTTTTGTATCAATCTGCTATGAGACAGGAAAAGAAATAACATTGTTAAACTAATGGATGGTAATGGTGCTATGGTGGAGTCGGATGTCCAAGTGGGACAGGTGGCTGCTTTCTATTTTCAAAACTTTCTGCCTGCCCAAGACTGCAGGAGCTAATTGGCATCATTCCCACTTATCTTAAGAAGGAGGACAATGCTCAGCTTGTTAAACCAATGACAAAGGAGGAAGTCCATTCTAGTCTATTCTCTATGGGTGCATATAAGGTCCCAGGACCTGATGGTTTCCCCCCAGCTTTTTTTTCAAGAGTACTGGGACATTGTGGGGAAAGATGTTACTGAGGCTGTTCAAGACTTCTTTAGGACAGGAAAGCTTCTTAAGCAACTTAATCACACTTTCATAGCATTGGTGCCTAAGAAACCTGACCCCATAAATATGGGAGACTTCAGGCCCATTACTCTTTGTAACACTGTTTATAAGATATTCTCCAAGATTTTAGTCTTCAGATTGCAGCCTATCCTTGACAAGTTAATCAATAATAGCCAGAAGGGGTTTGTACCAAGTAGGTAAATCCTAGATGCTGCCATTACTACTCATGAATTCTTACACTCTATGGATAGAAATAAATTGTAAGGGATAGTTTTTAAACTTGACATCTCAAAATCTTATGATAGGGTGGCTTGGGAATTCCTTTTCAAAGTCTTGTGTAGATGGGATTCCAAGAAAGAAATTTGCAACTGATCAAAATGTGTGTTACCTCTGTGAAATATTTAGTCCTCGTTAATGGGGTACCCAGGGGCTTCTTTAGTGTGGGAAGGGGTCTAAGGCAAGGCAACCTATTATCTCCCTATCTTTTCATTCTCATGGCCAAGGTCCTTAGTAGACGTTTCCTAAATTTACTGAGTACCCAAGAGATCAAGGGTATTAAACCTGCTTCAACAGCAGACTCGGCTGCCATATAGCAGTTTGTGGATGACACTATCTTTTTGGGGTTGCTTCAGTGGTTGAGGCCAAGAAATGAAAAAAAGTACTAAAGGATTATGCCGATTCTTCTGGTTAGTGTATAAAATATGACAAAATCTTGGTGTATTTCTTCAATACTCCTTTGGACCTTCAGCAAAAAATTATGGGAATTCTTGGTTGCTTTAGTGGTGAGCTCCCAGGCACTTACTTGGGACTCCCCTTAGTTGTTAAAGAGGTAACTCCTGCTTACTGGAATTCCATCTTAGAAAGGATTCAAAAGAAATTGGTTGGGCAGAAAGGCAAGCTTCTAAGCCAAGCATGTAAATATCAACTCTTAAAGGCTTCTCTACAAGGTATCCCTATCTACTTCCTGTCCCTTTTTTAAATCCCTAAATATATAGTGGATAAATTTGAGAGAATCCAGAGGAACTTCCTTTGGACTGGGATGGAGGATAAAAAAGGATGGCCCTGGTCAGTTGGGATAAAGTGTGTAGACCCAAACTTCTGGGGGACTTGGGAATTAGAAAAATAAATCTGATTAATAAGGCTCTCCATGCCAAGATTGGGTGGAATCTCTTAAGTGAGAACAAGGAATGGGGCAATATCATGAGAGCCAAGTACTTAGCCAATCTGAACCAAGAAGACTTTCTACATTCCATAGGGTTACCCCAGGGTTCTGTTATTTGGAACAATGTGTTAAAAATGTAGAACCTTATGTTGGATTTAGGATAGACAACTAAGAGGGGGGGTGAATCAGTTGTTACTAAGATTCTACTTTTATATAACTTTAAAGCTTCTTCAATTTTAATAACATATCAAAGATTCAATCATAATGCATGATTCAAGAGCAGAAACTGATTCAACACATACAACACCAAGATTTTAACGTGGAAAACCCGGTTAAGGGAAAAACCACAGGGTGGCTAACCCAAGATTGTATTCTCTGTTAAAAGAATAAGAAGAACAAAGTGGCACTTGCCAATTAGGGCTCACTGCCCAAGCACACTGCTCACAAGAGGCCCACTACCTACATGAGACACACTATCTATAAAAGAATATAAGTATTACATACTTGAATTGGAGATTAGCATCTTCACTATGCCTGAATCAGTTCCATTAAGCTCAACCCCTCTGCCCTGCTTTTCAGTCCTCTTCATTACCACCTTCTCATCACACACACACTTTTGAATGACTTTGCAACTCTTATTTATACATGACATTGACTTTGGAATGATCATCAAAGTTGGCACAACATACACTTATTTTATTATAGAGCAATTACAAAAATACAACTTGACTTATTACAAAAACTTCATGTGCATCACTATACTGTCGGCCACACATAATTGGGACTTTAATCTTCTTCGAGGAGTACACCATGCTTCGCAAGACATCTTCAAAGTCATTAACAACATGTGCGAAACATCTGGTCGGCCAAGACTAGGAAGAATGCTATTCCCAGAACGTAAATCTTCAATTACGAGCTCAATCTTCAATGCAAACTGTCAACACAAACTAGACATAGTCTAGAGACCCCCACAAGCTTGCTTGAATCACCAAGAACATCCGCACCACTTCTGCTTACTGTAATCAATCGCATCTTCATCCGAAACCTCAAGAACACAGCCGGTCATCACTATCACATTAGAAGGATTGCTTGTGGACCTCCAAACCACAAACCAATTGAATTGTCAATTCACATTAAATTCCCAAACATGCCACCAGATCTGCAGAACATGATATTGTATTTCTGGATCTTACCGGACCTATTTGTGTCTCTTTTTCACCTCTGAATAGTTGCCAAAACCAGTTTTACTCTTATGGCCATAACTTCTTCACAATTTCATGCAGACTTCTCAAATCTTGACTGGATCACCTTTAGACACATATCTACACACCCTTTGATGCGCATTCTCTGATCTTCATCTAGCTGGGATCTTCACTTCATAGAGCTTCATTGTCCTCACTGTTCTTCTTTGTTTCTAATAGGACTAATTTCTCAATATTCTCAGCACACAGCTCATCCAATCCTTGACATCAATGTAATAGGAGTATGTTGACATCGATGACAATACCGGTTAGGCCCATACTTTCAACAATCTCCCCCTTTGTCATTGATGGCAACATATGATGTGAAAAATTGTTTTAACCATCAAGACAAGAACTTCTCCTCACTGACTAACATAGCTCCCCCTATCAACAACAATCATTCATATGTTTTCTCTTCCTTTGCTGCTCCCCCTTTGATCAACAACCACTTTTTATTTTTCACATGTCTTCTCTCCCCCTTTGACATCAATGGCAAAGGGAGCATACTTGCAACCACTTCTCATACTTCAGAATCATGATGACTACTCCCCCTAAGTAGCAACTTCCTAACACGAATCCGGATCACAATATATGACTATGGGATCTACTGAACTAATGCACATCATTGCACCTTAAAACAGAACCGAAGGGGTAATAACCCCTAACTTCTCCCTGAGATACTCAAAAGAGTCCTTAGGTAGAGGTTTAGTAAAAATGCCTGCAATCTGATCCTTTGAGGGAACAAACTCCAGTCTGACTTCATTCTTGTTCTCTCAAAAAGTGAAAGTTGATGGGTATATGTTTTGTCTTTGAATGGAACACCGAATTTTTTGATATGTTTATTACACTTGAATTATCATAGAAGATTGTGATAGGTTCTTCATACTCCACTCTGATGTTTCTTAGCATTTGCTTCATCCATAATACTTGAGTGCAACTACCTGTTGTTGCAATATATTCTGCTTCTGCAGTGGACAGAGATATTGCCTCTTGTTTTTTGCTAAGCCAAGAAACCAATCTTTTACCCAAAAAGAATGCACCACCACTGGTACTCTTCTGGTCATCCACATCACCTGCCCAATTAGCATCAATATAAGCATGAAGAGAGAAATCATGATCCTTAGGATACTATAATCCATACTCAACTATTCCCTTCAAATATCTGAGAATTCTTTTGATTGCCATGACTTGAGACTCTCTAGGATCAGCCTGGAATCTGGCAACAAGACCAACAACATTCATAATATCAGGTCTAGTTTGAGTGAGGCAGAACAGTCCTCCAATCATTAACCTGAACTTTTTTTGATCAGTCTTAGGAGATTCATCATCTTTACTCAGCTTACATCTGGTTGCCATGGGAGTATTCATTGGCTTTAAATCTTCCATCCCAAATTTCTTCAACAATTCTTTCACATATTTGGTTTGAGATATCAAGATTCCTTTCTTTGTTTGAGTGATTTGTAGACCTAAGAAGAAATTCATTTCCCCAAACATAGACATCTCAAATTCACTTTTCATTTGATTTGTAAAAGTCTTGCACATACTATCTTTTCCTCTAAAAATGATATCATCAACAAATACTTCAACAATCAAGATATTTTCATGATCAATCTTGAAGTACAGATTGTTGATAACTGAGAGGGGGGGGTGAATCAGTTATCCTAATTATTTCCTTTATTGAACTTTCCCTTTAATTGATGCAGCATAAAATCAAACATAAAACATTAACCATAAAACAAGAAACACATGACACAGTATTTTTGACGTGGAAACCCTGTTAAGGGAGAAAACCACGGGGTGATTAACCCAAAATTATTCTCTGTTAGAAGAATAGGAAATTACAAAGATGGCACTTGCCAATTAGGGCTCACTGCCCGAGCACACTGCTCACAAGAGGCCCACTGCCTACAAGAAGACACACTGTCTACAAAGTGATGAGAATCACAGTCTTTGAACTGATTGGAAGCATCTGCATATGCTGGAGTTCAGTTCCGGTTAGGCTCAGTACACTGATCTGCTGCACTTCATCTTTCCTCTGTTCTTTATTCTGCTATCTTTCACATACCGGATCCTTTTTGCTACCTCTGCTCTTTATCTAGACTTATTCGCATATCTCTCCACAACAACAACCCTTTCACAACTAAATCCATCCTCTATATATATATCCGCACAAGTAATTTCATCACCTTTCTAGTCGGCATCCGGAACAGTCTAGTTTCTTATAAACTTTCATTCTGTCGGCTGAATCCTTCCTCACCAAGCAATGCGGATCAAGCATATACTTGTAGATATCATTAATCATGTCGGCAAAACATGATTCATGCCTTCACAACTTCTGTCATCAGCAGTAACCCATCCGGAAAGCAGTCTGATACTCTGCCAGTCAGTTCTTCCTCTGTTTTCACTGTCTCTCAGGAATCCGGTACTCAACCATTCATATCTTTTTCTTTGTTCATCACCGGAGGCTAAATCCTTGGAATATACTACTCAGGGTAGTCCTCTTGACTTTCCCAAATCCGCACTGCACCAAGACACTTCCTCTGAGAGATCCGGACCAATCTGTCGGACCTTGCCACATGCTCTGTTCTTCTTCACCGGACCACAACATTCTTTATTCTGACTTCCGGTAGAGACACATTATGACTTGCGGATATGTGGGATGACCTTTGTTGCCATCAATGACAACAACCATGAATCCATGTAGTGTCTCTTGCCAACAATCTCCCCCTTTGGCATTGATGGCAACACTTAGTGAAAAATGACTAAGTGTTTTCACTATGCTCCCCCTTTGCTGATGCTCTGTCTTTATATACAATTTCCGGAACTCCCCCTTAGTTGGATTCCTCATTTTTCACTGCTCCTCACTCCCCCTTTGACATCAATGGCAAAGGGTAGGGTCCGCACACCAAAATTTTCTAAAATTTTCTCTATATAGCCGCATATTTACATACTCACATGTATTGAAGAATGTCTGCAAAGGATGTCTGCAATTGGATCATTTCTGTAGCCCAACTTTGCTTCATTCTATCCAAAATTGAAATGTGACCACTTAGCAAAAATGCAAACGCTTCTGCCCGCTTGAGATCTGTCGGATCTTTTGTTTGGGTGGTGGTCTGAGCATCACTGATGGCCTCATGCATGGTTTCCAACTTAGGGATTATAATCCTTCTAAGTTCTCCCATCCGGTTGGTGATGTTCTTCCTTTCCTTCTCAAGATTTTTTATTTCATTCAAGACTGCAATGGTCTGACATTCTTGATTTATTATAGAGGAAGAGAGAGGATCAAAACTTTGAGATAAGCTTTGTAGCTTATCCTGTTCCTCTTTTATTTTCTTGTCAAATGCTGCTGTTGCCTTTGACCAGGATATACAAAATTTGTAGATGTCACCGCCATCCTTAAGAGCATTCTCTAAGCTTCTTATTCCAATGCTTACAATCTTCCTATCCTTAGAGATTAATTCTAATATTTCTAAAAATCTCTTATCCAAAAATTCCTTCCGGACCTTTTCTTCAGTTGATTTTTCTAAAGAATCAAAATGTGTATCAACACTGCTGACTAAGGTTTTTAGATTACCGGAAGTGGAGGCTGTCGGATCTATCTGGATTGATGGCATGATCTTTACAAGTATTCCGGAAGCAGCCTCTATCAACTCACAGTCTTCCATATGAGACTTCAGGAGCTTTTCATTTGCCTTGGCATTTGCAAATGAAGCTATCTTCATTGTTTGTACCGGAGAGAGAGAGTCAAAATCAAATGGACCTTTTAGAAGCTCCGGTTCATCAATCTCTAGAGTTTCTTTACTCAAAAATTGTTGAACAGTTTGTGCAGTGTCTCTTGCCGGAGACAGATGTTTCTTTTCTTCTGCAGTCTTAGAACTGTCAACCTCTTTGTCTTTCACCACTGCTTCCTTCTCCTGTAGTTGCTCTTCTTCTTTGGATCCAGAGACTGTAGAGGAAACCGGAGGAGAGATGCTAGTTTGTTCATGAGCCACTTCTTCTGGAGCAGAGGGTCCCAAGTCCTCAGCTGTTTCTGTACCTAAATCCTCTACAACCGGAAGATTGAACCTTTTGAAGGCCTTCCGGAGGATCTCTTCTGTTTCTTGGGCCACTTTGTCAGTCTCGCCAAGCATGAGTTGATTCATCCTGGCTTTGCTTCTGAACTCATCTTTGCAGTCTTTGAAGATAATGTTCATGGTCTTGGGATCAATTTGAGGATATAGCTGAATAGCTATCTGCTCCCGGATCTCAAGATCTTTAGCATGAGCATTATTCTTTCTCACTTCCATTTCCTTTTCTAGGCTTTTAGGAATAAGAGATATTATTTCAATGAAAGCCTTATTATATATGTTAAGATATTTTACTGTGGCCTCCTGCAGAGTCTTTTGGTCGGCCTCACTGAAGTCATCATATGATTCAGTCATTGGTTGAAGGTTTCCATCCACCGTGACCGACTTGATTATGCTCTCTAGTGACAGAGTGGGCTTTTCAACAGTTACCTCTGCCATTTCCTCCTTGTCTTGGCCTGTGGAGGGCTTACCGGATCCTTTCTTTTTCTGTTTCTTTACTTCTCTTACTCCCTCATCTGATTCTGTTTCCTCTTCATCCTTTTGGCTTCCATAAGCCCTTGTGGCTTTTGCCTTTGATCTCTTACCGGATGCCTGAACTTCCGGTTTTGAACTTTTGGTTGTGGAAGGTGCAGGTCTCTTTGATGATCTGGTCCGGGTGGGAGTTTCAACCGGAGCACTTTCTTTGCTTTTCTCTTCTTCCTCGGCCTTCCTCCTCTTTTCCCGGCTGGCATCAAGTGCCTCCTTTGAGATACCTAGGCCTTGAGCAATGTGCTCTACTTCTTTTCTTACCTTTCTTTTAATCTCAGGTTCCCTGCGTTCTACATGTATTTTTACACTCAGCTCCTCAAAGGTTCCAAACCTTTCTGCCTTAGGATCTTTGGGCTGACTTAGCATGTGTTGAACATGCAGCTCCACTATCTGTTCATCAACTTCATACCCCATGGGCATGATCCAGACAGTCCTTGGCTCCACTGCCTCCATTAGGCACTAATCAGTGTCAACCATAAAGCACACTGAGTCCTTGTATTTCTCAATGAGAGACTGGGGAATTCTCTCTCTTGCTTGCATCATGCTCTGAAAGTTTTTGAAGTATCCCCATAGAGCTGTATTTCTCGCTTTTGCATCCCCAAGTCCATGCAAATAGTCTCTTATCTGGACTGCAACAGGTTTGTCATTCTGCCATACCCATCCACTTGTTCCGGGTAGCTCATTCATGAAGTAGAAGAATAGACATACAATCAGAGTACCATACTTAAAGGAATTCTTCTTATCCTTCTTGATTTTCTGTATATTTTCCATTAATTGGCTTAGCAGTAGTTCGCAGAGATCATACTCTGCATTCTTTCTTAGCATCTCATAGGCAGTGTATACTGCAGTTCTGGATACAGAATTCTCCCTGCTGGAGTGGTAGATCTTGTATCCTATTATCATTGATGCATATTTGATATCCGGATCGGAGATGTCTTCAATGGTCATTGCCCTTTTGTCAAATTTTGATCCGGTGGCCTCAGTTACAATGTTGTTCTTGACAGATTTGAGGATAGGTACTCCTCCGGAAGAGTATAGGCCAGTTACTGCTCTAATTGCCTCTTTTGTGATCTTGCAGGGTCTATCTAGCCATAGAAAGTTGTCATGTATCCTGCTCAGTACATACCGGACCCATTCATCCTCTTCAAAACAGGGGAAATGAATAAATTGCTCAAATTGTTTCTTCTGAATATCCTTATACTCTGGTTTAAGCTCAAAAGCATTGTCAATCAGCTGCTTGTGATAGAGGTCTCTTAATTTGAATTCCCCAAATTCCTCAATGTTTGCATGTATGTAAACCCTAATGTCTTCGGTGTGTAAAACTCCGTGGGGAACACTAGAGAAGGCTCCTAGTGGGTCTACCTCCAATGATTTGTAGGGATGTTTCTTGAATGAGGGGCGAGGTCTATCAGAGATCTTAACTATGTTTGGAGTAGCCATTCTTCAAAGATTTGCAGTGAGGTAATGAAAAACGGAGAATACCTTATGCGCCTTCGGTTTGCACGGAGTGGTTGGATTGATTTCTTTATGCAATAGCTTCGGCAGGAGATCCTTGGTGCTTGATGAACCTTGTTGCAGAGCTCCACTTTTCGCTTCTTCTCGAGTGCAGAATGAGCAAATGACCTTTGAGAAATCCCTTAAATTGCTCCGCGAACCCTAATATCTGTCTGCAATAAATGCTTCACCTACATCATTCCGATTTGCCTTGTCTGGATAGTTTGGAGTATCCCAGATTGGTTCTGATCTGAGGATATCATCCGGATCTTTCAATCAAGAATAAATCGAGGTAACATATTACAAGAGCATCCCAAACACTCTGTCCAATCCGCAGAACAAGATAGTGCATTTCCGGATCTTTCCGGACCTTTTTGTAATCCTCTATCATACCGGAGCATCTCGCTGAACAGGTCTTATTTGATCGATCACAGCTTCTTCATAACTCCATGCGGACCTCTGAAAACTTGACTGAAGTATCTCAAGACTCATATCTACAAACCCTTTGATCCGCATCTTGTGCCACATCCGGCACCACTTGTTTGGCTGGGGGAACAAGATTTTCTTTGAGTCTCCCCCTGAGCCTGAGCTCACTTTTTAATTTCTGGAAGAAATATCAGCACCAGAGTCTGGTGCGGATCCAACCTCTACATTCTCTGAACTTTTCTTCACCCAAATCTTGCTCATCTGATTCCTAACCTCATCCGCATTCATCTTTTGTTTACCCTTGTCTTGATTCTGATTATACACCGGACCTCTTTTGTCCTGATTCTTGTTTCTGCAAACTTTAGCATTATGACCGGACCTATTGCAGATTTGGCAAATAACATTTCTTTGCATATTTGACTGATATCCTTTTGATCTGCATTGATTAGCCATATGACCTACTCTATTGCATGTGAAGCATCTACCTTTGAATGATTTGTTTACTTGCATTCTTCTGCATTCATGGGATTTGTGTCCATACCTTTTGCAGTTGAAGCACTGTCCGGAGAAGGATGAATTAATCTGATTCATTCTCATTCTGCACTGATTAGCTTTGTGACCAAAGTGGTTGCAGCTGTGGCAGTATCCATTGAAGGATGGATATCTTTGAGCATTTGGCTGTCTTACCGGAGGTCTTCTAGGCCTGCTTCTTGGATTTTCTGATCCAAGATTCTTCTGACCGGATCCAGAGCTTTCTCCTTTCTCATATCCCAAACCATACTTGTCATCTATCCTCTTTTGACTTCCAAGGAGAACTTCAAGTTGAGCAGAACTTATCTTGAATTTCTCTTTATATTCATTTGCTGTTTGAAGGTCTCTTTTGAGAGAGGCAATTTGATCCTCAAGTTTTCCTTCATTATCTTTGGCATCTTCAAGATCAGATTCAAGATGTCTGATAATCCTGTCCATCTGGTGGCATTCTTCTGATTTTTCTTTAAGAGATTGTCTTAGATTGTCTTCAGCCTTTCTTTTTTCTTCAATCTCTTGAGTAAACTTTATAGTTCCTGATTCCATTTCATGTCTTAACATAATGACTTCTTTTGATAACTTTTCACATAACTTGGTTTGCTCAGTCAATTCTTCATTTGTATTGCTTTCTTCACTTTGTCTTGCCAACTGTTGAAGCAGCTCCTTTCTCTTTTTCATAGAGAGACTTAATTTGTCTTTTAATTCTCTCATGAATTCATCAGCCTGTTTGAGTCTTTCCTTTAATTCACTGACTTCAGAATTCGACTGTTCAAGATCCTCAAGAGCAGTCTTGAGTTGCTCCCTTAAACCATATGCATCCATTTGAAATCCCAGATCTTCCTCAAGCTGTTAGGCTCTATTAGGAGGAACTTAGCTCTGATACCAATTGTTGATAACTGAGAGGGGGGGGTGAATCAGTTATCCTAATTATTTCCTTTATTAAACTTTCCCTTTAATTGATGCAGCATAAAATCAAACATAAAACATTAACCATAAAACAAGAAACACATGACATAGTATTTTTGACATGGAAACCCTGTTAAGGGAGAAAACCACGGGGTGATTAACCCAAAATTATTCTCTGTTAGAAGAATAGGAAATTACAAAGATGGCACTTGCCAATTAGGGCTCACTGCCCGAGCACACTGCTCACAAGAGGCCCACTGCCTACAAGAAGACACACTGTCTACAAAGTGATGAGAATCACAGTCTTTGAACTGATTGGAAGCATCTGCATATGCTGGAGTTCAGTTCCGGTTAGGCTCAGTACACTGATCTGCTGCACTTCATCTTTCCTCTGTTCTTTATTCTGCTATCTTTCACATACCGGATCCTTTTTGCTACCTCTGCTCTTTATCTAGACTTATTCGCATATCTCTCCACAACAACAACCCTTTCACAACTAAATCCATCCTCTATATATATATCCGCACAAGTAATTTCATCACCTTTCTAGTCGGCATCCGGAACAGTCTAGTTTCTTATAAACTTTCATTCTGTCGGCTGAATCCTTCCTCACCAAGCAATGCGGATCAAGCATATACTTGTAGATATCATTAATCATGTCGGCCAAACATGATTCATGCCTTCACAACTTCTGTCATCAGCAGTAACCCATCCGGAAAGCAGTCTGATACTCTGCCAGTCAGTTCTTCCTCTGTTTTCACTGTCTCTCAGGAATCCGGTACTCAACCATTCATATCTTTTTCTTTGTTCATCACCGGAGGCTAAATCCTTGGAATATACTACTCAGGGTAGTCCTCTTGACTTTCCCAAATCCGCACTGCACCAAGACACTTCCTCTGAGAGATCCGGACCAATCTGTCGGACCTTGCCACATGCTCTGTTCTTCTTCACCGGACCACAACATTCTTTATTCTGACTTCCGGTAGAGACACATTATGACTTGCGGATATGTGGGATGACCTTTGTTGCCATCAATGACAACAACCATGAATCCATGTAGTGTCTCTTGCCAACACAGATTACTGTCAGCAGTACCTTTGTTGAAGCCAATCTTCAAAAGATGTTTGTCCAATCTTTTATACCAGGCTCTTGGGGCTTGTTTGAGTCCATACAATGCCTTCTTCAATTTGTAGACCATATCTCCATGATCAAACAATTGAAATCCATCAGGTTACTCAATGTATACCTCTTCTTCCAAATCACAGTTTAGGAAAGCAGACTTGACATCCATCTGATATTGAAATCTCTGAAGGTAGCAAAAGCAAGAAATAATCTGACTGCTTTAATTCTTGCCACCGGAGCAAAAGTTTCTTCAAAGTCAACTCCTTCTACTTGAGAATAACCCTTACAAACTAATCTAGGTTTGTTTCTTATTACTTCATCATCTTCATTCAGTTTATTCTAGAAGACCCAATTAGTCCCAATCACATTTTTGTCCTTAGGTCTAGGAATAAGATCCCAAGTGTGATTCTTTTCAATCTGCATCAATTCCTCCTTCATTGCCTTAACCCAACTTTCATCATTGCATGCTTCACTTACTGTTTTTGGTTCAATTTTTGAAATCGGACAATACTTTACTAAATCTTAAGCAATTTTTCTTCTTGTTTGAACACCTTTGCTTCTATCTCCTATGATCTGGTCTTCAAAATGATTCAGTCTTATATACCTGGGAGTTTTGGGAAGCTCTTGCACTTCTAAATCTTGAACAGGTTCATGCAAACTTGTCTCATCTTCTTGTATTTCAGGATTCTTCGGATCAGTCTGAATCTGAACTGGAGTTGGGACATGTTCTCCTTGATCTGAGACATCATTCTAATCATCTATTTCATTCTCATAATACCTTGAGGGATTTTCCATGCCTTCATCAACCTTCGCATTTGCACTTTCTACAATCTTTCTCAATCTCTTGTTGTAACACTGATATGCTTTGCTTTGAGTAGAATATCCCAAGAATATTCCTTCATCACTTCTAACATCAAACTTGCCAAGGTCTTCATCTCTTTTGATATAGCATTTACTACTAAAGACTCTAAAATATTTCACAGTAGGAGTGATGCCAAACCAAAGTTCATAAGGAGTCTTACCAGTATTGCCTCTGATTTGTACTCGATTAAGAGTATAGATAGCAGTGCTTACAGCTTCCCTCCAGTAGATCTAAGGGACATTTGCTTCCATCATCATGGTTCTAGATGCTTCCTGGATGGTCCAATTCTTTCTCTCCACTACTCCATTCTGCTGTGGAGTCTTTGGAGAATATTTTAAATTTCTCAAGTGCTTCAGATTTCCCTTTCAAGAAGGTTACCCACATCATCCGGGAGTGGTCATCAATCAACAACATAAAATACCTATCTCCTTGTAGACTCCTGATTCTTGCTAGACCACAGAGATCAGTGTGTACTAAGTCTAACAATCCAGTTGAAGATTGTTCCTTACTTTTGAATGGGGCTCTGTTCTGCTTACCCAACTAACATTCTTTGCATAAACTGTTAGTAGGTTTCACCAGTCTTGGAAGATCTCTTACAGCCTAAGTGTTACTTATCTTGATGATAATATCAAAATTTACATGACACATTCTCCTATGCCACAACCAACTCTGATCAATTTGAACAAATAAACAACTTTTGCCAGTACCAACCAAGTGGAAGATGTTACCTTTTGTCTATGTACCGGATGCAATCTTAATTCCAGAGCTTTCAAAGATCTTACATTTTCCATTTTTGAATCAGAGGTCATAGCCATTGTCCACCAACTGTCCAACACTAAGAAGATTATGCTTCAAACCTTCAACATACAGAACATCACTGGTTTTGTTCTTTCCATCAAAGGAAATGGTTCCTCTGCCTCTAATTCTGCCAGCAGAATTATCTCCAAACCTTACAACTCCACCTTCATATCTTTCCAAGCTTAAGAACTTGCTCTTGTCACCAGTCATATGGTGAGAGCATCCACTGTCAATAAACCATTCATCCTTTTCTTCAACCTAAGAAGCCAGGGCACTTTCTATCATCTTATGATTAGCAGATTTAATAGGCATTAGATCTTCTTCCTTGATGGCAATAAACACCCAATCACTTCCAGATTTGTTTCCTATCTCAGATTCATCATCTGTTACTCCATCATCATCTTTTTGAACATAGTAATACTTTTTTCTAAAACCTTGATCTATTAGGGTTTGGCCTTGAAAACCTTTCCAGACATCTTGAGGCAAAATGACCAATCTTATTGCAGGCAAAGCATTTAAAAGGTAATTTTCCTTCAAACTTATCGGATCCTCTTGGCAGTCTTTTTGCAATGAGAGCTTCAAGTTGTTCAACTTCTAATTCATCCTCTTCCAGATATTTTCTTTCTTTCTCATACCAAGATGATTTTATTGAGGATCTTTCCCTTGGATCATATCTATGTTTGCCTTTAGCAGAGGCACTAGCTTTGAAAGAAGATCCAGTCTTGGGAAGTGCATCACCAAACTCAGCCAACTCAAATGCAGATATCTTATGAACCAATTGATCCCTTGTGATAGTTGTTAAAGATCTAATTTCCTCAATAGCAGCGACCTTGTGTTTATATGCAGGAGGTAAAGATCTAAGAACTTTAGCAACAATTTCATCTTCATCCAGTACTCCACCAGCACATCTGATGCCACATACAAGCTCATTTACTTTTGCCATATATAAAGTGATGTTCTCATCTTCACTCATCCTTAGGTTTTCAAACTTTCCTTTCAGAATTTATAGCTTGGCAAACTTTAAATACTTGTCTCCTTCATATAGATTTTCAAGCTTTGTCCAAATTTCATAAGCAGTCTTTAATCCCATAACATTTGTTAGCTCTGTATTAGACAAGGCACTCAATAGGGCTTCGTTAGCTTGAAGATTATTTTCTGCATCTCTGACTTCATCTATAGTTGTTGGTCCATTCCTTGGAGGAACATATTTAGTTGAGGTTATGTTCCAATACTGATAGCCCATGCATTGTAAGTGACATTCCATGCGGTTCTTCCAGGCAGTGAAGTTTGTTCCATCAAACCTTGGACTGTCCTTGTACGTCAACATCTTGGATCTCCTCAAGCGGTCAAGCTTCTTCTAGAGGAACTTGGCTGTGATACCAATTGTTGGATTTAGGATAGACAACTAAGAGGGGGGGTGAATCAATTGTTACCAAGCTTCTACTTTTATAAACTTTAAAGCTTCTTCAATTTTAATAACATATCAAAGATTCAATCATAACACATAAATTCCAGAGAAGAAACAGATTCAACACATACAACACCAAGATTTTAATGTGGAAAACCTGGTTAAGGGAAAAACCACGAGGTGACTAACCCAAGATTGTATTCTCTGTTAAAAGAATAAGAAGAACAAAATGGCACTTGCTAATTAAGGCTCACTGCCCAAGCACACTGCTCACAAGAGGCCCACTGCCTACATGAGACACACTATCTCAAAAGAATATAAGTATTACATACTTGAACTGGAGATTAGCATCTTCACTGTGCCTGAATCAATTCCATTAAGCTCAACCCCTCTGCCCTGCTTTTCGGTCCTCTTCACTACCACCTCATCGCACACACACTTTTGAATGGCTTCGCAACTCTTATTTATACATGACATCGACTTTGGAATGATCATCAAAGTCGGCACAACATACACTTATTTTATTACAGAGCAATTACAAAAATACAACTTGACTTATTACAAAAACTTCATGCGCATCACTATACTGTCAGCCACACATAACTGGGACTTCAATCTTCTTCGAGGAGTACACCATGCTTCACAAGACATCTTCAAAGTCATCTGCAACATCTGCAAAACATCCGGTCAGCCAAGACTAGGAAGAACGCTATTCCCGGAAGGTAAATCTTCAATTACGAGCTCAATCTTCAATGTGGACCATCAACACAAACTGGACACAATCTAGAGACCCCCACAAGATTGTTTGAATCACCAAGAACATATGCACCACTTTTGCTTACTATAATCAATCGCATCTTCATCTGGAACCTCAAGAACACAGCCGATCATCACTGTCACATTAGAAGGATTGCTTGTGGACCTCCAAACCATGAACCAATTGAGTTGTCAATTCACATTTGCTTCCCAAACATGCCACCAGATCCACAGAACATGATATTGTATTTCAAGATCTTACCAGACCTATTTGTGTCTCTCTATCACCTCTGAATAGTTTCCAAAATTGGCTTTACTCTTATGGCCATAACTCCTTCACAATTTCATGCGGACTTCTCAAATCTTGATTGGATCACCTTTAGACACATATCTACAAACCATTTGATGCACATTCTTTGATCTTCATCTAGCTGGGATCTTCACTTCATAGAGCTTCACTGTCCTCACTATTCTTCTTTGTTTCTGATAGGACTAATTTTTTCAATATCCTTAGAACACAGCTCATCCAATCCTTGACATCAATGCAACAGGAGTATGTTGACATCAATGACAACACCGGTTAGGCCCATACTTGCAACACCTTACTGCTGCAAGGTATCAGGTGGAGATTGGGAGATGGAAGAACTATCAGATTTTGGGAAGATAGATGGCTTAAAGGGCCTCCTCTAAGTAGGATCCAGAATGTCCAAGGATTGGTGAACAGGGCTATTACTTTCTTTAGGAGATTGGCTACTTATTACCTCCTCCCTAGCAGAAGTGGATGGAAATAGCTGTCAGACTGCTGCCAAGACCAAAACGAACTCAAACAGATTGCTAAAGACGTGCAACTCTCCCTTAGAGATTGCAGTATACCCATATTCCCTCATAAAGATAAATTGTGATTTACTATGGATAAAACTGGGATTTTTACAATCAAATCTACCTATTTAACCTTTTTATGGATTAGAATGGGGACTACAACTTGTGGAGGAAAGTCTGGAACCACAATCTCATTCCCAAAGTTAACCATTTATGGTGGCTTGTTATGCAGAATAAAATATTAACTATTTATAATCTCCGATTGAGATGATTTTAAATCCCCAATAGGTGTGCTCTATGTATGAGGGATGAGGAAATGGTGCCCCACCTATTATTGTATTGTGACTTTTCTTGGGAGGTTTGGAGTCTTGCCATGCAAAACGTGGGGGCCTCTTGATGCATGAATGTTGATCTCCCTGCTTTTTTAAGGTCCTAGAAATCCCCTTTCATACATCCCATATGCAAAGAAATCTGGGCCCAGGCCCCCCCATCCTAACTTGGGGTCTCTGGAAAGAACAAAATAATAGGTTGTTCAGGGTTAGGATTAAATCTCCTAAGGAGGTTTTTTGAATGATTGTCAAACTTGTTCTAGAGAACCTCTCAAATAGCACTCTGAAAGCTGCTAAACTTCCTCCTACTAATCTAGAAACCAGTATTATAAGCCAGTGGAGTATACCAGCTAACATTTGTAGATTGGATGATTCCAAAAGAAGAGCTAGGGCTAACACCAAGTGGGTCCTCCCCACCTCTGGTTGGACTAGCTCAACTTTGATGGAGCTGCTAAAGGGAACCCAGGTTTGGCTAGTGGTGGGGCAGTTTTCAGATCGGCCAAGGGAGAATTTGTTGCGGCTTATGCTGGAGGGCTTGGTGAAAACACTAATAATGTTGTTGAAGCCATGGCCCTTCTCTAGGGTCTCAAGGTTGCCCTCGCTATTGGAGTCAAAAACCTTGTCATTGAAGGTGATTCAAAATTAATTGTGGATGTTGTTAAAGGCAGACCCAGGGTGGGATGGTAGGTTGATGACATCATCCAGGATGTTAAAACTCTACTTCTAAGCTTTGAAGGATTGGAGGTCAATCATGTATACATGGAGGGTAACTAAATTGCAGATGCCTTAGCTAATGTAGGGAATAATCTATACCCTACTAGATGTTGGAGGAGCCTCTTAAATCTTCCTCTCAACATTAGAAATAATATCCAGAAGGAGGCCCATCTTTGAATTTTTATGGCTGGGATAATCCCCATCTATTTCTTTTCTTGTGCATTCACGTTCATCCATCACTATAAGGGTTGGCATGAAAAGATCAATGTCATCATGATGATGATATTGTATGCCCACTCTGATTGGATCAGGGAGTTCCACGCAAGTAAGAGATAGCTTAGTGAGTCCCCCAAGCTTTTACCTAGTTGGCACAATCAGTCATTTCACATATCGATGTCTCTTCTGGTTTTCGAAAGTTTGTACGAGTTTTATTATGATGGTAATAATGGCTCGAACGCGAAGGGGGATATGAAGGACAAATATGGGATTTTGAATAACCTCAAGTGTAGTAACTATAATGATTGACAGATTATTCATTCTAGATAATTTAGAGAGGATTTGCATTTACCTAAGCTTCTTGATTATATTTTTCTTCACTGGTTTGAGAAGTGCAGAGCCATGGGCAGAGATAAAGTGAGAACCAAGCCATCCTCTTGTGTCAAGTTTAAATTAGACTCCATGGTGTGGAGCATCTACTACGAAGGCATGATTACGCCATTCCTGGAGTGTTTGAATGGCTTCAACGAAAACCTCTCTGTACAATTTGCTATGTCTTGGGATGAAGACCGCAAGGTTCATGTGGGCGAGGTTTAATTTGAAGTTTCTGATGAATCCATAGCTAAAGACACAGGCCTGAGTCACAAGGGCAACAGGTTAAAAAAATAGACTAAGGTTCAGGATCCAGAGAGTATGAAGTTCTTCTGGGAAGGGGAGAAGCATGTCAGAATGCAGGGCGGCTTCGAACGGGAGAGCCTGGTCAATCCCCGAGACCGCGTCTATTACCTTCTCATGAAATTCATCACCCTCGAGGGTTGATACAGGTGCTACTACCACTACCACTTCACTCTCCTTAATCATTTTAAACACAAGGTCTTAGTGAATTTTCCTTTCTGTCAAGTTAACTAAGAAAACCCAGGAGGGAAACCCCGCGGTGGTGGTTGTCCCTTTGCACCAAGGTTTAATCATTTATCTCTACCATTTTCACCTCGCTCTTTGCCCTGCAAAGCCAATTAAAGCCTATCTTATTGAAGATAACAAGGAGGAAGACTTCAAGGATAATATACCATTAAGTGTTAAGTTTGACAACCCTAGCAAAAACAAAGCTTCGAGACTTGTTGGCAAAGATTGTCTGAGTAATCCTGGGCCCTCCCTTAACCCTGCTAGAAACCCAAAACCCTGACCCCACAAGAAAAAAGGAGCCTTTACCCCTCTGGTGTCCCACAAAGTTAACCCTTCTGGGCGGGGCCCAACTGATTCAACCTCGAGGGGTGCCCTTGGGTCCCAAGAACAAGCCCATAAGGCTGTGGCCAAGGGGCTTTGTGAGTTAAAGAATTGCTCTTTGCCTTTGGGGGGCAAGAAGCGTAAAGGTTTGGAAGATCAACCTTCTACTGGGAAAGGTAGTAAAAACAAAAGCAAAAAAGGTGATGAGGGTGTGAAAAATGTAGAGCTGGCTACGAATAAGGGGCAGGACAAGCCCTAAGAGTAGGGGGAGGATATCATGACTGAAGTAAAGGTTGTTGTCGAGGGTAAAGGTGGTACTGTTAGGATACCTAGCATCCATAGATCTAGTAGACTGGCTGGTGGGAAGACCCCTGTATTAAAGATCATGGATTATTCTTCTGCATCCGACCCTGAGGACTCGAAGGAGGAAATTAAGATTAAGGTGGTAAAGTCAACTCCAGACCAGGAGCAGGAGGGGGCCAGTCACTTTGAATCAATGAACAACTCCTACTATAACACCAATTAGGAGGATGTGGAGATTCTGGAAACCCCTGAGTGTAATGTGCCATACCTGTTTGTATATTTTTAAAGATCTTTTATGTGTGATTTTTATTAATTTTTATTGTGATCTTTCAGACTAGACAGAAGAATGCAGAAGGAGTTTTTAGTTTTCCTGCAATTGTGTTGTCGTAGCATATAATATAGAGCATATCTAGAAAACCTAGAAAAAGTACAATGAATTTGCACAAACAAACAATGACCCAGATCATCAAATCCATAAATATTAATTATCGTTACATACCCATGTCAAGTTTTGCACTTTGATATTTCTGTTCTAGCCGGACCAGCAAATGGGCATAGCTAGAATCACTCCAAACTCTAAGGAATAGAAAATATCATGCCTTTATTAATAGCAGCAATACAGGAGGCCCTAGCCGCCTCATACAATGCAAAATAGAAGCTGCCCGCAAAGAGAAATGAAGCTCAAAACTCTCAACTTCATGCCTGGATGTGTACGGCCATGGCTGGAAGTGTATATCAGCAGCAAGAAAACTACCACAAACACTCTAAAATCTGCCTACACAGCCCTTCTTAATCAGTAAATGACAATATCATAAAGAATATCACATTCAGCTTAGCAACTCTTCGAATATCTCCATTATCAACACATTTGTGAATGCCGAATACATCCACCGTCAATGGCACTATTGGGTGGTATTGCACACCTGTGGGACACCATCACTAATGGAGGTTTCCGTCTCCAATAGCCTAATGCAAACTCTCTAACTCCAAACCCTAGCAGAGCTCTCATACACAGTATCAAAACATAGCATAATCCCAAATGAGCTCCAATTGACCCTTTTTATCTTCCTCCAAGATAGGCGTTGGGCATTTAGGAGGGAAAATAATATTTAATTTCACTTTATGCCTCCTAGGGATGAACGCCCAAGGTCAAAACATTAGCTTTTGTCTTTATTTCATTAATTTTACTTTTTCGGCAAAAATATAATAAAGTCCATATTAATATAAATTAATAAATCTTCAGACTTTAAAATAAGTATGAAGACGGTGTCGGAATTCACTGATCTTTAGCTCGCCAAAAAGGTCTCGATGAAACGCATTTATTCCAACTCTGAAAATCTCGAACCGACACAGTACCCGAACTTACTAAAAATAGTAACGGCCAAGAGCCCACTGAACCAACCATGAGGATGCCAACTGGATCCACTAAATGCGAACCAAGACTCTGTCACTACTAAGGACCTCCAGAGCCAAACTAACCACAGTTTCCTAACCAAACTGCTAGCCCACAGGAACTCCATGATGGACTAACCATGTGTCTAGAAGGGGACATTATAGTTCGCCCTCCCTAAGATTGCTTGCCTCAAGCAATCTGAGCTCAGGATGCTCCAGAATCCGCTCGTTCTCCCACGTAGCATCCTCAACCGACAGGTTTTTCCATTTGACCAGGTACTCTCTGATAATCCTCCTCCTCAAATTGCGATCCCTAGTGTCAATGATTGCCTCGAGTACTAATATCAACTTCCCCTCATCATCAAGAGGAGGCAACTCAACTGAAGGTGTCACATTGTGCCCCAGTGCCTTCTTGAGGCGAGAAACATGAAACACATTATGTACCCTGCTCCCTGCTGGTAACTCCAACTCATAAGCCACTTCACCAATCCTCCTGGTGACCCTGAAGGGTCCATAATACCATGGCTTCAACTTCTCTGCTCCACTCTTCTTGAGATTAGATTGCCTATAAGGCTGTAGCATGAGGTAAACCATGTCACCAACCTCAAATGATCGCTCAGTCCTCTGCTGATCTGCATACTGCTTCTGCTGATTCTGAGCTTTCTATATGTTTTCCTTCAATGCCCTCATGATATCCTGACTCTCATGAAGGAAGTCTTTGGCCTTCGGCACCCTACTATCACCAAACAGTAAATCAATAAAGCTCGGTGCCTCATAACCATACAATGCCATGAAGGGTGACATCTGGATGGACATGTGGTAAGTGGAATTGTAACAATACTCTCCCATGTGAAGCCACCTAACCCATGCCTTCTGCTGTCCTGAAACATAGTTTTGGAGGTATCCTTCCACCCACTTGTTCACTATCTCCGTCTGACCATCAGTCTGGGGGTGATAACTCGTACTGGGTGTGAGCTCTGTCCTTGACAACCTGAAAAGCTCCTGCCAAAAATTACTGAGGAACCTGTTGTCCCTGTCATTGACAATGCTCCTGGGCAACCCATGAAGTCGAAATACCTCACGAAAGAACAACTCTGCAACCTGAGCTGCAGTATAAGTGATAGGTATGGCAAAGAAGTGTGCATACTTCGTCAACCTGTCCACTACCACATAAATACAATCCCTACCTTGGACTCTAGGTAACCCTGTGATGAAGTCCATAGAAATGCTGTCCCACTTCCTGTCGGGAATGGGTAGGGGCTGCAATTAACCTCCTGGAAGTGAGTGCTCTTGCTTGTTCTGCTGACATATTGGGCACTCTCTCACATACTGCATCACCTCGGTCTTGAGGCCCTTCCAGGTGAACCTCTCTCTGACCTGTCTGTAAGTTTTGAAGTATCCTAGATGCCCCGCCATAGGCAAGTCATGAAATGCCCTCAAAACTTTTTGCTTCATCTGTGAACCTGACACCAAGAAAATCCTGTCCTTGTAGATGATCAAGTCATTTACCACTATGTACCTGTCATTTTTTATGGTGCCATCAATCACTCTAGTAGCCCACTCATCCTTAGCATATTCTGCTGAAATCAATTCTCTCCAATCATCAGCTATAGCACCTAGTGCACACAGATGAGGTCTCTTGGATAACGCATCAGCAACAACATTCTTCTTTCCTTTGACATAAACAATGTCAAAGTCGTAGGCCTGTAACTTGCTGACCTACTTCTGTTGCCTCTCGTTCAAATCCTTATGTCCAAGGAAATGCTTCAAACTATTGTGGTCTGTCTTAACCACAAATTTACTGCCCACCAGATACTGTCTGAACTTAGCCAGTGCATGCATGATGGCAAACATCTCCTTATCATATATGTTGTAACTCCTCTCCACACCCCTCAACTTCCTACTCTCGAATGCAATGGGGTGCTTATCCTGCATGATTACCGCACCAATGCCTACGCTTGAGGCATCACACTGTAGCTCGAAGGGTTTGTTGAAATCAGGAATGGCTAACATAGGGCAAGTACTCATGATCTGTTTGAACATTTCAAAACACTCATGTGCCTTATTAGACCAACTGAAAGCATCCTTACGAGTCAAATCAGTAAGGGGAGCAGCTGATTGAGAGAACCCCTTCACAAACCTGCAGTAATATCCACAGAGGCCAAGAAATCCCTTAAGATATGAGAGATTTTTTGGTGGTGGCCAATCCACAATTGCCCGAATCTTTTCCGAGTCTACCTTCACACTACCAGCACTGATGATATGACCCAAGTATAGCAACTCGGTCATCCCAAACTCACACTTTGACATTTTGGCATACAACGACTCACTCTCTAAGATGCTCAGCACAATGTCAATGTGTTTCAGATGCTCTTCCCATGTCCTGTTGTAAATTAGTATATCATCAAAGAAAATCAGCACAAATCTCCTCAACTGCTCTTTGAACACCTGTTCATACAAGACTGGAAGGTAGCTGGAGCATTAGTCAAATCGAATGGCATGACCAAGAACTCAAAGTGCCCATAATGAGACCTGAATACTGTCTTCTCCACATCCTCATCTCTGACCCGTATCTGATGGTAACCGGATCTCAAATCAATCTTGGAGAAGTAACAAGCTCTGTGTAACTCGTCAATCAACTCATCGATTCTAGGAATCAGGTACCTATTCTTGATTGTTTTCTTATTGTGTTCCCTGTAATCAATACACATTCTGAGAGTCCCATCCTTCTTCTTTACCAATACCACGGATGATGCAAACAGACTCTTATTAGGCCTGATGTGACCCATCTTGAGAAGCTCTTTGATAGCCTTCTCGATCTCATCCTTATACCTCTTTGGGTGCCTGTAAGGTGTCGTGATTACTGGCTTAGCACCCTCCTCTAACTCGATCACATGCTCAAAACCTCTATCAGGAGGTTTACTTGTTGGAATATCACTAAACACTTTGGTGTGTTTAGTAAGTATAGACTGTATGTCAGAAGGATACACATGCTTCTGCTGATCTACTGCAGGCATCACCATAACCTCAGCTGCCCACTCCACCTGATCATGTCGAATCAGTCGCTCCATCTGCTTGAGAGAAACAACTCTCAATCCACCATCTGAAATGCCTCTGAGCACATGTCTAACTCCGTCCACCTCAAACTTCATTTCCATTGTCCGCAAGTTGAGAGTGAACTCCTTAATATCATTCAACCACTTCATACCCAACACAACATCCATCTCACCCATACCGACAACATAAAACTCTGATTGGCAAGTGTATCTGTTCAGTTGGATTGATAGATTGGGTATCCTCCTAGTGCTGGTAAGTACAAAACCATCCACAACCTTCACCTTAAAGCGCTCAAATTCCTCAGTTTTCAGCCCTCTCTTGGCGACCAAGCCCTCGTCTATGAAGTTATGAGTGGCACCTGTGTCAAGTAAGGCAATACATCGTTGCCCTCTCAGTACCCCTCTAATTTTGAATGATCCTTCCTTCTGAATACTCATGATACGGGCTGTGGGTCGAGCTAGATCATCCTCTCTATTTGATGCTTCCCCTGAGCCCTCTGATTCTCCACCCTCGGCCTCTGAATGGTAATCCGAGTGGGGTTCCCCATCAATAGACTCGTCGACTGAAAAGTACTCTAACTGTTTGGCTTTTCCTTGGGCAGCACACTTGTGCATGGGATCCCAAGGCTCTCGACAATGAAAACAGAGTTTCTTTATCCTCAAGTCATTCAACTGATCGCTGTCCAATCTAGAAGAACTCTTATGCTATTGTCCTGCATCTCTCTGAAATGGTCTCCTATCCCTCTCCTTATCTTTCCTTGGAGGAAATCCTTTGGATTGAAATTTATTCCTCCATACTGATGATTCCATGTCCTGGGCCTTCTTCATGGCCTCCTGAAGTGTAGTAGGGTCAAAACCCTTCACCCATGCGCGAAGTTGATCTAACAATCTGTCAATGAAAAGAACAACTGACCTGCACTCAGTAATATCTGGAACCATAACAGATATATCCTAGAAATCAGCAATGTAGGAGTCTATTGATCCGCTCTGTCTCAACTAAGTCAACTCCTTGAACTATAACTCTAGGTCCTTTTTATCAAACCTGTCGATCAGTCTAGCTGTAAACTCCACATATGAAGTGACCTGATCGTGACCCAATGTAACCTTCTCGTTACTCCACCATTTGTGAGCAGTCCCCTCCAAGTGTAGAGCTGCATAAGTAATAGCGTCCTCCTCTGGCATGGGACTAATTTGCAAGTAGCTGTCCAATTTCTGGACCCAAGCTCTCACGGTGGTCTTACTTGATCCATCGAAGTAAGGAAGTGTCATCTTACTTACTTTCCTTTGCAGTTCTTGGTTCTGTGATCTACCTCCCCTCCGAGGTCTACACCTAGTCCTCATTTCAGAATATTCAGCAAATGTCATCTCATTTCTGAAACCCTCACTGGATGCTCTCAAGTCCCTCAGAATCTCCTCCTGGAACTCTGCCTGAGTAGGATCCTGTTTGAGGAACTTGATTCCTGGGAGCAAATATTAGAATACTAGGTCTATCTCCCGCAGTGAACTGTGAAGCCCTACGGTGATTAACCGAAGCCTCATCATCATCTCTATCTCTACGCCTATCATCATGATACCTGTCCCCATTATTCTGTTCTTCCCGATTCCTATCACCATTATGCCTATCATTCCCATCATTCCTATTCCTTTCTCCCCCATCATGTCTGTTTCTATCACCATCCTGGTACCTGTTCCTGTCACCTTCGTTGTATCTATTTCTGTCACCTCCATGGTACATGTTCCTGTCACCTCCATTGTATCTGTTTCTGTCACGGTGATTGTCTAAGTCATTACCCATCCGTTCAATGGCATGTGCTAACTCAGCTTGTGCCTCTACCATCTCACGTCAAGACTCTCTCATCTCTCGAGTAAGTGCAATCAAAATGTCACGCACACTAAGTTCTAGTTCTTCCCTGTCACCCATATCTCCTGTAGGACCTATAACTGGTGGAAGCTCTCCAGAAAATGGGTCCGTCCGTGATACCTGAGAATCGTCCTCAGTAGCTGCTACCACTATCTCAGTATCTGACTCAAAAGGATCTACTACGTGAACTGGATTCTCTGGATTATTCAACTGCGGAGCCTGTGTTCCCTATCTTACCCTTGTACTTCTGAACGGATATCTATTAGCTGGTCGCATGTCTCATTTTACTTCTGCATGTCAAAACTGAACTCACAGGATGCCAAGATCTTTAGCTCTGATACCACTGTAATGTGCCGTACCTGTTTGAATATTTTTAAAGATCTTTTATGTGTGATTTTTATTAATTTTTATTGTGATCTTTCAGACTAGACAAAAGAATGTAAAAGGAGTTTTCAGTTTTCCTGCAATTGTGTTGTCGTAGCATATAATATAGAGCATATTTAGAAAACCCAGAAAAAGTACAATGAATTTACACAAACAAACAATGACCCAGATCATCAAATCCACAAATATTAATTATTATTACATACCCATGTCAAGTTTTGCACTTTGATATTTCTGCTGTAGCCGGACCAGCAAATGGGCATAGCTAGAATCACTCCAAACTCCAAGGAATAGAAAATATCATGCCTTTACTAATAGCAACAATACAAAAGGCCCTAGCCGCCTCATACAATGTAAAATAGAAGCTTCCCGCAAAGAGAAATGAAGCTCAAAACTCCCAACTTCATGCCTGGATGTGTACGGCCATGGCTGGAAATGTATATCAGCAGCAAGAAAACTACCACAAACACTCTGAAATCTGCCTACACAGCCCTTCTTAATCAGCAAATGACAATATCATAAAGAATATCACATTCAGCTCAGCAACTCTTCGAATATCTCCATTATCAGCACATTTGTGAATGCCGAATACATCCACCGTCAATGGCACCATTAGGTGGTATTGCACACCTGTGGGACACCATCACTAATGGAGGTTTCCGTCTCCAATAGCCTAATGCAAACTCTCCAACTCCAAACCCTAGCACCTTTTTTATCTTCCTCCAAGATAGGCGTTGGGCATTTAGGAGGCAAAATAATATTTAATTTCACTTTATGCCTTTTAGGGATGAGCACCCAAGGTCAAGACATAAGCTTTTGTCTTTATTTCATTAATTTCACTTTTCTGGCAAAAATATAATAAAGTCCATATTAATATAAATTAATAAATCTTTGGACTTTAAAATAAGTATGAAGATGGTGTTGGAATTCACTGATCTTTAGCTCGCCAGAAAGGTCTCGGCGAAACGCATCTGTTCCAACTCTAAAAATCCTGAATCGACACAGTACCCGAATTTACTAAAAATAGTAATGGCCAAGAGCCCACTGAACCAACCATGAGGATGCCAACTGGATCCACTAAATGTGAACCAAGACTCTGTCACTGCTAAGGACCTCCAGAGCCAAACTAACCATAGTTCCCTAACTAAACTGCTAGCCCACGGGAACTCCATGATGGACTAACCATGTGTCTAGAAGGGGACATTACAATGAGAAAGAGGTGAACAACACTAGGGGTGGTGATTCCAACAATCTGCTTAGGCGGGAGTTAATTGAGATCAAGTCGAGGCTTCTTGTTGTGGAGACTAAGGTCAAGGTGATGGTGATTGTGTGCCTGAAGGTGATTCACCAGGTGGCTTCTACTTTTACCATTCTACAGGACGACCAACATGGTTGTGCTAACAAAGATGTGAAGATCACGAGCAAGGAGGAACTTCTGGAATTTCTAAAAGATGACTAGAATGATCTGTTCAAGTAGCTCTTGCTTTTGTTGTTGTTCCTGGTTTTGGTTCTCTTTCTGTTCTACTATGACTATCTACTGTTAGTTTGTTGTTTTTGTGTTGTTTGTGGCCTTTGGCTTGTTTTGCTGCTCGTGGGGCTTTTGTAATAGGGATTTGCACCCTCGTTTGCAACTTACTAATATCAAAAACAAAATAATAATACTTTGGATATATACAAAAAAATATTCATGGATTATGACATAATATTAGTCTAAATTATAATTAATCTAAATTTACAAAGAATAAATAAAATATGCAACAAAAAATTACAAAAAAATGCATGCCCTCGATATTAGTGTTATTGATCTATTTTAAGAAGTTGTGAATTTATCTTATTTCCAAAAAATTTGTGTTATGGCATGATATCACTCATTAAAAATACTATAAAGTATAAAAAACAAGTTACTAAGAAATGTTCAAAAAATTAGACAAAATATTTTTTTAAATTTTTAAAAATATATATTTAGAATATAAACACAAAATCTCAGAAATTGTTACTTCACATCATATTCAAATTCTTAATTATTTGCTTGTTATAAGTGACAAAAAGTGAAAATTTGGTTTAAAATGTTGATGTTAGTGTCCCACTTAGGCAAAAAAGTGGGACACGTTATTGTGGGATCACCCTCCCTTCATCACTCTTCTCCCTTTTATACTACTAGACTCTTCCCTTTTCCTATTCTTAACTTCTTCTTACCCCAACCCTTCCCAAATTATCCTTTACCATTCTTGCCCATTCTACTCTTTCCCCTTCTCTTGCCTTGTTCCCTTCATATTCTACATCCTCTTATCTCTACCATTTCCCCTTTTCTTTCCTATCCCTTTTGTGTTCCTATTTTCTTCATCTCTTACTCTTCATTTCCCCACATACATCACTATCCCCTCTCCTTGCTCCCATTCACTCAATTTTATATACCTTTTTCATCTTCAAACTCAAGGCAAGTAAGGCAACTAACATAGAGAATCTAAGAGTATAATTTCTCAATTATACTCTAACTCTCCTAGTCAAAAATCTTAGAGATCTCTTTAACATGGTTGCTTCTCATGGATTCTCATTTGCATGGACATTTCATGTCATTTGTCCCATATTTAAATTAGGAAACCACCAAGAGCCAAGATAATTATATAACCATCATGTTAGAAACACCTTGAGTAAGCTATTTGCTATAGTATTGGATCATTTGATTTCTAGATTTGTATATTCTAGGAAACTTTGAGAAAAAGGACAGGCAAGGTTTATTAAGCAAAAGAACAAGCAAAGTTTAGAAACTCATATATTGATGCAAAGAGTTATAATTGAAAAAGAAAGAGCTCATAAGCATAAGGTTTAGTATTGTTTTGTTGATTTCTTAAAGGCATTTGACATTGATTCTAGATAGCTTCTAATGTAGCAGCTTCAAGAATTAATATTCCAAAACATTTGGTTTTTGTTGTCATGACACTTTATGAGAGGGTGGTTGGCAAGGTTTGAACTTATATTGGGTTTACTATGGATAGTAATAGCATTATTAGTGTTAAGAATTGTCCAATTTCACCTACCTTGTTTGGTCTCTACATAGATGAACTGGAGATCACTCCAAATTCAAGGAAAATAGATGATGGTTGTATTATTTATGATATAATCATCACTATTTTACCATTTGTAGATGGCATTATTCACATCTCACACAATTTTGTAGGCTTAAAATGAGATCTTGATAATTTGAGTTTATTTTGTGATACTCATGGTTTACAAGTGAACTCAAGTAAAACTAAAGTTACGGTTTTCAACATAACTAAGAAAGAAGCACATGCAACTAATCTCATTTGGAAAGGGTTGAGGTGGTCTTTTGTAACACTTACCTTGGTGTGCCTTTCATGAAACCTCCCTTCAATATGCTTCCTACTGCATAAGAAGATTATGTAAGGGTCATGTTACACTTAATACACTTGAGAGATAATGTTTCCAACTCCAATTTTAGGATGCCAAAACAAAATTACATGTATCTTCCAAACTTTAGCATCACCAAAAATCTTATATGGTTGTGATATTTGGGGGCTTGGACTTCATGATATCTATTGGGCTTGAGTTGACAGAGTTCTTATTCCCATGCTATCCAAAACTTAAGTACAAAATGGTCAGTTCCATGCTTAATTATTTTAGCTAAATTTGACATTTATCCTCTTCATATTTCAATTGTATTTCATATAACAATTTTGCTTCATGGCTTAATATGTATGGTAGATACAAGAATTGGACACGATAGATATACATTTAAGGCTCTTCAATCACATACGAAGTTATCTGAACAAGGGATCAAGAACACTTGGTATGGCCAATGTACGGTTATCTACAAGGAATTGGTGTTGATATCAATCCTCTTCCTCCTTATACCTTTTCCATAAATGCTCCTCAATGTTGAAAAGAGATGTCCATATAGACATTAGGAATGAGATCTATAAAGCCTACATAAAATCAACTTGGTTAGAACCATCAAAACCAGGTCAACAAAAATGCAACACTACTTGAAGCACTATATTGATTTAGAAGATAGACACATTATTCCTCCCAAGTACACTACACTTGATTTTGGTTTGAGATTTCCTTTAGGCCAATTGCAAGCATTCTTGCATTACCTTCACATGGAGTCACAACACTTTACTATGAGAGAATAGTGTATTTATAGACTTTGCAACAATGAACCAAAATCAAAAGAGCATTTTATATTTAGGTGTATTATGAGATTCGTGGAAAGGTTTATTGCCTCTTTAAAGAAAATCACGGCTCTCTATGTGATCTTATTCATTATGAGGATCATATATGTGTATCTCTAATCATCTAAGGGATGACCCAACACAGAGTATGCATTCTTAAGAGTCACCAACACAAATCTATCTCAATGTTCACCTCCAGATTCCTTTCTTCAACCTCAATTTCAGAGGCACAAATGAGCTCATTATTCCAATTTATCATCTTTCTTTTTCTTACAAATTTTTAGATAAAATATTTTTTTCTTGCAATCCCATTAACCTTATTTGGTTACTAGTGTACACTAAGATGTAAATTGCAAATTACGAATCTCCTTTCTTTTCACTTCTCTCTTAGTTTTTTTCTTCTTACTCTACACTCTTTTTGTAATGCCCCAAGATTACACCCAAGACATTAATGGACAAAAACTAGATAGACAAGTTTCTCACATTACAAAGGTGACACCAAACATGCCACATTGTACTCCTACGCACATAAGGTGCTCCAATGCATTGTGATGACACACTTGACATGCACACCATTGCACTATGCATGGTGACACAAGTGAAAGACTTACTAACCATGGGACAAAAACATCATGACTAACTCAACAATGATAATGGAAGGAAAGTTGGGCTTCCCATGTCAAATTACAAATCCCTACATCTAGCTTAACGAGCCACTTTTCTGGCATCTCAGAATTCAAAGCCTAGGGTCAAGATTGGAGCAATTCAAACTTTAGATCCAGGAGTGCAAAATCTCATACTTCAAAGTTTGAGTGCACTCCTATACTATCTTGAACTCTAGAGCCCTTTATGAAGAAACTCAAACTTTAGGGACAAAACTGTAGGATCTCAGACTTCAGAGTCCAATTTGCAATTCACACTTTAGACTTCAGAGTCTAAATCACAAATTGTAACTTGTGAAACTAGAGGTCAACCTTGAGTTCTAATGAAAACCACCTTGGACTTAAGAGCTTGGCCTACATTCAATATTTCAGAATTCAAAGTCTAACCAATAACTTGCATTTCTAAATGATTGTAAATAAAAGTCCAAAATCCGGTTGACTTCCAATTAAGCCTTCAAAGGATAACTTACAACATGCATTTCAAACCTCGGGTCTAAAATGCAACTGACATACATGTAAATTTCTAACACAAGTCCAAATTTCCACAAGATTGCAATTCAAACTTCAAACTTCAATTTGCAACATGCATTTCAAACTTTGGGGTCTAAAATGCATCTAACAACATGCAACTTCCAAGCCAAGCCTAGACTCCAACAAGCCTACAACTCAAACTTCAGGTTTCAAAGTGTAACTTGCAACTATGCACCAAAAGACAATCAAGGACAACAAGCTTAACTTTTTTATTGACCAGACATAACTTCCTTATTTTACGTGTTATATGAAAATGGTTTGGGCCAAGCACTTGGGCACACATGGGCCCAACATTGACCAAGTAAGGGTTCTTGGGGACCTCAAAATATCCATGAGTCCCAAGGTCACACTCACATACTTGCAAGGATATACTCAAGCAAGGAAGAGATAAGACATGAAAAAGGGAGAGAACCATGCAACTAAAAGTGTTTCTAAACACCAAAGCACCATACAATTTTATAAGAAGAGGAATTAGTTTTCGATCAAGCTACAACAAGATTATTGCTAAGAGATAAAGAAACCATACTTATTAACCATATTTCTAAGTTAACCATCATTAGAAAAGACATTACAATAGCCATACACATCTACCTTCAAGGTCGAACAACATTACAACAAATGTTGGAGTTTACACCACCTATAAGGGTGGGATACAATACAAATTAGTGATGTCCATAAACAAATTATACAATTGACATTTAAGGACATCAAAGCTATTGCATTAAACATTTTTCTAACAAGTACAAAATGATAAATACCACATCTACAAGGTAGATGAGTCCTTGCACTATCTCCCAGTTGCACCCTAAGATCCACAATCACCAATGGTGGTTCAACGCCACCTAGCCATGTGGAATCGTCAAGACCACCCCTTTGAACTAGGAGGCAATCAAAAGGTAGTCCAACAACACACACACACCAAACATAGGGGTTGAACATACACACATAATAAACAACACATACCAGTTCCAAGTAAGCACACATGAGAGATATACATTCTCCAACCAACACATACACAAATAAATGCACATGACAGTATAACTAACACCATCAAAGAACACACATGAAATGTCAACACATCATACAAGATACAATTGCACACAAGATTGGGAACCACACCAATCAACCATATGCAAAGAGATCATATTAAGTACCCATTGGATATGCAATCCAAGGTACAAAACAAAAGATAGGGTTGTCATAGGTACTAGCAATGGAGTGTCATCATGGGTATCAACCACATGGGAATTAACGAGCATGCCCCCAACCCATGGAGGTCCTCAACAACATTGGTATCAAAATGCATGTCCATCCCAAGATCCATGGTATCAAAAAGACCAGACTGTCTTGCATGTCCTTTGTGGTCCTTTCCACATATCCCCATGGGCATACAGAAGTGTCTCACAATTATCTTTCATTAATATGTAAGTATGTAATCCCCATTCATTTTAATTATGCCTTATCTTAACCTCTCTTTTCCTTAGCATTTATTAACATACAAGTAGATGGGCATGAGAGTGGACACTCTAATCTAGCATATAGTCTTCACCTCATATGGCTTCATAGTCAAAAGCACATAAATACATAATGTGGAAAGTGAGGTCCAAAATGGGGCACACACAAGGCCACTTGATTCACCAACTTGTTTCCATGATAATTATCTATCCCTCCACAACACATTATACTTGCAAATGCAAAATTTATATTTTCATATTCCAACACATACAAGTCTTTTCCAAAAACTTCAAGATTCCAATGCCAAAACTTCCAAATTTTTAAATATCAAAGCTCAAGAATTCAAGCATACCCTTTTGAAACTAGATGCATGGAAAACACTCTTTTCCAAACACATAAAATTTTTAAGGAAATTTCTCCATGGTTTTGGCATAATGTGCAAAATTCGCAAATAAATAAATAGGGATTGTTGAATTGATTCCTAATAATCCAACAATTCACCCATAAATCTTTCCCTAAGAAAATGAACGCCAATGCATCCACTTAAGGTGGGCTTTAAAAATATATAAGGAAATTTAAACAAAGGAGGGGGAAGATGAAACCCTTACCTTCCACCAAATGCACCACAAGAATGGAGGAGGAGATTCTATTGAAGATGAGTCCCCTTCCACACACACAAGTAAGTAATTTACCACAAATACCATGCCAAAATCCAAAGGCAACCCCTCCAAAATCCCACACCCAAGAGGAGAAGAGAGGAGGAAGACCAAAAAAGAGAAAATGTTGTCCCAAAATTTTCAATGCCCAAATGGGCTCTTTTCCTTTCTTTTTATTCAAAAGCATTTCCTAAAAACCCCCTTTTTCCATCCAAAGCAATATAACAAGGTATTTTATTAAAAACAACTTTTGCACTTTATTTAACAATACATATTGTCACCATTTGAATAATTTGATGATGGCAACAAAGGAAAAGATATATTTTTGCATAAAATAATAGTACAACTTTCCAATTAGAACATAGGTTTCATTATATCACACAATGGCATTAAATATATTGCAAAACCCATAAACTACAATTTAATCCATTAGTAGCATATATTCATTTTTCCAGCATACAATAATCTACAAAAATAAATAAATTTAATCACATGAGTCAAGAAATTCATAAAAAATGGTTAAATAAAATAATTAATAGGAGTCAAATAATTATGGAAAACATGCAAACACATTAAAATGAGTTTTCACATGACTCAAGAATCCAGAATTGATAGATTTAGATTTAGACTCATAGGGCCATACAGGTCACATCTTGTAGCTCGAACTCGAGCGAGACAGGAAAAGACACATAACACTTTTACCCAAGCTGACTGCCTCTAAATAATCACCATTGGGGAAAACCTATGCCTAAACACTCAAGGAAAACATCAGGCATACTTGTGCAATACAAAGATAGTCAAAGTACAAAATAAAATATATCCACCAATGAGATAATATCAAATATATATCTAACTATAAATCATCTACCCTAACATAATTCATATATATATATATATATCATAGTGCTAACTTAATGAGCATAATTAAAATTACATATCCTAGTAAAGAGTACTGGAGCTAAAACGCTATTGAGTCCAATCATAACAAGCCCACATAGACACATAATACAGACCCCTTGATGGCAATCCATAAGAACATCATCAACAAGTATGATAGAAGTGCCAAAACACAATATGAGCTTAAACATATACAAATCCACACATGTACATATAAATCTACAATACATGATCTATACTTCTTGATGGTAATACAAAAAAACATCATCAGCAAGTATAATGTAGTATCGACATTCAAAATACAAAATGAACAACAATGGGAGGTACATACGCTTGGGCATTACATCCCCCTCCCCTAAGACTAAGCTTACTCCTGGAATCATACAAAATGATGAGGGTAAAGAACTTGCAACTATGTAGCATCCTCCCAAGTAGTTGTTGACTCAAAAAGATGGTCCCACTAGACACTTACCAAATCCAAGTCTTATCCCTGAAGGCTCAACCTCCAATGCTATAGAATATAGACGGGTTCCAAATAAATTTGCTCACCCTCCTCAACCTGCAAAGAACCTTAATCAAGAACATGGGTCATATCCTACACATACTACCTCAAAATAGAAACACAAGGAACACATCATGGATGTGTGAGAGACTGTGTGGCAAGGTAAGCTAGTAAGTGATAGGTTCAATCCTCTCCAAGAACTCAAAAGGTCTAACAAAGTACGGTGCAAGTTTAAAACCTTTCCCATAATGAATTGGGCTCTTATGTGGTCACACTCTCAAGAACACATGATCACCAACCAAGAAGTGTTGATATAATCTCTTGGCATTGGCATACTTTGAAAGGAAGCAAGGTATATGGAAACACTTCCTACACTAATATTCTATGGAGAGTGTTGTGCAAATTTTAGATCTTTACGAGTATAGAAAGAAGATACACATAAAATCAAATAAACATTATACCATAACACAAGGTATACGTGGGGAAAACCCTTTTAGGAGAAAAAACCCCCACTCCAAAGTAGCCCAATGTATTATTTAGTAAACAACATGGTTACAATACACTTGTAGAGAAAGCCTTTATGAGATTATCACCAACATTCAAATATGGAGTGATTTCGGAAGCATTATGGTACCTATAAATTAACTCATAAAAACTACAACTGTAAATATGAAGTATAAATGATTTCTGATTTATATGCTAGGTTTAGGCTTAGTTTGCAATTTGTGAAGTCTAAAAGAAAGATAGGACACAAAAATGTATGGAAAGATGAAAAAATGGATGCCCTAATCGGGTATTGTATGCAATTTTAATGATTTTAAATGAATACAAATGAGATTCCATAAAAATTAAGGAATTACAATCCTTCGCATGTAAAACCAATCAATTTCAATAAATGCAACAACTCCCTAAATATCCTAAACATGCAACTAGCAAAAGTAGAGAAGAAAGTCCAAAACAAAATTCTCTTGTAAAAGGTTGAAAGACATTTAAAATCCAAATCCATGAATCAAAACCTCGTACCCCCACCTTGTGTGGAACCCACCTATCCTTAAGTTGCATCCAAATTAAAATCCAACCATCCCCCGAATCATCAAGTCAAACCAACTTACATCCATCCAAATCAAACCCAAAATAAAAAACAAGACCTAAAACCAAGTCATCATCCCAAATCCAACCTTGCTTAAGAACTTAACCTATCTTAAGTATAGTGATTCAAAAATCAATCACCCATCTAATGTCTTTGTGCCTTAATCCAAATCAATTACATTATCCAATCAAATCCAACCTCACAATCAAATCTTTCTTAAGAACTTAGCCTATCTTAAGTATAGAGATCCACCCCATCCATATCAAATCAAATCACCATCCTAATCCAAAAATTTCTTGAACCCTAATCCAATCTTAAACCACATCACCAATCAATCCACCTAATCAATTGAATCAAATTCTATCCAATCCTAGTCAAACACAAATCACTTTCAAGATCAAAACCATCATCCCAATGAAGATCAAACATTCAAGCAACCTTCCAAAATAAAAAAAATCACACCAAACCTTCATTAAAATCCAATCCACCATCACCTCATCAAACCAAATAGCCATTTTCATGCCCCCAACATTAGATGCCAAGCTAAGAAAAACATGGACCGCACGAACAAAAATGCATTTAGGTCTAGCTTTGGGCATAACTCTAAAGGAGGAGCCACCTCCCCTCATGGGATTTTGGATAACATAAGTGATCCTATAAGTCTTGTCAACCAACTCGAGTATTCACCATGATTTATAGACTTCCTAAATGATGAACAAACCCATGCCATGATGGATTATTTCGTAGACAACCATAAAGATGCCTTCCTTGAGCATCTCCTTGATGTGGGATCTAAAATTTCCTGCCATTTTGACATAGACAAACTAAACTATATCATCCACCATGAATCACCACCACCATCTAAATTCAAAAACCCTTGGGGCCATCTAATTGCTTAACCATCCCATGATCCTACCAACTACCCCATTGACCAAACCAATAGGGATGGCACACAACCACACCTTGACACCCAAAATATCACCTTGTCTTCTCATAGACATCATGAGAAAACATCAAAACCACCTAAGTTCCAATGGCATAGCTATCATCCCAATGAAGAGTGTTCGCCATTGCGCTCTAAATCAAATCCTCCCATCAATAAATCTGTCCATTATATCTCAAACATCAATCCATAATCAACCCAATATATCCCCAGCTTAGCAAATCTCAACATATCTACCTCAAACTTAGTTCCATCAAACCCAAATGCATCATATTTCAACCTATCAAATCCAAATATATCACACTTTCTTTCATTAAATCCACTTCAATAAGACCTTTATCAATCCATCCCCACTTATTAAACAAATCTGAGAACTTCATACTAACCCATGACCCCACCATTGATCTCACACCAACTCACATATCAACCAAACCAATCACCCAAATCAATTGACATATCAAACAATTCCCACATCATGATCAAACCCCCTTCATCATCCATATCAACCAAATTGCATCCCATACCAACCCCTAATCTACCTCTTGGTACCTCATTTGACCAAGAGTAGTAGGAAATGAAGAATTTCCTAAAGGGATTGCAAATTGGGATGACCTATCAATGAAAATAGTACAAGTTTGAATAACTATGTCTCTATCCCTTTGATAGATCTACCTCATGGGTTCCCTTCCCTCCACATTTTGAAATCCCCAAACTTTACAAATATAAGGGAAAGGGTGACCCCACGATCACGCCAAGGAATTTTTACAACTTGAAGAGGTTGCATGTAGCAACATGTACTTGTTGAGACTCTTCCCCCATATTTTGGGAGGACAAGCCCTAGAATGACTCATGCACCTACCTCTAGGCTCTATTATAACATTTGTTGACCTAATAGAGAAGTTTGTTACCCACTTAACTCCTATAATGTTGAGCATGAACTAACAATGCTAGACCTATGCAATGCTAAGTAATGTAATGGAGAAAGCCTTTCAGACTTCCTACAATGGTGGAGGAGCCTCAAAATTCATTTCTATTGGCCTATCCCTGAGAAACAACTTGTCCATATTTTCATCACAAACCTTAATAAAGAATTAGCTTTTCATCTCCAAGTCCATTATGTGTCAATGTTTAACAAATAATTGAAAAAGAGGTCACCATTAAGAAAGCCTTTGTCACCAAAGGTTTAGTCAAAATCTTCTCAAAAGACAACAAAGATAACAATCAATCAAATGACAAACTAAAATTCTGGGCTAAAAACAAGAATGTAGTCAGTGATAGGGTCACTAACTCGAAGCACATGCAAACCACTCAACCTTCACAAGAATCCAAACATGTGCAAAATGTCCAAAATCCATCAAACATTTCTATCCCTTCAGGAAAATCCAAACCCTCAATTCCAAAATGAAAATATACCTCCTTGGGGGAACCCATGGAGGTTATTTTTCAAAAATTGGTGCATGCAAACATGGTTACCTTCCTTTCCACTAAATCATTTGATGATAATAAACCTATGCTCATGTGGTACAAAGACAATGAATATTATGATTATCATCGTATTGAAGGTGATGCCACTAGAAAGTGGATGCAGTTAAAGAACTATATCCAAGATCTCATTGAATGTGGAGAAATTGAGATAAAAGAGGATTCATCCACTTTGCCAAATGCATAATTGGGAATATATCAAGATCCTCTTCCAATGCATGACCAATCCCAACCTTTAATGTCCAATCAAGGTCATATGAAAAATAACCACACCCACAATATCAATTCCAAAAAAGCTTCCACCTCATATGATGCCATTGTTGGTTATATGGACCAAGTTTGTACATGATTTGCAACAATTAAAATTAGATCCTCCAATTGTGTCATCTCCACAAGGTGTGGTAGGGTTACTATTCTAGGAGGCTCTTCATCCACTCTAACCACTCGATATAACCGTTACTAAATTATGTTCACACCTAATTTAGCAAGGCCTAAACATCAGTTGTTTAGAGGGAGTACAATTTTTTTTGCTTATATAGGATCATCCAGTCAATGTCTGATGTCTTGACAGAAGGCAAGTGCAAAATCACTTATCAAAATCATCTAACAACTCAAGCTGAGCTGTTACATCATCCTGGTAAGTGAAATCGTCTACGGACAAGAAAACAAGCATTCAAAGAATGAGGAGAATTGATGGAGTTCATGTTTCAGTTTCTGATTATTCATTATGTTTCAGTGCAAGTAAAACATGTATCTATAAATTATCAAATTATACATCATGTTTTATACATATGTTTCAAAGAAAGATCAGTTGTTTTATGCTATGTATTTGATTTAGAAAGTGAACTATACATAAGTCATTGCATAGAATGAAATAGCTGATTGGATTCAAAGGAATGTATAAAAGTGTCCCACACAAGTTGTGGGAATAACTGAAATATGCAACATAAAAGTAAATTTTACTTTTGAAGAAATAAGAAATACATAGGAAAAGATGAGGGACCTGTCATTGCCTGCGAATGACAAATCTCGTGGTTGAGCTAGTTGCTATCTTCCTCCATCCGTTTGAGCTCCAATGCACCTGGAAAACAAATTTTTTTAGCTCAGGGTACCAAGTCTTTTCATACACAATCAGAACTTCAAAAGTACCATTCACTTTTATGTAGCAGCAGTATATCAATAGTCATATCAACATAAGAGAGGTCAGAATGAGAAGATATAAGTGCTATATCAGAAAGAGATATATCCATACAAGTAACCCCACATCATGAATCAAATATATGTTTCATATGCTAACATGTTTGCTTCCTGTGCAGGTATATGAGAAATCAGTTTGTTGATTCATCTTTTATTAAATGGCATGTTTTGAAAATGGGCTCCCATAAGGGTTGAGCCCAACATGCTCAGAGTAATGACATTAATGCAGAGATATTCGATAGACCAAGCATCATTATGTTTTCATCACATGTATGTTGCTATTATATCAGATGTATCGAGTAGAAGAGAGAAGGTACAGTCAGGTTGGAACAAATGCCATGTGGGACAACCAAGTCAAATGCCATGTGTTATTGTCATTAAGAGCCTATGATGCCATCAAAGAAACAAAGGTTTTAGTCATAGCAGAACAACATATACAAGTACAGTTTCATGTTATAAACGGTCATAAGGAACAATAAGAGCAACCACACATCAGCAAGCAGGCTGCTCAATTATTTGAGTGAGTGAATTTCAAATGTAATGCCGATGTTTTCTCATTTTCATACATTTAGGAAGATCAGAGACAAAAGTTGGATCTTGTGATAGCCTTTCAGATGAAGAAATATATCCAATTAAAGATCATTTTTCAATTCATCAATTGAAAGTGTTTATGAGTACATGATAACACCTTTGTGCTTGTGAAAAGTGCATTATCCAGTGCCAACATGGTAGTTTTGGTCTAAGACATCATTCTAGAACAGAAGTACAACCATAGAAGGTACTTTTTCCATCTTTCTGTTGTGATTGAAGTATCAATTTGCTACCCATATGTACCTCATAGATATAACAGCTATATAGTGGATCATAGCAAAGTTACCATTGAGGACATACAGTATGCCTCAAGACTGCCATCATGATAGCAAGAGTAAGGAACAGTGCTGTCAATAAAGTGATCACATAAAGAGCAATTTACAGAGATAATATGTATGCAATAGCAAGTATCTACTATCATAAATTGTTGTCATCATAAGCCCATATGCATATGAAAGAACAATATAGAAAGATGCCTCGTGCTGAGATATACAGAAATTACTTGAAAATGAAGCAGCATAATGAGATAATAAGTAAAGAACAACATCAAGAGGGAACAACTTGCTACAGGATAGAAAGACAGTATGACCTTATCATGAAGTATGCTTTCTGTAGAGTGCCCTCTATACATGAAATAAGTCACACGCAAAGATTTGCTACAACATTGATATAATCTAGATACAAGTGCAAGTCATTATCAAGTATAACTAATGTAATGAAGAAGGATTCAAACAACTTTCAAATGATCAAGTCATCACAATATATCCTTTATCCAAAAGAGAGAGTAGAGCATCAAGACCATACATGCAATGAACGATACAACTATGTATAGGGGATAAAAGATATTAAATGTAGATGTATTATATAGGGACAACAAGTACCTCATATTCTTCTTTAAATACCTTATACATATTGCAATGCATTCATATTCCATGAATGTAAAAGCATATACAGGGTACAGTACAAAACATATTGCCAATATATAGTATCAAACTTTGAGCTTATGTTTTAAAAGACCCAAGAGGAAGCACATATGAGTTCTCAGTCACAGATAAAAGGGAGAATCATAACTTTGTTTCATCTTCTAAAAAATCTTCATCATACAATGCAACATGTTCAGGTAATCGAGCAGCAGTCTTATGACTGTTTAAAAGACAAGCAGAGCTTCAAAATGCATAAAGAAGACTACCTACAGAGAGTTTTTTTCAAACCCTAGTAGGTATGTAGTGACCTCATAATACTTGCCTTTATAAATGCAAAAAGAGTTAACTTTTGACAGAGATAAAAGAGAAATACAGTGGAAATAACCCTAGCTGGGTTGATATGAGTAAAACCCATTTTTTTTACATTGGAGCAAAAGAAGCCTAAAATGCATTATGCAAAGAAATCAAAGATTGAGTATATGTAGAGATGCCGAATAGAGATCACGGCCCAGTAAGAGATCGAGTCTCATGCTATAGGAAATGCAAGAAAAGTTGCAGATGTAAAAGAAAATGAAGTTTTTTTGAAACTCTTTTCATCTTAAACAATGCTTTGAAATATTAGTTTTGGCCGCGACCTATACAGGAGAAAACACACAGAAATTCGTTCATTCTTTCCATAGTAGGAAAAGGAGGTCCATTATTTTGTTTGAATGAGCTCGAATCAAACTTAATTAAGAGGGAGATGCAAGGGCAGAGCAATGAAATGCTTACCCATTATTTGCTGTTGAAGAAACCCATTCAAAAAGAAACTGCAATGTGGCTTCAAATGCTCGAAGTGGAGGTGTCCATGGTGGCCAAAGAGAGCAGATGTTCATGAAGAATGAAAAACACAGGAAAAGATCCATCAAAAACCAGCCAAAGCCATGGCCTTAGAGGCCTAAAATCGCCTTCAAATTGAGAAAAATAGAGGTCAAAATCTCAGTTTTGATAGTAAAAGCAACTTACCACACATTTTACACAGAAAATCCGCATGGAAACCACTTAGAATCAACAAAAATGGTGTAGATTGAACTTCCAAACCCTAGCAGAGGTTGTGGCTAGGTAGAAAGCCTTTTCTCCAAAAGTTGACAATGCAAATGATGTGGAAAGCTAGGGCATCATTATTTTGGTGTTAGGGTTGCTTTGGAGCCCTAAATTCGATTGTGATTTTTATCACATCAAAATACATTTTCATGCCTTAAGAAATACCCATTGTGGTATGCGCCCATCTTACATATGTTAAGTCCCCATGATAAATACATTTTTATGCCTTGGGTCCTTTTGCATATAGTGTTTAGACTTTATGCCTTCAAGGCTCGTTCATATACATTTGAAGATAAACACATATGGTAAGTATACCTTGTAATGCATAGGAGAGGTCTTGTTTGTGCATGGGAGATATAAGAGGTTTTATTTTCTTTTTGCACGATCTAGAAATGGATACACATTGTAAACACATGATAAAGTAATGGATTATAAATTACTTTATTACTTGTCATAAAAATGCGAAAGCAAAGATAGGATAATCCATAACAAGTAGTAAATTAAGTCACATCAATTACTTTACTATTTTGTTCACACTATTTTATTCATCTCCAAACCATGCAAAACCAAGAGATTGAGTATTAATGTCCAAGTACCTTCTTTTCTGCATATGTTTGAAACAAATTTTTAAAATGTAAAACATTAAGCTAAGTGGTGTGACTATAAACCACTTAGTTAATGTTATTTAAATGCAAAATAAATGTATTTGTGTCATTTATTGTGCAAGGACAAGTTGAGGATGCTTTCAAGATGTGGTCAAAGGGATGTGGTTGGGTATTTATGTGCAAATGCCAAACATTTATGGATGTTGTAGGAGAGGTTGGCAAACATTTGAGGTGATTTGACTTGTTTTTAATGGCATTAAAGGGCATTAAGAGGCAATTCTTGGGGCTTTTATGATGGGTGATGGCAAGCCTTGACTTTTCTTCATTGGAAATTCATTTTGGAGGGTTTTGGATAGATATTTTGAGGGCTTTTATGTTATGCACGACCAAGGAAGTTTCTAGTCCTTATCTTGTTACAGTTGTTTGGAGTGTATATAGTCATTCATTTGACTCTCTAGTAGTCAGTTCTTATCATGCAATTTCTGGAGTTAGTGATTTTCTGCAGTCCTTACATAGTTTTGAGCATGCTTTGTAACTCTTTTGGGATATGAAATACAGAAAAGACCTTGGATACCATTGATTATGAGATTTTACCTTCTTATTCTTGTAGTGTTGTGTATTATCAAGTGATTGATCAAGTTATTCGTGAGGTAATTTTTATTTTCTTGTGACTTTGTCTCATGTTCTATACCTTTTCTGCAAAAAAGTATGTTTATGCAAGTTGCAAATTGTGTCTTAAAGATGCATGTGGCTTTCTAACTTTGAAGTTATCTTCCTTTTAAAGGTTAATGCATTTAGGCCTCTTTGTGAAATATTTATGCAAAAGCATGCAATAATAGGTTGTGCAAATTTAGTTTCTGTTATTTGTAACCAAGTGTATACAAATATGAGTTTTCATAAACCATATCAGTTTGGTGTATCACCCTTTATTTCATTTTGAAGCATTCCTTTTTCCCTTTTCCTCTACAAATCCAGTAGTTTCTAGGTGATAACCAGCTAGGAACCAACCTTATCTAGAGATTCACTCCAAATTTTAGGTAAACCATAGCCTAGGAGTGTTTCCATGTTCCTCTAAAGTGCTAAGTTTTGCAACTTAGCTAGGGTGCAACTTTAAGACACAACAATAACCTCTTAGAACATCTTGAGAAAACTCCAACAAAAATATTCATCTTGGAGCTACTCAAAACATCCATTATTCATAAAAAAATATTGGAACATGCTTTATATGAGTTGAAAGTCCCCAATAATATTGACCTTGATCAATTCCAAGCCCTTGTGGGCCAATTATCATCCTCCTACCAACTCATGTAAAGTCAAAATGATATGCTATCCACCAAACCATCTCACAATCATGCCCTCCACATCAAAGTCCTCATTACAAAGCATAAGATAAAACAAGTTCTCTTGGATAACAGGCATGGCTTAAATTTGTGCACTTTAAGACATAAAATAATTGGGATATTCTATAGATGACTTGGAAACATATGTGATCATAATCAAAGCTTATGATAATGTAGAGAGAGAATCCAAAGGTACCATTTGCCTAGTCATTTAGGTAGGGCCCATGATGCAACAAGTGACATGTCATGTTGTCAATCTTGACCTTCCCTATAACCTCCTCTCTGGATGCCCATGGATCCATGCCATGTAGGATATCCCATCCACATATCATTAGTGCTTGAAATTCCTGCACAATGGTGTGGAAGTTACCATTCTTGTCGATCCCCATCCCTTTGAATATTATAAAACATTGGAGGCTTCCTATCATAAAGATAATCATTACCCTAGCAATGATATCACCAACCATGATAAGGTCAAAGCATCATCCTCCTATATTGATCCCTACTCTCTTGCTTCCACTTCCTCTACCCAAATCCTTAAATCCTCTAAGGTCAAGATCGTTAGCATTGGTTGTTGGGAAAATGAGTTGCATAATTCCTTCCATGTTGGCAAATTACCTTTGTCCCTGTGATCCCATGATCATCCTCAACAACAACCATAGAAGACACCTATCACCTTGTAGTATGGGCCAACTACCTTTGTATCAAATGATGCCTAACCAATGAAAAAATTGAGGGTTCCATTTACTCCTAGCTCTATAAAGATGAAGCAGAGTTCACACCAAGTTTCCTTCAAAATAATTACCCTAAACCATTGCATATGTGTGGAAACATGAACTACAAGGGTAAGGGCCTTGACCTCCATGAGCAAGATGTTCTTGAGTCGATCTAGGTACATAGACAGATCAAGACTCACATGTTGGGATACATACCACCTAATGAGGAAAACAATGAACCCCATGCAACTTCCACAATTGTGGAATTAACCTCTCAAGATATTGACAACATCAAGGAAAGGACCATAATAGCCTCTTTAAATGATTTAGACATTTCTAACCTTTTCCACACAACCTCCATTTGCACCATCGACCTTCCCCTCCAATATCCTAAACTCATTGATTAGGGCCAATAAGTTTTTGTGTCTCTTGACATGTTCTAGAATTATGAGGCCATCACTAAATTCCTGGGGCTCCACAATGGTATCCCAATTGAAGATCACAAAAAGGATTCAAAATTGACCTAGACACCATGACCCACTTTGGGGAGTAGGAAGAGTTCCTTCGTCATAAAAAATAAAAAATAAAAAATAAATAGAAAAATCAAAGTCCCCTAGTGAAAACCTCTTTAAGATGCTATCAAACACATTAATAGAAAGAGAAAATGATGATTTTTTTGATGAAAACCTTTCTAAGACATCAATAGATGAGGAACTTGACCTACCCCTAGCACCTCCATAGTGGGAGGAACACTCCACCATCCTAGTTGAAGATACACAAGAAGTAAACCTGGGAATCAAAGACAACCAAAAGATCACCTACATAGCTACATCCTTGGCATTTACAAAATATAAAATGATCACATCCATCCTACATAGGGCATCAGATATTTTTTCTTGGTCCTACACCAACATTCTAGGATTGGACCCCTCCCTCGTGGTTCACCACCCTGTGGTCCATCTTGACGCTAAGTTGGTAAAGAAAAAACTTTGTAAAATGCATCCCAAAATCACCCTCTTGGTCAAATAAGAGCTTTATAAACTCCTAGATGTTGGCTTCATACACCCTATTGACTAACTAGAGTGGATATCTAATTTAGTCCTTGTTAGCAAGAAACCAAAAGGAATATGAGTTTGCACAAACTTCAAAGATCTCAACAAAGGTTGTCCAAAGGATGACTTTCCTCTACCTAACATTGACATGATCATAAACCTTATCGTAGGTCATGAGATGCTATCACTAATGGACAAATTTTTAGGCTATAATCAGATTTAGATCACCCCTAAAGATCAACATAAAATTGCTTTCACCACTCCTTGGAGCACCTTCTGTTATCAGAGAATGCCTTTTGGGTTGAAGAGTAGAAGGGCTACATATCAAATAGTTATGCCAATTATCTTTCATGACATGCACCATGATATTATGGAAGATTATGTGGATGAAAGTGGATAAATCAAAGACACAGGAAGAACACCCACATATGCTTGAATGCATCTTTGATAGATTGCAGGAATACTAAATCTACCTAATCTGAAGAAGTGTCTTTGGCATCACATTAGGGAAACTATTGGGCTTCATTGTCTCTAGATGAGGCATAGAAGTAGGCACCACCAAAGTAGTAGCTATCACAAAAATGTCACCTCTCACGAACCTCAAGTAGCTCCATAGTCTCTAAGGGAAACTTCAAGCTAACAAAAGGTTTATTGCATAGCTTTCCGATAAGTGTTAGCCATTCTCCCATCTTCTTAAGAATAACAATACCTTTTAATGGGATGAATCATGCAAACAAGCCTTTGACAAAATCAAAGAGTACCTCACTTCACCACTAGCTCTCATGGCACCTATCATAAACATGCCTTTGCTTCTCTACATATCAGCTACACCAATTGCCCTTGGGGCACTTCTAGTACAACATGATGAAGAGGGTTGTGAGCGAGCTATTTACTATGTTAGTTGAACACTAGTGGGCTATGAACTTAATGTCTAGTCATCGTCTTTAGCTCACATAAGCTTATAAAATACATGCTTACTCAAAAAACCAAGGTCATCTAAAAAATTGACTGACTCAAGTGTTTTCTACACAGAGCTTCCTTCACAAGCTATGGCTAAATGGGTCATGTTGTTAAGCAAGTTCAACATTGAGTATGTGCATAGAAAAGTAGTCAAAGGATGGGTCATGGTAGGTCAATTGGCCAAAGAACCTCTTATTGACACTGATCTACTAATTATTGACTTTCTTGATGAGTCCATCTTCACACTTGATGAGCCTCCCACCTAGAAACTATATTGTTATGGCTCTTTCATCAGTCATAGATCAGGTGCAAGTATCTTATTTGTTACTCCACAAGGAGACCTCATACCGAAAGCTTTTAGATTGGTTTTCTCATGCACTAATAACATTGCAAAATATGAGGCCTTTCTCACATGTTTTAAAGTAGTAGTTTAGTGGAATATCTAACATCTCCTTGCCTACGAGGATTCTTTGCTAGTAATCAAACAATTTAATGATGAATATCAGACAAAAGACAATAATCTCATCCCCTATGTAAATAAATGGTCGATAATTTTAGGCAGTATTTTTGACACATCTAGTTTGAACAAGTACCCCACCTTAATAACAGAGTAGTTGATGCTATGGCCAACATTAGGTCACTCTTGGACATGCCACAAGATAGCTAGCGCTATGAATTCTTAGTAAAATAATTATTGGTGCTTGCATATGATGGCCTTGACTCTGAGCTTGTATGTGAACTTGTTGGTCCTATTTCCCCTAATACCATGACATCTATACCTATCTTCACAATAAAACCTTACCCCCAACCTTTCACATAACTAGAAAAAACCTTCCTATAATGTTCATCCCACTTTAGTCTCCTTGGTGACACACTATATCAAAGAGGCTTTGATGGTACCCTACTATGATGGCTAAATTTAGAAGAGGCCAACCTCGCACTTAAGGAAAGTTCATGACACTATCTGTGGTGCCCATACTAGCAATATGGTCCTAGCAAAGAAGATCTTAAGAATATGTTATTATTGGTCCACAATGGAGAAAGATGCATGCTAATACATCAGAAAATGTTTAGCTTGTTAGCAACACAAAGATTTGATTCATACACCATCCCTTGAGCTCTACACTGCTCCTTGGCCCTTTTCCACATGGGGCCTCAATCTCATTGGTAAGATTGACCCTTCCTCATCCAGTGACCACAAATTCATTATTACCATCATTGAGTATTTCACTAAGTGGGTCGAAGCTATCCCCCTCACCTATACCACAAGTCAATAAATATCTAATTTCATCCTCCACCATACTATCTATCACTATAGTATCCCTACCACCATTATCATCGATAATGGTAAATCCTTCAAAAACCACGAGGTTCACACATTATGTGGATGCTTATAAATCCAACACCATTGGTCCACTCCATATTACCCCCAAGGTAATGGTCAAGTAGAGGCATCTAATAAAATCCTGCTCAAAATCCTTAAAAAGACTCAATGATGTTGGCCATGATTGACACCTCCACCTCAATCCTACTCTATGGGCCTATTGCACTAGTATTTGCACACCCATTGGCGCCATTCCATATTCCCTAGTCTTTGGCTCTAAAATTATCTTTCTAGTTGAGATTGAATTACCATCACTACAAATCTCTTTATGTGACCTCATTAATGATGAGTAGTACAAGATTGCATGATTGCATGAGCTATAACTACTTGATGAGTGGCACATCAACACCTTAAATCACTTAAAATCTTATTAGAATCATCTCTACCACAACTACAATAAGAAGACCAGAGCTCACAAGTTTGAGATTGGTAACCTTGTGCTAAGAGAAAATCAAAGAAACATTAATTAGGAGTGTGACAAGAAAGGAAAATTTGAGCCTAATTGGCTAGGTCCCTATGTCATTATTGCCAAATATGGATCAATTGCCTATGGCCTATGGTTTTCTCATGGCATTGATTTGATGGTTCAAGATACACTATGTTGTTAAGATTTTCTAGATTATAGTTGGAAGACCTAGTTTAGTCCTCAATTCAATTACGTGTCTAATCATATCATCTGTGTTTTATTGCATGAATCTATCCAACATGGCACATTCTTGTTTAGGATTGAAGAAGTTGTGATAATCATGGGAATACTCACTTTGATTAGGGAGGCTTTCATTATCACTATCAATATTGTGGACCCTTTGGCAAGAGGATTCTCTAATATATGGATTTTGAGCAAATGGTTGTCCAGGAAGGAAGGGGTTTTCTTCATTAAACTCAATATTCAATTTGGCTTGGTGCTTAGTTTAATAGGTGGAATAAAAGGGTGCTTTGGGTCTTTGGTCTTGATTTCAATTTTAGGACTTGATTTTGGGTGTGATTTGTGATGTGTTTAACTTTGAGTTTTGGGTGTAATATAGGTTTAACACAAGGATGGAAACAAAGTAGACACAACAACCTACTTTATTCAAGTGGGATTTCTTAGCTTGTGAGCTCATTAATATACTTGACTTAGTCACAAAATAGTATTGACCCAATATCTCAGAGCACTAACTATGGAGGATTAGGATCGTACTCATCACCTACTATTCCATTTCCAAATTATGGTGTGAGTAGCTTCTTAGGGCTAACCACTTACCCTATATCATAAGTTACAAATGACCAAAAGATTCTCTATTCCATTTTTAAACAAGGTTTAACTAAGATTAGTCCTTTGTATACTTGAAGGTATGTGAGGCCCAATTATGTATGACAAGGGTGTTGTTTGATAGCTTGGCCTGAGAGGGTGACCCCCCTCCTTCTTTGCTTGGAAAACTATAATGTAGATTCTAGCTTAGCCCAAAATGATAGATCCTCCTTGGAATTTCTATAGCTCATCAAAACATAGGCTTTGGGCTAGTGCTTGGTGATGAAATCTAAGTCACTAAACCCCTAAGAAAATTGAAAAATAAAAAGGAACACTTGATTTTGATTTCCAAGATCACTTGAAAGTGTGAGGAAAGAGCATACACAAGGTCCTTGGGTGATGCAAGTGAACAGGTTGCTTTTTTTCCTCAAGGTTGTCTTCTGGTGCAAGAGGAGAGCCTACACTACCAAGTTGTGAACACAAAGAAAAGACAAAGCAAGAGGTTTGTTTTTGATCCTCAAGGTTGCCTTGTGATGCAAGAGGAGAGCATATACAACCAATTTGTACACACAAACAACAAACAAAGGCTAATTTCACTTATACAATTAAATGTGAATGTGAATGAAAAAGGTTTGAAAGCTTAATCTTTGACAAACAAACCTATAATACCACAAGTTAGTAGTTTTGAAAGATTTATTACCTTAGACTAACAAACTTGCAAAAAATGATGTTAGAACAATAGGAAAAACTAACACAAACGAAGAGGACAAAGATTGGTGGACTTAAAATTAACCAAAAAAAAACTAGAGACAATATAAATGTCAAAATCAGAGATGAAAACATTTCAAATTTATATAGAAACATTTTTTCAATAGTGTATAAATACCAACTTGCAAGAACAGAGGATTAGAAGTAATAGAAACACTAGAAGATGTCATGAAAATGCTAAAATTTAAATAGATACATTTGTGCATAGAGAAAAGATGTTGACTTAAAAACACAAAGTGTTAGGAAATAGAAATACCTGGAAAACATACAACCACATCAAATAGTCGGTGGAAACATCAAGGAAGATCACAAAAACCTCTCTTTGCACCAAACTAGTTAGTTTAAATGAAAATATCATAGGAAGTAGCAGAGATGCTAAAAGCATGACATATATGTCAACATAGATGATAAAAAAATTGATACACCTGCAAACTAGAATGAGTGAAAAAGAAAAAGAAAATCCCTGCAAAACCTAGTTAGGAAACCACCTGCAACAACTGGTTAATCAAGAGCCTAGGTAAAAATCAAGATCAAAAGGCAAGGAATTTGAAACCCTAGCTAACCAAGCATCGACAAATAACCAAGCTAATAAGCAATCCTAGTAGAATCCTAATGAAGCCAGAGACCCCTGTAAGACAAAAGTAGTTAGAAAATTTGAGAAGATCAAGAGAGAAGACTCCTACAAGGATAGAAAATGGAGACATCATGCATTGAACAGATACACTGAAGATGTCATGGGTGCACCAAAATAGAAAATGGATGCATTATATTATGAGAAAAACATGGCTTAGAAGCATTAAAACTTGTAAAAAAACACATCAAAATGACCCACAACCACAAAAATTAGCTAGGGACCCATGTCCCACTAGGCATGCAAGAATGTAACAACTAAAATTAGAGTACAATGAAGGAGAAATGCATAGAAATCACAAATCTTACTCTAAACCTAGCTACTACCTCCGATTGAGCAAAAAGAACATAAAATAATGGAAGAAACAAACAAATATCTCTCAAACACAAGCTCTTTGGTACTTTGGATGTGCTTAAGACATGGATTTGGGAGTGAGTTGAGGTGGAATGTTGGTTGCTTTTGAAGGATATTCCCAATTTGGTACCATGTACTTGTCAATTCCACTTAGGTTAAATGCCCTTTGGATGAGAGAATTTATATAGATTTTTGGCAGATGGATGGAAGGTTGGGATTGAATCTTGGATTGGATGGTCAATATTTCTTAGCCTGTGGGGCAAGCCAAGGTGGAGGGTTGCTCGATTGATGCACATGGAGGGTAAGGATCAAATCATGAGATGGAGGGTCAAGATTAACTTAGTTTGCATGGGGAAGTGAGGTGCAAACTGTTAGAGTGGCCAGGATTACTTGCAAGAAGCCAAGAACTTCCATAAAGTTGAATTGCACAAATAACAAGCCAAATAACTATCATACAATGATCAAAATGTGGAGCATACAAAAGTATAATAAAGACCTTGCATATAAAGGCAAGGATAAGGAGGTGAGATGGTAGGACTGAAAGTATGACTACCCCTCCAAAGATATCACATGTGGACTCACTTGAGACAAGTGTGAGGACACATGTTGTGTGCACATGAGGTGAGACAAAAGTCTAAATAACCTCTTAGTGAGCTTAAGTGTAGTGTGACTAGGACCTAGTAAAGCTAGATAGGTAAAAGTACTTTTCACACCAACACAAACAACTGGAGGCTTGGGGAGAATACAAGCAGAAGGGTAGGATTGAATCTTGAGATGGATGGTGGAGATGAAAGAGGTGATTTTTTGAATTTTAGTGGTGAGGTGGTTATTTTTATTTTTTAAATGAGGTGAGAGAGGAATGTGCATTAGTCTAATTAATTAAATGGGTTTGATTTATTTAATCAATTAGTGGTAGAAGATTAGTCTGATTAATTAAATATGTTTGATTTATTTAATTGATTAGTGATGGAAGAAGATTAGTCAAATTAATTAAATAAATATAATTTATTGATTTAATCAGTTAAGAAGAATTAGTGGAAGAAATTTGGAAGGGAAATTAATCCATTTAATTAATTAGCGAGAAATTGATGCAGGATGATGATGTTGGGTTAAAAAGCAGGAGCAATTTTTAAGTGCCTACAATTATAATGCATGCATTTCATTCGAAGTTGCATTGGAATCCCACTCTTAGGCTTGGATTTGCCTTAGATATTTGAGCCAAATGGTTGGACCTACATATAAGGTGCCCAAAGATGTGTTTTATATAAAACATAAAAAACAAGCAAATGTTAAGCGTGCTCTCCATCATATTTGCACATCTTAAGACATTATTCTAAAAAAATGCCATGATAGTGTCAAGCTCTCTCTTACCTTTCTAACCATGTTTTTTTTTCTACAATTCAATAGATTAAGGTTTTGATCTTCAATTATTTTTTCTAGTGCCTTCATTTTTGCCAAAAACTCATGTATAGCTTTTTCAGTGTCTTTTTTGGTTTGCTCATCAAAATTTGAAATAAATTACATTTTTATATTTTAGACTCTATTCTATACACATTTAATTTAAAAAAAATTCAAACAGTCTTCTCAAAATTAAGGGGGGAGCACGCTCAACTTTCTATTTTTCAGGATGTGTCCACTTTGAAAATTAGTAAAAAATACTACATTCATTAAAAAATTAGCAAAAAAATCTGGCATAAACTATGTGATGTTAGCTAACTTTCCAACAAATATTTTAGGGGGATCACACTTGATGCTAGATGTTAAATATTTTTGACAAAAACAAGATCACTTTGTGTGCTCCCCCTATTTGACCTTCTTAATCTCCACCATCTTTAAAAAAAAATAGTAGTTTAGAAACTAGATTTCGAGCATTAATAAGTTTTTTCTTATCACATATTAAAACATTGAGTGTGGGTATCTTGAATTACTTGTCAAAGATCATTTTTTGTTGATTTTGACCCCCTTTTGGCCCCCCATTTAAATGCACATACCCTAATGTTGCATGAAATTCACAAGTCGCAACAAATGTCATTTAATCGTTGATAATTATCTCTTTGATAGGGGCCTATTTTGAATCTTTTAACTCAAAATTTGGGTGTGTAAGAAATTCTTCATCCTAGAATACAATTATAAAACTTAAGTTATTGATCATCATATATCAAGTTCAAAATTTGCCAAACAATTTAATCCTTATTCTTTATTGTCACAATATTTTCTCCATCCACATTATGCAAACCATTCAAATAATTTGCCCAATATTTTTTTTCAAATTCAATTTCTTATTCACCAAACAAATTATTTTATTTTTCCAATCCATCTATAATTCGTTAGCAAAAAACAACATTATTGGAAAATATACACAAATTTACCACATAAATTATTTTTTTTCCCCAAATTAGGTATAGATTCACCACATAAATTAATACATTATGCTAAGATTTGCCAAGATTTTATATAATTTGTAAAGGGGATTTTCTTAGATTTATCATTGCTTTATGATATTAAAATAAACTAACTTGTTCCTTAATATTCTACTATAACAAAAGGGAGGTTGCATTGCAACTCATAATCACAATTCATACATCTTCTAAGGGTCTCAAGGACCTCAACATAGAAACAATATAGTAAGATTCTTGTTACAATATGCTTTCTTTCAATGATATTCTCACCACATGATATGCAACACATGGGAAGTGAAAATGCAACACTTCCAAACTCCATGGTGATGGCCAAGAAAAGATGGTGGTTTTCCACCTATCCTTTTTGCATATAATCAAGCTTATTGTTTTATCCATCCCAATCCAGGAGGTTACTCAAGTACCTTAAGGTTTCAAAATAACACGATCATGAATCATAACATATAATTTACAATGAACATGAAGAAGGCAACTAGATGGATAAGGATGATTTCACTTTGAGCTTATTCAAGGCTCTACAGAGGGGGAGGCAGAGAAGTACTTGTCTCCATATAGAAGGCCAAGAATACCATAAAACCAATCATCCCTACTCAATAAGGAAGAAAAAATGTAATCCTTCACAACAACTCACATCCAACCACAAATCTACCCAAATTTAACAACCCTTATTTTTATCAATGGAGCAAACCAAGTATACAAAACACTTATTTTTTGTTTAAAAAGGAAAGATGAGTCAAGGGGTTTTGATATAGAATAGGGCTATAAAATCTAATTAAGGATTGTAATAATGAGAATCAATAACATATGACACCACACATAGTGTGCAATTATTGAAAACACTTAAGGATGCAGAAAATAAGAAATTTCTATTGAAATATGAACATTATAATGTGGGTGCAAGGCCAAGGACTTATAGAACTAAATTGAATTCTATCCTAGACTACAAAATTGTAGACCTAAACTTCTACCCTATAAGATATGCCTTTGCTTTAAATTTGAGTGCATATTTGTACACACCAATGATTGGTTAGTCAACAACTATAGAAGTGATTATGACTATACTACACATTGACTTGAAGTATAAATCCATCACCAGGACAACAACCCCATCCTTTATTAGTTATACCTAGATATATAGATAAGCCAAAAGGATGGATGGAGGGATATTTTGGGATCAATTAGAAACTATAGTGGTGGGGAGAAAGGAACCATTGCATCTTGAAAGTTCCCTATCTTCGATAGGGGTAGGCTTTGAATTCAGAGGATCTTATTGTCTCTCTAGATAAGAAAGTGAGAGCCAATATATTATATAGTATAGTTGAGCTGAACCCTTCCCCCATCACTCTGGCATAATTGCTATTATAGTTTAGGCACTCAAAGTCCCAACTAAACTCATTATAGTCCCCCATGAATTAGGATGATCCTTCCCAATTTAGTGTGTTACATTACATTTTTAGGTTATCCACTCAATATGGAGCAATATTCAAGAAGAATCTTTGTGACATGGCTATCACATGACATGTTTCATATTGAGTGGTACCTTTTCTTTTGGCATTAACCTCACTCTATATTCTGATTGGTCTAAATAGGTTTACATATATTCTAGAATAAAAACTTGTGCCAACAATACAAAGATCTAGTTGTCCAATAACTCCTTGACACATGTTCCAATAATGTGAATCCACAATACAAAAGATCTAAAATTTGAATTAAAATTTTGGGCATGGGTAGGTATTCCTTCCTTGGATGAAAACTTGAAATACTTAAAGAATCCTTATGAGAATTAAATTATAGAAAAATAAATGTATGTAGATCTAGATGTCAGATGAAGTCCCATAAAAATTATGAGTTGAAAACATGGTCAAGTTGTTACTGCACAACTCAAATTATGCAAAAAGGAGTAGAAAATATATATGGACTCTCTGTAAATGTGTAGAAGGAAATCCATGACCAAATATAATCGTGTTACCATTACAATATCTTAATACCTTCATAAAACACTAACAAATAAACTATAATACAAAGAAAACACAAAATAAAAACAACTCTTTTTCATTGATATAGGATCACCTATTGACCTGAGATGCTCTTGCATATAACACCCTAACTAAGAGGAAATGTGAGCCCTTGCTTCATATTTTTGTTGATGAATCCTCAAGTGTGTATGTGCAACAACTAACTTCTACTAGTGACAACTAAGTGGCTTCTTATTGGCTTTATTATTCTAATTTTAACCAAGTACCCCACACACTCTCTACCTCTAGTCCTCTTGGTGACCCTCTTCTATATGATTCTTTTGATCTCTTCTTTCTATTTTTCTAGAATCTTACTCTTCTACTTTGGTGAATCTTCCCTTGTGACTTCTTCTTCCTCAACTATGTCTCTAGATTTGCATGATAACTATATAGATCTACTACATTATAAATTGGTGAGACATCTAAGTTTGGTGGCAACTCTATTAGGTATAGGCATATGTTAGTATCTTCTTTAGAACTCTACATGGACCTATTTTTCCAACACAACTTCTTGTATATGTATCTCTAAGAAACCTTTCTTTTCTCATATGTACCAAAACCAAATCTCCCTCCACAAATTCCTTTGCTCCTCTTTTGATCCTTGTGTTGTTTATAGTTCTAATTACTTTTGAACAAAATCTCTCTAACCTCCTTATGAACATTTTAAATGTGTGGTAAACTTGTTGATGCTTTTTTTGATATACCATCTTGTGGAATAATTCATTCCTCTTGAAAAGGGTGGAATTACCCTATAAATCCTTGGATACCTAGTTCTCAGGGGATTCACTTAGTAAAGTTATCTTATATCACCTTTGATCATGAAATATTAAATAATTACCCCTAATTTTCATTTCTACCTCTATATCTTGAATTTTTTTATAGCCCCCTAGTACATAATTCCTATTAAAATATTAGGCCTCTTTTTACCATATATTCTAGGTACCTTTTTAATGATATTTTTATACCGTTAATTATTTATACCCCTCATATGTTCAATCAGATGTTTTATTTTCACATCTATCACAGCTTGTTCCAAATGAAAAGTCTTGAATAATTTTGATAGGAGATTACGAAAATAAAATACATTGAATATATTTTATAATACAATAATTTTATATTGAGATACATAAATTCATAAAATTTAAGTGTAACTATTTGATGTGAATATGTGGTCATTCTTTACTTCCTTTGGGTGTTTGGATTGAGAAAATAAATTAATACTTATATATAGTAAATTGCAAGAAACTAGAAATAGAATTGTTTACCCATCTCATATCTACCCATCAAAATTGAAAATTATTCTTTTGCGTTATCATGTTACAATCCTTTAAATAAGGTATTTATTAACATGTACAAAGAATATATTTAAAAATGGTAAAAAAGGTAAATATATTTTTCTTATTATTGCCAAGTGAGACACTAATTTGATGCATGAGGCAGTCTTCACGGATGCCCACAAGGAGATTTATTTCCCATTTACCTTATTAGCCGATAGGCTTTTATATGTGAGCATTATAGTGCTCAGAATTGTCTCATGCCGTAAAATTCACGCTAGAAAATTTTCTAAAGTTGTTGGTCATTCCTATTGGCGCATTCCTTGAGCCTCCTATGGGTGTAAGTGCTAGTATATTGTCCTACAAGGTATACTTAGGTCAAATCCCTCTTTTTGAATCAAATTTATATCTCCTCTATGGTGTACAAACACCTTCATTACTTCATCCACTTCAAACTAAACAAATTTGTATGTAATTCCTACATAAATAACATAACCAATCCATCTTTGTGGCTTCATAAAAACCAAAAGTAAAGAGAGATAAATTTATATTTATATTTTTTAACCCAACTTCCTATCCTTTAGACCCAACTCTCAACCCCTTCCACTTTCTTATCCTCAATACCCAAGAAGAAATATTAACATAATTTTCTTCTCTACCCCTAATCTCTAATGATATATTTACCCACTTCCTTTAATACTAAATACACTCTTATAAGCTAACTTATTATAATATTACTTATGTAATGACGCCCCTAAAAATGTGGTTTATGAAGAGATGTATGTAAATGTCCTATAAGGGGTTCATGTTATTCTAGGAAAATTAAATATATAGTTGCTTGTTTGAAAGTATGTTTCATTGTCTAAGAGGTTGATCGTGATCTTAATTGGTTAAGTGTTAGGTTTGTTGGAAATAGACCGGACAACTAAGAGGGGGGGGTGAATCAGTTGTCCCAAAATTTAACCTTTTCTTCTTTTTAATCTTGTTTCACAATTTGCAAATTGATTAATGATGTAAACATTAAAGCATGAAACAACATCACATAAGCAAAAACATAATCAACACATTTGATACCAAGATTTTTGATGTGGAAACCTAGTTAAGGGTAAAATCACGGTGGGTGTTAGCCCACAAGATTTGTACCCTATTAAAAGTACTTAAAAGGAATGAGAAGACACTTTCCTTTGTGCTCACTACCCAGACCTCACTGCTCAAAAGAGAGGCTCACTGCCTATAAGAAATAGCATCTACTTCATGCCTGGTTTAGTTTCATTGAATGCTCATAAACTTCTGCTTTGCCTCCAAACTCTTCTTCACTAACTCTTCACTCTACTCTTCTTTTGTTCTTCTGCTCCTCTTCTCTGCTCTGCTTCTGATCCTTTCTTCAGATTAATATTTTTGCTCAAGGATGATTTTCCACGACTCAACTACACTCCTTTATATGCTTCATCAACCTTGGAATAAACATCAAGGTCGGCACACCCAACTTCTTACTTAATGCAAATCACTAAATTGTCGGCCAAACATTGCTAAGACTTGAATCTTCTTTCAACAACACACCACGCTCCAGAGAATTGCTTTTGGAACATCTGCAACACGCTTGAATCATCCGGTCGGCCAAGACTGGGAAGAACAACAATACGAAGAAGGAAAATTTCACCAACAAGCTCAAACTTCAATGCAAACCTTCAACACAATAGTCACATGATCTAGAGACATCCACAAGCACAATGAATTCAACAAAAACATCTGCACTCCTTCAAATCATCAGAATCACTTGCATCTTCATCCGAAACCTCAAGAACACTAACTGCCATGACTGTCATATTAAAAAGATTGCTTGCGAACCTCCAAACCACGAACCACTTGAATGGATGATACACACTGACTTCCCAAACATGCCTCTAGATCTGCAGATCATTATTTGACATATCTGGAATGATCCGGACCACTTCCCTATCACTCTGTCTCTTCTGAATACTGCAAAACCAGATCCACTTAGATGGCCATAGTTTCTTCAAATCTTCATGCGGACCTCTCAAATCTTGACTGGAGCTACTTCACACAATCCTCTATACTACCATATGATCCGCGTCCATTGATCTTCATTAATTTTATCAATATCCTCAACATTCTAGTCTTCTAGTCAAACAACAAGATAGGATACAGTTGACACCAATGGCAACAAAAATATGTTGACATCAATGACAACACTGATTAGGCACATATTTGCAACAATCTCCCCCTTTGTCATTGATGGCAACATATGATGTGAAAAACTGATTCAACCATCAAGACAAGAGCTTCTCCCCCTTTCTCTTATCACTTCTGCTACCACTATCTTCACTTCTCCCCCTTTCACCAGTAACTAGTTTTTCACATGACTTCTCTCCCCCTTTGACATCAATGGCAAAGGGCACATATTTGCAGTCTTTTCTCCTCAGTTTTGTTTCAGACCAAACTCAAAAATTGCATGCAGACTACTCCCCCTGAGTAGTGCTTCCTTAACATCAATCCAGATCACAAGATATGACTGTGAATTCCTCCAGACTGATGCACTCTAGTACATCTTAATTCTGATCAGGAGGGGTAATAACCCCTAACTTCTCTCTGAGATACTCAAAAGTATCCTTGGGAAGAGGCTTAGTGAAAATATCTGCAATCTGATCCTTTGAAGACACAAACTCCAACTTGACTTCATTCTCATTTACCTTCTCTCTCAAGAAATGAAACTTGATGGATATGTGCTTTGTCTTTGAATGCAACACTAGATTCTTTGAGATGTTAATTGCACTTGAATTATCACAGAAGATTGTAACAGGCTCCTCAAATACCACTCTAATATCCTTCAACATTTGCTTCATCCACAAAACTTGAGTGCAATTACTTGCTGCAGCTATGTACTCTGCCTCTGCAGTAGATAGAGATATTGCCTCTTGCTTTTTGCTCAACCAAGAAACTAATCTATTTCCTAAGAAGAATGCACCACCACTAGTACTTTTCCTGTACCCACTTTCTTTGAATCTTCCATCCCAAACTTTTTCAGCAATTCTCTCATGTACTTGGATTGAGATATAAAGATACCTTTATCTGACTGAGTGATTTGCAGACCTAAGAAGAAATTCATTTCACTAAACATGGACATCTCAAATTCACTTTGCATCTGATTAGAAAATGATTTACACATACTTTCATTCCCACCAAAAATGATATCATCAACAAATACCTCAACAATCAGAATGTGTTCATGATTAATCTTGAAGTAAAAATTACTGTCAGTAGTGCCTTTGTTGAATCCTAGCTTTAGCAAAAACTTATCCAATCTTGCATACCAAGCTCTTGGAGCTTGTTTTAGTCCATACAGTGCTTTCCTCAATCTGCAGACCATATCTTTCTGATCAGACAACTGAAATCCTTTTGGTTACTCAATGTAGACTTCTTCCAACTCTCCATTTAGAAAAGCTGACTTGACATCCATCTGATATACCTTGAAATCTTTATAAGCAATGAATGCAAGAAATAGTCTGACTGCTTCTATTCTTGCCACCGGAGCAAAAGTTTCTTCAAAATCAATTCCTTCCACTTGATAATATCCCTTGCATACCAACCTTGCTTTGTTTCTTACAACTTCACCATCTTCATTTAGTTTATTCCGGAAGACCCACTTGGTTCCAATCACATTTTTGTCTTCATGTCTAAGAACAAGATCCCAAGTGTGATTCTTTTCAATTTGCATTAGTTCTTCTTCCATTGCTTTTATCCAGTTTTCATCATTGCAGGCTTCACTTATAGATTTTGGTTCAATCTTGGAAATCAAACAAATCTCTTCTTATTCTTCAGCAATTCTTCTCCTAGTTCGAACACCTTCATTTCTATCTCCTATAATTTGATCTTCAGGATGGTTCAGTCTTACATACCTGGGAGTTTTAGGATTTGCTTGAATTTCTATTTCTTAAACTTGTTCCTTAATTTCTGCATTATCCTTTGGATTTTCTGGATCAAATTGAATCTGTGTCTGAGTTTGAACTTGTCTTCCTTGATTTTGACTTTCATCTAGATCATTTGATTCATATCCGCAAGACCTAGACTGTCTTTCTTTGCTCTCATCAACTCTAACATTTGCCACTTTCAACAATCTTTTTCAATCTTTTATTAAAGCACCGGTATGCCTTGCTTTGAGTAGAGTAACCCAGAAATATCCCTTCATCACTTCTTGCTTCAAACTTGCCTAGATCCTCATCTCTTTTGATATAGCACTTACTACCAAAAACTCTAAAATACTTTACAGTAGGTGCATGACCTAACCATAGTTCATAAGGGGTCTTACCAGAGTTACCTTTGATCTGCACGCGGTTAAGAGTGTAGATAGCAGTACTCAAAGCTTCTCTCTAATAGATTTGTGGAACATTTGCTTCCATCATCATGGTCCTAGCAGCTTCTTGAATGGTCCGATTCTTTCTTTCCACAACTCCATTCTGCTAAGGAGTTCTAGGAGCAGATAAATGTCTTTTTATTCCTTGTTTCTCACAAAATGGATCAAACTCACCAGAGGTAAATTCTCCACCTCCTTCGGATCTCAAACACTTTATATTCACACCAATCTCATTCTCCACCATGACCTTGAGCACTTTGAATTTGTCAAGAGCTTTTGATTTTTCTTTCAAGAAGGTTACCCACATCATCTGGGAGTAATCATCAATCAGCAACATTAAATATTTGTCTCCTTGTATACTTCTAATTCTCGCAGGACCACAAAGATAAGTATGCACAAGTTCCAACAATCCACTTGATGACTGTTCTTTACTTTTGAATAAAATTCTGTTTTGTTTACCCAATTGACATTCTCTGCACATGCTATCAGTAGGTTTCACAAGTCTTGGAAGATCTCTTACAGTCTGAGTGGAACTTATCTTAACAATGTTATCAAAATTCACATGATACATTCTCTTATGCCAGAGCCAACTCTGATCCACATGAGAAATCAAGCAACTTTTACCGGAACTATTTAAATGAAAGATGTTACCTCTAGTCTGAGTACCAGATGCAATTTCAATTCCAAAGCTTTCCAAGATTTTGCATTTCCCATCCTTGAATGTGAGATCATAACCCTTTTCAACTAACCCTCCAACACTGAGAAGATTATGCTTCCGTCCTTCCACATACAGAACATCATTAGTGTTATTCTCACCATCAAAAGAGATGGATCCTCTGCCACGGATTCTACCAGTTGAGTTGCCTCCAAATTTCACAAATCTACCTTCATATTTTTCAAAGCTTACAAACTTACTTTTATCCCCAATCATATGATGAGAACATCCACTATTAATCACCCATTCATCAACAACTTGAGCAGCTAAGGCACTTTCCACATTTGTACAACTAGCAGATTCAATAGACACTGGATTTTCCTCTTTGATAGTAATGAACACCCACTCATTTTCTCCATGATCAGATTCATCATCTGTGACTCCTTCTCCAGCTTCTTAAACATAGTAACAATTCTTCTGACTTTTATATCTATTTGAGTTTGGCTTTGAAAATTTCTTCGGACATCTTGAGGCAAAATGACCAATCTTATTAAGAGCAAAACATTTGAATGACAACTTTCCTTCATACTTACCATATCCTCTCGTCATTCTTCTGGCAATAAGAGCTTCAAGTTCTGTAGACTCAATTTCATCATCTTCAAGATCCTTCCTTGCCTTAGCAAATCTATTTGATCCGCCTGAAGAGCTTTCACCCGGATCATATCTTTACTTCCCATGAACACTAGCTTTGAATGCAGATTCAGACTTAGGAAGAGAATCACCAAACTCACTTAATTCAAAAGCTGAAATTTTGCCAACCATCTCTTGTAACTTTTCATACAGTTCTGATCTCCTTTATAGCAACAACTTTGTGTTTATATGAATCAGGTAAAGATCTGAGCACTTTTTCCACAATCTCTGATTCATCCAAAGTTCCACCAGCACACCTGATACCACACACAAGTTCATTTATATTTTGCATCTAGATTGTGATGTTTTCATCTTCACTCATCCTCAGATTTTCAAATTTTCCTCTTAGACAAGTTGTAGCTTGGCACATTTGACATATTCATCGCCTTCATAAAGATTCTCCAACTTCTTCTAGATTTGATGAGTAGTTTTTAGTCCAAAGACATTTGTCATTTCTGAATCAGTTAGGGCACTCAACAAGGCTTCTTTAGCTCGAAGGTTGTTTTCAACATTTTTGATTTCATCTGGAGTTGAAGGATTCTCCAGAGGAATATACTCATCCTTAGTTATCACCCAATAAGCACTACCCATGCATTGCAAATGACACTCCATGCGATCCTTCCAAACAGAGTAATTTGTTCTATCAAATCTCAGACTGTCCTTCTTGTAGGTCGACATCTTGGATCTCCTCAAGTGGTCAAGATTCTTTTAGAGGAACTAGCTTTGATACCAATTGTTGGAAATAGACCGGACAACTGAGAGGGGGGTGAATCAGTTGTCCCAAAATTTAACCTTTCCTTCTTTTTAATCTTGTTTCACAATTTGCAAATTGATTAATGATGTAAACATTAAAGCATGAAACAACATCACATAAGCAAAAACATAATCAACACATTTGACACCAAGATTTTTGACATGGAAACCCAGTTAAGGGAAAAACTATGGTGGGTGTTAGCCCACAAGATTTGTACCCTGTTAAAAGTACTTAAAAGGAATGAGAAGGCACTTGCCTTTGGGCTCACTGCCCAGAGCTCACTACTCAGAAAAGAGGCTCATTGCCTACAAGAAATTTAAGTTTAACACATAAAGAATTAACTGAGAAATAACATCTACTTCATGCCTGGTTCAGTTTCATTAAATACTCATAAACTTCTGCTCTGCCTCCAAACTCTTCTTCACTAACTCTTCACTCTACTCTGCTTTTGTTCTTCTGCTCTTTCTCTTCTCTGCTCTTCTTTTGATCCTTTCTTTGGATTAATATTTTTGCTCAAAGATGATTTTCCATGACTCAACTACACTCCTTTATATGCTTCATCAACCTTGGAATAAACATCAAGGTCGGCACACCCAACTTCTTACTTAATGCGAATCACTAAACTATCGGCCAAACATTGCTAAGACTTGAATCTTCTTTCAACAACACACCATGCTCTAGAGAATTGCTTTTGGAACATCCGCAACACGCTTGAATCATCCGGTCGGCCAAGACTAAGAGGAACAACAATACCAAGAAGGAAATCTTCACCAACAAGCTCAAACTTCAATGCGGACCTTCAACACAGTAGTCACACGATCCAGAGACCTCCACAAGCACAATGAATTCAACAAAAACATCCGCACTCCTCCAAATCATCAGAATCACTTGCATCTTCATTCGAAACCTCAAGAACACTAACTGCCACGACTATCATATTAGAAAGATTATTTGCGGACCTCCAAACTATGAACCACTTGAATGGATGATATACACCGACTTCCCAAACATGCCTCTAGATCTGCAGATTGTTATTTGACATATCCGGAACGATCCAGACCACTTCCTTGTCACTCTCTCTTTTGAATACTGCAAAACCAGATCTACTCAGATGGCCATAGTTTCTTCAAATCTTCATGCGGACCTCTCAAATCTTGACTGGAGCTACTTCACACAATCCTCTATACTGCCATATGATCCGCGTCCATTGATCTTCATTAATTTCTCAATATCCTTGACATTCTAGTTTTCTAGTCAGGCAACAAGATAGGATACAATTGACACCAATGGCAACACAAATATGTTGGCATCAATGACAACATCGATTAGGCACATATTTGCCACAGAGTTTTTTTTGTGGAGATCCCAAGTTCAATTCTACATAGAGACATATAATGTGGAATTTTAAGTTGTGGTTCTTGCTCTTCCATACATAATTAGCTTCTAATATGGATGTGGTTTCTAAATAAGTGGATTTCTAAGTAGTGACTCTTGATCTTTCAAAGATAATTTTGAAGTACTTTCACTAGCTTCTAGTTTACCTATTTTAATTTAAATCAAAATCAAAAAAATATCTTTAAAGCCCAAGAATAAAACATAGGATTTATTCCTAAAATCGAAAAAAAACACAATAATTTATAAATAAGCCCATTCATTAAAATAACATCTAATTTGTTCTAATTCTAGTCCTCCACTATTTTAAACTTTCGAGTGTTTTCAAAAAAAGACAAAAGATAAAGGAGAAAGAGATAAAGAAAAGAAATGTATCTATTATAAAAAGGAACATATGTATCTATCACTGTTTCTAAAAACTAGCACCTACCAATGGGAGGTTATTAGCAGACAGTATTAAACTCTATGTTGCTGTGCATTGAAACATTGGTTGTAGTCTGCCCTCATTTGTTTTTGGGTCAAGATATCTAATCCAAGGAAAGGCGTTCTGTTTTGTTGTTTTCTAAAAATCTGAAAACAAGTATGGCGACTGTGCAAACTGAGGGAATTATAATAGAAATATGAAGAATCTTAAAAACGTTATACAAAGGGTTTAATTTTTTTTAAAAACAAGAGATCTCTCATACATGAGGAATGCAACCGCTGTTAAGTACGTAAAACTCATTGCAATACGTGAAGATGAATTTGTAAAAAGTTTTAGTCGTTCACTTTGTACTATCTTCAATAAGTAAAGCTACTTTGGGGAATTATTAATTCTTTATAAGGGATCTTCGCTTTTTTTCCTCTCGGTTATGTTGTTTTGATTATAATAATAATAATTGTTGAAATGGCGAACATATAGATGAATATAGGGAGGGTATTGTCTTCTTCAGCAAACAACCGACTTTAAGTGGTGCCAAAAGAAAAATGAAAATTATGATTAACATTAAAATATATCCTCAATATCATTCTCAGATATGGGTGGTTAATGAAGACCATGACCACTTTCAATGAAAAGTTCTGAGATGACTACCTTTTAAGGGGAGACTTCATTCTACAAAATAGGAGGTTTAGCTATATTAATTTTGAATTCCTATTTACAAGTAATGGAAACTTTGGAAAATTTTAGGTGAAAGCAAAATAAAGAAAAAGTGGTGAACTAACTCATGAAGTATAAGGTTTGTACTAAGTGTTATTCTGCTATCAAGGATTTGTAGTGAGACTAACACCACTATCAAGAAGAGTTTGTTATGAAAGGTTTTATAAGAAGTGTTTAATACAAATAAGAATTTGTGATATTAAATATATGTAACAAAAATTAAGGTTTTATAAGAAGTGTTTAATACAAATAAGAATTTGTGATATTAAATATATGTAACAAAAATTTACACGTTATTTTGTGATTTAAGCTTCTAAAAATAACATAACTCCAACAGTCATTAAAGCAGACTTTTAAATATATTTTTCATCATTTTCTCAAATCTACAATTATAAAAATTTTAGAGCTAAAACAAAACAAAAGAATCATGAAATATACAATAGAAATAGTGCATATAAAATCTGTAATAATAACATAATAAATAGAAAGCAAAGACAATATGCAGTGTATTTTCTTGTAGAAAACTCTTTTGGATAAAAACTTAGCACAGTAAAATCTTTCACTATTGTAAAAATTCAACTATTCTCCAATACAATAATGAATCTCTCTTATTTCACCCTTAAACATGTAGAGAAATAAATAGGAATATAAAAAAAAAATTAGAGCTAAAACAAAACAAAAGAATCATGAAATATACAATAGAAATAGTGCATATAAAATCTGTAATAATAACATAATAAATAGAAAGCAAAGACAATATGCAGTGTATTTTCTCCTAGAAAACTCTTTTGAATAAAAACTTAGCACAGTAAAATTTTTCACTATTGTAAAAACTCAACTATTTTCCAATACAATAATGAATCTCTCTTATTTCACCCTTAAGCATGTAGGGATATAAATAGGAATATCAAATGGTTTTACACATTGCATGAATCATACAAAAGATAAATATGTGTGTTTTAAAACATAAGTGGAAATAGGAAAAATTGAAAATAATACCCAATTTTTTTCTTTTTTGGAATAATGTGTTTACAAGTTAATCCCATCCCAAACGGCTGTTCTTAAATATCATCCACTTCAACAGTCAAAGGTCAATTTTGGCAAATAAAAATAGGACAAATATTTACCACTTTTTGTTGTGAATGAGGTGTAAAATAGCTATTGACTGTTTGATCATTGAAATGGATGATATTTAAGTAGAGTGATCCTGACTATTAAACATGAAAAATATACAACACTTGTCCACCAAATTTTCCAAACACATAAAAAAAAAATAAAAAAATCATTGACCACACAAAGCAGAACAGGTGAATCTATGTGAATTATTTGGAAATAATGCTCTGCTGTGTGCTGTTTTAAAAATTGACAATCTCATGGAAGATCATGAGATTATTAAATCTCTATCCTTTCAATGCCCTGAATCAACCCTTTGTCCTGTTGTTTCGCTGCCATATAAACTTGGTAAAAATGACGCTGCACATTTGATTTGAAACGATTTTAATGGACCATATTTATTTCCCACTATCGTTAGTTTGAGAGAGATCTGTGTAAAGCGATTCCACTTTCCACATGGACGCCCAATTTGATTTGAGGAAGGAAAATCTTGAAATCTTGCTCTTTTTTCAAATCAGATTTGATTTGGTTGAATTTTGATACCAGCAAGTTATAAAGTCCAGCAGCAGGACCAAACCCATAGAATGAAGTCGCTGTATTTTCCATTAATATCTTTGCTTTCACTGCTCATGATGATGTGGTCCCTGCGATGAGCTTTCTTTACCGGCACTTCTCACTGTTTGTGCTAATCCTATCAGATTATCTTCATACTAATCTTCGAAGCTGACATTAGATATTCTCTCCATGAATCCTTTGCTCCTCTTCTTTCTAAAACATTCTAGATTTTATATTCATAGTGCCTCGGAAATAAATGAATTTATTGAGGATCATTTCTTCATGCAACAGAAACTTTACCGTAGACTTTAACGTGACTTTAGGATCATTTGAGATTATGCTGTCAATTCATTCTTCATTTCCTCCCTATGTCGGCAGATTTGCTTGTATCCAGCGTCGGTTATGACTATTGCTTTTATAAAGACTGCTTTGTCTTTGTAGATGTATGGTCCAACTATTGTTGTTATATTAATATTACTGTTTGTGATTAATGATATAAAATTATAGTTAAAGTGGGATCTAGTACGAAATTTTACACCTTTTTGACTTGGGAATTTTGTGTCCATAATGGTTGTCATTATTAGGATTTAATATGCAATTGATTTACTTCATGTTAATGTTGGATTCAATTTTAAGGAATGGTTAATTTAATAAGAATAAAGAGATTTAACTCAAATTAGTGTGACTGATTCAATATTAGTTAGACTTGTTCAATTGAAAAAAGTTTTAAATGTCAAGGAGATGTTGACCTAAATATTGGAGTGCGTTTTAAACTCACTCAATTAAATTAAAAAAAATTTATAGTTAGGAATTTGATTAAATATAAATAATATTAAAAATTTTCTAGAGTTAGACATTGAGAATTGAGTAATGTCAAATGACGAGATTTTAATCATACGAATCTATGAGATTGGTTTATGTCCATGTTGGCGATGCTTGAATTCAGGCTAAATTGCAACTTCGAGGTATATGAACTTAATTGAATTTCTTAATGGATAAATAGTGTATTCACATTCCTTTTCTTTGGCTATATATTCCATAGACGTATTGATATTTGCACTAAGTGTGCAGGTGTATACAATTGCCAATAGGAGAATGGAAGAAGCATCAGGATCCCAATTATCATTTTGCTTCACCTTATGGAACTATGTGATTTTAAATGTGTATTTGAATGAGCTGAATGCCTTAGACTAATGTGGACCATGTGTTATTGTATTAATAGTCTTTACTTTAAAAAAAACCTTATTTCAGTGAGTTAGTGTTTATGTGCATTTCAATGTATTAAGAATGTGAGTAATAGTACAACTCGAATGGGAAATGTTGGACTATTTTTTATAGGTATAAAAAGTAAATTTTTGTGTTATAAAGCTATTTTTGAAACCCTAACCCAAGTACCTATATGGGTAGGGTACTTGGTTAAGGGTCTAGAATGTATTTAGGAAGTTGTGGTGTATTTTAAGAGCTCTTGAAAATAACAAATAATTATGAAGGCATGGGAGCTTGGTTGGAGATACTCCAAGTCAATCCATAACCTTCCAAGTTTGTTGAATGGAAAAATGAAACCCATGCTTTTGGGAATGAGACCCATGTGAATTCACATGTGTAGCCATCCCTATTTAGTGTGATACATAAGAGAGTATGGTGTAGGGGTGGCAAGAAGTGCCATGTGTCATGGATAGAGAGGAGTGACATGGCACTCCCATAAAACCTCTCATTTGGCCTTTGTGAGAAGCTTTTTTCATTCTTTTCTTGGAGGGTTTTTGGATGGCTATGGTTGGAGAGGGAAGGAGAGGATTCAAGTGGAAGATGAGTCTCCAACTTCCTCCTTAGTTACCTTGAGAGGTTAGCTCTTTTTCCTTGCACTTTTCATTTTTGTTACATATTGTGTTTAGGTTGAGATTGTGGAGATTTATATGTTTGTTTTTTATTAAAAAGGGGTAAAAGTAGGTTTTGAAGGGACCCTGGAACTCTGTTAGTTAGCAAAATGTCAACAAACCTAGAGTTGACCCACAACGAAACAACAACACTACAACAAGGAACAACAACCTTAAGAGCAAACAACTCAAAACTGTAAGGCAACAACATAAACCACAACTCAAGGTGGTTTAAAATCATATCATTCTAGGGGGGCATTGAACAACCCCCTTAGATGATTTCAAGCTCAAATGTTTCTTTTTGATTGGTCATCCATTGACATGAACCCCCTGAGTCGAAAGGGAGGTCTCCTTCCTTGCTAAAGTGCATCCTTTTTGTGGATCAACTCTTTTGATGGTTGCTTTTCAGATACAACCCTAGGCTTATTCTAGCTATCATTATTTTCACTAGTCATAGAAATTCTGGTCTCATCCCCCCACTCGACAGAACCTAGTTCCTTATCAAACAAAACATTTCCTTGTTTCTTTTCAAACCCATTTGTCTTATTATCCAAACTTTGTATGTTTGTTTGCACTTGGTTTATTGAAGTTGAAAAATGAATCTTATTTATATGGAAGTGAGTGGGACTTCTTTATTTTAAGTTGATTTTCTCATCCTTGTATTGTGTTAGCCTTGGAGTTGTAATGTGCGTGTGAGTGTTTTTCTTGGGTTTCTAATTGATTCTCCTAGCTGAGGGGTGGATTGCTTGTGCAATCCTATGGTTTAGAGGTGAACACTCCCTTTAGCAAACCTTTGGTTCTTCATGGAGCCTGTGGATAAAAGACTTGGATTTGACCTTTGGTTGTTATTTGGAAGGATTGAACTCATTATTTGTAAATTTGGATCTTTATTTGTAAACTCATAACTAGCTTAGAAGTGATGCTATTATGATAGCTCCTTGTGGTAGATTTAAATTTTAATAAAGAAGGACTTCTAAATTTGTATGCCTTATTTCAAAAATAAAGAGATATAGTGAGCTAAAATATTACATTTTAATAAAAATAAACTTTATGCCATTTATATTAGACCTAGAAGAGTACGAATTTGAAATACTTATCCATACGTGTTTTAAAAATGATTCAAATATAAAATGTGTAAATGTATATAAGTTTACATTGAAAGTATTTAATGACTTTATTTTATATAAAAAACCAAAACCTTGTATATATTGAATAAAAATAAATTATAAAACAAATAAATTATAAAAATCTATAATGGGAGGCTCGACCACATGCCATAGACCTCATTTCTTTGAGGATTTTTGTCAAATAGTTCACATACCTTGTCTATGCTTCCTCATTTTGCATATGTTTTCTTTTTAGGCATTTTGTCAAGTGGCTTGCCACCTTGTTAATGCTCTTCATTTTTCTACCAGAGCAGTTTCAACTAAAACATCTAAGAAAATGCTTTATCCTCTATGCTCTAATGGATGGTTGTAACCCATCCTAAGACTCCCATTTTTAGCACAGGCACGAGGGATGCTAGCAAGGGATACAAAGCCTATCAATGCATTGTTTGGAAGTTAAAAAAAATAATTAAAAAAATATATAAAGAAAATAAAGAAAACAAATTTATATTTTTTTGAGAGGTGTGGCCCTCTCATAGAGAGGGGGTTGCCATCTGCAAGGGGAACAACCCTCCCTAAGAGGGGCATGACCCCTTTGGGATGCCACTATCACCATTCTCACATCCATTGGAGCCACATTTATTTTGGTTGAAGCCTTGTGAACCTGCCCTTCCTTTGTCCCTAGCCATTACTAGTGTTGTGGCCCCTGCCATAATGCTCCCTAGAACAATTTTTCCGTATGGATCTACCTTATTTATCATCTAATTCTCTCCTCTAAGCTACTTCCCTACACCATGGAAGCCTATAAGGAAGAAATAAAATGATGCTACTATCTATTTCACATTGTTGAAATTATATTATAATAACAAGGGTTTTGTTTCAACTATTCTCACATGCTATAATTCCTCCAACTTAAATGAGTCCTTTTTTTGTGTTGATCTTTCTTTTCAATTTAAAGATTTCTGTAAATATTTATCTATTTAGCTTTATTCTTTTCTATTACACATATTTGTTTGTTATAAATCTATTTTATAATAAGTGTAAATATATTTCATCTTAAGTCTCTCTCACACACACATCATTTAGATTGTAACATTACAATACAAATTAAATATATTAACAGATTTATGTGTAAATAGTAAATTAGTTTTTATATATATAAGATTGTTAAATGAAATACATGAGCTATATATGTGCGGATTTATAGATAATGGATATCTAAGAAGAGGTCAATTTGAGTGTATGAGGTGTACCACCTGTCAATATAAGGTTGTATTAAGATATTCTACTAAACAAACCTTTAAGAATTAAGGAAGGATTTGGCATGGGTATACAATTTTTACCATTACAAATATATATTTGGTACCATTTATTATTGTGGTTAACAACAGTAGATATTTTATCTAAACATATACCTTGGATATGTTTGTTATACTAATGTAGTAGTTATACATAATTGGATTCCTTTTGATGTGATAATTGTAGTATAATATAGAGTTTCACATTCGTAATTATAACTAATTGTTGATAATGTATTATGGTAATGAAATTTATACCCTAATTAGGTTTTCTAATATGCACATTCATATTGCCTTATGAAGTTATAGATATGTGTAATCAATCAAACATAACACTTGAATATAATGGTTTAAACAAATTGCGTATTTGATTTGATAACAATAATGAATTCATAATACAAATTTTAATATTAAATTGCCCCACCTTTCCATTATAAAATAATCAGAAAACTAAAATGTCATATAGAGTTTGCACTATAATTATCAATGACCAAAATAAGTGTTATATTGTTTTATTAAGGATGAATATATTAGATTAAAGGTTTAATAATCCAATTCCAAACATTCAACGATGACCTCTTAATAAAAAAGATTTAAATAAATAAATTACTCATAATTAGAGAGTATGTAGAAGTGGTCACTCACTCACTCACTCACTCTCTCTCTCTCTCACATACACAAGGTCATTCTCTCCGTTGCCAGTATGCAAATTTTATATAATAAAAGAAAATAAATGTCATTATATATGTAATATGAGTTAAGTTATTAGACCATCAATCTTATGGAACCTACTTGAAGAATACATTAGTTATTTAAATGCTTTTGTACATGTACATAATCGACTACCCCTACCTCTTAATAAATCAGAAATGATAACACGTCAATTCATATATAGTGTGTAATCATAGTCAGTAGATATATCACTCTTTTTGTTTGTATCTAAGTAAATCACATAGAGGTAGTGTAGTCCACAATGTCTTTAAATTGTTATGAATTATTTAAAAAAAGAGGGATCAAATTCGTGTCTTGTTATTATGCTTAGTATATAGTTTGGTCTATATTTAATTATTATCTTGGTTAAGTAGATTAATGCTACCTTTGCCTAGGATTACTGCCTTGGAGGGTATACTCCAGTCATTGACATATAGCTCATCCTTGAAAAATGGTAATCACGGAGACACCACCTCTCTTAAGCTTCACAAGCATTGACACCATCCTTTTCTTAGGAAGCTACATGCTTAGTGTGTATTGCATGGGGGTACGAGCCACTTGATCATCCTTCGTGTTATCCTTGTCCTCCTTTCCTTGCTTGTGGTTGATTTATTTCTTCTATGTGTGTTTAAATATAATGTGTCATTGCAGGTCATGATGACACATGTGCATGTTTTATGCACTAGCATCAAGTAGAGTACACTTGTTTACAAAAAATTCATGTTACATACTCTACATATGAGAATTTTTATTATCTCTAAATCTATCACAAATCCCTTTTTACTTTAATGCCCTTCTATGACTACACCTATTTCATTATTAGTTCCTATTATGGAACCAATGGACTACCTAATAGACATTATTTTTTGTAATTTCAACCAAAATTATTTAGTTTTATATTAATGAAATTCTAGGACAATGTTTTAGCTCCTAACTTTGCATATTCCTTCAAACATTAACGAAATGGTTTATTTCTCTTTACCAATGAATTGTATTTAGGTGCAAGCTGATAGTAGGAATGAGGGCTATTCTTGTGACTCTTGTTGCAAAAGAAGGAACAAATTTTTTCTCTATTGCATTTTTTAACAGCGTTCCAAAACATCTATATTATGTGGCAGTAAGAATAATATGTGTCTATGAAAGAGATAGAAAAAATAAAATGTGCCCTTGGTGTGAGCATTGGCACTGTTTCACCAAATGCAACGAACAAGTGTCCAACTTGATCAATTTACTTTTGTCACCATACTTCCAGTCCATGCCAAACACAGAGATTTGGAAAGGGGTGGACCTCACCCTATATGCCCAACACTAACTACATTCAATAGCTCAGGCATTTGACATTGGGCTCAATTTTCATCAGATGTGGTAGTTGCCAATACCCTATAGACATGTATGTGAAATGTGGAAGCATACACAAGGCATGCCAATTGTTTGACAAAATGACCGAAATAGATGTAGTCTCATGGAATGCAAAAATTACAGGATATACACAAAATGGATTTGTTAAAGGCCTTGGAAATTTATAATAAAATGCACTTGGCAAAGTGTAAAGCCAGTCTCCACAACCGTTGCTAGAATCCTTTCAGCTTGTACTAAAATGGGAGATTTGTAATAGGGCATTGACATACATTAGATCCTTTCAGTCTGTACTAAAATGGGAGAATTGCAATAGGGCATTGACATACATTATAGTATGATTGAAAGTGGATTTTTCTCAGTCATATGTTGTGGTTGCAAGTTCTTGAAAGGAAGCAAGGTGTGTAGAAATGCTTCCTACACCAAACTAATGAGGAGAGTGTTGTGCACATTTTTAATTGTTTTCAGTTACATGAAGAAGATAAACAACATTTAAACATACAAATAGTAATAAATATATACCATAACATCAAATATACGTGGAGAAAACCCTTTCAGGAGAAAAAACCGACATTCCAAAAGCTTGCTCAATGTATTACAAATCCAATACAAGATTACATACACTTGTAGAGCAAGTTTATTATAGGAGTTCACCAGCATACAATTTCTGAAGTAATTCCAGTAGCATAACGGTACCTGTAAAATTATCCCTCACAAATGACTCCTCAAGCATTCGATTTATAGGAGTTCAAATACAAGAAACCTCCAAAATGGAAACTCAAAACCATGAGCTACAATGCCTTGTCACGGAGAATCAAATCCATCGTAATATAGAAATTTACTTACACCTGTCAAGACATAAATGACTCTCAAATATGGCACTCTATTTTTGGTTCCTGTAATCATGTTTCCACAATCTCCTAAAGTCATGCTTGTCAAATTTCCAAGATAAATCCCTCTTACTATCTCTTTCTATTCTAGCAACTCTTACACACATTCCAAGCTATCATAGTTGCATTTATCAACTTCCATGACACTATGTGACAAATACAAATTGCTAAAATATAATTAAATAAATATTTCAAATACTATGAATTGCAAGGTGTATGACATACCTATTCCCAACAGTGCCTTGGTTGATGTATGTACACAAAATGTGAAGCATGGACAAGGCACGTGAACTGTTTGACAAATACCCCCAAAATGTTGTCTCATGGACAACAATGATTACACGATATCCATAAAATGGTGTTATTGATGAGGCTTTACTTGGCTTTTCAATAAAATGGCTCAAAGAAATGTAGTCTCGTGGAATGTAATGATTGCAGGATATGCACGAAATGAGTTTGTCGAAAAGGCTTTGAAAACTTTCAAGCAAATGCAATCCATAGGTATAAAGTCAATCTCACAACCTTTGTCAGCAACCTTCTAGTTTGTACAACCATAGATAGGTAAATTTATATCAATATACAACTTTCTCTATTTCATTTATCTCTAACCTTAGATTTCATTTGGGTATTCTTTATTTTTTTCCCTAATGAATGTAGCTAACAGAAAAATC